>CM041525.1:27977017-30377017 GCA_023091065.1 Dianthus caryophyllus | reverse complement strand
AAAAAATAGGAAGTTTAGGAGTTATGTACCTAATTTTCAGTAAATGGATTAAATTATGGGAAGTTTAAAAGATATTCCATAATTTATCATTAATTTTTTTTTTTCGAAATATTTGTTTGAATCCATCTAAAATTATACTGAGTATCAAAAAATTTCGTTTCCTATTGAGAAAAAAAAAATTGAGAAATTTGATATTTTCCAAATAACAAATTAAGCAAATATGGCAACTTTTGATTTAAATGAATACTTCGACGAGGAAGACGATGCCATTAACGAGATTGTAGAAGAAAATGATTTACAACTTGCAACTCTCAACCAGGAGGTGTTAAAAAACAATGAAAACCAGGATTTAGTCCATCAAATTGTACAGTTACTTAATGGTGAAAACAACTCTCAACCCCCTCAAGAACCAGCCGTGAATATGGAATTCGAATCCGGTGAACAGTTTGCGGCATTGTGTTACATGTACGCTTACAAGACTGGGTTTTCTTTACAAGTTCGTAGTAGTAAAATTCAAGGTGCTTTCAAGGAGAAAGGCGTCACGCGTAACGGAACTGGCGATAAAGAGGTACAATTTCACATGTTGGAAAGGGTAAGACTAATTTGCACAAAAGGAAGAGAGTCAAAGGCATACCCTAACCGAGAACTTTGTAAGGTACGTATTGAAGGCAATATTCCCGACGGTAGAGACAAATTTGTTATAACTAGATGTGATTTGGAACATAATCACGAAGTTGATCCCTCCAATAGTCGTCTCATGTCTCATTTTAGGCATGTGGGTGAGTATTTCAAAAAGAGATTGATGTTGAATGATAGAGCAGGGATACCTATTAGTAGGAATTTCAACTCGTTAGTTATGGAAGTTGGAGGGTATGAAAATCTGCCGTTTAATAACCGAGACGCGAGAAACGTTATAAACAAGGAAAGACGTAGAACCCGTCTTGGAGGTGACGCGCAGGAGTTGTTGAACTACTTTGGCAAATGTAAACGTGACAACCCGGATTTCTATTTTGCGGTTGAGAAGGACGATAAGGGTAGTTTATTGAACGTGTTTTGGTCAGATGCAAGGTCACGCGCTATGTACAAAGCTTTTGGTGATCCCGTGTCGTTTGATTCGACATTCTTAAGCAATAGGTATCGTTTGCCGTTTTGTCCATTCGTCGGGGTAAACCACCACGGGAGCACGGTTCTATTTGCCGCGGCCTTAGTATCGTACGAGGACGCCGAGTCGTTTGCGTGGGTTTTCGAAAAATGGATTGAATGTATGGGTAGGCAGCCCACGGTCTTGCTCACCGATCAAGACAAAGCGATGGAGGCAGCAATTAGGAAGGTCTTTCCGGACACAAAACACAAGTTGTGTCTTTGGCATATTCTCCAAAATGCCGACAAAAACCTTAGGTCTCACCCTCACTTCACCAGCTTAGATCGGGACTTGCGGGCCCTTGTTCATGAGAGTTTTACGGAGCAGGAATTTATCGATTCTTGGGCCGAAATGGTGGTGAAGTACAACTTGCAACAGAATACGTGGGTCAAAGATTCGTACGCTATAAGGAGAAAATGGGTGCCCGTTTATTGGAGGGACACATTTTGTGCGGGAATGTCGTCAACTCAACGTAGCGAGCAAACTAACCGATTTCTGAAAGGGTTTGTAAGCATAGAGACCGGACTGCGACAGTTCATAGACCAATATGAGTTTGCCCTGAAGAAAAAAGTTGAGGAGGAGAAGACTTTAAACTTCATCGACAAGGAACGGCCGCTAAAATGGGATGCTAGATGGTTGGTCGAGGACGTATTTCATAAGGTGTACACGAACAGGAAATTTCAAGAGGTTAAAGACGAGGTCTACGCTTGCATTGGAACGCATATAGAGGCACAACCGAATAGTCAAGGCTTCATAAAGAGATACAAAGCGACTTCTCTGGCCGACTGTCCGTTTTGGAAGAAAGAACGGAGGTCTTTCAACGTATCAATTGACACGCTCACCGGTGATTACAAATGTCAGTGTAAGTTGTTTGAGTTTAGGGGAATATTGTGTAGGCATATCGTGAACTGTTTAACTGTTCTAAATACAACTTCAATACCCGACAAGTATATTGTCGAACGATGGCGGAAGAACGTAGTTCGAGGCTACGAAAACATTCGTGTTGGGTATTACGATCCGCAGGAATCCGAACGTGCCCTAATATGGCTCGATGTGAAGCAAACAACCGACTACGCAGGTCAGCTAGCGATGCATAACGGGGAAGCCTACCCATTATTCAAGGAAAAAATGAAAGACGTTATCGCCGTTCTAGAAGCGAATGCGGGTATAGAGACCAACGACGCAAATAGGCCGGGTCAGGTGCCTCTGAAGGTATGGGGAAAGAGGAGGGTACAACGGCAGGAACCAAATACCCGTGCAACTCAACAACAACCTCAAATTGGGGACCCTCCAAATAAGCGTGGACCCGGTAAAAGGCGCATTCCAAAACAGGCTAAGAGACGAAGGACGGATTCGCAAAACCCAACTCCAACCCCAACCCCAACAATGCCGCCGGTTGACGAGGCGTCTTCACAACTGAGTGGATTTAGTTCGTCGGGACTACGGGATTCACAATTCCAATTCATGTCGGGTTCACAACTCACACCTTCACAATCGAACTCTCAATTTAGCCGTTATTTGTAATCAAATGTTGTAATCGACTTTGCGTTTGCTAATTAGTTGTAATCGATTTTGCTTTGCTTAATCATACCTAATTTTCAACTTCTCTTACTTAATATTTGTTACTATAAAACGCGTCTACGTATATGAGGAATTATCAACCTTGATTGTTATTACTTAGTCATAATAAGAATGTATACCAAACAAAGTACTATTTTTACTTCTACAAAACACCAATATCCCACATCGACCAAGCAAACATAATCTTTAATGTTTATATACTTCGAAATAAAGGCACTTGTTGGATAAGTTTCTAAGAATGCATTACCACCTACAACTTAACTCCTTTACTATTCTAATTTTGAACTTCTCTTACTTAATTCCTTTACTTCACAAAAAAAAAGAAAAAAAAAAAAATTTCCTTAAAATCTGCTGCATCCCACATCGACCAAGCAAGTAAAGTTGTAGATGTTTATATATTTCCAAATGAATAGGTCTATTGAATTGAATAAGTTTATGATAATGCATGACCTTCTAATATCACACAATTTATTTTTAAAATCACTACTAAGTTCAAAATTAAAAAAAAATATCTTAAACTAATGTATAAAATAAAATAAAAAAAGTTTCACTTATTAATAAAATAAATTCCAAAAAAACGAAATTCATTAAAAAAAAAAAAAAAAAATTCTAAATTGTGAAAATGTAAATTATGTATAAATACGGAGCGTATAAAATACGTATAAAAATACAAATACACAGTATAAAATTAAAAGAAATACAGAAAAGTTAAATTACAATTTATAAAATTAGATAAAAAGAAATTACAATTAAGACAACAAGATTTCTAATTACAATTAAAATAGATTCTCTAAGCTTGCCACATGGCGCAACCTGATTGGCTGTGTCAAAAATGGGTTTGACACACTGTGTCAACGTATCATCTTCCATCTTTCGAAGATATTATGCAACCGAAACTTGGAAAGCAGAACGAAAACCACACCCACAAACCGCATGACCTTATGCGGTTTGGGGAGGCAACCGCATAAGGCTATGCGGTTTGCCCAGGCAACCGCATAAGGCTATGCGGTTTTCAGGCCTGTTTTTATCCCTGATTTCCTAATTTCTCCGAGGTTTTTAGTATATATATACCCCTATACCCAACCTCGTAACACATCTTTCAATCACAATTCACAACCAGAATACATCCTTTACAAATTCTCTTCTCTTACACTTTTGCATCCACAAAAGCCTCAAGCACTCAAATCCTTGAGTTCAACACACCATCCCGTGTTGAATTCAACCTCCTTTTAAGTTCAAGAAGCGAAGCTCTGCCCAGATCTGAAGCGTCAGGACAAGGTAGGTATCGATCCACTTGGATCAAAGCTTTTTCTTATTTTCTATGGACTAACAAAGGGGACTACACTCTAGCGCCCCCCCCCCCGGCTTTGGCACCCGAGCGCGCTTGCCTTCCAAGTGTTCTTATTACTTCGGGTACACTCCATATCCGATGACACGCCAAAGTCGCATAAGCAACCGACCTTATAAAATAAACCAATGGACAATTGAACTTTATTTTATTTGCATGCATCTTGCACCCTTCCTGTTTTGCATTAAAATCAACTTAAACAATGAATTCGACCTTTAACTGAACCGTATTCGTTAACAAGTTAAACATGCTAAACTGAGGGTTTTAATCAATCTTTTTGCATCTGCATTCTTTTACAAACTTATCGCACTTGTACGTAGCGATAACATTAGCTCAAATATCATCTTACAAGGATTGTTCTAGGTCAGTAGAGGCTATTTTTACATAGGCTTTTCTAAAAGGTTTTCATAAATCATTATTTGAATTAACTCTTTTTCTAAAGTACCTCACTTGAATCCAATCTGGTTTCACAAGCCTTAGATCTAGGGGTGTCGGCGTGCTCCAAAATCTAGGACATGTTTTTAACTTAGAACATGGTAGCAGGTTCCTATTTTCCGCGATAAATAGGTGGCGACTCCATAACAGTTCTTAAAGGTTTTTCCAACTTAATCTTTTTTAACTTTAAAATCCGCCCTTAAGCAAGACGCCGAGTTGGGTCCGATCCCGGGTTCCACAGTGTTATGATGCTATGTATTCATTGCTTGTGTGATTTGGCTTGGTTGTGCAAAGGAGAAGGAGACTTTGAAGAAGGAGACACCGTCTTGGTAGAAGAGGAAGAAGAATAGCTAGGAGTTAATCTTGATAAAGGTAACTAGGTGTAATCTAGTTGTATTTTAGCATGTATGAGGCCTAACTTGTGATGATCTTGTTGTTTACATTGTTGTTGTAATGTTTGCTTGCACATCTTGTTGTTTGGTTGATGTTTGATCATGATTTCATGCTAGAATCTTTGGCCTCATACTAGGGTTTGTCATGTTATCATCATTAATTGCATAATTCACATATTGAATCATTAGTCATGCTTGTAAATCGTTTTAAAAAAAAAAAATTGGTGTTGTGTTGTTGAATTGGCCGAATGTTAAGAGTGAGGGCCGTGGCCCTTGCTTGGTTTTCTCCTCTTGTTTTCTTCTTGTTTTGGCTTAATCATGTTGAATCTTGATGTTTGTGTTAATCACCTTAAGATAAACCGTGAGTTAAGAGGATTTGATTAAGTCTAGAAGTACATGTATGCATGTTTTAATGAATTGATCACATAAATTGTTAATGGACCACATGTGAATTGAGTTTGATGCATGAAATCGGGTTTGTAGTGTGGTGGCCGTGTGATTTGTGCTCATGCCGTGAGGCATGTGTGTGTGTATGTGTGCGTTTGTCACTTGTTTGAGTCTAAGCATGTCTTTGGATGTTAACTATGCTATAATGAATTGAGATATACTTTGTTTGGTCACTAAACAATGAGTTAAGAGCATGTTAAATGAATGTAAGACTTGTTGAGTATGTTAATCGTATTGTACTCCGTATGTATGGTTGGTTGTGATTGTAATGAGGCTTGTGTATGTATGAGTATGGTTGTTGTGGTTGTATGGTTGAGTTGGAAGTGTTGGAGACAGGTTAACAGGTTAACAGGTTAACAGGTTATGCTTGGGTTAAGTTTGCACATGGGTACTGTTCTGGCACATGTGTGAGGAGATACAACGTCCTAGGATGGACGGATACCGCCCATGATCCCCTCGACTATTCTTGTTGTTTAGTTAGAGCGACTATGGGTTCTCAACCAGAAGGGTTAGAGACTATGGTTATTTATGTCGTCACCGTTCTTGTTGCTCGGTGGAATTTGGCCAAATTTAGACTTGTGATTATTGAGGAACTTCTTGTTGCTGTTCCGCCATAGGGTTTGGGTGATTCTTGTTGCTTCACCCGGGGTGATTCTTGTTGCTTCACCCAGTTCTCCGCGCTTACTCTCGCAATTGGTTGGAAGAAGGATCGTCGTGTGAGCTCAGTTGGTTTGGTCACAACCTTGGTTGTGCCGTGTTGTTGTTGATTGTGTTTGTATCGTTGTTCTATTGTTGTATGATTTGTTGTTTATGTATTTATACTTTGGTATTAGGCCGTAGGCCAGGTGAGCTTGTTGCATTGTTGTTGTTTGCATTTGTTATGTTAAAATATGACTGGGGAGCACCTAGTTACTCCCCACTGATTGTGGTTGTTGCCTCTCTTTTTTATAGGTATGCGCGTGACGGGAATCGAGTGAGGAAATGCGAGGATATGACCATGCTTTACCTTAGAAGAGATGTGCTTTTGTTTAGACTCTTTGGATTTTTGTACTTTGGTTTTGGTTTCGTTTTAGACTTTCATTTCGGACTTGGACTTTGCTTTGGTTTTGGTTGTAAGGGGTATTTATTCCCCATTATGTTAGGCCTCAAGGCCTATCCTTTACTTTTCGTTTTACGTTGGTAGTTAGTTTGAGTAATAATCCGGGCTACACGGTGTTTCCGCCACCGTGATTTCAGTTTTAAACCTTTACCTTTTCTAAAACCTTTTTAAAACGTATTTTATTTCCTTTGAAAACCCCGGGTTGTTACATCTTGCTCATCAAATTAGAGTAATTTGATTTTACACTAATATTTGATTAGTGAATGGGATGAGATCCCTACAAGTGGTATCATAGCTTCAGCTTGTGGTTACAAATTTATTTTGTTATTTTTGGAGTTTTATATATTTATTGAGAATAAATATGATAAAATCCGAAAATAGTGTTAAAAATGGTTTTTGTAGGGATCTCATCCCAATCACTAATCAAATATTAGTGTAAATCAAATTACTCTAATTTGATTTAGCAAGATCTATGTAGTACAAATTCACTTTGTTACAAGTTTAGAAATGTTATACCTTTCTCTTAAAGGAAATATGGGCACAAAACTAGAACTCCTTTCTAGTTTTGTTTCTTGAGCTAAGTATAAGGATGATCCTCCAAAAACCCGAGTTTCCAAAGTAGGAAACCTTCTTTGAGATACACCCAAGAACTACTCCAAAATATACTAGTGATTTTGATCTAGAAATCACTTAGTATAAACTTGATAATATGTGAATATTATTATTACTAACACTTAGTAATATTATGAGTATTGTAAGAACTAGTTTCTTATGTTTGAGAGAGTTTTGAGAGAGATGGAGAGTCAATATGCTTGCATGCCTAATGACTTCTCTACACACATCATTATATGCAAAAGAGAAGAAAAATAGTGTGTGAAACACACTACCTTGGGCCGGCTTTTAGAGGAGAGAAAAGGAGAGTTTTGAGCATGCTTGTCTTTCTAGTTTAGATCAATGTGCATGCATGCTTTTACTTTAATCATGTTGTCATTGCATGCTTGTCTAAAGCTAGAGCAAAACAAAACAAATAGGACAAAAAGGGAATCTCTCCCTTGTCTCCCATTTAGACGGTCCACATGGACCCATTTGGGTCTATTTTGTTTTTCAATATTTGTCCCACAAATACTTATAATTTATCACTTAATCATCCAATATGATAAAGTATAAATTATCAAATTAAACTCTTAACTCTCCTTTAATATATATGTACACTTACACATATTAAAATTGTACTTTTACTAATCTCATTAGTAAAATATACATGATTAGTGAATTAACAGTTAATCACTAATTCCCATCTCCTCAAATAATTTTATCGATATAAAATTCAATCACCCGAGTTCACAACTCGATTTCTCTCTAAATTAATTCACTGACTAACCGTTGGTCGATTTATGAAGTTACTAATCTAATCGTATCTCATACAATTAATTAGTTTCATATTTGGAGTATGTTCCTATAGGTGTGACTTAAAGGGATCAATTGATTACCGCCGTTCTCACGACAATAACGTCAAACTCTAGTCAGCCAACCGTTATTGATTTACGTAAATCAATTGACAATAATACAGGATTATCCCCATGTATTCCTTAATTGAGATTTATTAAGTAATCGCACTATTGTGGAGGACACTTACTCCAACAGTTTTAACACGAGATTTTTATAGCATGCAAAGTTTCTGGTCTCATGAAGTTACTGGTCAAATTTCGTAATTTTTGAAATTTGTTTGCTAATTAAAATGTTTTTAATACAAAACCGAGTCAAAAAGTGTATTTTTGGCTAAAATAATAACTATAAATAGTTATAGTTAGAATCTGGTCTTGAAATTTTTACACAGTTAAATATGCTATTTATACTTTCTGCATGTAAAGTTTCAAACTTAGTTTTTGAGTTTTGAATATTTATCCATTTATTTGATAAAAAATCGGTATATAAAGAAGTTTTAATGTCCAAATATAGTTACATTTGTTTTCTGGACATGAAATTTATACCACTGTTTTTATATATTTGGAGGATGCTAAGGTATAAATTTGGCGATTTAACTCACTGTTTTAAAGGTGTTATTGATTTTATGATATAAAATCGATGAAATCGTATGTTTATTGTTATAAAAATAATTATTAATATATTTTGAGCAAGCTTTTCTTTTTTTACATCTTGGAAGTGTTCCAGAATGTACGAAATTTTTCCAAAATAACAATGGTTTTATTTTATATTATATTGTATTTTTAATGCTTTATTCATAAAGTGTTATAATTAAAGTTAAAGTAATTAGCAAAATGACCACTAAAGTGAACTAAAATCACCATGAATTAGTGAAAACTAATTTCGGGTGTTCTAAAACAGTTTAGAAGTTTTAGTTCAAGCTTAAAAGGTGTTTTAAGCGTTATTGATTAATATAAGATTAATCGATTATAAATGAGATCGGTTTTAAAAATTTTTTAATGCGATTATTGTTTAGGCCGATTTTGGCATGTTTTATTTATAAGCTTTTCATTATGCATGTTTGGATGAATGTTTATTTTGAATGAATGTTTGTTCTTACTAGTATGGCCATAGTTTTGTTATATTTTTACCGATATTACCCGTAATGAAAGGGAATATCGTGTGGGTTTGTAATTAAATGCGATCTCGCATCGCCGGCTTGTAATTTTAATAGTTTATTTCATTTATAAATGTATAATAGGATTGCTATGTATTCATTTGTATTTTATACTTGTAACTATTTGTAAAACCGAAAACTGGCGATGCATCGAGATGGAGCCTTAGAAGTGTTCTAAAGCTTGCAAGGAGGAGCCATGGATGAAGTCCATATGAAGAGGGACCAAAGGAGTTGGTTTCCAATTTGTAACTCCTTGTATTTTTAATTACTTTTAGGTGGCCATACTAGGTTTTTGCTTATGCTTATGCTTGTTTGATTGCTTATTTTTTTTCCGCTCACATGCCAAAATCGCCATGCATGCCACCATATCCCACTATGATTGTCGTTTTAGGTCGCCATTCTTAAATTAGTTCACTTATAAAGAATTTTATGACTTAAATCGACAAGTTCACCCACATTATTTAACAAATGAATTGAGATTAAGCCTTTCCAAATGTGGCAACTATGAACCCCATGTTCGTGAGGACCTCCGCAACGTGGAACCTCGTTACCATGGGTAAGTAGTGGGAGGAAGTCCTATGCTAATTTGGTTTGGACTCAACCAAATAAGAGTTATTTGGGGCTAATGGATGCATTTTAAAGAAAATCATCAACCAAGCATTCTAGTGTAGAATTAGTCAAGTGTTGACTTATCGTTTTTATATAAAAGGAAACATGAGATGCCTAATTTTATATGAAAAACGAGTCTTGGAATCATTTATATAATTTCGTGGGAGATCATTATATAAATGGACATTTGTTATAAAAGAGTTTTAGCAAATGTTATCAATAAACAATGAATGCTTATATTATTTCCTCATATTTGTTGTAGAATCATTTATTTCAAATCGCAATGGCATCATCATCATCAACTCCCGCGCCCATTTTGGGCAAGGATTCATGGTTGAGAACCGTGATGGATAAGTGTATCGTCAAGGATGACGGTAACAACTTTGTTGAATGGGATTCGACGATGAGGGGCGCCGCAACATCCGACAATGTGCTCAAACATCTTACCGATCAACCACACTTGAACCCACTTCGATTGGTGCACGAGCCGCCTATGATGAGTATGTGAAAGTGGACAATGACGTGAAAAACGTCTTGATTTGGTCCATGGCACCCACTCTCAAACTCCGTTTTGTCACGTGACAACTATGTTCTCCAAAGCAACGCAAATTAGGCTTTATGAAGCCGCGGTACAGTTTTTCGATGCAAAGCTTGAAAGGAACCAAAAAGTTGGTCCTCATGTGCTCAAAATGATTGAGCAAATAGACACTCTTGAGCGTCAAGAGTGTGCTATACCCAAAGCTCTTGCGATTAACCGCATTCTTCATTCTCTTCCAAACAAGTTTGCTCACTTTAGAGTAAACTATAACATGAACAACATGGATAAGAGTTACCATGAACTTCATGCTCTCTTGGTCCAAGCCGAGAGGGATATGGAAGTAAATGAAATGGAGAAGAAAGATGTTCTCACCATGAAAATGAAGAACATGAATCTAGGAGTGAAGAAGGGGAAGGTGGCCAAGAAAGCGCCATCCATCAAAGGCAAGGGTAAGGGCAAGGCTATTGTGGAAGGTGTTCCACATAAGCCTAAGCCCAAGATCAACGAGAGAAAACCTCTCAATGACACTTGCAAATATTGCAATGAAGTGGGTCATTGGAAGCACAATTGTCCCAAGTATAAGAAGGACTTGAAAGATGGATGTGCGACATCCAAAGGTATTCTTCCTTCTAATCTCTATATGATAGACATCAATCATGCTTACATTTCTACATGGGTATTGGATACCGGATGTGGATCTCACCTTTGTAATCATTTGCAGGGGATGAGAAACGTGCGAGCTCTAGCCAAGGGTGATTTAGATCTCCGCATGGGCAATGGAGCTAGAGTAGCGGCCGTTTCCGTGGGAACTTTTGTACTCTCTCTTGCTAGTGGTTTAGAGTTGCTTTTAAATAACTGTTATTTTGTACCAACTCTAACGAAAAACATTATCTCCGTCTCCGTGTTAGATGCGGAAGGCTTTTCTTTTGTGATTAAGAACAACCGTTGTACTTTTTCATTTAATGAAATGGTTTATGGTGAAGCTATTTCAATTGGAGGTATTTATGTTTTAAATGATGCCAATGATGTTTATCATGTGGAAAACAAGAGGCTCAAATCGAATGAATCAAACAAATCCTACCTTTGGCATTGTCGTTTAGGTCACATAAACGACAAACGCTTAAAGAGACTTGTTGCGACCAAGGTTCTCAAACCATTTGACTATGAATCATATGGTACATGCGAATCTTGCCTCTTGGGCAAGATGACTCGTCAACCCTTTAGCGGTAAAGGGACACGAGCAAGTGAGGTTTTAGGACTCATACATACCGATGTGTGTGGTCCATTAAACATCACCGCTAGAGGAGGATATCATTACTTCATTACTTTTACCGATGACTTAAGTAGATATGGTTATGTCTACTTAATAAGGCATAAAAGTGATGCTTTTGAGAAATTTAAAGAATTTCAAAATGAGGTTGAGAACCAATTGAACAAAAGGATAAAAGCACTACGATCGGATCGTGGTGGCGAATATCTAAGTAATGAGTTTGATTCACATCTTAAGAATTGTCATATAATATCACAATGGACTCCTCCGGGCACACCACAGTTGAATGGTGTTGCAGATAGGAGAAACCGAACCTTACTCGAAATGGCTCGGTCTATGATGAGTCAAAGTGAGCTTCCTGGATCATTTTGGGGCTTTTCACTATTATCTGCTGTTTTCTCACTAAATCGAAGTCCGACTAAAGCAGCCAATAAGACTCCATATGAGATATGGACGGGAAAGGTTCCCTATTTGTCATTCATGAGAATTTGGGGTTGTGAGGCATTCGTTAAGAATAAAACTGACGATAAACTCGCACCAACGTCTGACAAATGTCTTTTTGTAGGTTATCCTAAGGAAACCTGTGGTTATTACTTCTACAACCCTCACGAGAACAAAGTGTTTGTGGCTCGTGACGCTGTTTTTCTAGAAGATGAATATATTTCTAAAAAACAGAGTGGGAGAAAATTTGAACTTGATGAAGTTCAAGAGCCACAAACTGAAGCAGAAGATGAGGAAACTGTTCCATCGTCTTCTGACACGGTTGTAATCCCTAGGAGGTCAGGAAGAATTAGTCTTCAACCTGACCGTTACCTCGGTAACATCGAGGAGGAGGGTAATTTATTGTTATTCGAAAGCAACGAACCCTCAACCTACAAGGCGGCTTTTAGTAGCCCCAACTCCGAACAATGGCTTGAGGCCATGAAATCCGAAATGGATTCTATGTACGAGAACCAAGTTTGGGACTAGGTAGATTTACCTGAAGGAGTGAGACCTCTTCAGTGTAAATGGATATTCAAAATCAAACTCGGCATAGATAAACATATAGATGTTTACAAAGCTAGATTGGTGGCAAAGGGCTTTTCACAAGTCCAAGGTATTCATTATGATGAAACCTTTGCACCGGTTGCAATGCTTCAATCCATAAGGATAATCTTAGCGGTTGCCGCATTTCATGCCTATGAAATATGGCAAATGGATGTAAAAACTGCCTTCTTGAATGGGATTCTAGAAGAGGAAGTGTACATGACACAAGCTGAAGGTTTTGTAGATACATCCAACCCTAAGAAAGTATGCAAGCTTAAGAAATCCATTTATGGTCTTAAGCAAGCATCAAGGAGTTGGAATCATAGATTTGATCATGTTATCAAACAAAATGGATTCGCTCGAAGTACCGAGGAACCTTGTTTGTACCTGAAGTTTAGTGGGAGCAAGGTAACCTTCCTTGTTTTGTATGTGGATGACATACTATTGATTGGAAACGATATTCCAAGTTTGAATTCGGTAAAGGTGGAATTGGGAAACCATTTCCAAATGAAGGACTTGGGAGAGGCACAACGCATCTTGGGTATCTGGATCTATAGAGATAGATCCAAAAGGATACTAGCATTAAGTCAAGAAACTTATATTGATAAGATTCTTGATAGGTTCAATATGAAAGACTCCAAGAGAGGCTTTCTTCCGATGAGTGTAGGAATAACATTGAAGAAATCTCAATGTCCTACGACTCCTGCGGAAATTGAACGCATGAAATTGATCCCTTATGCTTCCGTTGTAGGATCAATCATGTATGCTATGATTTGCACTCGTCCCGACGTCGCTTTCGCCTTGAGCATGACGAGCCGGTATCAAGCTAATCCCGGTGAGAGTCACTGGATAGCTGTAAAGAACATCCTTAAGTACTTGAGAAGAACTAAGGATTCGTTTCTAGTGTTTGGAGGAGAACTTGAGCTACGTGTAAAGGGTTACACGGATGCAAGTTTCCAAACTGATGGGGATGATTTGAAATCCCAATCCGGCTATGTCTTTATGTTGAATGGAGGAGCTGTTTGTTGGAAGAGCTTCAAACAGAGTGTCACTGCGGATTCTACAACGGAAGCTGAATATTTGGCGGCATCTGAAGCTGCTAAAGAAGCTGTGTGGATTCGGCAATTCTTGGATGGACTAAGAGTAGTCCCTAATGCCGTAGATCCGATCACTATTTATTGTGATAATAATGGGGCCATCTTTCAAGCAAAAGAGCCCAAGTCTAGTAACAAGTCTGGACACGTTTTGAGGAAATACCACGTTATTAGAGATAATGTGGAAAGGAAGGAAATAGATCTTTGTAAGGTTGGGACAGATGATAACATCGCTGATCCTTTAACCAAGCCTCTTTCGAGGGCTAAGCATGACGCGCACACCGCCTCCATGGGGTTGCGACGTATGCCAGATTTCCTTTAGTTTAGTAATATGTAATTGAATGATGTATCCTATTACATATATGAAAATAACATTCATTGTTTTTATCTTAAGTCATTATGAATGCATACTTTGTTTATCCGAATATTTGTGTGACAACTTTGAACGTATTCAAGTGAACGGTATAAACTAAGTATTTGTTCCCTAGTCTCTCAAATGAGGTGACGTCTCGGAGAAACTAGATTGCAAGACGATCGATGGTGGGTTCAACACCATGGGGTCATAAGTGATGACTGATCGTTTGCATAGTGACAATGAAACACTCTGTCGAGGCGTGGCACGCTTATAGAATTCCTTTTCAATGTGATTGAAACCTGGTCGTGGTGGGAATTTCTATAGTATTCCTTTGGGTCGATTCTTTGACTGGAAACTAATTGTCTGAGTCGGTGCAGTTTCCGAGTGACTTTCATTTTTGTCCTAAACCATGCCGTGAAAGGGGGTTATAAGGGCATCTTTGGGGTCATGGTGATCTGCATTATACAGTACAATCGAGTCGAAGGGAAATGTCCACCCTCGTCAGAGTAAAATATCTTTGGGCCACTCGAGGAGTAGTCGCTGAAAATGCGTGGTCACGCTCGGTAAGAATCTACGGTAGATTCCCCGGTCAGACAGCAACTCTCCATATCGAGGAAACCACTCATGATATATATCATTGGATGCAAGTACGACCTGTAAGACACCTTGCATCGACTGGGAGATGTGAAACGGACATGAGAATTGGTAATGCACAACTTGTCTCGGACAAGTGGGAGATTGTTGGAGTATGTGTCCTCCACAACAGTGCGATTACTTAATAAATCTTAATTAAGGAATACATGGGGATAATCCTGTATTATTGTCAACTGATTAACGTAAATCAATAACGGTTGGCTGACTAGAGTTTGACGTTATTGTCGTGAGAACGGCGGTAATCAATTGATCCCTTTAAGTCACACCTATGGGGACGTACTATAAATATTAAACCTAATTAATTGTATAAGATACGATTAAATTAGTAACTTGATAAATCGACTAACGGTTAGTCAGTGAATTAATTTAGAGAGAAATCGAGTTGTGAACTCGGATGATTTAATTTTATATCGATAAAATTATTAGAGGAGATGGGAATTAGTGATTAAACGTTAATTCACTAATTGTGTATATTTTACTAATGAGATTAGTAAAAGTACATTTTTAATATATGTGTAAAGTACATGTATATATTAAGGAAGAGTTTAATTAATTTACACTTTATCATATTAGATGATTTAAGTGATAAATTATTACAATTTGTGGGACAAATATTGAAAAACAAATTAGACCCATAAGGGGTCCCTTGGACCATCCAAGAACAAGTGGGAGAAGCTTCCCTTTCTTTTTATTTGTTTTGTCAAGTAGTGTCTTGTAATTTGCATGTAAAACATAATGATTTGCATGCAAGGAAATACACTACTCAAGAGAAAGTCTCTCCTCTTCTCTTCTCATGTGGGCCAAAAAAAGGGGGTGTGCTAGACACACTTCCTACTTCTTATTTTTCTATAAAATACTAGGCCTCAAAAGTGGATGATATTCTATCCTCTTTCTCTCCATCTCTCTCATTTTCCTCTCTAAACTAATACTACTATTATACATTATATTACTAAGTGTTAGTCATGGGCGTTTTTAGGGCGGGTGCCATGGCACCCACACATTTTTCGGGGAAAAATTAATAAGTCCGTTTTAAAAAAAAATAATATACATTGAAGGAGATTTGAACCCCTAACTAACAAATCACAAATCAGCTCTACTACCACTAAACCACTTGTTTGTTAGTGATTAATAAATTAGCATTTATTATAATATATTCATATTTTTATCTTTCAAATTCACTCCACTTTTACAACTTTTATCAAGACATTTATTTTATCAAGTTTAATTTAGCAACTCCTTTACTTTTCTATTATTTATTAATTTTTATTTCTTTTTTCTAGGCTTAGACTTTATTCGAAACCAAGATAAACACAGTCTTATAACTTAAAAGAAACTTAATTTCAAAAAACGTCTTTCGCATTGACATTTTTTTTTGTTTCTTTAATTTTTTAAATTTACTTTTATTATTTTACTTCGATTAAAATCGCCATCTCAAGTAGTCTTTTTTAATTCATTGAAAACGCCACCAAGGGCAAATGGCGTTTTGTTCTACGACTCATTTCTTTTAATTAATTTAATCTGGTAAAACGCCTCGCACGATTGTGTTTTATGGCTTAAAAAAATCTGAGTCTACATGCACCTGATAAGGGTAAATTGTTTTATTTCAAACCCAAAACTCTAATATATTTTTTTTTTTTTTTTTTTTTAAAAACACTATTTTACCAAATCGTTAAAAAAAAGACGTTAAAACTTGTTTTGATCCGAATTTTAACTTTAATCCGACTCATATTATACCACCGATATTTTTTTCTCGACCCATATAACTTGACGAACCCGTTTGTCAAATTTAATTGGCACCCACAGTCCGAAAAGTCTGAAATCGCCCCTGGTGTTAGTAATAATAATACTATTACATATTATCAAGTTAATACTAAGTGATTTCTAGATCAAAATCTTTAGTATTTTGGAGTAGTTCTTGGGTGCTATCTAAAGGAGGTTTCCTATTTTGGAAACTCGGGTTTTGGAGGATCATCCTAAACACTAGCTCAAGAAACAAAACTAGAAAGGAGTTCTAGTTTTATGCCCATATTTCCCTTTAAGAAAGGTATAAATTTCTATAAACTTATAACAAAGTATCTATGTAACCACATAGATCTTGCTCATCAAATTAGAGTAATTTGATTTTACACTAATATTTGATTAGTGAATGAGATGAGATCCCTACAGACTATAGGTGACGCCTTAACCATCAAAGCTTGCATGTATGAAAAAAAATACTTAGGCTTAGAAATGAATCGACGAGCCCGAGATAGAGAAGACGTGGAACAAAACATGCCTCAGAAATGGCCTTGTTGACTAGTGATTCTTCCGGGGAATCTCTTATCAATTGGCGACTTCAAGCTTGAACTCATTCGCACATGTCGTGGTTTCGAACCCGGAAAAATTCGAATCTCGCGAATTTCTTTTCCGAATTTCTTCAGTTTTTGCCTGTTTTCGCCATGAAACGTGGTACCATTGCGATTCGTTTGGATTCACGTGATACATGCCTCTTGGACTCTGGATGCGTGGTGCCTGGACTCATATTCGAGCGGTTGGTGCTTGGACCTATGTTCGGGTGGTTGTTTGATGCACACATGAAAGTGTTATGCTTTTAGCGTACATGCTCGTTTTTGTAGCGGTTCTAGAGGTGTCGCTCAACCGTAGATATTTGTGTTGATGCGGATGTTATGCTCTCGTAAGGAAGCTGCTAGGGGTGTACCATGTTAGCCCCCAGTTTGCGAAAAATTTATCCAATTTTCGTGAATGAGGATGGGTGTATGTGAGCCCCCAGTTTGACTGAGTTATAATGTATAACGATAGTCAAACGATGTGAAAGGCTAGGAGGTGCATTAGGATAAGGGTGTTTTTGTATTACCCCCTCGAGTTTGACTAAGTTTTGTATGAAAACTAAGTCCAAGTGTAGTGAAGGATGTACGTTATGAGGAGGAGTTTTTGGATTACCCACTCGAGTTTGACTGAGTTTTGAATGAAAACTGAGTCAAGGTGAAGTAGAAGGAGAGGATGGTTTTGGATTACCCCCTCGAGTTTGACTAAGTTTTGTATGAAAACTGAGTCAAAGTGTAGTGGAATGATGTGCATTAGGAGAAGAAGAGGATGGTTTTGGATTACCCCCTCGAGTTTGTCTCAGTTTGGTTGAAACATGAGGCAAAATGAAGAGTATGGTGTTTGGTTTTGAAATTCCCCCCGTAGTTTGGATTAATTTGATTGAAATTAAGGCAAAAGGGAGAAGAACGCGCTTGTCGAACTTGAAGTTGCTTTTGTCGTCTTTCGTGCTTCTGTGGACCTGCGTAGTTAGTAGGCTCGGGTTTGAAAGTGAAATGATTCCTGATTGGGATGTTTGGATTAAAATGCTTTTGTTAAAAAAATCAATTTTGTGAAAGATTCATTTTAGTTGTCGAAATGAGCTTTAAAAATGAACACTTGAAATGTCAGTTGTAAGGCTTCATGCAAGATGAAAGAGTGTTTTGACGTTGTAAGTTCGAGCTAGAGTTGTAAAGACCATGGAGGGTCACTTGGGTGCGAAGGTCGAAAAGCCCTCAGTTGTCGAGGACGAGAATTCGGTGGAATCTCATCTTTTGAGAAGAATGACAACACGGAGTGGGATGCAATGCTTGATTCGGTTGTGCTTTGTGTAAGCTGCCTACGTATCCACGTATGTGGAATCACACCGGCGTAGTTCGATAGTGCTTTCGCTCAAAATGTGTTAATTCGAGTGTTGAGTTAAATTCGAAGAATGCTTCTGCTCAAAATGTGTTAACTCGAGTGTTGAGTTAAATTTTGGAAAAGCTTGGACTTCGAAGCTTCGAGATGCATTTCAAAGATTTGAGATGTATTTTCGAAATATACATTTTGCTTGCGCGAAAGGGTGTTTTTGCAAATGTTAATTGCAAAGTGCTTTTATATTAACTCGAGTGTTGAGTTAATTTCGAAAGGTGATTAACTATTTTGAGGGCGCGTTGCCTCGTGCATGTTTGAAAAAGCGTGTCGCCAAGTGGGAGCGTTTTCAAAACTGAAAAGTTTTGAAAGGAGCGGTTTAAATGTTGCTAAATTGTCTGATTGGAAGAGAATTGACTCGATGTTTATGGAATGCCGAAAAGTTTGCAAGACATAGACGAATCGTATGCGTGACTTGAGACTCGACGGTTGCATGGATGTCACATTTGGGAACACGTGCGTTGTTGGAGCCCCCAGTGGTGCTTGCTCGTCTGCGGTGGGATGCTGTTGTTCCTGCAAAACAGAGTTAGACAAAAAAGCAGAGTACTACTCCTAAGTTTAAGACAACTTTGCCTCGACGCATTCTTTTTAGACGCATCGATAAAGAAACAGTTTGCCTTTGAATTTTTTGATTTTGAAGTGGACACGTCCTTAGCTTAGGGAGATTTGGACGGAGAACGTTTTGTGGATTTTTGTAAGAGGTTGGTTGAGCTCGGGAGAGCGGCCTACGTATCCGTGGGTACGGAATCAAACCTAGCGTAGTTCCGAATGTGCATGTTTAAAGAGCTATCGGTCCGTGAGTTGTATTGTGTTTTGCTTTTTGTGTAGAAGTGCACGTTTAAGGGCATGCCGACCCAGGAAGTGTGTTTGTTTTTGTAAAAGGGTGTGAAGGTGCACGTTTAAGGGCATGCCGGCCCAGGAGTTGTATTTTTGTGGAAAGGTGCGTGTTTAAGGACCCGCCGGTCCATGAGGTGTGTTTATGTGAAGGTGCATGTAACACCCCGGCCCCAACTAAAGGCCGAAATGTCATTCACGGTAGCTCGCCAGGCTGCGTACATCGCCCACAGACCAACACGGGCCCTTTCCAGCGCACTTTGTCCTCACTTGTGCACATCCTGAGAACTTCCCAGGAGGTCACCCATCCTAAGACTACTCTCCAGCAAGCACGCTTAACTGAAGAGTTCTTAAGATAAGCCACCATAAAAGAAGATGCATCTTGTTGATATGAGTAGTACTTACAATCCTTTTAAGCACAATGTCACTTAAGCCAACACATGAACCTCTTCAACGGGGTACCCGGCCCGAATAACCTCGGACAACACCGGGTGTTATACACCCCCACTTGAAGAACGCAACGTCCTCGTTGCGCCTGGTCGCTACTTACAATATAGCATTCCAGAATCCTTCCCAGCTAGGTGCGTACCTGGCCAACAAGACACAGGATTCGACCACACGGTCGCCGGGTTGCTCTGATACCATTTGTAACACCCCGACCCCAACTAAAGGCCAAAATGTCAGTCACGGTAGCTCGCCAGGCTGCGTACATCGCCCATAGACCAACACGGGCCCTTTCCAGCGCACTTTTTCCTCACTCGTGCACATCCTGAGAACTTCCCAGGAGGTCACCCATCCTAAGACTACTCTCCAGCAAGCACGCTTAACTGAAGAGTTTTTAAGATAAGCCACCAGAAAAGAAGATGTATCTTGTTGATATGAGTAGTACTTACAATCCTTTTAAGCACAATGTCACTTGAGCCAACAGATGAACCTCTTCAACGGGGTACCCGGCCCGAATAACCTCGGACAACACCGGGTGTTACAGTGCACGTTTAGGGCATGCCGGCCCATGAGTTGTGTTATGTGTTTAACCTCGATACATTGCATCCTAAAGGTGGGTTCTCCTCAGTCAATCTAGGCTGTTTGTTGCTTCTGTCGACTCTTCAGTTTGGAATTTCAAGGACTTTGCCACTTGTTTACGGTCTTCGATGATTCTTGCCTTTTGGTTGGTCCGGCCCCTTGCTTGTTGACTTTTAAGCTTTTTGCTTAGTTGTTTTGTCCCTTGTTTCGGAGCTTTGAGACCTTTTGCTTTTTGGTGATTTTGGTTTTTGATCTTTGTTCCCTGTATTCTCTTTTGATTTGAGAATATCTCACGCCCTGTGTGACTTGGACTTGAGCTTGGACCTTGCTAATCTCTGCGGCTCGGTGGTCGCTTGTGATCGTGTGTCTATCACGCCGGGCTCCTATGACAAGTTTGTTTGCTTATTAGGCACGCGATCAAGTACGTGGAGAGCGATCCAGGAATACTCGTACTTTTGGTCACAATCAAATTCATGACCACTGTGGTGTTGGAGTAAGTGTCCCCCACAATAGTGCGATTACTTAATAAATCTCAATTAAGGAATACATGGGGATAATCCTGTATTATTGTCAATTGATTAACGTAAATCAATAACGGTTGGCTGACTAGAGTTTGACGTTGTTGTCGTGAAACGGCGGTAATCAATTGATCCCTTTAAGTCACACCTATAGGAACGTACTCCAAATATGAAGCTAATTAATTGTATGAGATACGATTAGATTAGTAACTTGATAAATCGACTAACGGTTAGTCAGTGAATAAATTTAGAGAGAAATCGAGTTGTGAACTCGAATGATTGAATTTTATATCGATAAAATTATTGGAGGAGATGAGAATTAGTGATTAAACGTTAATTCACTAATCATATATATTTTACTAATGTAATTAGTAAAAGTACAATTTTAATATATGTGTAAGTGTACATGTATACTAAAGAAGAGTTTATTTAATTTATACTTTATCATATTAGATGATTAAGGGATAAATTATAAGTATTTGTGGGACAAATATCGGAAACAAATAAGACCCACTTAAGGGCCCTATGGACCGTCCAAATGGGTGAGAAGGAGAAAGATTCCCTTCTTGTCTTATTTGTTTTGTCTGTAGCCTTTGTAAATGCATGCCATGAACATCATCATTACAAAGCAAGACAAGCATGCTAAACACAATGATAACAATTCAAGGGATTGTTCTTATCAAGTAAAGCATGCACAACAAACTCTCCTCTCTCCCTCTTTTATGTTGGCCGAAAATCTTGGTGTGTTGCACACACTTGATTTTGCTTGTTTTGTAATAAAAACACAAGGCCAAAGAAAGATCATTCATTCATGCTTTTTCCTCACCTCCTCTCTATATCTCTCTAACCTCACTAAAACATAAGAAACTAGTTCTTATATCATCCAAAATACTACTAAGTGTTAGTAGTAATAATATTCACATATTATCAAGTATCTACTAGTGATTTCTAGATCAAAGTCACTAGTAGTTTTGGAGTTGTTCTTGGGTGCAACAAGAAGGAGGTTTCCTACTTTGGAAACTCGGGTTTTAGAGGATCATCCTACTTACTAGCTCAAGAAACAAAATAAGAAAGGAGTTCTTATTTTGTGCCCCTTTTATTCCTTGTAAGAAGGTATAAATTTCTATGAACTTGTATAACAAAGTCTATTTGTAACTACATAGATCTTGCTCATCAAATTAGAGTAATTTGATTTACACTAATATTTGATTAGTGAAGGGTATGAGATCCCTACAAGTGCTATCAGAGCTTAGGCTTGTAGTTACAAATTTATTTTGTTGATTTTGGAGTTTTATATATTTATTGAGAATAAATATGATAAAATCCACAAATAGTGTTAAAAATGGTTTTAACACGAGATTTTTATAGCATGCAAAGTTTCTGGTCTCATTTAGCTTCTGGTCAAATTTCGTAATTTTTGGAATTTGTTTGCTAATTATAATGATTTTTATACAAAACCGAGTCAAAAAGTGTGTTTTTGGCTAAAATAATAACTATAAATAGTTTTAGTGGGAATCGGGTCACGAAATTTTTACACAGTAAAACTTGATATTTATACTTTCTGCGTGTAAATTTTCAAAGTGAGATCTTGAGTTTTGAATATTTATTCATGTATTTGATAAAAATCGGTATAAAATGTATGTTAATGTCGAAAATATAGTAAAATTTGTTTTCTGGACATGAATTTTATACCTCTATTTTTATACATTAACAGGATGCTAAGGTATAAATTTGGGTTTTTTCCTAACTGTTTTGAATGTTTTGTTGATTTTATGAGATAAAATCGATGAAACCGTATGTTATTTGTTCCAAAATTAATTCGTAAATTTTTTTTTTACCAAAATTTTCATTTTTGATATTCTGGAAGTGTTCCAGAATATACAAAATTTTTGCCAAAATAAAAATGGTTTTATTTTATTTATAATGATTTTATAAAGCTATATTCATAAATAGTTATGATTAAAGCTAAATATAATTAGCAAATGACCACTATTATGAACTAAAATCACCATGAATTAGTGAAAATTAATTTTGGGTGTTCTAAATCAGTTTAGAAGTTTTAGTTCAAGCTTAAAAGGTGTTTTAAGCATTATTGATTAATATGAGATTAATCGATTAAATATGAGACCGGTTTTTAAACGATATAATGTGATTATTGTTTAGGGCGATTTTGGCATGTTTTATTTATAAGCTTTTCATTATGCATGTTTGAATGAATGTTTTTTTTTGAATGAATGTTTATTCTTACTAGTATGGCCATAGTTTGTTATTTTTACCGATATTACCCGTAATGAAAGGGAATATCGTGTGGGTTTGTAATTAAATGCGATCTCGTATCGCCGGTTTATAATTTTAATAGTTAATTTCATTTATAAATGTATAATAGGGTTGCTATGTATTCATTTGTAAATTTATACTAGAATTATTTGTAAGTAGAAGGCAGCGATGGATCGAGATGGAGCCTTAGAAGTGTTCTACAGCTTGCAAGGAGAAGCCTTGGATTAGATCCATATGAAGAGAGACCAAAGGAGTTGGTTTCCAATTTGTAACTCCTTGTAATTTAAATTACTTTTAGGTGGCCATACTAGGTTTATGCTTATGTTTGATGCTAGTTTGATTGCTTATTTTATCGTTTACATGCCAAAATCGCCATGCATGCTAAGATATCCCACTATGATTGTCGATTTAAGTCACGATTCTTAAATTAGTTCACTTATATAGAATTTTATGACTAAAATTGACAAGATCACCCACTTTTTTAACAAATGAATTGAGATTAAGCCTTTCCAAATGTAGCAACTATGAACCCCATGTTCATGAGGACCTCCGCAACGTGGAACCTCGTTACCATGGGTAAGTAGTGGGAGGAAGTCCCATGCTAATTTGGTTTGAACACAACCAAATAAGAGTTATTTGGGGCTTAAGGATGCATTTTAAAGAAAATCATCAACCAAGCGTTTTAGTGTAGAATTAGTCAAGTGTTGACTTATCGTTTTTATATAAAAGGAAACATGAGATGTCTAATTTTATATGAGAACGAGTCTTGGAATCATTTATATAATTTCGTGGGAGATCATTATATAAATGGACATTTGTTTTAAAAAGAGTTTTAGCAAATGTCATTAATGTACAATGAATGTTAATATATTTCCTCATATTTGTTGTAGAATAATTTATTTGAAATCGCAATGACAACCTCAACTCCCGCACCCATTTTGGGTAAATATTCATGGTTGAGAACCGTGATGGATAAATGTATCCTAAAAGATGACGGTGGCAACCTTGTCGAATGGGATTCGACTATAAGGGGCGCCGCTCAATCCGACAATGTGCTTAAGTACCTTACCGAACAACCTCCCGTCGAACCCGGACTTAGGGCCACCGCGGCGGCACGAGCCGCCTACGATGAACACCTAAAGGTGGACAATGACTTGAAAAATGTGTTGATTTGGTCAATGTCACCTACTCTCAAACTTCACTTCGGTACTCACAAAGTGCATATGAGATACTCACTAGAGTAACGACGATGTGCTTTAACCATGAGAACATCAAAGTGAATGAGATTGAGAGAAAAAGATGTTTTTTCAATGAGATTGAAGAACATAAACATTGGGGTCAAGAAAGGGAAGGGAGCTTATAAAGCTCGGTTCAAGGAAGATTAGGGTAAGGGGAAGGCTATTGAGAATAGCAAGCCCAAACCCGGTCGTTGGAAGCGCAATTGTCCCAAATTCTTGAAGGAAAAGAATGATGGATGTGCGACATCCAAAGATATTGTTCCTTCTAGTCTTTATATGATTGACATAAATCATGCTTGCATTTCTACATGGGTATTGGATACCGGATATGGATCTCATCTTTGCAATCCTTGCAGGGGATGAGAAACGTGCGAGCACTAGCCAAGAGTGATGTAGATCTCCGCATGGGTAATGGAGCTAGAGTAGCGGCCGTTTCCGTGGGAACTATTGTACTCACTCTAGCTAGTGGTTTAGAGTTGTACTTGAATAACTGTTATTTTGTACCAACTCTAACCAAAAACATTATCCCCGTCTCCGTGTTAGATGCGGAAGGCTTTTGTTTCATGATTAAGAACAATCGGTGTACTTTTTCATTTAATGAAATGGTTTATGGTGAAACCATTTCAATTGGAGGTATTTATGTTTTAAATGATGTCAATGATGTTTATCATATAGAGAACAAGAAGCTCAAAACGAATGAATCAAACAAATCCTACCTTTGGCATTGTCGTTTAAGTCACATAAACGATAGACGCATAAAGAGACTTGTTGAGACCAAGGTTCTCAAACCATTTGATTGCGAATCACATGGTACATGCGAGGCTTGCCTTTTAGGCAAGATGACTTGTGCACCCTTTATTGGTAAAGGGACACGAGCTAGTGAGGTTTTAGGACTCATACATACCGATGTGTGTGGTCCATTAAACATCACCGCTAGAGGAGGATATCATTACTTCATTACTTTTACCGATGACTTAAGTAGATATAGTTATGTCTACTTAATAAGGAATAAAAGTGATGCTTTTGAGAAATTTAAAGAATTTCAAAATGAGGTTGAGAACCAATTAAATAAAAAGATAAAAGCACTACGATCGAATCGTGGTGGTGAGTATCTAAGTAATGAGTTTGATTCACATCTTAAGAATTGTGGTATAATATCACAATGGACTCCTCCGGGCACACCACAGTTGAATGGTGTTGCAGAAAAGAGAAACTGAACTTTAAGAGATATGGTTCGGTCTATGATGAGTCAAAGTGAGCTTCCTGGATCGTTTTGGGCCTTTGCGCTATTGTCTGCTGCATTCTCACTGAATCGAAGAACGATTATAAAGCAGCCAACAAGACTCCATATGAGAATTTGTCTATTTGTCATTCATGAGAATTTGGGGTCGTGAGGCATCTCACACCAAGGTCTGACAAATGTCTATTTGTAGGTTATCCTAAGGAAACTTGTGGCTATTACTTCTACAACCCTCACGAGAACAAAGTGTTTGTGGCTCGTGATGCTCTCTTTCTAGAAAATGGATACATTTCTAATAGACAGAGTGGGAAAAAATTTGAACTTGAAGAAGTTCAAGAGCCACAAACCGAGATGGAAAATGAGGAAACGGTTCCCTCGTCTTCTGAAACGGTTGTAGTTCCTAGGAGGTCAGGAAGAATTAGTCATCAAACTGACCGTTACCTTGGTAACATCGAGGAGGAGGGTAATTTGTTGTTATTCGAAAGCAACGAACCCTCAACCTACAAAGCGGCTATTAGTAGTCCCACCTCCGAACAATGGCTTGAGGCCATGAAATCCGAAATGGATTCTATGTACGAGAACCAAGTATGGGACTTGGTGGATTTACCTAAAGGAGTGAGACCCCTTTAGTGTAAATGGATTTTTAAAATCATACTCGGCATAGATAAACATATAGATGTTTACAAAGTTAGATTGGTGGCAAAGGGCTTTACACAAGTCCAAGGTATTCATTATGATGAAACCTTTGCACCGGTTGTAATGCTTCGATCCATAAGGATAATCTTAGCGGTTGCCGCATTTCATGACTATGAAATATGGCAAATGGATGTAAAAACCGTCTTCTTGAATGAGATTCTAGAAGAAAAAGTGTATATGACACAACCTGAAGATTTTTAAATACATCCCACCCTAAGAAAGTATGCAAGCTTAAGAGATCCATTTATGGTCTTAAGCAAGCATCAAGGAGTTGGAATCATAGATTCGATCATGCTATAAAATAAAAGGGTTTCGCTCGAAGTGCCGAGGAACCTTGTTTATACATGAAGTTTAGTGGGAGCAAGGTAACCTTCCTTGTTTTGTATGTGGATGACGTACTACTAATTGGAAATGATGTTCCAAGTCTGAATTCGGTAAAGGTGGAATTGGGAAACCATTTCCAAATGAAGGACTTGGGAGAGGCACAACGCATCTTGGGTATCCGGATCTATAAAGATAGATCCAAGAGGATACTAGCATTAAGTCAAGAAGCTTATATCGATAAGATTCTTGATAGGTTCAATATGAAAGACTCCAAGAGAGGCTTTCTTCCAATGAGTGTAGGAATAACATTGAAGAAATCGCAATGTCCTACGACTCCTGAGGAAATTGAACGCATGAAATTAATCCTTTTTGCTTCCGCTGTAGGATCAATCATGTATGCTATGATGTGCACTCGTCCCGATGTCGCTTTCGCCTTGAACATGACGAGTCGGTATCAAGCCAATCCCGGTGAGAGTCACTGGATAGTCGTAAAGAACATCCTTGAGTACTTGAGAAGAACTAAGGATTCGTTTCTAGCGTTTGGAGGAGAACTTGAGCTGCGTGTAAAGGGTTACACGGATGCAAGTTTCCAAACCGATGGGGATGATTTGAAATCCGAATCCGGCTATGTCATTATGTTGAATGGGGGTGCTATTTGCTGAAAAAGTTTCAAGCAAAGTGTCACTGCGGATTCTACACGAAAGTGTATATTTGGCGGCTTAGAAGGCTGCTATTAAGAAAATTTGTATGGATTCTTGATTCTTGGATGGACTAAGAGTAGTCACTAGTGCATGAGATCCAATCACTATTTATTGTGATAATAGTGGAAATTTATCTTTCATGCAAAGAGCCCGAGTCTAGCATTAAGTCTAGACACGTTTTGAGGAAATACCATGTTATAAGAGATAATGTGGAAATGAAGGAAATAGATATTTGTAAGGTTGGGACAGACGATAACATCGCAGATCCTTTTAACCAAGCCTCTTTCGAGGGCTAAGCATGACGCTCACACGGCCTCTCACTAGTGGAATTTACCCCTATTGTGGCGGTTATAAACACCGTATAGTGGCGGTTCTAAGACGACATATATATGGGAGTCGTATATTTTTTGTGGCGGTTGTAAAACCGCCACTATAACCTTAAATTTGTGGCGGTTGTTACAAAAACCGCCACAATAGGTAAAGACAAATAGTGGCAGTTCTTACTAAAACCGCCACAAAAGGTCTTGGTTTCACTAACATATAGTGGCGGTTCTTAGTACAACCGCCACAAAAAAGTAAGACAAATGGTGGCGGTTCTTACTAAAACCGCCACAAAAGGTCTTGGTTTCACTAACATATAGTGGCGGTTCTTAGTACAACCGCCACAAAAAGTAAAACAAATGGTGGCGGTTTTTACTAAAACCGCCACAAAAGGTCTTGGTTTCACTAACATATAGTGGCGGTTCTTAGTACAACCGCCACAAAAAGTAAGACAAATGGTGGCGGTTGTAGCTTAAACCGCCACAAAAGCCACTTTGGAACCAACATTTAGTGGCGGTTCTAAAATTAAACCGCCACAAAATTGGTTTCATATTATTCAAAAAATAATTATTTTTTTACCAAATTTTATTAGCAAATTCCTATATGCTGAATAATCTAAAAAATTTAATACATCAAAGAATACAAGGTAGTCATTAAAATCATTGAGCACGACTAAAATATAAACATACAATATAATACTGAATAAGTCTAAGTTTATACTTTATACAACATTAATCATACACATGGTCAATGAATGTTCCATTCTAAATGCATTAGTAATTACTACTAGAAGTTGTCGACTGTTTCGGTGTGCGCATCCAATAAGCGTGACAAAATTAGTTTGGGCAAACGTGTTAGGATCTCAACTTCATTTAAGAACCGTCTGACTTGTTTGTAGTTCTTCTCGTACAATTGCACCGTCAATAAGTTTACCTGGTTATAAAAAAAAAAAAAGCAACGACCAAACATCAATAAAGTACTAGAACTTCTGATCAAACAATCGTCTTGTGAATTGGCTCATACCGGTACAAATAAATCACATGAATCCGACCAATGTCAAATGAAGAAGAAAATACTCAAAAACCACATCAATACATTTTGTATATGCAGCCAACTCATAGTATCTAAATGACTTCACATACTTAGCAGGGAACACCAAGTTTGATCCCCGTTTGTTGCTCCTTTGCCTTTAATTATAGATCAATGCCAACAAATCACATATGGACTACTATGTTTTAGCACTATATTTTCCCAAGGATAATCGTCTACGTCGAAGGATAAATCACCAGTTTCATACTATAAAATCGTCTTATGCAACACTAGCAGAACATAGTATAAGCTGATCACCTGATTCATATTGACCAGCTCAGCTTCAATAGCAGCACACGATAGATCAGCAATAATGTTCCTGCGTATCGACTTTCAGACCACTCTCTTGCCTTAAAATTGGTTGTATGGCCTGATTAAATCATACAAATCACTCATGAGCATCATCATTATTATTGAACAATCACCTCCACAATAATTACGACACGGAAAACGCACCGAATTGGGAGGAAAAGAACGATTAGCAAGAGTGTGCGACAAGGCGATGATATGCAGCCAGTAGCAGTAGGCGACAGCAGATACGCAACAGCACAACGGCATCAAGTACCGACACAACAGCAACACACATAATAACTGCACACAACACCAACCTTAGTGATACTGACAACACGCAAGCATATATCAAATTATAAACAACTACTTAGCTTATTAAGTTCAATTAGTTCTGCTCTCATGCTCCTCAAAAGTCAATACATAAAATTTATGCTTGATCATACAATCACAATATCTCAAAATAAAATGAAACGTTCATACGTGTCTAGCATTTTCATAAGCATCTTGCATTACCAAGCTTTTCTTATGCATTCAAGTGTATATTTTGGCTCCTCCGTCATCAGTAAGCTCCTTAACACTCCGCTTAGTTACTTCTCTTGGCAATTTTTCGGGTTAAAAAGAATAGTGACCCCAAATTTCTAGCCTAAAGAATATGTACTTGAGCCAATTACTGCAATAATTAGCAAATAATAGCACTCTATTAGTTATGCAAGGTCATTTTTAATGTTCACTGATGAGATTAACCAACTCATCAACATCCATTTCATTGGGGATTTAAGTCCGTGCAATGATTTGATCCGAATAATTACACATTAACATAAGATATAATAATCATAAAAAGTAACCAAAATCACACAAAAGACAGCAAATACCTCTTCGAACATCCTAATTTAATAAAATCTCGGCTAAATTTCTCAAGGAACCCAAAATCTGGAGTGAACTCCTAAACTTGTATCCTGAGTCCTTAATGATGGAATACACACCTTCTGAAATCAAACACAATACATTTAAATCAGTTAAGTTGAGGATTTCCGACTAAAGACATGGACGTCGATGAGCAAATGACTGAACCAAGATAATTGACACACCTGATTCAGATATCGTGTGAGCAGAATTACCTAATTCTTGCGCATCGTGCTGTTTTGGGCTCCACGCTTCCCAAGAGTAGTGTATGCATGCATGTAGCTTGTAGTTATATAATATATTCAAAGGAGTAAAATCCTTCTGACAGAAAATATGATACATTATACCATAAACAAACCTTATAAATCTCCTCGTACAATCATATGAAGCTATACATAGTATCATACAAGCGAGCTTGCTTGAAGCCTGCGTAACAATTGTTCTTCAATGTCTAAGCGACGAGAAGATCAGAGCAACACACGATCACATATTACTTTTCCATACCATACTTTAATGCACATTTAGAGAAACTGATTAAGAAAGTTGATCCTCAAATTAAGGGACTACTATTATAAGTAAGTTGAATTAACGACGACAATCCCCACTATCTGCTACATTATATAATTACAACAAAAGAACGCATCAACTGACTAAAGTTTAGCCCACATAACCACACGAAAAAAAAGATTTCTAATTATCAAGAGCGCAAAAACAAAGAAAATTGTATCAATAAATTAATCGAGTGACTACTGTTACAGAGTAGCTAACAACACAAGAATTATCTGTGAAGAGGAAATTAAGTTTGTGTATGAAATTACTTGCATGACATTGACAAAGTTTGAGGGCTTTAAATAGCCAGTTACATAACTAATTAAACCACCAAAATAGGACCCATAAAAACCACTAACACCATAAGCTTCTACAAATCAGAAAGCATGAACTTTGACACAACAAACTAAACAACTTCCTAAAGTAATTTGACTGTGTAAAATAAAGTCACTAATATATCTAACATATCCTCCCCTAAACTGAAGTCGAACAAATGAATAAATGAATAAATAGTTAACCTAAACTACTTATGAAAAATTACTTGAGCAAACACTAAACTTCCGATAACTTATGAAAAATTAAGACAAACTACAGCAGGATCAGTTATAGCAAGACATTCTCAAAGATTTGGTCAGAAAAAGGTTTAAATTTTATATGGCAGGCCTAACAAAATAACAAACGCAGCAGCACTCACAAGTACAGCCTATTGAAGAAGTCATGTAACTTCACACAGAAAAATGACCCCTCAGAATGTCGTTCGAGTACCCTATGAAAATTCGACCCTTAACCTTTGCTGCGCGTGCTCTCTGAAAAGTCGAACAGTTGCGCGACTATAGTAAACATCATAGGGTAAACAGCAGTATTATTCATAATTTCATACCATAAAACCATTACTTATACATAAGTGGGATGTCATAGGTAGGATAGAAAGCCAAGTACAAAACAGAAAGCAAAGAAGGCTGGTGAAAAAAGAAATTAAAATCCGACAACCCTAAATTGATTATTGGTGAAAAAAGAAGGGCACATTGAGTGCAAACTTGGCAGAAAACAAAATTAAAATAGTAAAGGAAAAAAAAACCTAAATCGATTTATTGGCAAAATTAAAATAGACAACGCTATATTGGCGAAATTAAAAGTGACGGGAAGTGCAAACCTATCATGACGGAGGCAAAGAGGCGGTGGAGGAGGAAGAGAAACGGTAGAAACGAAGAACAGGTGGAGATCGACGGTCGAGGCGAAGAGAGTGAAAATCGTGGAGACGGAGGTGGCCGGTGGTGTTGAGGGTGAGGCAAGAGGTCGTTGGTGGAGTAGTAGCCGGAGGTGGTCGGCGATGTCGAGAGAGAGAGAAGAGGAGGTAGACGAGTGTGTTTTGAGTAGGTGAGAAGTGTAAATACCTTACACCCTAATGTTTTGTGTGTAAAATATAAGGAGTGTGTAGGTTAGTTTTGTGTCGGTTTATTAAAGAAACGCCACTATAGCTAATTTGTGGCAGCCAAATTTTGTGTCGGTTGGAGTTAGAACCGCCATAATTACTTGTACTTTTAGTGTCGGTTTTCATAAGAACCGCCACCATATGTTATAACATATCTATTGTGGCGGTTTATTTTACAAACGCCACCATATGTTATAACATATAATGTCGGTTTTGCTTACAACCGCCACTATATGTTAATTCAAATTGCAACATAATGCGTCGGATTTTTTAAAACCGCCACCAAAACATCTATTGTGGCGGTTTATTTTACAACCGCCACAAATACTCTACCTTTTTGTGTTGTTTTTAACTTAAACCGACACAATATATCTTCCTTTGAACATTTAGTGTCATTTCCTTTAAAACCGACACTATTGCACCGCCACTATAAGGGTTTTTTCCACTAGTGTCTATGGGGTTGAGGCGTATGCCTGATTTCCTTTAGTTTTTGAGATATGTAATGGATAATGTATCCTATTACATATATGAAAATAACATTTATTGTTTAGAGTATATTTACTCTTTTAAGTCATTTTGAATGCATACTTTGTTTATCCGAATAGTTGTGTGACAACATTGAACATATTCAAGTGAACGGTATAAACTAAGTATATGGTCCCTGGTCTCTCATAAGAGGTGACGTCTCGAAGAGACTAGATTGCAAGTCAATCGATGGTGGGTTCAACACACTAGTGGAAAAAACCCCTATAGTGGCGGTGCAATAGTGTCGGTTTTAAAGGAAATGACACTAAATGTTCAAAGGAAGATATATTGTGTCGGTTTAAGTTAAAAACGACACAAAAAGGTAGAGTATTTGTGGCGGTTGTAAAATAAACCGCCACAATAGATGTTTTGGTGGCGGTTTTAAGTAAAACCGACATTATATGTTATAACATATGGTGGCGGTTTAAGTTAAAAACGACACAAAAAGGTAGAGTATTTGTGGCGTTTATTAGAAAAACCGCCACAATAGCTTATTTGGTGGCGGTTTTATATGAAACCGACGTATTATTTGCCAAAATGAAATAACATATGGTGGCGGTTGTATATATAACCGACACTATAGATACACAAACTAAAAACAAAACACAAAAACTCAGCCCCTCTTCTTTAATTTAACAAAAGACAAACTCAGCCCCTCTTCTTCAGTGAAACAAACTTCACTGAAACAACATCTCCACCCTCAACATCAGCGGCCACCAACACCATCAGCAACGTCACCGACAATACTCCTCTCTCCCTCTCGACACCAACACCATCATCAACGCTTCTTGCCGCCACATACAGGTAAATTCTCCCTCTCATCTCTTTTTTAAAATTAGGGTTTATATTTGATTTCGACTCAATTGAAACATAAATTCATGAGTGGGTTTGTCGATTTTTGGTGATTTGTCGGAGTTTTGTGTAGTGTTTTGACCTAATTTTTGGAGGTTTTTGTTCGTCGGAGTGTAGTGTTTTTGGAATTCGATTTTCGGTGATTTGTAGGAGTGTTGTGTAGTGTTTTGACCTAATTTTTGGAGGTTTTTGTTCGTCGGTGTGTAGTGTTTTTGAAATTCGATTTTCGGTGATTTGTCGGAGTTTTGTGTAGTGTTTTGACCAAGTTTTTGGAGGTTTTTATTCGTCCGTGTATAGTGTTTTTGGAATTTGATTTTCGATGATTTGTCGGAGTGTTGTGTAGTGTTTTGACCTAAATTTTGGAGGTTTTTGTTCATCCGTGTGTAGTGTTTCGGGGAATTTAATTTCTGTGATTTGTCAGAGTATTTTGAGCTGCCAGTTTGTGTGTGATTTTCTCAGTTGATTCAGAGTATTTTGAGCTAGTTTGTGTGTGGATTTCTCCGTTGATTCCGAGGAGAACTTCTGTGCTGTATGTGTACAATAATCGAGAAGTTGCGTAATAGAATCTATGTTATTTTGACGCTTCAATTTAGAACAAACAACTGAAATTTCGCAGAAAATGGCCGTGTTCAACACTGCGTATACATTGTATTTTATTTGTGATATGAGTAGGAGGATTGTGAAATTTTGGGAGTTGAATTTCCGTGATTTGTCGGGAATAGTATGAATTGCTGGCTGTACGATTTTCTACTTCGATTCGCAAAAAAATTATGTGCGTATGCTATCCAATAATCCAGAAATGTGAGTTTGAAGAACTAATACTTGTATGCACAAAGATGAATATAATGTATTTAATTGTTTATTCAATCCGTTTTTGTTAATAGTTGCATAAATACGAAAGTAGTAGGTACAATCGTCTGTAGTAACTAGTTTTAGTCTTCGTAGAGACGGTTTCACTCCTTAATAATGCCCAACATAGGATGTGAGTGGTGGATAATAAGTTATAACGTATATTATGAAAAGTTGAACGATCGTTAGATGAAGCGGTGTTTATCCTAATTTTGAGTTTGATATGGCTTTTTTTGGCGTATTGAATTAGAAATGGCTTTTTTTGCTAATTTGTAAATTCCTAAGCGTTTATGCAGTATTATTTTATGATAAACCGTAGTATTCTTTTGGTACATATTAAACTGATAACGTGGCTTTGAAATTTTTGATCTATAATTGCTGACCTTGGAAGTAGAAGAGAATTGATTAATGTGGGAATAATTTTGGCAGCGAGAAAGATATAGATGAAGTGTTGCAGTCGCATACCGTCTACACAAATGTCTCGAAAGGAGTGCTGGCTAAGTCTAAGGATTTGATTGCTGCTTTTGGAACAGATGACCAAACCAAAATTTGTATCGAGGTGTGTGTTAAATGACTCTTTGATATTTCTGTAGTTAGATCAATGAATTTCTGAAATTGGTTTCGGTTTTGCTGTGATATTACAGTGTCCTTATAGAGTTTTGTTTGTTCAGATTTTGGAGAAAGGTGAACTTGGTGTGGGTAAAGAAAGGGAAGCACAGTTGTCGGTCAATTAGTGATATTGCAACCATCGTCATGCAGAAACCGTTAATCCGAGACTAAACGTCCTTATACCATCAGTATGATTGAGCGTTTAATGCATGAAATCCACTTTGCTGTTGATACGCGAGACTTTAGAAATAGATATTACATACGAGATGAATGGTATTGGTGTTTGGATTTATTTCCAGGCATTATGACCGATGACTGACACTGTTAGTATTCTTTAATAATTACGTGGCTTGGTTTTATATGCTCAGTTCTTATGTTCATCTTGCTCTCAAAATTTGATGTTTGCTTTGGCCTTTCAAGTTTTTGCAGGTAGATTCAAAATCAAAGATTCTTTTTGGTCTTGGCATATAAATGATTGAACTGCATGTTCAATAAACAAAGTCTTGGTGAGTTACTACTTTATTGTTGTGATCTTACGTAGATGTTATACTTTAATTACGTTTTTGTTTTGTTGGTAAACTGTTGCCTTGTTGCCTCTGCACTGTTGTAGTGACAGAAGTGTATCCAGTCAAATTTTAGATTTGTTTGTATAGGTAAATGGCATATCTACGAGCTTTAGTTTCAAAAATGTAGTAAACTGCTTTGCCTTTTGATCATTCGACACCAACTTCAGGTTTGTGATCAGTTTATTCTCCAACGATTTGCAGAAAAGAGAAGTAGCAGTCATCAACCAGGGATTGATAGAGAAAAGTAGTCATCAAACTGTATGAGACTTTAATTTTAATGAAGTATTTTGTTTATATCTTGTTAGGGGTTCGAATTGAAGCGTACCATACACAAGGGGAAGGATCGTCGAGGTTCAAGAAGTATTATTATATGGCATGGAATTTAGTTGGTGGTGGATTTATCAAAGCAAGATTACAAGGAGCTTGGGCGCTACATTGCATTCGTGCTGGAAGGCGTAATTTTGCTAAGCCGAAAAAACTTGAAATTAAACCGAAAATCAAGGTAAGTTAAACATTTAATATCTATATTTCATGGTTTGCACTACTATTTGCATCATTAGTGTACTTATTCCACTAATTAAATTGATATGCTTGTCAATAGTATACACTCGTACTCAACTACAGTAGAAGTTAATGGCCGAGTGTGGGCTGTCAATGTCGTGTTTTATCCCCAGTTTCCACCATTTTCTGCTGCTGAATTTTACTGCCTACGGGCTGCTCTTTTCCGTGGTCTCTACTGCCGTGTTGTTGGTCTTATGGTTGGCCGTGTAGGGCCTTAGTTTACCGTGAAGAGGCTGCCGTAATCTGCCCAAAAGTGGGCTGCTGTAATCTGCCCCAAAATGGGCTGCTCAAAGCCGTAAAAGGCAACTGTTTGGTGGCGTAACTCGCTGCTGTCCCGAGCCACTTAATGGGGGTTGCTACGTAAATTATTGTGCTATCGTATTCCTCTTGTTACTATTAATTCTTTTTTTAAATTTAAAATTGCCCGCTTGCAATTTCTTACATGATCTCATTTAAACTTTTTGCAGGTGCATTATATTATACCCAAGGTGACGATATGCATGTGTAGGTGATTTTAAAGAGTTTAACCAGCTCAAACCAGGTTGTTTGTAGGTGTAGCGTAATAGAGAGCTGGCTTAGTTAATTCAGTCTAACTTGTTTTTGTGATAGTTACACTATTATTTATGTGTATTTGATCTACATTGAGCATTGACGTTTTCTTATAATTTATAGAGTAATTTGACGATTACACCCACTGATTAGTGCGTTTTTAAAACTTACACCCACATCGTTTTTGACTTTATAACTACTACCACATTTATTGGTTCGGTTAATGGCTACTACCATGTACGGACCCGAACCTAGCAACTATCGATCTCAGCCGTTGATCTTAATTTGAAGACTTAGTTGATGTTTTTTATCCCCATTTTACCCTTCTTTTAATCTGCCTCAAACTTATTCTTACTTCTACATTTTCTTTCTTTGTTTTCCCATTTTACTCAAATATCATTTCCTACTCTCACCATCAACTAAATTTGAAAGTCACTAAAACAACAGCAAAGTTTTGATCTTTAACACAAACCAATATTAAACTCTCCCAAGTCCCAACATTCCACATTTCAGCCAAAACAAAACACACTATCAAATCACAGCAAAACACCCTAATCAAATTAATTAAGAATCAAGTGATACTTACAAGAAGACAAATAAAGATAGATACTCCAATCAAACAACAAAGAACCCTAATTAGTTGATTTGGGGATTCTGGGTAAACAACATTTCTTCAATTATGCTCCACACAAGTATAATATTAACACCTCAAAATTCTGAATTTCTAATTTCTAATACTGGAAATTGGAAAACAACTACGGAGTACACAACATCGAAAAATAATTGGAAAACAAATATGAATAATTGTAAGTTTGAACACCAGAAAAAATAGAAGAGAAGAACAAAGTTTGAGTATATAAAGATAAATGAAAATCTTTAAATTCGGAAAATTTATGATAGATTGTACCCTTGAGCCTTTGTGTAGTGACTGTTGAGCACCAAAATCCCGAACTATGAACAACTTTACTCGAATACTTTGGCTTATTTTATGAGAGATTCGATTTCAGTGAAACCCCCAATTCTCGACGGAAAAGACGACCTCAATCAAAGACGATTTCTGGCGAAGTTTCATTAATTTTTATGGAATTTCAGTAAAATTTATGTAAAAAGTAAAAAAAAAATAAAACCCTATGTTAAAGGGTCAGAAAACAACAACAGTAAAAAAAAAAAGAATTGGGAGACTTAAAAAAGAAAACAAAATGAAGGTAATATGAGGGTAAGTTAAATGAAGGGTATTTTAGTAATTTCATGTGCCTTTTTTAGGTTCGGATAAAAAATGGTAGTAGTCATTAACCGAACCAATAAATTTGGTAGTAGTTATAAAGTCGAAAACGATGTGGGTGTAAGTTTGAAAAACGCACTAATCAGTGGGTGTAATCGTCAAATTACTCTAATTTATATTAGTACTTTGGGAGATTGTGGTTATATATGTTTGCATTTTATTGTTTGGATATTGTGTTGATGTTTGTAGGAATTACGAATATAGGCAACGAAATAATTAAATATATTTAAAAAAAAAAAAAAATCCCTTGTGGCGGTTGTAAGCAAAAGCGACACAATAGACAACTTTCATTAGATCTATAGTGGCGGTTTTAACTAAAACAGCCATTTTATTTGACATTTTTGGTGTCGGTGATACATGTTATTTATATACATTTTATGCCCCCGTTTCAGTCGCATTTAGCTGCTTTTATTCGAGTTCGTTGCTAGTTTTATAAGCTATTTGCTATATTTCTCGATACTGCTGCCTTTTATTTACATTTTGCAGGTTTTGGTGGTTTTGAGCCAAAACCCGGGACAATTGGAGCATTACGAGAACCGAGCCGATAAGACCAAGTTCGAGCGCGCACAGGAGCTCGAGAACAAGAGCAAAAGGCCAAAAGACAAAAGGCCAAACGAATAAACAAGGCCCCAAAAGAAGGATTGGGCCTAGAATCAAGAGAAAGTGAGCGGCCAAGTGAGTCGGGTAGGCCGTGCAGGCTGTGGCCGGCCGGCTCTGGTGTTTATTCTGACGGTTTTTGTTTTATTTCGGGATTTAACTTTAGGAAACTATATAAGGGCTTTTTAGGTCGAACACTAAACTTATGCTTTATTTTTCCTTAGTTCTCCTAGTTTAGTTTACTGTTATTACTTTCTCTCCTCTTAAAAAAACTCAAGCTTTAGTTTACTTTCAAGATTGATTTCGCTTGTAACCGTTGGTACTCCGTAAAATTCAGGTTTTATTTTATTGCAATTACTTTCATTCATTATGTCTTCTTCTCTTTATTGTTTTGCTTTAATTTCCATTATGCGTACCTAATTTTATAATTAGGGTTAGGGTGATTTGTGATAATTGATTCAGGACATGTTTTAATTGCTTATATTGATTGAACTTGTGCAAGTTGGTTTCTTCCTGCGCGTTTTATTATCAATTGAATTTAGGGACGCCTTTATTGAATTGAACTTAGGTTGTTTCAGTTTAAGATCGAAAGCCTAATTGAAATTAGACTCACGCGTACTTGATAAGTTGAATTTAGTAAGTTGCGAGAGCCCGCTAAATTTGCTTAAGGTTAATATTGACTCGAGAGAGCGTATTCCTAAACCTAGCCACTTGCATAGTTTCAATTGACTAATATTTACTTTTGAGTTGAGTTCCTGAATCGATGTCACATTGATCCCGACGCCCTAATCCTCATTTTATTTATTCTTATATCATCTTTCTTGCTGTTCTTAGTTTAGTTTAAAACAAACCCTTTTTCACACCTTTGAGTTAGACCTGTTTACTCCGTCTTTAGCTTAAAACTACACCGTTTCTCTGTGGATACGATCCTGCTTGCCGCTAGCTACTTGTTAGTGTTTTCGTAGGTTTATTTTGATTAGGCGTGCGACTTTAGCCTTGTCAGTCGGTTTTTAAAAAAACCGCCATTGTATGTTCACTCTATAGTGGCGGTTCTAACTGAAACCGCCATTTTTTTTGACTTTTTGGTGTCGGTTTTTAAAAAAACCGCCATTATATGTTCACTCTATAGTGGCGGTTCTAACTGAAACCGCCATTTTTTTTTGACTTTTTGGTGTCGGTTTTTAAAAAAACCGCCATTGTATGTTCACTCTATAGTGGCGGTTCTAACTGAAACCGCCATTGTATGTTCATTCTATAGTGTCGGTTCTAACTGAAACCGCCATTGTATGTTCATTCTATGGTGGCGGGTTTTTGAACCGACACGAATAATATATACGTCCCCCATTTATACGTCGTACCATAACCGCCACAATAGGGTCCTGAAAACCGCCACTATTGGGGTTTTTTTCCACTAGTGACACCATGGGGTCATAGTGATGACTGCTCGTTTGCATAGACAGACTGTGAGACACTCTGTCGGACGGTGACACTTATAGAATTCCTTTTCAATGAGATTGAAACCTGGTCGTGGTGGGAATTTCAATAGTATTCCTTTGAGTTGATTCTTTGACTGGAAACTGATTGTCTGAGTCGGTGCAGTTTCCGAGTGACTTTCATTATTGTCCTAAGTCATGCCGTGAAAGGGGGTTATAAGGGCATCTTTGGGGTCATGGTGATCTGCATTATACAGTACAATCGAGTGGAAGGGAAATGTCCACCCTCGTCAGGGTAAAACATCTTTGGGCCACTCGAGGAGAAGTTGCTGAAAATGCGTGGCCACGCTCGGTAAGAATCTACGGTAGATTTTCCGGTCAGACAGCTACTCTCCTTATCGAGGAAACCACTCATGCTATATATCTTTGGATGCAAGTACGACCTGTAAGACACCTTGCGTTGAGTGGGAGATGTGAAACGGACATGAGAATTGGTAATGCACAACTTGTCTCGGACAAGTGGGAGATTGTTGGAGTAAGTGTCCTCCACAATAGTGCGATTACTTAATAAATCTCAATTAAGGAATACATGGGGATAATCCTGCATTATTGTCAATTGATTAACGTAAATTAATAACAGTTGGCTGACTAGAGTTTGACGTTGTTGTCGTGAAACGGCGGTAATCAATTGATCCCTTTAAGTCACACCTATAGGAACGTACTCCAAATATGAAGCTAATTAATTGTATGAGATACGATTAGATTAGTAACTTGAATTGATAAATCGACTAACGGTTAGTCAGTGAATAAATTTAGAGAGAAATCGAGTTGTGAACTCGAACGATTGAATTTTATATCGATAAAATTATTGGAGGAGATGAGAATTAGTGATTAAACTTTAATTCACTAATCATATATATTTTACTAATGAGATTAGTAAAAGTACAATTTTAATATATGTGTAAGTGTACATGTATACTAAAGAAGAGTTTATTTAATTTATACTTTATCATGTTAGATGATTAATGGATAAATTATAAGTATTTGTGGGACAAATATCGGAAACAAATAAGACCCACTTAAGGGCCCTATGGACCGTCCAAATGGGTGAGAAGGAGAAAGATTCCCTTCTTGTCTTATTTGTTTTGTCTTTAGCCTTTGTAAATGCATGCCATGAACATCATTATTACAAAGCAAGACAAGCATGCTAAACACAATGATAACAATTCAAGGGATTGTTCTTATCAAGTAAAGCATGCACAACAAACTCTCCTCTCTCCCTCTTTTATGTTGGCCGAAAATCTTGGTGTGTTGCACACACTTGATTTTGCTTGTTTTGTAATAAAAACACAAGGCCAAAGAAAGATCATTCATTCATGCTTTTTCCTCACCTCCTCTCCATATCTCTCTAACCTCACTAAAACATAAGAAACTAGTTCTTATATCATCCAAAATACTACTAAGTGTTAGTAGTAATAATATTCACATATTATCAAGTATCTACTAGTGATTTCTAGATCAAAGTCACTAGTAGTTTTGGAGTTGTTCTTGGGTGCAACAAGAAGGAGGTTTCCTACTTTAGAAACTCGGGTTTTGGAGGATCATCCTACTTACTAGCTCAAGAAACAAAATAAGAAAGGAGTTCTTATTTTGTGCCCCTTTTTTTCCTTGTAAGAAGGTATAAATTTCTATGAACTTGTATAACAAAGTCTATTTGTAACTACATAGATCTTCCTCATCAAATTAGAGTAATTTGATTTACACTAATATTTGATTAGTGAAGGGTATGAGATCCCTACATGTGGAGCTCCAAATTAGTGGATCCTCCTCCAAAACCAGTGGAGTAGTAGACCACAAGCTGACTACCGGACCTTAGGTGTTTAGTCGTCGGAAGCTTTCTTGTCTTTGTGTCTTTGATTTTGTTGTTGTCTTGAACCTTTGTACCCGGCCTAGACCTCCTTTGGATAGCTACTCATAGGATGCAATGTATGTTGGTGCAAAATGTGTTTTGTATGTGAGTAAAATGGGGAGCTAAGTTGTATGCAAACTTATTCCTTTATCGATTTGTTAAAATGTCGTACGTTAAAGACTCGGTTGTCCTAGACTGACGGAGATTGACTCAATGCTTAAAACTTGACCCGTATTGAAAAGACGCGAGTTGCTTGTTGAGATCCGCGAGATCGTCGGTGGCGCCTTGATGGATGCTTCGCTGGATGCTCGAGACGCACATGTTTCAGATGTGGTTGATGCTTGTGTCGGGACTCGGTTCACGCATACGTAGATTCGACTTTGATTTTGCAAAAGTTTTGTTTTCGGCGAAAAGGAGGATGTTTTGTTGAGCATAAATGCGTTGTCACATTTGGCTCGATGAAAAAGGTGTTTTGAAATCGAATCCGATAAGCCTGTGTTAACGGTTTGTTGTCATGGGCTTGTTGTTGGATTGCGATGAAAATGTGAGTCGATTCGGAGTAGCAATAGGCTATTGAATCGAGAATGTTTGAAAATGCGATGAAGACGGTTATGCTCGTTTTCATACATTCGGTTTGAAGGAGGGTTAGATTGAAGCGACTATTAAGTCACTTGGTCTAACCGTGAAGGATCCGTGGGATGATGCTAGTTCATTCCCAGAGAGATGTTTGGATTTGTGGAACCCGGGATCGAATGGGACCCAACTCGGCGTCTTGCTTAAGGGCGGATTTTAAAGTTAAAAAAGATTAAGTTGGAAAAACCTTTAAGAACTGTTATGGAGTCGCCACCTAATTATCGCGGAAATTAGGAACCTGCTACCATGTTCTAAGTTAAAAACATGTCCTAGATTTTGGAGCAAGCCGACACCCCTAGATCTAAGGCTTGTGAAACCAGATTGGATTCGGGGTGAGGGTACTTTAGAAAAAGAGTTAATTCAAATAATGATTTATGAAAACCTTTTAGAAAAGCCTATGTAAAAATAGCCTCTACTGACCTAGAACAATCCTTGTAAGATGATATTTGAGCTAATGTTATCGCTACGTACAAGTGCGATAAGTTTGTAAAAGAATGCAAATGCAGATGCAAAAAGATTGATTAAAACCCTCAGTTTAGCATGTTTAACTTGTTAACGAATACGGTTCAGTTAAAGGTCGAATTCATTGTTTAAGTTGATTTTAATGCAAAATAAGAAGGTGCAAGATGCATGCAAATAAAATAAAGTTCAATTGTCCATTGGTTTATTTTATAAGAATGGATTGCTTATGCGACTTTGGCGTGTCATCGGATATGGAGTGTGCAGAAGTAAATAGAACACTTGGAGTGCAAGCGTGGGTGCCAAAGCCTGGGGCGCTAAAGTGTAGACCCTTTGTTAGTCCATAGAAAATAAGAAAAAGCTTTGATCCAAGTGGATCGGTACCTACCTTGTCCCGACGCGGATCTGGCGAGCAGAGCTTCTTGAACTTAAAAGAAGGATGAATTCAACACGGGATGGTGTGTTGAACTCAAGGATTTGAGTGCTTGAGGCTTTGAGAGTGTTTTGGTGTATACCGTGCTAGACGGTATATTTTGTGGGACCCAAGTGGGCACTAAACCTAGGAAGGGAGGTTGTGAGAAGAGAGGTTTTCTTGTGTGGAAAAGTTGTGTCAATATGTTGTGCGAGGGGTTGTATATATAGGAGAATAGCCGAGCGAAAATAGGAAAGACAGGGAAACAAGCCACACCAGGGAGCCGCATAGCTCTATGCGGTTTGGTGGGCAAACCGCATAGGCTTATGCGGTTTGCACCATGAGCCGCATAAGCTTATGCGGTTTGCTGGTGTGGTTTTAACTTCGAGATTTCGTATTTCCTTAATCCGGATTGCTAAATCTTGGAAATATTCGGCCAAATCTCTTTGCTTGTGCTCCAAGAAGACCTAGTATGATCTTCTAGAGAGTTGTTGAGGGCTTTGGAGTGCGGGCCAAAGGTGGGTTTGGGCTCGGTTTTGGGCCCGAGACCCGAAAAAATGAAAAGGGTGTATTTGCATAGATTTTGTGAGATAAGGTAAGACGTGAGGCTATATTTTGCGTAAGAGGAGGCTAAAGGGTAGTCCTAACCACCGGGCCTAAATTTTAGGAATTTAGGAATGCTGAATTAGACCTTGTTAATGTAAAACTCTAATTGTAGTGCAAATGCGAAGCTCATGCCAAATGAAGCGGGACAAGGACCTAGCTAGACTCCAAATGGACAAAATGAACGTTTATTTAAATGCGATGTGAAGCGACCTACTCATTTTAACATTTCAAACGACTCAAAATGAATTCGACATTAGTTAGAACCGTTTAAGTTAACGTTAAAACATGCGTAATAAAAGTCCGTGTTACATCAGAGGGTTTTGTTTGGGAGGGTACGGATATGGGTATCCACAGAGCCCCGGTTTGGTGAGCTCGGACTAGAGCGCTAGTCAAACTCCTACGACCATATCAGGACCATTACGGTCTCGTCTGATCGGCGGAACGAAGTGTGTGTCCATGGGTGAGACGAGGACTTCGAACCGGGCTAAGCGGGGAGGGACGTGCGCATTTTAAGGACGTGGCGGTCCGTGCATACTTGTAAGGGCCTGCCGGCCTGCAGAGTGCCTTCGTCGTCGTGTTGCTGATGTCGTTGCTTGTCTTTGATCTGTCGTTGATGCGGATCTGCGATTCTTGATCGCGATGCCGTTGTTGATCTTTGATGCCGATTCTTGATGTCGTCTTTGGATCTCGCCGAGGAGTGCAGGTGCTTAGTGTGGTATCTGCTGGAGAAGTACTAGTCTGCCGGGAAGGGTGTATAGGTATGGTCTCACCGAGGAGCGTAGGTATGGTTGTAGTTGTTTGGTCTTGTGAAAGAATGATGGTGTTTCGTCTTGTAAAGGGGTGCAGGTGTATATTCGCCGGGAATTATGGACCGAGGAAGGTGTATGTGCTCATGTATACTGCTCCGTGTAATTGCTTGGACTTCTTTGGATGTCTTTGATGTAGACGCTTGGTGTTTATGCTCCGAAGTTGAAGGATGACTCGTTCAGGATGTTTTGTAGAGGTGTATTTGCTAGGGAAGTCGAAGGATATGTGGGAAATGTCTGTATAGGTGTGTGGACTCCATAGAAGTGATACTCCACAGGGACGTGTGAGGGGGTGTAAGGACTCGTGAAGAGCGTTCGTGTTTCTGCTTCTGTACCGTGTATTAAATGCTTAATACACGCGTATGGCGGACTGTAGGTGACGCCTTAACCAAGGCATAGCGGGATGTGCTAGCGCATGTGGCGGACTTTAGGTGACGCCTTAACCATGAAAGCTTGCGTGCACGAAGAAAATACTTAGGCTTGACGAGCCTAATATGGAGAGACAACGTGGAACAAAACACGCCTCAGAAATTGCCTTGTTGACTAGTGATTCTTCCGGGGAATCTCTTATCAATTGGCGACTTCAAACGTGAACTTATTTACACATGTCGCGGCTTCAAATCCGGAATAATTCGAATTCTGCGATTGTCTTCTAAGATCTTCATTTTCGCCTGCTTTGACCATGAGAGGTGGTATCTGGTGATTCGTTTGGATTCATGTGATAGTCAACTCTCTCGGACCTGGATGCGTGGTGCCGGGGATGATTCTTGGACATGTTAGGGTGTTTGGTGTTAGGACCAACGTTCGGGTGGTTTTTGTTTGATGCACACATGAAAGTGTTGTGCTTTTAGCATGCATGCTCGTGTCTGTAGCGGTTCTGGAGGTGTCGCTCAACCGGAGGTGTGTGTTTTTATGGCAAGGGTGTCTTCAAAAATGCGAAAAATTATCCCATTTTTCGTTGTAAAGGTTTGATTCTTGATAGGAAGCGTCAGCCCCCAGTTGTCTTGGTCATGGTGTCGGTGTATGTGAGCCCCCAGTTTGACTGAGTTATAATATATAACGATAGTCAAACTATGTAAAAGGCTATAGGTTGCATTAGGATAAAGGGTGTTTTCGGATTACCCCCTCGAGTTTGACTAAGTTTTGCATGAAAACTAAGTCAAAATGTAGTGCAGGGTGTGTATTAGGAGGAGGAGTTTTTGGATTACCCCCTCGAGTTTGACTAAGTTTTGAATGAAAACTGAGTCGAAGTGAAGAGTGTGGTGTTTGGTTTTGAAATTTTCCCCGTAGTTTGGCTTAATTTGATTGAAATTAAGGTAAAATGGAGAGAATGTAGTTGTTCTGTTGTGTGTTGCAGGTTGCCGAGGGGGTGCACGAGAAGCTATGGAGGACAGCTTAACAGGTGGAGGATGGCGTGGGCGAGTTCAGCATGACTTTGACGAGTATCGTCGTCGTCGTCCCTAGGTGTTTTGGTGATCTTGTGTAATATGGATTGTGTGAACCCATCATTACATGACCTTGCTTGGCTTGAACTTGTAGTTGCTTTTTGTCGTCTTACCTTACGTGTTGTGTTATGCTTCCGTGGACCTGCATAGTTAGTAGGCTCGGGTTGAAAATGAAATGATTCCCGATTGGGATGTTTGGATTAAAATGTTTTTGTTAAAAAAATCATTTTGTGAAAGATTCATTTTAGTTGTCGAAATGAGCTTTAAAAATGAACGCTTGAAATGTCGGTTGTAAGCTTTATGCAAGATAAAGAAAGTGTTTGACGTTCTGAGCTTGAACTAGAGTTGTGAAGACCGTGGAGGGTCATTTGAGTTCAAAGATTGAAAAGCCCCCAGTTGTCGAGGATGAGAATTCGGTGAAATCTCATGACAACACGGAGTGGGATGTAGTGCGTGATTCGGTTGTGCTTTGCGTAAGCTGCCTACGTATCCACGAGTGTGGAATCAAACCGGCGTAGTTCGATATAGCTTTCGCTCAAAATGTATTAACTCGAGTGAGTTAAATTCGAAGAATGCTTTTTCTCAAAGTATGTTAACTCGAATGGTGAGTTAAATTTTTTTGGGAAAAGCTTGGATTTCGAAGATTCGAGATGTATTTCAAGGACTTGAGATACATTTTCGAAAGGCACATTTTGCTTCTGCGAAAGCATGTGTTTGGAAAAGCGAAGTTTTGAGCGTTGAGTTAATTTTGAAAGGTGATTAGCTATTTTGAGGACGCATGTTTGAAAAAGCGTATTTAAAATTAGCGTATCGGCTCGTGGGAGCGTTTTCAGAACTGAAAAGTTTGGAGAGGAGCGGTTTAAATGTCGCTAAATTGTTTGATTGGAAGAGGGTTGACTCGATATCCGAGTCAATGTTTATGGGATGCTTAAAATGCCTAAAAGTTTGAAAAACAAAGACGAATCGTATGCGTGACTCGAGACTCAACATTGATAGGGATGTAAGTGACTGTGACACGTGCATCGGTAAAGCCCCCGGCTTGGTGACTCATGGTTGCTTCAGTGGCATGAAGTAATTCCTGCAAAACGAACAAGGTTAGGCGAAAAAGCAGAGTACTACTCCTAGGTCTAGCACAACTTTGTCTCGACGTAGTCGTTTTAACGCCTCGATAGAGAAACAGTTTGCCTTGGATTTTTGTGAATTTTTGTGGATTTTTGTGAGGATGTCCTTGACTTTGGAAGCTTTAGACATAGGGATGTTTTGTGTAAAAGGGTTGGTTGAGCTCAAGTGAGCGGCCTACGTATCCGTAGGTACGGAATCAAACCTAGCGTAGTTCGAAAAGGATGTGTTTGTTTTGGTAAGGAGGTGTTTATGTGGAAAGGTGCGTGTTTAAGGACCCGCTGGTCCAAAAAGGGTGTTTATGTGTTTAACCTTGATAATTGCATCCTAAGGGTGGGTTCTCCTCAGTCGATCTAGGCTGCTTGTTGCTTCTGTCGAGTCTTCAATTTAGACTTACAAAGACTTAGCCACTTGTTTCTGGGCGTCGGTACTTCTTGCTTTTGGGGCTTCGGCCCCTTGCTTATTGATTTCTAGGCTTTTGACTTCTTGAGCTTTTGACTTCTTAAGCTTTTGACTTCTTGAGCTTTTGACTTCTTAAGCTTTTGACTTCTTAAGCTTTTTGCTTAGTTGTTTTGCCCCTTGTTCCGGAGCTTTGAGACCTTTTGCCTTTTGGCTTTTGATCTTTGTTCCTTGTATTCCCGTTTGGTTTGAGAATATCTCACGCCCTGTGTGGCTTGGGCCTGAGCTCGGACTTTGCTAAACTCTGCGGCTCGGTGGTCACTCGTGATCGTGTGTCTATCACGCCGGGCTCCTTTAACAAGTTCGTTTGCTTATTAGGCACGCGATCGAGTATGTGGAGGGCGATCCAGGAATACTCGTACTTCAGGTCGCGATCAAATTCATGATCACTGTGGAGCTCCAAATTAATGGATCCTCCTCCAAAAGCAGCGGAGTAGTAGACCACAAGCAGACTAGTGAACCGCAGGTGTTTAGTCGTCGAGAGCCTTCTTTGTCTTTGTTTCTTTGACTTAGTTGTGGACTTGGACCTTCGTACCCGGCTTAGACCTCCTTCGGATAGCTACTCCTAGAATGCAATGTATGTCGGTGCAAAATGTTTTTTGTGAGTAAAAAGGGTAAAAGGAAACTGGGTTGTAGGCAAACTTATTCCCTTATAGATTTGTTAAAATGTCGTACGTCGAAGACTCGATTATCCTAGACTGACGGAGATTGACTTGATGCTTAAAAACTCGACCCGTATTTAAAAGACTCGAAATGCTTGAGGAGATCCGCCAGATCGTCGATGGTGCTTGAGTGGACGCCTTGTCAGTTGATTCGTGATGTACGTGCTGTGGGTGCACGTCGATGCCCTTGGTGTCGAGACTCGATTAACGCATACTTTGTCTTGTCTTTGAAACGATTTTGTTTTGGTGAAAGTGAAAGGGCGTTTCGAGTTGAAATGTGTTGTCACATTTCGACTCTGTGCAAGAGATGATTCAAGGTAGTGATGAGCTTCTTGAACCGAGGGTGCTTCGAAAATGCGATGGAAACGGTAGTGCCCGTTTTCATGCATTTACTTAAGGAAGAGTTAGACCGAAGCGGCTAGAGCTACTTGGTCCGACATCAAAAGTCCTCGGGATTGAGTTTGCACATTCTCGAGTTTTGTGCTTTTGCGAAAAGTGGAATGCCTGATCCTAGAAGATTTTGGGCTAGTAAAAACCTTCGAAAAATGCTTATCTTGAAAGAAAAAGCCTTGGGCCATTCGATTTGTTTTTTTTTGTGAAATTCCTCGAGAATGGGCTGACATTCTCGGGTTTGAAAAGAGTTTTGTGATAAAAGGGGTTGTGATGACCGCGAGTCATGCAGCCGATTTTGAGCTAGAAATGTTTTAAAACGTTTCATGCCCGGCGATGTTTGGTGCTAGAAGGCTAGAAGTTTATGTTAACGGTGTGTTGCTAAGATCCTATTGGTTGATGCTCGAAATGGCGTTTAAGCTATTTGAGTCGAAGGTGTCACAATGCGATGAGGACGAGTTTGCTCGTCCACATGGATTTTGTCAAAGGAGAAATGGATCGAGGTGGTTTGAGCCATACGATCCGATGTTAGAACCCACAAGATTGGGCTTGGCCATCCTTGGGTACGGCGAGGGACGCTACTTACTGGGCTGGTTCGACAATGAGTCGTTTGAAAAGATTTTGTTCAGAAAGGTTCGAAAAGGCCAAGGGCCATGAGTTCGCTTTGAAAGACTCACCAAGAATGTGTCCTAATTCTTGGGTTATGCTTTGTGAAAAAGCATGCGATAAATGGGTTAGGATAACCGTGGGTTATTTAATCCATTTATGTTTTCAAAGGCTTAGGGAAAGGTGAGTTTTGCGCTGGGTTGCTCACGATGTTTGCAATGTATTTAATTGACGATTGTTCATTCGTTAGTTTGTTCATTTTCATCGCACGAGTTAGTGTCTTTTGCATTTTGTGATTTGTCTGTTGTTCGTTGATTTTTGATTATTTGTTCTTTGTTGTTTGTTTTAGTTTGAGACAAGACCTAAGCAACTTTATTAACTTGAGAAGAATTATTCGACAAATCGGAAAATTGCTTGGAGCTATCCTCCGTAAAAAGAAAATCTAAGCTAGAGCTAGAGTCTAGGATAAATGGGTCGACAGATGACCCGACGCTAAGAGCATTAGAAGCTAAGAGGATTTCTTCTTCTTCCCATTTGCCAATGCTTCCTCTCTCGCCATCTTCCTTTTGAGTCGTGATGGTTTGCATTTTATAGGCGCATCGTCGCATGTCAGTTCATCCCTAATGTCTGCGTTAGGTGTTGAGTTGTTTTCGGGCATGGCAAAGTCAGAGTGATCTATGGGAGGAAGTGGTCCTGTGAAGATCGTGTGGTTGTATGGAGGGTAATCTTTGTTGGATGATTTGGGTCGTATGGTAAAAGAGTTAATCTTTTCGTCACCGTGGATCGTGGCTTGGTTGGACATAGGCCATTCGTCCCCCTTATCGTTGAACGAAGCGCCAATGATTTGATTGTCGCTTGGTTTGATATTGTTGGAGCAGTTCATAATGGGAGGTGATCCCACGAAGATTGTGTGGTCGGTGAAAGGGTTGTCGTCGTTGGGCGGCTTGGGCGGTTGAGACGGTTTGTCGAGCTTTCCTTGGTCGATGAGATCTTGGATGGCGCTTGATTTGAAGCGATCTTACGTATCGTGCCCTTTGCCTCGGTGGTATGCACAGAAGGCATTCGGGTTCCAAAGTTTTGGCTTTTTGTCTTCGGGCGGCTCGCTAGTAGGCCCGATTGGTTGTAGGTAGTTGTTTTCAACCAACCTATGGAACGCCTTAGTGTAAGGTATGAAGTTCCTATAGCTTTTGGTTGCAAATGCGTCAAGGCTATTCATAGTGCAGTTTTCCCCACTCTTGGTCGGGCGAAGAGATTTTGGTGAGTTATCTTGATAGGTATCGCCGGTGTATCTGGCCATGGCATTAGTCCTAAAGTCGTCCTCGATTTGAGAGCCGACTCTGATGAGTTGTTTGAAGTCTTGGATGTTGCTGTACCGCATGTATAATTGATACATGGGTCGCAGGTTGTTTATGAACTTAGGCACAAGTTCGTCCTCATGCGGACGATCTGGAATTTGTGCGCTTAGCTTTTCCCATCGAGAGAGATACTCGGTGAAGCCTTCGTTGTCCTGTTGGTTAAGGGCCTCGAGAGTGTGGATGGAGACGTGCTTGTCGGTCTTGTCCTTGATACGTTGCTCCAAACGCCTTATCTCGGGCTTGTGGTGATTTAGCAGGCGTTCGAGGTCGTCAGTCAGCTTGGTGATTTGTTCACGGAGTGCGTTAACATCATCATTGCCAGCCATTTTGCGGGTGTAGGTTCGTTTCTTGTAGGGGATGACTATGTGATTCTTAGTATGGCGGGTATCCAGCTGAGGCCTGTATTTCACTTCGTATATTAGTGACACCACTCGACCCACTAGACTCACGATCACTCTAAGCATTCATTTTAGCTCATTCCTTTGTTTAGAAAGACCTTTTATGTTTTGAAAAAGGTGGTTTTTGAAAAGTTTTGGCTAAAGGAAAGCTTTTGAGACGAGGATGTGTGCGCACATCTCGTCTCGATGTTGAAAGGTGTTAGATTTGTCGAACCCATTTAACGGTTCATCGTTAAGGGATGGATGAAAGGGGTTTGACTTGAGAGCGGTTAGCTAGTTAAGTTGAGGATATTGAAGTGGGTTGGTTGTGTGGCGTGTATCTAGTTAGACCTACTAGGTTCAATGTTCATTTTAGGCGTTCATTTTTAGCTCATTTCATTGTTTTGAAAGACCTTTTAAGCTTGAAAAAGGAGATTTTCGAAAAGTTTTGGCTAAAGGAAAGCTTTTGAGACGAGGATGTGTGCGCACATCTCGTCTCGATGTTAAGAATTTTGCTTTGCACCCGTCGAACTAGTATCGGTGATTTGCCGAGATGAGCTCGAGTTCGGATGTGTAAAAGAGAATGGATTCGACTCGAGAGTAGTTAACAAGTCGAGTCGAGGATGTTAAAAGTGGAGTCTAGGCCGTGTGACCTAGAGGAATAAATTCACGAGCTCGGATTTTAATCCTTGCTCGGGTTTTTGCTTGTTAGTGAAAAAGGGAATTTTGAGAAAGCTTGTTTCAAAAATTCACGATAGTTTCGTTTGAAAAGTGTTAGTTTTGTTAGATGTTAGGTTCATTTATCTTTGAAACGTTTAAGCGAGTTTTCGAAGATATGAATGCAAATGCTCGTTTTGAAAAAGACCATGGAGTGCATAGCCTCGAACTTGTACATATGACTCAAAAAGGGTGAAAATGAGTCAGTCGGGTACACCTCCAACTACCTCGAGTATGCTTTGGCAGATACTTAACCCCTTCATTTCCTTGCAGGAGGCGATAGGTTTTTACGAAGAGAACCAGGCGGTCGAGATAGCCGTTCTGGCAAGCCGTGGAGGGGCGAGAGGAAAGCTAGTCCGGCATGTGCTTTATCGAGTGGACAAGCCTGCATGTGGGAACCACCTCTCGAGGGTGCAAAGGGTGCCTAGATTCCAAAAGGAATGGACTCTAAACTAACGTGCATAGCTCAATTATGTATACTTGGATTGTTCAAGGCTTTCAAGTTTCACCTCTTTATTTTTAAAAAGAAAAAACCATTTTTAAGTTTTTAAAAATAAGATCTCCCCAGCGGAGTCGCCAAACTGTGGAACCCGGGATCGAATGGGACCCAACTCGGCGTCTTGCTTAAGGGCGGATTTTAAAGTTAAAAAAGATTAAGTTGGAAAAACCTTTAAGAACTGTTATGGAGTCGCCACCTAATTATCGCGGAAATTAGGAACCTGCTACCATGTTCTAAGTTAAAAACATGTCCTAGATTTTGGAGCACGCCGACACCCCTAGATCTAAGGCTTGTGAAACCAGATTGGATTCGGGGTGAGGGTACTTTAGAAAAAGAGTTAATTCAAATAATGATTTATGAAAACCTTTTAGAAAAGCCTATGTAAAAATAGCCTCTACTGACCTAGAACAATCCTTGTAAGATGATATTTGAGCTAATGTTATCGCTACGTACAAGTGCGATAAGTTTGTAAAAGAATGCAGATGCAGATGCAAAAAGATTGATTAAAACCCTTAGTTTAGCATGTTTAACTTGTTAACGAATACGGTTCAGTTAAAGGTCGAATTCATTGTTTAAGTTGATTTTAATGCAAAATAAGAAGGTGCAAGATGCATGCAAATAAAATAAAGTTCAATTGTCCATTGGTTTATTTTATAAGGGTCGGATGCTTATGCGACTTTGGCGTGTCATCGGATATGGAGTGTACCCGAAGTAAATAGAACACTTGGAATGCAAGCGTATTTGGGTGCCAAAGCCGGGGCGCTAAAGTGTAGACCCCCTTGTTAGTCCATAGAAAATAAGAAAAAAGCTTTGATCCAAGTGGATCGGTACCTACCTTGTCCTGACGCTTCAGATCTGGGCAGAGCTTCGCTTCTTGAACTTAAAAGGAGGATGAATTCAACACGGGATGGTGTGTTGAACTCAAGGATTTGAGTGCTTGAGGCTTTGAGAGTGTTTTGGTGTATACCGTGCTAGACGGTATATTTTGTGGGACCCAAGTGGGCACTAAACCTAGGAAGAGAGGTTGTGAGAAGAGAGGTTTTCTTGTGTGGAAAAGTTGTGTCAATAGGTTGTGCGAGGGGTTGTATATATAGGAGAATAGCCGAGCGAAAATAGGAAAGACAGGGAAAAAAGCCACACCAGGGAGCCGCATAGCTCTATGCGGTTTGGTGGGCAAACCGCATAGGCTTATGCGGTTTGCACCATGAGCCGCATAAGCTTATGCGGTTTGCTGGTGTGGTTTTAACTTCGAGATTTCGTATTTCCTTAATCCGGATTGCTAAATCTTGGAAATATTCGGCCAAATCTCTTTGCTTGTGCTCCAAGAAGACCTAGTATGATCTTCTAGAGAGTTGTTGAGGGCTTTGGAGTGCGGGCCAAAGGTGGGTTTGGGCTCGGTTTTGGGCCCGAGACCCGGAAAAATGAAAAGGGTGTATTTGCATAGATTTTGTGAGATAAGGTAAGACGTGAGGCTATATTTTGTGTAAGAGGAGGCTAAAGGGTAGTCCTAACCACCGGGCCTAAATTTTAGGAATTTAGGAATGCTGAATTAGACCTTGTTAATGTAAAATGACTAATTGTAGTGCAAATGCGAAACTCATGCCAAATGAAGCGGGACAAGGACCTAGCTAGACTCCAAATGGACAAAATGAACGTTTATTTAAATGCGATGTGAAGCGACCTACTCATTTTAACATTTCAAACGACTCAAAATGAATTCGACATTAGTTAGAACCGTTTAAGTTAACGTTAAAACATGCGTAATAAAAGTCCGTGTTACATCACAGGGTTTTGTTTGGGAGGGTACGGATATGGGTATCCACAGGATTAAAATGGCGGTAGGTGTAGATACCCGTATCCGTACCCCCCAAAAACAAACCCGATGACGAAAAGGACTTTCATGCATGCTTTTAAAAGAGTCGAAACGGTATAAAAGTGTCTAAAACGTATTTAGTCATTTTTAGCGTATTAATTTGAATTTGCATAATCATAAAAATGAATGTCACTCTTAGTCATTATGAGCACAACACGAGCACAATACAGGAACGTCCTATTAAGCCGAGCCACAAAAAACAGCCCAACTAGCTACAAAACGACCCAAAACTTACAAAAACAACCCAAAACGCACACTAACGCAACACGCAAAACGGGCCAAAGTGCGTCCCGTGTCACATTTTCACAAAATTAGATTCTACGAAACCATAAAATAATACACTTTAATATTATTTTATTTCGAGCCAAAACCGAAAAACACGACAAAAACCGAAACACGAAATCCAAAATTTGGGCCAAAACTAATTGACCCAAATCAAGCCTTAACCCATACGTATTACACCTCACAAAACACCATCATCACACTAATCCTACGTCATTTAACCAATGGCGGCTTAGCAGCACACCAAAACAAAAATTAAATCGCCTATAAACAGGCGATTAAAAATTAAATCGCCTGTTTACAGGCGATTATGTTTTTGTCTCACAGCCCTGGCTCTTTTATTCCATTTGGCGGCTGCACTGAAACTTAATCACAGGCTCACTGGCGATTAAGTTTTGTCCATGCACAAAAAACGAGCCATTTCCTATAAATACCAACCCCTTACCTTCATTTCAAATCATCGGTTTTTTAACACATATACCTCCTTTTCAAAACACACTTCATAATACTTACAAAATCCACTCAAAATACCGTCTTTGCATTTTCGAAAGGTAAACATTTTACCTACGCTTTGGGACGTTTGAGACTCGGACAAAGGGGTTACATTAACCCCAACCCGATATTGGCATTAACGAAGCCGTATTCGTAATACGGTTGTAGCAATTCGGATTCATAATCCGTCTAAACCTCGCCAATATCGCATAAATAACGACTCAATATCACTAAAGTAAACCGACGTTACTTTTATAATTATGCATGTCCTCATTCATGCATTAAATTACGACTAGAATCACGGTTTCGACACTAAATTGTACCATTTCATTTAGTCTTTTAGCATGTCAAAACTGAGGGTTTTCACAAATTCTTAAAGAGTCAAATACGAGGTCGGAAAATAACGTTTATGGTAATAATTTAGTCAATAAATTATTATTTAACGTACATTTCCTATAGCAATATGTCATTATTTTGACAATTTACATTACTTATGCATTTTAATCGAGTCATATTTATTCGCACTTGTACGTAGCGTGACTTTTAGCCCAAATATCGAAATTAAGCAAATGTTTTCAAATTAGTAGAGACTACTTTTATGTAGGCTTTTTGATTTCAGTTTTCAAAAATACATTTTTGTCAAGACTTTTGAAAAGTAACCTCACTCCGAATCCCTTCTCTGGTTTCAAACCTCAGACGGATAGGTATCGACGCACCTTGAAATCTGAGACACTCGTGTCTTGTATTTCAAGACGCGTTGAATAGGTTCCAAATTCCTTTAATATTTGGTGGCGACTCCGAAAAACATATTTCAAAATGATATTCCTACATTTCTTTTTGATCGCAAATTCATGCAATGATCTCCCCCATTTTTACAAACTTCGCACTATTCTTCCTGCGAGGCGCATTCCGCCCCGGCGCGCCATGGTGAAGGTCGGCGTAGCAGGCGACGATAGGTTTCCCTTCCCTTCCCGGTACCTTCAGCTGGCGACTCCGCTGGGGACGAGCATGATTTATATTATTTTTGAAAAACTAGTTTTTCTTTTATTTTAAAAACATAAAGAAGTGAAGCTTGAAACTTTGAAAACATTTACGCTTTCGATATTTGGGCAAAAGTACGTTGAGTCGAATCCTCCTGATTCATAACCACACCCTTCGAGGGACGGCCCCTAGTAAAGCTCGCTTCATAAGCGGGATAACTCTGGACACGTCGGTCTCTCACCCCTCCACGATTACAAGTACGGCATCCGTACAAACGATTGTAACCAGTCAAACTCGAACGCTCTAGGGCCCGTATTGAATTCACACCTAAGACGTGTGTAGTCTTGCGGGTGCCCCTACCTAAACGTTGCGGGAATGGCCGGAGGGAACCTTACCCTATAAACCAAAAACCTGTGTTTATATGTACAAGTGCGAAGCTATAGTACCCTCACTATAGTCGTCTTTCAAAACCATTGCATGCAAAAACATTTCCTAGGCATTATACATTTAAAATACGTCCATTTTGAAAATTCATTTTTAAACTTTTTTTTCAAAAGGTCATGCTTTTAAAGTAATACAGTCAGGGTCATTGGCCTATAGTCATTTGAACCTGATAAATAATACGCTGCGACATTTAAAACCGATCGGAAATAATCACTATATTTCCAATCTTTTTCAAAACGTAAAAGAATTATGCGACTGACGTATCGTCATAATACATTTATCGCTAAAAATATTTCACAAAAGCAAAAACCCGAGAATGTCAATTCATTTCGGATATTTTAAAACGAAATTAACCCTTTTGTACTTTAGGATTAACTCTAAGTCGAGTGACTCGTTAGTCATCCCGATTTTTAACTTAAACCTTTCTCTCAAAAACAAAAACGTGGGCTCGTTTAGATGCGAACCCGTTGATTTGAATTTTGAATCGAGTGACCTATCGTCATTTTGATTTAATTCCCTGAGTCACACATAAAAGGCGAACAATTGATCGCCTTTTACCCAATTTTAACATCCTCAGATCGACTAGCCTATCGCTACTTCGGTTTGATCCTTTTTATCGAAATCTAATGATAAACCCCTAGCAACATGCCGCTAAACTGGGTTAATCGGATTATGATCATACAAATTTTTCTACCTCGAGAATAGAGACGTGTCAATATGCCTCTACCTCAAAAGCTTCCCGTGTCCTTTTAAAAGCTAAAAACACGAGTCAAGTCATGCACCCACTTTTTACACTTTTGTGTTTTTCTTTGGTTGTGAATGCGATTTTTCGTTGAGTCTTTTCCTTCCCTTTTAGAATCACTAAAGGTTTGAAAACTTTGTCAGGCCCACTCTTTGAAAAACCCTGGATACACGACGGACTAAAGATCGTCACCTAAACCCTCGCCCACCCCCGAAGAAGCGCGCCTACAACAAATCAAAACCAAAAATCGTCATGGCCCTGCAACAGGATGAAGGTTTCGGCGGACCACCACCGCCACCCCCAGAGGTAACTGCCGAGCAAGTCCGACAACTCAACGATAGAATAGCCAGCCTCACCACGACAATTGAGCAGATGGCTATCATGCAGAAATTTGAAGCAGAGAAAAATACCAAGCGCCTCGCCGAAGAGTCCGAGCGAAATGCTAAAAGAATCCGAACCATGGAGGAACGCCTTACAAACTCAAGGGGTTACTCCATCCACCAAGAGAATGAGCACATCCCAAAGAATGTCAGGTCCATGCTACCGGATAAGCTGGCACTCAGCGATCTTCCCATCTTCAATGGTCACGAAAGCCCGCTCGTACATGTCAAAGCTTTCAAGGCTAAAATGGCCATTATGGGTGTCGAACCCCCCGCATGGGCCACATTATTTCCACATTCATTGGACGCACAACCCAGAGCATGGTTTTATGCCTTAGAGCCACACAAAACCGGAAGTTTCGAGGACATAACGGTTGCATTCGATCTACAGTACCGGGACAACAATGACATCCAAGTCTCGCTACGTACTTTAGAGGTCCTGACTCAAAAGGACAATGAGGGGTTTACCGAGTACCTGACACGTTGGAAGAAGCTCTGCGCTCAAATACCTAACCGCCCAAGGGACACTGATTTAATCACTAAATTCATCAACAACCTCACCCCCGCATACCAACAACACCTACAGACGGAATTTAGACAACTTCTCAACACTCAGCGTCGTCGGCGAGCTCATTGAGGACGATCTCCGCAAAGAAAATAGGAATAAGAGTACTGGTCGCGGATATCAAGGAAGCTCGTCTCGAGCCACTGCCAAAGTCGAGCCCATCCATGCTATCAACGCACTAGACGCGCTAGAGGCACCGCCAGTTTTTACAACACCACCAAGGCTGCGCGCCTCCGCCAAAAGCATCATACTCACCTGTGGGTCCCAGCTCGCTAAAAGCGCGACGAAACTTTGACCCAATATACATGACCTACTCAAAGGCACTACAGAAGCTTGTGAGCCGCAATGTACTTCAACTCATAGGACCTACTAGCGAGCCTCCCCCAGACAAGAAACCGAAGTCATGGGATCAGAACGCATACTGCGAATTTCACAGAGGAAAAGGGCACGACACCGAGCAATGTTTTCGCCTAAAGAACATAGTTCAGGACTTGATCGACGACAATACTATTGTGAAGCCCAACCCGAGTCCTAAGCCTTCAAACCAGCTGAATCCTTTGCATAACCATGCTATATTTGTAGGGACACACCCCATCATCGACTGCTCTAATCTGATCATCTCAAGTGATCACGAAGTCAACGGCATCTGGACCACTTCTGAGGATGAAGCCGACAAGAATGACATCCGCATGTGTCTCCAAAATGAACCCTACAAGGTGATACGAGAAAATGGATCTCGTTATTTTCATGTGTATATTCTCGTATCACAAGGAGGAGGCCCAACCCCGTCGCCCGCCTGGCAAATACGGAGAATTACGTCACAAATACCCAATCAGGCTATCAGATAGTGATGACGAAGTAGCTTACCTAACACGTTCTGGACGCCCATACCAAGCTTCTCTCAAGTTACTTGAACCTCAAAACCCCCCGCCAAGGTTGACTGCTCAAGAGAAAAACAAGGGAATAATCATAAATGAGGACACGCCGCCTACTTCGCCTACCGCGATCCCACCTCTAAACACCGCTCCTACGAACTCTACTACTTTACCCGCAAGCATTGTTCCTACGCCGCCGGCCAGCAATGTATCACTGCCTAACACTAGTCCTACGCCTATACCACCAGTTAACAAAATAGCGTCATCGAACACTACCCCAGCACCCTTACCTACACCTGAGATCGGAGACACGCTCCACAAACAACTCAACAAGACAAAGGCGGACATTTCAATCTGGCAACTCTTAAGAGACTCAATGGGACATCGTGACGCCCTTTACCAAGCATTACAAGTCACCCCAATGACATCGGAAATGTCTCCAGAAAAGCTTATCAGTAACATTACGCGCGAATGGCAGGCTAACGCCGTCACCTTCTCGGATAAGGACCTCCCTCCATTCGATGGCACGCACAATCTACCTCTCTACATCAACGTGGAATGCCACGGCATGACGTTGCCAGTCGTCCTCATCGACAACGGATCTGTAGTCAACGTCCTACCTCTAGAAACAGCCAAAAAACTAGGAATTAGGGAGAATGATTTTATCCCATGTACCGACGGTGTCAGGGCCTACGATGGAACACGTCGCAGCATAAAGGGAACCATCTCCTTTCCTATTATGAGGGGGCCAGTCATGAGAGATACCGAATTTCAAATCATCGACATACCCCCAACCTACAACATACTATTGGGAAGGCCATGGATCCACGCTACCAAGGCCGTCACCTCAACCCTACATCAAAAGGTCAGGATACCTTTAGGTGACGAGATTGTCACCATCGACGCTTCAAGCTTTCGGGCTACGCTCAAACAACACAAAGGAAGCAATAATACTGTGGAAATAAACGCCGATCCAGCCGATGACATATGTGGTTTCGACTTCGACTTCAGCATCTGTACCATGACTCGCGAAGAAGAAATCGCTTCACTCTACGCCAAGGACAACGACAATAAATGGCCCACTATGGGTCTATCTTATGTGCCATGGTCATACGAAGTCTCTCACGGTTGGGAATCGTACAACGATCGCAAGAAATATCACGATTTCCACATGCAGCCATACCACATCTTCCCCAGCAACTACTTCGTCAGAGAAGGCACTAGCAGAGTTCCCAAAAACGTATCCACATACACCATCGCCGGAATTGAACTCGTCTTCGACATCATACGCAACTCCAACTTCAACCCCACTGACCTAATCGTTCCTTACGAAGAAAAAACACACGACGGATGGTCAAAAACCCTTGAATGGACCGATGAACAAGGCCGCACTTTCAAGATCACTATCGGCCAAGGCTACACCTTCGAAGATTCTGACTCCGACGAAGATGAAGACAACGCCCTCAACAAAAAGACCGTCATAGAATTTAAACTCCCCCGTCGTCATTTTAAGTCTTATGCCCCAACCAAGCCCCCGGGCTATCTCCCAGACGTAATCAACTTAGCTAAAGAACTAGAGTCATTAAAGTTGTCCAAAGCTCCCTCGTCTGAGCTATCTTCAAATGTAACCGCTTTTGATAACATTAATAACATGAAAGTTTTTGGTTACTCTTTGCCTCATTTAAAATCTACATATTCTAATGATTGCGATAAATTTAAACTAAATAACATTGCATTATATAGATACATTGCAAGCATTGTCTCAAAACCCGAACAAGAACCCATCATTGAAGACACAACAACCATCGACATAGGCACGCCTGAAGAACCTCGAGAGCTACAGCTGGGGGCTTCCTTAAGCACAGAAGAAAGGACTACGTACACCAAGCTCATCACAGAATTCAAGGACGTCTTCGCATGGTCATACAAGGACATGCCCGGCATCGACCGTGAGATAGCCGAACACCGCATCCCAATCAAGCAAGGTAGCAAACCGGTCAAGCAGAAACTCCGACGTATCAAGCCAGAATGGTCTCTCATGGTCAAAGAAGAGATCGAAAAGCAACTACAAGCTGGGTTCATCCGAGTCATCGAATACTCTGATTGGGTCTCCAACATGGTTCTGGTTATGAAGAAAAACGGCAAAATACGAGTATGTGCCGACTTTCGGGACCTGAACAAAGCCTGCCCAAAAGACGATTTCCCACTACCTCACATGGATATTCTAGTCGACAACACAGCGGATCACGCCTTACTCTCGTTCATGGATGGATATGCAGGATACAACCAAATCAAAATGGCGACAGACGACATGCCAAAAACCACTTTCGTAACCCCCTGGGGAACATACTGCTACACAGTCATGCCATTTGGGCTCATCAATGCCGGCGCTACCTACCAACACATTGCTACCACCTTGCTCCACGACATGATGCATAAGGAGGTTGAGGTATACGTCGACGACATGATCGTGAAGTCAAAGGAAAGGGACGACCACGTCACCAACCTCGGCAAGTTCTTCACCCGAATCAGGCAGTATAAAATGCGATTAAACCCACAGAAATGCACCTTTGGAGTCACGTCAGGCAAGCTACTAGGCCACATAGTAAGCCAGCGAGGGATCGAAATAGACCCGACCAAAATCAAAGCAATAATGAGCATGAAGACGCCAAGCAACAAGTCCAATATATCTCCCGATTTATCAGCAAACTCACCATGATTTGCGAACCAATCTTCAAAAAGTTGAAAAAAGAAGAGCATACAAAATGGGACGATGACTGCCAACAAGCATTCGACAAAGTCAAGAGCCTGCTTACAAACCCACCCGTTCTGGAACCCCCACAAAAGGACTTGCCCCTGTCGCTATACTTAACGACTACGCCAAACGCTATGGGTGCCATGCTCGCCCAAGAAGTCAACAACGAAGAACGGGCCATCTACTACATTAGCAAAAAGTTCCACGATTACGAAACTCGGTATGAACCAGTCGAGAAAAGCTGCCTCTCGCTGGTCTGGGCAACCAAAAAGCTCAGACACTACCTACTCACTAGCACTACAAGAGTCTACTCCTTGATGGACCCCCTCAAGTACCTATTTGAAAAACCAGTCCTAAACGGACGCATGGCCAGGTGGACTCTGCTTCTCGCCGAGTACGAGCTCAAGTACCTCCCTCTGAAAGTGATCAAGGGAAGAGCAGTTTCCGACTTCCTTGCAGAAAACGCTATCGTCGAACAACCCATGATCGACACAATGTCATTTCCTGACGATGGGATCTTTGCCATAGAAATGGAATACTGGCAATTATACTTTGACGGAGCATCAAACTACCGCGGCTACGGAGTAGGAATACTCTTAATATCCCCAAATGGCGACCATACTCCGCTCTCAATCAAACTTGACTTTAGCGTCACGAACAACGCCGCAGAATACGAAGCCTGCATTTACGGCCTACAAGCAGCAATCACCCTAAAAATAAGGAACCTCCGCGTGCATGGAGATTCATTCCTCATCATAAATCAAGTGACCGGGGCATGGAAGATCATGAGCGAAACCCTCACCAAATACCAAACAAAAGTACAAAAACTCCTAACCAACTTCGACTGCATTGAATTTTATCACCTCCCAAGGGAAGAAAACCAATTTGCCGACGCACTGTCAAAACTCTCATCCCTCCTCAACATGCCACCAAACATGAAATTACTACCCATCATCGTCGAAAGACGAGACAAACCAGTATACATCCATACCATTGACTTAGACGAAGCCGAGCAAACAGAGCCCTGGTACCAAGCCATAGTCAACTACAAAAAAAACAGCACTTATCCACCCGACACAGATAAACGTGGTCAGAGAGCCATTAGACTCCAAGCTTCCCAGTTCGTGTTAGAAATGGGACAATTACGCAAGAAGACACCACAAGGCACGCTCCTCATGTGTGTCGACTACAAAAAGGGACAAGAGATAATCACGCAAGTCCACGACGGTGAATGCGGACCCCACATGAACGCTCGAGCACTCCGCAAACAGATTCTACGGCTAGGATGGTATTGGACAACCATGGAAGCAGACTGCATCCAATACGTCAAGCACTGCCACAACTGCCAAATTTTCAAAGAATGTCCAAAGATGTACCACCTTCACCACTATACAGCCTAACCTCACCCTGGCCTTTTTCAACTTGGGGCATCGACGTAATAGGAAAGGTCCACCCCATCGGAGCAGGAGGTCACTGTTTCGTACTAGTAGCAATCGACTATTTTACAAAATGGGTGGAAGCAGCATCTTTCCGAACCCTTGGCTCCAAAGAAGTCGCCAAGTTCATACAGACAAACATCATATGCCGGTACGGCATACCCCATGAGTTCATCAGTGATTAAGGCTCGCACTTTCAGCGCGAGACAGAAGCCGTACTCACAAAATACAACATCCAGCATCACAGGTCCTCACCCTATCGACCCCAAACCAATGGAGCCGTTGAAGCAGCAAACAAGACAGTCGTCACCATACTCGAGAAAATGATCGACAGTTGCAAAGATTGGCCCAACAAGATACCATATGCACTCTGGGGATACCGTACCACCATCCGCACCCCTACAGGCATGACCCCTTATTTCCTCACCTACGGCATGGAAGCCGTCCAACCAGTGGAAATAGAAATACAATCACTACGCATACTAATGGAAAGTAGCATCCCAGAAGCAGAATGGGCACGTGAACGCTACGAACAACTTATGCTCTTGGACGAACGCCGGCTTCACTCCCTGAGCACCGTACGGATGTAGCAAGCACGATTACAACGAGCATTCAACAAGCGAGTCAAGCCACGAAACATAAAAGTAGGTGATCTCGTACTAAAGTCAGTCCGAGCACCGCTTCCAGTCGACCCACGAAGGAAATTCAAGCCTAATTAGGCTGGGCCCTACCTCGTCAAGGAAATCTACATAGGCGGAGCAGTAAAACTAACCGACTTGGACGGTCAAGAGTTTAACCTCGCAACGAACCTCGATCAACTCAAGAAATACTACCCTTAAAAAACCCTTGCAATGCATCTATAAAATACAATTTTCTAAAAATCAATTCATGGGCCGGCATGCCCTTAAACGTGCACTCTCTTTACAAAAATAAAACAAACACAATTCATGGGCCGGCATGCCCCTAAACATGCACATTCACCACAAAAAAGCAAACACAACTCATGGGCCGGTATGCCCCAAAACATACATTCCTGAACTACGCCGGTTTGATTCCATTTTTCATGGATACGTAGGCAGCTTTGCAAAAAGCGCAACCGATATTGAACACAAAAAATGACGCGTCCAAAGCTTAAAAAGGTCAAGGACATAGTCACCACAAAAACCGCCTTATAACCTGAAGGGTTAAAAAGGGCGACATTCAACACAAAAATGACGCGTCCAAAGCTTAAAAAAAGTCAAGGACATAGTCACCACAAAAACCGCCTCATGACCTAAAAAGGTTAAAATAAGGCGGCATTCAACACAAAATGACACGGCTAAAGCTTAAGAAAGCTAAGGATATAGTCATCACAAAAACGTTCCATAGCCCAAAGGGTAAAAGGAACAACATTCAACAATAAACGACAAACCCAAAGCTTAAAAAAGTCGAGGGAATAGTCAATACAAAAATTTCCTAAAAACAAAAACCATGCTCGCATTCTAAACCTTTAAAAAGAGATTAGAGCCAAGGAATTTCACACAGAATAACAAGCAAAATGAGGCAAAGTCGTAAATAAAAACCTGATTTTTATTAATCTTAAAAAGGACGGTTACATTTTGGATTTTTCAAACGTTGGAGCATAAACTACAACACTACAATATATTACAATACAAGTCCCGGCATGTACATCGGGTTTAGGATAGATAATATAATACACAATACAACATAATATGAACATAATACTAACAAAACACACATAAACAACACCAGGTCCTCATCATCATCAAAAGCAGACTTAAAACCTTTCAGCTGAATTGGGGAACGCCAACCCTCAACCCCTACGGCGATCCCCAACATTGCCGTAACAACCTTGATCACCCGACCCTAGAATATGCCGACGGCCGAACACACTTTCAGCGGCCGAGAGTGGCTCTGAACTCGAACCCTCGCCATCACCACTGTTACGTCCAAAGCAGGTCGGGTCATAGGCGGACATCTGAGGAGGCCCGTTGAGCTCTAGGGCGCGAAGGCGCGACCTCTTGTGGGGGCTCTGGGCAACGGTCCACCTGGCATAGGCCTGTGATACCCGAATCGTCCTACGAATACCAGCCACAGGCCACCTGGGGCGCATAATCCAACCACTCGCCCAAGCGTCGGTTATATCGCTTGTCAGCATAAGCATGCCCTGCACAATAGTGTCATGACCAGGGATAAATTGCGCCCACCCTAACCGTCGCCTCACTCGTAAGGGATGGATGTAAACACCCATGTCAAACCCACAAAGGAGGACTCCAGAGGGACCATCGACAGCTGCACTAGCCGTCACGTCAGCTATCCCCCACCACGGTACCGACCAACGGATGGCCGATGACCTCACAAGTTCGGGAAAGTAATCGTCAGGGCGATGGTTTGGGTCCAGCCACCTTATATAGCGATTAGTCACATTCCCAGCAAAATGTGACCCTTCAAGGCTAATGTCGCCCAGCACGCTCAGACGTTCCATCAGCCACACCTGAAGGATCAGGGGACATCCTCGGTACGGACGTTCCCTATTGCAGGCACGGTCATCCAGGCCCAAGACCGTCTCAGCCAAAATCACGGCAGAAGGGTTACAACCATACTCCATCTGTTGGACGACGGTGATTAAACGGGGGTCACCAAGCGCTCCCTCGTACAAAGAGTCGGGGAACATATAAACATGAACCAAACAGAACGCCAACGCCCTTTTCCTAGCGCCAAAGGAGATGTTCTCATTGTCATAGTCCATGAAATGCTGACACAGACGATGAAGATTGATGCGACTTCCAGCAAATAACTCCTCCGTCTCGTCGGGAGTCATCTGGAGGTATGTCTGTACATGCCTCTTATACCCTAGTTCCCGCCTAACACACACAGGCAGGTTAGTACGTAACCACCCACCGATAGCCCCAAACTCCTCAACTAAAGGACAGACCTCCCCGCCAGGAAAGCGGAACACATGGAAACTCAGGTCCCAGTAATCGAGACACGCATCAAGGAACTCGGGCTCCATTTGAACTTGCCTCAGCCCAAGTAGTACCCCGATACCGCAATCCTTCAAGTTCTTCTTCTCAATACCCGACAAGGACGCACACCAACGACGCAAGTTTCCTTCAAAATTCTCCATAATTCGACAAACGTTCCGTAAATATTTTGAATATTCTTGGAATATCGAGAATGGGAAGATGAAAGGATGAGTATTTTGAGCTAACTTAGCCCTCCTTTTATAACCGAGATTTACAAAACAAAGTACAACACAAAAACTTAAACGCTAGTACACAAGCGATTAAAATAAATCAAACAAAAACCACAAAACAAAAAAGTAATCGCCTGTAAACAGGCGATTAAATTTCTAATCGCCTGTTTACAGGCGATTTAAATTTCCCCCCTGACAAAAATTATTCGATTTTCTTACACTCTTACACACCTATACCCTATACTCTTTAACTTATTAACCCATTTACCCTTTTTACCGACCTATTGGTCGATATCCTACGGTCCCGTCGCGTCGTCTCGATTTGCGTAGTCGGCGCCCGTCTTTCGTATTTTTCATTTTCACAAAACACGATAATCACACAAAAATTAAACTCCACACAAAACACGAGTTTCGCATTCGCAATTTTTTGTCTCAAAACGTTGTCTTAGCTCACATTTTTACAAAATCAAAAGCGTCCTTTTACAAGTCTAAAATATTTTCTAAACAGCATTTTTCAAAACTCTACATTTGCATTTAGTTTAGTCATTAGCGAGTCAGTCTCAATCGAGATACGTATATAAGTTTACGACTAACAAATGTTTTGCAGGTACGCTCGGCAAGCAAATACGCAAGGATTTCAGACCCGGCTACGACGCACGAATGCATTTTTCGCAACAAGACAAAATAACCAGATTATACCCGTAAACACCCACAAGTCCAAAAATCAACCATACACAAGTCCTAATAAATAAACCGTTACAAACAAATACTAATACTCATAATACAAGTCCAAAATACAAAACCAACAAGTTCAAAGCCTACTGCAACCGGTCACGACGCTCTAAGACAACACGCAAGGAATCAATCTCAGCACGCGCCCTATCCAGCTCCTCTGCGTGCCGACCCTCTAGCTCTGCCCGGACTCTCGCCAACTCCTCGGCATGAGCAGCCTCGGCTCGACGCGATCTCGCACTCCTCACCTACGACCCTGGCTAACTCGGTCGGCGTCAGACGCCTCTTTCTCGCCTTGCAGTTTCAACTACCTTCTCGTTCACGACCGCCCGCCACCGGTTCGCCGCCCGCCACAACCTCCTGTGCACGTCAGCCGTCACCTGCAAAAATCCAAAGAAATCCACTTACCTTTCAAACCTGGGGGCTATGTTCAAAAGCTGCTTCAATAGAGTTTGAATAATGACTTTATAATAAAATCTAACTCAAACTGGGGGCTACAATCAAAGGCTGCTTCAACAAAGTTTGAATAATGATTTTATAATAAAATCTAACTCAAACTGGGGGCTACAATCAAAGGTGCTTCAACAATGTTTGAATTATGATTTTACACTAAAATCTAACTCAAACTGGGGGCTATAATCGAAAGCGACTTCAAGCAAAGTTTGACTAATGATTTTAACCATAAAAATCTAATTCAAACTAGGGGCTATACTACATAATACTCCACGAAACTCGAAGACAGAAAGTACCTTCTTCACGCGCGGATCCCAGCTCTCTAGGCCCGCATCGGTCACCACGGACATACACGCAGGCAACACGTTCGAATGCTGGCAACCCTCGTGCACAACCAACAGATCCTCGACGAACGGAGGAGGCTGGAACTCAAGGTCAGGATCACGGCGCTACAAAACAGAAATAGGGTAAATTTTTGCTTTTTGAAACCAAAACACATAAACAAAAACAAAACAACAAAGCATACCTCAATCACAACGTCAGCAAGGGCATGCTGCGCCCAAGTCACGTAATCCTCAGCCGGCCGCAGCAGGGAGTCGGACTCACCCTCGTGATACACGTCACGACGCTCGTTAGCGTCGGACGTCTCCACAAACAAAACCGAAGGCGGAGGAGCAGGTACGATGAAGCCCCCGCGACCCGTCTGCGCAGACAGACGTTCACCCAAACTTCAGTACGAGCCGTACTGAGTCTCAATGTACAGCCGCCGTCCGTCAAGGGGACTAAAGCGAGCCGCAATCGACGGAGGGACGCCGGTAAAATTCCTCCAAGGGTCGCGAACGAACTGCAAAACAAAACCAAGTAAAAAAAAAAAAAAAACACAAACCCTAATACAAACTACGAAAGACCAAAATACAAAACACAAGTGCTATTACCTTATCCATGGTCATCCCGTTAAAGAGCACACGAGCCGCGTCATAGTTCAGGCCAATACCCCTCCGATCCGCTGTCGCGTACGCATGGAAAGCCGGGTACGTAGCCGTCACCTGGAACGTGTTCGGGAGCAGAGAGGGGAAGTGAGCATAGCACCAAGACTGCAAGCAAACAGAACACACGTTATAAAAGAAAAGCAGAAACGAAACAACGAAGCACTACGAAATCAAGCCCTACCTCCATCAGAAGACCAGGGCCCACAAGCGACACATCTGATTTCTCGTTGATCCTGTCAGGACGCACCGCGTCCCTCAAGTATCGGATCAACAACCCCAGAGCAGGGGTCACCCAATCGAAATCGCCCAGGCGTGTCATGTCTGTTAGGGCCATCAGCACAGCCGTCGACGCTCGCTCCCCCTTGTTGCCGAAGTGGGTGGCCGTCAGGAACCACCACAACCACGGTAGAGACCCTACGCTTCGGCGCTCGCTCGAGTAGACCCCTTCTTCTTCCTCTTCCCCTCGAAGAAGCCGGCAAACCATACAGTCCGGGGCTGAAACGTGTGCTCCTCACCTATCCCGCACATAACCCCGTCACCGATCAACCGCACGACGCGTGGGCTATCAATAGAGGCGCCACGTCCCGATCAAGCACGCCTCACCATGAGGCGCGTGACAAGCGCCCACGAAGAAGGGGTCACGCCAACCTCGTAACCAGGCATGTGGAAGGTGTTGGTCGTATCCCAAAACCTATCCAGCAACGCCCGAAGCACAGCAAGACGCGAGTTCACCCGCTTACCCCGCACCTCTCTCCATTTTTGCACTAGGGGACAGGAAAGCCGTCCCGAGCACTATGTCCCGCTCCTCCTGTGTAAGCCTCTCATCAAACACGTCGAACACCGTCCAAAACCCAGAGAAGGTCCTCATCGCGCCTAGCGGGAAGCCGACCTTCACTCGGATCGACAAGTGCTCCAAAGGACTCCAAACCAGAGTCACGCCGTCCCAGTCCCTAGCCACCTATGACCACAAGCGCGGACCCTGGGGATAGTTAGGCCTCACGCCCAGCTCGTCAACCATCCCCATGAAAACCTCCGTCGCAGCCTCGAAGCGCCGCGTCAGATCTCTGGGCGAGCCAGGCCTCTGCCTCGGCCTGCACCGTCCTCAGCCTCATCCTGAACCTGGCCCTGAACCTGACCCTCGGCCTCGAAACGGCGGCGGCGGCATTAGTAGCGGCAGATAGTAGCGGCCGCGGCGGCGGCAATGGCCGCTGACCACTAGCGGCCTCGGCGCAATCTCGTCGAGAGCTCCTCGTCACTCGAAGACCCCTCCGACCCAGAAGGATCCTCGTAGCGGCTCCCCGGACCCCGAGGACGACCACGCCTCCGCGTAACCTCAACAGGGGCTCCCCCTGCTCCAACCTCCTCAAAAACACCGGCGACCTCAGCCTCGTCCCGGTCACCACCCTCGGCAGCAGCACGAGCTCGACGTCGTGGCACGCCTGCACCTCAAGACTACTAGAAGCCTCGCCAACCTTGCGCTTCGGCCTCGGGTTCCTCCGGTCGCGACCACGACCTCTACCCTGGCCCCCTCCAGGAGACGCTGTGGTCACGACCCCTCAAAGACCCCGCATCAGCACCACGACCTCTGCCTTGGCCCCCTCCCGGAGCCGCAGGCACCCCTGAAGCAGCGCCACGACCACGCCCCTGCGGAGGCCCTGCAGCTGCACCTCGACCTCTACCACGGCCTCCCCCAAGAGTCTCAGATGTCTCCACAGCAGCGCCACGACCGCGCCCCTGCAAAGACTCTGAGACGACACCCTGAGCCTGACCTCGGCCACGGCCAGAGACCTGGGCGATTCGGCAGACTCCACTTCCGCTAGCATCACCAGAAGACCCCGTCCGCTCGGCCGATCTCCTCCGTGCCTTATTGGTGGCGGTGACTTCGGCGCAACGTCACGACCCGCACCACTAGCTGACGACTCAAGACCCCCAGGGACAGCACCATGCCCCAGACCACTCGTAGAAGGCCCAGACGATGCACTAACAGCGCCGACACCACTAGTAGAAAAGGCAGGAGACTCCACGGCAGCGCCCTGAAACTCACTCCCTGGTGTCGGGGGAGCCCCTGGCGTCTGAGGAGGAAAAGCCCTCAGCAGGTCCAACTGAGATGGACCATCGGAAACCTCCAAAGGCGCGGGCATACCCGAAGTAGGAGTACGCTCGTCCCTCGGAACGGCAAAGTCAACACCGGCCAAGACCCGGTCCATGGAACTGGAAGTAGGTGCAGAAGGCGCAGGATCACCTGCATAAAATTCAAAGGCATACTCAGACAGCGGCAACAGCAAATTACTCAGGAAAGTAGAAGCACACAGAAGAACGACGCAAAGCAAGCATTAGGCCCAAATACTAGACAGATGGGGCCAAAACAAAGCACAAGCACAGGAAAGCATATCTCATGACACGTATACTGTATATGTGCCCTACACAGCAAGTTCAAGAGCAAGCACGCGCAAAAGCAGCAGAGAACTAGCCGAAACAGCAGAAGACAAGCCTTTTTAACCTAAAAATAGCAGAAAGGGGAAAAACGCTACAGAAAGCCAGAAACCCATATTTAATTTTCTGAGACAGACCCAACCCATAAATCACAATAAGCACGTGCAAAAAAATTTCATGCGAAAACGATATCCCGAACACCTCGACTGAATAGCTTTTACAAAACACCTCCAAACTACAAAAACGGCCTTTTCTTGACCATAACTCAACCCAAAAAGGCTCCACTTCCCACAAAACAACCCCCTAGCCAACACAGACGACATACATTACCATACATTCCATGAACGAGGCACGAAAAGCGAGAAAAAACGGTTTTTATAAGCCTAACCTAAACAACAAAAAACTCTCCAAAACACCTCCAAACAACACATTCCCTACAAAACAAGGCCAAATATGTACCATACTAGCCATAACAATGCAATACAGAGAATTCGGGCAAGTTTCGGAACCGAAAATTTCGACCAAAATTTCAGCCCCTATACCAAGTCACACGAAAATCACGGTTTTTCGAGCCGTTTTTCGCACACAAGCCACCCAAACCTCCACACAAGCATACTACAACATTTTCAAAATAACCAAGCCAATCGGGATCGCCTTACGCAACAAAAACAGAGCACAAGCCCCGACTTTACCCCCCTTTTACACGGTTTCTCACCCAAACGAACCGCTTCTCGCGCCCATTTCAACAAACCGAACTCACCAACACGTTATACTACTAATGGGTAAGCTACACTGAAGTTTTGAGCCATTTTTGAGACGTTTTCAAAAATAACCAAAATGCCCCTACATTACAAAACGCACGAAAATCGAGACCACAAGTCGGGTTTTCACAAACGATCAACAATGGCAGCAACACAAGCCTCATATGACTCCCAAGCATCAAGTTCAAGCAAAGACGAGGGCTAAATCCGAATCAAATCAATAATTTTCGACCTAAACCTTGGAAAACGGTTTTTCAAGCTAAAACCGACTCAAACAAACTTCAAAACACGAAAAACCAAGCGAGTTGAGTACGTACCTTGGTCCATGACGAATTTTAGGAGTCGGAATGTTGAATTTCGGTCAAGAAAATCGCCAAATCAAGTTTTAGAGGTTTTCGATTTTGTTTTTGTTTTTACGGATGAAAATGAGCCAACCCCTCTCTCTCCCGTGTTTTAACCAAGAAACACCAGACAAAAATCTAATCGCCTGTAAACAGGCGATTAACTTTTAATTCGCCTGTTTACAGGCGATTATATTTTTATTTTACGGGTTTCAGTTTTATTTTGGGCTGGTTTTTCTCGGCCCAATACACTTTCTGAGAAATACAAAAACACGTAGCCTCCTCACGAGACGTTCATAAAAACCTAACCTTTTTTGAAAAATACAAAAACGCGTAGCCTCCTCACGAGACGTTCATAAAAACCTAACCTTTTATGAGAAATACAAAAACACGTAGCCTCCTCACGAGACGTTCATAAAAACCTAACCTTTTATGAGAAATATAAAAACACGTAGCCTCCTCACGAGACGTTCATAAAAACCTAGCCCTTTTTATGAGAAACACCAAAAACGCGTAACCTCCTTACGAGACGTTCACAAAAACACCAACCATTCTTATAAACCAAGCCCAAAAACGCGTAACCTCTGCTACGAGACGTCCAGCGAAGAAGCAAAGCAAGGAAGCACGAGCAGGAGCACAAGCAGAAGCACAAGCAGAAGCCCAAGCAGAAGCACAAGCAGAAGCCCAAGCAGGAGCACAAGCAGAAGCATAAGCAGAAGCCCAAGCGGAGACACAAGCAAGGCGCCAGCTAGGAGTACTCAGGCCACATGCAGGCTGACATGCCCTTAAACATGTAGGACCGTCATGTCCTTAAAAACATGACATCCCTCCCCGCATTTCCCGACGCTAAGTCCTCGTCTCTCCCATAAGACACATGCTTAGCGCCGCCAGGTAGTATCAAGGCTGTAATGGTCCGGATACTATCTTTAAGTTTGACTAACGCTTTGTCCAAGCTCAGTCAAACTGGGGGCTCTGTAGATACCCGTATCCGTACCCCCCAAAAACAAACCCGATGACGAAAAGGACTTTCATGCATGCTTTTAAAAGAGTCGAAACGGTACAAAAGTGTCTAAAACGTATTTAGTCATTTTTAGCGTATTAATTTGAATTTGCATAATCATAAAAATGAATGTCACTCTTAGTCATTATGAGCACAACACGAGCACAATACAGGAACGTCCTATTAAGCCGAGCCACAAAAAACAGCCCAACTAGCTACAAAACGACCTAAAACTTACAAAAACAACCCAAAACGCACACTAACGCAACACGCAAAACGGGCCAAAGTGCGTCCCGTGTCACATTTTCACAAAATTAGATTCTACGAAACCATAAAATAATACACTTTAATATTATTTTATTTCGAGCCAAAACCGAAAAACACGACAAAAACCGAAACACGAAAACCAAAATTTGGGCCAAAACTAATTGACCCAAATCAAGCCTTAACCCACACGTATTACACCTCACAAAACACCATCATCACACTAATCCTACGTCATTTAACCAAAGGCGGCTTAGCAGCACACCAAAACAAAAATTAAATCGCCTGTAAACAGGCGATTAAAAATTAAATCGCCTGTTTACAGGAGATTATGTTGTTGTCTCACAGCCCTGGCTCTTTTATTCTATTTGGCGGCTGCACTGAAACTTAATCACAGGCTCACTGGCGATTAAGTTTTGTCCATGCACAAAAAACGAGCCATTTCCTATAAATACCAACCCCTTACCTTCATTTCAAATCATCGGTTTTTTAACACATATACCTCCTTTTCAAAACACACTTCATAATACTTACAAAATCCACTCAAAATACCGTCTTTGCATTTTCGAAAGGTAAACATTTTACCTACGCTTTGGGACGTTTGAGACTCGGACAAAGGGGTTACATTAACCCCAACCCGATATTGGCATTAGCGAAGCCGTATTCGTAATACGGTTGTAGCAATTCGGATTCATAATCCGTCTAAACCTCGCCAATATCGCATAAATAACGACTCAATATCACTAAAGCAAACCGACGTTACTTTATTCATGCATTAAATTACGACTAGAATCACGGTTTCGACACTAAATTGTACCGTTTCATTTAGTCTTTTAGCATGTCAAAACTGAGGGTTTTCACAAATTCTTAAAGAGTCAAATACGAGGTCGGAAAATAACGTTTATGGTAATAATTTAGTCAATAAATTATTATTTAACGTACATTTCCTATAGCAATATGTCATTATTTTGACAATTTACATTACTTATGCATTTTAATCGAGTCATATTTATTCGCACTTGTACGTAGCGTGACTTTTAGCCCAAATATCGAAATTAAGCAAATGTTTTCAAATTAGTAGAGACTACTTTTATGTAGGCTTTTTGATTTCAGTTTTCAAAAATACATTTTTGTCAGGACTTTTGAAAAGTAACCTCACTCTGAATCCCTTCTCTGGTTTCAAACCTCAGACGGATAGGTATCGACGCACCTTGAAATCTGAGACACTCGTGTCTTGTATTTCAAGACGCGTTGAATAGGTTCCAAATTCCTTTAATATTTGGTGGCGACTCCGAAAAACATATTTCAAAATGATTTTCCTACATTTCTTTTTGATCGCAAATTCATGCAATGATCTCCCCCATTTTTACAAACTTCGCACTTTTCTTCCTGCGAGGCGCATTCTCGCGCCTACGCTCAAGACGGGCGAGGCTCGCGAAGCAGGCGTCGATAGGTTTCCCTTCCCTTCCCGGTACCTTCAGTAGGCCATTTGAACGGTGGATTTCGAAAATGTTTATTTTGGAAGAGATGTTAAACGACCGTGAGCCGCTAGATTTGTTTTCGAGTAGACGTCCGCGAGAATGGGTTAGCACTCTCGGGTTTGAAAATGCTTGGAAATAAATGGGTTACATTGACCGTGAGTCATGTAGTTCATGTTGGAGTAAGTGTCCTCCACAATAGTGCGATTACTTAATAAATCTCAATTAAGGAATACATGGGGATAATCCTGTATTATTGTCAATTGATTAACGTAAATCAATAATGGTTGGCTGACTAGAGTTTGACGTTATTGTCGTGTAACGGCGGTAATCAATTGATCCCTTTAAGTCACACCTATAGGAACGTACTCCAAATATGAAGCTAATTAATTGTATGTGATACGATTAGATTAGTAACTTGATAAATCGACTAACGGTTAGTCAGTGAATTAATTTAGAGAGAAATCGAGTTGTGAACTCGGATGATTGAATTTTATATCGATAAAATTATTTGAGGAGATGGGAATTAGTGATTAACTGTTGTAGATACCCGTATCTGTCGATATGAAAATTATAGAAAACCCGACAAATACCCTATGATGATAGGACAACGTGTTTTCGTATCATTTATTTGAGTTCGTATTACGATGTAAGCAGGGCGCTGTCGACAAAATGTTTATTAATTTAAATGATATTTGATTTAATTGGCTCTGTCAAATTCTATTTGTCGCAAATAGTGTTTTATTGAAAATAAAATGTTTTGATTTGAAAAATCATCTTAAGTAACTCGATTTGAAAAATCATTTTTACAAATTCATTATTTGACTTGAAAAGTCATTTCTCGTGCTTTTAAAACAGTTTATTAAATCGTATTCGACGAATTCGTTTTCTTAACAGCAGATTTTAAACCTCGTTTTAAGCCCGATTTTAAGAACGATTTTGAGCCCGTTTCAACACGAATTTCGAGGCCTCTTTCACCCACACTCTCCCTCACATACCCGAGCCTAAACCAGCCTAAAACCACGACCTAAACCCACCTCAAATAAGCCAAAACGTAGCCAAAAACACAGCTGGTCCGCAGTAGCTCGTAAGCCCAAAATCAGCCACTATTTGACCCAAACCTGACTCCTAATCACCTACCCATGACCCGAACCCGTATCCTAACTATCCTACCTTTGCTACCCTTCCTCTCCTTTGAAAAATCAGCCCAAGAGCTCGTCCAAAAACAGCCCCAAAACCCCTTTTTCGTGCTCTGTTTTGAGCAGCCCAAAACCCGTCTTTCTGGAGTCTAAACTCCTGCCCACAAACAAAAACCCGCTACCTGATCCACATACTCCATTTACCCTTGCTTAACCCTCTAGAAAACGCTCCACAAAACCCTAAATAGAGCGTGGACGGCAGCTTTCAAAGAGAACGAAAAGCTGCCCTTTTCTTCGAGAAAACCCTATTCTTTGTCCCTATATATACACACCCATACACAAGCCTTCAGGACAGGAAAGATACAACATACATACACAAGATCGAGCCACAAAAAGCCCTAAAAAAGCCTCAAAAAAGTCGAGATTTGCTGCACAAAAACAGAGCACGTTTTGCAGCTTTTCATTCTGCTGTCGCGTCTTTTGCCTCGTTTTTCGTGTTGAAAACACCATAGTCACTCTAATTTCTTTACACAATATTAAAGTTCACTTTACCACGATTCCAAAACATCTTTCGGTTCGAAATTTCGTTGAGAAACGAATAAGTTACAAGCTTTTGAAAATCATTGTCGATTGGTTCAAAGTTACGGTTTTTGCAATTTTTTCGTCGACGACGGCCCCTCGGGATAAAATCTTACAATCGATTACGACTCGGATACTTGGTCAACGATACATGTAAGTTGAGGGTGCAAAATACTCACTTTATTTTGTTTAAATTATTGTTTTTTATCGCTTTTTATCGCTTTACGTAAGCTTTACATCGCTCCACAATAAGCTTTGTTATTTGCTATCGTAGTTGTCACGTTTATCATCTATTTTGGGTTCATATTCTCCGCCTGATATTAATATGTATGTATGGATATGTCGTGTCCTTTGTTTGTTTAGTATGTAAGTTCGATTTTTCCCTGCGTAGTATGATTTGAAATTCCTCGTTAAATTAATTTGCTCGTTGGCTTGTTATATAATTAAATCTCGTTTATGATTAGTTATACTATTTGTCTAAACTTGATCTGTCATGCTTTTTTTAATTTGTAATTCATATTTAGTTATACTATTTGCCTAAAATCAGTTTTCGTGATTTTGTTCCATCGTTTAGTACTTGTTTCGCAAATTGTCTCGTTAATTACGTACAAGCCGTGCACTTCGTGGATCTGTCTGTTGTTTTTTTTTTGTTTCGTTTATTTAATCCTTGAGTTGTGTAGTTATTCAACATGTAGGTTTGCACAGATTGGGTTTTTGTACGCTGTGTCTTAGTATCCACGTTGTTTGCTTGTCTACTTGCGCGTATTGGCTGTGTTTGATTATTTAGGCACCTATTTGTATGATTACTAGTTGATTATTAGTTACATCCGTGTGTTTTTATACATGTTTGCATACTTATTTGGTTGTGCTTAGTCTTTTTGTGTTTGCTTGTTAATTCATATCCACGTGCAATATTTAGTGGTTCAATCATTCATGTTTGTTCATGTATCAATCATATTTATTATTATTTTTTTTATTTGTCTGCCGCTAACGTTTGTTAATCTATCTTATGCTGTCGGTAAGTATTTCTGCTCCTTTTCCTTTGTTTGCTAGAATAGTAAACGAACCTATGTTAAATAACTTCGACGAAATTATATGTGCATTAAATGACCTAGAATGGATATTTTTTTTGCTTAGGGTTAAAACGTTGTTTGCATACTCGCATACGTACTCATAATAGCCATGATTTTACTTAGTAGAGACCGTTACTGTGACGGGCGGGGTTAGGCGTTAAATTAATGAAATTATTTTAAACTTCCTAACACGTAAACTCACACGAACTCATTTTCTCTAAAATTGGTTTCTAAATTCCACCTAAAAATTTAGTGGCGACTCTTTTCAAATTAAAAATGTTTTTGAAATAAAACATCGCGTGGATCAAAATCCCTTGTCCACAATTTGGCGACTCCGCTGGGGACCGTGAAACTTGAAAAGTAAAACGATGGCTATTTAGAGTACCTTTTTTTTTATGTTATTTATGCATCATACTGTTAGGATTCGAACCATTTCTCCCTTTGGGTCGACCTCAAAGTAGGGAAATGACGTTCAACGTATGCGGTTTAAATACCAAGGTGGTTCCGCCGAGGTTAGCAACCGCACTCTCGCCATATAGTTACAAACTTATGGTGGTTGCGTAGGTTACCTAACAACGTGGGATCATTGGCATGGACCCTTTTCGAGACTTAGAATAGTCTAGCTCATGCATTGCATCCTTGAACTGCGTATGACTAAATGCTCTATGAATTCCAAAGCCATGTCTTTAATCCTTTTTAAGTCAAAACTGTCATCTTTTCAATCGAATATTTTCCAAAAATCTTTTCTTAGCTGAAATGCTGTCTTTTTAAGATTAGAATAATCTTCGATATCTCTTTTGAAACGATTTTTGACTTTAGCTGAAATGCTTTCCCTCTGAAAAATCATTCCTTTAGGATTAGACGAAAATCATTCCTTAAGCCGAAATGATTTCTTTTTTTAATCAAAAATCTTTTCTTAACCGGCATGCTATTCATTTAGGATTAGAATAATCTTAAAAGATTTCCGATACCAGTTCTTTTGAAAAAAGATCTTCTTCAAAGCTATTCATTTAGGATTAGAATAATTTCCGATACCAGTTCTTTTGAAAAAAGATCTTCTTCAAAGCTTTTCATTTAAGATTAGAATAATCTTAAATTATTTTCGATTTTAGCTCTTTTGAAAAAAGAATCATTCCTAGCTGAAACGCTTTTTTTTAGGATTAGAATAATCTTAAATATTTTTCAACACTATCTTTTCCGAAAAAACAAAGATTTTTGTCCAAGCTGAAACGCTTTCCTTTTAGGATTAGAATAATCTCAAATTATTTCCGATTTTAGCTCTTTTGAAAAAAAAAGGCCTTTTTCTAGCAGAAATGCTATTCTTTTAGGATCAGAATAATCTTAAAAGATTTCCGATATTAGCTCTTTTGAAAAAAGATTCATTCTTAGCAGAAACACTCTCTTTTTTAGGATTAGAATAATCTTAAATATTTTCCCACACTATCTCCTTCGAAAACAAAGATTTTTGTTTAAGCTGAAACGCTTTCCTTCTAAAATTAGAATAATCTTAGATATTTTCTGAATATTTTCTCTTTTGAAAAAAGATCTTTTCTTGGCTGAAATGCCATCCTCTTTGGATTAGAATAATCTTATATTATTTCTGATTTTTTAGCTTTTTGAAAAAAGATCTCTTCCTAGCTGAAAGGCTATCCGTTTAGGATTAGAATAATCTTAAATAATTTTCGATTTTAGCACTTTTGAAAAAGATCCATTTCTAGCTGAAATGCTATTCGTGTAGGATTAGAATAATCAAATTTCCGATATTAGCTCTTTCGAAAAAAGATCTCTTCCTAGCTGAAAGGCTATTCGTTTAGGATTAGAATAATCTTAAATAATTTTCGATTTTAGCTCTTTTGAAAAAAGATCCATTTCTAGCTGAAATGCTATTCGTGTAGGATTAGAATAATCGTAAATAATTTCCGATTCTAGCTCTTTTGAAAAAAGATCTCTTCCTAAACAGTTTTCGATATTGCCTCTTTTGAAAAAAAAAAAAAAAAAAAAAAAAAAAAAGATCTTTTCTAAGCTGAAATGCTATTCTTTTAGGGTTAGAATGATCTTAACCAATTTTTGACATTAGCTCTTTTGAAAAAGGATATCTTCTTAGCTGAAATGCTATTCGTTTAGGATTAGAACAATCTTAAATAATTTTCAATTTTAGCTCTTTTGAAAAAAAAGATCTTTTCTAAGCTGAAATGCTCCTCGTTAGGATTAGAACAATCTTAAATAATTTTCGATATTTGCTCTTTATAAAAAAAAAAAAAAAAAAAAAAAAAAAAAAGATCGTTTCTAAGCTGAAATGCTCCTCGTTAGGATTAGAAAATCCTAAAACTTTTTTTTTTTCTTTAAAGGAAAATTATCTTTTGAAAAAAGATCCCTTTTATAAGTCGAAATGCTATCCATTTAAGATTAGAATAATCTCGAACAGTTCTTAACACTAACTCTTTTGAAAAAAGATCCTTTTATAGCTGAAATGCTATCCGTTTAAGATTAGAACATCTCGAACAATCTTCGACGCTAAGTCTTTTGAAAAGAGATCCTTTTTAAGCTGAAATGCTACACGTTTAGGATTGGAATAATCTCGAACAATTCACAACGCTAAGTCTTTTGAAAAAAAGATCCCTTTTAAGCTGAAATGCCACCCGTTTAAATAATCTCGAACAGTTCCCAACACTAACTCTTTTGAAAAAAGAATCCTTTCAAGCTGAAATGCTTCCCATTTAGGATTAGATTAATCCCGAGCAATTTTAACACTACGTCTTTTGAAAAAAGGATAGTTTTTAAGCTGAAATGCTATACGTTTAGGATTAGAATAATCTCAAACGCTTGTGAAATGCTACCCATTTGGGAATAGAATTTTTCCAACCAAAACGAAGTTTTTCAAAGGTAAAAATCTAGCCCTAGTTGGACTAGAATTTCGAACCAAGTAAGCCTTTTTTGTAGTCGAAGTGCTGCCCATTTCAAACCTCAACTTCAAAAAACAAGTTTCTTTTTCAGGTCGCGAGTAAGCATGAAATGCACCGAGTCCATGTCTAGTTGGGTCTAAGTCTCATACCGTGAGTCTGTTTTCAAGTCCATATGTCGCATGCATTAGCATAGTTAGGTCGTAGACCATGTTGTTAAGCTCTGAGTCTTTTCATGATTAATCTGGTCTAGTCCATTTGCATCTCGAGTTGTTAAATAGAATGAAACCTCTACCAATTTATAAATAGCATCGAAACCATGCCGATTTCTGAACCCGAGTTGCGTATTCTCCTCCTCAAGTCAAAATCACGTTGCAAAAATGGGGTAACTTTCAAACCAAGCACCTGAGTCAACTCCTGAAAGGAGAAAAGTTCAAAGCCGAGGTTGGTGATTATAAGTCAGAATTCGCATTCAAGTCTTATGTCTGAGTTGAGTCTAAGATTCGTTTTTTCCCACAATTATTTCTAACCCCTTCTCAAAATCAATGAAATTGATCTTGTCTCTATTTTGCTTCCATAATCCAACTGACGAAAATGCACAACACACTCGAAGGGTGTCCCTGGAGTAGAAATACGTATTCAATTCTAAGGTGCAACACCAACTCAAGACAAAAGCAAAGACAAAAGGGTTTCCGACAACTAAAAACCTAAGGTCCGGTAGTCAACTTGTGGTATACTACTCCTCTGCCTTTGGAGGAGGATCAATTAATTTGGAGCTCCATAGTGGTCATGAATTTGATCGCGACCAAAGGTACGAATATTCATGGATCGCCCTCCGTGTACTCGATCGCGTGCCTAATAAGCAAACGAACTTGTCAGAGGAGTCTGGCGTGATATACATACGACCACGAAGTTGGAACAAGCCTAAGCCACAAAGGGCGCGGCATATTCTCGAAAACGCAAACAAGAATACAGAAATACAAAAAATTGAGTGGCAACACATCGGAGATCGAAGATCAAAGTCAAAATTAAAGGCGAAGCCAAAACGGTCAGAAAGTACCATCAAACAATTTTAAGTCGTTCTCAAAACGGCAATGAAGGCATAGTCTAGAATTCCGAGAATCATTGGCTTATGTAGTCGCACCCAAGCATTTAGGGTCAACAAGGGATCCGCCTTAGAATGGGATACAACACGATACCTTAGGTGAAACCTTCGAGTGCTACACACACAAAAAATGCCATGTTTATGCACCTTGATCGAACTACATCGGATTTGATTTCGCTCCACGCGAATATGTAGGCAGTCCTTTAGAATATGGGATACAATCCACCACCGCCCATCATCTAATTTGTCATCTGATCAAATTTTTACGGGTCTTTACAAAGTCCAAATGAAGCAACTTTTGTTGAGTCTGTCTTAGTGCTCGATTAGATTGAGATAAGAATCAATGTTCTGATAAGTAATTGTCCAATCTTGGAATGATCTTTTTCTTAATGGGAATTGGCAAAGATGTTTACTTTGACAGTTAGTTCGCACCTCAACAAAGAATTTGCTTAGGGGGAGAACATGATACTACTAACCCACGTCTATTTTAAACCACGTGTCAATCATCCTAAAGGACCTTCCACAGTTACTAGTCTACTCGTCTTTGAAACGTTGTCTTAGGTCGAGTCGGTCATGGTCGAACGTTTAAATGTCAGTTACTCGTGTCACGTTCTCGTCGCATTCATGTCACATTCGTGTCGTATTTCATGCTAACTTGGCCATGCTTCGATTTTAAAATATCTGGCATTTCAAGAATCTTTTTTGCAAAGTCTGGGTCAATGATCCGAGGTCAAATTTCAAATGCAGGTCGATGACCCACTTCGATTTTCAAAATGATGCTTGCGGGCCGATGGCCCATTTCAATTTCTAAATGATGTTTAGATTCAGAGTCGATAACTCTTCTTAATTTTCAAAATGATGCTTGCAATGCGGGTCTAGGACCCAATTCGATTTGATGCATGCTAACCAATACCCCGTGTCAATTTCCAAGCAATTTTTGTAGTCTAGGTCGGACCCGCAGTCCAACTTTAAAAACGATGTTTTTGAACTAGGTCGAATTATTCGAAATGCTCAAAATCCAAAGTTTAGGTTGAGGACCACTTTCGATTTTCAAATGAAATTTGCTATAGGGGTCGATGACCTATTTTCAAATGATGTCTTGCGCTCGGGTCCATGACCCATCCACCTGAAGGGATCGGATCCCATTCACTAATCAAGTATTAGTGTAAATCAAATTACTCTAATTTGATTTAGCAAGATCTATGTAGTACAAATTTACATTGTTAACAAGTTTAGAAAATTATACATTTCTCTTAAAGGAAAAATAGGGCACAAAACTAGAACTCCTTTCTAGTTTTGTTTCTTGAGAGTAAGCTTAGGATGATCCTCCTTAATAACCCAAGTTTCCAAAGAGGAAACCTCCTAAAAGATGGCACCCAAGAACTACTACAAATACTACAAGTGATTTAGACTAGAAATCACTAATAGCTAACTTGATAATATGTGATATTATCATTAATACTAACTCTTAGTATTAGTATAATATGAGTATTTGATTTTAGAGAGAATATGAGAGAAAGGAGAGAAAAATGCATGAAGACATCTTGTCTCTCAAAACCTTGTGTTTTCTTATGAGCAAAAAACACAAAAGGAAGTGTGTCCATCACACTTGATGGGGGCCGGCCATATAGGGCCAAGAGAGGAGAGAAAAGAGTTTGCTTGGAGAAGAACAATTACATGCAAGACCATCATTATGTTTTGCATGCATTTGAAGGACAAAATGCTAAAGACAAAAGAGCATCTTTCTTTCTTCCTCTCCCTTGCATTTGGACGGTCCACTTAGGGCCTAATGGGTCCATTTTTGTTTTCCTATATTTGTCCCACAAAAAGATATAATTTATCACTTAATTATCTAATATAATAAAGTGTAAATTAATTAAACTCTTCCTTAATATACATGTACACTTACACATATATTAAAATGTACTTTGACTAATCTCATTAGTAAAATATACATAATTAGTGAATTAACGCTTAATCACTAATTCCCATCTCCTCTAATAATTTTATCGATATAAAATTAAATCATTCGAGTTCATAACTCGATTTCTCTCTAAATTAATACACTGACTAACCGTTAGTCGATTTATCAAGTTACTAATATAATCGTATCTCATACGATTAATTAGCTTAAATATTTGGAGTACGTTCCTATAGGTGTGACTTAAAGGGATCAATTGATTACCGCCGTTCTCACGACAATAACGTCAAACTCTAGTCAGCCAACCGTTATTGATTTACGTTAATCAATTGACAATAATACTAGGATTATCCCCACGTATTCCTTAATTGAGATTTATTAAGTAATCGCACTATTGTGGAGGACACATACTCCAACAATCTCCCACTTGTCCGAGACAAGTTGTGCATTACCAATTCTCATGTCCGTTTCACATCTCCCACTCGATGCAAGGTGTCTTACAGGTCGTACTTGCATCCTGAGATATATATCGTGAGTGGTTTTCTCGATAAGGAGAGTAGCTGTCTGACCGGGGAATCTACCGTAGATTCTTACCGAGCGTGGCCACGCATTTTCAGCGACTACTCCTCGAGTGGCCCAAAGATGTTTTACCCTGACGAGGGTGGACATTTCCCTTCCACTCGATTGTACTGTATAATGCAGATCACCATGACCCCAAAGATGCCCTTATAACCCCCTTTCACGGCATGGCTTAGGACAAAAATGAAAGTCACTCTAAACCGCACCGACTGCATAATCGGCTCGGTCAAAGAATCGACTCAAAGGAATACTATAGAATTTCCACCACGACCAGGTTTCAATCTCATTGAAAAGGAATTCTATAAGCGTCACTGTCCGACAGAGTGTCTCACAGTCTGTCTATGCAAACGATTGGTCATCCCGTATGACCCTATGGTGTTGAACCCACCATCGATCGACTTGCAATCTAGTCTCTCGGAGACGTCACCTCATATGAGAGACTAGGGACCAAATACTTAGTTTATACCGTTCACTTGAATATGTTCAAAGTTGTCACACAAATATTCGGATAAACAAAGTATGCATTCAATAATGACTTAAAAGAGTAAATATACTCTAAACAATGAATGTTATTTTCATATATGTAATAGGATACTTTGTCCATTACATATCTCAAAAACTAAAGGAAATCAGGCATACGCCTCAACCCCATAGAGGCGGTGTGAGCGTCCTGCTTAGTCCTCGAAAGAGGCTTGGTTAAAGGATCAGCGATCTCATCGTCTGTCCCAACCTTACAAATATCTATTTCCTTTCTTTCCACGTTATCTCTTATAACATGGTATTTCCTCAAAGCGTGTCTAGATTTATTACTAGACTTGGGCTCCTTTGCTTGAAAGATAGCCCCCACTATTATCACAATAAATAGTGATTGGATTTGCGGCACGAGGGACTACTCTTAGTCCACCCAAGAACTGCCGAATCCATACTGACTTCTTAGCGACTTAGAAGTCGCCAAATATCTGACTTACGTTGTAGAATCCACGGTGACACTTTGCTTGAAACTTTTTCAAAGAAATAGCACCCCCATTTACCAAAAGACATAGCCGGATTGGGATTTCAGATCATCCCCATCGGTTTGGAAACTTGCATCCGTGTAACTCTTTATACGTAGCTCAAGTTCTCCTCCAAACACTAGAACCGAATCCGTAGTTCTTCTCAAGTACTTAAGGATGTTCTTTACAGCTATCCCGTGAATCTTACCGGGATTGGCTTGATACCGGCTCGTCATGCTCAAGGCGAAAGCGACATCGGGACGAGTGCACATCATAGCATACATGATTGATCTTTACAGCGGAAGCATAAGGGATCAATTTCATGCGTTCAATTTCCGCAGGAGTCGTAGGACATTGAGATTTCTTCAACGTTATTCCTACACTCATCGGAAGAAAGCCTCTCTTGGAGTCTTTCATATTGAACCTATCAAGAATCTTATCGATATAAGTTTCTTGACTCAATGCTAGTATCCTTTTGGATCTATCTCTATAGATCCGGATACCCAAGATGCGTTGTGCCTCTCCCAAGTCCTTCATTTGGAAATGGTTTCCCAATTCCACCTTTACCGAGTTTAGACTTGGAATATCATTTCCAATTAGTAGTATGTCATCCACATACAAAACAAGGAATGTTACTTTACTCCCACTAAACTTCATGTATAAACAAGGTTCCTCGGCACTTCGAGCGAATCCATTTTGTTTTATAACATGATCGAATCTGTGATTCCAACTCCTTGATGCTTGCTTAAGACCATAAATGGATCTCCTAAGCTTGCATACTTTCTTAGGGTTAGATGTATCTACAAAACCTTTAGGTTGTGTCATGTACACTTCCTCTTCTAGAATCTCATTCAAGGAGGCGGTTTTTACATCCATTTGCCATATTTCATAGTCATGAAATGCGGCAACCGCTAAGATTATCCTTATGGATCGAAGCATAGCAACCGGTGCAAAGGTTTCATTATAATGAATACCTTGGACTTGCCTTGGACTTGTGAAAAGCCCTTTGCCACCAATCTAGCTTTGTAAACATCAATATGTTTATCTATGCCGAGTTTGATTTTGAATATCCATTTACACTGAAGGGGTCTCACTCCTTCAGGTAAATCTACCAAGTCCCAAACTTGGTTCTCGTACATAGAATCCATTTCGGATTTCATGGCCCCAAGCCATTGTTCGGAGTTAGGACTACTAATAGCCGCCTTGTAGGTTGAGGGTTCGTTGCTTTCGAATAACAACAAATCACCCTCCTCCTCGATGTTACCGAGGTAGCGATCAGGTTGATGACTAATTATACCTGACCTCTTAGGGATTACAACCGTGTTAGAAGATGAGGGAACCGTTTCCTCATTTTCTGCTTTGCCAGGGCTCTTGAACTCCATTAAGTTCAAATTTTCTCCCACTCTGTCTATTAGAAATGTACTCTTTTTCTAGAAAGACAGCATCACGAGCCACAAACTCTTTGTTCTCGTGAGGGTTGTAGAAGTAAAATCCACACGTTTCCTTAGGAAAACCTACAAATAGGGAACCTTTCCCGTCCATATCTCATATGGAGCCGCTTTAGTCGGACTTCGATTTAGTGAGAAGACAGCAAACGATAGCGTAAAGCCCCAAATCGATCCAGGAAGCTCACTTTGACTCATCATAGACCGAACCATATCTAGCAAGGTTCGGTTTCTCCTTTCTGCAACACCATTCAACAGTGGTGTGCCCGGAGGAGTCAATTTGTGATACTCTATCACAATTCTTAAGATGTGAATCAAACTCATTACTTAGATATTCGCCACCACGATCCGATCGTAGTGCTTTTATCCTTTTGTTAAATTGGTTCTCAACCTCATTTTGAAATTCTTTAAATTTCTCAAAAGCATCACTTTTATGCCTTATTAAGTAGACATAACCATATCTACTTAAGTAGTCATCGGTAAAAATTAATGAAGTAATGATATCCTCCTCTAGCGGTGATGTTTAATGGACCACACACATCGGTATGTATGAGTCCTAAAACCTCACTTGCTCGTGTCCCTTTACCGCTAAAGGGTTGACGAGTCATCTTGCCTAAGAGGCAAGATTCGCATGTACCATATGATTCGTAATCAAATGGTTTGAGAACCTTGGTCGCAACAAGTCTCTTTATGCGTTTGTCATTTATGTGACCTAAACGACAATGCCAAAGGTAGGATTTGTTTGATTCATTCGTTTTGAGCTTCTTGTTCTCTATATGATAAACATCATTGACATTATTTAAAACATGAATACCTCCAATCGAAATGGTTTCACCATAAACCATTTCATTAAGTGAAAAAGTACGTCGATTGTTCTTAATCATAAAAGCCTTCCGTATCAAACACGGAGACGGAGATAATGTTTTTCGTTAGAGTTGGTACGAAATAATAGTTATTCAAGTACAACTCTAAACCACTAGCTAGAGTGAGTACAAAAATTCCCACGGAAATGGCCGCTACTCTAGCTCCATTGCCCATGCGGAGATCTACATCATCCTTGGCTAGTGCTCGCACGTTTCTCATCCCTTGCAAGTGATTGCAAAGGTGAGATCCACATCCGGTATCTCATACCCATGTAGAAATGCAAGCATGATTTATGTCAATCATATAAAGTCTAGAAGGAACAATATCTTTGGATGTCGCACATCCATCAATCTTTTCCTTCAAGAATTTGGGACAATTGCACTTCCAACGACCGGGTTTGGGCTTGCTATTCTCAATAGTCTTTCCCTTACCCTTATCTTCCTTGAACCGAGCTTTATAAGCTCCTTTCCCTTTTTAACCCCAAAGTTTATGTTTCTTCAATCTCATTGAAAAAACATCTTTTCTTTCAATCTCATTCACTTTCGTGCTATCTAGGTCGAAGCACATCGTCATCACTTTAGTGAATATCTCATATGCACTTTTGTGAGTAATGAAACGAAGTTTGAGAGAATGTGACATTGACCAAAACAATATATTTTCAACGTCATTGTCAACCTTTAGGTGCTCATCGTAGGCGGCTCGCGCCGCCGTGGTGGCCCTAAGTCCGGGTTCGGTGGGAGGTGGTTCGGTAAAGTTCTTAAGCACATTGTCGGAATGAGCGGCGCCCCTTATAGTCGAATCGCATTCGACAAAGTTGCTACCGTCATCCTTTAGGATACACTTATCCATCACGGTTCTCAACCATGAATATTAACCCAAAATGGGTGCGGGAGTTAAAGTTGTCATTGCGATTTGAAATAAATAATTCTACAACAAATGTGAGGAAATATATAAGCATTCATTTGTTCATTAATAACATTTGCTAAAACGGTTTTTAAAACAAATGTCCATTTATATAATGATCTCCCACGAAATTATATAAATGATTCCAAGACTCGTTTTTCATATAAAATTAGACATCTCATGTTTCCTTTTATATAAAAACGATAAGTCAACACTTGACTAATTCTACACTAGAATGCTTGGTTGATGATTTTCTATAAAATGCATCCTTAAGCCCCAAATAACTCTTATTTGGTTGAGTTCAAACCAAATTAGCACGGGACTTCCTCCCACTACTTACCCATGGTAACAAGGATCCACGTCATGAGGTCCTCACGAACATGGGGTTCATAGTTGCCACATTTGGAAAGGCTTAATCTCAATTCATTTGATAAAAATGTGGGTGATCTTGTCGATTTTAGTCATAATATTCTTTATAAGTGAACTAATTTTGAGAATGGCGACCTAAAAAACGACAATCGGAGTGGGATATCGTGGCATGCATGGCGATTTTGGCATGTGAGCGGAAAATAAGCAAACAAACAAGCATGATTAAGCAAGCAAAAGCATAAACCTAGTATGGCCACCTAAAGTAATTAAAATACAAAGAGTTACAAATTGGAAACCAACTCCTTTGGTCCCTCTTCATATGGATCCCATCCAAGCTCCTCCTTGCAAGCTTTAGAACACTTCTAAGGCTCCAAGTCGATCTCCATCACCGGTCTTCGATTTATAAATAGTTACAAGTATAAATTTACAAATGAATACATAGCAATCCTATTATACATTTATAAATGAAATAAACTATTAAAAATTACAAACCGGCGATACGAGATCGCATTTAATTACAAACCACACGATATTCCCTTTCATTACGGGTAATATCGGTAAAAATATAACAAACTATGGCCATACTAGTAAAAATAAACATTCATTCAACAATAAACATTCATCCAAAAAAGCAAGATGTAAAGCTTATAAATAAAAACATGCCAAAATCGCCTTAAGCAATAATCGCATTTAATCGTTTCAAACCGATCTCATTTTTTAACCGATTAATCTTATATTAATCAATAATGCTTAAAACACCTTTTAAGCTTGAACTAAACTTCTAAACTGATTTTAGAACACCCAACATTAGTTTATACTAACTTATGGTGATTTTAGTTCATAAACATGGTCATTTGCTAATTAGAAGTACTTTAATCATAACCCTTTTATGAATAAAGCTTTATAAAATCAAAATAAAATAAAATAAAATTATTTTTATTTTGAAAAAATTTTGTATATTCTGGAACACTTCCAAAATATCAGAAAAGAAAAGTTTGGCCAGAAAAAATTTACGAATTATTTTATATAAAATAACATACGATTTCATCGATTTTAACTCATAAAATCAAGAAAACGTCTAAAACAGTGAGGTAAAATCCCAAATTTATACGAGAGCATCCTCATAATGTGTAAAAATATTGGTATAAATTTCATGTCCAGAAAACAACATTTACTATATTTTTGGACATAAAATGCAAACCATACCGATTTTAAACAAAAATATGAATAAATATTCAAAACTCAAAATCTGACTTTGAAAATTTACATGCAGAATGTATAAATATGAAATATCACTGTGTGAAAATTTCGTGACCAGATTCGAACTATAACTATTTATAGTAATTATTTTAGCCAAAAACACACTTTTTGACTCGGTTTTGTATAAAAATCATTTAAATTACCAAACAAATTCCAAAAATTACGAAATTTGACCAGACATTTCATGAGACCAGAAACTTTGCATGCTATAAAAATCTCGTGTTAAAACCATTTTTAACACCATTTTCTGATTTTTACATATTTATTCTCAATAAATACATAAAAACTCCAAAAACAACAAAATAAATTTGTAACTACAAGCCATGGCTCTGATACCACTTGAAGGGATCGGATCCCATTCACTAATCAAGTATTAGTGTAAATCAAATTACTCTAATTTGATTTAGCAAGATCTATGTAGTACAAATTTACATTGTTAACAAGTTTAGAAAATTATACCTTTCTCTTAAAGGAAAAATAGGGCACAAAACTAGAACTCCTTTCTAGTTTTGTTTCTTGAGAGTAAGCTTAGGATGATCCTCCTTAATAACCCAAGTTTCCAAAGAGGAAACCTCCTAAAAGATGGCACCCAAGAACTACTACAAATACTACAAGTGATTTAGACTAGAAATCACTAATAGCTAACTTGATAATATGTGATATTATCATTAATACTAACTCTTAGTATTAGTATAATATGAGTATTTGATTTTAGAGAGAATATGAGAGAAAGGAGAGAAAAATGCATGAAGACATCTTGTCTCTCAAAACCTTGTGTTTTCTTATGAGCAAAAAACACAAAAGGAAGTGTGTCCATCACACTTGATGGGGGCCGGCCATATAGGGCCAAGAGAGGAGAGAAAAGAGTTTGCTTGGAAGAACAATTACATGCAAAGACCATCATTATGTTTTGCATGCATTTGAAGGACAAAATGCTAAAGACAAAAGAGCATCTTTCTTTCTTCCTCTCCCTTGCATTTGGACGGTCCACTTAGGGCCTAATGGGTCCATTTTTGTTTTCCTATATTTGTCCCACAAAAAGATATAATTTATCACTTAATTATCTAATATAATAAAGTGTAAATTAATTAAACTCTTCCTTAATATACATGTACACTTACACATATATTAAAATGTACTTTGACTAATCTCATTAGTAAAATATACATAATTAGTGAATTAACGCTTAATCACTAATTCCCATCTCCTCTAATAATTTTATCGATATAAAATTAAATCATTCGAGTTCATAACTCGATTTCTCTCTAAATTAATACACTGACTAACCGTTAGTCGATTTATCAAGTTACTAATATAATCGTATCTCATACGATTAATTAGCTTAAATATTTGGAGTACGTTCCTATAGGTGTGACTTAAAGGGATCAATTGATTACCGCCGTTCTCACGACAATAACGTCAAACTCTAGTCAGCCAACCGTTATTGATTTACGTTAATCAATTGACAATAATACTAGGATTATCCCCACGTATTCCTTAATTGAGATTTATTAAGTAATCGCACTATTGTGGAGGACACATACTCCAACACCACCTTTTCCTTCAAGATATGGGTCGATAGCCCCAATTTTCAAATGACGATTATAGTTCGGGTCGATGACCCATCCACCTTTTCTTTCAAAATCGAGGTCGATGGCTCCCAATTTTCAATGACAAATATAGTTCGGGTCGATGACCTATCCGCCCTTTCCTCAAAATACGGGTCGATGGCCTCAATTTTCAAATGATGAACATAGTTCGGGTCGATGACTCATCCATTTAAATAAAAATGCGGGTTGAAGACCCATTTTCAAAAGATGTTTATAGTTCGAGTCGATGACTCATTCACTTTTCAAGATGCGGGTTGAAGACCCATTTTCAAAAGATGTTTATAGTTCGAGTCGATGACTCATCCATTTTTCAAGATGCGGGTCGACGATCCATTTTCAAAAGATGTTTACGGTTTCGGGTTGATGACCCATCCACTTAAATAAAATGCGGATTGAAAACTCATTTTCAAAAATGTTTATAGTCGATGACTCGTCCACTTTTCAAGATGCGGGTTGAAGACCCATTTTCAAATGATGTTTATAGCTCGAGTCGATGACTCATCCACTTTTCAAGATGCGGGTTGAAGACCCATTTTCAAATGATGTTTATAGTTCGAGTCGATGACTCATCCACTTTCCAAGATGCGGGTCGACGACCCATTTTCAAAAGATGTTTACGGTTTTCGGTCGACGACCCATTTTCAAAAGATGTTTACGGTTTCCAGTCGAAGACCCACCACTCTTTAATCTCAAAATATAGGTCGAGGACACAAAATTTTGAATAACTTCTCAGGTCGGGGTCGATGATCCATCTGTCATGTATCTATTTGAAATGCAAATCGAGGACGCAAATGTTGGTTTTAGCTCGGGTCGATGACCCATTTCCAGCGCGATATCTATTTTAGCTCACTACTTAAAGTTCGGATCGATGATCCATCCTTTTGTTTAAAAAAGTAGGTCGAAGACCCATTTCCAAATTAATATTCTCAGTTCGGATCGATGATCCATCCTTTTGTTTAAAAAAAGTAGGTCGAAGACCCATTTCCAAATTAATATTCTCAGTTCGGATCGATGATCCGTCCTTTTGTTTAAAAAGTAGGTCGAAGACCCATTTCCAAATTAATATTCTCAGTTCGGATCGATGATCCGTCCTTTTGTTTAAAAAGTAGGTCGAAGACCCATTTCCAAATTAATATTTTTAGTTCGGATCGATGATCCATCCTTTTGTTTAAAAAAGTAGGTCGAAGACCCATTTCCAAATTAATATTCTCAGTTCGGATCGATGATCCATCCTTTTGTTTAAAAAGTAGGTCGAAGACCCATTTCCAAATTAATATTCTCAGTTCGGATCGATGATCCATCCCTTTGGTTTAAAAAAGCAGGTCGAAGGCCCATTTCCAAATTAGTATTCTCAGTTCGGATCGATGATCCATCCCTCTTGTTTAAAAAAAAAAGCAGGTCGAAGACCCATTTTCAAATTAATATCCTCAGTTCGGATCGATGATCCATCCTTTTGGTTTAAAAAAAAAAAAAAAAAAAAAAAAAGCAGGTCGAAGACCCATTTTCGAATGAAATTCGCAGCTCGGATCGATGATCCATCCTTTTTGTTTCAAAAGTCGCAGATTTCACTATGTGAGTCGTGTGCTATGATTTGTTGTTAAGATTGAGCAGGAACGCTCCAACCGGGGGCTCTAGAGTCATCAACCTTAGACCCCGATGACAGGATGACATCCTCGAAATGAAGAAGTACTAGCAGAAGCTAAAAGAAGTGACACTTCCAAAAAGAATGCAGATATAGGCTCTACTCAATCGAGTAAACAAATATCATTTGTTTTGGGCCGAAGCAGCAGAAAGCTACAGGCCAGTGAGCTCGAACTACGATACGGGTTTGATTCCATCACCACGGATACGTAGGCGCCTAAGGATAAGGCTCAACCCACGCTCTTGCACGAAGAGAAAGGCGCCCATAATCAAGTTTCAGGTATGATTTCTTCTTATGGCTGGTGAGCTTATATACACAGGTCTAAGGGACCATAAACGACCCGTAGGGCTCTCAAGTTGTGATCTACGATCGACTTGTGAGTCTACTTTGACTTTCGCCTGTCCAAGCCTTAGTCAAAGTGGGGGCTCTGTAGATACCCGTATCTGTCGATATGGAAATTTATAGAAAACCCGACAAATACCCTATGATGATAGGACAACGTGTTTTCGTATCATTTATTTGAGTTCGTATTACGATGTAAGCAGGGCGCTGTCGACAAAATGTTTATTAATTTAAATGATATTTGATTTAATTGGCTCTGTCAAATTCTATTTGTCGCAAATAGTGTTTTATTGAAAATAAAATGTTTTGATTTGAAAAATCATCTTAAGTAACTCGATTTGAAAAATCATTTTTACAAATTCATTATTTGACTTGAAAAGTCATTTCTCGTGCTTTTAAAACAGTTTATTAAATCGTATTCGACGAATTCGTTTTCTTAACAGCAGATTTTAAACCTCGTTTTAAGCCCGATTTTAAGAACGATTTTGAGCCCGTTTCAACACGAATTTCGAGGCCTCTTTCACCCACACTCTCCCTCACATACCCGAGCCTAAACCAGCCTAAAACCACGACCTAAACCCACCTCAAATAAGCCAAAACGTAGCCAAAAACACAGCTGGTCCGCAGCAGCTCGTAAGCCCAAAATCAGCCACTATTTGACCCAAACCCGACTCCTAATCACCTACCCATGACCCGAACCCGTATCCTAACTATGTAACAACCAGGTTTTTAGTCGACTTTAATTACTAAGGCGGAAATTAATTAAGTCTTAAACCAGCGTCATTAATTATACATAAACCCAAAATATTACAACATCGTTCGAGAGTTGAATAAAACAACTCTAAATACGGAATTTAAAAGAGTATGGTGTTATATATTACATATCTCTCGAAATACAACAAAAGTAAAGTATAAACACGTCTTGTGGCCCCGTCCAAAATCCAGCTCTCGGTCCACGATCTTCCTGCACAATAAACTATTGGGGATGCTCACGAATGACAGTGACTAGCTATGCTCATACTTACCCTCGATTTCAATTACTTTGGTTTATTACTATCGCTTTATAACTATAATAGTATGATAAAACGATAAACATGCTTAAAACATATAGCATGTAAAGACATATTAGTCATAATAAACATGCGATTTAAAACGATAAATCATATAGGCATGCTATTCAATTAGGAAAGCAGATAATGTATAATATCATATCATTTGTATCATAGATACACGGCAGGATTACAAAGCGATATCGGATCGCAACAAACATACGTATTGTAACATTCTCGCCATGCACTCGATTCAATTCGTAAGATTGTGGTCTTTAATTTTCAAGATGGTACACACTGCTTCTCAATTAATCATACAACAAACAACACATACCGCTACGAGCCCGACCACCGAGTAGGCCTTTGTACTGATCGATCAGATCTCACTTCCATAGTGCAGAGGCTTACTCGACTCGTAAACCACGCCGAATACTATAATACTTGCATCTCATCCTCTAGTGTTCAAATGATTGAACTTGAGATACAATCTCGCCAAGTAATCTTTACGCAGGTAAGAACGAATGCAAGTGTCGCGCCCACTAAGAACAAAACACGGCAAGGAGACCACCGCTATAATCGCCAAATCCAAGACGGATGCCTGTTAACTTTAGCGAAATAGGGAATAAAACCCTAGTCTAGTACATGTACACTAGTATCCAATTTAAGAATGGGCTATGCTAATCATAGAGCACCTTAACTCAGGATAAAACGACTATTTCCTAAAGCCCGAGACAAAAGCCTTGGCATATTCAATTATCTTGTCCCAAGAATGGCGACCGCCACAAGACTATCTTAGTCCCACTTCACTTACGATTGACGTTTTCATATCCGAGGCCCAAGCTTGACCTTTTATTTAAACTTACTCAAGATTTATTATTTATTTGATATTACATATCACATATTACTAGACTCTCCTAGTCTCGGCCACAAACGTTTAAGTATTTGTAGGTTTCATATGATCACATAACACGCTCGCTTATTATTTGAAGTGTTGTTAATTATTAACGCTTTCAAGTTTCTAAATCAAACGCTTATTAGTATGTCCAATTTTATTTATGTGTTTTTCAAACACTTTAGGTCATTTACTTCTTCATTTTAAATTTTCTATACTTAGTAAAATTTTCAATTATTTTCAAGATGTTCACTATTCACTTTTACTATTCATAAATCACTATTCACTTGACACTATTCATTGGTCACTATTCATCGATTTTATACGTATTCAGATTTTTATACTTCAGATTTTATACGTATTTTTATAATGATTCGTATTTTTAGACTTCAGATTCTATAATGATTTTTATACTTATACGTATTCCTATACTTGTACGTATTTTATATTTATACGTATTTTTATACGTATTCATATATATTAATATATTTCCTAAGTATAAACTAAAATTTCATTTTATTTGCTAAGTACAAAAATTCTAGTTTCAAAGTCGTTAGGTTCGTTTTGTACTTAGTGATTTTTGAAAATATTTCAAAAGTCTAGTTTTAAAAACGTTAAGTTCGGTTTGTATTTAGTAATTTTTGAAAATATCTAAAAGTCTAGTTTCAAAAACGTTAAGTTCATTTTGTATAAAGTGATAATGATTTTCATTTTAAAATAGGACTTAGTTAAATTTAGTCGTCTATTAACTAAATTTAGCGATTTTCATTTTTTTTAAAAAATAATAGTATCGTGGATGATTCATTTAGGTCCGTAAGTCCAAGATCAACAGTCCAAATAGCAAAGGCAGTAACACACGATTTAGTTCATTTTTATAATGATTACATATTTTTATCGGTTTATTATATTTCATTTATAACTAAATCGGTTTATACTAAAATTCAATTCTAATTACTATTTAACTTTAGTGACTTAGTGATAATTTCATTTTGGTCAAATTTAGTCAATAAAAATGAAAATGTCGTGTAGAACATATATAATACAAAATTAATTCTATTTCTTTTAATTTCTTAATTCAATTTATTAACTACTAATTAAATTACTTTAACAATTAAACTAAAAAGTGATAAAACATATTTTTAGCCTAAAATAGGCTTAATTGCCGTGAGCATGATTAGGGGGGTTCCAAAATTTCATTTTTCGATTTTATCGGTTTTTAGCTTAAAGTCTTTATATTTTAATTATTCTAATTATACTAAAACGATTTAAACTAAAATGAAATTTACTAAAAATTTCACTTATAATTATGAATAGTGTTTTTCAACACTTTAATTTTCTAACTTTTTAATTTAAATGATTTATAATGTCTAAGTCGATTTAATACATAATACTAACAATATATATAAACAATAACTAAACATAAACACAAATTATAAACAAACATAATATAAAACATAATCAAAATGAACAACAATGATGAACATCAACATGAATATCATATGAACAAGTATGAAGATCAAAGTAAAGCTCAAGAACACCATTTTTGATTTTAATAACTTATAATTTATTTTCCTAAATTAATTCTTTTCATATGGTAACATCCATTTTAACTAACTTATTCTAATATATTATTTACAAAAATTAAAAGTGAAAATATATAAAAAAAATAGGGAAATGCCGTGTATATGCTCATGTATGTATATATTTTTATTTTTCATTTTTAATCACTTTAAACTCGTTTTTAATATTTCACATAATTTTTATATATGATTACTACTAAACTAAAACATAACTAAACATAAAAATCATATGAACATAAATTAAAATGCTTAAATTTAATTTAACTAAATATATGAACATGATACTACAATAATCTATTTAACATATTACTTAGTTATTATCATTTTATTATACAACACATAAACATACAAGTACATATAAGTGATGTTTAACATATTTAACATAATTTTCATACTCATAAAATTATAATAACAAAACAAATTAATTTACTAAAAAGATAATACAAGACATAGTTAGTCACCTTAATCGGTAAGTTTATTGGTTGTCCGGATCAACGATGTTATCTAGGTCTAAGTCTTCACCCAAGTACCCGTCTTCACCTTCAAATAAACCCGTAAATAATGAGCTCCAAATACCCAAGAATGTCTAAGAACACTAGTGTAATATTAGAGTAATATTAGGGTTTTAATTTAGTGAGTTTTAGAAGTAAAATGGAAGAAAAATAAAAGAGAGCAAAGGGAGTAAGTGCACGGCTGAAATGAGGCTCCAAGGGGCTTGTTTTTACACTTGTGAATTATGGGAACAAGTGGTGATAATTTAGGTTAAGTAATTTAGGTGTTAAAGTTGATTTTAATTAGAAAACTAATGTTTAATTAAATGAATTAATACCTCATCCTCTCCATCATCAACACACTAAGTCCACATTACTATTCATGCATTAAAAATGTCCATTTTGTGTTTTAAAATGTTTTCCTCGAATTTGGTCAGTTTTAAAGTCAAGGCCAAAAGCGATAAAAGTTAATGTGTGCGCATTTGACGATTTTTCGAAATATTTCTACTTTTGAATTCTAAGACTAAATTATTTATTTCATTATTCAAAAAGTTTGAAAAGTGTTAAAGAAGTCGATAAATTTTACAAAACAAAAGTTTAGCAAAAATTGTGATTATGAAGGCTAAAAAGGTTAGGATTTGATTTAGGATTTGAAATTAGAAATTGATAGCTAATTATTGAATTAAATTAACACGGGGTGTTACAAACCTCCCCCCTTAGAAAAGTTTCGTCCCGAAACTTGAATGAAGAATAGGATTTTCACCGAGGTAAACAAATGGGATATTTCTCCTTCATAGAGGCTTCGCCTCCCAAGTTGCTTGTTCAGCCAATTGACCCTTCCATAGCTCTTTTACTAAGGGAACCGTCTTCCGCCTCAACCTCTTGGTTTCTCGTGCCAAGATCTTTACAGGCCTCTCGGAGTAGAGCAGGTTAGGCTCAACTGCGATTACGTCAGGAGTAATGATGTGACTTGGGTCGCCTCAGACGCCTTTAGTTGTGAAACGTGGAACACGTTGTGGACTTTGGAGAGGTTGGGGGTAGCGCTAGGCGATAGGCTACCTCGCCAATTCTCGCTTGCTATCTCATATGGTCCAACGTATTTAGGACTCAACTTTCCTTTCAAACCGGCGTCGGACCCCTTCATGGGTGATACTTTTAAAAACACATGATCACCGACTTCAAACTCGATAGGTCGGCGATGTTTGTTGGCATACATTTTCTGACGGTCTTGGGCCGCTTGTAGCCGTTCACGAATGATTTTGATGTGTTCAATCTGGTCTTGAATAACCTGTGGTCCAGTTCCCACGTTATCACTAGCATCGTCCCAACAGACTGGGCTACGACACTTCCTCCCGTAAAGTGCCTCAAATGGGGCACAACCTAAGCTTGCATGGAAGCTATTGTTGTAGGAGAATTCAATCAAAGGTAGACTTTTCTCCCACCTCGTTGAATTCTAGGCACATGCCCCGAGCATCTCCTCGACTGTTTGGATCGTTCGTTCAGTTTGACCATCAGTTGCAGGGTGAAAAGCGGTGCTCATCTTCAGTTGGCGTCGCAACGCTGCCTGGAGTTTGTCCCAAAAGTGAGAGGTGAATCTCGGATCCCCGTCCGAGATAATGTCTAGCAGACAATCGTAGTCGAATCACCTCCTTCTCATAAGCCTTAGCTAACTCTTCAAGGCTCCAAGTATCTTTGATTGGTAGAAAGTGGGCCGATTTGGTCAAGCGGTCCACTATTACCCAAATCGCATTATTGCTTCGGTGAGTTCTTGGCAAACCTGTTATAAAATCCATGGAGATGGAGTCCCACTTCCCCAAAGGAATGTCCAAAGGTTGTAGTAGTCCCCCAGGTCGTTGATGTTCAAACTTCACCTTTTGGCAGATTAAGCATTTCGCAACGTATTCAAAGAATCGCTTATTCTGACCCACCAAAACTTCGCTTTTAAGTCTTGGTACATTTTATCGCACTCCAGGATGTATGGAGTATCGTGTACTATGTGCCTCGTCGAGGATCTTTCTTTTCAACACAGGTACGCCAGGCACACACCACCTTTCTTTGAATCTCAAACTCCCGTCAGGTTTAATCTCAAACCCTTCTCGGTTTCCTGAAGGAATTTCCCGTCTGATCTTAACAAGCTCTTCATCTTCCCATTGTAGAGCTCTTATCTCGTGATATAACTCCGGCTCTGCGATCATGTATGCTCAAATCAAAGATCGCCGACCGAACCAACTCTAAGTTCATTCTCTTGAAGTCTCCGACAATACCAAATAGGAATTTCCCAAATGTTGCTAAGGGTATGCGTAGTCTTTCTACTCAGAGCGCCAGCAACGACGTTCGCCTTACCCTCATGGTACAATAGTTCAATCTTATAGTCCTTGATCGCTTCTAACCACCGCGTTGTCTCATGTTGAGTTCCTTCTGCGTGAAGATATATTTCAGGCTTTTGTGGTCAGTGTAGAACTTGATACTCACTCCGTAGAGGTAATGACGCCAGATTTTTAAAGCAAACACCACAGCTGCTAATTCAAGGTCATGAGTTGGGTAGTTTCGTTCATGAACCTTTAACTGCCTTGACGCATAAGCAATGACCTTCCCTTGTTGCATCAGTACGCAACCCAGGCCATTCAGTGAGGCGTCACTGTAGACTTCATACTCGTCTCCATCTGTAGGGAGAGCTAAGACGGGCGCTGTGGTAAGCCTTGTCTTGAGTTCCTGAAACGCATTCTCGCACTCGTCGCTCCATATGAATTTGGATTCTTTTTGTAGCAGCTTTGTCATTGGTCGTGCTACCTTAGAGAAATCCGGAACGAACCTCCTGTAGTATCCTGCCAATCCTAGGAAGCTGCGTATCTCAGTTATATTTGTGGGAGCCTTCCATTCTTTTACTGCGTCGATCTTTGCAGGATCTACCATCACTCCGTCCTTCGAGATGACGTGACCTAGGAATGCAACCTTCTCGAGCCAAAACTCGCACTTGGAAAATTTAGCATACCACTTATATTTCCTCAGTATTCCCAGGATGATACGGAGATGTTCCTCGTGTTCTGCTCCAGTCTTTTAGTAGATTAGGATATCGTCAATGAATACAACCACGCATATGTCTAAGTACTCGTGGAAGGTCCTGTTCATTTGATCCATGAACACTGCTGGTGCATTTGTCAAACCGAAAGGCATAACCTTGAATTCGTAATGACCATATCTGCTTCTGAAAGCAGTCTTCTGGATGTCCGATTCCCTAACAGCGATCTGACGATAACCCGACCTCAGGTCGATCTTAGAAAACACTCCCGCGCCTTTTAGCTGATCAAAAAGGTCGTCAATCCTTGGCAGAGGGTAGCGGTTCTTAATGGTCACCTTGTTTAATTCCCTGTAGTCGATGCAGAGTCTCATACTGCCATCCTTCTTCTTCACAAAGAGGACCGGTGCTCCCCAGGGTGAGACACTCGGTCTTATGAAACCCTTTTCAATCATTTCTTCCAGTTGTTTCTTTAATTCCTGTAGGTCTACCGGTGCCATCCTATAGGGTGCCTTTGAGATTGGGGCCGTGCCTGGCACAAGGTCGATAGAGAATTCAACGTCGCGAGCAGGTGGTAAGCCTGGTAAGTCGTCAGGAAAGACATCAGGGAATTCCCGTACTACGTGAATATCTCCAATGTCCACGCTTTCCTTTACTTCGTTGACGCTGCATAGGTACACTTGATGTCCTTTTCTTTCTAACCGTTGAAGTTGTAGCACGGATATGATTTTTGCCCCCTTAATTGGCGATGTCTTCTGATACGTGACCCTATTCCCAGTAGGATGTTTCAAGCGAATTTTTCGGTCCCGGCACTCGAATATCGCATGGTATTTAGTCAACCAGTCAATACCGAGTATGACGTCGAACTCCGGCATGTCGAAAAGAATCAGGTCGGATAGAAAGATTGTTTTATGAATTGTGATTGGAGTTCCTTTGAAAATTTTTGAGCATTTGAGAATTTTTCCGTTTGGTAAGGAAATGTTTGCGTGGATTGGTTCGGAATTTGTGAGATTAGCTTTATGAATAAATTTAGAAGATATAAAGGACAATGATGCCCCAGTGTCAAACAATACAACTGCTTTCACAGAGTTTATAAGAAAAATACCAGTGATGACATCAGCCTCAAGTGACTCCTCCGCTTCTGGCCGGTGAGCACATAAACTTCGACCTGCACCACAACAGTTGTGGTACTCCCGCAACAGTGTTGGTCTCTGAGCATTAGGGCATGCATTCGCCTTGTGCCCTACTACCTACAACCAGAACAAGTAATTGGCTGTCCATTACATTGTTTCCCTTCATGACGCGCCTTGTTGCATATAGGACAATTCCCCGGCAAAGCTCTTGGTTGAGGAGCCCTTCCTGCAACCATGGCCCTCTCGTTGTTCCCAGCAGGAAGCCTGTTCTGGAACGCAGGCCTCTGAAAATTCTGCCTCTGTTGGATCGGCGTTGATAATCTGGCCGAATGAAGCTCGACCGCGCTACGATGGCACAAACACCTTCTTCTTCTTTTTCTCCTCTCGCTTTTTCCAACCCAAGGAAGCCCATACCTGACGCACACTCGTGAGGTCGCGGCAAAAGTAGCGTAGGTGTTGCTGCTCATGTGGGTACGCAGATCGTTAGACATATTGCGCAGGTACCTCTGAGTCATGGCCCTATCGTTGGGAGCGATCGCAGCCCCGAATTTTGCCAGCTGTTGGAATTTCTCAGTATTCTGGAGTGTCATGTCTCCCATTCTCGAGACTTATGAATTCCTCCTCTTCGACACCCGAGCTCATACCCAAAGTACCGCCCCTTGATCTTCTCAACGAATTCGCATCAGGTGAACGAGTATCGTGCTCGTTAGTCCCGACACGTTCCATCGCCATTCGCCTCTTCCTTTAGGTAATAGACGGCAATGTTGACTCTATCCTCTGGAGGCGTTCTAGTCAGATCCATGAGTTTCTTCATTTCCTCCAACCAATTAGTGAGGTCGATAGGGTCATTAGAACCCGAGTATGTTGGTGGACGATGACGGGAAATGCGATCAAACGCGCTTGGATGATGTTGGCGGTTTGCGTTGTCCGTGGCTATTTCTGCCAAACGGATCAAAGATTCTTCTGCCAGGAGGTGTCTTTCCTCGTCTGTCATTGGAGGTGCAGCCATTCTGAAAGAATTAAGACGTGAAGGAATTTATTAGTATTGCGAGAGGTTAGAAGACATGCTTATCATTGATAGCTTTTACTTGAAAGTAAATGCAATAACGGCAGTTATGCAAGTAAGCACAGAAGTTAGGTATTTTATTCCATTGAGATGCCTCTGGTACATTTTCTGAAGAAGATAGAAGAAAGGTTGAAAGTAGAGAGTGTATTTTTGTGGAATTGTTTATGAATTTAACAGATGTCTTCACTCTGTGCCGTCTGGTACTTCTTTCGATGCTTCAATCCTCGGGAGCAGAATTATTATTTTGATTTTATATCCGAGGATAGTTGTTAATTTAAATCAGTCACTTCAGCAAGTAGCAAGCATACGCGAGTTAGTGTATTTTATTTTGAGGGAAGTAGTTTGTTATATTTAAAAATCCTAAGTCTACGGTCAGCCCTTAAGATTTCTACCCATCCTCACACTTTAAAGCGATTTGAAGTTTATTATTTAAGTGATCTAATAACAGAAAAATCTAATTTATTATTTGATCCTATTAGTCTATGCCTGACATACAATATGAATGTCCGCCTGTGTGTCTCTCGTTAGGTAAGCATAAATCGCATTAGGCCATTTATGTTACTGGCCACGAGTCACTCGATACTAATCAGAATAACCTGGTTTTTAGTCGACTTTAATTACTAAGGCGGAAATTAATTAAGTCTTAAACCGGCGTCATTAATTATACATAAACCCAAAATATTACAACATCGCTCGAGAGTTGAATAAAACAACTCTAAATACGAATTTAAAAGAGTATGGTGTTATATATTACATATCTCTCAAATACAACAAAAGTAAAGTATAAACACGCCTTGTGGCCCCGCCCAAAATCCAAATTCTCGGTCCACGATCTTCCTGCACAATAAACTATTGGGGGGATGCCCGCTGAGCGGACAGTGACTAGCTATGCTCATACTTACCCTCGATTTCAATTACTTTGGTTTATTACTATCGCTTTATAACTATAATAGTATGATAAAACGATAAACATGCTTAAAACATATAGCATGTAAAGACATATTAGTCATAATAAACATGCGATTTAAAACGATAAATCATATAGGCATGCTATTCAATTAGGAAAGCAGATAATAGATAATATCATATCATTTGTATCATAGATACTCAGCAGGATTACAAAGCGATATCGGATCGCAACAAACATACGTATTGTAACATTCTCGTCATGCACTGATTCAATTGTAAGATTGTGGTCTTTAATTTTCAAGATGGTACACACTGCTCTCAATAAATCATCCACCAAACAACCCATCCTCCATACGAGCCTGACCACTGAGTAGGCCTTTGTACTCTGATCGATTGCATCTCACTTCCATAGTGCAGAGGCTTACTCGACTCGTAAACCACGCCGAATACTATAATACTTGCATCTCATCCTCTAGTGTTCGAAATGATTCGAACTTCGATACAATCTCGCCAAGTAATCTTTACGCAGGTAAGAACGAATGCAAGTGTCGCGCCCACTAAGAACGAAACACGGCAAGGAGACCACCGCTATAATCGCCCAAATCCAAGCACGGATGCCTGTTAACTTTAGCGAAATAGGGAATTAAACCCTAGTCTAGTACATGTACACTAGTATCCAATTTAAGAATGGGCTATGCTAATCATAGAGCACCTTAACTCAGGATAAAACGACTATTTCCTAAAGCCTGAGACAAAAGCCTTGGCATATTCAATTATCTTGTCCCAAGAATGGCGACCGCCACAAGTCTATCTTAGTCCCACTTCACTTACGATCGACGTTTTCATATCTGAGGCCCAAGCTTGACCTTTTATTTAAACTTACTCAAGATTTATTATTTATTTGATATTACATATCACATATTACTAGACTCTCCTAGTCTCACCACAAACGTTTAAGTATTTGTAGGTTTCATATGATCACATAACACGCTCGTTTATTATTTGAAGTGTTGTTAATTATTAACGCTTTTCAAGTTTCTAAATCAAAGCGCTTATTAGTATGTCCAATTTTATTTATGTGTTTTTCAAACACTTTAGGTCATTTACTTCTTCATTTTAAATTTTCTATACTTAGTAAAATTTTCAATTATTTTCAGTATTTCACTATTCACTTTTTACTATTCATAAATCACTATTCACTTGACACTATTCATTGGTCACTATTCATCGTAATTTACACGTATTCTTATATGTATTCGTATTTTTATACTTCAGATTTTATAATGATTTTTATACGTATTCGTATTTTTAGACTTCGTATTCTATACGTATTTTTATACTTATACGTATTCCTATACTTGTACGTATTTTATATTTATACGTATTTTTATACGTATTCATATATATTAATATATTTCCTAAGTATAAACTAAAATTTCATTTTATTTGCTAAGTACAAAAATTCTAGTTTCAAAGTCGTTAGGTTCGTTTTGTACTTAGTGATTTTTGAAAATATTTCAAAAGTCTAGTTTTAAAAACGTTAAGTTCGGTTTGTATTTAGTAATTTTTGAAAATATCTAAAAGTCTAGTTTCAAAAACGTTAAGTTCATTTTGTATAAAGTGATAATGATTTTCATTTTAAAATAGGACTTAGTTAAATTTAGTCGTCTATTAACTAAATTTAGCGATTTTCATTTTTTTTAAAAATAATAGTATCGTGGATGATTCATTTAGGTCCGTAAGTCCAAGATCAACAGTCCAAATAGCAAAGGCAGTAACACACGATTTAGTTCATTTTTATAATGATTACATATTTTTATCGGTTTATTATATTTCATTTATAACTAAATCGGTTTATACTAAAATTCAATTCTAATTACTATTTAACTTTAGTGACTTAGTGATAATTTCATTTTGGTCAAATTTAGTCAATAAAAATGAAAATGTCGTGTAGAACATATATAATACAAAATTAATTCTATTTCTTTTAATTTCTTAATTCAATTTATTAACTACTAATTAAATTACTTTAACAATTAAACTAAAAAGTGATAAAACATATTTTTAGCCTAAAATAGGCTTAATTGCCGTGAGCATGATTAGGGGGGTTCCAAAATTTCATTTTTCGATTTTATCGGTTTTTAGCTTAAAGTCTTTATATTTTAATTATTCTAATTATACTAAAACGATTTAAACTAAAATGAAATTTACTAAAAATTTCACTTATAATTATGAATAGTGTTTTTCAACACTTTAATTTTCTAACTTTTTAATTTAAATGATTTATAATGTCTAAGTCGATTTAATACATAATACTAACAATATATATAAACAATAACTAAACATAAACACAAATTATAAACAAACATAATATAAAACATAATCAAAATGAACAACAATGATGAACATCAACATGAATATCATATGAACAAGTATGAAGATCAAAGTAAAGCTCAAGAACACCATTTTTGATTTTAATAACTTATAATTTATTTTCCTAAATTAATTCTTTTCATATGGTAACATCCATTTTAACTAACTTATTCTAATATATTATTTACAAAAATTAAAAGTGAAAATATATAAAAAAAAAATAGGGAAATGCCGTGTATATGCTCATGTATGTATATATTTTTATTTTTCATTTTTAATCACTTTAAACTCGTTTTTAATATTTCACATAATTTTTATATATGATTACTACTAAACTAAAATATAACTAAACATAAAAATCATATGAACATAAATTAAAATGCTTAAATTTAATTTAACTAAATATATGAACATGATACTACAATAATCTATTTAACATATTACTTAGTTATTATCATTTTATTATACAACACATAAACATACAAGTACATATAAGTGATGTTTAACATATTTAACATAATTTTCATACTCATAAAATTATAATAACAAAACAAATTAATTTACTAAAAAGATAATACAAGACATAGTTAGTCACCTTAATCGGTAAGTTTATTGGTTGTCCGGATCAACGATGTTATCTAGGTCTAAGTCTTCACCCAAGTACCCGTCTTCACCTTCAAATAAACCTGTAAATAATGAGCTCCAAATACCCAAGAATGTCTAAGAACACTAGTGTAATATTAGAGTAATATTAGGGTTTTAATTTAGTGAGTTTTAGAAGTAAAATGGAAGAAAAATAAAAGAGAGCAAAGGGAGTAAGTGCACGGCTGAAATGAGGCTCCAAGGGGCTTGTTTTTACACTTGTGAATTATGGGAACAAGTGGTGATAATTTAGGTTAAGTAATTTAGGTGTTAAAGTTGATTTTAATTAGAAAACTAATGTTTAATTAAATGAATTAATACCTCATCCTCTCCATCATCAACACACTAAGTCCACATTACTATTCATGCATTAAAAATGTCCATTTTGTGTTTTAAAATGTTTTCCTCGAATTTGGTCAGTTTTAAAAAGTCGGGCGTCAAAAGCGATAAAAGTTAATGTGTGCGCATTTGACGATTTTTCGAAATATTTCTACTTTTGAATTCTAAGACTAAATTATTTATTTCATTATTCAAAAATTTTGAAAAGTGTTAAAGAAGTCGATAAATTTTACAAAACAAAAGTTTAGCAAAAATTGTGATTATGAAGGCTAAAAAGGTTAGGATTTGATTTAGGATTTGAAATTAGAAATTGATAGCTAATTATTGAATTAAATTAACACGGGGTGTTACAAACTATCCTACCTTTACTACCCTTCCTCTCCTTTGAAAAATCAGCCCAAGAGCTCGTCCAAAAACAGCCCCAAAACCCTTTTTTCGTGCTCTGTTTTGAGCAGCCCAAAACCCGTCTTTCTGGAGTCTAAACTCCTGCCCACAAACAAAAACCCGCTACCTGATCCACATACTCCATTTACCCTTGCTTAACCCTCAAGAAAACGCTCCACAAAACCCTAAATAGAGCGTGGACGGCAGCTTTCAAAGAGAACGAAAAGCTGCCCTTTTCTTCGAGAAAACCCTATTCTTTGTCCCTATATATACACACCCATACACAAGCCTTCAGGACAGGAAAGATACAACATACATACACAAGATCGAGCCACAAAAAGCCCTAAAAAAGCCTCAAAAAAGTCGAGATTTGCTGCACAAAAACAGAGCACGTTTTGCAGCTTTTCATTCTGCTGTCGCGTCTTTTGCCTCGTTTTTCGTGTTGAAAACACCATAGTCACTCTGATTTCTTTACACAATATTAAAGTTCACTTTACCACGATTCCAAAACATCTTTCGGTTCGAAATTTCGTTGAGAAACGAATAAGTTACAAGCTTTTGAAAATCGCCACAAGATTGGTTCAAAGTTACGGTTTTGCAATTGTTTGGTCGACGTCGGCCCCTCGGGATAAGATCTTACAATCGACTACGACTCGGATACTTGGTCAACGATACATGTAAGTTGAGGGTGCAAAATACTCACTTTATTTTGTTTAAATTATTGTTTTTTATCGCTTTTTATCGCTTTCTGTCGCTTTCTATCGCTCCCTGTTGCTTTGTTATTTGCTATCGTAGTTGTCACGTTTATCATCTGTTTTGGGTTCATATTCTCCGCCTGATATTAATATGTATGTATGGATATGTCGTGTCCTTTGTTTGTTTAGTATGTAAGTTCGATTTTTCCCTGCGTAGTATGATTTGAAATTCCTCGTTAAATTAATTTGCTCGTTGGCTTGTTATATAATTAAATCTCGTTTATGATTAGTTATACTATTTGTCTAAACTTGATCTGTCATGCTTTTTTTAATTTGTAATTCATATTTAGTTATACTATTTGCCTAAAATCAGTTTTCGTGATTTTGTTCCATCGTTTAGTACTTGTTTCGCAAATTGTCTCGTTAATTACGTACAAGCCGTGCACTTCGTGGATCTGTCTGTTGTTTTTTTTTTGTTTCGTTTATTTAATCCTTGAGTTGTGTAGTTATTCAACATGTAGGTTTGCACAGATTGGGTTTTTGTACGCTGTGTCTTAGTATCCACGTTGTTTGCTTGTCTACTTGCGCGTATTGGCTGTGTTTGATTATTTAGGCACCTATTTGTATGATTACTAGTTGATTATTAGTTACATCCGTGTGTTTTTATACATGTTTGCATACTTATTTGGTTGTGCTTAGTCTTTTTGTGTTTGCTTGTTAATTCATATCCACGTGCAATATTTAGTGGTTCAATCATTCATGTTTGTTCATGTATCAATCATATTTATTATTATTTTTTTTATTTGTCTGCCGCTAACGTTTGTTAATCTATCTTATGCTGTCGGTAAGTATTTCTGCTCCTTTTCCTTTGTTTGCTAGAATAGTAAACGAACCTATGTTAAATAACTTCGACGAAATTATATGTGCATTAAATGACCTAGAATGGATATTTTTTTTGCTTAGGGTTAAAACGTTGTTTGCATACTCGCATACGTACTCATAATAGCCATGATTTTACTTAGTAGAGACCGTTACTGTGACGGGCGGGGTTAGGCGTTAAATTAATGAAATTATTTTAAACTTCCTAACACGTAAACTCACACGAACTCATTTTCTCTAAAATTGGTTTCTAAATTCCACCTAAAAATTTAGTGGCGACTCTTTTCAAATTAAAAATGTTTTTGAAATAAAACATCGCGTGGATCAAAATCCCTTGTCCACAACTGTTAATTCACTAATCATGTATATTTTACTAATGAGATTAGTAAAAGTATAATTTTAATATATGTGTAAGTGTGCATGTATATTAAGGAAGAGTTTAATTAATTTACACTTTATTATATTAGATAATTAAGTGATAAATTATAAGTATTTGTGGGACAAATATTGAAAAACAAAATAGACCCAAAAGGTCCATATGGACCATCCAAATTAGAAGGGAGAAAGATTCCCTTGTCTTATTTGGTTTGTCTTATTTGTTTGTTCTTTTTGCTTTAGACAAAGCATGCCAAACACCATTATGAGCATGCAACAATTTGTTCTAAACAAGACTAAAACTCTTCTCCTCTCCCTCCTTCATGTTGGCTGATTTTTGGTGTCTTGGACACACTTTGTGTTGCTTGTTTTTCTTATTAAAAACACAAGGCAAAAGAAAGAGCATGTATTCATGCATCTTTACATTATCTCTCAACTTTTCTCTCTAAAACCTTCTCTAATATTATAATTAACAAGTACTTATATTTTCATAAATACTACTAAGTGTTAGTAGTAATAATATACATATTATCAAGTATCTATTAGTGATTTCTAGCTCAAAATCACTAGTAGATTTGGAGTTGTTCTTGGGTGCAACAAGAAGGAGGTTTCCTACTTTGGAAACTCGGGTTTGGAGGATCATCCTAATCTTTAGCTCAAGAAACAAATCGAGAAAGGAGTTCTCGTATTTGTGCCCATTTTCCCTTTCAGAAAGGTATAACATTTCTAATCTTATAACAAAGTGAATTTGTTACTACATAGATCTTGCTAAATCAAATTAGAGTAATTTGATTTACACTAATATTTGATTAGTGAATGGGATGAGATCCCTACAAGTGGTATCAGAGCTTAGGCTTGTAGTTACAAATTTATTTTGTTGTTTTTGGAGTTTTATGTATTTATTGAGAATAAATAACATAAAATCCGAAAATAGTGTTAAAAATGGTTTTAACACGAGATTTTTATAGCATACAAATATTCTGGTCTCATGAAGTTACTGGTCAAATTTCGTAATTTTTGAAATTTGTTTGCTAATTAAAATGATTTTTATACAAAATCGAGTCAAAAAGTGAGTTTTTGGCTAAAATAATAACTATAAATAGTTATATGTCCAAAAATATAGTAAACGTTGTTTTCTGGACATAAAATTTATACCAATATTTTTATACATTATGAGGATGCTCACGTATAAATTTGGTATTTTTTCTCACTGTTTTGAACGTTTTGTTGATTTTATGAGATAAAATCGATGAAATCATATGTTTATTATTAAAAATATAATTCGTAAAAGTTTTTGACCAAACTTTTCTTTTTTGACATCTTGGAAGTGTTCCAGAATGTACAAAATGTTTCCAAAATAAAAATGGTTTTATTTTATATTATTATGTATTTTGAATGCTTTATTCATAAAGTGTTATGATTAAAGTTAAAGTAATTAGCAAAAGGACCACTAAAGTGAACTAAAATCACCATGAATTAGTGAAAACTAATTTTGGGTGTTCTAAATCAGTTTAGAAGTTTTAGTTCAAGCTTAAAAGGTGTTTTAAGCATTATTGATTAATATAAGATTAATCGATTAAAAATGAGATCGGTTTTAAACTTTTTAATGCGATTATTGTTTAGGGCGATTTTGGCATGTTTTATTTATAAGCTTTTCATTATGCATGTTTGAATCAATGTTTTTTTTTGAATGAATGTTTGTTCTTACTAGTATGGCCATAGTTTGTCATATTTTTACCGATATTACCCGTAATGAAAGGGAATATCGTGTGGTTTTGTAATTAAATGCGATCTCGTATCGCCGGTTTGTAATTTTAATAGTTTATTTCATTTACAAATGTATAATAGGATTGCTATGTATTCATTTGTAATTTAAACTTGTAACTATTTGTAAACCGAACACCGGCGATGGATCGAGATGGAGCCTTAGAAGTGTTCTAAAGCTTGCAAGGAGGAGCTTGGATGAAGTCCTTATGAAGAGGGACCAAAGGAGTTGGTTTCCAGTTTGTAACTCCTTGTAATTTTAATTACTTGTAGGTGGCCATACTAGGTTTATGCTTATACTTACTTATGCTTGTTTGATTGCTTATTTTCCGCACACATGCCAAAATCGCCATGCATGCCTCGATATCCCACTACGATTGTCGTTTTTAGGTCGCCATTCTTACATTAGTTCACTTATAAAGAATTCTATAACTAAAATCGACAAGATCGACCACATAATTTACCAAATGAATTGAGATTAAGCCTTTCCAAATGTGGCAACTATGAACCCCATGTTCGTGAGGACCTCCGCAACGTGGAACCTTGTTACCATGGGTAAGTAGTGGGAGGAAGTCCCATGCTAATTTGGTTTGATCTCAACCAAATAAGAGTTATTTGGGGCTTAAGGATGCATTTTAAAGAAAATCATCAACCAAGCATTCTAGTGTAGAATTAGTCAAGTGTTGACTTATCGTTTTTATATAAAAGGAAACATGAGATGTCTAATTTTATATGAGAACGAGTCTTGGAATCATTTATATAATTTCGTGGGAGATCGTTATATAAATGGACATTTGTTTTTAAAAAGAGTTTTAGCAAATGTCATTAATGTACAATGAATGTTAATTTCCTCATATTTGTTGTAGAGTAATTTATTTGAAATCGCAATGACAACCTCAACTCCCGCACCCATTTTGGGTAAATATTCATGGTTGAGAACCGTGATGGATAAATGTATCCTAAAAGATGACGTAGCAACCTTGTCGAATAGGATTCGACTATAAGGGGCGCCGCTCAATCCGACAATGTGCTTAAGTACCTTACCGAACAACTTCCCGCCGAACCCGGACTTAGGGCCACCGCGGCGGCACGAGCCGCCTACGATGAGCATCTAAAGGTGGACAATGACTTGAAAAATGTGTTGATTTGGTCAATGTCACCTACTCTCAAACTTCGCTTCGTTACTCACAAAAGTGCATATGAGATATTCACTAGAGTGACGATGATGTGCTTTAACCAAGAGAGCATCAAAGTGAATGAGATTGAGAGAAAAATATGTTCTTTCAATGAGATTGAAGAACATAAACATTGGGGTCAAGAAAGGGAAGGGGGCTAATAAAGCTCGGTTCAAGGAAGATAAGGGTAAGGGAATACTATTGAGAATAGCAAGCCCAAACCCTGTCGTTGGAAGCGCTATTGTCCCAAATTCTTGAAGGAAAAGAATGATGGATGTGTGACATCCAAAGATATTGTTCCTTCTAGTCTTTATATGATTGACATAAATCATGCTTGCATTTCTCCATGGGTATAGGATACCGGATGTGGATCTCATCTTTGCAATCACTTGCAGGGGATGAGAAACGTGCGAGCACTAGCCAAGGGTGATGTAGATCTCTGCATGGGTAATGGAGTTAGAGTAGCGGCCGTTTCCGTGGGAACTTTTGTACTCACTCTAGCTAGTGGTTTAGAGTTGTACTTGAATAACTGTTATTTTGTACCAACTCTAACCAAAAACATTATCTCCGTCTCCGTGTTAGATACGGAAGGCTTGTGTTTTATGATTAAGTATAATCGGTGTACTTTTTCATTTAATGAAATGGTTTATGGTGAAGCCATTTCAATTGGAGGTATTTATGTTTTGAATGATGTTAATGATGTTTATCATATAGAGAACAAGAAGCTCAAAACGAATGAATCAAACAAATCCTACCTTTGGCATTGTCGTTTAAGTCATATAAACGATGGACGCATAAAGAGACTTGTTGAGACCAAGGTTCTCAAACCATTTGATTGCGAATCATATGGTACATGCGAGGCTTGCCTTTTAGGCAAGATGACTCGCGCACCCTTTACTTGTAACAACCTAGTTTTTAGTCGACTTTAATTACTAAGGCGGAAATTAATTAAGTCTTAAACCAGCGTTATTAATTATACAATAACCCAAAATATTACATCATCGTTTAAGAGTTGAATAAAACAACTCTAAATACGGAAATTCAAAAGAGTAGCGTTATATATATTACATCTCTCTCGAAACAACTAAGAAAAAAACAATAAAAACGTCCCGTGGCTCCATCCAAAACCCAGCTCCTGGTCCACGAACGTCCTGCACAATAAACTGATGGGGGGATGCCCGCTGAGCGGACAGTGACTAGCTATGCTCATACTTACCCTCGATTTCAATTACTTTGGTTTAATATTATCGCTTTATAAACATAACATTATGATAAAAACATAAACATGCTTAATACATATAGCATATAAAGACATATAAGTCATAATAAGCATGCGGTTTAAAGCGATAAATCATATAAGCATGATATTCAATTATGAAGGCAATTAACACATAATAGCATAGCAATAGTATCACAATAATTCAATGGCATTACAAGGCGATATCGGATCGCAATCAAACATACGTATCTTATCATTCTCCTCATGCACTGATTCAATTCGTAAAGTTGTGGTCTTTAATTTTCAAGATGGTACACACTGCTCTCAATTAATCATACAACAAACAACACATACCGCTACGAGCCTGACTAATCGAGTAGGCCTTTGTACTGATCGATTGCATCTCACTTCCATAGTGCAGAGACTTACTCGACTCGTAAACCACGCCGAATACTATAATACTTGCATCTCATCCTCTAGTGTTCGGAATGATTCGAACTTCGTGATACAATCTCGCCAAGTGATCCGCATACGTGGCAAGAACGAATGCTAGTGTCGCGCCCACTAAGAACGAAACACGGCAAGGAGACTTGAACCGCTATAATCGGCATTAATCGCCACGGTGCCCTGGTAACTTTAGCGAAATAGGGGAATAAAACCCTAGTCTAGTATGCATACACTAATATCCACTTTAAGAATAGGCTATGCTAATCATAGAGCACCTTAACTCTGGATAAAACGACTAGCCTGAGACAAAAGCCTTGGCATATTCAATTATCTTGTACGGCAATGGCGACCGCTACAAGACTATCTTAACCCCACTTCACTCACGATTGACGTTCCCTTATCTGAGGCCCAAGCTTGACCTTTTATTTAACTTACTCAATATTCATTATTTATTTGATATTACATATCACATGTTACTAGACTCTCCTAGTCTCAGCGTCAAACGTTTAATTTGAATTGTAGGTTTCATATGATCACATAACATATTCGTTTATTATTTGAAGTGTTTGTTAATTATTAACATTTTCAAGTTTCTATAATGATATGTTTATTAGTATATCCAATTTTATTTAAGTGTTTTTCAAAACACTTTAAGTCATTTACTTATTCATTTTCAATTTTCTATACTTAGTAAAATTTTCAATTATTTTCAATATTTCACTATTCACTATTCAAGATTTTTTTGAAAATATCTAGATATTTAAAAATATCTAAAAATATCTAAAAATATCTAAAATATCTAAAAATATCTAAAAATATCTAATAATATCTAAAAATATCTAAAAATATCTGAAAATATCTAAAAATATCTAAAATGTGACTTAGTTACTAAGTTTAAAATCTAGTTTTAAAAACGTTAAGTTCGTTTTGTAAAAAGTGGTAATGATATTTATTTTAATATTCTAGTTTTAAAAATGTTAAGTTCAATTTGTAAAAAGTGATAGTGATATTCATTTTAAAATGAAACTTAGTTATTTTAGTCGTCTATTAACTAAATTTAGCGATTTTCATTTTTAAAATAATAGTAACGTGGATGATTCATTTTAGTCCATAAGTCCAAATTCAACAGTCCAAATAGCAAAGGTAGTAACACACGATTTTAGTTCATTTTCATAACGGTTACATATTTTTATCGGTTTATAATATTTCGTTTATAACTAAATCGGTTTATACTAAAATTCAATTCTAATTACTATTTAACTTTAGTGACTTAGTGATAATTTCATTTTGATCAAATTTAGTCAATTAAAATATAGAAATGCCGTGTAAACAATATACATGTCAAAATTGATTTATTTCTTTTAATATCTTAATTCAATTTATTAACTACTAATTAAATTATTTTAACAATTAAACTAAAAAGTGATAAAAACAAATTTTTAACCCAAAAATAATGAAAATGCCGTGAGCAACATAGGTGACGTTCTAAATTTTCATTTTTCGATTTTATCGGTTTTTAGCTTAAAGTCTTTATATTTTAATTATTCTAATTATACCAAATCGATTTAAGCTAAAATGAAATTTACTAAAAATTTCATTTATATTTATGAATAGTGTTTTTCAACACTTTAATTTTCTAACTTTTTAATCTAAGTGATTTATAATGTTTTAAGTTGATTTATATAATAAGACTAACAATATATAAAACAATAACTAAACATAAACACAAATTATAAACAAACATAATATAAAACAAAATCAAAGTATGCTAAACATATGAACATCACATGAAGACACATATGAACATCAAGAACACAATAACAAAGTTAAGAACACATTTTGCATATTTGACAACTTATAATCTATTTTCCTAATTTAATTATTTTTATATGGTAACATCCATTTTAACTAACTTATTCTAACATATTATTTACAAAAATTAAAAGTGAAAATTTCATAAAAAAAATAGGGAAATGCCGAGCCAAAATATACATACACATACAATTTTTATTTTCGATTTTAATCACTTTAACTCATTGTTAATATTTCACATAGTTTTTATATGATAATACTACTTAACTAAAACATAATTAGACACAAAAATCATATGAACAATAATTAAAATACTCAAAAATAATTTAGCTACACATATGAACATATAACTATAACATTACTAGTAAACTATTTTCCTAGTTATTATCATTTATTATCATCACATAAACATACAAGTCATGTTTAACATATTTTCACATGAACATCATACTCATAAAATTACAATAACAAAGCAAATTAATTTACTAAGAGGCTAATATGAGATATAGTTAGTCACCTCGATTTAGCAAGCTATTGGTTATCCGGATCTATGATGTTATCAAGGTCAAGTTCTTCACCCGTATACCCGTCTTCACCTTCAAAAACCCGTAACAAAGTGAGCTCCAAATACCCAAGAACAAGCTTAGAACACTAGTGAACTATTAGAGTAATATTTAGGATTTTAATTAAGGAGTTTTTAGGAGAAAAATGAAAGAAAAACAAAGAGAGAAAATGGAGGGAGTAGCTCGGCAAAATGGAGGAGAAAAGGAGAGTGTTTTGGTCTTAGAAAATAATGAGGAAGTTGTTAGGAAGTTTAGTTAAATAAAGAATTAGATATGTTTAGGTTTTATGAAAATAAAGTTTAATTAAAACTAATTAGAAAACATAAGGAATCAAAGTAGTTATACTTGAGTTTATTTGAGTCAAAATTACTATTGATGCTAGTAATGTCCCCTTGATTTTTGTTTAAAAATGTTTTTCACGAAATTAGTCAGTTTTTAAAAAGTCGGGTGTCAAAAGCGATAAAAGTCAATGTGTGCACGTTTGACTATTTTTCAAAATGTTTCTACTTTTGAATTCTAAGATTAAAATATTTATTTTATTATTCAAAAATTTTCAAAAGTTTTAAAGAAGTCGAGAAATTTTACAAAACGAAAGTTTTGCAAAAATAGAGATTTTGAAAGGCTAAAAGGCTAAGATTTGATTTAAGATTTGAAATTAGAATTTGCTGGCTAATTATTGAATTAAATTAACACGGGGTGTTACATTACTAGTAAAGGGACACGAGCTAGTGAGGTTTTAGGACTCATACATACCGATGTGTGTGGTCCATTAAACATCACCGCTAGAGGAGGATATCATTACTTCATTACTTTTACCGATGACTTAAGTAGATATGGTTATGTCTACTTAATAAGGCATAAAAGTGATGCTTTTGAGAAATTTAAAGAATTTCAAAATGAGATTGAGAACCAATTTGATAAGAAGATAAAAGCACTACGATCGGATCGTGGTGGCGAATATCTAAGTAATGAGTTTTGATTCACATCTTAAGAATTGTGGTATAATATCACAGTGGACTCCTCCGGGCACACCACAGTTGAATGGTGTTGCAGAAAGGAGAAACCGAACTTTATGATATATGGTTCGGTCTATGATGAGTCAAAGAGAGCTTCCTGGATCATTTTGGGGCTTTGCACTACTGTCTGCCGTTTTCTCACTAAATCGAAATCCGACTAAAACGGCCAATAAGACTCCATATGAGATATGGACGGGAAAGGTTCCCTATTTGTAGGTTATCCTAAGGAAACATGTGGTTATTGCTTCTACAACCCTCACGAGAACAAACTGTTTGTCGCTCGTGATGCTGTCTTTCTAGAAAATGAATACATTTCTAATAGACAGAGTGGGAGAAAATTTGAACTTGATGAAGTCCAAGAGCCACAAACCGAGGCAAAAAGGAGGAAACCGTTCCCTCGTCTTCTGAAACGGTTGTTGTTCCTAGGAGGTCAGGAAGAATTAGTCATCAACCTGACCGTTACCTCGGTAATGTCGAGGAGAAGGGTAATTTGTTGTTATTCGAAAGCAACGAACCCTCAACCTACAAGGCGGCTATTAGTAGTCCCAACTCCGAACAATGGCTTGAGGCCGTGAAATCCCAAATGGATTCTATGCACGAGAACCAAGTATGGGACTTGGTGGTTAGTGGATTTAACTGAGGGAGTGAGACCCCTTCAGTGTAAATGGAACTCGGCATAGATAAACATATAGATGTTTACAAAGCTTGATTGGTGGTAAAGGGCTTTACACAAGTCCAAGGTATTCATAATGATGAAACCTTTGCACCAGTTGCAATGCTTCGATCCATAAGGATAATCTTAGCGGTTGCCGCATTTCATGACTATGAAATATGGCAAATGGATGTTAAAACCATCTTCTTGAATGAGATTCTAGAAGAGGAAGTGTACATGACACAACCTGAAGGTTTTGTAGATACATCCAACCCTAAGAAAGTATGCAAGCTTAAGAGATTCATTTATGGTCTTAAGCAAGCATCAAGGAGTTGGAATCATAGATTCGATCATGTCATTAAACAAAAGGGTTTCGCTCGAAGTGCCGAGGAACCTTGTTTATACATGAAGTTTAGTGGGAGCAAGGTAACCTTCCTTGTTTTGTATGTAGATGACATACTACTAATTGGAAATGATGTTCCAAGTTTGAATTCGGAAAAGGTGGAATTGGGAAACCATTTCCAAATGAAGGACTTGGGAGAGGCACAACGCATCTTGGGTATCCGGATCTATAGAGATAGATCCAAGAGGATACTAGCATTAAGTCAAGAGGCTTATATCGATAAGATTCTCGATAGGTTCAATATGAAAGACTCCAAGAGAGGCTTTCTTCCGATGAGTGTAGGAATAACATTGAAGAAATTTCAATGTCCTACGACTCCTGAGGAAATTGAACGCATGAAATTGATCCCTTATGCTTCCGCTGTTGGATCAATCATGTATGCTATGATGTGCACTCGTCCCGATGTCGCTTTCGCCTTGATCATGACGACTCGGTATCAAGCCAATCCCGGTGAGAGTCACTGGATAGCCGTGAAGAACATCCTTAAGTACTTGAGAAGAACTAAGGATTCGTTTCTAGTGTTTGGAGGAGAACTTGAGCTGCGTATAAAGGGTTACACGGATGCAAGTTTCCAAACCGATGGGGATGATTTGAAATCCCAATCCGGCAATGTCTTTATGTTGAATGGGGGTGCTATTTGCTGAAAAGGTTTCAAGCAAAGTGTCACTGCGGATTCTACAACAGAAGCTGAATATTTGGCAGCTTCGGAAGCTGCTAAGGAAGCTGTATGGATTCGGCAGTTCTTGGATGGACTAACAGTAGTCCCTAGTGCCGCAGATCCAATCACTATTTATTGTGATAATAGTGGGGCTATCTTTCATGCAAAGGAGCCCAAGTCTAGTATTAAGTCTAGACACATTTTGAGGAAATACCATGTTATAAGAGATAATGTGGAAATGAAGGAAATAGATATTTGTAAGGTTGGGACAGACGATAATATCGCTGATCCTTTAACCAAGCCTCTTTCGAGGGCTAAGCATGACGCTCACACCGCCTCTATGGGGTTGAGGCGTATGCTTGATTTCCTTTAGTATTTGAGATATGTAATGGATAAAGTATCCTATTACATATATGAAAATAACATTCATTGTTTAGAGTATATTTACTCTTTTAAGTCATTTTGAATGCATACTCTGTTTATCCGAATAGTTGTGCGACAACTTTGAACATATTCAAGTGAACGGCATAAACTTAGTATTTGGTCCCTGGTCTCTCATAAGAGGTGACGTCTCGAAGAGACTAGATTGCAAGTCGATCGATGGTGGGTTCAACACCATGGGGTCATAAGTGATGACTGATCGTTTGCATAGACAGATAGACTGTGAAACACTCTTGGTTGTGGACGCTTATAAATTCATTTTCAATGAGATCAAACCTGGTCGTGGTGGGAATTTCTATAGTATTCCTTTGAGTCGATTCTTTGACTGGAAACTGATTGTCTGAGTCGGTGCAGTTTCCGAGTGACTTTCATTTTTGTCCTAAGCCATGCCGTGAAAGGGGATTATAAGGGCATCTTTGGGGTCATGGTGATCAGCATTATACAGTACAATCGAGTGGAAGGGAAATGTCCACCCTCGGCTTGGTAGAACATTTTTGGGCCACTCGAGGAGTAGTCGAAAATGCGTGGCCACGCTTCGGTAAGAATCTACGGTAGATTCCCGGTCCACCTACTCTCCTTACCGAGGAAACCACTCATGATATATATCTTTTGAATGCAAGTACGACCTGTAAGACACCTTGCATTGAGTGGGAGATGTGAAACGGACATGAGAATTGGTAATGCACAACTTGTCTCGGACAAATGGGAGATTGTTGGAGTAAGTGTCCTCCACAATAGTGCGATTACTTAATAAATCCCAATTAAGGAATACATGGGGATAATCCTCAGATATTGTCAATTGATTAACGTAAATCAATAATGGTTGGTCGACTAGAGTTTGACGTTATTGTCGTGGTAACTACGGTAATCAATTGATCCCTTTAAGTCACACCTATAGAACGCATCTAAATATGAAGCTAATTAATTGTATGTGATACGATTAGATTAGTAACTTGATAAATCGACTAACGGTTAGTCAGTGAATTAATTTAGAGAGAAATCGAGTTGTGAACTCGGATGATTGAATTTTATATCGATAAAATTATTTGAGGAGATGGGAATTAGTGATTAACTGTTAATTCACTAATCATGTATATTTTACTAATGAGATTAGTAAAAGTACAATTTTAATATATGTGTAAGTGTGCATGTATATTAAGGAAGAGTTTAATTAATTTACACTTTATTATATTAGATAATTAAGTGATAAATTATAAGTATTTGTGGGACAAATATTGAAAAACAAAATAGACCCAAAAGGTCCATATGGACCATCCAAATTAGAAGGGAGAAAGATTCCCTTGTCTTATTTGGTTTGTCTTATTTGTTTGTTCTTTTTGCTTTAGACAAAGCATGCCAAACACCATTATGAGCATGCAACAATTTGTTCTAAACAAGACTAAAACTCTTCTCCTCTCCCTCCTTCATGTTGGCTGATTTTTGGTGTCTTGGACACACTTTGTGTTGCTTGTTTTTCTTATTAAAAACACAAGGCAAAAGAAAGAGCATGTATTCATGCATCTTTACATTATCTCTCAACTTTTCTCTCTAAAACCTTCTCTAATATTATAATTAACAAGTACTTATATTTTCATAAATACTACTAAGTGTTAGTAGTAATAATATACATATTATCAAGTATCTATTAGTGATTTCTAGCTCAAAATCACTAGTAGATTTGGAGTTGTTCTTGGGTGCAACAAGAAGGAGGTTTCCTACTTTGGAAACTCGGGTTTGGAGGATCATCCTAATCTTTAGCTCAAGAAACAAATCGAGAAAGGAGTTCTCGTATTTGTGCCCATTTTCCCTTTCAGAAAGGTATAACATTTCTAATCTTATAACAAAGTGAATTTGTTACTACATAGATCTTGCTAAATCAAATTAGAGTAATTTGATTTACACTAATATTTGATTAGTGAATGGGATGAGATCCCTACAGTTCATTTATGTTTTGGAATGTCACGAGAATAAAGTGATTACTCTCAGGTGTTTTGAAGAGACTGTTTGTCTAGATCAAACCGTCATGACCATGGGCCATTTGGTGCGACGGAAGGATTTTTGTAATAGGTTATTTCAAAATTTGATGAGGATTTTGTGAAGACAGTTTGTCGTGCTTCGACAAAACGTTTGGAAAGGGTTTGAGCTAGAGACGCGTTGACACATTTCTGACTCGATGCTTGAAGAGTGTGATTCGCCCAAGTTAACGGTATGTCGTTGTGGGCCGGTTGTAGATTGCGATAGAATTGCTAGGAGTGAACCCGTGATAGCGATAACCTAGTTGGGTCGAAGATGTTGAGGTGGGATATGGACGGGTTTACATGTCCACATGTTTTTTGCTTAAGAGGAATTGGGCCATGATGGTTATGAATCATTTGGTCTGATGAAAAGTCCACGAGATTGGGCTTGGCCATTCTCGGGTTTTATTTGCCTATAAAAGATGATGTTTGCTAAATTGGGTCGACTTTGGGTCGTTTGGCCCAAAGAGATTTGTAAAGTGCTTGATTTGAAAAGTTATAAGGCTCGGGGCCGTATAAAGTCCAACAGGAATATTATACAATTCTTGGGTTTGGGCTGGTAAAAGTGTTTTGCTAGAAGTTGGCGTACGATGACCGTGAGTCATGTAGTCCATTGACGTTTTGAAAGGTGTCGGGAATGTAGTGGTTATTTCCGGACGGTTGAAGGGATAAACTAGTTGATTTGACACGGAAATTTTGTCACGGAATGTAGTCCATTGACGTTTTGCTAAAGTGTTTTGCTAAATGTCGTCCATTGACATTTTGAAAGGTCTCGGGAATGTACTAGTCCATTGGGTCGAATCGAACTAGGTATAGACTAGTTGATTTGACACGGAATTTTTGAAAAACGTTATTTCAAAAATGTGAATGGCCGCGAGCCGCTTAGAATGAAAAAGTCTCCAAGAATGCGACGAGATCCTTGGGTTTGCTTTATGAAAATGCTTCGAGATGAGTGGGTTACGATGGCCGAGGGCCATGTATTCCACTTGTGCTTAGAGAAGATTCGGGAATGTAATGATTATTCCCGAGTGATTTGTTAAGAATGCTTAGTGGGTTGAATTGAAATAGTGGAGGATTATTTGGTTCGACCCAGTACTTCGAAAAGTGTTTATTTCGAAGTTGAGAGAATTTTGAAACGCGATTATTTCAAAATGAAAGAGCTTTGCTTGTTTTGTAGAAAACACGGGTATTTTCGAAAAGAGTTTGTTTCAAAAATGAGAATGTCGTTGTTTGTTTTGTAAGAGCGTGAAGATTTTTGAAAAGAGCTTATTTCAAAAATGATAGTGTGTTGTTTGCTTGGTAAAAATGAGAAGATTTTTGAAAAGAGTTTATTTTAAAAATGGAGAGTGTATTGTTTCAGGAACGATGTTGTGCCTAAGAAGCTTTTGAGGCGAGAACGCGTGCGCGCATCTCGTCTCGATGTTGTAATGTGTTTGGTTTGCATCCGTCGAGCCCATGTTAACGGTTCATCATTGAGGGCTCGAGCCTAGATGCATGAAAACGATTCGACTCGAGAGCGGTTAGCTAGTCGAGTCGAGGATGTTGAAAATGGATTAGGTTGTGTGACGTGTATCCAGTTAGACCTACTAGACTCAACGTTCATTTTAAGCGTTCATTTTTAGCTCAGTTCTTTGTTTATAAAGACCGTTTAAGCTTGAAAAAGGAGATTTTCAAAAAGGTTTAGCTAAAGGAAAGCTCTTGAAACGAGGATGCGTGCGCGCATCTCGTCTCGATGTTAAAAAGTTTTGCTTTGCACCCGTCGAACTGATGTCGGTAATTTACCGAGGCGAGCTCGAGTCCGGATGTGTAAAAGAGAAAGGATTCGACTCGAGAGTAGTTAACCAGTCGAGTCGAGGATGTTAAATGTGGAGTCTAGGCCGTGTGAGCTAGAGGATTGAATCCGCGAGCTCGGATTTTTATCATTGCTCGGGTTTTTGCTTGTTTGTGAAAGGAGATTTTGAAAAGTGTTTATTTCAAAATTTCACGATAGTTTTGTCTAAAGCGTTAGCTTGTTAGTTGTTAGGTTCGTGTATACCTTTGAAAAGTTTGACGAGTTTTCGAAGATATGAATGCAAATTCTCATTTGAAAAAAGACCATGGTGTGCATAGCCTCGTACTTGTACGTATGACTCGACTCAGAGGGTAAAGGGTCAAGTCGGGTACACCTCCAACTATCTCGAGTACGCTTTGGCAGATACTTAATCCCTTTATTTCCTCACGCCGTGGCGTGCGGTTTTCTAAAGGGAGCACTGGGGCGGTCGAGATAGTCGTTTACGGCAAGCCGTGGAGGGGCGAGAGAAAAGTTAGTCTTGTACGTGCTTTATCGAGTGGACAAGCTTGCGTATTGAAACCACCTCTCGAGGGTGTAAAGGGGCCTAGATTCCAAAAGGAATGGACTCTAAAAATGAATGTGCATAGCTCAAATATGTAAATATGGATTGTTCAAGGCTTTCAAGTTTCACCTCTTTATTTTTAAAATAGAAAAAGCTAGTTCTTGGTTTTAAAAATAAAATCTCCCCAGCGGAGTCGCCAAACTGTGGAACCCGGGATCGAGGGGACCCAACTCGGCGTCTTGCATAAGGGCGCTTAAAGTTAAAACATTAAGTTAGAAAAACCTTTTCGTCCTTGGAGTATATATAAGACTTTCCTAATAACCAAACTCGGGTTAAACCAAACTCGATAATTATAAGCCATGAGCCGGCCGGCCGGCAGCCGGCCTAGCCAGACCGGCCTGACTCAAAACATTGGGCCGACTTTCTTCTCTTCAATTCAAGCCCAATTCTTCATTTGAGCTCCTTATCTCTCGTGGCCTTTTTTGATCTTTTTGGTCTTTGTTCGTATTCCCGAGCTTCCGTATAAGCTCGAGCTTAGTCTCGACGTCACGGTACTCAAAATGCTCCAACCAACTCAGGTTTTAGCTCTGGACCGCGAAAACTTGCAAAATATAAACGAGGAACAGCAGTACCGCAATATAAAGCAAAGAGCTCCTAAAATAATAATGAACTCGAATAAATGCAAGCTAAATGCGACTAAACCGGGGGCAAATAATCTATATAAATAACATGTATCATTAGCTGTGGCACACTGGGTTCTTCATAGACCCCCTGAACTTGTTTGCTCTGTAATTGCTATGTTGAAGTCGAGCATGAGGTTGGCTTTAGGGCCAAGGACTAACAATCTATCGCCGCTTTCTGGTCTCCTCTGATCACCTGAACTCCCCACGGCGTGGGGAGTGGGGAACTTGACGCACTGGTGGTATGTTGACAGTATTGCATTTATGGTGTGCAACCACGGCCTACCCAAGATCATGTTGTAGGAAGACAGATTATCTACCACCAGATAAGTCGCCCGCTGGTTTACGCCCTAAGCATAGGTGGGTATGAAGATTTCGCCCATTGAATGCGTGGTTTCGCCACTAAATCCAACCAGAGGAACCGACTTTTTCATCATATCCTGCTCCTTCAGCCCCATTCCTTCCACGGTGTGACGTGAGAAGAGGTTAATCGAGCTGCGATTGTCAACAAGAACTCTTTTCAGCAGGCAGTTACCAATTGGCAAAGATATCACCAAGGCGTCTTCGTGGAGGTCGTAGTTGTCTTGAGCATCTGAATCGTCGAATGTGATAGCTAGCTCTAGGTCTTGTCGGTATCGGATTCCCTGCCTTGGGGCATCTGTAGTACTTTTCTTTGCTCGCCTATTGGCGGCTGAATAGGTTAGTCCACAAACACTAGAACCACCAGAAATAAAAGAAATTACCCTTTCATGCGGAGGTGGTGGAGGAGGCGTTCGTTGATTACTGGCGTTCACTCTACGTGCTCTAGAGGGCAGCAAGTGGTCCAAACTCCCCTTGTCGTACATAATTTTTACTTCCCTCCTGAGTGCTACGCAGTCAACTATAAGGTGTCCAACGTCAATGCGGAACTCGCACCATTTCTTGCCGTCTTTGTCAGCTGCTGGCCTGTTAGATGGTCTGGGCCACTTCACCTTGCCACCTAGCATTTTCAAAGCATCTATTAGTCCAAAGATATTAGTTATAAAACCATATTCACTTACTCTGGGTGGCAGGGCTGGGTTGTCGCGCCAGTCTGTCACAGCTCGCACATCGCGCTTAGGTTGACTTGGATAGGGCTTCTGCCTGTCCTCCCTTCTCCGTTTCGCTGGTGGTTTCTTCATAACTTGATCACCTAAGGAAGTTGCCCTCCTGGATTCTTGGTCCTCCTCTAATCTAACTGCTGCCAGGGCCTTCGCCTGAACATCTTCGAAAGTTGTGCAGGGGTACTTCGTGAGCTCGTTGTACAGGTCTGAATCTTCAAAGAGCCTCCTTCTCAAGGCGTCTATAGCTGTCGGGATGTCGCATCTAGGAATGGACACCTTTTTTCTGTTGCACCTGTTCAGGCAGTCACGAGTCAACTCCCCATATCTCTGCATGATCCTGCGGAGGTCGCTGGTCTGCTTCTTCGGTTTGCGGCTGCTATTGAACTAGGAGTTGAAGGCGTTCACCAGGTCGGCGAAGGACGAGAAGGATTCGTTGGGCCGATTCACGAACCACTGTGGAGCTAGACCGCACAGTGTAGACCCGAACCATATGCACATGCAAGACCTCCCGGTATTCCCTGGTTTTGGCCACCGTCATTATCTTTTGCTTGTACTGGGCACCGTGATCATAGGGGTCAGTGTTGCCTTCGTACAACTTCATAGCCGGTAGGGAGAACCTCTTTGGGGTGTCTACCATGGCGATGCCGTCGACAAAGGGAGAATATGTGTAACTGGCTGCTAACGCCTTCTCCAGTGGGCGTGGGACACCGGGGATCTTGTCAATCCTTTCCTGCAGCTCCCTCAGCTTCCTTTCAAGGGCATTACACAGGAGGGCGTTACATTCATGTATTCGGGCTGAGAACCATGTCCAGGAGTACCACTGTAAACTGAGTGGGCCTCTTCGTCCACATTCATGTATTCGGGCTCCGAGGTCGGTTGCTGGACAACGCCTTCCTGTTGAGGGTCCCTCACCTGCTGATGGAGTACGACCTCCTGAGCAGGTCCCATCTGCTGAGCAGGACCGGTTTGCTAGGAGGAGCCGACCATCTGGGACGGACCTACTTCATTGGGGAGGCCTAACATGTTGACTTGTTGACCGGTTAAAACGAGAGACGTGTGTGCCTCACCCAGATCTTTCATCCGGAAATGGTTCTTTAACCATACTTTTACCGAAGTTAAGAGAGGTATATCATTCCCAATCAAGAGTATGTCATCGACATACAGTATTAGGAAGACAATCTTGCTCCCACTCGACTTGATATATAGACATGGTTCTTCGACCGATCGAGTGAATCCATTCTCCTTTATCACTTGGTCGAAGCGATGATTCCAACTCCGTGAACCTTGCTTAAGTCCATAGATGGAACGCTTAAGCTTGCAAACCTTCTTAGGATTTTTAGGATCTATGTAACCTTCGGGTTGTACCATGTACAACTCCTCTTTCAAATAACCGTTTAAGAAGGCGGTTTTCACATCCATTTGCCAAATTTCATAGTCATGAAATGCGGCAATCGCTAAGGGAATCCGAATGGAACGAAGCATGACTACGGGTGCAAAGATCTCATTATAGTGCAACCCTTGCACTTGAGTGAAACCCTTTGCCACTAGTCGTGTCTTGTATATGTCTGGTTGTCCTTCTACAGATCGCTTTATCTTGTAAAGCCATTTGCACTGAAGAGGCCTAGCCTTATCAGGTAAGTCAACCAGATCCCATACATCGTTCTCGTACATAGAGTCCATCTCGGATTGCATGGCTTCTTGCCATAACTTTGAGTCAGAACATGTCATGGCACCTTTATAGGTTACGGGTTCGTTACTCTCAAGGAGTAAAACGTCGTCTCTCCCATTCTCCTCAACCATACCGATGTATCTATCTGGAGGAATGGAGAGTCTACCCGACCTTCTGGGTTCCAAGGGAATATTAACCGCAGCAGACGAAGGAGGAACAGTTTCCACCATTGGTTGCTCGGTTGTTGGTTCAGGAATCTCCGACAGATCGAAGGTTCTATTACTTCTCTTGTCTTCGAGAAACTCTTTATCTAAGAACTTCGCACTAGCCGCAACAAAAACTCGGTGTTCAGTAGGCGAATAGAAGTAATGACCAAACATTCCTTTTGGATAACCAATAAAGTATGTCTTGACCGATCGCGGGCCGAGCTTATCCTCGTGTCTCCACTTGACATAAGCCTCGCACCCCCAAACCCGAATAAAGGACAAGTTAGGGACCGTTCCCTTCCATAACTCGTATGGAGTCTTGTCAACAGCTTTAGTCGGACTTCGGTTTAGTATAAGAGCAGCTGACAAAACAGCATAGCCCCATAATGAGTCAGGTACAACCGTGTGACTCATCATGGATCGAACCATATCAAGTAATGTTCGATTCCTGCGTTCGGACACACCATTCAGTTGTGGTGTTCCGGGTAGAGTTAACTGTAGTACTATCCCGCGGTCTTTCAGGTGTTGATCAAACTCAGTTGAAAGTTATTCGCCACCACGATCTGAACGTAGTGCTTTTATCTTTCTATCCAGTTGATTCTCAACCTTATTCTGGAATTCCTTGAACTTGTCAAAGGACTCACTTTTATGCTTCATTAAGTAGACATAACCATATCTACTCAAATCGTCCGTGAAAGTGATAAAATACCTATAGCCATCTCTAGCGTTGATTTACATAGGGCCACACACATCAGTATGTATGAGTCCTAATAGGTCAGCAGCGCGCATTCCAACACCTTTGAAGGAAATTCGAGACATTTTGCCAATAAGACATGATTCACACGTGCCAAAAGTTTCATAGTCAAATGGGGCGATTGTCCCATTATCAATGAGCTTTTTCACGCGTTTCTCAATTATGTGTCCCATACGGCAATGCCATAGATAGGTTTGATCTTTGTCACCAACCTTTGCTTTCTTGTTACTCACATGCATGATTTCTGTGGTTTGATCTAAAACATAAATTCCGTTCATGGAAACAGCTTTACCATAAATCATTTCATTCAAAGAGAAAATACAGCTATTATTCTTTATTAAAAATGAAAATCCTTCTTTATCAAGAACGGATACAGAAATAATGTTTTTAGATAAACTAGGTACATAGTAATAGTTATTCAGAAATAACTCAAATCCGCTCGGGAGTTGGATTACATATGTTCCTACTGAAATGGCAGCAACTCTTGCTCCATTCCCCACTCGCAGGTCTACATCACCTCTTGCCAGAGTTTTGATGCTTCTTAGGCCCTGCAAATGATTGCACAGATGAGAACCACAACCAGTATCAAGTACCCAAGTTCCGAAACTTGCATGGTTAATCTCAATCATATGAATAAAAGAAGACATACCAACAGGAACAACGCGACCTGCTTTAATGTCCTCAACATACACGGGACAGTTACGCCTCCAATGCCCAGACTTGTGGCAATGGTGGCACTCCATGCTCGGCTTTGCTTTTGCCTTGCCTTGTGAGCTACCGCTAGACTCACCAGGCCCACTCTTCGCAACCACTGGCTTCTTAAACTTTGGCTTACCTACAGTTAGGTTAGCCGGAGCCTTACCCTTACCCTTATGCTTGTCGCCTATCATGAGAACATCTTGTTTCATGCTCCCACTCAACTTCAGATCACTCTCCGTCTGTACGAGGAGTGAGTGAAGCTCATGCAGACTTTTCTGCATGTCATTCATGTAATAGTTTGCCCTAAAGAGGGCATACCCATCATGAAGGGAGTGGAGCACCCGATAAACGATGATCTTCTCATCGATCTTGCAACCAAGCTCCTCCAGTTTCTCAACGTTCTCGATCATGTCGAGAAGGTGTGGACCAACCGATTGGCCCTTCTGGAGTTTTGCTTCAAAGAAACGAGTGGTCCACTCGTAACTCTTGATTCTCGGTGCTTTCGAGAACTCCTTAGTTAGGGTGGTGAAAATCTTGTTTGCACCTTGGGTAATGAACCGTCTTTGCAAATTTGATTCCATTGAATAGATGAGTACGTTCTGTATCGCACCCGCCTCCATCATGAAATCACTATATACATAGACTTCATCTGCTCCTGCATCGGGAGCTGGTTTAGTCGGCAGAGGCTCAGACAAGTACTTGAGCTTACCGTCAGCAACGGCGGCATTCCGTAATGCAGCCTCCCAATTAGAAAAATTGGACCCATCACTCTTCAGTCGAGTTGACTGATTCATGGTGCCCATAAAGATTCTAAGCCATGATTCGCGAGCTAGTGTGGCACTTGGCATTGGTTCGTCAGTACGTACAGCCATTTGTTATAGTAGTTAGATCTGTATATAACGTATTCGATACAGTGAAAAGAAAGAAGAAGAAGAGAAAAGATAAGAAATCATGTTTTAAAGGTTTAAGTCAAAAAGCAATAACGTTTTAATGCAATGACTCGTGCACTCATATAATCGACCTCCCTCGAGAATTACATAAGTGATCCCAAGACTCAATTTCTTTAATTTGATAAGCCAACCTTTTGGCTAATTCTACTGTTATAATTCTTGGTCGATAGATTTCAGTAAATCCTATCTATTAGTCCATTATAACTACGAGATATTACTCGAACTATAATGTTGAGGTAAAATAGGTTAACACATACTACTTACCCAACGTAGAAGGGGTCATGTGGAGAGTAAGGTCCTACATGCCTACCGACGAAGAAGGGGCTCATAGCATGTTTTTCCTATAAAGACTAATCTCAATTTTAGAATAGAGGAAGGTCCCATCATCTCATTTTAATTCATTTTAAGTGAACTAATATCTAGCATTTACGTGAATGATTAATTTGAGGTGATAGCCCTAAATGAGTGACATCCGTATGTCTATGATCTAGGATGCAACTATATGATCCATTTTCATGCATATTAGGTGGTTTGGTTTAGTTTAGGCGGAATATGATTCTATATCTAACGTGAATGCAATGCAAACGGTAAAGAAAAACGCAAAAACGAAAACACCTAGTCTGGCCTAACCCTATGAAAATAAAAACAAGATACAATTTGGAATCCATCCATGGACCCTAAAACTTGTCTTCATCCTTCATCTTGGGCTTTAAGTGGGAGTCCATCTTCAATCTTCAATCTTGAATCTTCTCAAAATTACATTTTTGAATTACAAAAATAAACCTATTTACATTCTAATTCAAAATATGCCAAAAATTAAAAATATTATAAGATGGGAGATTCGAGATCTCAAAAATACAACCAAAATTGTGTTTCCTTCATTACGAAAACACAATCTTCTAAGGCCATACTAGTAAATTACAACCGTTTGTACAAAATTAATGCGTAAAATTAAACCATTCATTCAAACATACAATCACAAAAATAAAGCATCAACTAAACAAAACCAATGCAAACCAATTGATTAAATTTGCCAAACCACCTCTTTTAAATGATTATAATTATGCAACAATTCCTTAATTGTTCATAATATCTTAATCAAAACATAATCCAAAAGAAATAATTTATATTATCATTATAACATAAATTAGATCATAATAATATTTTAAACTTCTTTAAAATATTAGGTATCATATTTATTATGAACTGCTTCACAATAACACAAAATATATTATCTTTATAATATAACAAAACATAGATTTCCAAAAATAAGAAAATATTTTCGGCCAAATCAAATAAAAATCCGTTTTTCTTTTTTTTTTTTTTTTTTTTTTTTTTTTTTTTTTTTTTTTAAAAAAAAAAATTTACATGGCCAAATTAAAAGAAAATAAAAATTTACCAAAAACAAAAACAATTCGGCCAACATAATAAATGAATTAAACTGATTTGATTCGATTATGCTAATAATTAGATCGATACTAACTCAATTTTAATCCGTATTAAACATTGATTTTAAGATATTCAAAGTAACCTTTTAATTTAAACACCTTAAACATATAGATCTAATGATGATTAACAAACTCATATGTTCATTAACATACAAGAATTTGATCCTTTTGTGTTTTAATTCAATCGGTATTGAAACAAAACTTATACAAATTCATATGAAATAGTTTTAACATCTTAAAACAATGATAATTATGAATCAAGTGGACCAAAAACATATCAAAAAAAAAAACACAAAACCCACGGCCAACATGAAGAACCATTCGGCCATCAATAAACTTTGTTTAAAATTTATTCAAAATCGATTTTTATGAAAACCTTATAAAAATTTCATATGCCCTAAGTCTCTGATACCACTTGTAGGTTTATATCGGTATATAGACCTTTAAAATCACAGGATTATAATGAAAAACTTTATAAGATTTAAAGTCATAAAATAAAATTGCATAACAAAGTATTAAGATTCAAGAATTAACCTTTTAATCCTTTGAATTGGCCTAAGAACAATACCAAAATTATGGTATCTCCTAATTATCTCACCCAAGATGTTTTGAGAAATACCCTTTGAGATTTGCTAGAAAATTAGAGGAGAGAACAATTTATTTTTCCTCAAGTTTTAGTGTTGTGTGCTATTGCAAATTGTGAATTAGGTCTTGATGAGATTAGGAGAGTGATTAGATTAAGTAGAGAGGAAGAAAAAAACTACTCCCTCTCCCACCCTAATTTCACACGTCCAAATAAGGTAGGAGTGGACTTTTCCACTTCTAAATTTTCAAGCCCAAAACTAATTAAAAGTTTAACCCATTTAATTAGTTTTATTTAGCTTTTAATGTATAATGTAATTTATAATATCCATATATTATAATTAATCATAAATATCCATATATTTATAATTTGCTAATTTATTATAACTGTTTAAAATTAATTAGCCTACATTATACGCAATAATTAAATATAACCCTTTATATTCAATTTCCGAATTACAGCTAATTCCTCTCATCTAATATTATTTAATCTTTATTAAATAATACATTTGACTAACTTCTTAGTCATATTCGACTTTGACTAACCTCTTAGTCATATTCGACTGACCTTTCAATCCACAACACTTACTAACCATTTAATCATTAAATAAGGCATCGATATGATTATTCTCCTAAATAATCACATCTCTCAAACACATCCTTTAGGTGTGACTCTTAGGGACCAGTTGATCACCGCCATCTGCATGACAATAACGTCAAACTTATCTAGCAAGCCAACCGTTATTGATAAACGTTAATCAACTGATTAAATACAAAATGTACCCTGTGTACCTTTAGAGATTTATTTATGTTATTGCACTAACTGTGGAGGACACTATCTCCAACACCGAGTTGACGCATAAAGTTAGATCACCAGCCCCGCGGTGGGCGCCAATTGTTTCAACCAAATTTAGTCATTTAGATAATTTGACTCGTAAAATGGGGTATAGTGATCTACCTGACTATTGACTCGGTTTTTATGGTGATTATGTCGTGAATGAACGAGAAACGAAATGCGAAAAATAAAGTGTAAGAAAATAAAGAACTCAAGGGATTTGGTGACGCGGAAAAACCCGTAAATGGGAAACGACCGCAGGGGGATCTGAGTTCCGCCTAATGTGCTCCACTAAATATTTGGGTGACAAGCTACGAAGTACAATGAGTGATTAATTTATTAAGTATCGTAGTATGAGGGTGCTCAGGTGTTGGAGCTAGTGTCCTCCACAGTTAGTACAATAACATAAATAAATCTCTAAAGGTACACAGGGTACATTTTGTATTTAATCAGTTGATTAACGTTTATCGATAACGGTTGGCTTGCTAGATAAGTTTGACGTTATTGTCATACAGATGGCGGTGATCAACTGGTCCCTAAGAGTCACACCTAAAGGATGTGTTTGAGAGATGTGATTATTTGAGAAAATAATCATATCGATGCCTTATTTAATGACTAAAAGGTTAGTCAGTGTTGTTGACTAAAAGGTTAGTCAAATATGACTTAGAGTTAGTCAAATATGATGATGAATACTATTTAATAATGATTAAATGATATTAGATGAGAGAAAATTAGCTGTAATTCATAAATTGAATATAAAAGGTTATATTTAATTATTGCGTATAATGTAAGATAATTAATTTTAAACAGTTATAATTAATTTGCAAATTATAAATATACGGACATTTATGATTCATTATAATATTTGGATATTATAATTACATTATATATTAAAAGCTAAAGAAACTAATTAAAGGTGTTTTGATAAACCTTTTAATTAGATTGGGCTTTTAAATTTTGAGGTGGAAAATTCCACCCCATATGTGTTTGGACGTGTGATAGTGTATTAGGGTGAGGGAGATTTTCTTTCTCTCTACTTAACCTAATCACTTCCTAAAATTTCATCTAACCTAATTCATTCTCATTATAGCACACAACACAATATCTTGAGAGAAAAGAAACAGTTTTCTTCTCCAATTCTTCTAGCAATCTCAAAGGGCATATCTCATATCATCTTGGGTGTTACAATTAGGAGATGCCATCTTTTTTGTATTGTTCTTAGGCCAATTCTCAAGATTTGAAAGGTTGATTCTTAATCTATGTTCTTATGTTATGCAATTTCAATTTATGACTACAAATCATATAAAGTTTTTCATTATAATCCTGTGTTTTTAAAGGACTATATACCGATATAATCCTACAAGTGGTATCAGGGCCTTAGGGCTTATGAATTTTTATATGGTTTTCATAAAAATCGATTTTGTGTGATTTTAAATCAAATTGAAAAGGCCACGGCTCACTTGTTCTTGTTGGCCGAATTGTTCTTGTTGGTGTGCCGTGTGTTTTGTGATGATTTTTGGCTTGGTTGGTCCGTTTGATTCATAATTATCGATGTTTTAAGATGTTAAATCTATCATATATGAATTTGTATAAGTTTTGATTTAATACCGATTGAATTAAAACATAAAAGGACCAAATTTTGTATGTTAATGAACATATAAGTTTGTTAATCATTAGATTTATAATTTAAGATGTTTAATTTAAAAGGTTATTTTGAATCTCTTATAAATCAATATTTAATACGGATTAAAATTGAGTTAGTATCGATCTAATTATTAGCATAATCGAATTAAAACTGTTTAATTCAATTTTCGAGGGCCGAATTTAAATTTTTGTTGATGTTTTTGATTTGGCCGAAATCTTTCAAAATTTTAAAAAAAAAATTGAGTTTTTTTTATTGGCCGAAACATTTAATAAAAAAAAAACGTTTTGTAATTTTAATTTTGGCCGAAATTCTTTTAATTTTGGAAATTTTTTTTTGTAATATTTGTTATAAAGATAATAAATATTAAGTTATTATGAAAAGGTTTATAATATTTGATACCAATTATTTTAAAGAAGTTTAAAATATTTTTGTGACCTAATTTATGTTATACTGATAATATAAATTTTGGATTATGTTTTGATTAGGTTTTATGAACAATTATGGAATTGTTGCATAATTATAATCATTTAAAAAGGTGGTTTGGATAATTAATCAATTGTATGCATTGGTTATTTTTTTTTAGTTGATGCTTTATTTTGAATGAATGTTTGAATGGTTTAATTTTACGCATTAATTTTGTACAAAAGGTTGTAATTTACTAGTGTGACCTTAGAAGATTGTGTTTTCGTAATGAAGGAAACATAATCGTTGGTTGTATTTTTGAGATCTCGAATCTTCTATCTTGTAATTTTATTATTTTTGGTATATTTGGAGATGCCCAACTCCCACTTAAAGTCCAAGATGAAGAATGAAGACAAGCTTTAGGGTCCATGGATGGATTCCAATTTGTATTTTGTCTTTATTTTCATAGGGATAGGCCACACTAGGTGTTTTTCTTTTTTGCGTTTTTTTTACCGTTTTACATTGCATTCACACGTTAGATAGTAGCATCATATTCCGCCTAAACCAAACCACCTAATATGCATGAATATGGACCATGTAGTTGCATCATATATCATGGACATACGGATGTCACTCGTTATAGGGCTATCACCTCAATTTAATCGTTCACGTAATGCTAGTTATTTGTTCACTTAAATGAATTAAAAATGAGATGATAGGACCTTCCTCTATTCTAAAAATTGAGATTAGTCTTTATAGGAAAAGCTGCTATGAGGCCCTTCTTCGTCGGTAGGCATGTAGGACCTTACTCTCCACCTGACCCATTCTACGTTGGGTAAGTAGTAGGTGTTGACCTATTTTAGCTCAACATTATAGTTCGAGTAATATCTCGTAGTTATAATGGACTAATAGATAGGATTTACTGAAATCTATCGACCAAGAATTCTAACAGTAGAATTAGCCAAGAAGTTGGCTTATCAATTTAAAGAAATTGAGTCTTGGGATCATTTATATAATTCTCGAGGGAGGTCGATTATATGAATGCACGGGTCATTGCATTAAATCGTTATTGCTTTACGACTTAAACCTTTAAAACATTGTTTTCTTATCTTCTCTCTTCTTCTTTCTTTTCACAGTTTCGAATTCGTTATATACAGATATAACTGCTAAAACAAATGGCTGGACGTATGGACGACCCAATGCCAAGTGCCACACTAGACCGTGAATCATGGCCTAGAATTTTTATGGGCACCATGAATCAGTCAACTCGACTGAAGAGTGATGGGTCCAACTTTTCTGATTGGGAGGCCGCATTACGGAATGCCGCCATCGTTGACGGTAAGCTCAAGTACTTGACTGAGCCACTGCCGACTAAACCAGCTCCCAATGCAGGAGCAACTGAAGTCCTTGCTTATAGTGATTTCATGATGGAGGCGGGTGCGATACAGAACGTACTCATCTATTTAATGGAATCAAATTTGCTAAGACGGTTCATAACCCAGGGTGCAAACAAGATTTTCACCACTCTAACTAAAGAGTTCTCGAAATCACCGAGAATCAAGAGTTACGAGTATACCACTCGCTTCTTTGAAGCGAAACTCCAGAAGGGCCAACCGGTTGGTCCACACCTTCTCGAAATGATCGAGAATGTCGAGAAACTGGAGGAGCTTGGTCGCAAGATCGATGAGAAGATCATCATTGATCGTGTGCTCCACTCCCTTCATGATGGGTATGCCCTCTTTAGGGCAAACTATTAGATGAATGACATGCAGAAAAGTCTGCATGAGCTTCACTTACTCCTCTTGCTGACGGAGAGTGATCTGAAGGTGAGTGGGAGCATAAAACAAGATGTTCTCATGATAGGCAACAAGCACAAGGGTAAGGGCAAGGCTCCGGCAAACCTAACTGTAGGAAAGCCAAAATTTAAGAAGCCAGTGATTGCGAAGAGTGGGCCTGGTGAGTCTAGCGGTAGCTCACAAGGCAAGGCAAAAGCGAAGCAAAGCATGGAGTGCCACCATTGCCACAAGTCTGGGCATTGGAGGCGGAACTGTCCCGTGTATACTGAGGACATTAAAGCAGGCCGCGTCATTCCTGTTGGTATGTCTTCTTTTATTCATATGATTGAGATTAACCATGCAAGTTTCGGAACTTGGGTACTTGATACTGGTTGTGGTTCTCATCTGTGTAATCATTTGCAGGGCGTAAGAAACATTAAAACTCTGGCAAGAGGTGATGTGGACCTGCGAGTGGGGAATGGAGCAAGAGTTGCTGCCGTTTCAGTGGGAACATATGTAATCCAACTCCCGAGTGGATTTGAGTTATTTCTGAATAACTGTTACTATGTGCCTAATTTATCGAAAAACATTATTTCTGTATCCGTACTTGATAAAGACGGATTTTCGTTTTTAATAAAGAAGAATAGCTGTATTTTCTCTTTGAACGATATGATTTATGGTAAAGCAGTTTCCATGAACGGAATTTATGTTTTAGATCAAACCACAGAAATTATGCATGTGAGTAACAAGAAAGCAAAGGTTGGTTACAAAGATCAAACCTATCTATGGTATTGCCGTATGGGACACATAAATGAGAAACGCGTGAAAAAGCTCATTGATAATGAGACAATCGCCCCATTTGAATATGAGACCTTTGGCACATGTGAATCATGTCTCATAGGCAAAATGTCTCGAATTTCCTTCAAAGGTGTTGGAATGCGCGCTGCTGACCTATTAGGACTCATACATACTGATGTGTGTGGACCTATGTCAATCAACACTGGAGATGGCTATAGGTATTTTATCACTTTCACGGATGATTTGAGTAGATATGGATATGTCTACTTAATGAAGCATAAAAGTGAGTCCTTCGACAAGTTCAAGGAATTCCAGAATAAGGTTGAGAACCAACTGGATAGAAAGATAAAAGCACTACGTTCAGATCGTGGTTGCGAATATCTTTCAACTGAGTTTGATCGACACCTGAAAGACCGCGGGATAGTACTACAGTTAACTCCACCCGGAACACCACAACTGAATGGTGTGTCCGAACGCAGGAATCGAACATTACTTGATATGGTTCGATCCATGATGAGTCACACGGTTGTACCTGACTCATTATGGGGCTATGCTTTTTTGTTAGCTGCTCTTATACTTAACCGAAGTCCGTCTAAAGCTGTTGACAAGACTCCATAGGAGTTATGGAAGGGAACGGTCCCTAACTTCTCCTTTATTCGGGTTTGGGGGTGCGAGGCTTATGTCAAGTGGCGACACGAGGATAAGCTCGGCCAGCGATCGGTCAAGACATACTTTATTGGTTATCCAAAAGGAATGTTTGGTCATTACTTCTATTCGCCTACTGAACACCGAGTTTTTGTTGCGGCTAGTGCGATGTTCTTAGAGAAAGAGTTTCTCGAAGACAAGAGAAGTAATAGAACCTTCGATCTGTCGGAGATTCCTGAACCAACAACCGAGCAACCAATGGAAGAAACTGTTCCTTCTTCGTCTGCTGCGGTTAATATTCCCTTGGAACCCAAGAGGTCGGGTAGACTCTCCATTCCTCCAGATAGATACATCGGTATGGTCGAGGAGAATGGGAGAGACGACGTTTTACTCCTTGAGAGTAACGAACCCGTAACCTATAAAGGTGCCATGACATGTTCTGACTCAAAGCTTTGGCAAGAAGCCATGCAATCTGAGATGGACTCTATGTATGAGAACGATGTATGGGATCTGGTTGACTTACCTGATAAGGTTCGGCCTCTTCAGTGCAAATGGTTTTACAAGATAAAGCGATCTGTAGAAGGACAACCAGATATATACAAGGCACGATTAGTGGCAAAGGGTTTCACTCAAGTGCAAGAGTTGCACTATGATGACATCTTTACACCCGTAGTCATGCTTCGTTCCATTCGAATTGTCTTAGCGATTGCCGCATTTCATGACTATGAAATTTGGCAAATGGACGTGAAAACCGCCTTCTTAAACGATTATTTGGAGGAAGAGTTGTACATGGTAACACCCGAAGGTTACACAGATCCTAAAAATCCTAAGAAGGTTTGCAAGCTTAAGCGTTCCATCTATGAACTTAAGCAAGCTTCACGGAGTTGGAATCATCGCTTCGACCAAGTGATAAAAGAGAATGGATTCACTCGATCGGTCGAGGAACCATGTCTATATATGAAGTCGAGTGGGAGCAAGATTGTCTTTCTAATACTGTATGTCGATGATATACTTTTGATTGGGAACGACATACCTCTCTTAACTTCGGTAAAAGTTTGGTTAAAGAACCATTTCCAGATGAAAGATCTGGGCGAGGCACAACGAATATTGGGGATCCGTATCTATACAGATAGATCACGACGGATGTTATCCCTCAGTCAGGAGTCTTATATAGATAAGATTCTTGAGAGGTTCAGCATGACCAACTCCAAGAAGGGGAACCTTCCAATGATCTCTGGAGTGCAATTGAGTAAAGCTTAAGCACCAAAGACATCGGAAGAGGTCGAGCGCATGAGTCGGATTCCATATGCATCAGCTATAGAATCGATCATGTATGCCATGATATGCACATGTCCGGACGTGGCATATGCATTGAGTATGACGAGCCGATACCAAGGCAATCTAGGTGAAGCACACTGGATGGCTGTAAAGAACATTCTTAAGTACCTACGGAGGACTAAAGATTGGGTATTGACTTATAGAGGAAACACTGAGCTATGCGCAATCGATTACGCAGGTGCTAGTTTCCAAACGGATCGAGATGACTCGAAGTCTCAATCTGGATTCATTTTTACTCTTAATGGCGCTGCGGTCAGCTGGAAAAGCTCCAAACAAACTGTTATAGCAGATTCAACGACTGAGTCCGAGTACTATGTCGCTCGTGAGGCTGCAAAGGAAGCTATATGGATGCGTCAGTTCTTACAAGGACTAACTGTAGTTCCTAGTTCGAATGACCCGATCACCATCTATTGCGACAATAGTGGTGCCATCTTCCAGGCGAAGGAGCCGAAGTCCAGCAACAAGTCTCGGCACGTGCAAAAAAAGGCTCACATGATCCGAGATTACGTGGAGCAGAAGGAGATACTGATTGACAAGATTGCTACGGATGATAACGTAGCAGATCCACTCACTAAACCGTTGAGATATGATAAGCATGAAGGGCACGTTATTTCCATGGGAATTAAGCGTGTTCCTGAGTTTTATTAGTTGTTTGTATGGATTAGACACGTGTATTTTTCCTAAAACTACTAATAAAATCATCGTTTTGTTTTATATATTGTTTTTCATGAGGGTTGTACAGACAACGATGAACACCTCAAAGTGAACTGAATTGCTTTATATTTTGTTTTGGTCCGTGACCGCCTACACGAGCTGATAACTCAGGCAATTATTTTGTGACGTCGATTGATGGTGGGTTCAACGAGCAATAAGTCAAACTGTTGACTGATCGATCACAGATGCGGGTTTACTGAAATCGCACAGGACATTTTTGTGACGACTACATGGAGTCCTAAATGTTTCAGAACATTAGGTGCCGGGTCGTGGATAGGACATCCATAGTGTTCCTAGAGTCGATTCTTTTGACCATCGACTGTCTCTTGAGATTAAGGCAGATTTTGGGTGACTTTGGTTTCTTTCTGAAGGTACCGGGAAAGTGATAGACCTATCGACGCCCTGCGCGCGCCCGTCCTCGCCCCGTGCGGGGGCGCCGGGAAAGCGGAATGCGCCTCGCAGGAAAGAGGGGTGCGAAGTTTTGAGAAAAATGGGGGAGATCATTGCATGAATTTGTGACCAAAAAGAAAAGTAGAAAATCCTTTTTGAAAGTGTATTTTCGGAGTCGCGACCAAATATTAAAGGAATTTGGAACCTATTCAACGCGTCTTGAAATACAAGACACGAGTGTCTCAGATTTCAAGGTGCGTCGATACCTATCAATCTGAGGTTTGAAACCAGAGAAGGGGTTCGGAGTGAGGTTACTTTTCGAAAGTTTTGACAAAATGAGTTTTGAAAACAGTAATCAAAAAGCCTACATAAGAGTAGTCTCTACTAATTTGAAAACACTTGCTTAATTTCGATATTTGGGCTAAAAGTCACGCCACTGCAAGTGCGAATAAACATGACTCGATTAAAATGCATAAATAATGTAAATTGTCAAAATAATGACATATTGCTATAGGAAATGTACGTTAAATAATAATTTATTGACTAAATTATTACTATAGACGTTATTTTCCGACCTCGTATTAGAATTTGTGAAAAACCCTCAGTTTTGACATGCTAAAAAGACTCTATGAAACGGTACAATTTAGTGTTGGATCCATGATTCTAGTCGTTATTTAATGCATGAATGAGGACTTGCATAATTATAAAAGTGACGTCGGTTTGCTTTAGTGATAATGAGTCGTTTATTTATGCGATATTGGCGGGGTTTAGACGGATTATGAATCCGAATTGCTACAACCGTATTACGAATACGGCTTCGCTAGTGCCAATATCGGGTTTGGGGTTAATGTAACCCCATTGTCCGAGTCTCAAACGTCTAGCCCGTAGGTAAAATGTTTACCTTTCGAAAATGTAAAGACGGTATTTTTGAGTGGATTTTGTGAATAGTGTATAAGTGCTAAAACCGATGATTGAAAATGGATGGAGTGGGTTGGTATTTATAGAGTTTGGCTGGTTTCTGTGGGATAGCAAAACTTAATCGCCTGTATACAGGCGTTTAAGTTTGCTTGAGTTAGATATTTTTAAAGAAAAATTAAAAGGCTACCGGTGGTACAAAACAAAGTAAATCGCCCGCTGACGCGACAGATTTTTTAATCGCCGTCAACCGGCGATTTCATTTTTGTTTTGGTGAAGTTTATGCCGCCATTTGGTTTTTTTATGTTTGATTAAGTAATGATTGTGTTTTGTTGTTTACTTATGGGCTAAGTATTTGTTCAGTTTTGGTCCGAATTTCGGTTTTCGTGTTTCGGTTTTTGTCGTGTTTTTCGGTTTTGGCTCGAAATAAAATAATATTAAGGTATATTATTTTATGGTTTTGTAAAGTTTGATTTTGTGAAAATTTGACACGGGACGCACTTTGGCCCGTTTTATGTGTTGTGTTGGTGTGCGTTTTTGGGTCGTTTTTGTAAGTTTGGGCCGTTTTGTAGCTAGTTGAAATGTTTTGTGGCTTGGCTTAAAAAGACGTTCCTATATTGTGCTCGTGTTACGCTCATGATGACTAAAATTGACATTTACTTTCATGATTATGCAAGTCCAAATTAATACGCTAAAAATGACTAATACGTTTTAGACACTTTTGTACCGTTTCGACTCTTTTAAAAGCATGTATGAAAGTCCTTTTCATCATCGTGTTTGTTTTTGGGGGAATGCGGATACGGGTATCTACAGAGCCCAGTTTGATCGAGCTTGGACAAAGCGTTAATCAAACTTAAAGATAGTATCCGGACCATTATAGTCTCGATACTACCTGGCGGCGCTAAGCATGTGTCTTATGGGAGAGACGAGGACTTAGCGTCGGGAAATGCGGGGAGGGACGACATGTTTTTAAGGACATGACGGTCCTACATGTTTAAGGGCATGTCAGCCTGCATGTGGCCTGAGTACTCCCAGCTGGTGCCTTGCTTGTGTTTCCGTTTGTGCTCCTTGCTTTGCTTGCGCTTCTGGCTTGCGCTCCTTTGCTTTGCTTGCGCTTCTGGCTTGCGCTCCTTGCTTTGCTTGCGCTTTCTGGCTTGCGCTCCTTGCTTTGCTTTCCTTGCTGGACGTCTCGTAGAAGAGGTTACGCGTTTTGGTTTCTCATAAAAAGGGCTAGGTTTTTATGAACGTCTCGTGAGGAGGCTACGTGTTTTTCTCATAAAAAGTTAGGTTTTTATGAACGTCTCGTGAGGAGGCTACGTGTTTTTGTATTTCTCATAAAAAGGGCTAGGTTTTTATGAACGTCTCTTAAGGAGGCTACGCGTTTTTGTATTTCTCATAAAAAGGGCTAGGTTTTTATGAACGTCTCTTAAGGAGGCTACGCGTTTTTGTATTTTTCATAAAAGGTTAGGTTTTTATGGACGTCTCGTGAGGAGGCTACGTGTTTTTGTATTTCTCATAAAAAGGGCTAGGTTTTTATGAACGTCTCTTAAGGAGGCTACGCGTTTTTGTATTTCTCATAAAAAGGGCTAGGTTTTTATGAACGTCTCTTAAGGAGGCTACGTGTTTTTGTATTTCTCATAAAAAGGGCTAGGTTTTTATGAACGTCTCGTGAGGAGGCTACGTGTTTTTGTGTTTTAACGTCTCGTGAGGAGGTTACGTGTTTTTTGTGGTTCTCATAAAAAGGGCTAGGTTTTTATGAACGTCTCGTGAGGAGGTTACGTGTTTTTGGTTTCTCATAAAAAGGGCTAGGTTTTTATGAACGTCTCTTAAGGAGGTTACGCGTTTTTGTATTTTAACGTCTCGTGAGGAGGTTACGTGTTTTTGGTTTCTCATAAAAAGGGCTAGGTTTTTATGAACGTCTCTTAAGGAGGCTACGCGTTTTTGTATTTCTCATAAAAGGTTAGGTTTTTATGAACGTCTCGTGAGGAGGTTACGTGTTTTTCTCATAAAAGGTTAGGTTTTTATGAACGTCTCGTGAGGAGGCTACGCGTTTTTTGGTTGAAATGCACGTCTCGTGAGGAGGCTACGTGCTTTTCTTTTTCTCATAAAAAGTTAGGTTTTTATGAACGTCTCGTGAGGAGGCTACGCGTTTTTGGTTGAAATGCACGGCTCGTGAGGGGGCTACGTGCTTTTCTTTTTCTCATAAAAAGTTAGGTTTTTATGAACGTCTCGTGAGGAGGCTACGCGTTTTTTGGTTGAAATGCACGTCTCGTGAGGAGGCTACGTGCTTTTCTTTTTCTCATAAAAAGTTAGGTTTTTATGAACGTCTCGTGAGGAGGCTACGCGTGTTTGTTTGGTTTTGTGGGTATATATGGGTATATTTGTGGTTCGGTTTTGATTGTAGTTGTTGGCTTTGTGTGTGACGTCCTAGGCCTCGAATATTTCGTCTTGTTGCAAAAATGCATGTTCGGGTTGTAGCCGGGTCTGAAATCCTTGCGTTTTTGCTTGCCGAGTGTACCTGCAAAAAGTCGTTAGTCGTAAAAACACATATATATATGTCTCGATTGAGACTGACTCGCTTAGGACTAAACTAAATGCAAATGCAGGGTTTTAAAATATGCTGTTTAGAAAGTATTTTAGACTCGTAAAAAGACGCTTTTGACATTGTAAAAATGTGAGCTAAAACGACATTTTGAGACGAAAATTGTGAATGCGAAAATCGTGTTTTGTGTCGTGGTTAATTTTTGTGTTGTAGATTGTTTTGCAAATTCGGCTATAAAAGGAGGGCTAGGTTAACTCATTTTACTCATCCTTTCAACGTTCTATTCTCGGTATTCCAAAGATATTCAAAATATTTACGGAACGTTAGTCGAGTTATGGAGAATTTTGAAGGAAACTTGCGCCGTTGGTGTTCGTCGTTTGTCGGGTATAGAAGAGAAAGACTTTGAAAGATTGCGGTATCGGGGTAGTCACAGTGCAGGGTAGGTTCAAATGGAGCCCGAGTTATTGGAGGTTTGTCTCGACTATTGGGACCTAAGTTTTCACGTGTTCCGCTTTCCTGGCGGGAAGCTGTCCATTGGTCGAGGAGTTTGGAGCTAATGGTGGCTAAGGGAATCTGGTGTTTGTTTTATTGTGTTGTTGTTAGTATTATGTTCATATTATTTTGTATTATGTTCGTATTATGTCTATCCTAAACCCGACGTAAATGCCGGGTTAAGTATAAGTATTATAATATATTGTAGTGTTGTTAGTGTATCTCTAAGGTTGTAGTTACGCTCCTACTTTTGAAAGATCCAAAATGTAACCGTTCTTTTTAAGATTAATAAAAATCAGGTTTTATTTACGACTCTGCCTCATTTTGCTTGTTATTTTGTGTGAAATTCCTTGACTCTAATCTCTTTTCAAAGTTTATAATGCAAGCATGGTTTTTGTTTTTAGGAAATTTTTGTATTGACTATTCCCTCGACTTTTTTAAGCTTTGGGTTTGTCGTGCATTGTTGAATGTTGTTCCTTTTACCCTTGGGTTATGGAACGTTTTTGTGACGACTGTATCCTTGGCTTTTTTAAGCTTTAGACGTGTCGTTTTTGTGTTGAATATCGCCTTATGTTAACCCATCAGGTTACGAGACGGTTTTTGTGTTGACTATGTCCTTGGCTTTTTTAAGCTTTAGACGTGTCATTTTTGTGTTGAATATCGTCCTTTTAACCCTTCAGGTCTAAAAGACGAATTTTTGTGTTGACTATGTCCTTGGCCTTTTTAAGCTTTGGACGTGTCATTTTTGTGTTGAATATTGTCCTTTTAACCCTTCAGGTCTAAAAGACGAATTTTTGTGTTGACTATGTCCTTGGCCTTTTTAAGCTTTGGACGTGTCATTTTTGTGTTGAATATCGGTTGCGCTTTTTGCAAAGCTGCCTACGTATCCACGAAAAGTGGAATCAAACCGGCGTAGTTCGAGAATGTATGTTTAAGGGCATACCGGCCCAGGAGTTGTGTTTGCTTTTTTGTGGTGAATGTGCACGTTTAGGGGCATGCCGGCCCATGAGCATGTTTAAGGACCTGCCGGTCCATGAATTGTGTTTGGTGGATGCATGTTTAGGGGCATGCCGGCCCATGAATTGTGTTTGCTTATGGAATGTGCACGTTTAAGGGCATGCCGGCCCATGAGCATGTTTAAGGACCTGCCGGTCCATGAATTGTGTTTGATTTTTGTGGAGAGAAAGAGCAGGTTTAGGGGCATGCCGGCCCATGAGCATGTTTAAGGACCTGCCGGTCCATGAATTGTTTTTATAAAATCGTATTTTACAGATACATTGCAAGGGGTTTTTAGGGGTAGTATTTCTTGAGTTGATCGAGGTTTGTGGCGAGGTTGAACTCTTGGCCGTCGAGGTCGGTTAGTTTGACTGCTCCGCCCGTGTAGATCTCCTTGACGAGGTAGGGCCCAGCCCAGTTAGGCTTGAACTTTCCTCGTGGGCCGACTGGGAGTAGTGCTCGAACTGACTTTAGCACGAGATCCCCCACTTTAATGTTTCGTGGCTTAACTCGTTTGTTGAAGGCTCGTTGTAATCGTCGTCCCATTTCGTATGCTTTTCTTTCTTCAGCTTTTTGAAGATTGGTTCGCAAATCATGGTGAGTTCTTGATAAATCGGAGATATATTGGATTTGTCCCAAAAGGCTCCTTATTTCGTCGATGTTGCTTGGCGGCTTCATGCCCATTATTGCCTTGATTTTGGTCGGGTCTCGAAAGTCGGCACATACCCGTATTTTGCCGTTTTTCTTCATAACTGGAACCATGTTGGAGACCCAGTCTGAGAGTCTGAGTATTCGATGACTTGGATGAATCCAGCTTGTAGTTGCTTTTCGATCTCTCTTTTGACCATGAGAGACCATTCTGGCTTGATGCGTCGGAGTTTCTTTGATGTGTCCGGAGCCTTGCTTGATGGGGATCACGGTGTTCGGCCATCTCGCGGTCGATGCCGGGCATGTCTTTGTACGACCATGCGAAGACGTCCTTGAATTCTATGAGGAGCTTGGTATATGTGGTCCTTTCTTCTGTGCTAAGAGAAGCCCCCAGCTGTAGTCCTCGAGGTTCTTCAGGCGTGCCCATGTTGATGGTTGTTGTGTCTTCAATAATGGGGTCCTGTTCGGGTTCTGAGACAATGCTTGCAATGTATCTATATAATGCAATGTTATTTTGTTTAAAATTATCGCATTCATTAGAATATGTAGATTTTAAATGAGGCAAAGAGTAACAAAACTTTCATGTTATTAATGTTAACAAAAGCGATTACATTTGAAGATAGCTCAGACGAGGAGCTTGGATAACCTTAATGACTCTAGTTTTTCAATTAGGTTTACTACTTTAGTAATGTAACCTAGTGACCTGCCGTTAAGAAAATTTTGGCGTCATAAGGACGCGGACCCTATACTCTAGGTGTAGATACTTGAATTGAAACCGCCAGGTCGTTAGTAGATCGGGCAGCGTTTTCTTCGAGCTTTAGCTGTTGGAGGGCGGCTTGGAAGTCTGAGGCCTTTGTGGTGTTGTTCTTGTCATCTAAAGGTATCCTAACCTTTTGGTGGGCCTTGGCGGGCCTTGGGAGTCTTTGTAAGAATCGGCGGTGCCTTTAGTGCGCCCAGTGCGTTGATAGCGTGTATGGGCTCGACTTTGGCAGTGGCTTGAGACGAGCTTCCTTGATATCCATGACTCGTGCTTTTATTCCTATTTTCTTTGCGGAAGTCGTCTTCAATGAGTTCACCGACGACGCTGAGTGTTGAGAAGCTGTCGAAGTTCTTGTACCGTAGATGTTGTTGGTATGCAGGGGTGAGGTTGTTGATGAACTTGGTGATTAAGTCAGTGTCCCTTGGGCGGTTAGGTATTTGGGCACAGAGTTTCTTCCAACGTGTCAGGTATTCGGTAAACCCTTCATTGTCCTTCTGAGTCAGGACCTCCAAAGTACGTAGCGAGACTTGGATGTCGTTGTTGTCCCGGTACTGCAGATCGAATGCCACTGTTATGTCTTCGAAACTACCAGTCTTGTGTGGCTCTAAAGAATAGAACCATGCTCTGGGTTGCGGGTCCAGTGAGTGTGGGAATAAAGTGGCCCAGGCGGGGGGGTCGACCCCCATAATGGCCATCTTGGCTTTGAAAGCTTTGACGTGTACGAGCGGGCTTTCGTGACCTTTGAAAATGGGAAGGTCGCTGAGCGCTAGCTCATCGGGTAGCATGGACCTGACGTTCTTTGGGATGTGCTCGTTTTCTTGGTGTATGGAGTAACCCCTTGAGTTCGTGAGACGCTCTTCCATGGTTCGAATCCTTTTTGCATTCCGTTCGGATTCTTCGGCCAGGCGCACGGCGTTTTTCTCTGCTTCAAACTTTTGCATGATAGCCATTTGCTCGATCGTCGTAGTGAGGCTAGCTATCTATCATTGAGCTGTCGGACTTGTTCGGCAGTTACCTCCGGGGGGGGTGGTGGTGGTCCTCCGAGACCCTCATCGTGTTGAAAGGCCATAGCGAGTTTTGGTTTTGATCATTGTAGAGCGCTTCTTTGGAGGCGGAGGTGGGTTCAAGTGACGGTTCTTAGTTCGTCGTGTATCCAGGGTTTTTCAATGAGCGGACCTGACAAAGTTTTCAAAACTTTAGTGATTCTAAAAGAGAAGGAAAAGACTCAAATGAAAAATCGCATTCACGACCAAAGGAAGACACAAAAGTGTAAAAAGTGGGTGACTTGACTTGACTCGTGTTTTTAGCTTTTAAAAGGACACGGGAAGCTTTTGAGGTAGAGGCGTGTTGACACGTCCCTATTCTCGAGGTAGGAAAATTTGTATGATCATAATCTGATTGACCCAGTTTGGCGGTATGTTGCCAGGGGTTTAACATTGGATTATGATAAAAAAGGATCAGACCGAAGTAGCGATAGGCTAACCGACCTGAGGATGTTAAAATTGGGTAAAAGGCGATCAATTGTTCGCCTTTTACGTGTGACTCAGGGATTTAAATCAAAAATGACGATAAGTCATTCGATTCAAAGAGTAAATCAACGGGTTCGCATCTGAACGAGCCCGCGTTTTTTTTTTTGTTTTTGAGAGAAAAAAGATTAAATCGGGATGACTAAAGAGTCACTCGACTTAGAGCTAATTCTAACGTTCTAAAAGTTAATTTCATTTAAAATCTCAAAATGAATTGCCCTACTCGGGTTTTGCTTTGTGAAAGACCTTTAGCAATAAATGTATTATGACGATACGTCAGTCGCATAATTCATTTACGTTTTGAAAAAGACCTGGGATATAGTGGTTATCCTAGGTCGGTTTTAAATGTAGTGGCATTTTATTTATTAAACTCAAATGACTACAGGTCAAAGAGCCTAACGGCGTGTTTTCAAAAGTATGACCTTTTTTGAAAAAAGTTTGAAAAAGCAATTTCAAAGATGGACGTATTTTAAAAGTATAATGCCTAGGAAAAGTTTTCACATGCAGAAAGTTTTTGAAAGACTACTATAGTGAGGGTACTATAGCTTCACACTTGTACATATAAACACAGGTTTTTGGTTTATAGGGTAAGGTTCCCTCCGGTCATTCCCGCGACGTTTAGGTAGGGGCACCCGCAAGACTACACACGTCTTAGGTGTGAATTCAAGACGGCCCTAGAGCGTTCGAGTTTGGTGGTTACGATCGTTTGTGCGGATGCCGTACTTGTAATCGTGGAGGGTGAGAGAACGGTGTGTCGGAGTTACCTCGCCACGGCGAGGATTCTTGAGGGCCGTTCCTCAAAGGTGTGGTTTGAATCAGGAGAATTCGACTCAACGTATTTTTGCCCAAATATCGAAAGCGTAAATGTTTTCAAAGATTCAAGCTTCACTTCTTTATGATTCTAAAATAAAAGAAAAACTAGTTTTTCAAAAATAGTAAAAATCATGCTCGTCCCCAGCGGAGTCGCCAGCTGAAGGTACCGGGAAAGTGATAGACCTATCGACGCCTTGGCGCGTCCTCCCCGTCTTGAGCGCGGAAGCGGAATGCGCCTCGCAGGAAAAAGGGTGCGAAGTTTTGAGAAAAATGGGGGAGATCATTGCATGAATTTGTGACCAAAAAGAAAAGTAGAAAATCCTTTTTGAAAGTGTATTTTCGGAGTCGCCACCAAATATTAAAGGAATTTGGAACCTATTCAACGCGTCTTGAAATACAAGACACGAGTGTCTCAGATTTCAAGGTGCGTCGATACCTATCAATCTGAGGTTTGAAACCAGAGAAGGGGTTCGGAGTGAGGTTACTTTTCGAAAGTTTTGACAAAATGAGTTTTGAAAACAGTAATCAAAAAGCCTACATAAGAGTAGTCTCTACTAATTTGAAAACACTTGCTTAATTTCGATATCTGGGCTAAAAGCCACGCAAGGGACAAGTGCGAATAAACATGACTCGATTAAAATGCATAAATAATGTAAATTGTCAAAATAATGACATATTGCTATAGGAAATGTCGTTAAATAATAATTTATTGACTAAATTATTACTATAGGCGTTATTTTCCGACCTCGTATTAGAATTTGTGAAAAACCCTCGGTTTGACATGCTAAAAAGACTCTATGTATCGGTACAATTTAGTGTTGGATCCGTGATTCTAGTCGTTATTTAATGCATGAATGAGGACTTGCATAATTATAAAAGTGACGTCGGTTTGCTTTAGTGATAATGAGTCGTTTATTTATGCGATATTGGCGGGGTTTAGACGGATTATGAATCCGAATTGCTACAACCGTATTACGAATACGGCTTCGCTAGTGCCAATATCGGGTTTGGGGTTAATGTAACCCCATTGTCCGAGTCTCAAACGTCTAGGCCGTAGGTAAAATGTTTACCTTTCGAAAATGTAAAGACGGTATTTTTGAGTGGATTTTGTGAATAGTGTATAAGTGCTAAAAACCGGGTATTGAAAATGAATGAAGTGGGTTGGTATTTATAGAGTTTGGCTGGTTTCTGTGGGATAGCAAAACTTAATCGCTTGTATACAGGCGTTTAAGTTTGCTTGAGTTAGATATTTTTAAAGAAAAATTAAAAAGGCGGCTGGTACAAAACAAAAAGTAAATCGCCTGTTGACAGGCGATTGTATTTTTAATCGCCTGTCAACTGGCGATTTCATTTTTGTTTTGGTGGGCTGTTTATGCCGCCATTTGGTTTTTTTATGTTTGATTAAGTAATGATTGTGTTTTGTTGTTTACTTATGGGCTAAGTATTTGTTCAGTTTTGGTCCGAATTTCGGTTTTCGTGTTTCGGTTTTTGTCGTGTTTTTCGGTTTTGGCTCGAAATAAAATAATATTAAGGTATATTATTTTATGGTTTTGTAAAGTTTGATTTTGTGAAAATGTGACACGGGACGCACTTTGGCCCGTTTTATGTGTTGTGTTGGTGTGCGTTTTTGGGTCGTTTTTGTAAGTTTGGGCCGTTTTGTAGCTAGTTGGGCTGTTTTTGTGGCTTGGCTTAAAAAGACGTTCCTATATTGTGCTCGTGTTACGCTCATGATGACTAAAATTGACATTTACTTTCAAGATTATGCAAGTCCAAATTAATACGCTAAAAATGACTAATACGTTTTAGACACTTTTGTACCGTTTCGACTCTTTTAAAAGCATGTATGAAAGTCCTTTTCATCATCGGGTTTGTTTTTGGGGGGTACGGATACGGGTATCTACACTTTCTCACGGTCGATCATAACAGGGTCATTTCATGCTGCGCTTACATCTGCAGGATTCGAGTTGAGGGAAATATCCAACTTCTATCGAGTTATAATACTTTTTCTCAGGGCCACTCGAGGAGCTGTAACTGAAATTGCATGGCCATGCTCGAATAATGATTCGTTTATCAGTTAAGTTACTCTCTAGTCGGGGAAACCACTCTTGATGCTGATCACTTGTAAACTACGACCTTTGTGAATACGGACTTTGCAAATTGGTTTACATTGAGTGGGAGAAATTTATTATGGATATGAGAATTGGTTATCGCACATACACTTGTACGGACAAGTGGGAGATTGGTGGAGCTAGTGTCCTCCACAGTTAGTGCAATAACATAAATAAATCTCTAAAGGTACACAGGGTACATTTTGTATTTAATCAGTTGATTAACGTTTATCGATAACGGTTGGCTTGCTAGATAAGTTTGACGTTATTGTCATACAGATGGCAGTGATCAACTGGTCCCTAAGAGTCACACCTAAAGGATGTGTTTGAGAGATGTCATTATTTGAGAAAATAATCATATCGATGCCTTATTTAATGACTAAAAGGTTAGTCAGTGTTGTTGACTAAAAGGTTAGTCAAATATGACTTAGAGTTAGTCAAATATGATGATGAATATTATTTAATAATGATTAAATGATATTATATGAGAGGAATTTGCTGTAATTCGTAAATTGAATATAAAAATGTTATATTTAATTATTGCGTATAATGTAAGCTAATTAATTTTAAACAGTTATAATTAATTAGCAAATTATAAATATACGGACATTTATGATTCATTATAATATATGGATATTATAATTACATTATATATTAAAAACTAAAGAAACTAATTAAAGGTGTTTTGATAAACCTTTTAATTAGATTGGGCTTTTAAATTTTGAGGTGGAAAAGTCCACCCCGTATGTGTTTGGACGTGTGATAGTGTATTAGGGAGAGGGAGAGTTTCTTCCTCTCTACTTAACCTAATCACTTCCTAAAATCTCATCTATCCTAATTCATTCTCATTATAGCACACAACACAATATCTTGAGAGAAAAGAAACAGTTTTCTTTTCTAATTCTTCTAGCAATCTCAAAGGGCATATCTCATATCATCTTGGGTGTTACAATTAGGAGATACCATCTTTTTGGTATCGTTCTTAGGCCAATTCTCAATATTTGAAAGGTTGATTCTTAATCTATGTTCTTATGTTATGCAATTTCAATTTATGACTATAAATCATATAAAGTTTTTCATTATAATCCTGTGTTTTTAAAGGACTATATACCGATATATTCCTACATCAGGTAGTCTGGAGAATCGACTGCTGAAGGATTTGGGTAAGTGTTGTAGTAGAGTATTGTGTGCAATGTTGTAACCTTGCTGGGGAGAATCTCATCTGCTTTATATAGGGCTTGAAAGTTGGTTTGGGGTTTGAAGGTACCCGGGAAATGACCTCTTCTCGACGCCCCGCTCGTGCCCGCCCTCGAGATGTCATGGGGCGGAATGCACGGTGCGGGAAAAATTGCAATGCTCGCAGAGCTTGCTCGCTCAAGGATTCTTTTGCTATGGGGGATTGTCATTGCACGTAATTGTGACAAAAAAGAAATATAAAAATCCTTTTGAAATGTATTTTTTGGAGTCGCCACCAAATATCTAAGGAATTTGGAACCTCTTCAGCGCGTCTTAAAATCATAAGACGCGGGGGTCTCAGATTTCAAGGTGCGTCGATATCTATCTTTCTGAGGTTATTGTGAAACCAGAGAGGATTCGGAGTGAGGTTACTTTTCGAAAGTCTTGACAAAATGTATTATGAAAACTGTAATCGAAAAGCCTACGTAAAAGTAGTCTTTACTAATTTGAAAACAAATGCTTTAATTTCGATATTTGTGCTAATAGGACGCTACGTACAAATGCAAATATGTGACTCGGCAAATAGGTAAAATAAATGTAAGCCGTCAAAGCTATGACGATTTGCTATTGGAAATATACGTAAAATTGCTAAATAAACGTTGTTCTCCTGACTTGTGTTCAATTCTAAGATTTTGGAAAACCCTTGGTTTTGCATGTTTAAAAGACTAATTGAAACGGTACAGTTAAATGTTGAATCCGTGTTTTAGTCGTAATTTAATGCATGAATCGAGAATTTGCATAATGTAAAAGTGGTGTTTAATTTAGTGATTTTGAGTCGTTTATTTATGCGATATTGGCGAGGTTTAGACGAATTTTTCAATTCGAATTACTACAACCTTATTGCGAATACGGGTTCGTTAATGCCAATATCGAGGTGGGTTAAGGTAACCCTTTAATGTCCAAGTCTCAAACGTCCAATCCGAAGGTAAAGTTTCTTTACCTTTAAAATGCAAAGACGGTTTTTAAAGTGGAAATTTATAAGTGCGAGAGGCTTTATGTGTGTGTATTAGTGTTAATGTAATTGTTGTGTTATTTGATTGTATTGAGTGTTGATGTTGTTTGAGTCGAATAAGGGCTGATATTTATAGCAAATGCTTCGTGTTTCATGTATAGTTGCTCAGAAAATCGCCAGTGAACCAGCGATTTTAATAAAAATCGCCAGTGTGCGAAACAGGGTGGGGAAAATCGCCTTTGTACTGGCGATTTTCCTAAAAATGGCCAGTACACAGGCAATTTTTTGGGTGTTTCTGACAGTTTTTGTAGTGCCTTATTTCGTATGACATGTTTCCGTAGGTATGTATGATTATGTTTGTTTGTTGGTTGACTTTAGGGGCCGGGAGATCAACTTGGTACAAGTTGATTTTCTCGGCTCCGTTTTCGTGTTTCGGTTTTTCGTCGTATTTTTCGATTTTGGCTCGAAATAAAATAATAATGTAATATATTATTTTACGACATTGTGAAACTTTGTTTTGTAAGAATGTGACCCGTGACGCGTTTTGGTCCGTTTCGGGTGCTTGGGCCTTTTGGTGTGTTTTGGGCCGTTTTTGTGTGTTTGTGCGTATTGTGTCGGCTTACGATTAAAATGACTAAATTAATATTCATTATTACGAAGTATGCAAATTCTAATTAATACGTTAAAAATGACTAAAATGTTTTAGACACTTTTGTACCGTTTCGTCTTATTTTAAAAAACAAGCATGAAAAGTCCTTTTCGTCATCGGGCTTGTTTTTGTAAGGATCTCATCCCCTTCACTAATCCAATATTAGTGTAAATCAAATTACTCTAATTTGATGAGCAAGATCTATGTAGTTACAAAAAGACTTTGTTACAAGTTTGTAGAAATTTATACCTTCTTACAAGGATTAAAAGGGGCACAAAATAAGAACTCCTTTCTTATTTTGTTTCTTGAGCTAGTAAGTAGGATGATCCTCCAAAACCCGAGTTTCCAAAGTAGGAAACCTCCTTCTTGTTGCACCCAAGAACAACTCCAAATACTACTAGTGATTTAGACTAGAAATCACTAATAGCTACTTGATAGTATGTATATTATTATTATTACTAACTCTTAGTAATGTAGGTAATAATATTGTAGAGAATTTGTGAGAGGTTTTAGAGAGATATTGAGGAGATTGCATGTGTTACAAAGGAATTCTCTAACACGTTATTTTATATGCAAAAGCAAGCAAAAATTAGAGTGTAAAACACTCCATTTTTTCGGCCACATGCACAAGAAAAGGAGAGAAGAGTTTTTCTTGTTTTGGACAAAAGTTAGAGCATGCAATTAGACACAATCATTTTGTCTTAAGCATGCTAAACAATTAACAAGAAAACAAAGTGAATAGGACAAGAAGGAATCTTATTCCTCCTCCCTTTAATTTGGACGGTCCATTTTGTTTTCAATATTTGTCCCACAAATACTTATAATTTATCACTTGATCATCTAATATGATAAAGTATAAATTAATTAAACTCTTCCTTAATATACATGTACACTTACACATATATTAAAATTGTACTTTCACTAATCTCATTAGTAAAATATACATGATTAGTGAATTAACGGTTAATCACTAATTCCATCTCCTCTAATAATTTTATCGATATAAAATTCAATCATCCGAGTTCACAACTCGATTTCTCTCTAAATTAATTCACTGACTAACCGTTAGTCAATTTATCAAGTTACTAATCTAATTGTATCTCATACAATTAATTAGCTTTATTATTTGGAGTACATTCCTATAGGTGTGACTAAAAGGGATCAATTGATTACCGCCGTATCACGACAATAACGTCAAACTCTAGTCAGCCAACCGTTATTGATTTACGTTAATCAATTTACAATAATACAGGATTATCCCCATGTATTCCTTAATTGAGATTTATTAAGTAATCGCACTATTGTGGAGGACACTTACTCCAACAATCTCCCACTTGTCCGAGACAAGTTGTGCATTACCAATTCTCATGTCCGTTTCACATCTCCCACTCAATGCAAGGTGGCTTACAGGTCGTACTTGCATTCAAAGATATATATCGTGAGTGGTTTCCTCGATAAGGAGAGTAGCTGTCTGACCGGGGAATCTACCGTAGATTCTTACCGAGCGTGGCCACGCATTTTCAGCGACTACTCCTCGAGTAGCCCAAAGATGTTTTACCCTGACGAGGGTGGACATTTCCCTTCCACTCGATTGTACTATATAATGCAGATCACCATGACCCCAAAGATGCCCTTATAACCCCCTTTCACGGCATGGCTTAGGACAAAAATGAAAGTCACTCGGAAACTGCACTGACTCAGACAATCAGTTTCCAGTCAATGAATCGACTCAAAGGAATACTATAGAAATTCCCACCACGGCCAGGTTTCAATCTCATTGAAAAGGAATTCTATAAGCGTCACTGTCCGACAGAGTGTCTCACAGTCTGTCTATGCAAACGATCAGTCATCACTTATGACCCAATGGTGTTGAACCCACCATCGATCGACTTGCAATCTAGTCTCTTTGAGACGTCACCTCTTATTAGTGTCCAGGGACCAAATACTTAGTTTATGCCGTTCACTTGAATACATTCCAAGTTGTCACACAAATATTCGGATAAACAAAGCATGCATTCAAAATGACTTAAAAGAGTAAATATACTCTAAACAATGAATGTTATTTTCATATATGTAATAGGATACTTTATCCATTACATATCTCAAAAACTAAAGGAAATCAGGCATACGCCCTCAACCCCATAGAGGCGGTGTGAGCGTCATGCTTAGCCCTCGAAAGAGGCTTGGTTAAAGGATCAGCGATATCATCGTCTGTCCCAACCTTACAAATATCTATTTCCTTCATTTCCACATTATCTCTTATAACATGGTATTTCCTCAAAACGTGTCTAGACTTATTACTAGACTTGGGCTCCTTTGCTTGAAAGATAGCCCTACTATTATCACAATAAATAGTGATTGGATCTACGGCACTAAGGACTACTCTTAGTCCATCCAAGAACTGTCGAATCCATACAGCTTCCTTAGCAGCTTCCGAAGCTGCCAAATATTCAGCTTCTGTTGTAGAATCCGCAGTGACACTTTGCTTGAAACTTTTTCAGCAAATAGCACCCCCATTCAACATAAAGACATAGCCGGATTGGGATTTCAAATCATTCCCATTGGTTTGGAAACTTACATCCGTGTAACCCTTTACGCGCAGCTCAAGTTCTCCTCCAAACACTAGAAACGAATCCTTAGTTCTTCTGAGGTACTTAAGGATGTTCTTTACGGCTATCCAGTGACTCTCACCGGGATTGGCTTGATACCGACTCGTCATGCTCAAGGCGAAAGTGACATCGGGACGAGTGCACATCATAGTATACATGATTGATCCAACAGCGGAAGCATAAGGGATCAAATTCATGCGTTCAATTTCCGCATGAGTCGTAGGACATTGAGTTTTCTTCAATGTTATTACCACACTCATCAGAAGAAAGCCTCACTTGGAGTCTTTCATATTGAACCTATCAAGAATCTTATCAATATAAGTTTCTTGACTTAATGCTAGTATCCTTTTGGATCTATCTCTATAGATCCGGATACCCAAGATGCGTTGTGCCTCTCCCAAGTCCTTCATTTGGAAATGGTTTCCCAATTCCACCTTTACCGAATTCAAACTTGGAACATCATTTCCAATTAGTAGTATGTCATCCACATACAAAACAAGGAAGGTTACCTTGCTCCCACTAAACTTCATGTATAAACAAGGTTCCTCGGCACTTCGAGCGAAACCCTTTTATTTTATAACATGATCGAATCTATGATTCCAACTCCTTGATACTTGCTTAAGACCATAAATGGATCTCTTAAGCTTGCATACTTTCTTAGGGTTGGATGTATCTACAAAACCTTCAGGTTGTGTCATGTACACTTCATCTTCTAGAATCTCATTCAAGAAGATGGTTTTAACATCCATTTGCCATATTTCATAGTCATGAAATGCGGCAACCGCTAAGATTATCCTTATGGATCGAAGCATAGCAACCGGTGCAAAGGTTCCATCATAATGAATACCTTGGACTTTTGAAAAGTCCTTTGCCACCAATATAGCTTTGTAAACATCTATATGTTTATCTATGCCGAGTTTGATTTTGAATATCCATTTACACTGAAGAGGTCTCATTCCTTCAGGTAAATCTACCAAGTCTCAAACTTGGTTCTCGTACATAGAATCCCTTTCGGATTTCATGGCCTCAAGCCATTGGTCGGAGTTGGGACTACTAATAGCCGCCTTGTAGGTTGAGGGTTCGTTGCTTTCGAATAACAACAAATTACCCTCCTCCTCCTCGATGTTACCGAGGTAACGGTCAGGTTCATGACTAATTCTACCTGACCTATTAGGAACGACAACCGTTTGAGAAGACGAGGGAACGGATTCCTCATTTTCCGCCTCGGTTTGTTCAAATTTTCTCCCACTCTGTCTTTTAGAAATATATTCATTTTCTAAAAAGACAGCATCACGAGCCACAAACTCTTTGTTCTCGTGAGGGTTGTGGAAGTAATAACCACACGTTTCCGTAGGATAACCTACAAAAAGACATTTGTCAGACTTTGGTGCGAGTTTATCGTCAGATTTATTCTTAACGAATGCCTCACAACCCCAAATTCTCATGAATGACAAATAGGGAACCTTTCCCGTCCATATCTCATATGGAGTCTTGTTGGCTGCTTTAGTCGGACTTCGATTCAGTGAGAATACGGCAAACAATAGCGCAAAGCCCCAAAACGATCCAGGAAGCTCACTTTGACTCATCATAGACCGATCCATATCTCATAAAGTTCGGTTTCTCCTTTATGCAACACAATTCTACTGTGGTGTGCCCGGAGGAGTCCATTGTGATATTATACCACAATTCTTAAGATGTGAATCAAAACTCATTACTTAGATATTTGCCACCACGATCCGATCGTAGTGCTTTTATCTTTTGATCCAATTGGTTCTCAACCTCATTTTGAAATTCTTTAAATTTCACAAAAGCATCACTTTTATGCCTTATTAAGTAGACATAACCATATCTACTTAAGTCATCGGTAAAAGTAATGAAGTAATGATATCCTCCTCTAGCGGTGATGTTTAATGGACCACACACATCGGTATGTATGAGTCCTAAAACCTCACTTCCTCGTGTCCCTTTACCACTAAAGGGTGCACGAGTCATCTTGCCTAAAAGGCAAGCCTCGCATGTACCATATGATTCGCAATCAAATGGTTTGAGAACCTTGGTCTCAACAAGTCTCTTTATGCGTCTATCGTTTATATGACCTAAACGACAATGCCAAAGGTAGGATTTGTTTGATTCATTCGTTTTGAGCTTCTTGTTCTCTATATGATAAACATCATTGACATCATTCAAAACATAAATACCTCCAATTGAAATGGCTTCACCATAAACCATTTCATTAAATGAAAAAGTACACCGATTGTCCTTAATCATAAAACAAAAGCCTTCCGCATCTAACACGGAGACGGAGATAATGTTTTTGGTTAGAGTTGGTACAAAATAACAGTTATTCAAATACAACTCTAAACCACTAGCTAGAGTGAGTACATAAGTTCCCACGGAAACGGCCGCTACTCTAGCTCCATTGCCCATGCGGAGATCTACATCACCCTTGGCTAGTGCTCGCACGTTTCTCATCCCTTGCAAGTGATTTCAAAGGTGAGATCCACATCCGGTATCCAATACCCATGTAGAAATGCAAGCATGATTTATGTCAATCATATAAAGACTAGAAGGAACAATTTCTTTGGATGTCGCACATCCATCTTTCTTTTCCTTCAAGAATTTGGGACAATTGCGCTTCCAACGACCGGGTTTGGGCTTGCTATTCTCAATACTCTTCCCCTTACCCTTATCTTCCTTGAACCGAGCTTTATTAGCTCCCTTCCCTTTCTTAACCCCATTGTTTATGTTCTTCAATCTCATTGAAAGAACATCTTTTCTCTCAATCTCATTCACTTTCATGCTCTCTTGGTTGAAGCACATCGTCGTCACTCTTGTGAATATCTCATATGCACTTTTGTGAGTAACGAAGCGAAGTTTGAGAGTAGGTGACATTGACCAAATCAACAAATTTTTCAAGTCATTGTCCACCTTTAGGTGCTCATCGTAGGCGGCTCGTGCCGCCGCGGTGGCCCTAAGTCCGGGTTCGGCGGGAAGTTGTTCGGTAAGGTATTTAAGCATATTGTCGGATTGAGCGGCGCCCCTTATAGTCGAATCTCATTCGACAAGGTTGCTACCGTCATTTTTTAGGATACATTTATCCATCACGGTTCTCAACCATGAATATTTACCCAAAATGGGTGCGGGAGTTGAGATTGTCATTGCGATTTCAAATAAAATATTCTACAACAAATATGAGGAAATTAACATTCATTGTACATTAATGACATTTGCTAAAACTTTTTTTTAAAACAAATGTCCATTTATATAATGATCTCCCACGAAATTATATAAATGATTCCAAGACTCGTTCTTCATATAAAATTAGACATCTCATGTTTCCTTTTATATAAAAATGATAAGTCAACACTTGACTAATTCTACACTAGAATGCTTGGTTGATGATTTTCATTAAAATACATCCTTATGCCCCAAATAACTCTTATTTGGTTGAGTTCAAACCAAATTAGAATGGGACTTCCTCCCACTACTTACCCATGGTAACGAGGTTCCACGTTGCGGAGGTCCTCATGAGCATGGGGTTCATAGTTGCTACATTTGGAAAGGCTTTATCTCAATTCATTTGTTAAATAATGTGGGTGATCTTGTCAATTTTAGTCATTAAAATTCTTTTATAAGTGAACTAGTATAAGAATCGCGACCTAAAATGACAATCATAGTGGGATAACTTAGCATGCATGGCGATTTTTGGCATGTAAACGATAAAATAAGCAATCAAACAAGCATTAAATAAGCATAAGCATAAACCTAGTATGGCCACCTAAAAGTAATTAAAATTACAAGGAGTTACAAATTGGAAACCAACTCATTTGGTCCCTCTTCATATGGACTTCATCCAAGGCTCCTCCTTGCAAGCTTTAGAACACTTCTAAGGCTTCATCTCGATCCATCGCCGGTCTTCGGTTTACAAATAGTTACAAGTATAAATTCACAAATGAATACATAGCAACCCTATTATACATTTATAAATGAAATTAACTATTAAAATTACAAACCAGCGATACGAGATCGCATTTAATTACATATCCACACGATATTCCCTTTCATTACGGGTAATATCGGTAAAAATATAACAAACTATAGCCATACTAGTAAGAATAAACATTCATTCAAAAATAAACATTCATTCAAACATGCATAATGAAAAGCTTATAAATAAAAACATGCCAAAATCGCCCTAAACAATAATCGCATTAAATCGTTTAAAACCGATCTCATATTTAATCGATTAATCTCATATTAATCAATAATGCTTAAAACACCTTTTAAGCTTGAACTAAAACTTCTAAACTGATTTAGAACACCCAAAATTAGTTTTCACTAATTCATGGTGATTTTAGTTCATTTAGTGGTCATTTTGCTAATTACTTTAACTTTAATCATAACACTTTATGAATAAAGTATTAAAATACAATATAATATAAAATAAAACCATTTTTAATTTGGAAAAATTTTGTACATTCTGGAACACTTCCAAGATGTCAAAAATGAAAAGCTTGCACAAAATATTTTACGAAGTATTTTTATAACAATAAACATACGATTTCATCAATTTTATCTCATAAAATCAATAAAACCTTTAAAACAGTGAGTTAAATCGCCAACTTTATATCATAGCATCCTCCAAATATATAAAAATAGTGGTATAAATTTCATGTCCAGAAAACAAAGTTTACTATATTTTTTGACATTAAAACTCTTTATATATCGTTTTTTATCAAATAAATGGATAAATATTCAAAACTCAAAATCTAAGTTTGACAATTTACATTCAGAAAGTATAAATAGCATATTTCACTGTGTAAAGATTTCGAGACCAGATTCCAAATATAACTATTTATAGTTATTATTTTAGCCAAAAACACACTTTTTGACTTGGTTTTGTATAAAAATCATTTTAATTAGCAAACAAATTTCAAAAATTACGAAATTTGACCAGTAACTTCATGAGACCAGAACCTTTGCATGCTATACAAATCTCGTGTTAAAACCATTTTTAACACTATTTTGGGATTTTATCATATTTATTCTCAATAAATATATAAAACTCCAAAAATAACAAAATAAATTTGTAACTACAAGCCATGGCTCTGATACCACTTGTAAGGATCTCATCCCCTTCACTAATCCAATATTATTGTAAATCAAATTACTCTAATTTGATGAGCAAGATATATGTAGTTACAAATAGACTTTGTTACAAGTTTATAGAAATTTATACCTTCTTACAAGGATTAAAAGGGGCACAAAATAAGAACTCCTTTCTTGTTTTGTTTCTTGAGCTAGTAAGTAGGATGATCCTCCAAAACCCGAGTTTCCAAAGTAGGAAACCTCCTTCTTGTTGCACCCAAGAACAACTCCAAATACTACTAGTGATTTAGACTAGAAATCACTAATAGCTACTTGATAGTATGTATATTATTATTATTACTAACTCTTAGTAATGTAGGTAATAATATTGTAGAGAATTTGTGAGAGGTTTTAGAGAGATATTGAGGAGATTGCATGTGTTACAAAGGAATTCTCTAACACCTTATTTTATATGCAAAAGCAAGCAAAAATTAGAGTGTAAAACACTCCATTTTTTCGGCCACATGCACAAGAAAAGGAGAGAAGAGTTTTTCTTGTTTTGGACAAAAGTTAGAGCATGCAATTAGACACAATCATTTTGTCTTAAGCATGCTAAACAATTAACAAGAAAACAAAGTGAATAGGACAAGAAGGAATCTTATTCCTCCTCCTTTTAATTTGGACGGTCCATTTTGTTTTTAATATTTGTCCCACAAATACTTATAATTTATCACTTGATCATCTAATATGATAAAGTATAAATTAATTAAACTCTTCCTTAATATACATGTACACTTACACATATATTAAAATTGTACTTTTACTAATCTCATTAGTAAAATATACATGATTAGTGAATTAACGGTTAATCACTAATTCCATCTCCTCTAATAATTTTATCGATATAAAATTCAATCATCCGAGTTCACAACTCGATTTCTCTCTAAATTAATTCACTGACTAACCGTTAGTCAATTTATCAAGTTACTAATCTAATTGTATCTCATACAATTAATTAGCTTTATTATTTGGAGTACGATCTATAGGTGTGACTTAAAGGGATCAATTGATTACCGCCGTATCACGACAATAACGTCAAACTCTAGTCAGCCAACCGTTATTGATTTACGTTAATCAATTGACAATAATACAGGATTACCCCCATGTATTCCTTAATTGAGATTTATTAAGTAATCGCACTATTGTGGAGGACACTTACTCCAACAGTTTTTTGGGGGGTACGGATACGGGTATCTACAGGGTTTTGAACCCGTAAAGGATCTCTAGGCGCCTTCCGTGGAACTGCTTGCTATATTTGGGTGGTTAGTTGCTGACGTTTTCTTCCCTCTCTTCTGTTGTTTCTTTGTGTTGTTATAGTGCCCTTAGGTATTGGGCTTGCTTGTACTCTTGGCCCAGTCTTCCTCACTCACTGCAAGTGTTGGCCCATGCTACTAGCAGGTCATTTTTGGCCCAAACAGTTGATGTATGAAGATGAATAAAATTACTACTTTAAATTTCTAGGTTTTAATTTAGTGACAAATCAAGACTTTTAAAGATGGATTATTGATGATTAGTGTTTTATGTAGAGGGATCTATGTTTATAAACAAAATAGTGATAAATTAAAGTTTGAAATGAAGATTCAAGAGAGGAAAGTGGATGAAGAAAAGGTTGATTATATGAAGAACATTATAAACAAATGAATAACACTTTACTAATAGAATTGGTTTTGTTTTATTTTTGAGAGAAAATTTAATTAAGGAAGGTAGTAGTAGTAGCAGCAGCAGCAGTAGTAGTAGTAGTTCTGTTTGTAGTAAAAATAAATTTGCATAACTCATCAAGAGTAGGAGTAATAATATGTAGTAGTATATAATAGTATTTAGTATGTATAAGTGTATAAGTGTATATAGATGTATAAATAATTAAATTTAATTAAAATCCTAAAATGAGGTAGGATGATTTAAGTTGGAATTTCGATTTGTGCGTTCGTTAAAAATCGTGATTTAAAAATTATTTTCGTCGTAAATTTTTATTAGGCGTATTAAATGTAATTGAGCATAACGTCTAGGAACTTAAGTCGTGATTTAGAGTTCAAAAGTTATGTAGAAAAATTTTCAAAATAGGGACGGCGAATTTAGAAGGTCTCGAAGGATAAAAATTCGACCTTCGAAATTAATGCAGAAAAATCAACTCTATCTACAAAGATCCGATGGCTACGAAAATACCATCATTAAATCCGTCTCAAAAAGTTATGTGGTTTAGACTTTTGTTTCGCTCAATTTCGAGTCCGGATGACCATTTTACGGCCTCCGAAAGTTGTGCCTAAATAAATCCTACGGAATTTATATCCCAAGGATTAAAGAAGTCAAAGTGGTGATGTAGAAGGATGAGGTGAAACAATTAAGGCCTAAAACAAGTAGTTGATGCATAAAGATGCCTTTAAAAATTAAGGCCCTAAATGGGGAAAGATGCTTAGTTTATTAGATTTAAAGTGAACTTCACTCTAACCAATGTAAAGTAGTTTTTTCGGTTTCGTTTTGCGCGACGAAATTTGTTATCGATATTGTAATAGATGAGTCGATAATTTATCCGATGTTTTAATATACATAGTCAAAATTTAATTAAAATGATCACGAATTATTGTGACCTATTAGTTACAAGAAAAATTATAATCCTAGTGTCGATGTTCTAACGAGCGAAAGGTTATTAATTTGTATGATTTTAGGAATTTAATTCATGGATTAACACAGGGTGTTACATTCCTCCCCGCTTAGAGAAGTTTCGTCCCTGAAACTTAGGATTAGCTAGATGAAATAAAATATCTGAAAAATGAATGAAAGAGGTGAAAGGCAACGAGGACAATCAATTTTAGTACCAAGGGTTTCGGTTCGAGTTTTACTCCATTTTATTTACTTCTTATTCATAAACTTTAATATTTTATGTTTGAAAATTATTTAGTTATACTTTTAATTTAATTATTAAGGTTAAAAGCTTACATTTTAAAAATATAGAAAGCACAACAATATCATTTATAATTTTTATTACGGTCTCATAAATTTTCAAATGGTCTGTTTGTTTTATCGAAAACATTTCAATACAAATATTATTTATTCAAGTTATAATAATTTTGAACATAATGCAATCTTGTAGAGTTTAGCAAAGGTAGTTGAATCAAAGTTTTAGTTTGACAAGTATTTTAAACGTAGAAATATAATACCGATTAATATAAGAATAAAGATGTTTTAAATTAGATATAGAGAAAGTTTATTGGAACAAAATTTTTTAGTCGCAAATTTAGAAACAAAGGAGTGAAAATAATAATATTAAAATTTTTAAATTAAAGATTTAGTCAATATAATTTATTTTATTAAATTAACACGGATTGTTACAAAGAAGGCTAATACGGTTCACTGTAGGTACCCCGAGATCATTGCCGAGGAGCATGGGGGATTGCATAATTTATTTCGACTTATTGAGATAATTTTATATGATTCTATTTATATAATATCGAATTGTAATATAATAACATCTGGTTTGTAATACTTTTAAGAAAAAATTAATATTCCGCCTTAGTTTAATAAAGTCAATTAAAATCCGAGTTGTTACAGGTTTCGGGCGCTGACAAACCATTCCAGGGCGACCCCGGTGAGAGTGGAGTCAAAGCCTTTGCACATGCAGGCCACTTTCAAGGAGCATGTGGTCGTCACCACCATCATCTTTTGCTTGTACTCACTACTACAAATATGAGCAACCACAACGGCAAAGAAACAACACAAACTATGGTTGTGCGTTGTTTATAGTATTAAAAACAACGAACAATAAATATCCGTTGTTAAAAGTAAGGGCGCCAAATCAAACTCCTCATTTAAAACAACACAATTTTTATAAAAATAACGGTTTTACAAAATATAACGGTTTTTTAACAAAAACCGTTACTTAAAATTTTATAAAAACAACGGTTTTATAAAAAAACCGTTATATATATATGATATATACAACGGTTTTCTTAAAAAAAATTTAACGGTTTTTTTTACTAAACCGTTATGAAAAATATTATATAACGGTTTTTTAAAAACCGTTGTTTAAATCTATATCCAACGGGTTTTTTGAAAAAACTGTTATGAAAACAATTATTTATAACGGTTTTGGTTGAAACCGTTGTTTAAAGCGTTTTATATAACGGTTTTGTCTAAAAACCGTTATTTTAATTTTTATGTATTTAAAACCCTGAAATCACTTTGAAGTTCTAGCGTTTTATTTTTTTACTCAAACTAAACTTCATCTCTTTCGTTGGTGTATTTGCAGTTCTAGCGTTTTATTATTACAAAATTTACTCAAATTTTTCGTATTTGTTCGAGGGTGGCTTAAATTTTCGATCAAACTTCATCTTTCAGAAAAGGTACGTAATATACGTTGTTGTAATTGTTACATACGCAATTGTTGGCTTTGCATTGTACGTTGTTGTTGTCCCTGTATGTTGTAATGGTAGTTGTTGTTGTATTTGTTCGAGGGTGGCCCAGGAGTTTGATGTTACCCTTGGTGGCTTAACTGATGTAGGGTACGACAGTCCAAATAATCAGAACTTTTGATACCATAGATCATGATCGATCGAGGGTAGTTGTTGTTGTTGTTGTTGTTGTTGTTGTTGTTGTTGTTGTTGTTGTTGTTGTTTTTGTTGTTGTTGTTGTTGTGTGTACATTGAACTGTTCGTTGTAGTTGTTGTTGTGGTTGAATTTTTCGCGTTGACCTAGTACCCGTTCAAGAATTACTCATTAGGAGTAATTCTTGAATAGTCCCCGTTTTGGGACTGTCTTTGAACGTCTCATATCACTTAGGTGGTAAATATGTATTTGTTTCTAGCTTATTATATATTTAAGGAAAAAATTCAGTAGTAATTTCTCATAACGTTCTCTGAATACATATGTAAAGCCTACTTTTTTAGACTTTACGATGTGTATTTGGAGAACTGTGGGGAATTGCTGCTGAATTTTTTCCTTAAATATATATACATGCTAGAAACGAATACATATTTACTAGTGATATGAAAAGTTCAAAGATGGGTTTAGGTTGGAGTGATAAGGACCCTCGACTACGCGCGTATTTTTTGGTCGTCACATAATTTTTTTTAAAAACTCATTATGATCTGAATGTGCCATATATATATATGTGTGTATGTGTGTAGGAATATATTATTATGGCTCGAACTTGGATGATCGAATCAAGTAAGGGTGATCCAGTGTATAATTTCGGTTTAGCTGAATTTTACGATTTCGTTGCGATCCATATGAAAGGTTCTTTAAATAAGATTCCGTGTCCTTGTGAGAGGTGTGTTAATTTTGTGTATATGAGTTTCCCTAAGGTTCAAATTCACTTAGAGAAGTATAAATTTAGTAGTATTTACACACGTTGGATTTTTCACGGAGAATCATTATTAGAGGGAGACGAGGGTGGTAATAATGAGACCGACGGCGATCAAGGTGATGAGATAATAGGGGGCGAACATGAACAAGTGAGTAATAACGACGAATTTGTTGATGATGACGATGTGGAAGTATCATATGCTAATACACCTGATGATGATATTGGGGTAGACATAAGCGATGATGCTATTAATTCACCTGATGATGATGCATTATTTGAGGACTTTGAAGATATATTAATAGGTGATGCAACAACTAATTCAGATGCCCAGAATGAACTAGTCAGAAAGTTGCTTGATTCTGAAACGCCTTTGTATCCTGGTTGCAAGAAGTATTCAAAGTTGTCGTGATTGGTAAAGTTGTACAATTTGAAGGGGCGAATAAATTTGGGCGATAAGGGATTTGGTGATCTACTCGAATTGCTTACTGACATGTTTCCTGACGGTAATGTCTTACCTAGTAGGACATATGACGCCAAAAAACTAATTAGAGAGACAGGAAAGAAATACGAGAAAATACATGCATGTTGTAATGACTGCATATTGTATCGAAAACAATATGAGCACTTAACGTATTGTCCGAAATATAATGAATGGCGTTATAAAGGCAAAGAAGGGATTCCCGCGAAGCTTTTGTGGTATTTTTCAGTACTTCCAAGATTTACTAGAATCTATGCGAATGAAGAAGATGCTAAGATGATGTTGTGGCATATCGCTGGTAGAATCGACGATGGAAAGTTAAGACATCCGGCAGACGGTATGGAATGAAAGTCTTTTGACGAGATGTATCCAGATTTTGCCAAAGAACCTAGAAACTTACGCCTTGCTCTTTCAACAGATGGAATGAACCCTCATGGAAATATGAGTAGCCAACACAGCACATGGCCAGTAGTGGTAGCTATTTATAATTACCCCCGTCTGTTTGCATGAAGCGTAAATATCTGCTGTTGACATCTATAACTTCTGGTCCTAAACAACCTGGAAACGATATAGATGTTTACTTGGAACCCCTTCTCGATGATTTGAAGCTTTTGTGGGATAAGGGGATATAGGTGTTTGATGCTTTTAGGAAAGAAACGTTCAATTTGAGGGCAATGTTGTTGTGTACTATTACTGATTTCCCTGCTTATGGTGATCTATCTGGACATACTGTGCATGAGGCAGAGGCTTGCCCGTTATGTGGTGAGGACCTAGAATCAGAGTATTTGAAATGTTCTCGTAAGCATGCTTACCAAGGGTATCGCAGGTTCCTACCCCCTGACTATCGTTATCATAGGCAACAAAAGGCGTTTAATGGAAAATCCGAGCACCGTCAACCTCCTAAGATTTTGAGTGGACATGAAGTTCTTGAGAAAGTCAGTAAAATCGAGATGACATTCGGAAAGAAGGCGGGTTCTAAGTTGGCAACTCGTGGGTATAAGAAAAAGTCAATATTTTTCGCCAAACTTCCGTATTGGTGCGACCTTCCGGTGAGGCATTGTCTAGATTTCATGCACATTGAGAAGAATGTTTGTGATAACATCACGAATACTCTTTTAAATGTTCCGGGTAAGTCGAAAGACAATAAAGCAGCTAGGGATGATATGGTTGAGATGGGTATTAGACTTGAGTTAGCAGCGAAAAAGAAGGGAGCACGTACTTACTTGCCCCCAGCAGCTCATACACTTTCAAAACAAGAGAAAATTCGGTTTTTAGAGTGCTTGCGGGGAATTAAGGTGCCAGAGGGATATTCCTCAAACATCAGCAGCCTTGTATCGATGCAGGACTTCAAGTTGACTGGGTTGAAGTCACAAGACTGTCACACTTTGATGCAACAATTACTCCCCGTTGCTATCCGTTCTATTTTGCCTAAGAAAGTTCGATATGCAATTACTAGATTTTGCTTCTTCTTCCAATTCATATGTGACAAAGTCATTGACCCTAGTGACACTGAATCTCTACAAAACCTGATTGTCACAACTCTTTGTCAATTTGAAATGTATTTTCCACCCTCTTTTTTCACTATCATGGTCCATCTAACCGTTCACCTAGTTAGAGAGGTTTCGTATCTTGGCCCTGTATATTTGAGATATCAGTATCCGTTTGAGAGATTGATGAAAGTTTATATGGATTACACCTCTAATCGTTATCGCCCAGAAGGTTCTATCGCCGAGCGTGCTATAATCGATGAAGCTCTGTCATATTGTTATGTTCACCTATCAAGAAATGAGTTAATTGGTGTTCCTAAACATCGTCATAGTGACTGGATGACGGGAAAGGGTATCAGAGGTCGTGTTCGTAAGGACATGACTTGTGAAATGTTGCTGACAGCTCACACATACGTTCTCCATAATGATGATGAAGTGCAGCCGTACATTTTTCAACACAAATTTGATCTTAAAGCCGCTCACCCAACTAAAAGTGAGATGTGGATTGCGAATGAGCACAATCGGACTTTTAGTGAATGGTTTAAGGATTTTGTGTTAAATGATGATGTGCATAAAGAAGAGGATGAAATAACTCCTCGAATGTTGAAGTTGGCCCTAGGTCCAAACAATCTTGCTACTTTTTACACTGGTTATGCTATTAATGGTTATACATTTTATACTCGGCAACAAGATGAGGGAAGTACTACGCAGAACAGTGGTGTATGTGTAGAAGCCGAGGCAATGCACTTTGCTAGTTCGAAAGACAAACGACCTGTTTTGGGTAAAATGTATTATTATGGAGTCATTGAAGACATTATGGTGTTAGATTACATTGATTTTCATATTCCTTTATTTCGATGCAAGTGGGTTGACAACAACAACGGCGTGCGAAAAGACGATTTAGGGTTTACGTTGGTGAACTTTGAAAAGGTCGGCAGTAAACAAGATCCTTACATTATGGCGTCACAACCTAAGCAGGTCTTCTATGTCGTTGATCCTTGCACAAGAGATGGTCAATTGTTTTGTCTGCACGTAGTAGACGTGCATTGTCTGGTGATGATGATGATTTTCAAGAAGTCGTTTTTGAGGGAGTGGATCGTCGTATTACATTATCCCACTTCGATGATGATATACATAATGATAATGATACAATGACTCGGAGCCCTTATGTACGTGACGATCATGATAAAGTAATATGGAAAAATGAAGACACTGCTCCATCTAAAAAACGTCTTCGATCTTGAGTAAAAATGTTATTTATATATATCGATCATTGATGTATGCATGTATATGCATTATCTTTAATTTCAGCATTTATCTATTTTCTTTAATTACCTGTAAAAATTAATACAAATTTAATTATAAAATCTTTTGTATATATAGGTACTTGCAGGTTGCTAAGCATCTCATGGACTCGAATGATAAACGCAAGAGATGGACGACTTTATTATCGATCTTTTTTGGCGGTTTTATGATCACAAGAAGAATTATTGAGTTTACATTATATTGAGTTTGTACTTGATGAAGGTATTGAGTTTGTATGATCACAGGAAAAATGAATGCATATTCGTACAGGATATGTGGCAATCTATTTCTTCAATGATTATTTTAAAAAAAAAAAAAAAAAAAAAACAGTAACGGTTTTTAATAAAACCGTATCTTATAACTGTTAAAACAACGGTTTTATAATAAAACCGTTTTTTATAATAAGTTTTTAAAACGGTTTTTTTTTAAACCGTTGTTTATCAGCCAATTGTAATGAATTTCATCAACCAATTGTAATAAATTTCATCAACAAACAATATATTTAAAACAACGGTTTTTAATGAAAACCGTTTCTTATAACTGATAAAAACAACGGTTTTATACAAAAACCGTTGTTGATCAACCAATTGTAATAAATCTCATCAACTAATTGTAATAAATTTCATCAACCAATTGTAATAAATTTCATCAACCAACACTATATTTAAAACAACGGTTTTATATTAAAACCGTTGTTTATAATACGTTTTTAAAACGGTTTTATACAAAAACCGTTGTTTATCAACCAATTGTAATAAATTTCATTAACAAACACTATATTTGCTTATAAATATATTTAACATAATCTTGTAAACATAAAAACATTCAAACAATTTTTTTCTTTTACAAAAATTAAAAAATAAAAAGAAAAAATTTAAAGTAAAAATGCCTCCAAAAGAGTATATTGTACCATGGACATGCATTTTATCGAACCTTCCATGCCATAAAGAAAATGGCAAAGTAGTCTATAGAAGTTACAAAAGAGTTAGAGATTGTTTAACTAATATGGGGTTTCTAGTGAAAAAAAATTGAACCTGTTTGGAAGCGAGGTGAGTTTGATGGGAAAATATTAATAGAGTTTGAAATGTCTGAGAATCATAAAAAATCAGCTTGGAAATTAGATTGGAAGTTTTACTACAATTTACGGGGTCATAATGGAGAAATTTATATTAGAAATGGACCCAAAGATGGTTCAATTTGTTGGGTTGCAAGAAAAGAGGATTTGGATCTATTTAACCGTCCCAAAGATTGTGTCTTACTATCGACTGCTGAAAAACATGAAATGATACCACGTGATGAGGAAGATGTTTATTCTGCTGTTTTTGATGCTATTAAAAGTGTTTATCCAGAGATAAGGTGAATTAAAAAAAATTAAGGTAATGTCTACTTAAGTTTATGCAACTGTTTGTTTCGCTCATGAATAATGTAATAAAGTATTAAGTTTGTAGTTTGTAGTTTGTAGTTGAGTTTCTAGTTTGTAGTTTGTAGCTTGTAGTTGAGTTTAATTTGTAGTTGAGTTTGTATTGAGTTTGTAGTTTGTTTCGCTCATGAATGGAATAATTATTGTATTTGTATTGAGTTTGTAGTTGATGAATATTGTAGATACCCGTATCCGTACCCCCCAAAAGCAAACCCGATGACGAAAAGGACTTTTCATGCATGTTTTAAATAAGACGAAACGGTACAAAAGTGTCTAAAACATTTTAGTCATTTTTTAACGTATTAATTTTGAATTTGCATACTTCGTAAAAATGAATATTAATTTAGTCATTTTAATCGTAAGTCGACACAATACGCACAAGCACGACACAAAGACGCCTCACAAAAATGGCCCAAGAACAGAAAAACAACCCGAACACACAAGAACGGCCCAAAATACGCAAGAAGGCCCAAACACCCGAAACGGACCAAAACGCGTCCCGGGTCACATTTTTACGAAACAAGATCTCACAAAGTCGTGAAATAATATATTACAATATTATTTTACTTCGAGCCAAGATCGAAAAACACGACGAAAAACCGAAACACGAAACACGAAACACGAAAACAAAACCGAACAAGTCAAGTTGATGGATCAACTTGTGCCAAGTTGATGTATTAAGGCCTCAAAAGTCTTCTGGCGATTTTCCCCCTCGCCTCTGACAGTCTTGCGATTTTTTGATTAATCGTTAGTTCTCTGGCAATTTTCTGAGCAACTATACATAAAACACGAAGCATTTGCTATAAATAGCAGCCCCTATTCGACTCAAAACTCATCAACATTCATAACAACAACTCATATACTCAATTCAATTCAATACTCATACTCACAAAAAGCCTCTCGCACTTAAAATCTCCACTCTAAAAACCGTCTTTGCATTTCAAGGTAAAGAAATTTTACCTTCCGATTGGACGTTCGAGACTTATAGGGTTACCTTAACCCACCCCGATATTGGCATTAACGAACCCGTATTCGCAATACGATTGTAGTAATTCGAATCGAAAGATTCGTCTAAACCTCGCCAATATCGCATAAACAAACGACTCAAAATCACTAAATTAAACACCACTTTTACATTATGCAAATTCTCGATTCATGCATTAAACTGTGACTAAAACACGGATTCGACATTTAACTGTACCGTTTCAACTAGTCTCTTAAACATGCAAAACCGAGGGTTTTATAAAATCTTAGAATTGAATACAAGTCGGAGAATAACGTTCATTTATTACTTCAAATACAATGAATTAGTGATTTAACGTATATTTCCTATAGCAAATCGTCATAGCTTTGACGGTTTACATTTCTTTTACATATTTGTCGAGTCATATATTTGCATTTGTACGTAGCGTCCTATTAGCCCAAATATCGAAATTAAAGCATTTGTTTTCAGATTAGTAAAGACTACTTTTACTTAGGCTTTTTTATTACAGTTTTCATAATACATTTTGTCAAAACTTTCAAAAAGTAACCTCACTCCGAATCCTCTATGGTTTCACAATAACCTCGGACGGATAGGTATCGACGCACCTTGAAATCTGAGACACCCGTGTCTTATATTTTAAGACGCGTCGAATAGGTTCCAAATTCCTTTAATATTTGGTGGCGACTCCAAAAATACATTTCAAAAGGATTTTTATACTTCTTTTTATCACAATTACATGTAATGACATTCCCCCATAAGCAAAAGAACGCTCGAGCGAGCCAAGCACTAAAAGCGAAGCCCCCGCGAGCGAGCTTCTTGCAAAATTTTCCCGCGCCGTGCATTCCGCCCCATGACATTTCTCGAGGGCGGGCGCGAGCGGGGCGTCGAGAAGGGATCCCCCTAATCTGGTATCCTCAGTTGGCGACTCCGCTGGGGACGAGCATGTTTTTTTTTTATTTATTTATTTTGAAAATTAACTTTTCATTTTATTTTTAAAAAAAAAAAACATAAAGAAGTGAAACTTGAAACTTTGAAAACATTTCTGCTTTCGATATTTGGGCAAAAGTAGGTTTGAGTCGAATCCTCCTGATTCATAACCACACCCTTCGAGGGACGGCCCCAAGTAAGAACTCTCTTCCTAAGCGAGTATACTCTGGACACGTCGATCTCTCACCCTTCCATGATCACAAGTATGGCATCCGTACAAGTGAATCGTAGCAGTCAAACTCGAACGCTCTAGACCCCGTATTGAATCCACACTAATGTGTGTGATCTTGCGGATAACTCTACACAAACGTTGCGGGAATGACCGGAATGAACCTTACCCTGAAAGCCAAAAACCCGCGTCTATACGTACAAATCCAAAGCTATAGCACCCTCGCTATGGTCGTCTTCTAAACAGATGCATGCAAAAACATTTCATAAAATTTACACATTCAAAAGACGTCTATTTTTGAAATTACATTTTCAAAAATCTTTCAAAAGAGCATACTTTTTAAGCATCTGATCGGGGTCATTGACCTATAGTCAACGGAACCTGACAAACGTGACACCACGATTTTCAAAACCGATCAGAAATAATCACTACATTTCCGATCCTTTACAAAACATAAATGGATTATGCGACTGACGTATCGTCATAATACATTTATCGCAAAAACATTTCGCAAAACAAAACCCGAAAATGTCAATTCATTTCGGATATTTCAATTAAGCAAACACTTTTACATTTTTGAGATAGCTCTAGGTCGAGTGACTTGCTAGTCACCCCGATTTAAACAAACTATCTCTCTCAAAAATAAGCAAAACGCGGACTCGTTCAGACACGAACCCGTCGATTTACATGTCAGGTTGGGTGACTTATTGTCATTACAGCTCGACGCCCTGTGTCGCACATAAAAAGCGAACAACAACCGCTTTTTACCCAATTTAACATCTTCAGGTCGACTAGCCTATCGCTACTTCGGTCTGATTCCTTTTTACATCACAATCTAACGATAAGCCCCTGGCAACATACCGCTAACTTGGGTTAATCAGATTGTGATCATACAAATTTTTATTTACCTCGAGGCTAGGGACGCGCCAACGCATCCTTACCTCAAAAGCTTCCCGTGTCTTTTAAGCTAAAAACACGAGTCGAGTCCTGCACACGCTTTTCACACTTTTTACCTTTTCTTTACTACAAATGCGACCTTTTCTTTGAGTCTTTTATTTTTGGAGGTCACTAAGGTTTGAAACTCTGGCAGGTTCATTTCCCTAAAAAGTCCTGGATACGCGACGTACTAAAGACCGTCATCTGAACCCTCCGCCACCTCCAAAGAAACGTACCTACAACAGATCGAAACCAAAAACTACCATGGCACTTAACAGTGAAGAAAATGTCGGCGGAACCACAACTCCTCCCCCGTCAGTAGTCACCGCAGAACATGTTCAACAGCTCAACAGCAAAATCCTTAGCCTCACTGCTGCAATCGAACAGATGGCCACAATGCAGAAACTCGAGGCCGAGAAAAATGCCAAATACCTTGCTGAAGAGACTGAACGAAATGCCAAAAGAATTCATTCAATGGAAGAACGCCTCACTAATTCAAAGGGATACTCCATTTATGAGGAAACTGAACACGTCCCAAAAAGCGTCAAGTCCTTGCTACCTGCCAAACTATCACTCAGTGACCTCCCTATCTTCAAAGGTCATGAAAGCCCACTTGTGCATATCAAGGATTTCAAGGCCAAAATGGCCGTCATGGGCGTTGACCCCTCAGCTTGGGCAACTCTATTTCCACATTCTCTGGATGCACAACCTAGAGCCTGGTTCTATGCCTTGGACCCACACAAGGTTACTACCTTCAAAGAAATCACGGTCCAGTTCGACAATCAGTATCATAGCAATAACGATACTCAAGTCTCGTTGCGTATTCTGGAAGTTCTAGCACAAAAAGACAATGAAGACTTCACTGAATACCTCACCCGCTGGAAGAAAATTAGTGCCCAGATACCCAACCGTCCTAAGGATACAGAACTAATCACCAAGTTCATCAACAACCTAACCCCTGCGTACCAGCAACATTTGCGTTATGGCAACTTTGACAATTTCTCTTCGCTCAGCGCTGTGGGTGAATTAATCGAAGATGATCTCCGCAAAGAAAAGCTAACCAAGGCTACAAGTCGAGGTTACCAGGGTAGCTCATCACGAGCCGTCACTAAAACTGAGCCAGTTCACTGCATTAACGCCCTGGAAGCACTAGCGGCTGCCCCAACGCCAACAAAATACACTGCACCTCCTCCTAAGGCATCATACTCATCTGCAGGGCAGACTTCGTCGAAGCCACGATGAAACTTTGACCCAATCTACATGACTTACTCCAAAGCGCTACAGAGGCTTGTAAGCCGAAACGTGCTTCAACTCCTGGGACCTACTAGCGAGCCTCCTCAGGATAAAAAGCCCAAATCTTGGGATCAGAATGCATACTGTGAGTTCCACAGGGAAAAAGGACATGACACTGAACAATGCTTCCGCCTAAAGAACATAGTTCAAGACCTGATCGATGACAAGACCATCGAGAAGCCATCTCCGGGTCCTAAACCATCAAACCAACTCAACCCCCTGCATGCCCACGCCATTTTTGTGGGTACACACCCCATCCTCGACTGCTCTCACCTAATTATCCCAAATGACCACGAAATCAATGGTATCTGGGATAGTTCTGATGAGGAGGATAATCACATAGACAATAATAACTACCTATTCCCTCCTGAAGAAGAAGAAGAAGAAGAAGAAGAAGAAGAGAATCAACGACCCACAGGGATATATGGGAAAATGCCCCACAAATACCCAATCAGGCTATCCGACAGTGATGATGAGATAGCCTACTTAACACGCTCCGGTCGCCCGTACAGAGCCTCACTGAGTCTACTTGAACCCCCAGGTTTTCCGTCAAAAACAACTAGCCAGGACAAAAACAAAGGTATAGTCATAAACGAGGCAACGCCACCGCCTGCAATGACTACGCCACCACCTACAATGACTACACCTACACCTACAGTTACTACACCAATTCAACCGCAAACTGACGTAGCATCGTCAAGCGCCACTCCAGCACCTATGCCTGAAATTGGAGACTCAATTCAGAGACAGCTCCTCAAAACAAAAGCAGATATCTCAATCTGGCAGCTCCTAAGGGAATCGCTAGAACACCGCGGAGCCCTTTATCGAGCCCTGCAAATCACCCCTATGACAACAGAAATGTCGCCTGAAAAACTCATCAGCCACATCACTCGTGAATGGCAAGCTAGCGCCATCACTTTCTCCGACAAAGACCTCCCGCCATTCGGAGGCACTCACAACCTAGCACTCTACATTAATGTAGAATGCCATGGAATGACACTACCTGTTGTCCTCATCGACAACGGATCTGCCGTCAACGTCCTGCCCCTAGAAACAGCTAAAAAGCTAGGGATCAAGGAAAATGACTTCATCCCCTGTGCAGACGGCGTCAGGGCTTACGACGGTACCCGCCGCAGCATAAAAGGGACCATCTCTTTTCCTATCATGACAGGACCTGTCATAAGGGAAACTGAATTCCAGATAATTGACATACCCCCCGCCTACAACATGTTATTGGGTAGACCCTGGATCCATGCAACCAAAGCAATCACCTCAAGCTTACACCAAAAAGTTAAGCTTCCCCTGGACGACGAGGTCGTCACCATCCACGCTTCAAACTTCCGAGCTTCCCTACAGCAGCAGAAGCTCGATAATGACACTGCAAGAATAAGCACCGAAACCCCAGACATCACCTGTGGTTTTGATTTCGACTTTGACATCTGCACATTGACTCGCGAGGAGGAAATTGCAGCGCTCTATGTGAAGGATAACGATAACAAATGGCCAACCATGGGCCTAGGTTATGTACCATGGTCCTACGAAGTTGCCCATGGGGAACAGGCATTCAAAGACCGTAAGAGATATCGTGACTTTCACATGGAACCATATCACATCTTCACTGACAAATACTTCGTCAAGGAAGGTGTGGGTAAAACACCCAGAGACTTCTTCTCATGCACTATCGCCGGGATCGAACTCATCTCCGACATCCTACGTAATCACAGCTTTAACCCCACCGACCTGATTGTCCCATTTGAAGAGAAGACACACGACGGATGGTCAAAGACTCTTCAGTGGACCGATGAGCAAGGTCGCACTTTCAAAATCACTACTGGAGAAGGCTACACCTTCGAAAACTCTGACCGTGAAGAAAGCGAAGACAAGGATCCTAACAGCAAATCTATCATAGAGTTTAGGCTCCCACGTCGTCACTTCAAGTCTTTCACCCCAACTAAGCCTCCAGGCTATATTCCTGATGTGATAGACATAGACAAAGAACTAGAGTCTCTAAGGTTGTCCAAAGCTCCCCTGTCTGAGCTATCCTCAAATGTAACTGCTTTTGAAAACAATAATAATAACAACGTTTCTGGTTACTACTTGCCTTGTTTTCCTTTAAAATCTGCATTTTCTAATGCTTGCGATAACATTAAACAAAACAGCATTGCATTATATAAATACATTGCAAACATCGTTTCAAAACCGGAGCAAGACCCCATTATCGAGGATACAACAATCATCGATATAGGAACGCCTGAAGAACCTCAAAAACTACAGCTAGGAGCTTCCTTAAGCATGGAAGAAAAAGCTGCATACATCGAGCTACTCACAGAATTCAAATACGTCTTCGCCTGGTCCTACAGGTACATGCCTGGCATCGACCGCGAAATAGCCGAGCACCGCATTCCACTCAAGCCAGGTGCCAAGCCTGTTAAACAAAAGCTCCGACGCATTAAGCCAGAATGGTCTCTCATGGTCAAAGAAGAGATCGAAAAGCAATTACAAGCAGGCTTCATCCAAGTCATCGAATACTCATATTGGGTATCAAACATGGTCCCAGTCATGAAGAAAAATGGAAAGATACGAGTATGCGCAGACTTTCGTGACCTAAACAAGGCGTGCCCAAAAGACGACTTCCCATTACCCCACATGGACATACTTGTGGACAACACGGCCGACCACGCACTACTATCATTCATGGATGGGTATGCGGGTTACAACCAGACCAAAATGGCAACAGACGATATGTCAAAGACAACCTTTGTGACGCCTTGGGGCACATACTGCTACACTGTCATGCCTTTCGGGCTCATTAACGCAGGCGCCACTTATCAACGTACCGCCACTACTCTGCTGCACGACATGATGCATAAGGAAGTAGAAGTCTATGTCGACGACGTGATTGTGAAGTCAAAGCAAAGGGAGGATCACATTGCCAACCTTCGTAAATTCTTCACCAGAATCAGACAATACAAAATGCGCCTCAACCCATAGAAATGCACTTTTTTGGGGTTACATCAGGCAAGTTATTGGGTCACATTGTAAGCCAACGTGGAATCGAGATCGACCCTGTCAAAATCAAGGCATAATGGAGATGAAACCTCCAAGCAACATTGATGAGATCAGGAGTTTCTTGGGGCAAGTCCAATACATCTCTCGATTCATTAGCAAGCTCACAATGGTCTGTGAACCAATTTTCAAAAAGCTAAAAAAGGAAGAACACACAAAATGGGACGACAACTGCCAACAAGCATTCAACAAAGTCAAAACCCTACTCACCAACCCACCTGTTCTGGTGCCACCCCAGAAAGCTTTACCTTTTTCACTCTACCTAACAACTACACCAAACGCCGTGGGCGCCATGCTCGCCAGGAGGTTAACAACGAAGAAAGAGCAATCTACTACATTAGCAAGAAGTTCCAAGATTATGAGACTCGCTACGAACCTGTGGAAAAGATCTGCCTCGCTCTAGTCTGGGCCACCAAAAAGCTCAGGCATTACCTCCTCGCGCACACAACCAGGGTTTATTCCTTAATGGATCCACTCAAATACTTGTTTGAAAAGCCAGTATTAAACGGCCGCATGGCCAGATGGACGTTATTATTAGTAGAGTATGAGCTCAAATACTTGCCTTTGAAAGTCATTAAGGGAAGAGCTGTTTTAGATTTCCTTGCAGAGAACGCCATCACTGAACAGCCTAAAATTGACACAACGTCATTCCCTGATGATGGAATTTTATTTGTCGGCGAATCGAGCGGCAACTTTACTTCGACGGAGCCTCGAACTACCGTGGCTACGGTGTAGGAATACTCCTAATATCTCCTAGTGGCGATCACACACCCATCTCAATCAAGCTCGACTTTAACGTCACCAACAATGCCGCAAAATACGAGGCCTGCATTTATGGCTTACAAGCAGCCATGGCCCTCAACATAAAGCACCTACGGGTACATGGAGACTCCTTCCTCATCATAAATCAAGTAACAGGAGCATGGAAAATCATGAACGAAACCCTCGCGAAATACGAAGCAAAGATACAAACACTCCTTACAGAATTTGACTCCATAGAATTCTATCACCTCCCAAGGGAAGAAAACCAATTTGCCGACGCACTGTCAAAGCTTTCATCCCTTCTCAACATGCCACCAAATGTTGACACACTACCCATTGTCGTCGAAAGACGTGGTGAACCCCCATACATTCACACCATCGACATCGACGAAGCTGAGCACACAGAACCATGGTACCAAGCCATACTCAACTACAAAACAAGCAACTCTTATCCACCTGACACCGACAAAAGAGGAAAGAGGGCCATCAGGCTTCTCGCATCCCAATTCGTACTAGAGATGGGACAATTACTCAAAAAGACACCACAAGGTACCCTACTCATGTGTGTCGATTACAAGAAAGGGCAAGAAATCATCGCCCAAGTACACGATGGCGAATGCGGCCCACACATGAACGCAAGAGCCCTATGCAAACAAATCTTACGATTAGGATGGTATTGGACGACTATGGAAGCAGACTGCATTCACTACGTCAAACACTGCCATAATTGTCAGATATTCAGTAACGTACAGCATGTACCTCCTTCACCCCTCTACAGCCTCACGTCTCCGTGGCCCTTTTAAACTTGGGGCATTGACGTGATAGGCAAAATTCATCCCATCGGAGCAGGAGGACACTGCTTCGTACTAGTAGCAATCGACTATTTCACAAAATGGGTAGAAGCGGCGTCTTTTCGTACCCTCGGCTCAAAAGAGGTCGCCAAATTCATACAAACAAACATCATATACCGGTACGGTATACCACACGAGTTCATAAGCGACCAAGGGTCACATTTCCAAGGCGAGGCAGAAGCTATACTCGTTAAATACAACATACAAAATCACTAATCCTCTCCTTACCGACCCCAAACCAACGGAGCCGTGGAGGCCGCAAACAAAACTGTAGTCACCATCCTGGGGAAAATGATCGACAGTTGTCGGGATTGGCCCAACAAAATCCCATTTGCACTTTGGGGGTATCGTACCACCATCCGCACACCTACAGGCATGACGCCTTATTTCCTCACTTACGGCATGGAAGCCGCATGACCCGATGGAGATAGAAATGCAATCCCTACGAATACTAATGGAAAGTAGCATTCCAGAAGCAGAATGGGCCCACGAGCGCTATGAGCAGCTCATGCTCCTAGACTAACGTCGGCTAAATTCTTTGAGCATTGTACGAATGTACCAAGCACGACTACAAAGAGCATTCAACAAGGAGTTCGACCACGAAACATAAAAGTGGGAGATCTAGTATTGAAGTCAGTACGCGCGCCACTTCCTGTTGACCCACGAGGAAAGTTCAAACCAAACTGCGCCGGACCTTACCTCGTCAAGGAAATCTACACAGGCGGAGCGGTCAAACTAACTGACCTAGACGGTCAAGAGTTTAACCTAGCAACCAACCTCGATCAACTGAAGAAGTACTACCCTTGAAACACTTGCAATGTATTTATAACATGTAATTAAACACAATTCCACGGGCCGGCGTGCCCCTAAACGTGCACACCCACCACAAAAAGCAAAAACACAATTCCATGGGCCGGCATGCCCCTAAACATGCATTTCCTACAAGGAATTAACGGGCCGGCATGCCCTTAAACGTGCCTTCGCAAAAACTCAACTCTGAACTGTAACAACCCTGATTTTTCCAATAAATTAAAATAAAGAAATAAAAGGATTTTAAAGAGAAAATGAAAATAAAATGAAGAGCACGGTGGCGGAAACACCGTGTAATCCGAGTCGTCACTCACTAAACAAACAAACGACAAAAGAGTAGGCCTTTAGGCCTAGCGAACGGGGAATAAATACCCCTTACAACCAAATCTAAGACCAACATAAGTATGAAAACGACAAACAAATATATATCTAATCCAAAGTCTAATCCAAGACGAATCAAAGCTAGCTAGGGGGTCAATCCTCACGGCTTCCTCACTTACAAACCTGAACCCACGCTAACCTGCCACAAAGAAAGTAACAGCCACAATCAGTGGGGAGTAACTAGGTGCTCCCCAGTCATATTTCAACATAACCAAAATAAACAACAATACAACCCAAGTGCATGATCGACATAGGTCAACCTCAAGCTAACTCATTAATTAACCAACTCATCCTGCGACCTATAATCAAAATATAAACAACCAACCATCTTACAAATCATACAAGCTCAACCTGTCATCAACAAAGTGACAGTCAACAACCAACCTGAATGCCATCAACAAAGTGACAAACTACAACAACAATCAATAATCAATCGCAAGAGTAAGCACGGAGTACTGGGCGCTACAAAACACCCCGGACCCTACAAAAGATCCTGACCCTATCGTGGCACTACAAAATGCCTCGAACGATAGTCTAAACTTGGCCAAGCACACCCCTACAAAAGAGTGTGGACATACAAATAACCACCCCTACAAAAGAGTGGCGCCCCTACAAAAGGTCTTTCGATAACCATAGTCTCAGAGCCACTACAAAATGGATGAGAACCCACGACAGGCGGCACCGTCCTACAAAAGACGTTGTAACTCCTCACGTACGTGCCAGAACAGTACCCGTACGCACACTCAACTCAATCATACAAACAATTCAATTCAACCTCAACCCAATTCATAATCAATACCAATTCAATCAACCTTTAGCTCAAAATCATCACAACATCCACCATAAACCCTTTAACAACATTACCAACCCTTTTACAACCATTCTCAACACTAACCATAATCAACATGTTAAATACGGAGTAATAATCATAAGAACTCAAGAATAGCCATAATAAACCATTATAATTCCCAAAATTATCATCTTTAAATCAGCTTAATAACAACATAACCCAAATTCAATATAACAATCACCCCAAATCATTCCATAAGACATATTAGTGTGAGACCAACACAAATAAGACCAAAGAACATGATTTCATAGCACAATCAACCCAAAGTTCATAGCTTTACATACATAACAACAATCAAATCATCCTCAATCAATCATATGGTCTCACACGAGTCAAAATATCACTAAGGCTACACCTAGTTACCTTTGTTGAGATCAATAACCTTGCTACTCCTCTTCTTCTTCAACCAAGATGGTGTCTCTTTCCTCCAAATCACCTTCTCCTTTGAATACCCAAGCCAAAACACACAAGCAATGAATACACAACATAATAACACATAAAATAATACAAGATCAAAAAATTAAAGAGACAAAAAGAGATCATACACCAAGTAAGGGAAAAGACTAGGAAAGGTTTGGGGTACAAAGGATGAGAGCTTGGATGAATAACAATGGAGTTAGGATGAGATTAGAGAGTTTCTTGTGGGAGAATTATGAGGATGAATGAGGATGAGATTAGGGATGAGATTAGGAAGATAGAAATCAGATCTTAAGGTTGCTATGTTTAGGAGTTAATAGGATATTTAATGCCTTGATCAAAAAGCTACAAAAGAAACCCTAAACCCAAACCGAGTTGGGGGGTTCGGCTCGGCCCAGGGTGGACCGGTTCAAACTGACTCCTGGAAATTTGGCGATTCTGGCGGCGTCGAAAAAATACATGATTTAGCCTTTTGAATCACCTGAATCGGAGTTCGTATGAGGAAATTACACCGTTTTTAAGCTAATTACTCCGTTTTTAAGTCCTGACTACAGAATAGCTTAATCCACGCGACAAGTGAACTGAATTTCTCGAGCTAAAAATGGAAAATCACTCGATTAGGAAACTAACGAATATGAGAAGGTGAATAAAATAAATTAGAAAAAGTCGGGGTGTTACAATCCTACCCCCTAAAAAGAAGTTTCGTCCTCGAAACTTGAGAACAGAGTGACACCCAAAACAAGTGGAAGAAGTCTACCTCTACGATTTCCATCCTAAGAACAACTAACTCTACTCACCCCCAATAACGAAAGGATAGCTCTCCTAGCCTAGGTCAACTCCACCAAGTCTCACATACCCCAAAGACACTCAACTTGGTCGGACCCGAACACACACGGAAGGGAGTTAGGACGGATTTCCCAAAAGAAGTAGGGACATCCTCGAATAGGAGTGAACATGGAACCGTTTCTCCCGTGACAAGAGTAATGAGAATATATATGGAAATAGAGGAAGTAAGTTGAGTTTTCTCGATCAACGAAGGGAAAACGGATGACAAAGAGGCACCAGTATCACTATAGCATCCTTGAATCGACGGATGCGTTGCAAGTCGTTGTTGGCTCCTCCTCCGTTTCTGGTCATCTGCAACACAAAAGCATAGGTGATAGCGGCATTTACTAGACATGCCACTTCAAGTAACTACTCAAACACATACATAAACAACGCAACCTCCTAATGTGTCTACCCCAACGCTCTCACTCGGTGTTCTAAGTCAAACCTACTCACTCGACTAAGAGAGTTGGGAGCGTATTCGCTTTGATACCAACTGTAACAACCCGGATTTTTCCAATAAATTAAAATAAAGAAATAAAAGTCTTTTAAAGAGAAAATGAAAATAAAATGAAGAGCACGGTGGCGGAAACACCGTGTAATCCGAGTCGTCACTCAATAAACAAACAAACGACAAAAGAGTAGGCCTTTAGGCCTAGCGAACGGGGAATAAATACCCCTTACAACCAAATCTAAGACCAACATAAGTATGAAAACGACAAACAAATATATATCTAATCCAAAGTCTAATCCAAGACGAATCAAAGCTAGCTACGGGGTCAATCCTCACGGCTTCCTCACATACAAACCTGAACCCGCGCTAACCTGCCACAAAGAAAGTAACAGCCACAATCAGTGGGGAGTAACTAGGTGCTCCCCAGTCATATTTCAACATAACCAAAATAAACAACAATACAACCCAAGTGCATGATCGACATAGGTCAACCTCAAGCTAACTCATTAATTAACCAACTCATCCTGCGACCCATAATCAAAATATAAACAACCAACCATCTTACAAATCATACAAGCTCAACCTGTCATCAACAAAGTGACAGTCAACAACCAACCTGAATGCCATCAACAAAGTGACAAACAACAACAACAATCAACAATCAATCGCAAGAGTAAGCACGAGATCGGGCGCTACAAAACACCCCGGACCCTACAAAAGATCCTGACCCTATGGTGGCACTACAAAATGCCTCGAACGATAGTCTAAACTTGGCCAAGCACACCCCTACAAAAGAGTGTGGACTTACAAATAACCACCCCTACAAAAGAGTGGCGCCCCTACAAAAGGACTTTCGATAACCATAGTCTCAGAGCCACTACAAAATGGATGAGAACCCACGACAGGCGGCACAGTCCTACAAAAGACGTTGTAACTCCTCACGTACGTGCCAGAACAGTACCCGTACGCACACTCAACTCAAGCATACAAACAATTCAATTCAACCTCAACCCAATTCATAATCAATACCAATTCAATCAACCTTTAGCTCAAAATCATCACAACATACACCATAAACCCTTTAACAACATAACCAACCCTTTTACAACCATTCTCAACACTAACCATAATCAACATGTTAAATACGGAGTAATAATTATAAGAACTCAAGAATAGCCATAATAAACCATTATAATTCCCAAAATTATCATCTTTAAATCAGCTTAATAACAACATAACCCAAATTCAATATAACAATCACCCCAAATCATTCCATAAGACATATTAGTGTGAGACCAACACAAATAAGACCAAAGAACATGATTTCATAGCACAATCAACCCAAAGTTCATAGCTTTACATACATAACAACAATCAAATCATCCTCAATCAATCATATGGTCTCACACGAGTCAAAATATCACTAAGGCTACACCTAGTTACCTTTGTTGAGATCAATAACCTTGCTACTCCTCTTCTTCTTCAACCAAGATGGTGTCTCCTTCCTCCAAATCACCTTCTCCTTTGAATACCCAAGCCAAAACACACAAGCAATGAATACACAACATAATAACACATAAAATAATACAAGATCAAAAAATTAAAGAGACAAAAAGAGATCATACACCAAGGGAAAAGACTAGGAAAGGTTTGGGGTACAAAGGATGAGAGCTTGGATGAATAACAATGGAGTTAGGATGAGATTAGAGAGTTTCTTGTGGGAGAATTATGAGGATGAATGAGGATGAGATTAGGGATGAGATTAGGAAGATAGAAATCAGATCTTAAGGTTGCTATGTTTAGGAGTTAATAGGATATTTAATGCCTTGATCAAAAAGCTACAAAAGAAACCCTAAACCCAAACCGAGTTGGGGGGTTCGGCTCGGCCCAGGGTGGACCGGTTCAAACTGACTCCTGGAAATTTGGCAGTTACAACGGCGTCGAAAAAATACGCAGTTTAGCCTTTTGAATCACCTGAATCGGAGTTCGTATGAGGAAATTACACCGTTTTTAAGCTAATTACTCCGTTTTTAAGTCCTGACTACAGAATAGCTTAATCCACGCGACAAGTGAACTGAATTTCTCGAGCTAAAAATGGAAAATCACTCGATTAGGAAACTAACGAATATGAGAAAGTGAATAAAATAAATTAGAAAAAGTCGGGGTGTTACATGAACTACGCCGACTTGATTCCATTTACATGGATACGTAGGCAGCTTTTCAACAGCACAGCCGACAGTCAACACAAAATCACATACCTCAAAACATCCGAAATTAAAGGTATAACCAACAAAAATGCAAAAATAAGAATCTTTAATTCTAAAAGGAAACAAGGCAAGTTATATACAAAGAACTTCCGTTTTATTATTAAAGAAAAGCAGTACAATTTGGATTTTTCTAGTTGGGAGCATCACCAAACACTACAATCCCTACCAACATTGCAAAGCCCGGCATGACCTTCGGGTTTTAGGGAATTAAAAACAAAAAAGGAAATAAAACAACAAGCATACAACCAGCAACTAAGCAGCAGCACAAGTAGACATCATGTTTCACGACTGAAAGGAGGACTCAACCCAGATGTGGGGGCACAATCACTACCGTCATGGCCCGGAGCGTTAACCATAATGAAGCCAAGATGACTGAGCTCCGCCTCCATGGACGGTGCACTCCCAGAGCTCGAGCTCCCACGGCTCCCACGACCAAAACGCACTGGATTAAAGGCAGACGTCGGCGGTGGCTCATCTTGCTCTATAGCACGAAGGCGGGCCCTCTGGCGAGTAGTTGTTGCCGTAGTCCACCGGATATACGACCTCGAAACTCTCACCGTGGCCGGTATCCCTGCCACCGGGGACGCAGAGCCCATCCTCGCGACCATGCGTCAGTGATTTGGTTATTAAGCACAACCAAGTCCTGGATCGTGGTATCCTGCCCTGGGATGAACTGGGCATAGCCCATTTGCCTCCTCACCCTCAGCGGGTGAATGAACACCCCAATGTCAAAACCGCACAGCATGACTCTAGAGGGACCATCGCCGACCGCACTGCCCGTCACAGAGGTAACCTCCCACCATGGCACAACCCAACGAATAGCAGACGCCCTCACAAAGGTGGAAAAGTAATCATGAGGACGGCCATTGGGGCCCATCCACCTCAAGCCTCGACTGGTTACGCCTGTCGCCGTATAGGATGCGCCATAGGGGATAGCGCCCAGCACGCTCAAACGCTCCATAAGCCACACCTGCAAAATAAGGGGGCAACCACGATAAGCATGCACTCTGTTGCACGCCCGATCATCTAGGCCAAGGATCGTCTCGGAAACAATCAGCGCCGCTGGGTTGTATCCCATCTCCATCTGCTGCACGACGCAGACCAAGCGCGCCTCGTCGAACCCCATTCCATCCACTGAATCGGGGAACATGAAACAGTGCACAAGGCAAAGGGCCAACGCCCTCCTACGAGCCACCACGCCAATGCTCCCATCATCATAATTCATGAACCTCTGGCAAAGTCGGATGATATTCAAGCGCCCATCTAGGAACAAGTCCTCCGTCTCGAGCCTCGTCATCTTAAGGAAATTTTGCATGTTCCTTTGGTATCCGAACTCCTGGCGAACACACACTGGAGTCACAGTGCTAGTCCAACCTCCGATGGCAGCAAATTCCTCAACCAGCGGGCAAACTTCCCCACCCGGGAAGCGAAATACGTGGTAAGCCAGGTCCCAGTAGTGCAGACAGGCATCCAGGAACTCAGGCTCCATCCGAACCTGCCTTAAACCTAGGAATACGCCCAGGCCACAGCCCCTGAGATTCCTTTTCTCAATACCCGACAGAGTAGCACACCATATCCTTACAAGTCCCTCCAAATGCTCCATTACTCACAAAAAAGAAAACGCTCTGCGGGATATTATGAATACTATTATAATATGAGTAATGAAGTTACAAGTTAAAACGTGATATGAAGTATGAATGGAGAGATAGATGAGTGAACTAACACGAGCATCCTTCTTATAGGCAACGTCTTCAAGTAACGACGACACGAAGTATAATCGCTAGTGAACCAGCGATTAGCCAAAAAATCAAAACAAAAAGCAGAAAACAAGACAAAAATCGCCAGAAAACTGGCGATTTACACAAAAATCGCCCGATTAGCGGCGATTTTCACATAAATCGCTGTTTTCGGCGATTTTGTGAAAATCGTTGGCATACAGGCGATTTTCTGCGCTTTTCTGACATTGATGCGACGACTGCGCACCGTCTTGCAGCCTACGAGTTGCAGAAAGTTTTTTTTACAGCCTACGCACCGCCATTTTTTACATTTTCTTTACGGCGTATTATCAATTACGTTTCCGATACCCGGCTTTACGTCATATTGTGTCATTTTACCATCGATTCTCGACTCTTATGTTGCACATACATTTCACAAAATTCAACCAGCGCATTTCACAAGCTTACGTTAAAGCACGACGTTCTTAATTCACATTTTTATTAACTTCAAAAACACCTTTTACATCTCACAAAATTCAACCGTCGCATTTCGCAAGCTTACGTTAAAGCACAACGTTCTTAATTCACATTTTTATGAACGTCGAAAACACCTTTTACGGTCTCACAAAATTCAACCGTCACATTTCGCAAGCTTACGTTAAAGCACGACGTTCTTAAATTCACATTTTCGTGAGCGTCAAAAGCGTCTTTTTACGGACTCAAAATATTTTCTTCAAAAGGCATATTTTATAAAAAATCTTTACGTATGCATGTGCTTACTACGAGTAGGAAAATCTCAATCGAGATTTATGTTTCTTTTTACAACTAACCGTTTAATGCAGGAACGCTAAAATGAGCAAGTCGCGAGGACTTCAAACGCAAACGATGATACAAGCGGTCATACTACAAAACGAGACAAAATAACCGACAAGGCTTATGACGCCACGCGCATGATCTTCAGTCACAAAAGCTACGCCAACATGGGCGATTACCATAGTCAGCAAGTGAACATGCTACATGACCAAAGCACGCATACAAAGTCGCGGAACATACTCGCGTCAGGACATGACCACAAATCAACGTCATACGACTCCTACAAGTGCAACCATACAAAATAACCAGAAATGCGCTGCAGGTCGCAAGGCCTACTCGCGTCAAGCCACGGTCACAAATTGACCTCATACAAATACGTACAACTACGACCACAAAATAAAACAAGTCCATAAGATAAACCAATGTCCTAGCATACATCCCAAATCAACTAGCTTGATCTCGACGACTAAGTTCTGCGCGCAATGAGTCAATCTCAGCACGACAAGCAGCCAACTCCTGCTCCCGTTGTGTCTCCACGGCCCGGGCCCGCCCTAACTCTATCGACTACTGCGCTTGCACCTGCAACTACATCGGCGTGCTTACGAAGCTTTGCAAAGCGCCACTGCTTTATCATTTAATGCTACTCGCCAACGATTCGCCATTCTCCATAAATTCTGGTGGACATCCAGAGTCACCTGCAAACAAATACGGCCTTCATATACTCAAAACTGGGGGCTATAATCAAATGCAGCTTCAACAAAGTTTGATTAACGATTTTAGGACAAAATCTTACTCGAACCGGGGGCTATAATCAAATGCAGCTTCAACAAAGTTTGATTAACGATTTTAGGACAAAATCTTACTCGAACCGGGGGCTATAATCAAAAGCAGCTTCATTTAAGTTTGACTAACGATTTTAGGACAAAATCTAACTCGAACTGGGGGCTATAATCAAAAGCAGCTTCATTTAAGTTTGACTAACGATTTTAGGACAAAATCTAACTCAAACTGGGGGCTATAATCAAAAGCAGCTTCATTTAAGTTTGAGTAACGATTTTAGGACAAAATCTAACTCAAACTGGGGGCTATAATCAAAAGCAGCTTCATTTAAGTTTGAGTAACGATTTTAGGACAAAATCTAACTCAAACTGGGGGCTATAATCAAAAGCAGCTTCATTTAAGTTTGAGTAACGATTTTAGGACAAAATCTAACTCAAACTGGGGGCTATAATCAAAAGCAGCTTCATTTCAGTTTGACTAACGATTTTAGGATGAAATCTAACTCACACTGGGGGCTATAATCAAAAGCAGCTTCATTTAAGTTTGACTATCGATTTTAGGACAAAATCTAACTCAAACTGGGGGCTATATACTACACAACATGCAAGTACAGGCTACAAGTCATACCTGCTTCACACGAGGGCTCCAACTATCCGTACCAGCGTCAGCCACCACAGATAAGCACTGCGGCAGTACGACCGAATGCCGACAGCCATCATCATGCTCAAAAGTCAGACCCTCATAGAACGGAGGAGGCTGGACCTCAAGGTCAGGGTCACGTGGCTACAAGATACAAAAATCGCGATCAATTTTTGCTTTTTGAACAAGCACATATATACAGAACAAATGCAAAAACAAAAATACACCTCAATCACGACAGGCGCCAAAGCAAGACGCGCCCACGATGGATTGTCCTCATCTGATCTCAACAGGGAGTCCGACTCGCCCTCACGATGTACATCGCGACGAATATCAGCATCCGACGTCTGAACAAAAAGGACCTTAGGAGGAGGCGCAGGCACAACAAATTCACCCCTAGTCGTCTGCGCGGACAGACGGTCGCCTAAGAACCAATACGAATCGTACTGAGTCGCAATGTACAACCTCTGTGTATCGCGAAGAGCAAAGCGAGTCGCAATCGACGCAGGGACATCCGCATAATCTGCCCAAGGATTACGAACAAACTACAAAAACAAGAAATGAATCAAGATTTGCAAACGCAAGCAAAGCATGAACACAAAGCATCAAAAGGAATACAGACTCCTTTTACCTTATCAACGGTCATCCCGTTGAACAGCACTCGAGCAGCATCATAAGTCAAGCGAATACCCTTCCTATTTGCCGTCGCATAAGCATGAAAAGCAGGATACTCCGCCGTCACGGCAAAGTTGTCAGGAAGCAGCGACGGGAAATGAGCATAACACCAGGACAACGAAGAAACAGAAAATACATCAACAAAAGAGGGGGTCACAGCAACGAAATAATAAGACATCACAAAAAGGGGAAAGTAAAGCAATCATACCTCCATCAACAAGCCAGGACCAACCAAGGACGGTTGAGACCCATCATCGATCTTATCAGGACGGACTGCGTCCCTACAAAATCGAATCAAGAGACCCATGGCAGGAGTGACCCAGTCAAAATCACCTAATCTAGACAAGTTCCTCAGCGCCATTAAAACGGCAGTCGATGCCCGCTCGCCTTTATCTCCAAAATGAGTGGCCGACAGAAACCACCATAACCACAACCGAGCATTCTGCTCATGACTCGCATCACTCACCTGCTTCTTCCCACGGCCCTTGAAGTAATCATTAATCCACGACGTCCGAGGCTGAAATGTGTTTCGCTCATCCCTCGCACATCTAATGCCGCCTCCAATCAAACGAACAACCGTTGCACTAGAAATAGCAGGACGCGCTTTGTCCCACGCAATCACCTCCTCTCCGTGAGGAAGCCCCGAAACAATCGCAAGAGACGAGAAAGTAATGCCAACCTCGTATCCAGGCATATGGAAGGTATTAGTGGTATCCCAAAATCTGTCTAGCAACGCTCGAAGCACAGAAAGATGCGAATTCACGTTCTTCTTACGCGCCTCCTTCCACTTCGTCAACAACGAACCGAAGGCAGTGCTAAGAACTATATCCCGCGATTCGGGAGGCAATTGCTTGTTAAAAACATCCATGACAGTGCGGAAACCAGCGAAGGTCCTCATAGTACCCAACTTGAAGCCAACCTTCACCCGAGTAGACAGGTGCTCCAATGGGTTCCAAACTAAGCTCACACCGTCCCAATCCTTGGCAACATTTGCCCACAATCTCGGCCCATGAGGAAATGATGGCCTCAAGCCTAGCTCATCAACCACACCCATAAACATATCTTGCGCAGCAGCCGGTCCGGCATCGTCACCAGCCTCACCATCCACAGCATCTGCAGCCTCACCTCCGAAATCACCTACAACCTCACCTCCAACTACAGCCTCAGCCGCGTCATCCACGACCTGCTCATCATCCTGCTCCTCCTCGGGCTTAGGAACATCCTCAAAAGCATCCTCAAGACGACGGGGAGGACCTCGTCTTGGCTTATCAACAGCAGGATCATCTCCAGACTCGTCAGAACTCACCCCACCAGAAACGCAAGCACTACTACCCTCACCTCGCTCACAACTACCACTAGCCTCAGTAGCACGACGACTACGCGTCCGAACACCACCCTCAGCACTACTAGCAACATCAGCTACTTTACGCTTCCTACTAGGCCTATCATTCTTACGTCCACCCCCACGATCTCTACCTCGGCCTCTCCCGGCAGACACCAGTGGCTCAGGAGCCCCACGTCCACGCCCAGCACCTTGCAAAGGCACAGACCCGGCTCCACGCCCACTAGCAGGAGGCCTAGGCGACTCAACAGTAGCCCCACGTCCACCTACGGAAGGCATAGGTAACTCTATGACCGGCTCCACAGGAACCCCGGTCGCATTTACGGCACACCCTACATCACCAACAGAAGGCCCTGTCGGTTCCACAGTAGTGCTACGCTCGCTAACAGAAGGCATAGGAGACTCCGGGACAGTACCCTGTACCTCATTCCCTGGCGTCAAAGCGGGAGGAGTCTTAAACAAATCAGACTGGGACGGACCCTCAGAGGTCTCTAAATGATGACGCAGCTCGGATATTGGGCACGGCTCCCCTGCAAAGACTAAAATCGATGCTCTGGATGACGTCCTGCATAGCACTGGTCGTAGGTATCACGATCTCAGGGTCACCTGCATAGATTCAAGAAACACTCTTAAGCAACGCAGCCATATGATATGACAAAATACAATTCAGTCAAAGCAAATTCACGATCGGCAGAAGAATGCACATATACAAAGACAGTAGGAAAGCAAGCTTCAGGCCTATCTTTGACAGAAAAGGCTAAAAAGGAACAGAAATACAGAAATGCATATTTCATAACACATATACGATATCTACATTAATACACATTTAATCCAAGGAACAAGGATACACAAGGACAGAGAAAAATCAAGCAGAGCAACAGAAAGCAAGCTTCAGGCCTATCTTTGACAGAAAAGGCTAAAACAAAGCAGAGACGCAAAAATGCATATTTTATGACACATATACAATGTACACGGCATGCACGTTCAAGTCCAAAGAGCAAGAATACGCAAAAGCAAAGGAAAAACAAACGAAACAGCAAAAAAAAAAAAGCTTTAGGCCTGTTTTTGACAGATAAGGCCAAAACAACGCAGGAGTACAGAAATGCGTATATCATGACACGTATGCGATATATACGTCATACACAACCAATACAAAGAGCTAGGAAGTACGAAAGATGACAAAAAAACCAAGCAAAGCAACAGAGAATACGCTTTAGGCTTATTTTTGACAGATAAGGCTAAAACGGCGCAGAGAGACAAAAATACTCAGTTCATGACACGTATACGACATACAAGTCATGATGAACACCCACAAAAAATTTTCGTACAAAAATCATGTCCCGAACGCCTCGACTGAATAGCCTTGGTGAAACGCACGCATGCTACAAAAACGGCCTCTTCATGGCCTTTTCTTAACCAAGGAAGCCCCAAACTCCCACGAACCAACACTTCAGCCAACCCAAACAGCCTACATGGCAATACATCCAAAACCCGAAGCACGGAAAGCAAGAAAAACGGTTTCAAGAAGCTTAGCTCAATTACGCAAATATACTCCAAAACACCCCGAAACACCTCCAGATGACGCATACTCAGCAAAACTAAGCAAGACATATACCATACAAGTCATCACGACCCAAGACGAAAGTTTTCGACAAGTTTCAGAACCGAAAATTTCGACCCAAAAGCCGTCTCCCACACAAAAACACACGAAAATCACGGATTTTCAAACCGTTTTTCAAGTACAAGTCACCCAAAGCCTCGTCATTAGCATACACGGACGTTTCAAAAACAACAAGGCCACTCAAGATCGTGTCGCACGACAAAATCAGAGCACAACTACCAAAAACACCCCCTTTACACGGTTTTCAACCCGAAAAACCCGCTTTTCGCGCCTATTTCAACGAAACAAATTTACCCATGCATTATACTACTAACGGGTAACCTACATTGAAACTTTGAGCATGTTTCGAGACAAAAACGAAAAATGACCAAAATGCCCTTAACCTTCTACACGAAAAACAGCCCCGAGATATGGGTTTTTCACATGCAATCATCAACAATAGCAAGACAAGCCTCATAGTACTCTCAAGCATCGATTTCAAGCAACGATAATAGCAAAATTCAAATCAAGCAAAGCGGTTTCACATAAACCTTAAAAAACGAGTTTTGGGTTAAAATCGACTCAAACCAACTTCAAACCACGAAATAGCAACTTGATTGAGTGCATACCTTGGTCCATTGCGAATCGTAGGAGGCGGAATCACGAATTTTGGTTGGAAAATCGCCAAGAACGAGTTTTTTTATTAAAGTGTGTTTGTGTGTTGTTTTCGGCTGTTTTGCAAAACCTCCCCCCTACCCGTGTTTTTGAACAAAAAATGACACACACACACACACTAAATCGCCAAAATTCTGGCGATTTTATGGTCAGGCACGGGTCTATTTTTGGTTTGGGCTGGTTACCATGGTCCATTACGCTATTAATCCACTCTTTTACGCCCTGTTATAAGGAAAACATAAAGATACACGTGCTCGTTACAAGTCGACAGTCCAATTTCACAAAGTAATAACACCTATACACTCTTTACGAATTACAAATCAAAATACGTATACTCCTCACGAGTTCAATACGTATATTTTTCAAAAACAAATACACTCTTTACGAGTTACAAATCAAAATACGTATACTCCTCACGAGTTCAATACGTATATTTTTCAAAACACATACATTTTTTACGAGTTACAAACCAAAATACGTATACTCCTCACGAGTTAAATACGTATATTTTTCAGAACAAATACACTCTTTACGAGTTACAAATCAAAATACGTATACCCCTCACGAGTTCAATACGTATATTTTTCAAAAACAAATACACTCTTTACGAGTTACAAATCAAAATACGTATACTCCTCACGAGTTCAACACGTATATTTTTCAAAACACATACATTCTTTACAAGTCACAAATCACAAATACGTATACTCCTCACGAGTTAAATACGTATATTTTTCAAGACAAATACACTCTTTACGAGTTGCAAGTCAAAATACGTATACTCCTCACGAGTTCAATACGTATATTTTTCAAAACAAATACACTCTTTACGAGTTACAAACCAAAATACATATACTCCTCACGAGTTAAATACGTATATTGTTCAAGACAAATACACTCTTTACGAGTTGCAAATCAAAATACGTATACTCCTCACGAGTTCAATACGTATATTTTTCAAAACACATACATTCTTTACAAATTCAAAACCACAAACACATATACTCCTTACGAGTTAAATACGTATATTTTTCAAAACAAACACACTCTTTACGAGTTGCAAATCATAATACGTATACTCCTCACAAATTCAATACGTATAATTTTCAAACACAGACACTCTTTACGAGTTAAAAATCAAAAATACGTATACTCCTCACGAGTCAAATACGTATATTTCTCAAATACATACACTTTTTACAGAAACAAAATACGCATTTCTTATTCAAATCAAGAACACAGAAACGCAGAATTTTCCGCATATCAAGAACGCAGACACCCATGCTCTCTGCGAAAGAGAAAGACAAATCACAGATACACAAACAAGCACGCCCATGCAAGACGCAGGAGATAGCCAAGCTGCAAAACGCCATCAAATGACACCCAAACAACAGCAGGCCGGCAAGCCCTTAAACATGCAGGACCGTCATGTCCTTAAACATGCCGTCCCTCCCCGCATTCCCGACACTAAGTCCTCGTCTCTCCCCGAGACACATACTTAGCGTCGCCAGGTAGTATCGAGACTGTAATGGTTCGGATACTATCTTCTAAGTTTGACTAGCGCTTTAGTCCAAGCTCAGCCAAACTGGGGGCTCTGTAGATACCCGTATCCGTACCCCCCAAAAGCAAATCCGATGACGAAAAGGACTTTTCATGCATGTTTTAAATAAGACGAAACGGTACATAAGTGTCTAAAACATTTTAGTCATTTTTTAACGTATTAATTTTGAATTTGCGTACTTCGTAAAAATGAATATTAATTTAGTCATTTTAATCGTAAGTCGACACAATACGCACAAGCACGACACAAAGACGCCTCACAAAAATGGCCGAAGAACACAAAAACAACCCGAACACACAAGAACGGCCCAAAATACGCAAGAAGGCCCAAACACCCGAAACGGACCAAAACGCGTCCGGGGTCACATTTTTACGAAACAAGATCTCACAAAGTCGTGAAATAATATATTACAATATTATTTTACTTCGAGCCAAGATCGAAAAACACGACGAAAAACCGAAACACGAAACACGAAACACGAAAACAAAACCAAACAAGTCAAGTTGATGGATCAACTTGTGCCAAGTTGATGTATTAAGTCCACAAAAGTCAGCAGCAAACAAACAACGTCTTACATACCTACGATAATGTGCTGCACAAAATACGGCGCTACAAATTTGTCAGAAATAGGGGTGAAAATCGCCAGAACACTGGCGATTTTCCCCCTCCCCTCTGACAGTCTGGCGATTTTTTGATTAATCGTTAGTTCTCTGGCAATTTTCTGAGCAACTATACATAAAACACGAAGCATTTGCTATAAATAGCAGCCCTTATTCGACTCAAAACTCATCAACATTCATAACAACAACTCATATACTCAATTCAATTCAATACTCATACTCACAAAAAGCCTCTCGCACTTATAAATCTCCACTCTAAAAACCGTCTTTGCATTTCAAGGTAAAGAAATTTTACCTTCCGATTGGACGTTCGAGACTTATAGGGTTACCTTAACCCACCCCGATATTGGCATTAACGAACCCGTATTCGCAATACGATTGTAGTAATTCGAATCGAAAGATTCGTCTAAACCTCGCCAATATCGCATAAACAAACGACTCAAAATCACTTAATTAAACACCACTTTTACATTATGCAAATTCTGGATTCATGCATTAAACTATGACTAAAACACGGATTCGACATTTAACTGTACCGTCTCAACTAGTCTCTTAAACATGCAAAACCGAGGGTTTTATAAAATCTTACAATTGAATACAAGTCGGAGAATAACGTTTATTTATTAATTCAAATACAATGAATTAGTGATTTAACGTATATTTCCTATAGCAAATCGTCATAGCTTTGACGGTTTACATTTCTTTTACATATTTGTCGAGTCATATATTTGCATTTGTACGTAGCGTCCTATTAGCCCAAATATCGAAATTAAAGCATTTGTTTTCATATTAGTAAAGACTACTTTTACGTAGGCTTTTTTATTACAGTTTTCATAATACATTTTGTCAAAACTTTCAAAAAGTAACCTCACTCCGAATACTCTCTGGTTTCACAATAACCTCGGACGGATAGGTATCGACGCACCTTGAAATCTGAGACACCCGTGTCTTATATTTTAAGACGCGTCGAATAGGTTCCAAATTCCTTTAATATTTGGTGGCGACTCCAAAAATACATTTCAAAAGGATTTTTATACTTCTTTTTATCACAATTACATGTAATGACATTCCCCCATAAGCAAAAGAACGCTCGAGCGAGCCAAGCACTAAAAGCGAAGCCCCCGCGAGCGAGTTTCTTGCAAAATTTTCCCGCGCCGTGCATTCCGCCCCATGACATTTCTCGAGGGCGTGCGCGAGCGGGGCGTCGAGAAGGGATCCCCCTAATCCGGTATCCTCAAATATATTGAGTTTGTGGCAATCTATTTCTTTAATGTTTTTTTTGAAAAATAAAAAATAAGAAAAACAACAGTAACGGTTTTTAATAAAAAACCGTTTTAAAAACATGTTTCTAAAACGGTTTGCATTAAAAACCGTTGTTTTAAATCAATTTAAAACAACGGTTTTGAACTAAATGTAAACTTTCAGTACTATTTTATTGATTTTATGTATACTAGATACTTAGATTTCAAAAACCCTTAAATAACGATTTTTATTCAAAAATCGTTTTAAAAAACATGCTTCTACAACGGTTTTTCTTAAAAACCGTTTCCTAAAATTTGTATAAACAACGGTTTTATTTTAAAACCGTTGTTTATACCTAGTTTTTAAAACAGGTTTTTAAAACCCGTTGTTTATACTTTGTTTTTTTTTAAAAAAAAAGACGCTCATATATATTTTCATTTGAGCAGTTTAAAAGTTTCTTCACACCAATTTTCAGTACTTTGTCTTTTTCATTACGCTTTCGCACCATTTTTCTCCTTTACTCTCAGTTTAAAAGTTTCTTCACTTTCAAACAAAATTTCTCCGTTGCTTTTTCGTTTTCGAAGTTCATACTCTGTTCGACGTTGGGCTTAAACCCTAATTTAGTTGATTTAAACAGGTTCTTTCTTTCCCTTTTATTCCGTTTTTTAAACCCTAATGAATTGAATTGATGTTGTTGTTATTGAATTATTGTTGTTGTTGTTGAATTATTGTCGTTAGTGTTGAGGGTTTAGTGTTGTTAATTTAGGGTTAGTGTTGTTAATTTAGGGTTAGTGTTTTTAATTTTACGTGAGGGTGACTGTAACAACCCGGATTTTCCAATAAAATAAAATAAAGAAGTAAAAGGATTTTTAAAAGAAAATGAATAAAAATGAAGGCCACGGTGGCGGAAACACCGTGTAATCCGAGTCGTCACTCACTAAACAACTAAACAACGATAAAGAGGTAGGCCTTGAAGCCTAATAGTGGGGAGTAAATACCCTTTACAATCCTTAACCAAAACGAGATAGAAATCAAATAATAACAAGTCTAAACCAACAAGTCTAATCCAAGTTCCTCAACAAAAGCTAGCTACGGGGTCAATTCTCACGGCTTCTCACACTTCAAACTCCGTCTCACAAGAAACCTCGCCACACAAAGAATGTAATATGACAATCAAATGGGAGTAACTAGGTGCTCCCCAGTCATATTTCAACATAATCAACGTGAACAACAATACAACCTAAATGCACGACCAACATAGATAATCCTCAAGCTAACTCAATAATTAACCAACTCAACCTGTGACCTATAACCAAAATATATCAACCAACCATCTTACAAATCATACAAGCTCAACCTGTCATCAACAAAGTGACAGTCAACAACCAACCTGAATGCCATCAACAAAGTGATAAACAATAACAATCAATCAATCGCAAGAGTAAGCACGGAGAACTGGGTAACCACATAACCGTGAATCACCCCAGACCTCACCCTAACCGGTGATACCTCCAAACCCTATGGCGGAACCACATAACAGTGAATTCCCTTTTAAAATGGACCTCACCCTAACCGGTGATACCTCCTTTGTCTTAATTTGGCCAAACCTCACCATAACCGGTGACGACATACAACTTACCATAGTCTCTAACCATAACCGGTTGAGAACCCAAAGGGCGGCATCCGTCCTACAAAAGACGTCGTATCTCCTCACGCACGAGCCATAACCGTACCCGTACGCACACTTAACTCAAGCATACAAATAAGCCAATTCAATAACCTGAATCAACTCATATCCAACATAAGCCAATCCAATAACCTGAATTAACTCATAACCAACATAAGCCAATCCAATAACCTGAATCAACTCATAATCAACACCAATTTAATTATTCCTTTACTCAAAATCATCACAACATCCATCTTAAACTCATTAACAACAAATTTATCCATTTAATAACCATCTCATAATCAACCTCAACGTTATTGTGATCAACAATATAATAAACCATCTTAATACGGAGTAAGTAACCTTACAACCCAATAATAACCACAACAAACCCTTATTACGGAGTAATTAGACTTTTAACTCAATAATAACCATGATAAACCATCATATCATCCCAAAGTTATCATCTCTACTCAACTTAATAACAATATAACCCAAATTCAATATAACAATCACCCTAAATCATTCCATAAGACACATTAGTGTGAGACCAACACAAATAAGACCAAAGAACATGATTTCATAGCACAATCAACCCAAAGTTCATAGCTTTACATACATAACAACAATCAAATCATCCTCAATCAATCATATGGTCTCACACGAGTCAAAATATCACTAAGGCTACACCTAGTTACCTTTTACCGCTCCAAAACCAAGTTAGCCTTCCTTCTCGTCAATAAGAATGGTGTCACCTTCTTCTAGATCTCCTCCTCCTTTGCATAATCAAGCCAAATCAAACAAGCAATGAATACACAACATAAACACACATAAAATAATACAAAATCAGAAAAATAAAATAGCTAAAAGAGATCCTATACCGAGGGAATTGACTAGGAAAGGTTTAGGGCTAAAGAGAAGAAAGAAAAGATGATCAACAATGGAGTTTGATGAGTTTTGAGAGAGTTTTTGTGAGAGAATTATGGGGGATGAATGAGGATGAGATTAGGAAGATAAAAATCAGATCTTAAGGTTGCTAGGGCTAGGAGTTAATAAGATATTTAATGTCTTGATCAAAAAGCTACACAAGAAACCCTAAACCCAACCCGAGCTGGGGGTTCGGCTCGGCCCAGGGTGGACCGGTTCAAACTGACTCCTGAAAATTTGGCGATTCTGACGGCGTCGAAAAAAATCTGTGATTTAGCCTTTTGAATCACCTGAATCGGAGTTCGTATGAGGAAATTACACCGTTTTTAAGTTAATTACTCCGTTTTTAAGTTCTGACTACGGTTTCGCTTATTTCACGAGCCAAAAATAACAAAATTAAGAGAAATGAAATACGAATTTAACGAAATGAATTATTTAAATAAAAGGGAAAAGTCGGGGTGTTACAGTGACAGTGGGTGGGTAGGGTATGAGGGTTTAGGGTGGGTTTGAGGGTAGGTTTACGGTGGGTATGAGGGTTTAGGGTGGGTATGAGCGTTTACGGTGGGGCAGGGGATGTGAGGGTTTAGGGTGAGAGTGGAGTAGGGTTCTTTATTCTTCTTGATGTGAGGTTTAGGGTTCTTTGAGTGAAGTAGAGGTTGTTGTCGTTCTTTATTCTTCTTTGCATTTTGCTATTATTCTTTATTCTTTGTTCTTTGTTATTCTTTATTCTTTGTTTCTTTATTATTCTTTATTCTTTGTTTGTTTATACGGAGTAATAATGTCGAGTTAATGTTCTGTTTTTGAAGGCTTGCTATGGACGATAAAGAGCGTGAAAATGATAGTGTACCGAAACGTCGAGGTAGAGGACGTTCCAAACAACCAGAGGCAATGAAGGCCATTGCCGATGGTAAACCGCTTCCTCTTACTTAGAACGATGATCTTGGCTTGCCAAATGGACCATTGAGAAAGAAGTTTGCTTCTTTCATTGGGATTGTCACAAAACACTATGTTCCTTTCGATTTACAAAATATAAAGCAATTGAATACCAAGTTGAGGGATGAAATTTTAAGTATGTTGAAGGTATACATATTATTCATTATTTAATTAATTCTAAAACTTTTGTCATGGTTATTTTTTTAATGAAACTAAGTATTTAACTATGTAAATTATTTTATCTGCAGAAAGCTTACAATGTGCCCGATAAATACAATCGTTATTGTATGACCAAGGTAGCAAATTCATTTCGAACGTGGAAGGCTCAAGTGGCTAAAATGCACTTGAACAAAAAGGAGAAAGGGAAGGTGATAGATCCAAAGATGCCACCAGAAACATATCCCGGGATCACACCCCAAGTTTGGAAGAACTTTAAGATACAACGTGAAACACCTGAACTTAAGGTATATACTACGTTTGAAAATACATAATTTAGTTGATTTAAATTAACTAATTTATATATATATATGTGTGTTTAATTTATTGATTTCATTTGAAGGTTGTAAGTCAAAGAAACAAGGAAAACATTGGAAAGAAAGAGTATTATTAATGCACCGGTCGAGACGGTTTTCTGCCTCTTGTGGAGAAAGTTGTAAGACTTATAAATATACTACACTATCTTTTTTTCAATTTAGAAACCCTAGGGTAAGACTTATAAATAAGCCTCTTGTGGTTGTCGTTCTTCATTGCGTCTTGTTCTTTGTTTTTGTCGTTCTTTGTTGTTGTCGTTCTTTATTCTTTGCTATTTCTCTTTGTATGTTATTATTTTCTTTCTTTGTTGTCGTCTTGTTCTTTGCTATTTATTCTTTGTTGTGTCGTCAACTATTATTCTTACTTGTACGTATTATTATATTTGGATCATAAAGGATGAAGAAGGTGTGATAATAAACCGACCTGATGTATGGGTCCTAGGCCACACTCCGAAATCAGGCAAATTAACAGGACCGAGTGAAAAGGCAAAAGCGGCAATTGTACGTACTACTCTTTATATTTGATTCATTAACTACTTTTGCAATTTATCACCGTAATATAATACTTGCATGAATTAATTTTTTCAATGATGAATAGGATGTAGTAGTCGAAAAGGCGAAAGAAGGTACATTCACTCCTGGACGAGAAAAGGACATACTTGCTGAGGCAATTGGTCGACTTGAGCACAAGGGTCGTTTTAGAGGTATGCCAGGTGGAGTTAGCGTAATTAAGGCTTTTGGAAGGGCCGCCAAAAAACAACGAACGACTAACACTATCGATGATCCATTAATACGTAATAAACTAAATTATTATTATTGTATTTAAAATGTTCCTTATTATATATATATATATATATATATATATATATATATAGAGTTAGGATCCGGTACATCCTAACATCTTTGTACATCCTACATCCTAATCTAAGCCCTTAGATCAAAGGAATGGAGGGCCAAGATTGAGCCAAAAAAAAAAAAAAAAAAAAAAGCGCACGGCCTAACTATTAGTTATAAAGTTACTATGATTTGTTTTGATACTTTTAGTTCTAAATAGTGATACTTTCAGTTATCGTAAGTGATACTTTTTGTAGGATGTAAGACATAAATATTTTGCTATAGATTTACAAAGATCGTGATACTTTTAGTGTAACTTGTGAAACTTTTAGTGTAAATTAGTGATACTTTTAACATAATATTGTGACATAATATAAAATAAAGTGATACTTCCACATAATGTTTTGTTACTTTTAACATAATATTGTGATACTTTATATTAACATTTGATACTTTACAATAAATTCATATATATATATTGAGTAATGAAACATTGTAGAATTTAAATCATAATGAATTCAACAAAGATCGTGATACTTCTTGTGTAATAATATGATACTTTCAGTTTAAATTAGTGATACTTCTATTTAAAAAATAATATTACAAGCAACTCATTGAGACATTTCATCAAACACTTAGTTGCATACAACACACAAGAACACAATAATAACTTAATCAACATAGTAGTTCCACCACATCAAAGTGAGATGACGATGAACGATCACGATCACGATGAACATCAAATTGAACGATGACGATAATGATGACGTTGAACGCAAAAGCTTCAGTTGATGATGAAGATGAATGATGATGAAAAACATACAATTGAACGATGACGATATGAAAATTCAACATAAATCGATGCATAAATTGATCGAGGAGAATTATATTTTTATTTAGCACAATTAAATGTAGAAATTGGTAGATGAGAATTGAATGACAAAAAAAAAAACAAAAAAAAAAAAAAAAAAAGAATTGAAAAAAAAAAAAGAAAAAAAAAATAAATATGAAAGAAAAAAAAAATAATAAATCCCCCCTCATAAAGAAAAAAAAAATAAAAAAAAATAAATCCCCCCTCATAAAGATAAAAACAAATAAAAAAAATAAATCCCTCAAAGGGAAAAAAAAACAAAAAATAAATTCACCCTCATAAAAAAAAATTAAATAAATAAATCTCACTCACCAAAAAAAGCTATAAATCAGTGAATTTGGATCGTGAGATCCTGAAATTTGAGATTTGGATGTAGGATGTATAATTGTTGGGAGGATGTATAAGATCCTATTTCTATATATATATATATATATATATATATTTGAGATCCCGTACGAACTTAATACTTCCTCCATTCCATTAGATTCTTTACGTTTCACTTTTTTGACACTATTCATACGTGTGTAGAATCTTCGATAAAACTTCTAAAATACAAAATAAAAAATAGTCATGTGTGATCTTGTTTTAATTGTCTTAACGAGGACATTATTAATATCAAAAATTTAAAATTTTCGAGAATACGAATCCAAAGATATGAATCTAAACAAAACGAAGTATTGATGACGCGCAAGATAAAGAAACGTAAAGACCCATTTGGAATGGAGGAAGTATATAATACGAACTGTACGAACTCTAGTCATTAGATCAAATAACATCAACGACTGATATTACTCATTAAATTCATACCTCCAGGCCCACCTATTTACCCAAACCCTACATCTTACTTTCACTTATCCTTATCCATCTTAACCTCCGGCCATCAGTACATATCAGAGCTCCGACATCAACGTCGCCGGCGACCACCTCGATTCCACTTCCACCACAGTTCATCTCCGTCACACTCTCGTTTTCTCACCGCTTATAGTTCTCCTCTGATTTTGAGTCACCCGAAGTCGTCCTTCGAGCACGCCGTTGCCGTCAACTTCACCGACATCCTTCTTACCTCTACCGGTAAGTCCGATATACTATCTTTCCCACCTTCGTTCTCTTTTTTTTTTTCCTTTATCTCTCTCTCTCTCACGTGCCCCTTACCGGAGCTCCGACCATTGGAGCCATCACCTCTTTTAATGGAGCCGGTGTTGATCCTCATCTCACGTGCTATTGTTTTCTTGTCAGACGTAAAGTCGTCGTCAGACTCAAAATGTGCTCCTCACTTGTTGAACTGGAAATGCTACCAAAGATCTTATCGATCTGCATAATTGTACTCGAATAAAAGGCGTAATTTTGCCCTTACTTTCTTTTCTATTCTTCTGCTCTTTTCGATCTTATTGGGGTGTAAATACTCCTTTATTGATCTTCAATAAAAATATAATTGCATTATTTGAACTCAAAATGTTATCTATTCTTGGTGGTTGTGAGTTGTGGGTATAAGTGGTAATGGTTGTTCGGTTGCGCGGTGATTGTGGTGGTAGTCGGAGGAACTAGTACATAAAAGCTTGATGCCAGATACAAGAATTAGTATACCAGATACACAAATTTGTATCTGAGGTACGCGAATCTGTTTGAGTACATGGAAAAGTAGCTTCTGTATTTAAATTACTACGGAGTAAGATATGTATCTGGTTACGTCCTAGGGTTCGTAGCATAGTTAAAATGGAATGTACCGGGTGTGACTTACTTATTGGAATTGTGGTGATATTTTCATGTGATTTTTCTTTTGTGATATTAGAAATCCGATAGATGTGTTGGAATTTAAGTTGTGGTACAATGTTCTCTAAATATATTGGCTAAAGCATTCTTCTTGGACTTAGGTGTCTTAGCGAGAAAACCTTTTCTTTCATTGTATGATCTCTTTGATTTCTAAATTCTAATTATAGGTAAGACCAGAATTTTTGTTTAAAGTATGTGTAATTACTTCATGTGATATTTGATTGTAGGCAAGACCATCATTTTTAGTTAATTTTTGTTTTGTCAATGGATAATTCAACCTCTCCAGCCTTTGTCTGTATGGTGAGTATCAAAATCTCTCCAATTCTCTCATCCACATGATATTTTAACTAATTTGAAAGTAAATGTTACAACGAAAGTTGTTTGTGAAGATACTAGATACATAAATTTGTATCTTAGATACACAAATGTGTTTGTGTATCTAGAACATTGATTTGCGTATCTGAAAGACTAATATGTGTATCTAGAACATTGATTTCCGTGTCAGAAAGACTAATATGTGTATCTTCTTTGCACATAACAATTCTTTTGGTACACCTTAAAAATAAGTCTCGCAAAGGCTATTAGCTCAGTGGCAGAGCAATGTGAAATGGATAGAGATATGAGTTAGAATCCCATATAGCCTACAAGTTTGAAGTTCTTGATTGTCAATAAGATTTTGAATTTGAGGTAACTACCGTGATATTGAAGTCAATTGCTGACATTTAGTACGTGTAGCTAAAATGCTGTATGATGCCTTATGTATCTATTGAGCTATTTATGGTACCTTTGGGCCACATATCGATTCAAATTAGTTGCTTACCATGTGCATCGTCCCCTACAAAGTTTCAGGTAGCCAAGTATAACAGACACCCGAAAGGGGTCTTTCTGTCATAATTTCTTTCTTTCCTATGACGTAGTTACCATTTGTGTCACTTTCTTATGACATGGTCCACTATTCACGATGTTGTTGTCGACTGAGATCTCAAATGTACGAGTATTCACCCTATCTAAACTAATTCGTGAAAGGTTTGTTCGAATGTGGATATGAATCTTTGAAGATGAGCTTTATTTACATGAATAACATCCTATGATCATCGTCCTTTCTTGCAGATGGCTTACGTTTAGTCGTAATTGATAGAGTTTTAAGACTTGGTGGATATTTCATTTGGATTTCACCGATCACAAACGCTAGTAATAAAATAAATTAAAAGAGAGGTCTTTCAGTTATTATTTCTTCATTTTCAACGAAGCAGTTAGTGTATTCGTCCCTTTCTTATGACATGGTCCACTACGCACGATATGGTGTGACTGCTGCGGCGTGCTGTTATCTACTGTGCGCTGCTACGTGCCGTCTTTTGCTGCGCGCTGCTGCATGCTGTCGCCTGTGCACTACTGTGTGATGTCATCTGTTGCGTGCTGTCGGCTGCGGCAAGCTGTGATGTGTTGTCATCTACTATGCACTGTTGTGTGCTGTTGTCTATTGCGCGCTGCTCCTGCGCGCTCCTGTCCACTCCACTATAGTGTGATGTCATCCTCGTGATGGTTGGTGAGCATCCCATCGGTAGCATAATGAAGTAGCATAAAGAAGGTTTTCTCTGTATATTTTGGTTCCCGATGAAAATTACCATGTAATTAATCAATTGTAAGTATTTGTAAAGCACTTCTTCTGGCTGATATTTCTTTCTTTCAGGATATGACAACCAACTTTGATGGGGATGTGGAGTCTGCGAGTGCTGTAAACTTGTCGTCATTGTCGACGAATGCATTTATCAGAAAAGTAAGATTGCTCGATTATTTTGTTGCGCGAGTTAGAGATACATGGAAGTGTGTGTTAGTTACGTTAAACCATTAACTAGATACATAAATACATAATAAGACGTTTCATGTATCTATAGAGCTAAATTGTGTATGTGGAGCATTGTATTGTGTATCTCACTATGTCGGTAGTGGAGTTCATTGATTTGATTGTGGCGGGTGGATATGAAATCCATATACATTAATATGTAATCTGGAGCTATATTGTTCCATTTTGTGTGTGTACAACTTGTATGGTTCGAATTCTAACCTAGTTCACACGAGACAATGATACCCCATCAATGATGACGCTTTGCGGGGATGCTACAACCGGATGTCGTCCTTCGATCATGTCGTCGTCGTCTCTTGTACCGGATTTCTCCTCACCTCTACCGGTTAGATCCATCATCTCTCTTTCCTATTTTTGTTCTCTCTTTTCCCGTCTTTATCATTCTCTTTGTCTCACACGTTCTCCTTATCAGAACTTTGACCATCGAAGTATCACCTCCAATCACTTGAGCCTTATTGATCTGCATTGTTTCCCACTGTCTTCCTCCACTGCTTTGGTTAGGTCATTGGGGGCAAAGTCATTGTCGGACTCAAAATTTGCGCCTTCCAGATCTACCTAACTGGAAATGTCGCCAACGATTTTCATCGAGCTGCGCAAATATTTTTGAAATCAAAGGTGTAATTTTTCCATCACTTTACTCCCTATTCTTCTGCTTTTATTTCGATATTAATAGAATGTACATACTCCTTTATTTCTCTTTACTAAAACTCTGATACATATGTCGATTCATGTAACTGGAGGACCAATTTACGTATCTGCACTGTTATGTGGTGTACCTAGAGGACCAATTTATGTATCTAGACTACTGATTCATGTACCTGATGTATGACTATGTGTATCTAGATACCCTATTTGTGTATCGAAGCTGGACTTGTGTATCTGGTGGTAGTTGTGCACTCCAAGGGTGGTCGTGAGTGACTATGGTGGCAACTTGTATTTGGTTTGTACCCTATTCGGTGCAAATTAGGAGAAAACAAAGAGCATGACATTGACAGCATCAAACGAGTGGCTATTTGGTTGGCAGGTGAGAATAATGGATATTGTGGTTGTAATGGTGGTATTGATAAGCACTTCAGTGTGGGATGGAATCATAATATTTGTCCAGATACACATATATGTAGCTTGGATACACAATTTATATATGTGGATACATAAATTGCACTGTGCTCTTTTGTTACTGATTTTGTATCTAGAGTGCTTTTATGTGTATCGCAATTTTGTGCATAAGCCACTTAGTCCTTTTCATAAGCTTAAAGAGGCGAAAATTTCCTCAGACAATTTAACTTATACAATTATGGATCTCTCATAATTAGTGGTTGACATTTCATTTTTTGATGTCTATGCAGCTGAATTGTAGAAGAAAGACACGAAGCTCTTCTGCGTATTGCTGTTCGCTCCTGTGCACTTTAGTTTAGAAGAAGTTGATGATCGTGCACTGTTGCCTACCCTTGACGACTTAGACTTAGAGCATGCTTTGTATCAGGTGACGAATTTCTTGTAATCTTAATTCTTGTAGATTCATATTTAATTAGTCTAGATACTTACATTTAGTTAAGTTTGTTTCATGTATATGGAGTAGTTTTTCATGTATCCAGTCTATTGTTTTGTGTATCTTATCGTTCCGCAAGGTTCGGACCATAAGCTAGTTTTCGAAATAAATTTGTTTGTGTATCTGAAGTACTATTATGTGTATCCGGCTTTTTCTTTGCACATAACATTTGGTTTTGTACACCTTCATAAATTTTTGTTTACGTTATCTTTTTGAGTAATAGGTCTAGCAAAGGCTATTAGCTCAACGGTAGAGCTATGTGCAATGCACATAGGTATGGGTTCAAATCCCATATAGCCTACCATATACTCTTCTGATAAGTAAAACTTACATTTTCTCTTTGATTTGAAGTTCATAATTTAAGATATATCCACTCAACTCAGCAACGAAAGAGTAATTGGAATGGTCTTATGGGAATCTTGTAGTCAACGGTGAAACGTGCCTGAAAACGGGGTCGGTGGCGGTAATTCTGGTGATTATTGAAGTCAGTGAGGATTGTTGGTGGTAGATACGGTTGTTGTTTGTAGTGTGATAGTTAAGTTGGTAGATACATAGAACACGACAGTTGATACGAATAATATTGGTGTTTAGTTGTAGTCTTGTAATGGTATCAATGGAAGACTTTGTAATTTGTTCTAATGAAATATTTGTGTGTTATTTAGCGGTTGTTGAGGTACATTTAATAATTGTTGAGGTAACGTCATTTTGTAAGCTAATTTGATTGTACGATTATTCAACAAAATTCATGTAACTAGAGGGAAAAATTCATGTAACTAGAAGGGAAATTCATGTAACTAGAATCATATACCTATGTATACACACGCCCAATTCAGAAGTTTCAGCCCAACTCTTAATACGCAGATTCAGGCCCAATTATCCTCAGTTCCACACTCTTACCACTTAGGACATAGTTGCCCACGTGAGGTGCACGGTACTACTTAACTTGAACGGTATACTTGGGTACTTTGTTCCAAATAATTGTTGGCACACATTTAGTACGTGGACGTTTCTTAAATACATGACTCAATTCATCCATATATTGAGCATAGAGGGAAAATTCAGGTAACTAGAAGGGAAATTCATGTAACTAGAAGGGAAATTAATGTAACTACAGGTTTATATATCTTCCATGTGAGTCTACAGTTCTACGCTATATGTTCATAATTAGTACTCTGTGTTGAGAGATAGTCTCAGCTGTGTGGGGCCAGGTTTATATATCTTCCATGTGAGTCTACAGTTCTACGCTATTGTCTGCTTTTTTCTTTCTTTTTTTCTTTTCTTTTTTTTTTTTTTTTTTTTTAAAAAATTGTCTCACAAAAGCCCACCATAGAAAATTAGAAAAGCCCACCATAGAAAATTAGAAATATATCTCACAAAAGCCCACCATAGAAAATTAGAAATATGAAATGAACGAACCATAAAATTTTTAATCAAAATATTATTAATTTATTATTGGACACTGTAACTAAACCAAAATTGTAACTAGGTGTACAAACTACAACCGTAAAAAATGTAACTAAACCAAAATAGGTGTACAAATAAGAAAATGTGGAGTTAAGAACAAAATAGCTTTGAATGTCAATTATTATGCAACTGTGAAAAAGCTGTAACTAGAGGGAAAATTCATGTAACTAGAGGGGAAATTACTGTTACTAGAGGGAAAATTACTGTAACTGCAACGAAATAAAGTGTAACTACAGGTGAAATTGTTGTAACTAGAGGTGAAATTGTAGTAACTAGAGGGGAAATTACTGTAACTAGAGCCCAGCCCAAGCCCAATCCAAGCCCATTTTCATTTGTTGTCTAACAAATCTCTCTTATCTATTTATTCCCAAGTGGGCCCACTTCAGCCGAATAATGGAACTAAGATGAAAACAATGCAACTAGAATGAAAAATAATGCAACTAAAATGAATAACAATGTAACCAGAAAAATGAACAATGCAACTAGGAAATTACTATAACTAGAGGGATAAAAATTGTAACTAGGTGTACCAACAGTGTAACTACAATGGTAAAAAAATGTAACTAAACCAAACTAGGTGTACAAGGGAAAAGTTATGCTTGACTCATAATAAGTGTAACCACAAAGGGAAAAACAATGTAACTAGGACAATAAAACCTGTAGCTAAACTCATAATAAGCGTAACCACAATGGAAAAATTACTGTAACTAGAGGGGAAATTATTGTAACTACAAGGGTAATTAATGTAACTAGAGGGGAAATTATTGTAACTAGAGGAGAAATTCATGTAACTAGAGGGAAATTAATGAATAATTTTTCCTACTAGTTTCAACAACGTTTATAAAGCTAATTACATTTTTTCCAAAAATTGTATGATTATTCGTACTACTTTTCGAAAAATAATGTATGTTATTATATAAGAGACAAAATAATATTATTATTTTTTTGTACACGTGGGAAAACAATGTAACTATGGGCGAAAACAATTATTGTAACTAGAGGGGAAATTACTGTTACTAGAGGGGAAATTCATGTAACTGCAACGAAATAAAGTGTAACTAGAGGTGAAATTGTTGTAACTAGAGGTGAAATTGTTGTAGAATTCAGAGTGAAATTATCAGAATTCAGAGCGAAAATTATCAGAATTCAGAGGAGAGCCATTGCATTGTAGAGGGTAATTAATGAATCGAAAATTAGAAAGGGATTTCTCAGAATCATTTCTCTCGGTATGCCCAGAGTTAGAAGCTTGATATGCGTCATCATCACCTCACTCATTCTCTTCTCTTCTCTTCTCTTCTCTTATCTTCTCTTTCTATTCTTCCTTGGTTATTGTACAATAAAGACCACCAATTTCACTTTGGAGTCCAGCCCAAGCCCAATCCCAAGCCCATTTTCATTTGCTGTCTAACAAATCTCTCTTATCTATTTATTCCCAAGTGGGCCCATTTTTGGAGCTCAGCCCAATACCAATTTCCACTTCACCCATTTTTTTTCTGACAATTATCAGAACAGTATGAAACGATCAGAAGCTTTAAATAGAATTCAGAGTGAGAAATTATCAGAATTCAGAAATTTAAAATTATCAGAATTAGAGGGCGACATCAGAATTTCTTGGAAATTATCAGAATTCAGATGAAATTATCAGAATTCAGAGGGAGATTATCAGAACTATAGGGGTAATTAATATAACTGGAAATTAGAAAGGGATTTCTCAGTAATCATTTCTCTCAGACTGTAACTGGAGTTAGAAACAATGTACGTACAGCGGAAAAAAATGAAACTAACGTGGAAAACAATGAAACTAAAAGATCATGTCGAATGTAAAAATTGTTTACGATGATGTTCCAACATTGTCCTACATATTAGATGGGGATATTCCTCGAGTTACATTAATGTAACTATGATAAAAAAATCTATTTACGATGATGTTCCTCAAGTTCCAAAATTGTTTACGATGATGCTTCATGCCAAATCCAAAAACTGTTTACGAAAAATCCTGCATGAAAAATAAAAATAAAAATTGTAACTATGATAAAAAAATCTGTTAACTAAACAAAAAATTATCGTAACTAGACGAATTTATTGGACACATTTACAAAGGTAACTACGGGGGAACAAAATGTAACTATAGGGGGAAAAAATGTAACTACAGTGAAAAACAATGTAACTACAGAGAAAATTACTGTAACTAGAAAATTACATGCTCTAGATACATGGATTAGTACTCTAGATGCAGAAAAAAATATTCCAGATACACAAATTGACTAGTATATCTAGAGCATGTAATTTTGTACCTACATTTGTATTTCGTGTATCCAAGTATTAACAATGGATACTATCCACCACGAGCACCACCGATCACCATTGTTGTCGTTCACCACCCACTGATCACCACCCAACACCAAACAATACGACCACCATCCACCACGAGCTCCACCAACAAACACCATACCCATAATATAAACGCAGCCCACTTACTCCGACAACCGTCGCACCACTAACTCGTGGCACTGGTGACATAACTAATCTCAACTCAACCAAGAACACAAGCAGACTCAACTCGACCAAGAACACAAGCAGACTCAACTCCACAGCTTTAGAACTCATCATTTTTGGGAGGATAAATGCTTATCACAGGAGGATTTCAGATGGTATACCAAATCATCAGATAAAGTTCATATTTAATTAACACATGTATAGACAAAATGTATTGATAATACCTTTCTCAAATTCTTATCCCACTTCAGCAATTGAAGAAGCACATGTTGACGATATCCACCTAAATCCTAAACACAACATTGTAAAAATATAACACAAGATTTAAAAATAGTCACGTGCATATTGTATTTGATTAAAGAAAAAAATTTAAAAACCTTATAATAATTCTTGTCAGTCCACAATGCTACATCATGTCCAGCAGCCAAGTATTTCAAAACATAGACACCACAATCATACCTATAAAGAAAAGTTTAAAAAAAAAACACATTTAAAAGGTAATAAAACAATTACAGATTTTAACTTAAAGAAGAATTGATATAAGCGAAGAAAAAAACACAGATACAAAAAACTTACACATTTGTTTGTTGTGGGACTTTCACTTTCTCCAATTCAAAAAAACCGATGCCCGACAACGACTCATAACCTTCCATTTTCTCTAACACTTTTTCATTATTAAAGACCTTGAGAAACAAAAACCAATAATGAACTATTTAGATTACAAAATATAATACTAAAACTTAACTTCATATGAGCAAAGTATTATAGAACAATACATACTTGATCACCGCTGAATTCCGTCCGTAAAATTTTGGGAAACGAAAGTGTGGAAATCGAAAGCATACGGATGTGAACTCACCCAACAGCAGAAGTATCCATGTCGTTTTTAGACAGGGTTATTGTAATTATTGAAACATGCCGAGTAGTCTAATCTGCAACAGTTGCATAAACAACAAGAAGCAACAAATGTCAGCCTTTCCAATCAATTTTGAGATTCACACATATCAACCATTAAAATCATAAAAATACAATAATTCCCCGTCAGGTAGATCAAAAGATACGAAGTACATTTCTATAAGATGAGTGAACGGCTCTTGTCTTCATGGTCAGGAAAAAAAAAAAGTGAATCACATTCGCAGAACATTGTACAAGTGAACTTACTGTTCTGCTCACTCCACATGTTGGACGTAGCTCAATGGCAGTGGATGCAAAGTCTTTACCATACTTTGTAGTGAAATCCAAAGTCTATACCATTTTGGGCACTTCAATAACATTTTATCCCAACGAGTACTTGAACCAACTAGTGGAGTTAAACTAGTTTAGCTACATGTTTTGAGTTCTATAAAATACAATCAAGTTAATAAATTCATCATGAGAGTTTCACCGCCTTTTGTGATCCTGAATCTGTCCTAAAATAACAAAGACTAACCCGGATGCTATACACCCAAAAAAAAAAAAGATAATCTCATTTGAAAATGGGCTAAAAGCTCAATGTAGAAGAGGTTGTTCTTCTCCACAAGTATAACAGTTCAGATTTCAATAAATCATTAACATTGTAGAAGTTGTTCTTAGCTTTAAATAATACTCAATACATACAAAATCAATCAATAAAGTCGTCAAATGCATGCAGTGTATATTTATAACAAAATTAATCATCATCATTATCATTATCCATCTCAAAATAATTACAACCAATTAATCAAAAAAAGTGACGCCATATTGACAACTGAAGAAGGAGCACTATTATGCCTGGAAAGAGGAAGATGCCCTCTGCGGATATACCTCGGCAGGCAAGTACCAGCAAGTCCAGCATACGATAGTGCATAAACCAATAAGAAAGACGATATCAACAAAAAAGCAAACAAAACAACATGGTCTATTTTCATGTCACTACAACAACTATTAGATTCACCAAAATTGCATTCAGATACAGTAAATTGCAATCTGGATACATTTTTTTTCTCACAAATATTTAAGGTAACTAACATTATAAATGATGTATCTACGTATAAAATTAACGGAACCAAAATTTCTATAAACCTAATTCCTTTATTATTGGAAAGAAAGTGTAATTAATTGACGAAATATCATTGAGGAAAGAATAATTAATTATTTAAATCACCAATCATGACAAGAAGCATCATGGTCTTCGGCGAACGGCTCCGACGGTGATTCTGGTTAGGCTGGAGGCGAAAAAATGCTCAAGGGTTGAGGAGACAGGCAGATGCGCTGAACTCGATTCCAGTGAGTGGTTTTAGGGCTCGAGCTCCGGTGACGCTTCCGGCGAGACGGCGATTTTCGGCATGTAAAAGAGAGAGATAGAGAGTGAGTGAGTAGTGATGGAAAAAAAAGAGAATAAAACGAAAGTGATGAAGAGATAGGAGTGGTTTACCGGTGGTGGTTGATGACGGTCTCCGGCGAGAGATTTCAGATCTAAAAATGAATTTGGGTGAGGAAAGGAGAGCAGACGAAGTAACGACAGATGAAGCCTTGTGTTGGTGGTTTCAGCTTTGAACACGGTGGTTTAGGGGAACTCCGGTGACGGCGGGCCACGGTTGCCTGAACTCCGGCGGTTCCAGGTGGCCGTGATGGTGCCTTTGTGGTGGTGGTGTGTGGGTACGTAGGGTTTTGGTGAGGTGTTTGGATAGAAGGCAGTTGTAAGAAATACGGAGTATTAGTGTACCTTTTAGTGATGTGGTGTTTGGGGTGATGGAAGAGGGGTTCGTACAGTTCGGATCATATATGAGTTCGTATGGGATCCCGCCTCTCTCTCTCTATATATATATATATATCAACCCTCACAAAAAAAAGAAAAGGAAAAAAAAAAAAAAGAAAAAAAAACAAATCTCCTCAAAAAAAAAAAAAAAAAAAAAAAATATCAACCCTTAGATTAAAACAATCAATGGTTATGATTACTTCTCATATTTCTCACCTAAGCTCTACTTCTCATATGAACCTAAATCTATATATATATATATATATATAGAGGTAAGATCCGGTGAGTCCACCTAAATATTTGAGTTCATGAGTCCACATATGAGCCGTTGGATCTAAATAAAATGGAGCGTCTAGATTAAGCCACGTAGTCCCCTAACAAAACCCTGACATCTTTCACAATTTTTCACAAACGCACAAAGCTATTTCTTTCTCTAAAAATTGAATTTTAAAACTCTCTCTACATCCTTCTTGAAAATCAACTAATTCATTATATTTCATCTTGATTTCAACTTTGAAGTTTAATTCGATCACTACAATTCACATTAAATTCGTCGAATTTGAATCAAAAAACAACAGGTACACTCCATTCTCATTTTTTTTCCCAGATTTAAGTTCATGTTGTTTAATATGTAATAATTTGATATTAATCTCGTTGAATTCATGTTAATTTTGTTCGAAACTAATGACTATATGTTGAAGTAGAACATTATGATACGATTATATGTAAAAAAATCAAAAAATTGGTTGATTGATATGTGTTCTTATTTGAATGTCGTAAATATCCTATAAATAGATGATTTTGAACGTTTTTTGAGATTATATCAGCAAAAAAAGAACTAATTTTGACTGATTTGTGGCATATTATAGGTGTTTATCAGATTTCTTAGGTTTAATTTAAGGTTTCATATCATCTTCATGAAAATTGGGGTTTAATATTGTTTTATTCTTAAAAATTAGGGTTTCATATTCGAAAATTAAATTTGTTTATGAAACTATCAATACCTAGTTTAGCATTGTTTAGTTGTGAAATTATCGTTTTAAATTATAGAATTGAATTTGTTTGACGACGAAATTGGGGACTTGATAGTTTGTTATCAGTTAATTGACTACACCAACCATACGCTTGCACTTTGCTATGATACTATTATTGGATTGGTATGAGTTTGGATGGATGTTCAATTATCATACAATATTGCATATTACATACTAAGTTATGATATTTCCGTAAAAAATTGTGATATTGTTTGATAATGTTTTTGATACTGTTTGTTAATGATTGTGATATTGTTACCAACCATTGTAATATTGTTTGTTAATGGTCATGATAAATGTATTATCACAGATATAAAGTATCAACAATAAATTTGAAGTTGAAATTTTTAAGTGGATCTGAGAAAACTCCGGCCTAAAGAGACATCTAGCGACATATGATGTGGCTAAACAACTATCAACTAAGAAGTCAAAGGGTGAGAATAAAATGAAAGCGTGGCCATTTCAAATGAAAGTGTAGGGAAAAAATGAAGAGCAAAAAAAGGCTATGAGAGATAGCTGATTCGGTGGTTTGTTGGAGCTGAAGTTTAACGAAAATAACCCTTGGAATTATGACTTTAATTTTAGAAGCGTTTTGTAGATAACAAGATATTATTTTGCATACAATATGACAATGTTTTAACGAAATCTGTTTATGTTCATACTAAAGTTTGGTATACATAAAAATATTGTTTTGCATTCAATTAGTGACGTTTTTGAAATATTTTACACACTGATATTGTTTAACATGTACGGTGATATTGTTTTTGATAGGATGTGATATTGTTCGTCAGTCTCGCTACACGGATATTATCCAACAAGTATGATTTTGTGATACTGTTTCTGAATATTAATGATATTGTTACACATCATACGATAAATATTCATAACCACATATGGCAAATATGAATACGGATTTTTCATTGTGTGTATACCACGTACACAATAAGAACTCACTAATTTAGGAATGAAAGTTAATAAAAATAATTTAATATTAACTATCTAATAGTAAAAGAGGAGAGAAATTTAAAACTCAATTAAATTTCATTCCTTTATCAATGGGTCGGTTGCTCTTATTGTGTGCATGGTATGCAACAATAGAAAATACGTATTAACAAAAGTACATTACTAAATATGTGTTTTTACAGAATTGTTATCCAAAACTAGAAAAATAGTACAAAAGTCTTCCATGTCGAATGAAATCCTAAAATAGATGAATTTCTATACGATAGAATCGTTTAGTTGAAAAATTTCTAGGTAAAAATCCAAACGTTGATGCGTGAGTCTCATAGTAGTATTCGATACACTCATCCAACGTGTTAACAATTTGTCTTACTCTAGGTGTGAATTGACTGAGACACCAACCCATTCCTCAAAACCTCCAGGAGTCACCTTTACAGAAATGTGATTTCTACAAAGAACTTCAACAACTTCAATGCATTGATGAGTATGAATAGAAGAAGTGCTTTCTTTGGCAGAGAAATTATAGCTGAGTCAAGTGGTCCTGACAAAACAATGTGATACAAATACGAATAAGCAACATGTGATACTGTTAATTATAAAGTATGATATTGTTGATTATACTATGTGATATTGTTAAATTATGATGTTCGACAACATACTAATTGACATTATTTAGTTATGGAATCAAACACAAACTAAAATTAAGCATGTCAACAAATAATTTTGTAACAATCAATTCAAGGTGAGAGACTAAAAGATATTAATGAACATAAATTTATGGAGAAAGTGTCAAAATACGATTATAGCTTACATTAAACATAAACCAGTTGAATAGAGCAAAGATGATGCAAAATATCAACTAAAACCTAAAATCAATTAAAACACATAAATTCAAACTGAAGAACATCAATTAAAACACATGAATTTAAAAAGAAATGTGAATAGATCCAGTAAACATAATTGAAAAACATGAATTCAAAATGCAAAACACAATAAAACGAAAAAATAAAGTAAAAGATAATGCGAAATATCAGCTGAAACTTAAGATCATTTGAGGTAAGAGTAATACATGAAAATCAATTAAAACACATGAATTTACAAAATAAAATTCAATTTTTACAAAAATTAGGGATAATAAAAATGAAATTAAGCATCATACCTAACATTGGAGATGATCTGCAGATGAAGAAACACAATTATTTACGTAATTTTGATGAAATCAGTAGATGAATTTTTGATGTGCGAATTCAATACATGAATATGATCGAACAAAAAAATAGGGAAAAAGAGAGAGAAATAAGGTAGAGAGAAACTGATTGAGGAAAAATGAAGAGATGGCTGAATATTTAGGTATATATAGTATAATGTTAATTTACCAAAATACCCTTACTTAATTAGTTAAATCTCAACCATTAGATTTTGATGATCTAAGGGCTCATATTAGGACCTATGGACTCAAATAATATGTTGGACTCATATGATCCTAATTCTATATATATATATATATATATATATATATACAGTGAGGATCCGGTGAGACCACCCCTTAAAATAAGACCGTCCCGCAAATCTGGACCGTTAGATCTAAAAATCAACGGCCTAGATCTGTCGCGGCTGTTATAATAACACCCTATGTTTATTATAGTAACACATCTAAAATTATGTTATTATAACATAAATGAATATTTGTTATTATAACATAGTTTCAACATTGAGTTAATTTTTTTTTTTTTTTTTTTTTTAATTTTTTTTAATTTTTTAATTTTTTTTTTACCAAAAAAAAAAACAATAAAGAAGATACATTGTTACAGTAATAAGATATTATGTTATTATAACAGAGTGGTCTTATTTTAAGAGGTGACCTCATTTTAAGGTAGTGGTCTCACCTGATTCAATTCCTATATATATATATATATATATATATATTTAGGTTCATCTGAGAAATAGGGCTTAGGTGAGAAATATGAGAAATAATCATAACCATTGATTGTTTTAATCTAAGGGTTGATATACATTGTTTTTTTTTTTTTTTTTTTTTTTTTTTGTGTGATGGGAGAATTTTTTTTTTTTTTTTTTTTTTTTTTTTTTTTTGGTTTTGGAGATTTGTTTTCTTTTTTTCCTTTTTTTTTTTTTTTTTTTTTTTTGTTGTGATGGGAGATTTGTTTTTTTTTTGTTAGGAGATATTTTTTTTTTTTTCCTTTTTTTTTGTGGTGGGAGATTTGTTTTTTTTTTTTTTTTTTTTTTCTTTTCTTTTTTTTTTTGTGAGGAAAGCTTTTTTTTTTTTTTTGAGGGGTGATTTGTTTTTTTTCTATTTCTTTTTATTTTCAAATTATTTTTTTTTTAATTTCATTTTTTTGTTTTTCTGTTTTTTTTGTTTTTTTTTAAATTTTTTTTCTTTTTGATTTTTTTAATACGAGGTTCATTACATTTACAAACGAGGTTCATTACATTTAAAAACGAGGTTCATTTCATTTACATACGAGGTTCATTTCAGTAACAAATGAAGTTCATTTCAGTTACATACGAGGTTCATTTCAGTAACAAATGAGGTTCATTTCAGTTACATACGAGGTTCATTACATTTACAAATGAGGTTCATTACATTTACATACGAGATTCATTTCATTTACATACGAGATTCATTTCATTCAAATACGAGGTTCATTTCATTTACAAACGAGGTTCATTATATTTACATACGAGATTCATTTCATTTACATACGAGGTTTATTTCAGTTACATACGAGGTTCATTTCAGTAACAAATGACGTTCATTTCAGTTACATACGAGATTCATTACATTTACAAACGTGGTTCATTACATTTACATACGAGATTTATTTCATTTACATACGAGATTCATTTCATTCAAATACGAGGTTCATTTCATTTACAAACGAGGTTCATTACGTTTACATACGAGATTCATTTCATTTACATACGAGGTTCATTTCATTTACATACAAGGTTCATTTCAGTAACAAATGGGGTTCATTTCATTTACATACGAGGTTCATTTCAGATAAATACGAGGTTCATTGCAGTAACAAATGAGGTTCATTTTAGTTACATACGAGATTCATTACATTTACAAACGAGGTTCATTACATTTACATTCGAGATTCATTTCATTTACATACGAGATTCATTTCATTCAAATACGAGGTTCATTTCATTTACAAGCGAGGTTCATTACATTTACATACGAGATTCATTTCATTTACATACGAGGTTCATTTCATTTACATACGAGGTTCATTTCAGTAACATATGAGGTTCATTGCATTTACAAACGAGGTTCATTACATTTACATACGAGATTCATTTCATTTACATACGAGATTCATTTCATTCAAATACGAGGTTCATTTCATTTACATACGAGATTCATTTCATTTACATACGAGATTCATTTCAGTAACAAATGAGGTTCATTTCAGTTACATACGAGGTTTATTACATTTACAAACGAGGTTCATTGCATTTACATACGAGGTTCATTTCATTTACATACGAGATTCATTTCATTCAAATACGAGGTTCATTTCATTTACATACGAGGTTCATTTCAAAACAAAGAAACAAAAAAAATAATTGAAAAAAAAAAATTGAAAAAAAAAAAAATTGAAAAAAAAAAAAAAAAAAAAATTAATTAAAAAAAAATTAAAAAAAAATAAATTAAAAAAAAATTGAAAAAAAATGAAAGAAAAAATATGAAAGGAAAAAAAAAAAAAAAAAAAAATCCCCCCTCATAAAGAAACAAAAAAAAAAAAAAAAAAAAAAAATCCACCCTCATAAAAAAATAAAAAAATAAATAAATCTCCCCTCACATTAAAAAAAAAAATAATAAAAAAAAATAATATAAATCTCCTCTCACCAAAAAACTATAAATCTCAACCCTTAGATTAAAATAATGAATGGTTATGATGATTTCTCATATTTCTCATATAAGGGGTATTTCTCATGGGAACTCAACCCTATATATATATATATATATATATATATATATATATATATATATATATATATATATATATATATTTATATATATATATATATATATATATATATATATATATATAGAGTAGTTCAATTAAGTCTCTAAATATTAGTAAGCCCGTAAGTTTCATTGTAAGCCATTGGATTATTTTGTTTTCAATGGCTGAGATTGATTCCCCCATTAATTGCTTCTATTTTTTAAAGAAAAAAATAAATAATTAAAAAAGGCAGTAACATATACCAAGGAATTAATTCAATGAAATAGCTCCTAAATTCTTGCAAAGAAAACGTATGGTTTCTACTCACTTAATAACATTCCCTTCTTCTTTCTTATTGCATTCTGTCTATTATTTCTCCATTTTTTCTCCATTCTTAATAACATTCCCCCATTTCAATTACAGTTTACTCAATTGCATCACCAATCTTTTTTTTTTTTTTTTTTTTTTGCATCTGATACACTGATTTTAAAATCTACTGTGAATTCATTATTCTCCAGTAAATTGTTTGAAGGGTTTAATCGTGTTTTCTATTTTCTTTGCAATGGCGGATATGTCTGTAATTGCTTATGAAGAAGGTACGAATTTCGATGTTATACAATTTTTTTTTCTTAATTGTTTTCCCTTTTTATTGTGGAACTTTAATTGTTTTCCCTTCTTATGTGTAGGTTTATGAAATTAAATTTATTCAATTGTTAATATAATCTGTATAATAGATTTTAATTATGTATGTATATAATTGTTGAACTATATCTGTGAATTTATATTTATTCAACTGTTAATATAATTTGTTTTGTCTCCTATATTCGTATTTTAGCGTTTTTCTTTTTGTTTTTTTTCTTATTTTAGGAAATCATGGTGTTGAAGAGAAATTTGGGCTGCAAGATTTTTGTAGGAGGCTGGAGATGGAGTTCATGCCATTTTGGGGGAAGCTGTTTCAGTTTTTCAGGAAAAAAATTAATTAAGTTTCTGTGAAACTGTTTATTAAGTAACTGTATTATTTCATTAATGAAACTGTTATTTTATTTTAGTGAAACTGGTAGCTATTACATTTTATTTTAGTGAAACTGGTAGCTATTAAATTTTGGAGCAACTGTAAAATATATATTACAATAACTGGGTAATATTATTAATGAAACTGTTTTTGTATTTTAGTGACACTGTTATTGAATTTTATTGAAACTGTTATTACAATAACTATTTAATATTATTACTGAAACTGTTTTTGTATTTTAGCGTAACTGTTAGCTATTAGTTTTTGAAACTGAGTTGCATTTGTTGTTTGTACAGTTTTATTATATTATGTGTTTTTTTTTGTGTAGTTGAATATTGGAGCTACGAAGATGTATAGAATATTGTCGAATGTTGTTGAATAAGACGAAAAGAATGTTGTCGAATAAGACGAAAGCAGTAGAAGTTGCTAAGAAGCCGAAGCGGGTATGTAATAATTGCAAACAAATGGCGCACCATGACAAACGGAACTGCCCAAATCCATTTGTTGAGAGTCGCGACGATGTCGTACAGTCAGGTTCTTTAATGGGAGAGCTGTGGGAATTTGTTGGGGTTTATAATGTCGTAGAGTCAGGTTCTTAAACGGAACTTGTTAAGTTTTTTTTATCGTTGAATCTTTGTAATGATTTTTAATGAACGATCTTTTTAGTTGTTTGCTGGAACCTTTATTTTTGTAGTTTTGAAAGGTTTTTAAATCGTAAAATGATCTACAGAGATGTAATTAAGTTGCACTCAAATATAATTAATTTGATTAAGTGTTTAAATTTTAAGTATTGCACTTGTATAGTATTACATAAGCTTTGTCACTGGTATTTGTTGACGAAATTATTACTTTGTAATTGTTTTTGTTCCAGTTATTAGTTGTTGTAGCATATTAAATATTTTAGTGGATGAAACTCATCGAGGAAGAGTTTACCTGTTAAAAGTTTCATTTGGATTCTTTGGTAGTTTCACAAAAACTACTATACAGTTTCATTATAAGTTGTTACAATTTAACATAACAATAGTTTCATTTTGGATTATTTGGTAGTTTCACTTAAACTACTATACAGTTACAATTTAAAATAGCAATAATTTCACAAAGAAAGGTTAATAGGTTTAATCTAATTACTGATACAAAATGGTAGCAAAATATGCACTTGTTTCTAGTAGTGCTAACTTGATAAAGTTCGATATGAATTATAATACTAACAATGATTATGTTCAATGAGTACATAGTAGACCATAGATTACTAGTCTGACAGATATTATTTGATAACATACGCTAAATGTTAAAGGTAATAAGGGGTACTAAAACAAAATCCCCCAACCGAGACAACTACTAAAGAAAAATGTAAGAGAGGAGTTATTGTTGAGAACGTTTGGCCCGCAAGTCAGCCAAGTAGCGTATGTCAGCAACTTTTTCTGCTATCGTTTTCTTGTTGTCGTTGAAGTCTTTTACTTTTTGGAGTAGTTCGTTGCGTACTTTGTTGATGTCCGACAACACAAGTGTGGCATCCAATTGCACAACAAGATAACGACGGTGGATCTTTAAGTTTATAGTAGCGTCATCAATGGAAGACCCCTCGTATAGGGCTAAGTGCATCATTGTGAATAAGCCAGACTATTCGTTGTTTGGTTGCTTCTCTTTCCAGGGAAAAATAATATCTCGCCGTTTGAAGTGGACTATGTCAGAGCCTTTCGGGAGTTCCTTGGATTCAACATAGTCGCTTAAGATTTAAGACTGCAAAACGGATGAGATTACGGGAATTATATAGGTTGCTGAAATTAACCAGTTAAAACGTTTTAAAAAAAAGGACATAGATACTCACAACGAAAGTTGATGCTCTGTCGTATATTATCGAGCTGTTGTTGAGGTTGATCAGGTAAGTGTTGTCTAGGATATCAATGGTCTCATCTTCAAAGTTGACACATACGCAAGAGTAGTGATCGTTTACGAGTATTGGACAAACAATAATCCAGTGTCCATATTGAACGTACCACCACAGTCTTTGACATGGCCGTCCCATGTGTCAAAGAGCTCGTCGATAAGTTGGGAGAGTTGTGAAGCTTCAATATCGACCTCCATTATTCTCATAAGTATTTCCTGCAGAGATTTAAAATTTGAAGAGATGTAAGATCAGTTGACAAAGATTGTGGTGGTATACAGTGCCATCTATTGGTAGACAATTGAGGTGAAACTGTAATAGTATTATACATGAAACTTGTGTCCTTTTATAGAGAAACTACAATGTCTGAAACTGTTTTTAAATGTGTATAAAACTGTTATTTAATTTAAATGAAACTGCACGTATAATACGATTAAAATGGTTTAAAAACATAAATATTACTTTACCTTGGGTCGAAGACCAAGAAAAGCCATCCGGGGGGGTCATATTCAGTTCCTCTATGTAGTTCATCAGTTTGCGCCAACATTGAATGACCGCATGTGTGGTATTGTTCTCAGGTATCAAGGAAACGAGATCTTACTGACAACAGTTTCAACTTCAACAGATTCCTCTTCAATGTTAGACATCCTACAGACCAAAAAAATTAAAAAATGAATCCGCATAAATACAACAAAAAAAGACCAAACAAAATTAAAAAAATTCAAGATTCTCGACTAAAGTTATCTCCCTCAACAATAGACATGCATTTTAGACAAGATTTTCGAGAAAATTATACAGTATATACCAACTAAAAAAAATAAATTACACAACAATTACAAAAATCGACTAAAACAGAATAAACATAATATAAAAAAGTACTTAAGTTAAAATTATGAAACAAAAAACAAAAAAAAAATAATAAATAAATAAAATGCAAAAATCATACCTTAATTAATTTGGGATGAAGTTGGACAAAAAACGGTTAAATTTTGGAAAAAGTTCGAAACTTGAATTTGGGATGCAAGTCGAAGAAGATGAAGGATTGAATTTGAGATGAAGTAATGACGATGAAGGATTGAATTTGGGAGAGAATGTTTGGGGGAATGAAATGAAATTAATTGGGGCAGAGAAAAGGGTTTAATTGAAAAATGAGGGAGAATAGGGGGATAATCAACGAAATGTTGGGAAATCAAATTAATAATAATAATTTTTTTTTTTTTTAATTTTGAAATAGATGCATTGAATTTATTAGATTAAATGTGGGACGTTGATTGAATTTGATCCAAGGGTTGAGAATGAAACTTACGGACTTAGCAATTTAGGGTGAACTTAATTGATCCCCTTTCTATATATATATATATATATATATATATATATATATATATATATATAGAAATAGGTTATTTAGAGTCCTAGTGTTAGGTTAGAGTCCTAGAGTCCTAATATCAACCATTGGATCAAATTATATCAATGGTTGAGATTCATCCAACAATTAATACATTGTCTCCAAAAAAAAAATAAAAAAAAAAAGGAAAATCCTACTAAAAAAAAAATTAATCAAAAAGAAATAAAAAATCACAATTACCCAAAACTTCAGCCGACATTATTTTCATTTCCCTAAACCACTTTTCAATTTTCAATTTTCAAATCTCTCTCTTCAATCCTAACCCTTATCACTTCTTCTCCCTTTATCTTCTTCATTCTCCATTGTTAATCTTCCCTCATCTCCCTCACTTGATTATTATTCTCCATTGTTAATCATCCTTTAGTTCTTATTCTTCTCCATATATCATTAATTGGATTTCGGTGTCATTAAGAATTTCAAGTACAGGTAAATTTTTTTTTCTTAACTTTTCACTTTCATGTATTTTTTCATTATTATTATGAAAATTGAATAATCTCAACAATAAATTTTTCAATTAAGTATGTGTTTTCGTTTTTTTTTTAAGTTTATTAGGTGTTCTTACCTTTAGATTTGTGTTTTTTTTTTTTTTCAAGTTGTGTTTAAATGTTTAGATTAAAATTTTAATTGATTTTCTCAGATTTTTATTTGTTTGATTTGAAATTAGGTTGAAAGTTTTATGTTAAAGATTTAATTTTTAGGGTTTGTTCTTGGTGTATTTTGTTCATTTTGCCTTTTTTATTTTATTTTTTGTGGTAGTTTGTTATTGAATTATCTTTTTTTTTTTTTTTCGCTTTTTGACGATTCTCAAAAAAAATTAGAAATTTCAGATTATGTGTATATAATTCTTTTTTTTGTTATTGGAATTTCAGTTTTTTTCGTTATAATAAAAACTGATTATGTGTCTATAATTCTGTAATCTCATGTTAGAATTTCATATGATGTGCTTATAATTTGTTTTTGTTTTTTTTTTTTAAATTGTTTCAAATTTTTCTGTCAATGTATTTTGTTTCTCTTACGCTATGTTTGTAGGTGGTTCATTAATTGTGTTTATAATTCTGTTCCTGAAATTGGAATTTCATATTTTGTGTTTATAATTCGTTTTTTCAGTGTTGGAATTTTATTTTTTGTGTTTATAAGAGAAACTGATTAATTATCTGTTTATAATTCTCTTTTTTCATACTAGAATTTCACATTATGTGATTATAATTCCCTTCTTTTTTTTTTTAACTTGTTGCAAGTTTTTCTGTGACTGTAATTTGTTTCTCTTACGTTATGTTTGTAGGTGGTTCATGAGTTGTACTTGTACATGCAACGGAATGCAGTTGCCGAGCTTTCAAATTTTGGGCCGCGTTTTCTGAAATTGAATTGGCAAGATGACGACTCAAATGACAAAGAATCTGCCTTGTTCATTATGATGCACATGCTTCTTTATGAAGGAGGTGTCATTGATGAGCCGAACATAGTTTCAAAGAAATATTGTTATCTTGTTGCCAATTAGCTGCAGCCCTTCTACTAGCCGACTGCAACTTGAAGCGCGACCGTTTACTTGAAAACGTCTCCAACTTTGTTAAAACTAAATCTAACCTACGGAAGGTGCTTAAAACGCAGCGTCAGGTCCAATGTAAGATTCAGAAGTTCTCTAAATGAAGCGCTGTCAACATTGTACTGCTAATTAAACTGTTCATTTTTTTTTTTGTACTTTGGTTTTCAATCTCGGATTCCATTCAACTCTATCAACATTGAACTGTTGTTTTTTTGTTTCAATTGTACTTTGGTTTTCAATGACCAATTTCAAATTATATATATGTTATGGTTTCATTTTCAACAATTAACCTTATGTATTTACCTTCTATTCAGATATTCTACGTAATTCAGAATTATATCACATCTATATGAGATTCTAACAGGATTTTTTAAAATTTTAATTACCTAAACAAAATTTTAATTTGTTACAACGAACAATGTGTCACTGACAAATTTTAAAATTTTCAGATATCTCATCTCAAATACATATAGAGTTTTAACATATTTATAAGAAATTTCAACCATGTTTTCTAAAATTTTAAATATAACTTTACCAAATAAAGATACTTTCAGATTTCAATAATCTAAACAAGATGGTAATTTAACTATTACTACTGTTTTATGAGAATTGAACAATTACTAAGTAATTTTATTGCATTTCTACAGACTAAAATAACATGTACCATAAAATGAAATTTCAAGGACAATAAAACGAATTGTAACCAACATTATCAGAATTCCAAACTTTCTTGTACAAAGGACTATTTTAATAACAAAGAACTTAACTAATCTTCAACAAAAGAAAATGGACAATTTTTCTTGTCATGGTGTGTCAGTCGCTTACAATTTTTGCACAACCGTTTAACTTTACTTGCAACAGCAACAACGACATTCTTACTCGACAACATACGCTTTTCACTGCCTTTGTTTTTAGATTGCTTAGGCGGCATAATAGAAATATTAGACGTAACTGTTTCGGTGCTTGACTTGTGCTCTTCTCTTAACATTCGCCAATTTTCCTCGTTGAACAAACGCAACAGTTTCATCAATTTCTGACCACAGTTTTGTCATTTGCCTCCCACTCTGATTTTGTGACGAACTTCACTCTAACTCCTCCACGCTTTGACCAATGTCGCACATCTGCTCTTTTATCCACATTCTAGCAAACAAACAACTAGGTATTTCGTCAATGACATGACAAGTACACAACCAAAGAATATGACGACAACGAATACATTTACGTTCGTAAAGTGTACAACTGCATCTCATATCAGAATTCTCTGTGACCATTTTCAAGGCGACACTGTTACTGTCATTTAAAAACTAAAGCTTTCTCAAAATTTGAAATTCCAACACTAAAATTCGAAATTTTAACAGAAAATTAAAGAATTCTATTACCGGATCAGTCTGTTGGTTCCATCAGTTATAATTTTTTAACTAAAAAATGACATTTCAACGCTGAAATTCGAAAGCTTTCTCAGAATTTGAAATTACAACACTAAAATTCAAAATTTTAACACAAAATAAAAGAATTCTTTTCCCGGATCAGTCTGTTGGTTCTATCAGTTATAATTTTTTAACCAAAAAATGACATTTCAACACTGAAATTCGACTTTTTAATAGGAATTAAAAGAATTATATTACCTGGTTTATAGTGGACTTCGAGTCTTTCAACGTAGTAACCTCTTCATTTGCTTCTTCTCTGTATCCCCTCACAATACTTCAACGTCCCGTCTCTCCAATACAAATTTGTGCCCAACATAAGGCTTGAAATCCTTTTCAACGTTCTCGCACAAATCTTCTTCATTTATTCCACTTAAATCAACACCTTCAATGGCACCTTAAACATTCAAAACAAAATTTATAAAAATCTGACCTTACAACAATATTTATAACATAAAAAACAAAAAATAATATGTATAATAAAAATGAATCACAAAAAAGAGTACTTCAAATACCTTCATTAAAATTGGCGGATACTATATCACCCATAATCGAAATTGACAGATTATTACACTATAATTGATTGATGTAATTTTATTTTCCCTTTTCCGATTCAAATCAGTAAATTTTGATGGAAATCAGATTTTTGAAAAACAAGTGGAACTCCAAAAACTTTATAAATTAGGATGAAGAAGAAGAAGATAAAACGGTAAAAAGGAAGGAGAAGAAGCAGATCAAAAAAAAATTTAGGAGAAGAAGAAGCAGTAAAAAGGAAGAAGAAGCAGGAACAAAAAAAATACCGGGAAGAAGAAGAAATGAGGGAGGTCAATGGGTTTTCTTATTCCAAGATGCTGCCAACAAAAAAACATGCGATAGAAGTATAATTTTTTCTATTGGTCTACTTTTAATTTCTTTAATCTTTTTTTTAATAAATCAAAAACAAAACTCAACCATCCATCTAACTTTAATCCAAGGGCTATAAGAAGGACTCTAGGACTCTATACAACATTAGGACTCTATATAACCTTTCACTATATATATATATATATATATATATATATATAAGATCTTTCAAGCCCTAAGTTTTGGGAAAGTCATTGAGTCCAGACATTCGCTTTGAGATTTTAACACAAAAATTTGAGATTTTAACACAAAAATTTGGAACTGCAAAATTCCAGAATATTTGAGATTTTAACAATGTTAAAATCTCAAATATTCTGGAATTTTGCAGTTCCAAATTTTTGTGTTAAAATCTCAAATTTTTGTGTTAAAATCTCAAAGCGGATTCAGGACTCAATGACTTTCTCTAATAAGTTGGGCTTAAAAGATCTTATCTCTCTCTCTCTCTCTCTCTCTCTCTATATATATATATATATATATTTCTATATATTTATATATATCTCTATATATATATATATATATATATATATATAGAAATAGATTCAACAAAGTAATATAAATTTTGGAAGTACTGAAAGTACTGAGTTTGAAATACCAAAAATTCGAAATACCAACGGAAATATTTGAAATACTAACATGAAAGTTTGAAATATCAAGAATTTGAAATACAGGGGGTTGTCTCACGGCCAGACCGGCCGGCCAGACTTGGTCAGGCCGGTCCAGACTCGCTTGCCAGATCGGCCACGGCCAGATCGGCCACGGTCCAGATTGCCCGGTCAGAGGGCCAGATCGGCCGCTTGTCAGACTCACGGTCCAGACCACGGCCAGACCTACGGGACAACCCCCTTGGTATTTCAAATACCAATTTTTTTTTGATATTTCAAACTTTCATGTTAGTATTTCAAATATTTCCGTTGGTATTTCGAATTTTTTGTATTTCAAACTCAGTACTTTCAGTACTTTCCCTATTTAGTGGACTCTATATAACTTACCTATATATATATATATATATATATAGGATTAAGTTCAATCGAGACACCCTACTTTAAGTGAGGCAGCGAGGCAGCATCTACACCGTTGGATCAACCTTAATCTATGGCTTAGTTTAATTGTGCTAAATCAAGTAAAAAAAAATAATAATAATTAAAACGGCAGTTTTCAATGCATGCCGTAATTTCATACTACTCTTTCCAAAAAAATTCAAATTCTCCATCCCTTTCACATCTCACTTTTTATTTTTCATTTTTTCAAAACATCATTCTCTTTGTCTTCTTCATTAGGCTGCCTCACTCGTCTTCTTCCTCTCAAGTTTGTCATTAATCAATTTTTTTCCACCATTTCAAATTTGTCCACCATTCATTTCAGGTATATTTTTTTTTACTGTTAATTACGATTAATTTTGTTTAGTAAGTAGATAGTTTAATTTTCCTTTGTTCTTGTTAAAAAATTTTACTTTTTTTTTTTCTCTGTTTTCTTCTTTAAAAAATTTTGATTTAATCCCTTAAACTGATTTTGTTTTTTTTTTTTTTTAATCTAGAAATGAGCAAAGTAGAACACCAAAAAAAGGCTCCTGCTTTTACTCCTGTTAAAGTTCCATTCTGACTCCACAGTAATATTGCTCATATGGTGATTTCATTTTTCAGGATTACCTTAATACCATACTCCATGGTCAAGTTGAAGACACACAATCCAGCGATTTACAAGATCAATGGTTTGAGTACTGTGAGAAATTCGTGAAACTATGCGGTAGTTTTAATATGGATGCGGATCTTGTATTTGTCCCTCTTCATATTGAAGGCCACTATTCTGTGGCGGTTGTTAATTTTCTGGAGAAGACTGTCGATATCATAGACAATCAGAAACCTTACGAGACTGAATAGGATTCTGGCATTCATTTCTACTCATCCTACGTCGCTGTTAGTATACGTACATGTTCCCTCTTTCTCACGCTTACTCAATTTTACGTTCCCCTAAATTCATACACTTGTTTCTTCATTTGCAGTATGATGGCGTCAGCCATTTTCTTGATAAGCATGGTCTCTCAAAAGGCGTTCAGATCACCGATTTTCAAGTAAAATATGTTCTACTCAAATGGCAGGATAAACATGATAACCATCCCGAGTCTGGTTTGTTCACAATGATGCACATGGCTCTTTATTATGAAGGTGCTCCTTTTGATGACGAAAACCTTAGCTCGAAGAGACAAAGAAACTACCTAGTCGTTCAACTAGCAGCAGCCTTACTCCTAGCCGACTGTAACTTATTGCGTGATGGGTTCGTTAGTAAGCTCAACAAATTTCAGCATGACAAACAACAGTCACAGAAGGAAATCAAAGCCAAACGGGCGTTCGATGAGGTTAAGGTCAAGCGTAATTTGTAGTGTTTTACTCTAATATATTACCTACCGTACTGCTGTGTAGAAACAATTTAAATGTTACTCCTGCACTTTATTTTTACCAATTCACGGTAGTACTTCTTCATTTCAAACATCATGAAACGTTAAGACTATATTTATAAAGTAGTTTGTATTAACTTTAAAAACTTACTTATATTATTGTATCTAAAATATCATTAGTCAGAAATTCAAAACTTCAACTGCTATGTACAGAACTTTTAAAAAAGTGAACCTAACTAAACAAAACAAATTAGAGTGTAGAAATGCAATTTCAACTAAGAGAACTATAACCATTTTATGTACAATTTCAATTTAATAAAAGTGAACTTCAAAATCTATGTAAAGATCTTTGACAAGTTAAATATGGAGGAATGTTTCATTTAATTATAACGAAACTATAACCATTTTGGAGATAACTATAATGCAGAACAAGAAAACTTCAATATTAGAAGTACACTTGAACAATTGAAATACAACTTATTAATTTTAAGAATTAACAATCATTCCCAAATACAATGGGTGTTCCCAAAAACTCTAACCCATCAATTACATCACTGTTCATAGAGACAGCCTCCTTAGTCCACCGTCTCGCAACAAAAGAATTAGGAATAGATTTCAACCCATGGCTCGTAAAAATCCAAAGAATATGTCTACACACCATGCCTCTTCGATCAAAAAGTCTACAGGTCCATCTAGCCGTTAAACTATCAGTCACAAAATATAAAAATTAGGTTAAATTAACTATCAATACTATAACCTTAATACTTAGAACTTTAACATAATGATATGAAACTCTAACAACAAAATACTACAACTCTATACTAACTTATAAAACCAACTTAAAAACAGATCATCATATGTTCAATGTTAACCACGTATCCATTTCAACACTTTTTCCAACATTAACAACCATGATCCGTAGAGCCAGAACTTACAGAGATAACTATTACTGCATATCGTAAAATTACAAGTATCTGTCATGAAACTTTATCATCACAGAGCGGAGCTTCTACACAAACACACAAAACAAAACTTGAATGAAATATGAAGCAACTCAATGCATACAATACTTGGGTTGTAATGCACCACTAATGCTTTATCCCTATTTGCATCCACGACCGTTGTAATCTTCTCCTGATTTTCCATATTTGGTTATTTTCCATAATATACAGCAATAAGCCAATAACACATTAAAAAAAAAAAAAAAAAAAAAAAAAAAAAAACCTTCATCCCTCACAACAATCTGGTTATTTTCCATATTTTAATTCTTCTCTAATCTTAATAAAGTAATAGAAATTAAATAAAAAAAACAGATGGAATATTGAAGATCAATATTTTTGTTTGAGATTTTGAAAGATGTTGTCTCAAAAAAAAAAAAGAAATAAAAAAGAGAAGAAGAACATTAACTGTGAACTATTAACGAAGGAGGAAGAATAATAGGGAAATGAAATGATAATTAAGGAAGGGGAAGTAATAATGGCAATTTACCTCGTAAATCAATCAGCCAATATAATTTTATTGTTTTTAATTAAATAGTGATTGCTTTAATTAACACCTAATTATTGCTGACCAAATCTACACCGTTGAATCATTCTTCATCCAACGACACACATGCTGCCTCACGGTCTCACTCATATTTGCTGCCTCGATATAACTTATCTCTATATATATATATATATATATATATATATATATATATATATATATATAGGGTTGAGTTCCGGTAAGAACACTACCTTTGGTAAGAACGGTAAGAACAGTTAAGGTACATTATAAATATATATTAGGTACATTTAAAAATTAAGAGTTATATTTGAAAATTTTGGGTACATTTCAAGTTCAAAACTAAAATGTACTTTTAGTATAGTGAAAATGTACCTTAAAATTTGAAACAAATCTTCAATTTAATGACAATTTACCTTCTAAATTTTAAAATGCGTATCAACTATTATTCATGACTAACCCGCACGTTAAATTTAAAATGTACCTTATGTATATTAATAATGTATTTTGACTGTTCTTACCGTTCTTACCAAAAGGACTGTTCTTACCTGATCTTATTCCTATATATATATATATATATATATATATATATATATATATATATATATATATATATATATATATATATATATATATATATATATATAGGGGTGGGATCCGGTGAGACCCCCTAACTCGGTGAGACCTCGTGAGACCCCATGAAAATCACATAGTATGATTAAACCGAAAGTATAGGCTCGTCACTATCCATTATTTTAATTTTTTTCACCATTAGTTGGGTTAAAAATATATATTACATATTAAAAATTTTAATAAAATATTTATGTCTCGGGTGAATAATATACTAGATACACAAAATTGATACTGCAGATACATTAAATGACGTAGTAGATACACCAAAAACAATTAGATACATAAATAAATATTGTAGGTACACCAAAGTTATAAAATGCATTTAACGACGATATATCATGACATGATAAGGTAGTTATGAACCCCAAATATATTCCTTAGACCATAAATTAGATAATAAAGACAACTATGCCGAATTTTCGAAATAAAATTTTTTTTAAGAAGGGGTCTCACGAGGTCTCACCGAGTTGAGGGGTCTTACCGGATCCTAAATTTATATATGTATATATATATATATATATATACATATATATATATATATATACATATATATATATATATATACATATATATATATATATATATATAGGAATAAGATCAGGTAAGAACAGTCTTTTTGGTAAGAACGGTAAGAACAGTCAAAATACATTATTAATATACATAAGGTACATTTTAAATTTAACGTGCGGGTTAGTCATGAATACTAGTTGATACGCATTTTAAAATTTAGAAGGTAAAGTGTCTTTAAATTGAAGATTTCTTTCAAATTTTTAAGGTACATTTTCACTACACTAAAAGTACATTTTAGTTTTAAACTTGAAATGTACCCAAAAATTTCAAATATAACTCTTAATTTTTAAATGTACCTAATATATATTTATAATGTACCTCACAAAATGTACTTTATGTGTTAAAGGAATGTATTTTACGTATATTTATAATGTACCTTAACTGTTCTTACCGTTCTTACCAAAGGTAGTGTTCTTACCGGAACTCAACCCTATATATATATATATATATATATATATATATATATATATATATATATATATATATATATATATATATATATCTATATATATATATATATATATATATATATATATATATATATATATATATATATATATATATATATATATGTATATATACATATACGTATATATACATATATATGTATATATAAAATTTGGAGCAAAATTCAGAATATTTGAGATTTTAACATTGTTAAAATCTCAAATATTCTGGAATTTTGCAGTTCTAAATTTTTGTGTTAAAATCTCAAATTTTTGTGTTAAAATCTCAAAGCGGATGTCTGTACTCAATGACTTTCCCAAAACTTAGGGCTTGAAAGATCTTATCTCTATATATATATATATATATCCGTTATTGCATTGCTGGTAAAAATGATGGCTCAGATGCTCGTAAAAATGGCCAAGGGTGGTAAGTTGACTACCGAAGAATTTCAAATGATTGATCAATTGGCTGGAAACGAGAACACGACGGCAGAAGATGAGGTGATGAATTATATTTTAAATTCTTTTTATTAGGAATCATAAAATTATATTTTCAAAGTACATATATATACGTAACTGTTCTCACCTGTGTACTTTCATGTGAACGAAAACATATTTTTTTAGGGTGATAAGGGCGACAGCAAAAATGAATCTCTAGAACACGTAGACGTCGGGGTCGTTGATCAATCCACTGCAGCAGGTGATGAGGTAAATAACGTTTTTAGCTTATTTTAATTTAGTTTCGATACTAATTCTTATTTATATATATATATTTTTGATGTGGTAAATTATATTTAAGAAGGAAAATGAAAGACCCGCCTAGCAAGGAGGTTATCGAATGCTCGAATGTTGCTTCCAAAACGCCACCGGCTACTAAGAGTATAATACCGACCTTTGGCATTCAGGTATTGTTGCAATGTTCATTTACTATATAATTTAAATTTTAGTAATAATTTTCCTAATTATAAATCATTAATGTTTAATTATATATATAGGGTGACAAGTACGGGTGTGTACTACTTCACCCAAAACTCCTAGGCGCAGTAATAGGTTTATCCCAAGTTCTTGTGGGATTTATGCTCAAACGAGGCACTAGAGAGTGTAACTATTCATGGCAAAGTTATCCCGGAGAATCATGCAAAAGTGTCAATCACGAGGATAAAGAAAGGGTGCGAAGAAGTTCAACTACCCTTCCCAGTTAACGACGAGTTAGTGACGTTAAAGAGTGCCATGAACTTCTTTGTCGAGTGGCCTGTGGATCATATTCTTCCTCTTGTGTTAACCGGCAAAAATGATGACAAGGTAATAATTTATTTTATGGACTACAATTTTTTTATATCTAAACCGTATTTTGTTTATGATAATTTTATGTTTTATATATATATATATATATATTGTAGGGAATAAAAGGAAATGTTGTGAATGTGTTAACGAAGGATGACAAGCAAGTCAATGAACCTGAACCTGAACCTAAACCTGAACTTGAACCTGAAACGGTATATAACTAATTACTTATATATATTATTATCAACTTAAATGCGTGAATAAATAGTTACGAGGTAATTTATTAATTTTATTTTGCAGGAGAGACCATCATCTTCAAAGAATCTCGCAAAGGCACTATTTGACGAGGTAATTTATTAATTAGCTAGTTACCGGCTACTTAAGTTATAAATTTAATTAATTTACTTCTTTGGTTTTGACTTCAATTATGTTAATGATGATTATATTGTTTTTCGTAAAAACTTGCGAGTAGCTCAGACGTTGATGTGGTGCCCAAACCGACGCCTAAGGATAAGAGGGCCTTACCTGAGTATTACACCACAATCGAGTTTAAGCAGAAGGTGAGAACCGAGACAATGAAAAAATTGCATACCGAGGGGTTAGCTCGCTTTAAGGATGACGGTCTTATTCAAATTAGTCTCGTAGCGGAAGTAACGGGAAGAGCGGAAGTTGCATTTTTGTCTTACGACTTATTACTCGATTGGTGTGGCTTACGCAAAATTGATGCTCAACATATGCTCGTCTGGATCAAGTAAGTCACATGAGTATTAATTAGTTTTATGTCAAAAATTATATTTATATATGTACTAATGCTTTATTTATTTTTACTGAACGTGTAGGTTCTTAACTGTGTTCATTAGCGAACATGCGGACATTCCTTATGACAGCTACGGATTTATGTGCCCGTACGCATTGTCAATGCATATCGCAGAATTTGAATTTGATGAACGAACCAAACACGTAGCTGACCGTTTGACTAAAGGCAAAAAAATTATTTTCGCTCCTTATAATGAATCCGGGTACATATATGATTCAATATTGTACGTATACGCTTGTGTGTGTGATTGTGTGTGTGAATTGTGGAATGTATGTGATCGTTTATTGACTATGAGATGTTGTAATCGAGTTTTGGACGCGATTGAAGGTCGTGTTGGGCTGCTCACTTGTTGTGTTTGGGCTGCTGTTTTGGTTATTGTTGTCGTGTTTTGTTGCTTATGGCTACGGGTTTTCTGCTGTTAATTGTTGTCGTGCGCTTGTTGGGTATTTTCGTGTTAATTGATTTTAATTATATCTTAACTAAATATTGTAAATGTATAGGAATCATTGGGTATTGATGGCGTTTGAGCTTTCGACGAAGAAAGTGTTTTGGTTAGACTCATGTGGTGGTCAGCCATCAGACACATTTAAAGATTTGGTGAATGCGTAAGTTAATTTAAATCACATGCATATATGCGTTGAATTATATGTCTTTATTATTATATTTACTATCTATTATAAATAGCTATATATAATCGACGTACTTAAGCGATATTTATAATTTTTTTGTAGTTCTTATGCGATAAATAGTGCTCGTGATCCATTGTTGCAAGTGATAGAAACAGATAAACGCCCTACATTTATTGCGATGACCATGGTATGTTATATACTCCGTATATGATTTAAATCATAAATAATATATATCGTGTCAACTATATTTTAATTTATTTATAAGTATTGATTGTTTGTTACCATGCCATATTATTATTTTAGTGTCCCCGACAAACCGATTCAGACTCATGCGGCTATTATGTTTGTCGCTATATGTATGAATTGATAAGCCGTGGATGTAAAACTTTGAAAAATTGGGTAAGTGTTAAGTTGATTTTTAAGTTTAATTTGTGATATGTTTTGTTTATTACTTTACGTACAATTTGTGATATGTTATCCATATTTTTTTTGTAGTATCTGAGGATACCGGACTAGGGTGATCCCTTCTCGACGCCCCGCTCGCGCCCGCCCTCGTGTCATGGGGCGGAATGCACGGCGCGGGAAATAGGTGATAATTTTTGCAAGAAGCTCGCGGGCGCTGAGCTTCGCCTTTTTAGTTGCTTGGCTCGCTCGCTCGAGCGTTCTTTTGCTTAATGGGGGAATGTCATTGCATGTAATTGTGACAAAAAGAAATATAAAAATCCTTTTGAAATGTATTTTGGAGTCGCCACCAAATATTAAAGGAATTTGGAACCTATTCAACGCGCCTTAAAATATAAGACACGGGTGTCTCAGATTTCAAGGTGCGTCGATACCTATCCGTCTGAGGTTATTGTGAAACCAAAGAGGATTCGGAGTGAGGTTACTTTTCGAAAGTTTTGACAAAATGTATTATGAAAACTGTAATCAAAAAGCTTACGTAAAAGTAGTCTTTACTAATTTGAAAACAAATGCTTTAATTTCGATATTTGGGCTAATAGGACGCTACGTACAAATGCAAATATATGACTCGATAAATATGTAAAATAAATGTAAGCCGTCAAAGCTATGACTCGATAAATATGTAAAATAAATGTAAGCCGTCAAAACTATAACGATTTGCTATATGAAATATACGTAAAATTACTAATTCATTGTATTTGAATTAATAACTAAACGTTATTCTCCGACTTGTATTCAATTCTAAGATTTTGTAAAAACCCTCGGTTTTGCATGTTTAAGAGACTAGTTGAAACGGTACAGTTAAATGTCGAATCCGTGTTTTAGTCATAATTTAATGCATAAATCGAGAATTTGCATAATGTAAAAGTGATGTTTAATTTAGTGATTTTGAGTCGTTTGTTTATGCGATATTGGCGGGGTTTAAACGAATCATTTGATTCGAATTACTACAATCGTATTGCGAATACGAGTTCGTTAATGCCAATATCGGGGTGGGTTAAAGTAACCCTATAAGTCTCAAACGTCCAATCGGAAGGTAAAATTTCTTTACCTTGAAATGCAAAGACGGTTTTTAGAGTGGAGATTTATAAGTGCGAGAGGCTTTATGTGAATTTGAGTATTGAATTGAATTGGTTAGGGAATGTTGTTATGAATGTGTTAGATGATTATTGTGTAAGATTGGTGATGTTTTGTGATCGTACAAGGGCTGCTATTTATAGCAAATGCTTCGTGTTTTATGCCTAATTGCTCAGAAAATCGCCAGAGAACCAACGATTAAACATAAAATCGCCAGAATGTCAGAGGAGGAAGGGAGAATCGCCAGAAAACTGGCGATTGTTGTGAAAATCGCCAGTGTTCTGGCGATTTTCTCTCTTGTTTCTGACAAATTTGTAGCGCCGTATTACGTTATCATAGGTGTGTGATACATGTTATTTATATACGTTTTATGCCCCCGGTTCAGTCGCATTTAGCTTATATTTACTCGTGATTATTGCTAGTTTACGAGCTATTTATTATATTTCTCGATACTGCTGCCTTTTATTTACATTTTACAGGTTTTGGTGGTTTTGAGCCAAAACCCGGGACGTTAGGAGCATTTCGAGAACTGAGCCGAAAAGACCAAGCTCGAGCCATTACGGGAGCTTGAGAAACCGAGCCAAGGACCAAGGACATGAAGGGCCACGAGTTACTATGGCCCAAGAAGAAGAATAAAAGGCCAAAAGAGATTAAGGCCAACGAAATAATAAGGCCCAAGTGAAGCTTTGGCCCAAGCTTGGAAGAAAGAAGGAGCCGGCCCAACAAGGTGGTCGTGCCAGGTTGAGTCAGACGGCCGGTACTGGCTAGTGTGTATTATTTGACGGTTTTTGATTTATTTCGGAATTTTATAATTGGAAACTATAAATAGGAGACTTAGGACGTAATTTAGGTTCATCTTTAGTTGATGCTTTAATTTCCCTAGTTTAGTTTACTGCTCTTCTTTAATTCTCTCAAACATTCAAAGTCCTTAGATTAGTTTTCAAGATTCATCGCTTTGTAACCGTCGGTACTCCGTAAGATTTCAGGTTTTCATTTCAATTGCAATTATTCCTATTATTATGTCTTCTCTTATTGTGTTTATTGCTTTAACTTTTAATATGAGTAGCTAAATTATAATTAGGGTTTGAAGGTGAATTGTGATAGTTGATTCAGGACATGTTTTAATCGCTATTTTGATTGAACTTGTGCAAGTTGGTTTCTTCCTACGCGTTTTACTATCAATTGAATTTAGGGACGCCTTTATTGAATTGAATTTAGGTTGTTTCAGTTTAAGATCGAAAGCCTAATTGAGACTAGACTCACGCGTATTTGATAAGTTGAATTTAGTAAGTTGCGAGAGCCCGCTAAATTTGCTTAAGGTTAATATTGACTCGAGAGAGCGTATTCCTAAACCTAGCCACTTGCATAGCTTCAATTGGGTGTTATTTACTTTTGAGTTGAGTTCCTGAATCACTGTCATAATGATCCTGATGCCCTAATCTTCCTCCTTATTGATATTTGTTCATCTGCTTTATTATTGCTTTAGTTATAGTTATAAACAAACCCCCTTTTCACACCTTGAGTTTGACCTGTTTCACCGACTTTAGCTTAGAACTACTCCGTTTCCCTGTGGATTCGATCCCTACTTGCTGCTATCTGCTGTTAGTTGTCATTTAGGTTTATTTTGATATAGGCGATACGACTTTAGCCTTATCAATTTTGGCGCCGTTGCCGGGGAAACGGCTTTGCTAGTTTTAGTTTTGTTTAGTTGTTACAGGTTTTTCTCCTTTGTCTCAAGGAACTTAGTTCCTTGAGACCGTTTCTTATCGTTTTCTTGTAGTTTTGTTTATGCAGTGTCACCTCTGTGTTTGATTCCATTTGAGCCTGAACCTGAGCGAGCTTTTCACGCATCACGTAAGGAAGCAAGAAAGTTACTTGATCCCGATTTCGAGGAAGCGTCGTGATTCTGAGTCTAGTGCAACAAGTAATCGCCCTCTGAAGAGGACACACCTCCTATTACTCCAACTTGTTCTCCTCCACGCGTGACTATGCCTAAATTATATAGTCACTGCTGTCGGGCCCGAGGCGATCCCGCAAGGGTTCACAATACCAAATACGGTCCAAGGGAATTTGAGATTCGCCCGCTTTTCTTACTTTGGTGGAGCGCAATCAATTCGGCAAGAATCCTACGGAGGATCCCGGGAAACATATGCAGGTTTTTACGGATTACTGCTCAACGATTAAGCAGAACGGGATCACTCAAAACCAGATTAGGGAGATGCTTTTCCCTTTCTCGCTACGTGATCGCGCTCGTGAGTGGATCACTGATTTGAATAAGGAAGCCGCAGGTATTACGGATTGGCCAAGTCTAGCTCTTGCCTTCTATCGCAAGTACTATCCACCAGAGCGGACTAACCAACTCCGTAGTCAAATTCAGGGGTTTCAGCAGAGCTTTGATGAGACGTTAGCTGAGGCGTGGGACCGTTACAAACGGTTAATTCGTGAGTGTCCACATCACGGGCTGGGTGATTGGTTGATCATTATGACCTTCTATAATGGGTTGTATGCCGAGAGTCGCGCTATCCTTGATTCGGCCGCGGGAGGTCGATTTGCTAATAATACGGATGATGACAAAGCGTGGCAAACGATCGAGGAGATGGCTGTTCATTCATCCCAGTTTGGGAAGCCGAGGGGTAATTCACGGTCCGCGCACAACGACCGTGGAAGTGAGAGCACGAATGCAATTATGAGCCAACTTTCTGAGCTGAATAGGAAGTTTGATGCTATGCAGGGGAGTTCGTCGAGTGCCCATGTAAATGCTGTTGCAGGGCACGATTCAGGTTATACTACGGGGTATGCTGCACCCCAAGAGCAGGTTTATGCGTATCAATCCTACAATCAAAACCTGCCGTACCAGAATCAGCCGGGTTACGATCGGTCACTGCTATCCTACCGTAATAATAACGTACTTAACCCGACTCCCCCACCTCCACAAAATACCCCTTACCAACCTCCCTACAAAACTCAACCACAACCCCCACTTAACTACCAAAAAACCGTGTACACACCATCACCCCCTCCTACTCAAATACCCGATCCTATGGCCGAGATGAAGGCCATGATGTTGCAGATGTCGCAGGTGACTATGGCCGTGCAAAAGTCACAAGAGATGATGATGCAACAAATGCAAAAGGATGGGCAAGCTAAGGACGCTGCAATTAAGCTGTTGGAGAATCAAGTGGCTCAATTAGCCGCTTCGCAAGCGTCAAGGCAACCGGGTACACTTCCGCCTCAAGGAAACCCTCCTAAAGCTCCACACGACACGGCGTGTGCAATTACATTGAGAAGTGGGTCCATGTATGGAGACCCCGTGAATTTGGAGGAAGAAGAGAAGGATGAGGGTCAAAACACGTTAAATCCGTGTTCACAGAGGTCACTGCCGGCCGACCGGCAAATGGCCATCCAACCTACTGGACTCAGTAGTCTGCGGGAAGAACGATTCGGGTGTTACTTTTGATGTCGCCCAAAGGCCCCAGTTGATTAAGTCGCCATTTCCTGGTCGTCAACGAGGCGCAGAGCGAGGCCAAGTTCAAAGTTAAATCGACGTCATCAAGGCCCTTCAGGTAAATGTTCCTTTTATTGACCTTGTGACTCAAATTCCTGCGTACGCTAAGTTTTTGAAAGATGTTTTAGCTCGTAAGCGTACGTTAGACGACGTGTCAACCGTGGCCTTTGTGGGGGAAGCTAGTACTAGGCTGCAGGGTAGTAAGCCCCCTAAGCTTAGCGATCCAGGTACATTCTCTATTCCGTGCTCTATTGGTAGGTTTCAGGTTAGGAATGCGTTATGTGACCTTGGAGCTAGTGTGAGTGTCCTACCCCACTCCCTTTACCAAAAGATGAACTTGTCAGCCTTGAGTCCTACCCACATTACCTTGCAAATGGCTGACCGCTCAGTTAAGCGCCCCTTGGGAATCCTACATGACGTCCCTGTACAGGTTGGAAAGTTCTTTATCCCTGTAGACTTCGTAGTAGTCGACATGCCCGAGGATGCCCACATTCCTATCATTTTAGGAAGACCCTTCTTGCACACTGCTGGTGCAGTTATTGATGTGGGTAGTAGGACGATAGCCTTTAAGGTGGGGGGTGAGAAGCTCACGTTTGCACATTCTGATACCCCGCGGTCCCCTATGCGTCTCGAGTCAGTTTGTTCTATTGACTCTGTACCTCCGTCTCACACTACTGGAGACACTTTGGAGGTTTTGCATGTCTCTTCGCTTTTTGCAGGTTCTTCACAGGATAGCTGCAAGGATGGTTTGGGGGAGAGAAAGCTGCTGGAGACTGACGTCAACGACGCGGGTGATGGTGATAGAGGGCCTACAGTTGAGCCATTTCGTGATCGCGGCCCTACGCTGATGGACTATGCTGCATTGCCTCGAGCTGAAGGAGTGCTTTGGCGAATGGATGCTATTTCGCCGAGTGAAGCTGTCGCAAATGGCCAACAACCTTGGCCTCCGTATTAATGATGATTTTGAAGCTTTGAAGAGTCGTATGATCAGAAACTGGCTCTCGGAGGCAACCCGATGACGTTGTACTTTAGTTTGCATTTGTACTTTATTTGGTTTGATTTTTATGACTTTTGGTTTGATTTTGAGCGCGTGAGGATGAGGGTTTTATATGTGTTTTTAGCGCGCAGGTACTTTAGGACCTTGTCCTTAGTATTTTTGAAGAAAACGCTACGAGTATGCATGTCAGCCGGTCGACCGGCAGCCGGGCTCAGACCGGGACCGAAGCTGAAATTTGAAACAGGTGAAAAACCGCGAAAAAACGAGGAAAATGCATGGGAGCCGTGACGGCCGATCTGGGACCGCCCCACACCTTTGTTTAGCCGTTTTTCGTTCTCCTGCGTACTACGCCGAGGTACTTTGATGTTGGACTGAAATGGACGCATATACGGGGATTTTTAGCCCCACTCCATGCTCGACTTCGGTTTGGGGGAGCTCCGACTTTATAATGTGAGCACTCTTTACCCCTTCTTACCCTCTCTTCTCGTTTTTACTTTCCTACTCCCTTATGTTATGTGTCCTCCTCTGCTTTTGTGGTTATGCTGTTTTCCACATTGAGGACAATGTGTGATTTGGTTTGGGGGAGGGAAGCACTTTCGCGCTTTTCATTTGCATTTTTCATTTATTTTGTGTGCATTTATTTAAAAATCCAAAATTTATTTAAAAATCCAAAAAAAAAAAAAAAAAAAATCGAAAAAAATTCAAAAATTACAAAAATACGAGTCTTTTTGGTCTGCTTTGTCCTGCTTTGTCTAGTTTGGAGAATTGATTTGTACACTTACTTTGATCTTTAGTATCTTTGAGTCGACTTTCTATCGTCTTAGCTTGCACGATTGGTTTGTTTCCTGTTACTAGATTGCGAGCCTCAGCACTAACCCACTTGTATCTGCTTAATTCTTTCTGCTTTTCGCTTGTTTACTTTCGACTTTGACATTCGAGCTTGGCAATGGTTTGTGGAATGTTGGTATGTTGGCTTGTGGTTTGTTTGGAAAGATCATATAATGTTGGAGCAATGCTTCGATGCTTTCGGAGGGGACTCATTGATTTGAGTAACCACAGTGGCCATGAATTTGGCTGCGACCGAGAGTATGAGCAATAACGTAACCCTTAAGGAAATATGTGTACCCGAGCGCGATTTTTACCGAGTGAACGTCAAGCTAAACGGTACTACATACGAGGGATGCTCCACATTTGAAAAAAAGAAGCAAAAGAAAAAAAAGAAAAGAGAAAAAGGAAATGATTTGGAGAGATTGGTTGATTGGAAAGTGGTTCGTACGGTTGGCCTTGCTTGAATTGATTTGTCGTTAGTTTTACTTTTGCGTAAGCGTTAGAGGCTAGCGGTATAATGTGGTGTGAATGGTTGAGACTTGTGCTCTATTTCCGGTGAAATAGGCTATGGTTTGCTTAGTTTATGTGCATAGGTCGTCCACTACGAGATACTAACGTGATTAGTTCGTGTCACTTTGATTTTCTCCGATGCTGTTTGCTTGAGGACAAGCAAAGGTTTGGTTTGGGGGAGTTTGATACATGTTATTTATATACGTTTTATGCCCCCGGTTCAGTCGCATTTAGCTTATATTTACTCGTGATTATTGCTAGTTTACGAGCTATTTATTATATTTCTCGATACTGCTGCCTTTTATTTACATTTTACAGGTTTTGGTGGTTTTGAGCCAAAACCCGGGACGTTAGGAGCATTTCGAGAACTGAGCCGAAAAGACCAAGCTCGAGCCATTACGGGAGCTTGAGAAACCGAGCCAAGGACCAAGGACATGAAGGGCCACGAGTTACTATGGCCCAAGAAGAAGAATAAAAGGCCAAAAGAGATTAAGGCCAACGAAATAATAAGGCCCAAGTGAAGCTTTGGCCCAAGCTTGGAAGAAAGAAGGAGCCGGCCCAACAAGGTGGTCAGGCCGGTTGAGCAGTTTGGCAGACCACGGCTAGTGTGTATTATTTGACGGTTTTTGATTTATTTCGGAATTTTATAATTGGAAACTATAAATAGGAGACTTAGGACGTAATTTAGGTTCATCTTTAGTTGATGCTTTAATTTCCCTAGTTTAGTTTACTGCTCTTCTTTAATTCTCTCAAACATTCAAAGTCCTTAGATTAGTTTTCAAGATTCATCGCTTTGTAACCGTCGGTACTCCGTAAGATTTCAGGTTTTCATTTCAATTGCAATTATTCCTATTATTATGTCTTCTCTTATTGTGTTTATTGCTTTAACTTTTAATATGAGTAGCTAAATTATAATTAGGGTTTGAAGGTGAATTGTGATAGTTGATTCAGGACATGTTTTAATCGCTATTTTGATTGAACTTGTGCAAGTTGGTTTCTTCCTACGCGTTTTACTATCAATTGAATTTAGGGACGCCTTTATTGAATTGAATTTAGGTTGTTTCAGTTTAAGATCGAAAGCCTAATTGAGACTAGACTCACGCGTATTTGATAAGTTGAATTTAGTAAGTTGCGAGAGCCCGCTAAATTTGCTTAAGGTTAATATTGACTCGAGAGAGCGTATTCCTAAACCTAGCCACTTGCATAGCTTCAATTGGGTGTTATTTACTTTTGAGTTGAGTTCCTGAATCACTGTCATAATGATCCTGATGCCCTAATCTTCCTCCTTATTGATATTTGTTCATCTGCTTTATTATTGCTTTAGTTATAGTTATAAACAAACCCCCTTTTCACACCTTGAGTTTGACCTGTTTCACCGACTTTAGCTTAGAACTACTCCGTTTCCCTGTGGATTCGATCCCTACTTGCTGCTATCTGCTGTTAGTTGTCATTTAGGTTTATTTTGATATAGGCGATACGACTTTAGCCTTATCAGTGTGTAAGGTGTAGGCTGTTTGTCGAGCCATTTGATTGACTTTTGTGTCAATTTGATGTCAACTTGATGCAAGTTGATCAAGTCAACTTGATTTATTTGGTTTGGCTCGGTTTTCGTGTTTCGTGTTTCGGTTTATCGTCGTGTTTTTCGATTTTGGCTCGAAATAAAATACTCCCTCCTATTCATGTGGTTGTTTGCATGGGCCCATTTTTTGTGAGGGAAAAAGTGGGTCCATACAAACAATTGGATGAATAGGAGGGAGTAATATTGTAATGTATTATTTTACGACTTTGTGGGATTTTGCTTTGTAAGAATGTGACCCGGGACGCATTTTGGTCCGTTTCGGGTGCTTGGGCCTTTTTTGTATGTCTTGGGCCGTTCTTGCGTGTTCGGGTTGCTTTTGTGTTCTTGGGCCATTTTTGTGAGGCGTCTTTGTGTCGTGCTTGTGTGTATTGTGTCGACTTATGATTTAAAATGACTAAATTAATATTCATTTTTACGAAGTATGCAAATTCAAAATTAATACGTTAAAAATGACTAAAATGTTTTAGTCACTTTTGTACCGTTTCGTCTCATTTTAAAACATGCATGAAAGTCCTTTTCGTCATCGGGTTTGTTTTTTGGGGGGTACGGATACGGGTATCTACAGAGCCCCCAGTTTGGCTGAGCTTGGACTAAAGCGCTAGTCAAACTTAGAAAATAGTATCCGGACCATCACAGTCTCGATACTACCTGGCGACGCTAAGCATGTGTCTCGGGGAGAGTCGAGGACTTAGTGTCGGGAATGCGGGGAGGGACGGCATGTTTAAGGACACGACGGTCCTGCATGTTTAAGGGCTTGCCAGCCTGCTGTTGCTTGGATGTAGCTAGGTCGTCTTCTGCGTCTGCTGTGTGCTTGTTGCATGTTTGCTTGTGTACCTGTGTTTTGACTTCCTTCTTTGCAGAGGGCATAGGTGTTTACATTCTTGATATGCGAAAAGATCTGCGTCCCTATGCTCTTGATTTGGGTAGGAAATGCGTATTTTGTTTTTGTAAAAAGTGTATGCATTTGAAAAATATACGTATTTGACTTGTGAGGAGTATATGCATTTTTGATTTTTGACTCGTAAAGAGTGTCTGTGTTTGAAAATTATACGTATTTAACTTGTGAGGAGTATACGTATTTTGGTTCGTAACTCGTAAAGAGTGTATTTGTTTTTGAAAAATATACGTATTTGTGATTTTTGAATTTGTGAAGAATGTATGTCTTTTGAAAAATATACGTATTTTAACTCGTGAGGAGTATACATATTTTGATTTCTAACTCGTAAAGAGTGTATTTGTTTTTTGAAGAATATACGTATTTAACTTGTGAGGAGTATACGTATTTTGGTTCGTAACTCGTAAAGAGTGTATTTGTTTTTGAAAAATATACGTATTTGTGATTTTTGAATTTGTGAAGAATGTATGTCTTTTGAAAAATATACGTATTTTAACTCGTCAGGAGTATACATATTTTGATTTGTAACTCGTAAAGAGTGTATTTGTTTTTTGAAGAATATACGTATTTAACTCGTGAGGAGTATACGTATTTTGATTTGTAACTTGTAAAGAGTGTATTTGTTTTTGAAAAATATACGTATTTAACTCGTGAGGAGTATACGTATTTTGATTTGTAACTCGTAAAGAGCGTATTTGTTTTGAGAAATATACGTAGTTAACTCGTGAGGAGTATACGTATTTTGATTTGTAACTCGTAAAGAGCGTATTTGTTTTGAAAAATATACGTAGTTAACTCGTGAGGAGTATACGTATCTTGATTTGTGACTCATAAAAAGCGTATTTGTTTTGTAAAATATACGTATTTAACTCGTGAGGAGTATACGTATTTTGATTTGTAACTTGTAAAAAGTGTATTTGTTTTGAAAAATATACGTATTTAACTCGTGAGGAATATTCGTATCTTGATTTGTGACTCGTAAAGAGTGTATTCGTGTTATTATTTCGTGAAATTAGGTTCTTGACTTGTAACGGACGCGTGTATTTTCGTGTTTTCATCATAATAGCGCATAAAAGAGTGGATTAATAGCGTAATGGACCGTAATAACCATTCCAAACTAAAAATTGACCTATGCCTGACCACTTAATCGCCAGAATTCTGGCGATTTAGTGTGTGTGTGTGCTATTTTTTTTTTTGTTCAAAAACACGGGTAGAGGGAGGAGTATTGCAAAACAGCCGAAATCAAAACCTAAGCACACCCTAATCGAAAAACTCGTCTTTGGCGATTTTTCAACCAAAATTCGTGATTCCGCCTCCTACGATTCGCAATGGACCAAGGTATGCACTCAATCAAGTTGCTATTTCGTGTTTTGAAGTCGGTTTGAGTCGGTTTTAACTGAAAATTCGTTTTTTAGGGTTTATGTGAAACCGCTTTGCATGATTCGAATTTTGCCATCGTTGTTGCTTAAAATCGATGCTTGGGAGTAGTAAGAGGCTTGTCTTGCTGTTGTTGATGATTGTATGTGAAAAACCCGACTTGTGGGGCTGATTTTCGTGTATATGGTCAAGGGCGTTTTGGTCATTTTTCGTTTTTGTCTCGAAACACGCTCAAAATTTCAATGTAGGTTACCCATTAATAGTATAATGCAGGGGTGAATTTGTTTTGTTGAAATAGGCGTGAAAGGCGGGTTTTTTGGGTGAAAAACCGTGAAAAAGGGGGGGTTTTTGGTAGTTGTGCTCTGTTTTTGTCGAGCGAGACGATCTTGAGTGGCTTCGTTGTTCTCAAACGCCCTTGTGTGCTAGTGATGAGGCTTTGGGTGACTTGTATGTGAAAAACGGTTTGAAAATCCGTAATTTTCGTGTGTTTTTGTGCGGGAAATGGTTTTTGGGTCGAAATTTTCGGTTCCGAAGCTTGTCGAAAACTTTCGTCCTGTGTCGTGATGACTTGTACGGTGTATGTTTTGCTTAGTCTTGTTGAGCATGCGTCATTTGGAGGTGTTTCGTGGTGTTTTGGAGTATTTCTGTGTAGTTGAGCTAGGCTTCTTGAAACCGTTTTTCTTGCTTTTCGGGCTTCGGGTTTTGAATGTATTGCCATGTAGGCTGTTTAGGTTGGCTAAAGTGTTGGTTCGTGGGAGTTTAGGGCTTCCTTGGTTCAGAAAAGGCCATGAAAAGGCCGTTTTTGTAGCTTGCGTGCGTTTTACAAAGGCTATTCAGTCGAGGTGTTCGGGACATGATTTTTGTACGAAACTTTTTGTGGGTGTTCGTTATGACTTGTATGTCGTATACATGTCATGAACTGGGTATGTCTGTGTCTCTGCGCCGTTTTAGCCTTATCTGTCAAAAATAAGCCTAAGGCGTATTCTCTGTTGCTTCGCTTGGTTTTTTGTCATCTTTTGTACTTTCTAGCTCTTTGTAATGGTTGTGTATGACGTACCCATCGCATATGTGTCATAATTTATGCATTTCTGTACTCCTGTGTTGTTTTGGCCTCGTCTGTTGAAAACAGGCCTAAAGCTTGCTTTTTGCTGTTTCGTCTGCTTTCACTTTGCTTTTGCGTATCCTTGCTCTTTGAACTCGAACGTGCGTGGCGTGCACATCGTTTATGTGTCATAAAGCATGCATTTTCGCGTCTCTGCTTTGTTCTAGCTTTTTCTTGTCAAAGATAGGTCTGAAGCTTGTTTTTTTTTGCTGTTTTGCTTGATTTTTCTTTGTCTTTGTGCACTCTTGTCTCTTGGATTAAATGTGTATGACGTAGATATCGCATCTGTGTCATGAAATATGTATCTCTGTATTTCTACTCCTCTTTTAGCCCTTTCTGTCAAAGATAGGCCTGAAGCTTGTTTTTCTGTTGCCTTTGTACATGTGCCCTCTTCTGTCAGTCATGAACTTGCTTTGATTGAATTGTATTTTGTCTTATCATATTACTACGTTGCCTAAAAGCATTTCTCGAATTCGCGCAGGTGACCCTGAGATCGTGATACCTACGACCAGTGCCATGCAGGATGTCATCGATAGTATTGATTTCGCTCCTACAGGGGACGAGCGTACCCCGATCTCCGAACTGCGTCATCACTTAGCGAGTTCTGAAGGTCCATCTCAGTCCGATTTGTTCAAGACTCCTCCTGCTTTGACGCCAGGGAATGAGGTACAGGGACCTGTTCCGGAATCTCCTATGCCTTCGCCGCTGATCACGGTACTTACCGTGGGGCCGACAGACCTTACATTGGCGGTGCGGGCGTCTGTAGAAGCGATCGGAGTTACCGTGGGCCCGCCAGAGTTACTTACGCCTTGGCGGACGTGGAAATTTCCGCTGAGTCGTCTAGGCCTTCTGTTGGTGGGCGCGGAGTTGGGTCTGTACCCTCACAAAGTGCTGGGCGTGGACGTGGGGTTCCTCAACCACTGGTATCTGCCGGGAGAGGTCGAGGTAAAGGTCGCGGGGGTGGTCGCAAGAATGATAGGCCTAGTAGGAAGCGCAAAGTGGATGTTGTTGCTGAGAATGCTGAGGGTGGCGTTCGGACGCGTAGTCGTCGTGCTGCTGAGGCTGGTGGCAGTCGTGAGCGAGATGAGAGTAGTAGTGCTGGTGTTTCTGACGAAGTGGGTTCTGACGAGGTTGAGGAAGGAGATGATCCTGCTGTTGACAAGCCGAGGCGTGGTCCTCCTCGTCGACTTGAGGATGCTTTTGAGAGTGACCCTGAGTCCGAGGAAGAGCAGGTTGACGGGGAGCCCGTGGCAGGTGGTGCTGATGAGGAGGCCGTGGGTGGTGAGGCCGCAGGTGTTGTAGGTGGTGAGGCAGGTGTCGATGCTGGACCAGCTGCTGCGCAAGATATGTTTATGGGGGTGGTTGATGAGCTAGGCTTGAGACCATCGTTTCCCCATGGACCGAGACTGTGGGCGAATGTTGCCAAAGATTGGGATGGTGTGAGCTTAGTTTGGAACCCATTGGAGCACTTGTCTACTCGAGTGAAAGTTGGCTTCAAGTTGGGCATTATGAGGACTTTTTCCGCTTCCGCATGTCATGGATGCTTTTAATAAGAAATTGTCTCTCGAATCACGTAAAATAATCCTCGCACGACCTTTGGTTCGTTGGTGACGAAGTGGCGGAGGTGCGTGAAAAGAATGTGAATTCGCACCTTTACGTACTTCGAGCGTTGTTAGACAGGTTACGGGATACTACTAATACGCTCCATATGCCTGGATACGAGGTTGGTATCACTTTCGCCTCTTGCGATTGTCTCGGCTCCTCACCGGAGGAGGTGATTAAGTGGGGACAGAGCGCGTCCGCTATTTCTAGTGCAGCAGCTTGTTCGCTTGATCGAGGCGGTATTAGATGTGCGGCGAGGAGGCGGAACACATTTCAAATTTCTGACGTCGTGGATCGATGATTACTTCAAAGGCCGTGGAAGAAGCGGGTGAGTGTCGCGAGTCATGAGCGTAATGCTCGATTGTGGTTATGGTGGTTTCTGTCGGCCACTCATTTTGGAGATAAAGGCGAGCGGGCATCGACTGCTGTTTTAATGGCGCTGAGGGATTTGTCTAGATTGGGTGACTTCGACTGGGTTACTCCTGCCATGGGTGTCTTGATTCGATTTTGTAGGGACGCGGTTCGTCCTGATAAGATCGATGATGGATCTAGACCGTCCTTGGTTGGCCCTGGTCTGCTGATGGAGGTATGATTGCTTTGCTCTCCCCTTTTTGTAATGTTTTATTGCTTTGCTTCTGTTATTCCCTCCTTTGGTGATGTATTTTTGTTTTTTCGTAGTCCTGGTGTTATGCTCATTTCCCATCGCTGCTTCCTGACAACTTTGCCGTGGACAATGAGTACCCCCGCTTTTCATGCTTATGCGACGGCAAATAGGAAGGGTATTCGCTGACTTATGATGCTCGCCGAGTGCGATTTAATCCGGGATGACCGTTGATAAGGTAAAAGGAGTCTGTATTCCTTTTATGCTTTGTGTTGTTGCTTTGCTTGTGTTTGCAGATCTTGATTCATTTTTTGTTTTTGTAGTTTGTTCGTAATCCTTGGGCAGATTATGCGGATGTCCCTGCATCGATTGCGACTCGCTTTGCTCCTCGCGATACACAGCGGTTGTACATTGCGACTCAGTATGACTCGTACTGGTTTTTAGGCGAAGGCCTGGCGGCATTTACAGGGGGCGAAGTTCGCTGCGGCTCCTGGCCCCTCCTAAGGTCCTCTTTGTTCAGACGCTTGATGTCGACATTCGTCGCGATGTATATCGGGAGGGTGAGTCAGAATCCCTGCTGAGGCTAGATGAAGACTATCCGTCGTGGGCGCGTCTTGCTTTGGCGCCTGCCGTGATTGAGGTGTGCTGTTGATTTTGCGTTAGCTTGTGCATATCGCTTGTTTTAAAAAGCAAAAATTGACCCTGATTTTTGTGTTTCGTAGCCGCGTGATTCCGACCTTGAGGCTCAGCCTCCTTCGTTCTATGAGGGTCTAGATTTTGAGCACGATGATGGCTGTCGGCATTCGATTGTACTACCTCAATGCTTATCCGCAGTGGCTGATGCTGGTGTGGAAGGTTGGAGTCCTCAAGTGAACAAGGTATGTCTTGTAGCTTATGTTCGCGTGTGCTAGCGTAGTATGTAGTGTATAGCCCCCAGTTTGAGTAAGGGTTTGTTGTAAAATCGTGACTCAAACTTTGTTGAAGTTGCTATTGAGTAGTTCCCCTATTTGCAGCAGGATTTTGTCCTAAAATCGGTAGTCGAATTTTGTTAAATCTGTTTTTGTTTGTAGCCTCTAGTTTGAGTAGATTTTGTCCTAAAATCGTTAGTCAAACTTAAATGAAGCTGCTTTTGAGTATAGCCCCCAGTTCGAGTTAGATTTTGTCCTAAAATCGTTAGTCAAACTTAAATGAAGCTGTTTTTGAGTATACCCCCCAGTTTGAGTTAGATTTTGTCCTAAAATCGTTAGTCAAACTTAAATGAAGCTGCTTTTGATTATAGCCCCCAGTTTGAGTTAGATTTTGTCCTAAAATCGTTAGTCAAACTTAAATGAAGCTGCTTTTGATTATAGCCCCCAGTTTGAGTTAGATTTTGTCCTAAAATCATTAGTCAAACTTAAACGAGATGTTCAAATGAGGGGAGTTAAATTTGCTGTCGTCTTGAGATCGATTCATCATACAGATGCTTAGTCGTAGAGATCAAGCTAATTGATTTGGGATGTATGCTAGGATCGTAGGCTTATTTTATGGACCTGTTTTATCTTGTGGTTGTACTTGTATTTGGTCGTATGTGTAGGAGTTCGTACGAGGTCAATTTTGTGACCATGGCTTGACGCGAGAGAGCCTTGTGACCTCGTGCACGTGCTTTGATTATTTCGTATGGTTGTACTTTGCAGGAATCGTATGACGTTGATTTACGGTCATAGTTTGACGCGAGTATGTTCCGCGGTCTTGTATGCGCGCTTTGGTTATGCAGCAGGTTCACTCGTCGATTATAGTAATTGTCCTTGTTGACGTAGTTTTCATAGCCGATGATCTTGTGTGCTGTGTCATATGCCTCGTCGGTTATTTTGCTTCGTTTTGTAGTATGACCGCTTGTGTTATCGTTTGCGTTTGAAACCCTCGCGACTTGCTCATTTATTGTTCCTGCATTAAACGGTTAGTCGTAGAAAGAACACAAATCTCGATTGAGACTGGCTTGCTTGGTGTAAGCACATGCATACGTAAAGATTTTTTTATAAAATATGCCTTTCGAAGAAAATATTTTGAGTCCGTAAAAGACGCTTTTGACGCTCATAAAAATGTGAATTATGAATGTCGTGCTTTAACGTAAACTTACGAAATGTGACAGTTGAATTTTGTGAGACCGTAAAAGGTGTTTTTTGACGTTCGTAAAATGTGAATTAAGAACGTCGTGTCTTAGCTCATGAAATGTGACGATTAAAATTTGTGAGACCGTAAAAGGTGTTTTTGACGTTCGTAAAAATGCGAGTTAAGAACGTCGTGCTTTACGTAAGCTTACGAAATGTGACGATTTGAATTTTGTGAGGTGTATGTGCAAAATAATAGTCGAAAGTCGACGATAAAATGACACAATACGACGCAAAGCCGGGTAGCGAAGACGTAACCGAAGCACGCCGTAAAATGTAAAAACAGCGGTGCGTAGGCTGTGAATAACTTTCTGCAACTCGTAGGCTGCAAGACGGTGCGCAGTAGTCGCATCAATGTCAGAAAATTACGGAAAATCGCCTGTATACCAACGATTCTCACAAAAATTGCCAGAAAACAGGCGATTTAGGTGAAAATCGCCAGTTATCTGGCGATTTTTGTTTAAATCGCCAGCTTTCTGGCGATTTTTTATTGTTTTTTTTGCCTTTTGTTTTGATTTTTTGGCTAATCGCGGGTTTACTAGCGATTATACTTTGTGTCGTCGCCTCTTGAAGACGTTGCCTATAAGAAGGATGCTTGTGTAGTTGTGTTAGTTCATTCATCCATCTCTCCAATCACACTTCATATTACGTCTTAACTTGCAACTTCATTACTCGTATTATAAAAGTATTCATAATATCCTGCAGAGCGTTTTCCTTTTTGTGAGTAATGGAGCATTTGGAGGGACTTGTGAGAGTATGGTGTGCTATCTTTGTCGGAATCGAGAAAAGGAATCTCAGGGCCGTGGGCCTGGCATATTCCTAGGTTTAAGGCAGGTTCGGATGGAGCCTGAGTTCCTGGATGCCTGTCTGTACTACTGGGACCTGGCTTACCATGTATTTCGCTTCCCTGATGGGGAAGTTTGTCCCTTGGTCGAGGAATTTGCTGCCATCGGAGGTTGGACCCGCACTGTTACTCCAGTGTGTGTTCGTCAGGAGCTTGGTTATCAAAGGAACATGCAAAACTTCCTTAAGATGACGAGGCTCGAGACGGAGGATTTGTTCCTAGATGGGCGCTTGAATATCATCCGACTTTGCCAGAGGTTCATGAATTATGATGATGGGAGTATTGGCGTTGTTGCTCGCAGAAGAGCTCTGGCCCTTTGCCTTGTGCACTGTTTCATGTTTCCCGATTCAGTGGACGCGATGGGGTTTGGCGAGGCGCATTTGGTCTGCGTTGTGCAGCAGATGGAGATGGGGTACAACCTGGCTACCGATCCTGGCGGAGACGATCTTAGGCCTAGATGATCGGGCGTGTAATAGAGTGCATGCTTATCGTGGTTGTCCCCTCATTTTGCAGGTCTGGCTGATGGAGCGTTTGAGCGTACTTGGAGCCATCCCTTACGGCGTATCTTACACCTGGGCCAAGCAGCGTAACTGGCCGGGTCTGAGGTGGATGGGTCCCAATAGCCGTCCTCATGATTACTTCTCCACCTTTGTGAGGGCGTCGGCTATTCGTTGGGTTGTGCCATGGTGGGAGGTTACCTCCGTGACGGGCAGTGCAGTTGGCGATGGTCCTTCCGGGGTCATGCTATGCGGTTTTGACATTGGAGTGTTTATTCACCCTCTGAGGGTGAGAAGGCAAATGGGCTATGCCCAGTTTATCCCAGGGCAGGATACCACGATCCAGGATTTGGTCGTACTTAATAACCAAATCACTGATGCATGGTCGCGAGGATGGGCTCTGCGTCCCCGGTGGCAGGTGGCAGGGATACCGGCCACGGTGAGGGTTTCGAGGTCGTATATCCGGTGGACTACGGCCACAACTACTCGCCAGAGGGCCCGCCTTCGTGCTATAGAGCAAAATGAGCCACCGCCGACGTCGGCCTTTGATCCAGTACGTTTTGGCCGCGGAAGTCGTGGGAGCTCGAGCTCTGGGAGCGCAGCGTCCATGGATACGGAGCTCAGTCATCTTGGTTTCATCATGGTTAACGCTCCGGGCCAGGATGGTAGCGATCGTGCCCCGCATATGGGTTGAGTCTTCCTTTCAGTCGTGAAGAATGAAGTCTGCTTGTGCTGTTATCTAGTTACTGGTTGTATGCTTGTTGTTTTCTTTTTTTGTTTTTAATTCCCTAAAGCCCGAAGGTCATGCCGGGTTTTGTAATGTTGGTAGGGGTTGTAGTGTTTGGTGAGGCTCCCGATTAGGAAAATCCAAATTGTACTGCTTTGCTTTTACTAATAAAACGAAAGTTCTTTGTATAAAACTTGCCCTGTTTCGTTTTAGAATTAAAGATTCGTGTCTCTTTTTTGAATTCTGTTGATTATACCCTTAACCTGAGATGTTTTGGGCATGTTATTTTGTGTTGAATGTCGGCTGTGCTTTTGAAAAGCTGCCTACGTATCCATGTAAATGGAATCAAGCCGGCGTAGTTCGGATTTGTGTTCTGCTTTTTGTGATGTGTGTGCATGTTTAGGGGCATGCCGGCCCATGGAATTGTGTTTAATTACACGTTATAAATACATTGCAAAAATGTTTCATGGATAGTATTTCTTTAGTTGGTCGAGATTGGTGGCTCGATTGAACTCTTGACCGTCTAGGTCAGTTAATTTGACCGCTCCTCCTGTGTAGATTTCTTTGACGAGGTAAGGCCCGGCCCAGTTTGGCTTGAACATTCCTCGTGGAACAGGAAGTGGCGCGCGTACTGACTTCAACACTAGATCTCCCACTTTTATGTTTCGTGGTCGAATTCGTTTGTTGAATGCTCTTTGTAGTCGTGCTTGGTACATTCGCACAATGCTTAAAGAATTTACCCTGCGTTCGTCCAGGAGCATCAGTTGCTCGTAGCGTTCGCGAGCCCATTCTGCTTCTGGGATGCTACTTTCCATCAGTATTCGTAGGGATTTTATTTCGATTTCCACGGGTTGCACGGCTTCCATGCCGTAGGTAAGAAAGTAAGGCGTCATGCCTGTGGGTGTGCGTATGGTTGTGCGATATCCCCATAGTGCAAATGGAATTTTGTTAGGCCAATCCCGACAACTGTCGATCATTTTCTCCAGGATGGTGACTACAGTTTTGTTTGCTGCCTCCATGGCTCCGTTGGTTTGGGGTCGGTAAGGGGAGGATCTGTGATGTTGTATGCTGTATTTGGCGAGTATGGCTTCGCCGCCTTGAAAATGTGAACCTTGGTCGCTTATAAACTCATGCGGTATGCCATATCGGCATATGATGTTTGTTTGTATGAATTTGGCAACTTCTTTTGAGCCGAGGGTGCGAAAAGACGCCGCTTCTACCCACTTTGTGAAATAGTCGATTGCTACTAGTACGGGCGTTGTCCTCCTGCTCCGATGGGATGGATTTTGCCTATCACGTCAATGCCCCAAGTTGAAAAGGGCCATGGAGATGTGAGGCTGTATAGTGGTGAAGGAGGTACGTGTTGCACGTTACTGAATATTTGACAATTATGGCAGTGTTTGACATAGTGAATGCAGTCTGCTTCCATAGTCGTCCAATACCATCCTAGTCGTAAGATTTGTTTGCATAGGGCTCTTGCGTTCATGTGTGGGCCACATTCGCCATCGTGTACTTGGGCAATGATTTCCTGCCCTTTCTTATAATCGACACACATGAGTAGAGTGACGAGGGTAAAGTCGTGGTCCCCTAATCAAAATAACCTAAGGTCAACTAACTGGTAGCTAGTGGCAGTAGGGTCGAGATCCGCAGAGAGACAGGAGAAGTCAATGGGTTGCTAAGCTAAGGCAGGTCAATCTCAAGGTATGAAAAGTCGGTGTTTTAAAAGGTCTAGACTAAGAACAATAGGTAAAAGCTATGAAAATATGAATAAGAGGGAGATTAGGGCGTCAGGATCATATGACATCGATTCAAGAACTAACTCAAAAGGGATTATCAATCAATTGAAATCATGCAAGTGATTAGGTTTTGGAAAACGCTCTCTCGAGTCAAATTCAACCTTAAGCAAATTTAGCGGGCTCTCGCTACGTACTAAATTCAACTTATCGAATACGCGTGAGTCTAGTTTCAATTCGGCTTTCGATCTTAAACTGAAACAACCTAAATTCAATTCAATAAAGGCGTCCCTAAATTCAATTGATAATGAAACGCGTAGGAAGAAATCGACTTGCACAAATTCAATCAATGAAAGCAATTATAACATGTTCCTGAATCAATTCACAATCACCCTAACCCTAATTGAGAAATTAGCTAGACATGGAGGGAATAAGAACAAAGCAATTGATAAATAAAGACATGATGAGATAGAACAAGAACAAATGAATTAAACCTGGAATAATCGGAGATTGCAATGCAAAAGATCGAATCTTGCAAGTAATTAAAAGCTAAACCTAAGAGTTTTTGAGAGTTTAAAAGAGAGAAACTAAAAGCTATTCTAAAACTGAAAATATAATCTAAAACATAAATGAAAAACCTAATTCGAGTTGTATTTATAGGGCAAGAGAATCCGGAGAAAAGCAGAGGCAAGAACCAAGCGGTTTAGAGGAAAACCGAGCGGTTCGGGCTAGGGAACCGATCGGTTCAGCTTGAACCGATAGGTTCTAAGCACGTCAGAAGTTTCCAGCAGCTCTGTTCCTTGATTCAAGTACCCGGAACCTATAGGTTTGCTCTGAACCTATAGGTTTGACGTCCCAACACATAGTATGACTTCCGACCGACTCTAAGCCGCCATGACGTCACGATACACGATAATGCTCCATTTGACTCAGGTTTTAGCTCAGGACCGCCAAAACCTGCAAAATACATACAAGGAACGACAGTATCGCAATATAAAGCAAATAGCTACTAAAACAATAATGTACTCGAGCAAATGCGAGCTAAATGCAACTATAACGGGGGCATAAAAGCTATATAAATAACATGTATCAAACTCCCCCAAACCAAACCTTTGCTTGTCCTCAAGCAAATAGCGTCGGAGAAAATCAAAGCATAGCTAGTTAATCACGTTAGCATCTCGAAGTGGACGACCTATGCACATAAGCATACAAGCTACAGTCTATTTCGCCGAAAATAGAGCACAAGTCTCAACCTTTCACACCACATCATAATGCTAGCCTCTAACGCTTTCGCAAAATTAAACTAACGACAATTGGATTCGAGCAAGGCCAACCGAGCATACCACTTTCCATCATACAATTCTTACCACATCATACCATTTTTTTTTTTTTTTTTTTTTTTTTTCTTATTTCCTTTTCGCGCAATGTGGAGCATCCCTCGTATGTTATACCGTTTAGCTTGACGTTCACTCGGTAAAAATCGCGCTCGGGTACACATATTTCCTTAAGGGTTACATCATTGCTCATACTCTCGGTCGCAACCAAATTCATGGCCACTGTGGTTACTCAAATCAATGAGTCTCCTCCGAGAGCATCGAAGCATTGCTCCAACATAAAAAGATCGGTCCAAACAAACCACATTCCAGCATTCCAAACTTTCCACAAGCCAATTGCCTCGCAAGAATACCAATATCGAAAGTAAAAGAAACGAAAAGCGATAAGAATTAAGCAAATACAAGTGGGCTAGTGTTTGAGACTCGCAATCTATGAACAGGAAACAAACATATAGTGCAAGCTACGACGATAGAAAGTCGACTTGGAGATACTAAAGATCAAAACAGCACACTAATCAATTCTCCAAACTTGACAATTCAAAGCGAAAAAGGTTTGGAAACGCAAAAATTTTTAAATTTTAAGCACACAAAAAATGGAAAATGCAAGTAAATAAGCGCGCAAGTGCTTTCCTCCCCCAAACCAGTACGACACATTGTCCTCAATGTGAGCTAAGAGCACAAATAAGCAAGCAAAGCAAAGGACACTAAGCATACGGGGGGAAAATAAAGGCGAGAAAGTGAGGGAAAAAGAGTAGGAAAGCTCACATTTTGTCAAGTTGGAGCTCCCCCAAACCGAAGCGAAGCATGGAGTGCGGCTTATGATCCACGAATATGCATCCATTTCAGTCCAGCTATAAAGTGCTTCGGAATAGCACGCGAGAAAAAGGAGGCCGAATCAGCAGGGTCCGGCCAAGGCCATCAGTGAGGCCTGTCTCAAAAATACCAAGGACGCAGAGTCCGCAAGTACCTGCATGCTAAATCAACTATAAATCCCTCATCCTCACGCGCTCAACAAAAGTCGAAAATGTCATAGTCAAAAACAAACCAAAACCAAAACAGAGTACAACAAATTACAAAATCATCGGGTTGCCTCCCGGAAAGCGCTGGTTTATAATGGTCCCGCACGACCGTCGTCAAAGCTCATAATCAAGTCAAATTGGGCCAAGGACGTTGGCCACTAGCAGCAGCTTCATTTGGCGAAATAGCAGTCGTTCGCCACAAAACTCGATCTCCACGAGGAAGAGCAGCATAATCCATCACGCAAGATATTCCGTCGCGAAATGGCTCTCCATAACAGCTCCGTGCGCCACGCACCGCAAACCGTGGGTCTCCTCCTACATCACCTGGATCATAGTCATCCGCCCTTGTGACCTTCCGTTCCCCCAAACCAAAATCAAAGCCACCCTGCGTAATACCTGCACAAGAAACAGCAGAAGAAACACCCTCCAAAGAGTCTCCAATAGAGTGAGACGGAGGGGCAAGGTCAATCACAGCAGCAGACTCAGGCTGCATAGGGGCACGGGGGATACTAGACTTAGTGTAGGTCAACGTCTCACCTCCCACCGAGAACGACAGGGTCTTGTTCCCCACATCGATTACAGCTCCTGCAGTATGCAGGAAAGGTCTCCCTAGAATGATCGGGATGTGGGGGTCCTCGGGAATGTCTAGGACCACGAAGTCGACGGGTATGTAAAACTTCCCTATCTTGACCGGGACGTCCTCTAGGATACCTAAGGGTCTCTGGACACTACGGTCTGCCATCTGTAAGGTCATGGAGGTAACTCCTAGCTTAGTCATATTAAGTTTTTGACAGATGGAATAGGGAAGGATACTCACACTAGCCCCTAGGTCGCATAAGGCGTTCTGCACGACATATTTCCCTATAGAACAAGGGATGGAAAAGGTCCCGGAGTCACTCAACTTCGGGGGCAAACTACCCTGCAAAAGAGCACTACCCTCCCCCACAAAAGACACAGTCTCGGTCACATCAATCGAACGCTTCTTAGTTATGACCTCCTTAAGAAACTTAGCATATGCAGGAATCTGTTTAACTAGATCAATGAAAGGAATGTTCACCTGCAATTGTTTAAGAATCTCAAAGAACTTACCGAGCTGGGGGTCCACGTTAGCCGGACGTACACGACTCGGAAAAGGAAGCCTGATTTGAATCTCCGGCGCCTTGTCCTTAACGGCGTCATCCACGGGTTGCTGTCGCTGTGCTGACCTCGGTTCGCTCGGCCTGACCGTGTGTTCTGTTGCATTCTTGTCCTCCTCTTCCGGATGCCCCGGGGCATCGTAAACTGTACCACTACGCAAAGTAATAGCACATGCTGTATCGTGAGGTGGGTTAGGAGGATTACCTTGGGAGGGTAGGGTACCCATTGCCGTGGACGCTGGCGAAATGAGCCGCGCCACCGATTCTCCAACAGCTTTAATCGCAGTCATTCTTAGCTTGGCCAGCCCTTTGCATCTGTTGCAACATCATCTCTTGTGACTTCAGACGGCCATCGCCACCGTGACATTTGCACCATCATGGCCTTCATCTCGCCATAGGATCGGTCCCTGTAGGTTGAGGTGGTGGTGTGTAGGGTGGTTTTTGGTAGTTAGGTGGAGATGGTTGGAAATTCTTGTGGGGAGGGATGTAGGGTTGATTTTGTGGTGGTGGGTGGTTGGGTTTAGGACGCTCGTTACCAGAGGATAGAGAGAACGATCAGAACCCTACCGGTTTTGGTACGGCAGTTACGGTTGTAGGATTGATATGCAAAAACTCGCCTCCTGGGCGCAAAGATACCGTAGTATAACCCATATCATGCCCTGTGACAGCGTTCACATGAGCACTAGAAGAACCACCTCCCTGCATCATGCTAATCTGCGCAGCCGCAAAGAACCTCGACTAGTGAGCGCAGAATACTCCCTTATCACGGCCATCATGTGCGACCGTGAATTACCTCGCTGCCATCGAATCGAGACGAGTGGATCGCCATCTCCTCAATCAATGCCCAAGCTTTATCATCATCCACATTGTTAGCAAAACGACCCTCTGCAGCGGAATCCAAAATAGCACGACTCTCCGCATACGCATCTGCTATAGAACGTAATGATGACCAACCAAGTATTCAACCCATGATGAGGACAATCGCGGATGAGCTTCTTATACCGCTCCCAAGCTTCAGCGAGTGACTCGTCGAACGTTTGTTCAAAGCCTTGGATTTGGCTCCCCATGTGATTAGTACGTTCGGGAGGGTAGAACTTAGAGTAGAACGCAAGAGCAAGACCATTCCAATCAGTGATCCCTGCGGCTAACCTGTCAAGGTCCGTGATCCACTCACGAGCTCGGTCTTTCAATGAAAAAGGGAACAGCATTTCCCTTATTTGTTCTTGGGTGATCCCGGCTTGCTTTATTGTAGAGCAGTAGTCAGTGAACACCTGCATATGCCGACCAGGATCTTCGGTGGGTTAACCACCAAACTGGTTCCGCTCCACCAAAGTGAGAAAGGCGGGGCGGATTTCAAAGTTGCCCTGCAGCGTAGCGGGCATCGTGAATCCATTCGGAATGCATTCTGGCTTAGGCACCGAGTGACTAGAAAGTTTGGGCATAGTCACAAGCGGTGGAGTGAAAGGAGTAACCGGAGGTGAGTCCTCTTCGTAGGACGATTGCGTAGCACTAGACGATGCTTCCTCAATATCAATAACTCGAATTGCTTGTCTGCGTAACCTGTGTAGCGCTCGTTCAGGTTCAGGCTCAAAAGGAACTAAACCTGTAGGTGACCTGCGCATAAACACAACTACACAAAACAATGAGAAACGGTCTCAAGGAACTAGGTTCCTTGAGACAAGAGAGAAAAACCTAACAAAAACTAAGCAAACACTAACTAGCTAACCGTCTCCCCGGCAACGGCGCCAAAATTGACGAGGGTAAAGTCGTGGTCCCCTAATCAAAATAACCTAAGGTCAACTAACTGGTAGCTAGTGGCAGTAGGGTCGAGATCCGCAGAGAGACAGGAGAAGTCAATGGGTTGCTAAGCTAAGGCAGGTCAATCTCAAGGTATGAAAAGTCGGTGTTTTAAAAGGTCTAGACTAAGAACAATAGGTAAAAGCTATGAAAATATGAATAAGAGGGAGATTAGGGCGTCAGGATCATATGACATCGATTCAAGAACTAACTCAAAAGGGATTATCAATCAATTGAAATCATGCAAGTGATTAGGTTTTGGAAAACGCTCTCTCGAGTCAAATTCAACCTTAAGCAAATTTAGCGGGCTCTCGCTACGTACTAAATTCAACTTATCGAATACGCGTGAGTCTAGTTTCAATTCGGCTTTCGATCTTAAACTGAAACAACCTAAATTCAATTCAATAAAGGCGTCCCTAAATTCAATTGATAATGAAACGCGTAGGAAGAAATCGACTTGCACAAATTCAATCAATGAAAGCAATTATAACATGTTCCTGAATCAATTCACAATCACCCTAACCCTAATTGAGAAATTAGCTAGACATGGAGGGAATAAGAACAAAGCAATTGATAAATAAAGACATGATGAGATAGAACAAGAACAAATGAATTAAACCTGGAATAATCGGAGATTGCAATGCAAAAGATCGAATCTTGCAAGTAATTAAAAGCTAAACCTAAGAGTTTTTGAGAGTTTAAAAGAGAGAAACTAAAAGCTATTCTAAAACTGAAAATATAATCTAAAACATAAATGAAAAACCTAATTCGAGTTGTATTTATAGGGCAAGAGAATCCGGAGAAAAGCAGAGGCAAGAACCGAGCGGTTTAGAGGAAAACCGAAGCTGGCTAGGGAACCGACGGCTCAAATGAACCGATAGGTTCTAAGCACGTCAGAAGTTTCCAGCAGCTCTGTTCCTTGATTCAAGTACCCGGAACCTATAGGTTTGCTCTGAACCTATAGGTTTGACGTCCCAACACATAGTATGACTTCCGAATCGACTCTCGGGCTTCGCCATGACATCACGATACACGATAATGCTCCATTTGACTCAGGTTTTAGCTCAGGACCGCCAAAACTTGCAAAATACATACAAGGAACGACAGTATCGCAATATAAAGCAAATAGCTACTAAAACAATAATGTACTCGAGCAAATGCGAGCTAAATGCAACTATAACGGGGGCATAAAAGCTATATAAATAACATGTATCATAGAGCGCCTTGGGGTGTCTTTTTGAGTAACTGTCCCATTTCTAGTACGAACTGGGAGGCAAGGAGTCTAATGGCTCTTTTACCGCGTTTGTCGGTGTCGGGAGGATAAGAATTGCTTGTTTTGTAGTCAAGTATGGCTTGGTACCATGGCTCTGTTTGTTCTACTTCGTCGATGTCAATGGTGTGGATGTATGCGGGCTCACCACGTCTCTCGACGACAATGGGTAGTGTGTCAACATTTGGTGGCATGTTGAGAAGGGATGAAAGCTTTGACAGTGCGTCGACAAATTGGTTTTCTTCCCTTGGGAGGTGATAGAATTCTATGCAGTCGAACTCTGTCAGGAGTGTTTGTATTTTTGCTTGGTATTTTGCGAGGGTTTCGTTCATGATTTTCCATGCTCCTGTCACTTGATTTATGATGAGGAAGGAGTCTCCATGCACTCGCAGGTGCTTTATATTGAGGGCCATGGTCGCCAGTAGTCGTAGATGCAGCTTCATACTCGCGGCATTGTTGGTGACGTTAAAGTCGAGCTTGATTGAGATGGGTGTATGATCGCCATTAGGAGATATTAGGAGTATTCCCACGCCGTAGTCGCGTAGTTTGAGGCTCCATCAAGTAGAGTTGCCAGATTTCGGTTCGATAGCGAAAATTCCATCGCCGTGGAATGATGTTGTGTCAACTTTAGGTTGTTCAATGATAGCATTCTCTGCGAGAAAATCAAACGGCTCTACCCTTGATGACTTTCAAAGGCGTGTATTTGAGTTCATACTGCCAGCAAGAGTGTCCATCCGCCATACTACCGCTTAATACCGCTTTTCAAACAAGTATTTGAGTGGATCCATTAAGGAATAAACCCTGGTTGTGTGCGCGAGGAGGTAGTGCCTGAGCTTTTTGGTGGCCCAGACTAGAGCGAGACAGCTCTTTTCCACAGGTTCGTAGCGAGTCTCATAATCTTGGAATTTTTTGCTAATGTAGTAGATTGCTCTTTCTTCCTTGTTAACTTCCTGGGCGAGCATGGCGCCCATGGCGTTTGGTGTAGTTGTTAGATAGAGTGAAAGAGGTAGATCCTTCTGGGGTGGCACCAGAACAGGTGGATTGGTGAGTAGGGTTTTGACTTTGTCGAATGCTTGTTGACAGTTGTCGTCCCATTTTGTGTGTTCTTCCTTTTTTAGCTTCTTGAAAATTGGTTCGCAGACCATCGTGAGTTTGCTAATGAATTGAGAGATGTATTGGACTTGTCCCAAGAAACTTCTGATCTCATCAATGTTGCTTGGAGGTTTCATCTCCATTATGGCCTTGATTTTGACAGGGTCGATTTCGATTCCACGTTGGCTTACAATGTGACCCAATAACTTGCCTGATGTAACCCCAAAAGTGCATTTCTGTGGGTTTAGTCGCATTTTGTATTGCCTTATTCTGGTGAAGAATTTGCGGAGGTTGGTAACGTGATCCTCCCTTTGCTTTGATTTTAAATCATATCGTCGACGTAGACTTCTACTTCCTTATGCATCATGTCGTGCAGCAGAGTAGTGGCGGTACGTTGATAGGTGGCGCCTGCGTTAATGAGTCCAAAAGGCATGACAGTATAGCAGTATGTGCCCCAGGGTGTTACAAAGGTGGTTTTAGACATGTCGTCTGTCGCCATTTTGATTTGGTTGTATCCTGCGTATCCATCCATGAACGATAGTAACGCGTGATCAGCAGTATTGTCCACAAGTATGTCCATGTGAGGCAGTGGGAAATCGTCTTTAGGGCAAGCCTTATTTAGGTCCCGAAAGTCTGCGCATACTCGTATTTTTCCATTTTTCTTCATGACTGGGACCATGTTTGATACCCAGTCTGAGTATTCGATGACTTGGATGAAACCTGCTTGTAGTTGCTTTTCGATCTCGTCCTTGACCATGAGAGACCATTCTAGTTTAATACGGCGGAGTTTTTGTTTGACAGGCTTGGCACCTGGTTTGAGTGGGATGCGGTGTTCGGCTATTTCGCGGTCAATGCCAGGCACGTCCTTGTAGGACCAGGCGAAGACGTCTTTGAATTCTGTGAGTAGCTCGATGTATGTATCTTTTTCCTCCATGCTTAGGGAAGCTCCTAGCTGTAGTTTTCGAGGTTCTTCGAGTGTTCCCATATCGATGATTGTTGTGTCCTCAATGATGGGGTCCTGTTCGGGTTTTGAAACGATACTTGCAATGTATTTATGTAATGCAATGTTGTTTTGTTCAATTTTATCGTGATTTTTAGAAAATGCATTCCTTAAAGGAGAACAGGGCAAGCAATAACCAGAAACGTTGTTATTATTAGTGTTTTCAAAAGCAGTTACATTTGCAGATAGCTCAGACAGGGGAGCTTTGGACAACCTTAGAGACTCTAATTCTTTGTCTATGTCAGGAATATAGCCCAGAGGCTTAGTTGGGGTGAAGGACTTGAAATGCTGACGCGGAAGCCTAAACTCTATGACAGGTTTGTTGTCAGGGTTTTCGTCTTCGTTTTCTTCAGAGTCAGAGTTTTCGAAGGTGTAGCCTTCTCCAGTAGTGATTTTGAAAGTGCGACCCTGTTCATCGGTCCACTGAAGAGTCTTTGACCATCCGTCGTGTGTCTTCTCTTCAAATGGGACAATCAGGTCGGTGGGGTTAAAGCTGTGGTTACGCAGGATGTCGGAGACGAGTTTGATCCCGGCGATGGTGCATGATAAGAAGTCTCTAGGCATTTTATTCACACCTTCCTTGACGAAGTATTTGTCAGTGAAGATGTGATATGGTTCCATGTGAAAGTCACGACATCTCTTACGGTCCTTGAACGCTTGTTCCCCACGGGTAACTTCATAGGACCATGGTACATAGCCTAGGCCCATGGTTGGCCATTTGTTATCGTTATCCTTCACATAGAGTGCTGCGATTTCCTCCTCGCGAGTCAATGTGCAGATGTCAAAATCGAAATCAAAACCACATGTGATGTCTGGGGTTTCGGTGCTTATTCTTGCAGTGTCATTATCGAGCTTCTGCCGCCAGAGGAAGCTCGGAAGTTTGAAGCATGGATGGTGACGACTTCGTCGTCCAGGGGAAGCTTAACCTTTTGGTGCAAGCTTGAGGTGACTGCTTTGGTCGCATGGATCCAGGGTCTACCCAATAACATGTTGTATGCGGGGGGTATGTCGATTATCTGGAATTCGGTTTCCCTTATGACAGGTCCTGTCATGATAGGAAAGGAAATAGTTCCCTTTATGCTGCGGCGAGTGCCATCGTAGGCTCTGACGCCGTCTGCACAGGGAATGAAGTCATTTTCCTTGATTCCTAGCTTTTTAGCTGTCTCTAGGGGCAAGACAATGACTGCGGATCCGTTGTCGATGAGGACGACGGGTAGTGTCATGCCATGGCATTCTACGTTTATGTAGAGTGCTAGGTTGTGCGTGCCTCCGAACGGCGGGAGGTCTTTGTCAGAGAAAGTGATGGCGTTGGCTTGCCATTCGCGAGTGATGTGGCTGATGAGTTTTTCAGGTGACATTTCTGTCGTCATAGGAGTGACTTGCAGAGCTCGATAAAGGGCTCCGCGGTGTTCTAGTGATTCCCTTAGGAGCTGTCAGATTGAGATATCTGCTTTGGTCTTGAGGAGCTGTTTTTGAATAGAGTCTCCAATTTCGCATGCAGGCGCCGAGTGGCGCTGACGATGCGACGCCGGCCATGGTTGAATTGGCGTAGTGATTGCAGGAATAGGTGTAGTGATCGGAGGTGGTGGCGAGCCGCTGCGAGCGGTGGCGTTGCCTCGTCCGTGACTATACCTTTGTTTTTGTCTTGGCTAGTTGTTTTCGATGGGAAACCTGGGGGTTCAAGTAAACTCAGCGAGGCTCTGTACGGACGACCGGAGCGTGTCAAGTAGGCTATTTCGTCATCGCTGTCGGACAATCTGATCGGGTATTTGCGGGGCACTTTCCCGTATATCCCCGTGGGCCGTTGATCTTCTTCTTCCTCTTCTTCTGGAGGAAAAAGGTAGCCATTATTGTCTATCTGATTATCTTCCTCATCAGAACTATCCCAGATACCATTGATTTCGTGGTCGCTTGAGACAATCAAGTGAGAACAGTCGAGGATGGGGTGTGTACCCACGAAGATGGCGTGGGTATGCAGGGGGTTGAGTTGGTTTGAGGGTTTAGGACCCGGAGAAGGCTTTTCGATAGTATTGTCATCGATTAGGTCCTGAACTATGTTTTTCAGGCGGAAGCATTGTTCAGTGTCGTGTCCCTTTCCTCTGTGGAATTCACAGTAGGCATTTAGATCCCATGATTTAGGCTTCTTGTCCTGAGGAGGCTCGCTAGTAGGTCCTAGGAGTTGAAACACATTTTGGCTCACAAGTCTTTGCAGCGCCTTGGAGTAAGTCATGTAGATTGGGTCAAAGTTTCGTCGTGGTTTTGACGAAGTCTGCCCGGCAGATGAGTACGATGCCTTAGGAGGAGGTGCAGTGTATTTTGTTGGCGTTGGGGCGGCCGCTAGTGCTTCCAAGGCGTTAATGCAGTTGAATCGTTCGCCTTTAGTGACGGCCGTGATGAGTCGCTCGTAACCTCTACCGTGGCCTTGGTTAGTTTTTCTTTGCGGAGATCATCTTCAATTAATTCACCCACAGCGCTGAGTGAAGAGAAATTGTCAAAGTTGCCATAACGCAAATGCTGTTGATATGCAGGGGTTAGGTTGTTGATAAACTTGGTGATCAATTCTGTATCCTTAGGACGGTTGGGTATTTGGGCACTGAGTTTCTTCCAGCGGGTAAGGTATTCAGTAAAACCTTCATTGTCCTTCTGTGCAAGAACTTCCAGAGTACGTAACGAGACTTGAGTATCGTTATTGTCATGATACTGATTGTCGAACTGGACCGTGATCTCTTTGAAGGTAGTAACCTTGTGTGGGTCCAAGGCATAGAACCAGGCTCTAGGTTGTGCATCCAGAGAATGCGGGAATAGAGTAGCCCAGGCTGAGGGATCGACTCCCATGACGGCCATTTTAGCCTTGAAATCCTTGATATGAACCAGCGGACTTTCATGACCCTTGAAGATGGGGAGATCGCTGAGTGATAGTTTGGCAGGTAGCAAGGACTTGACGCTTTTTGGGACGTGTTCAGTTTCCTCGTAAATGGAATATCCCTTTGAATTAGTGAGGCGTTCTTCTATTGAACGGATTCTTTTGGCATTTCGTTCCGCCTATTCAGCAAGGTATTTGGCATTTTTCTACCGAAGTTTCGCATTGTGGCCATCTGTTCGATTGCAAAGCAGGTGAGGCTAAGGATTTTGTTGTTAAGTCATTGGACATGTTCATGCAGAACCACCGACGGGGAGGAGTTGGGATTCCTCCGACATTTTCTTCATTGTTGAGTGCCATGGTAGCTTTTGGTTTCGATCTGTTGTAGGTACGTTTCTTTGAGTCAAGTGAGGGTTCGGATGATCGGTCTTTAGTACGTCGTGTATCCAGGACTTTTAGGGGATGAACTCGCAGAGTCTCAAACCTTAGTGCCCTCCAAAAGAAAATAAACGACTCAAAGAAAAATCGCATTTGTTGTAAAGAAAAGTAAAAAGTGTGAAGAGCGTGTGCAGACTTGACTCGTGTTTTTAGCTTAAAAGACACGGAAGCTTTTGAGGTAAGGATGCGTTGGCGCGTCCCACCTCAAGTAAATAAAGTTTGTATGATCACGACCTGATTAACCCAAGTTAGTGGTATGTTGCCAGGCGTTTATCGTTAAATCGTGATGTAAAAAGGAATCAAGCCGAGGTAGCGATAGGCTAGTCGGCCTGAAGATGTTAAAATGGGGAAAAAGCTACCGTTGTCCGCTTTTATGTGTGACTGTGATGTCGGGCCATAATGACGATGAATCACCTGACCTGACATGTAAATCAACGGGTTCATGTTTGAACGAGCCCGCGTTTTGTTCATTTGAGAGAGATAGTTTGTTTGAGCCGGGATGACTAGCAAGTCACTCGACTCAGAGCTATCTCAAAAATGTAAGGGTGTTTGTCTTATTGAAATATCCGAAATGAATTGACATTTTCGGGTTTTGCTTTGCGAAATGTTTTTGCGATAAATGTATTATGACGATACGTCAGTCTATAATGCATTTATGTTTTGTAAAGGACAGGAAATGTAGTGATTATTTCCGATCGGTTTTGAATATCGTGATGTGTTGTTTGTCAGGTTCAGTTGACTATAGGCCAATGATTCCGACAGTATGTTTAAAAAGTATGCCTTTTTTGAAAAATGTTTGAAAATATATTTTCAAAACAGACGTAATGTGCCTTTGAAATGTTTTTGCATGCATTTGTTTAGAAGACAACCATAGCGAGGGTGCTATAGCTTTGGATTTGTACATATAGACGCGGGTTTTTGGCTTTCAGGGTAAGGTTCCTTCCGGTCATTCCCGCAACGTTTGTGTAGAGTTATCCGCAAGATCACACAGATTAGTGTGGATTCAATACGGGGTCTAGAGCGTTCGAGTTTGACTGCTACGATTCACTTGTACGGATACCATACTTGTGATCGTGGAAGGGTGAGAGATCGACGTGTCCAGTATACCGCTAGGAAGAGAGTTCTTACTTGGGGCCGCCCTCAAGGGTGTGGTTATGAATAAGGAGGATTCGACTCAAACGCATTTATTGCCCAAATATCGAAAGCAGAAATGTTTTCAAAGTTTCAAGTTTCACTTCTTTATGTTTTTTTTTATAAAATGAAAAGCTGGTTTTCAAAATAAAAAAATAAAACATGCTCGTCCCCAGCGGAGTCGCCAACTGAGGATACCTGGGACTAGGGTGATCCTTCTCGACGCCTCACGCGCCTCTCGTGTCATGGGGCGGAATGCACGGCGGGAAATAGGTGATAATTTTTGCAAGAAGCTCATGGCGAAGCCGCTTTTTAGTTGCTTGGCTCGCCGCCGAGCCGCTTTTGCTTAATGGGGGAATGTCATTGCATGTAATTGTGACAAAAAGAAATATAAAAATCCTTTTGAAATGTATTTTGGAGTCGCCACCAAATATTAAAGGAATTTGGAACCTATTCAACGCGCCTTAAAATATAAGACACGAGTGTCTCAGATTTCAAGGTGCGTCGATACCTATCCGTCTGAGGTTATTGTGAAACCAGAGAGGATTCGGAGTGAGGTTACTTTTCGAAAGTTTTGACAAAATGTATTATGAAAACTGTAATAAAAAAGCCTACGTAAAAGTAGTATTTACTAATTTGAAAACAAATGCTTAAATTTCGATATTTGGGCTAATAGGACGCTACGTACAAATCCAAATATATGACTCGATAAATATGTAAAATAAATGTAAGCCGTCAAAGCTATGACGATTTGCAATAGGAAATATACGTAAAATTACTAATTCATTGTATTTGAATTAATAACTAAACGTTATTCTCCGACTTGTATTCAATTCTAAGATTTTGTAAAAACCCTCGGTTTTGCATGTTTAAGAGACTAGTTGAAACGGTACAGTTAAATGTCGAATCCGTGTTTTAGTCATAATTTAATGCATGAATCGAGAATTTGCATAATGTAAAAGTGATGTTTAATTTAGTGATTTTGAGTCGTTTGTTTATGCGATATTGGCGGGGTTTAGACGAATCATTTGATTCGAATTACTACAATCGTATTGCGAATACGAGTTCGTTAATGCCAATATCGGGGAGGGTTAAAGTAACCCTATAAGTCTCAAACGTCCAATCGGAAGGTAAAATTTCTTTACCTTGAAATGCAAAGACGGTTTTTAGAGTGGAGATTTATAAGTGCGAGAGGCTTTATGTGAATTTGAGTATTGAATTGAATTGGTTAGGGAATGTTGTTATGAATGTGTTAGATGATTATTGTGTAAGATTGGTGATGTTTTGTGATCGTACAAGGGCTGCTATTTATAGCAAATGCTTCGTGTTTTATGCCTAATTGCTCAGAAAATCGCCAGAGAACCAACGATTAAACATAAAATCGCCAGAATGTCAGAGGAGGAAGGGAGAATCGCCAGAAAACTGGCGATTGTTGTGAAAATCGCCAGTGTTCTGGCGATTTTCTCTCTTGTTTCTGACAAATTTGTAGCGCCGTATTACGTTATCGTAGGTGTGTAAGGTGTAGGCTGTTTGTCGAGCCATTTGATTGACTTTTGTGTCAATTTGATGTCAAGTTGATGCAAGTTGATCAAGTCAACTTGATTTATTTGGTTTGGCTCGGTTTTCGTGTTTCGTGTTTCGGTTTATCGTCGTGTTTTTCGATTTTGGCTCGAAATAAAATAATATTGTAATGTATTATTTTACGACTTTGTGGGATTTTGCTTTGTAAGAATGTGACCCGGGACGCATTTTGGTCCGTTACAGGTGCTTGGGCCTTTTTTGTATGTCTTGGGCCGTTCTTGCGTGTTCGGGTTGCTTTTGAGTTCTTGGGCCATTTTTGTGAGGCGTCTTTGTGTCGTGCTTGTGTGTATTGTGTCGACTTATGATTTAAAATGACTAAATTAATATTCATTTTTACGAAGTATGCAAATTCAAAATTAATACGTTAAAAATGACTAAAATGTTTTAGACACTTTTGTACCGTTTCGTCTCATTTTAAAACATGCATGAAAGTCCTTTTCGTCATCGGGTTTGTTTTTTGGGGGGTACGGATACGGGTATCTACAGTATCAACCAAAAAGGCAACACGCTAAATCATTTACAAACCAGGAAATCGACGAGATACGCGATATATGGGCAAAATATATATGTGTTTAACCATCCAAAAGAAGACGATTTTTAAGTGATTAGCTGTCTTGTAAATCATTTTTTGCGTTCTAAATGTATATAATATATGTAGAAACCGTTGTTTGATTGCGGTGTATATGGAACGATGTTGAATACATTGGTTTGATTTTGTGCAGCAATATTATTTTGGAACGTCGTATTGACGGGATATTAAAATTATTAGCAAATTTCAAAAAAAAAAAAATATACAAAACATAACGGTTCTACACTTAAAACCGTTTGTAATTTTAGTAATAAATAAAATCTGTGAAAGATTTAAATAACAGTTTTTAAAAAATTCCGTTGTTTTTCATATTTCAAAAATAATTCTTTTTTCCACAAAAACAACGGTTATAAGTAAATAACCGTTATTTTTATTATATTAAATACAACGATTTTTCTAACAACCGTTGTTTTTTAATATATCAAAAACAACGGTTATTTATCAAAACCGTTTTTTTTGAGTTATCAAATAAAATATGTAAAAGATTTAAATAACCACAAAAACAACGGTTATAAGTAAACAAAAGTTATTTTTATTATATTAAATACAAAAAAAACAACGGTTATTTAGTAAAACCGTTGTTTTTTACATTTAAAAACAACGGTTTTGATAAAAACCGTTGTTTATAATATAGCAAAGATAACGGTTATTTTAATATAACCGTTGTTTTTAATCAATTATAACGGATTTTTTAGAGCGTTGTATTTGATTTTAACAACGGTGTTTCCATTTTCTTGGCGTTGTTTATATCATAAACAACGGTCGACAATAAAACGGAGCTTTTTTTTATTTAAAACGTTTTACACAATTACACCCGTTTTTAAAGGCGAATTTTGTAGTAGTGACTGGTTCACATGGTCATGCGGATCACAGATCCTATCATACAGTGACATAGTGAGAGGGTTTTGGAACATTAGTTTGGGAGATGTAATCCACAAAGGGGAATCGGCATAGCTATCAGCTACTCCTTTCTCCATTAGCCTGCGCATTCCTGGGATCTTAACTACCAGGCTCCTGAGTTCCTAGAGTTGATGCTCCAGCACACTGTTTGGTCTAATACTGGCATTGAACCCTACGTCTTGGTGAGGGGGCATCCCTCCTACGGCCCTTTAGCTAGGGATGCTGACGATCCCTGGAGTAGGGTTTGCCTCCAAACAGCGATATTGCTGTCACGATCAATCCCAGCGCTGCTCTCTCTATGTTTCATTCCGGGGTACCAGTTAAGATAGAGGAGTTAGTTCCGAGCAGGTTGCTTGATAAGTGGTTACCTGAACTTGGCTCATGGCTGCCATGGTTGAGAGAGGTGTCCACTGTGAAGCCCCCTAGGTCCTTTGGCGTCGAGAGCGCTGGGGTTACTCCTTTAAAATCCAGTTGGGTGACTAATTCATGTGGGATGCTCCTGCTGGGGCTGCACCTCTAGATCAGGTTCCTACGAACGCTGATCTGCTGTCAAGGTAGAGGGATCTGGACTCCAAGGCTTTCACCCTCCTGCTCATCTTGCGGCTCCCTTGACGTACTTCATCCATGACCTAGGACAGCGCCTCCATGCCCCTCATGATGGTTTGGAGCGGGTCCTGAGGTTATATGCTGGATTGCCCTCGTGCTCTACTCGTGGTTCCTGACAACCACCCTTGAGGCATCCCAAATCCTTACTTGCCTGCTGGTGGCGGGGGTTCCTTGGCAGCCGAGGAAGGCGACTCGGTGATCCCTGGGACTGGTGTCATTGACGCGGGAAGTGCTAAGACAGGCCCTGGGCGTTGGTTGGCATGGCTGGCGCCATAAAGGTTGAGGTTTTGGGGGCGACTGAGGGCCCTGACGACGCCATGGAAAAGCGCCGTGCGCTGGCTCGCGCACTGCTTGATCCTTGACTGACGTTGGACGCCATGATTAGGTGACTATGAAAATGGTGTTTGGCTACAAAAATGATCATCATACCCCACGGTGGGCGCCAAAATGTTTTGGTAAACATTTACCAAGGTCGGATTCTCGTTTAAGCTGGGTTAAAGTGTAACAACCCGGATTTTCAAACAAAATAAAATAAAGAAATAAAAAGGATTTTTGAAATAAAAGAAAATAAAAGCGAGCCACGGTGGCGGAAACACCGTGGAATCCGGATCATTACTCACTAAACCAACTAAGCAACGATAAAAAGGTAGGCCTTGAGGCCTAGAAGTGGGGAATAAATACCCCTTACAAAACCAAAACCAAAGTACAATGAACCGAAAGCATAAATGAAGTCTAATCCAAACTAAACCAACTCGACAGCTATCAAGACAACTCGCGAAAGGCATGCTACGTGTCTCAATCTCACGGCATTCTCACACATAAGCCCATCCCGCGCGTACCTAAAAAAAAGGAGGCAACAACCACAATCAGTGGGGAGTAACTAGGTGCTCCCCAGTCATATTTTAACATAACATACATAGACAACAATGCAAACAAGCTCACCTGGCCTACGGCCTATTATCAAGGTATAAAGCATAAAATAACAAACATACAACAATGGAACAACGTAACAAAACGCAAGTAACCAAACCACACGGCACAACCAAGACGTGCCCAAACCAACCGAGAACTCATGACGATCCTTCTTCCAACCAATTGCGAGAGTAAGCGCGGAGAACTGGGTGAAGCAACAAGAATCACCCCGGGTGAAGCAACAAGAATCACCCAAACCCTATGGCGGAACAGCAACAAGAAGTTCCTCAATAATCACAAGTCTAAATTTGGCCAAATTCCACCGAGCAACAAGAACGGTGACGACATAAATAACCATAGTCTCTAACCCTTCTGGTTGAGAACCCATAGTCGCTCTAACTAAACAACAAGAATAGTCGAGGGGATCATGGGCGGTATCCGTCCATCCTAGGACGTTGTATCTCCTCACACATGTGCCAGAACAGTACCCATGTGCAAACTTAACCCAAGCATAACCTGTTAACCTGTTAACCTGTCTCCAACACTTCCAACACAACCATACAACCACCACAGCCATACTCATACATACACAAGCATCATTGTTGGGCCCAAATTTTCCGGCCCAGTTTGGGCCTTATCAGCAGAAGTACCTCGCTCAGGGCCCTGAGCATCACGGGACCCTGGGCAAGATCTGGAGCATACCGAGGACCCAGGCGGCGCAGGACCCTGACCATGCAAGACCCTCCAGGAGCCCCACCTAGCCCAGGACCCTGAACATTTCAAGACCCTAGGCAGGGCCAGGCGGTGACCCTGGCGTAACTCCTAGACACGGGATCCTCAAGAGTCCCACCAACGGATTTATTCCAATTGTAACGGATAGTCAAGGGGAGTTGCGAGAAAGGGGGAAGCGTTACAATGAAGGAGCAATTAAGGCCTATTCAATAGGGAGCCACGACAGTTACAAAGAGAGGAATAATAGGAGCAAAGTCAGGGGGAGCTACAAGTATAAAAGGAGTACTAGGGTTCAAAGGAAAGGCATTCCACATTCAGCAACTTTATTCAGCATCCAACAACTATACCACAACATACCACAGCATTCAAAGACTCCAAACACATTTTACAGCAAATACTTAGTATCATTCAGCAAGTCTTGTACAAAGTAACGTGCCTTAGCGCCAAAATCTTGTAATCCTTCTTTGAATAGTGGATAGTTGGTGGGACAAGAGCTTCCCTCACGGCCGCTTTCCACATCGGTTTTCCGCAGAACCAAAAACCTTCGTGGTCTTATTTCGTTTTCGTCATTTCTTTTCCTTGAGTTTTCGTTACAATTCTTAGTTTGGCATACGATAAGGTCGCTTAACCCCAAAGACAATAAATTGCTTTGGTAAATTTTTGCCAAAACATTTGGCGTCTGTGGGGAATAGCGATCATTTTTGTAGCCAGATTCATTTCTCCATCTAGCAATCATGTCAACCAACGTCAGTCAAGGATCAAGTAGCGCACCGGTGGTGTCCAAAGACAGACGCTCTTCGGCCGACGGCCTCAGTGGTCCTCACCGCTCGACGCTTCAACTCGGGTGGTTTCCACCACTGCAGCTACCACCCAGGCAGGACGTATTACGAGATCCCCTACGCCCGTGGTCAAGGCCCGCAGGAGTCCCTAGGTCACCCTCTTCGGCCCCGGAGGAACGCCGCTTGGCCAAAGACCGGAGGATTCTAATGCCTTTGGGATGGCTGCCAGGGTCCACAGGAGGCCCCCAGGTTGCTAGCGCAAGACACCAGGATCCGCCTCCACACCCTCATGAGGGGCATGGAGTCTGCCCGCAGTTATGGATCAAGTACGCAGAGGAGGCGAGAAACCGCCAGAGGCCGCAGTGCTCTGGAGTCCAAGGTCCAACGAGGAGGCATCGGAGCAAAGACTTCTGAGCCGCCATGGAGGTGCAGGCCCAGCAGCAGGCGATCCTCGTGAGCCGGTGACCCGACCGATCTTGGAGGAGTGAACCCACTTCTCGGCCGCACTCAGACCTCGAGGCATCACCATCGACACCTCCTCACTTGACAAACAGCAGCCAAGCTCGGGTAGCCTCTTGACCAAAGAACTTATTCGGTCTAATCCACCTTTCGACAGAACTCTAGAGCGAACCTGGAAGGAGCTGCATCGGATCGGGCCAGGATCGCCAGACCGCAGTCGCACCCGCTCATCATGACGCTAGTGGTCCTGGCAGTATTGGGCTCAACACGCTGGAGCAAAGAAATGCAGGAGCTCAGAGCATGATCGCCAGGATCCCAGTGGATTCCTGTGCCGCAGAGCAGAGAGCAGACATACTATGCCGATTCGCTTCGTGGACAAAGATCTCACATACCAATGTTCCGGGCTTCACCTTCCTACCATGACGCTGCAGACGACGGACCTCAGATCCTCGTGACCATGTGAACCAAGACAAATGTAAGATGATGGTGGTCACGCCATAGGGTCCTTAAAAGAGGTTTGCATGTGTAAAGGTTTTGGCTCCACTCTAACCGAGCCGCCTGAGTGGTTCGTCAACCTCCCCAACAGATCACCACCTCATTTGCGGACTGGTCAACTTGTTCCAGCAGTTAGCCGCATGCAGCAGAAAAACCCGGTAAGCATCAAATGAATTGCATCGCCCGGGTGCAGAGGTCGAGAACCTACCAGAGATTTCCTCAGTAGGTTCAACAAAGAAAAAATCTCAATCCCCAATTGTGACGTGGTAACCGCCATTGAGGCTTTCCGTCAAGGCCTTCACCAGGACTCAGAGTTGTATTAGGAGTTGACTAAGTACCCTTGCTTAGCCTTTGAAGAAGTACAAGCCAAAGCGTTGGCCTCCATAAGGTTGGAGGAGGACGAGAAAGCATGGAGAGACTCTAATGAAATCAAGCATGTTAGCAGAAAAGCTCAACCAGACAGGAAAGTTGGACGGTCCAAGCCATACGACAGATCCTCCTTCCAATAAGGCTCAGGTTCCTGTCAGGTCCTTCTCAGGGCCCTGACAGGATTCTGTCAGGCCCCTCCCAGCACTCTTTTAGCCGTTTTGCATGGCCTCCACATTCATAAACGCGAAACCATGCAGGGGTAAGGACATGCAACAAGATTACTACTCGCCACTGCATCAGACCAAAAATGGTGTTTCATTTTGAGGGCCTCGACGCCCACCTCAGCATTATGTCTTCAATAGGTTTATTCATTTTATTTTTTAATCCATGTCTTATTTTTTCCGCTTTCAAACTTTTTCACTCTTTTCCTAGGTTGCAAATTTTTCTTAAGTTTTTCCTTAAAAATCTTTTAAGTTACCCTTTCAATCGTTTTAAAAAGTTATTTTGCGCTTCGCTGCTGAGATGCCCTGAGGATCCTGAGACCTGGGACTCCTGATGTACTCTCAGGACCCCGGCACGTCTTCATCATTCTGAGGTACCCTCAGCAGGTCTTGTTGATTATTCTTTCGTGAAAATTCTTTAATCTGCTCCGAATCGTTTTAAAAAGTATTTCTACAGTTTGCATCTATGATTTGTTTAAAACCTTTTACCCTTTAAAATGAAATATTTAAAAAACACGAGTAATGTTTGAGTCATCTCAGAGAGCTCCTTCATAAGGTATCGACCCCTGGGGTCACAAGGGACTTCATGGCTCCTGCCGTCACCCAGGATCCTCTCACTCGAGTTTCTTCTTTCAAAAGTCTTTCTTTAGAAATGCAGTTTTAGGAACCCTAAATGTCCTTTGTTGTTTTTCGAAAATCCTTTCCTTTTGAAGAAATGAGAGTGAAAGTGAAGCCTGGTTGGCCAGACATTTATCCTCCTTGGAGAGGACTTCGTGCGCGTGGCGATCGGGTATAAGCATGAACCCATTCGGACATCTCAGATTCCAGAACCACCACAGTCACCACTACGGGGCTCGGCATCGGGTATAAACATGAACCCATTTGGACATTACGACTCCAGGCCGGCACTAAGTCGACTCTAAAAGCATGCATACAAAATGAAAAGCGCGCGCTACAAACGAACGTAAGTGAAAGCATGGCTGGCCACCATGATTTTCGGTCAATATAACTCAAGGTCCCTTGCAGCAAAGGACCCTGAGCGCATATGTCTAGCAAAGGATAATGATTAAGTACAAGCGTCCAAGACAGGTACGCTACCCCAAAATAACAGTTCTGAACTCAAGTCTTAAACTAACCGATTGACCACAGCGTCGCAGGAAGCTATTCTTGTTTATCAGGTACCTCAGCCGAGGCGTCCAGATTTAAACATGCTCAAAGAAGGTGCCACCACCACCTCGCCACAGAGTCGCCAGATGCAGCAGATCATCATCATCGTAATCCTCAAAGCCCACCAGACGCTAAGATCCGAGACCTGGGAACGCAGCATGGAAGTCAGCTTCCTCTTGCTCCAAGTCAAAGGAAGATTCGCCTAATAAGCTTGATAGATTATTCACATGTTTCGAGTCGCATTAGCTAGGTGTTTTTAGTTGATCCATGTTTACATTGTCGCTTTCACCCTTGCGGTATTGTTTCCTCCGTTTCAGGTCCCTCAATCGCTACAAAGATCTCGGCAGCGCCTCACCGGTGTCACGACCCATATAGCTCGGGGCATCGAACGATCTAAGTACTTGCAGCAGCCTCTTTCGCCATATCGCCCTCCACTCTATGTCATTGTTGCCTACCCAAGAAGGGAAAAGAAAACAACCGCTAATCCACCAAGTGTCAAGCACGAACAAAATTGAAGCGGTAAAGTACATCCAAAGTTGAAATATGGGGGAGTCACGCAAGGCAATCTGGGAATGAAAATTCCTGCTCAGAATTCGAGACCTCCTGAGCGGAAATTTTGGGGGCAAATGTTGGGCCCAAATTTTCCGCCCGCTTGGGCCTTATCGTGAGTACCTCGCCAGGGGCCCTGAGCATCACGGGACCCTGGGCAAGATCTGGAGCATACCGAGGACCCAGGCGGCGCAGGACCCTGACCATGCAAGACCCTCCAGGAGCCCCACCTAGCCCAGGGCCCTGAACATTTCAAGACCCTAGGCAGGGCCCAGGGCAGGACCCTGGGCAGAACCCTAGACAGCCAGGATCCTCAAGAGTCCCACCAACGGATTTATTCCAATTGTAACGGATAGTCAAGGGGAGTTGCGAGAAAGGGGGAAGCGTTACAATGAAGGAGCAATTAAGGCCTATTCAATAGGGAGCCACGACAGTTACAAAGAGAGGAATAATAGGAGCAAAGTCAGGGGGAGCTACAAGTATAAAAGGAGTACTAGGGTTCAAAGGAAAGGCATTCCACATTCAGCAACTTTATTCAGCATCCAACAACTATACCACAACATACCACAGCATTCAAAGACTCCAAACACATTTTACAGCAAATACTTAGTATCATTCAGCAAGTCTTGTACAAAGTAACGTGCCTTAGCGCCAAAATCTTGTAATCCTTCTTTGAATAGTGGATAGTTGGTGGGACAAGAGCTTCCCAGCGGTCAAGCTTTCCCCACATCGGGTTTTCCGCGTAACCAAAAAACCTTCGTGTCTTATTTCGTTTTCGTCATTTCTTTTCCTTGAGTTTTCGTTACAATTCTTAGTTTGGCATACGATAAGGTCGCTTTAACCCCAGCACAATAAATTAAGCTTTGGTAAATTTTTTGCCAAAACATTTGGCGCCGTCTGTGGGGAATAGCGATCATTTTTGTAGCCAGATTCATTTCTCCATCTAGCAATCATGTCAACCAACGTCAGTCAAGGATCAAGTAGCGCACCGGTGGTGTCAAAGACAGACGCTCTTCGGCCGACGGCCTCGTGGTCCTCACCGCTCGACGCCCTCAACTCGGGTGGTTTCCACCACTGCAGCTACCACCCAGGCAGGACGTATTACGAGATCCCCTACGCCCGTGGCTGCGTCCGCAGGAGTCCCTAGGTCACCCTCTTCAGCGTCCGGAGGAACGTCGTCGGCCAGCACCGGAGGATTCGGAATGCCTTTGGGATGGCTGCCAGGGTCCACAGGAGGCCCCCAGGTTGCTAGCGCACAGCCTCAGGATCCGCTCCACACCCTCATGAGGGGCATGGAGTCGCTGTCCAGAGTTATGGATCAAGTACGCAGAGGAGGCGAGGAAACCGCTAGAGGTCGCAGTGCTCGAGTCCAAGGTCCAACGAGGAGGCATCGGAGCAAAGACTCCCTGAGCTACCATGGAGGTGCAGCCCCAGCAGAGGCGATCCTCAGAGCCGGGTGACCCGACTGGATCTTGGAGGAGTGAACCCACTTCGGCCGCATCAGACCCTCGAGGCATCACCATCGACACCTCCTCACTTGACAGCCAGCAGCCAAGCTCAGGTAGCCTCTTGACCAAAGAACTTATTCGGTCTAATCCACCTTTCTTGACAGGAACCCCAGAGCAGAACCTGGAAGGAGCGGCACGGATCGGGCCGCGGATCGCCGACCGCAGTCATAGCACCCGGCTCATCATGACGCTAGTGGTCTGGCAGCATTGGGCTCAATACGCGGAGCAAAGAAATGCAGGAGCTCAGAGCATGATCGCCAGGATCCTGTGGATTCCCAGTGCCGCAGAGAGCAGAGCATAGCCTATGCCGATTCGCTTTCGTGGACAAAGATCTCACATACCAATGTTGAAGGGCTTCAAATTTTCCTACCATGACGCTGTACGACGGGACCTCAGATCCTCAGGACCATGTGAACCAGTACAAACAGAAGATGATGGTGGTCACGGCCATAGGGTCCTTAAAAGAGGTTTGCATGTGTAAAGGTTTTGGCTCCACTCTAACCGAGCCGCCTCGAGTGGTTCGTCAACCTCCCAACAGATCGATCACCTCATTTGCGGACTGGTCAACTTGTTCCAGCAGTTAGTCGCATGCAGCAGAAAAACCCGAGAAGGCATCAATGACTGCATCGCCCGTGCAGGAGGCTGAGGAACCTACCAGAGATTTCCTCAGTAGGTTCAACAAAGAAAAAATCTCAATCCCCAATTGTGACGTGGTAACCGCCATTGAGGCTTTCCGTCAAGGCCTTCACCAGGACTCAGAGTTGTATTAGGAGTTGACTAAGTACCCTTGCTTAGCCTTTGAAGAAGTACAAGCCAAAGCGTTGGCCTCCATAAGGTTGGAGGAGGACGAGAAAGCATGGAGAGACTCTAATGAAATCAAGCATGTTAGCAGAAAAGCTCAACCAGACAGGAAAGTTGGACGGTCCAAGCCATACGACAGATCCTCCTTCCAATAAGGCTCAGGTTCCTGTCAGGTCCTTCTCAGGGCCCTGACAGGATTCTGTCAGGCCCCTCCCAGCACTCTTTTAGCCGTTTTGCATGGCCTCCACATTCATAAATGCGGAAACCATGCAGGGGGTAAGGACATGCAACAAGATTACTACTCGCCAGCTTGGCACTGTACCTGAAAATGGTGTTTCATTTTGAGGGCCTCGACGCCCACCTCAGCATTATGTCTTCAATAGGTTTATTCATTTTATTTTTTAATCCATGTCTTATTTTTTCCGCTTTCAAACTTTTTCACTCTTTTCCTAGGTTGCAAATTTTTCTTAAGTTTTTCCTTAAAAATCTTTTAAGTTACCCTTTCAATCGTTTTAAAAAGTTATTTTGCGCTTCGCTGCTGAGATGCCCTGAGGATCCTGAGACCTGGGACTCCTGATGTACTCTCAGGACCCCGGCACGTCTTCATCATTCTGAGGTACCCTCAGCAGGTCTTGTTGATTATTCTTTCGTGAAAATTCTTTAATCTGCTCCGAATCGTTTTAAAAAGTATTTCTACAGTTTGCATCTATGATTTGTTTAAAACCTTTTACCCTTTAAAATGAAATATTTAAAAAACACGAGTAATGTTTGAGTCATCTCAGAGAGCTCCTTCATAAGGTATCGACCCCTGGGGTCACAAGGGACTTCATGGCTCCCAGCTTCGTCACCCAGGATCCTCTCACTCGAGTTTCTTCTTTCAAAAGTCTTTCTTTAGAAATGCAGTTTTAGGAACCCTAAATGTCCTTTGTTGTTTTTCGAAAATCCTTTCCTTTTGAAGAAATGAGAGTGAAAGTGAAGCCTGGTTGGCCAGACATTTATCCTCCTTGGAGAGGACTTCGTGCGCGTGGCGATCGGGTATAAGCATGAACCCATTCGGACATCTCAGATTCCAGAACCACCACAGTCACCACTACGGGGCTCGGCATCGGGTATAAACATGAACCCATTTGGACATTACGACTCCAGGCCGGCACTAAGTCGACTCTAAAAGCATGCATACAAAATGAAAAGCGCGCGCTACAAACGAACGTAAGTGAAAGCATGGCTGGCCACCATGATTTTCGGTCAATATAACTCAAGGTCCCTTGCAGCAAAGGACCCTGAGCGCATATGTCTAGCAAAGGATAATGATTAAGTACAAGCGTCCAAGACAGGTACGCTACCCCAAAATAACAGTTCTGAACTCAAGTCTTAAACTAACCGATTGACCACAGCGTCGCAGGAAGCTATTCTTGTTTATCGTGCACTCACCGAGGCGCCCAGATCTAAACATGCTCAGCAGCAGTGCCACCACCCTCGCCAGCAGAGTCAGCAGATGCAGCAGGATCATCATCATCAGAATCCTCAAAGCCCACCAGGACGCTAAGATCTGGAGACTGGGGGAACGCAGCATGGAAGTCAGCTTCCTCTTGCTCCAAGTCAAAGGAAGATTCGCCTAATAAGCTTGATAGATTATTCACATGTTTCGAGTCGCATTAGCTAGGTGTTTTTAGTTGATCCATGTTTACATTGTCGCTTTCACCCTTGCGGTATTGTTTCCTCCGTTTCAGGTCCCTCAATCGCTACAGCATCCTCGGCAGGCGCCTCAGCTGTCCCTGACCCATATAGTCGGGGGCATCAGAAACGATCTAAGTACTTGCAGCAGCTCTTTCGCCATATCAGCGTCCTCCACTCTATGTCATTGTTGCCTACCCAAGAAGGGAAAAGAAAAACAGTCCGCCAATCCACCAAGTGTCAAGCACGAACAAAATTGAAGCAGCCGAAGTACATCCAAAGTTGAAATATGGGGGAGTCACGCAAGGCAATCTGGGAATGAAAATTCCTGCTCAGAATTCGAGACCTCCTGAGCAGAAATTTTGGGGGCAAATGTTGGGCCCAAATTTTCCGGCCCAGTTTGGGCCTTATCAGCAGAAGTACCTCGCTCAGGGCCCTGAGCATCACGGGACCCTGGGCAAGATCTGGAGCATACCGAGGACCCAGCAAGGCAGACCACGACCATGCAAGACCCTCCAGGAGCCCCACCTAGCCCAGGGCCCTGAACATTTCAAGACCCTAGGCAGGGCCCAGGGCAGGACCCTGGGCAGAACCCTAGACAGCCAGGATCCTCAAGAGTCCCACCAACGGATTTATTCCAATTGTAACGGATAGTCAAGGGGAGTTGCGAGAAAGGGGGAAGCGTTACAATGAAGGAGCAATTAAGGCCTATTCAATAGGGAGCCACGATGACGCTACAAAGAGAGGAATAATAGGAGCAAAGTCAGGGGGAGCTACAAGTATAAAAGGAGTACTAGGGTTCAAAGGAAAGGCATTCCACATTCAGCAACTTTATTCAGCATCCAACAACTATACCACAGCATTCAAAGACTCCAAACACATTTTACAGCAAATACTTAGTATCATTCAGCAAGTCTTGTACAAAGTAACGTGCCTTAGCGCCAAAATCTTGTAATCCTTCTTTGAATAGTGGATAGTTGGTGGGACAAGAGCTTCCCTCATGGCAAGCTTTCCCCACATCGTTTTCTCCACAGAACCAAAAAAACCTTCGTGTCTTATTTCGTTTTCGTCATTTCTTTTCCTTGAGTTTTCGTTACAATTCTTAGTTTGGCATACGATAAGGTCGCTTTAACCCCAGCACAATAAATTAAGCTTTGGTAAATTTTTTGCCAAAACAATCATCACAAGCATGACCACCCATACATACGGAGTACAACATGATTATACAACATTACAAGCCATAAATTCAATTAACATGTTCATAATTCATTGTTTAGTGATCAAACAAGGTACAACATGATTCAGTAAAGCATGGTTAACACTCTAAGACATGCCAAGACTCAAACAAGAGACAAACCAACCCATCACACACATACATATCACACGGCCAGCCCACAAATACTCGGCCAACACAACAAAACCACCCAAAATCATGCATAATACTCGACTCTCATGTGACCATCAACGATTCATATGATTTATTCACTTAAACATGCATATGAACATCATTTAACATCTTGTAATCCACTTAACTCATAACTCATCATTAGGTGATTCATGCTAACAACATAATTCAACATAATTAAGCCAAAATAAGAAGAAAACCGAAGAACAAACACAACAAGGGCTACGGCCCTCTCCTAGGCCTTTCGGCCATCATCACCATGCATCACCAACTCGATTTTCTCAACATCTACCAACATGATTAGCATTAAATTATGATAGTTATGCGATTAAAGATGATAACATGACAAACCCTAGTATGAGGCCAATGATTCTAGCATGATTTCATGATCAAACATCAACCAAACAACACAACAACAATGTAAACAACACACACATGACAAGCAAGGCCTCATACTTGCTAAAATACAACTAGATCACACCTAGTTACCTTTATCAAGATCAACTCCTTGCTATTCTTCTTCCTCTTCAACCAATATGGTGTCTCCCTCTTCAAAGTCTCCTTCTCCTTTGATGATCCAAGCCAAAACATACACAAAATGAATACACAACAATATAACACATAAAATAATATGAAACCAAAAAATAAAAGAGAGAAAAAGAAGATCATACACTAAGGAAAAGGCTAGGAAAGAGTTAGGGCAAAAGAGATGAAAGCTTAGTTGAGAAACAATGGAGTTTGGATGAGAATTTGGAGAGAGTTTGAGAGATGAATGAAGGATGAATGTGGATGAGATGTGAGGAATGAGAGAGTAGGGTGTGAAATCAGAATATTAGGTTGCTAAGATTAGGAGATAATAGGATATAGAATGCTTGATCAAAAAGCTACCCAAAAACCCAAAACCCAACCCGTGCAATGGAGGTTTCGGTTCGGTCCAAAGTGGGCCGGTCCAAACTAGCTTCAGAAAATTTGGCAGTTGCGACGGCGTCGAAAAAATACGCAGTTTAGCCTTTTGAATCACCTGAATCGGAGTTCGTATGAGGAAACTACACCGTTTTTAAGTTAATTACTCCGTATTTAAGTCCTGACTACAGAGTAGCTTAACCCACGCGACAAAAGAACTGATTTTCTCGAGCTAAAAGAAATGAGAAAATCAAGAGAAATAAATTATGAATATAAATGAGACGAACAATAATTATTAGGAAAAGTCGGGGTGTTACATAAAGTGACCGATTTGAATGCTAAACATGAATATGAAAAAGGGGTTAAAAAGAAAGCAAAGAAACGCAAAGGAAAGACATAAGATTTTTTTGCTTACGCGGGAAAACCTGATGTAGTAAACGACCGCAGGGGGAAGTTGTAGTCTCACCAAATTCCACTATAATCACAATTAAACAATTACAATAGCGTTTTCGAGGCCTTTTGTGGAATTCAGATGGTGATTTCTAATGGTAATGATGAGTAGTTGTGGAAATTATTGTTGTCGTAATTTTTAAGTCTATTTTAATTCTGTGGAAAATTGTTGTTGTTGTAATTTTAAAGTCTATTTTAATTCTGTGGAAAATTGTTGTTGTTGTCTCGAGGTTCCTCTGCTTTTCCAGGATCCTAAGCTTCTAGGGTCCTCCGCTGAGCGTTGCTGCTAATTGGGCCCAGTTTACAAAATTTGGGCCCAACAAAAACAAAACAACAATTATAAACATTTGACACCCCATAAATTATGGGTGTTGTTTAACTGTACCCGACTTTTTCTCACTTGTACCCAAAAAAGACCACGCTACCCTTCTCATTTACTCATCCCACATCTCAAAAATTAAAATTTTTCTCTTCTCTCTCTTCTCTCCATATTCAATCTCACCACCATATTCAATCAAACCATCATGTACACTACTCCTAACACCCCAATACCAGACGGCTCTAAAACTTGACCTAAACGAAAACAATCAACAACAAGAAAAGTCGAACAAGTTCAAATATCAAGTGTACTACAAAAATTGGTGAAGATAAGTATATCAGAGATCAAACAACAATTCATCGGCGACAAAAATTTAACTAAAACCTACTAAATCATCAATTAACCCATTAATACAAAAAAATAATCAAACATTGAAAAAGTCAACAGCATGAAGAATCAAACAAATCAAAATCTCAAATCTAATTCAAAAAACGGCTAACAATCAACAATTAAACAACAACAGCATACAACATCCCGGCGGCTTGGTCCGACCACCCAACAATAAAATATTTGACTAATTTATGAATAAGAATCAACCAAAAAAAGCGATTTACTTAAAATTTATCATTAATATTGTCCATAATTGAAATATTGAATGAATTAGGGAAGTAATTCGTTGATTTTTGTGGATTTTAGGTTTTTTTAGGGTTAATGTATTGAATATGGAAAAGAGAGAGTTTAGTTTAACAGGGGTAGAGGTTGGAAAAATTATGAGTAAAAAGAGTACAACAGAGTAAAAGTCGGGTACAGTTAATCAATTACGTAAATTATATAGTTCGCGTCACTAGTGTTGTATTTAAAACTGAACATTCATTGATGTTTAACCACCTACTGCAGGCGATAAATGCATAAATAAGAATAAGATGGTGTTCCACCCAAAAATTATACTCCGTATCTCAATTATCTGCTAATCCACTCATAACTGGTGTGCACCGCCTTTAACTTTGCTTATGACCTTTTCCTTTGCAAGTAAACCCAAAAAATATATAGATAATGAGTAATGTAGCTTTTAAGGTAGTTAGGAACACCTTTTATGTTCTGTCATTTGTTCTTTTATTTTGTAAGCTTCTTAGAAATTAAAAATGAATGGACGTAAGAATATTTTGATGTATGCAATTGGTACAAGTTGGCATAGCTTATTATGGGCTATTAGTGACTGCTTTTTAGTTAGGGTGGAGCCGCAAATCTGCGTGTGCTATTAAAGTTTGATCTTACAGGATCTTTGGTGCCCGTAAACATGCTCGATTAAACAGGGTCGAGATTTAATTGAGTCACATCGTTTTGTTTTACTCAATTCATTCAGTTACTAGTCTGATGTAAATGGGTTATCATATCTAACTCAAACCCATTAATTTCATATCGTGTTCTTGTCGATTTACTTATATAAATAGTCTTAGGAATCAAATCAACCAAAAAGTTAAGCTGATTGTTGGAGGTCCAAGATCGACTATATACTCTAACACGCCTCCTCACGCAAATACCCTTTGTGCTTGAAGCATGGACGCAACTACAAGCCCGCCTATTTGGTGCGAAATATACCCCTATAAAAGTGAGGAATGGTGAGATTCGAACCCGTGACCATTAGTCATAAAGCTCTGATACCATGTTAGGAGCCAACTCAACCAAAAGGTTAGTTGTTATTTCCACATGTAAGTCCCATATCAGTTGTGGATATGAGAAATGTGCACCTTATAAAGTCTAACGGCTACTCCTCCTATTGCCAGTTAGTTTTAGGATGAAACCTCTTGGACCTATGAGGTGGGCTTTCTCTTTACCACTTGTGGGTGTGGCTCGAACCCGTCTCTGATTTCACAATATGTATCCACATTTCTCAAAACCAATTGCTAATGAGAAGAGGACCCTTAGACTTTATAAAGTACACAAACCTCTCTTCCACAATCAATGTGGAACTCGCACATGTAGGCAATACTCCAACACTCCCCCTCACATGCGAGGTCCCTCGAAAACCCAAGGCGAAACCATAGGAGCACATCGGAGTGGTATCAACAACCTGAACTCACGAGAGCGGAAATAACCCAAACCCAATCAGAGCGGCAAACTCTCAAGGAGGACCTCCTCCGGTGGCTTAATTTTTTGGGTCCAGTTTAAACTTTATCGAACCCAGGGCGAACTCGGGCTCTGATACCGTGTTAGGAACCAATTCAACCAAAAGCTGAAGCTGATGGTTAGAGGCCCAAGTTCGATTATATACTCTATCAAATGGGATTATGACTCAACCGAAACCCATTAATTTCGTGTCAGCAGGTTCATATCGTGTTTTTGAATTTTATCCAATTTTGAAAAGTTTAGAAATATTTGATTAATATAATGATTATTTATGTATTAAATGTGTTATCCGTGGCGTATTTGTGTTGCAAGAGCTCAACTACCCAAACCTAAGTCGTTTAAGTTTTGTATCGTGTTCGTGTTCGTGTTGGGTCACTTAAATATATGGGTTATCATGCTTCAACCCAAAGCTATTAATTTCGTATCGGGTTCGTGTCATATTTTCGGGTCGTGTCATTATATTCGGATCAAGCATGAGTAATTATTTTATTGAATTTATTCAATTTCATTACAGTTATTTTCAAGTTATTAATTTTTATTTTTTTATCAAATAGTGTAGTGCAAATTGAGTCGGGTAGGACCATAAGAGATGGTAATGGTCTCCTTCGCAAGTTTTAACATGACTGAATTCTCATCACTCGAAATCGTGACCATTGGAATTAATTAAGAAGAATTATGTGATCTAAGTGCTCATGGGTTCTACATTCTCTGACCCAATGAATTCATTACCTTTACTTTTGAATCGGTTTTTAAGTTAAGTGGGGTAATACAATAAAATTTATTAAAAATTAAAATACCCTTCGTTTTAAAAGAAAAAGTAGGTGATTTGATTTGAGATAAAATAACAGTAAGATAAAAATTGATTTTTTGTATAAAGCTAAGCTAGTCTATTTACCAAAAACTAAAATGTAAAGAGATAGATAGATCATCCAAAAATAGAAAATGTAAAGAATTCGATGAATAAGATCGAACATTACTTTTGTTTAGAATAACAAACTCTCTTACATTTTACTTTTGTTTAGAACAACAAACTCTTACATTTTTTTTCTTCTTAAATTAATTCTCCAATATATGAAAGAAAAATTCTAAGAAAGTGAGAGTAACATAAAAATGGGAGGAAATATATACACCCTCCATTCAAATCCAAATTGCATGTTTCCATTTTGTACACTATTCACATTTAGACTTTCAATTTTAATTATCTCTCGATATATAAGTGTTAATATATTCATGTTACTCAGTTTCGACTCCAAATTGCATTGGCCGAAATTTGTTACTCAGTTTCGACCCATAGCGTCTTGTAATGTTCTGTCCAAGTGTATCTCCAAGCTCTTGTGTGCACGGATTGGGTTTGTCCTCCCTGATATAATAAGTGCTAACCAAAGTGCTTTTGTTCAAGGGAGGCAGATTGTTGAAAACGTCCTTATCTGTCAGGACTTGGTAAGGCTTTATACACGGAAACACTGCTCCCCTCGGTGCTTAATCAAGATGGATCTCAAGAAGGCGTATGACTCCATTGAATGGAGGTTTGTAGAGCAAATGCTGAATGCTTTGAATTTCCCTCCTCAAATGGTTAAGTGGGTAATGGTGAGTCTCACAAGTCCTTGGTACAGTCTTAATGTGAACGGGAATGTGTTTGGTTTTTTTAAGGGTGAGAGAGGGCTTAGACAAGGTGATCCTCTGTCTCCTCTTTTGTTTACTATATGCATGGAATATTTCAGCAGAATTATGAGAGTGGTGTCCAATTTGTCGGGTTTCCTTCATCATCCGCTTTGTAAAGGTTTGAGGTTAAATCATCTTTGCTTTGCCGATGATATGTTGTCGTTTTGTAAAGGCGAGGAGTCTTCTGTACGATTGATGTTGGGTGGTTTTAAGACGTTTTCAGCTACGTCTGGTCTGGAAATGAACAAGGAAAAAACAGAGTTTTTCTGTAATGGTATTTCAGAGGCTGTTTTGAGGCGGATTTTGCAGTGCTCCGGGTTTAAGAGGGGAGAGCTTCCTTTCAAGTACTTGGGTGTGCCAATCAGTTCTAAGAGATTGTCTAATAAAGAGTGCTTTGTGCTTTGTGAACGAATTAGTAGTCGTATTCGGAGTTGGGGCGCAGTATGCTGGCCGGCTGGTTCTTATTCGTTCAGTGCTCAACACGTTGCATACGTACTGGGCATCTATCTTTTTACTTCCTAGTGGAGTGATGAATAGGATTATATTAATTTTTCGGAATTACTTGTGGGATAGCCATGAGGAATACCATAGGGTCCCCCTGGTGTCTTGGGAATCCGTGTGTCAGGAGAAGAAGAAGGGTGGCTTGGGGATCATTCATTGTAAACTGTGGAACTGTGCTGCGCTTGGGAAGTATGTGTGGTGGATTGAATCGAAGAAGGACCATTTATGGGTGAAGTGGGTGAACCATATTTATGTGAAAAATAAAGCTTGGATTGACTACGATCCTCCTGTGCATGCTAGTTGGGCGTGGAGGAAGATTTGCAGGGTTAAGAATGCTTTGCTGGCTGCGTATAAAGATGCATGGCCTAGTACAGATACGGTGTATACGGTTCGTGATGGGTACCGTATGTTGTGTGATGATGTCCCGAAGGTTACGTGGTATCATTGGACTTGGAATAGATTCAATGTTCCAAAGTTCTCGTTTGTAGTTTGGCTGGTTCATTTGGATAGAGTGCTCACGTTGGTTCGACTACAGCGCTTTATTCCAGGTATTACGCTTGTCTGTTTTCTTTGTAACCAAGATGTTGAGGACTGCTCTCATCTGTTTTTCAACTGTGAATATAGTATGCGGTGTTTGGCATGCATTAGCCGATGGTTACAGGTTAGTATCGATCCTGCTCACTGGAGGAATGTGGTACGATGTCGACGGTTAAGCGGTTTGCAAAAAAATGTGTGTTGTGCTGCTGTTAATGGATTGATTTATTGGTTGTTATGTGGTATCAACGGAATATATGCTGTTTGGAAGGAACTATTCTTCGACCGGAGGTTCTTGTTCAACAGGTTCGGAATTCAATTGTGTCGAGATTGGATCGGTTGGATTTCAAACAAACGAAGTTAGGGGATAAGGAGTGGCTACGGAAAATTAAGGAGTAGACTGCCTTTGTGTAAGCTTGTTAGTATGGCTTGTGTAATGAACATTGTATGTTTGGATTGATTGCTTAATGAAATTTACATTTCTACCAAAAAAAAAAAAAAAAAAAAAATTATATTCATGTGTGGTCTTGTTTGATTCGTCTTTATTAGTAGAAAATTAAAAGAGAGTATTGCGTAAATTTTTTTAATTAAAAGAACCTGGTAAATGATAAAAGTATATAGGTATTGCGTTAAATTTTTTAATTACTATATAATATTATGAAAAAGAGTTTGTTATTCTAACTAAATTTGTCAACACAAGCGTGATGAAACAGTTTCATATATGAGCTTTTTGTCGTATAGATATTTTATTATACTCTGCATTACACTAGATATAATTAATGTTATTATAAATCAGATAATAAATACTCTCTACGTCTTAATCATTTTTTTACCGTTTTCTTTTTGGGTATCAATCATTTGATTACCTTTCAATTTCTTATATGAAAGGGTTTATTCAACTAAATTATCAACTTACTCTTATCTCATTTCCACCCATCTCTAAACATGAGATTTTGAGAGGATATTTGTGTCATTTAATGAGATTATTTGATCTTTGTGCAAAATTAAAAGGTAAATAATTGATTGAAGCAATGGGAGTAACTAGTAGAGTTTTAACGATAAGAAGTCCTAATCATTAATTAACAAACATACCAAATTTGATTCATTAGTTACACCATATACTATAATTGGTGTATCCTCATTGTCTTTCATCATTACTTGACTTTCCCGACCTTATAAATAATATCCTCACATAAACATTAAACACATATAATACCCTTTGTTCTTTTGTATGCATGCCCAAAACTCTCCACTAAAACATACCCCATGAAAAAAATACTATTACCAACGTTGTTCCCTTTGTTTTTATGCCTTGTAACTCTATGCATGTTTTTTATAACCCTAAAACAACCACTTCACATTCATGGTAACAACACAACCTACAATGTCAAAGTTATCAATGGCTTCACCAACAACTCCTCATTGCCCTTGGTGATATGGTGCGCTACACCAGAAACCGACATGGGCGGTCGTGCGCTACAAGAGGGCGACGACTATAGTTGGCGTGTAAAGCCGAGTTATTGGGGAGGCGGTACGAATCGCGTGTATTGCACGTTGAAATGGGATCAAAAGAGGAAGAAATTTGATGCATTTCATGCAGCTAGAGATGTACGACGTTGTAATAGTCCTTTGAAATTGTGCCTTTGGTTGGTTAAAGAGCATGGATTTTATTTTAGCAGTGATGGTTTGGTTTTCGTCAAGGAGTTTTCTTGGACGTGAAGGACGTATTTTTTTTTTTTTTTTTGAAGAAGTGAAGCCAGGCGCCTAGCCAAGGGGTTTTGTGGGTTTCATCGAATCCCCTTTTGTTTGGCGAAAAAAATTAAATGTAATTTAAATTATTGCAAATATTTGTATTTATAATATGATGAATAATACTATTAATAGTATTCCTTTTATTTTTTTCAATTAGTCTCATATATCTTTTACGAAATTTTTTTCCAATTCGTCCATTTTTCTTTTTTACTCCCTCTGTCTCAGTCATTTGTTTACAGTTTGACTTTTTTCCCCTCACAAAAAAGTCAAATTGTAAACAATTCACTGAAACGGAGGGAGTAGTAACTTTTTTCTTACGTACCCTAATTTTTCTCACCCAAAACTATTTTTTCTCATTCACAATCAATTTTTTATTATTAAATTATTTTACCTTTTTCTCCATCCTATCTCACTTTTTCACTTATTCTTAATAATTATGAAAAAAAACAAAAGGGCCAAATGGAAAAAATGGAGGAAGTATTAGTTTTCAAGCAAATTTTTGAATTCCCTATCAAATAAGACCCCTGGATCCGCCAGTGTGAACGATGATGTATTTTTAGAAGGAATTATTCCGGTCACTTTGAGATTGGTCGAGTCGTGTCGGGTCGGGTAGCTATAAGTTTGGTTGTATAAAGTGTTAGGACTAGTTTAATAATGTTGTTGGATTAAAATATGTTATTCTTTGTTACTCCGTAGTCCGTATAATTATAGGATGAAGTCTATATTCAGAATTTTGAGCCTCTTTGCTAATAGTTTATGGTGGAGTTAAAACTAAATTTAAAATTTTTTGGGTTTTTTGTCAGATAGTACCTTTTATTTAGGGTCATTTGTGAGATAGTACCTTTTATTTTATTTTTTGTTTTCTAGTACCTTTTAGATTTTGTTAAAAAGTACCAAATAACGGAATCCGGCAAGTAAAGTCAATTTTCCGGTTGTTGACCTTCAATTTTCTTCATTTTGTTCTTTTTATTTGTTAAATCATACATTTAATTAGTTTATTTTGTTAACATAAACTTAATTTGTTAAATTCTTTCATCAATTCCATAAGTATCATTAAATTAACATAATTTGACATTTGTTCTTCTTCTTCTTCTTCTTCTTCTTCTTCTTCTTCTTCTTCTTCTTTAATTTAACTATCTCTTTCACCATCTTACAATTAAAGCCTTTCAAATTAGCCAACATTAATTCTCTCACCACCTTTCTTAATTTAACACATAACAAGACACCATTAGCCAACTCTTTCATTACTTTCTTAAACTTCTCATCATCATCCACATTTAAGATCTTTTCAATGACTACTTTTACTTGACAACTTTAGTTTTGGGTTAGAAAGAGTTGAAGGAAAATATTTAATTTTGGGGGTGAAGAGTGAATTTAGAGGGAATAATTTTAGGATGAGTTATATTTTGAGAAAAGATCATTATCATTAATAAAAAGTCATACGACATCTACAACATATGTCAAACTCAAACGGATACAAATCGATTACAATCATAGAAAATAAATTCTTGTTCAAAGACTGATCCACTGCAACAGAGTCTCCATCATCGGTTGGCCTCAACAGACTTTCATCCATAAGAGGGTCTCCGAATCTTCCTTGACGAGTATCGATTTCTTCTGACGTGATCAAGTGTAGCCATGAATCGGACAATATTTGTATAATCATATAACGATCAATAACAATGCTGATCTTCCGCATCTTCTGACTCATAAGAGAACACCCATAAAGGGAACAAACCCACCAAAAGATGGGAGCAAATCCATCAATAGATGAGTTATATTTTGGGTTAACTAGAATTAGAATTAAGTAGTAGGATACTAGGATTTAACAAATAATTGCAAAATTTATTAGGTTTAAGTGCCCAACAAGAATTCTCACCGGAAAATTGACTTTTTTCACCGGAATTCATAATTTGGTACTTTTTCACAAATTTGAAAAATAAAAGGTACAAGAAAACAAAAAATAAAATAAAAGGTACTATCTCACAAATGACCTTAAATAAAAGGTACTATCTAACAAAAAACATATTATCTTTGTTTCTCAAGCAGCACGTGACATTTATGTTTTGACTGATTCTTGTATATAATATTATTAAGTATAAAGAAATCGATCGCCGCCATTACAAAATAAGTTGTCGTAGAAGTTGTTAGTATATAAATAGGGTATTGTTCATCCTCCCCAATTTACATAAACTAATTTTCCTCTCTTCTCTCTCTAAAAATTCAAAACAACAACCACTTGCAACCACCACCTCCATCGTGAACCGTCGCACCGTCCTGCTTGCCCTTCCTATCGTCATCCCCACGACCCTATCACCTTGCAACAGCCACCAGTAACCCAAACATCTTGAACATTCAAAGAAAATCCTAACCCACAAATAAGGCCCGACCCACCACCACATCGGCCCCACCAAACCTGCGCCACCACCACTTGCACCACACCCCTCCCCACCACCGCTGACCATCACCACCTGCACCCTCGCCCGACCGCCATTGACCTCACCTTCCCCTGACACACCACTCAACCCTACCCAGCGACCCACCCACCATTAGCCTCGCCCTAAGCCGCCACCACCGTCAGCCTCGCGTTGCACCGCTGCCTTCTTCAACCGTAGCCCCGCCGCCCTTACCACTGTCAACCACCATAAACCACCATGAATAAGACAAATTCAATAAGTAATATAAAATTTAGGGATATTTCCCAGCGTACCCCTGAGTTTTGGCAGTTTTCTCAGGGTACCCCTGGTTTCAAGTTTCTTTCCAAGGTACCCCTAAACTTTAGTTTAAGTTCCCAGAATGCCCTTATTTTTTTTTTTTTTCAACTTAGAGGCGTTAACTTAGTGTGAAACCCCTTTTTGAAATTTAAATTAATAATTGAACATTGCCCATGGTACCCCTAAATTTTGGCGGATTTGCCCATGATACCCCTAAGTTTTGGCGGATTTGCCCATGGTACCCCTAAGTTTTATCAACTTCGATTTTTAGCTTTGCACCATTGAGACCATCCACATTCATCACATTTGTAGTATAGCTTGTAAGGATTAGCCGCAGTATGTCCGGAAGACCGTATATTTGACCTTCTATTACATCTCGGACATTGTTTATTTTCGACTAAAACTGCGCTACGATAAGAGCTAGATTGAGATCCAAAAGACATCTTTATTTTGATTTTTGAATGTATGAGGTTTTTTTTTTTTGGAGTTGTAGATGGATTACGTGAGTAATGACATGTCTCAAATGTTGAAGGTACTTATAAGACTCATTCTAACGGCTAGTGTTTCAAATGTAGTTGTTATGTTACAACTGGTTACAATGGGCACAATGTGAAAACTAAGGGGTACCTTGGGCAAAGTTGATAAAACTTAGGGGTACCATGGGCAAATCCGCCAAAACTGAGGGGTATCATGGGCAATGTCCAATTATTAATTTAAATTTCAAAAAGATGTTTCACACTCAGGTAACGCCGTTAAGTTGAAAAAAAATAAGGGCAGTCTTGGAACTTAAACTAAAGTTCAGGGGTACCTTGGGAAGAAACTTGAAACCAGGAGTACCCTGGAAAAACTTCCAAAACTCAGGGGTACGTTGGGAAATATCCCTAAAATTTACAATATACATAAAAAATTAATCAACCAAAATAAAAAAAAAATAAAAAATAAAAAAAAAAAAAAAAAAAAGTACTGAAGTTACTTGAATTATATCTATGTTTGAATCTATAATCCAAAAATTATAGAAGTAATTAATTGATTTTTATTTGATTTTAGATGTTGAATGTATTGAAAGGTGAAAAGAGAGAATTCTAGTTTAGTGAAGGGCAAATGATGGAAAAAATAATGAGTAAAAAAGGTACAACTAAGTAAAATTCGAGTAAAGTTGATCAATTACGTATAAATATGTTATATGTAAAATATGTCAAGTCTTGTATATAATAAAACATTTACATATGTTGGTTTATTTTTTTTTGGGATCGGCTCTTAGTTTATGTATTTTGCATTTTATATGTTGTTTACTAAAGTTTTGGATATTTTCGAATATCAGATATCCGAAATTTTCAAACTAAATATACGAAAATTTCAGATACAGATATTCAAAATTTAAAAAAATTCGGATCGGATATCTAAAAGATAGGATCAAATTTCAAATATTGGGATATTTTGCAGGTCAAGCCCTAGTTTTAACTAATATTCATGCGTTTTTTTCTTAAAATAAAAAAGAAAGGGTGTTTTCAGTTATACCCTCATACTTTTTATTTTTTTTCTAGTTGCATCGCTACATTTGGCGTATTATTAGTTGTGCCCTCAACCTTATATAGTCAGCTTCAACCGTGATCGAACAAGAGTAAACGTTAAATTTGGCCGTTAGTTTTGTTTCGTATAATGTTTCACTCATTTTTTTAGTTTTTCCTTCATTTTCTCGCATTAAATACTTTGCTTCACTCTCCATTATTTTCATACGGTCATAATTTTTTAATTTGAAATCTTGTTAACCCTATTTGATTAATAAGATTAACTATCTTCTTACAAAATAAAACAAAAAAAAAAAGGGAAAAAAAATATAAAGGAGTAATATCAGAAAATAATGGCAGCGCAAACAAAGTATTTAATACAAAAAGATGCATGGAATGACTGAAAAACGAAGGGTGAAACTAAATTTATACGAAACAAAACTACCGGCTAAATTTGACGTCTACTCTTATTTGATCGCAGTTGGAATTGACTATATAAGGTTAAGGGTACATCTGAAATCTGTCAAACGTAGGGGTATAACCAAGTAAAGTAAAAGCACGAGGATATAGACCGAAAAACCCAAAAAGAATAAAACCTGCTAAAAGTGGATTTATTATTTGAATTGATCCAAATGATTACAAAATGAAGCAGTGAATGATACAGAGTAATGCTGAAGAGAAATAATATATATAGATATGTCAGTGGGGCGGTCCACTTGGATACCGCTCTGCATCCGCCCCAGTAAGGATGGAGGTGGGGGACAATTAGTGGGTCATAGAGCGGAGATGGGTACTAAAAGTAACCCCCACCGCGGGACGAGGAACGGCGGTGAATTTCATCAAAACTCTGCCCCGCACCAACCTCGCAAGCACCCTTGCCTCGCACCCGCACCCGCACCTGCACCCGCCCCGCATATACCCGCTTTAATCCTATCTTTGAAAATATAAATAATAATATTTAACATTTAGAAAAAAATTAATTAAAAACTACTTTTAATTAAAGGTTCACAATACTTGATAGTGTTGGGTGCGTCGTATTGATCTTTATTTTATCGGTACATTTTAAATGTGTTTCGTATGTATTTTAATTTGATGTTCACAAGACTTTAAACCAGTAATTTTAAATGTGTTTCATATGTGGCTATGTCTAAATTTACGTTAAGACAATGCGATTTTATGGTGCGGGTTTTAAGTAGGTGGGGTGGGTCTGGGGCGGGGAGATGCGGGCTTGGTGCGGGTGGTCGAGCAGTGCTGGATAAAAAATATTCACTGTCCGACGGATGGTGGAGGACGGGTGGTAACCCGCATGGGTGATGGGGTGGAGGTGGGATTTTTTTGGTAGACGCGGATATTGGGGACCCTTCCTCCACCCCCGTCCCATCCCAGTGCCATCCCTAAATATATATAACATACGGTACTAATCAGTCATAGTAGACAACAAATAATTGAATGAAATGAGATGTCTTATAAAAGTAATCTTTACCAATTTGAACCATAATCAAACAAGGATATGGTTGACTAATAACTTACCAAAAAAATTAAAATTGTTGACTAATACATTTGCCATTTTCCCAACACCTTGATGACCTCCTAGGATGTCTCACGTTGTATCCTTTTAAGAATTGGAGACGTCTTATCTTTTTGTTTAACATGGATGTATCCGGATGGTAGCTCATATGTTTAATTATCATGTTATAAGATGATGCGTCTCAGGCCAAAAACGAAAATATATTTTTAACCCTTCAATAATAGGATTTAACATGAAAGATATAGGATTTAACATGAAAGATATAGGAAGTAAGTTTATGAATTTTAACAATTGCCCAAAAAAAGGAAAAATTTTGACGTATACATCTAATTGCACATGATCTTTTCATAATACATACACTCAACTTATCATTCTCAAAATAAAGTCAAATATTGAACATGCTTCTCAAAATATATGAAGCTCATTTTTCAACGAATGTAAAAACATACAAAAAACTTCTCCCAATTTCTCTCAAAATAAACTTCACTACTTCACATGATTCTCAAAATAGCCAAGATCAAAACAATTTCATCCAATATAAAACAAACCAAAACTTCTCAAGTGTTACCCAAACTAGCAACATATGCCTTCAAATCCTCACCATTTTTTTTCCGACAAAATAAACTGAGATTAAATATAAGAACGTCACTTACAAAACAAACTTTGCAGTACCAGAGTTTTTAACACTATTAACAAACATACTAACTGAATTAATAGTACATGAGACTGAATCACCAGAAGTGCTACGACGTTTTTTGTACGGTGGATGATAATTATTAGGATAATGAAGAGTATTGTAATTAGTGCAATTAATAGTAACCTTTGGTTTACTATCTACCAACTATATAAGATTGTAAGTTGTAATATCTAAAGAATCAACTCAACTCATAATGTGGAACCCGGGAACCGCGTTCGGGGGACCCAACTCGGCGTCTTGCTTAAGGGCGGATTTTAAAGTTAAAAAAGATTAAGTTGGAAAAACCTTTAAGAACTGTTATGGAGTCGCCACCTATTTATCGCGGAAAATAGGAACCTGCTACCATGTTCTAAGTTAAAAACATGTCCTAGATTTTGGAGCACGCCGACACCCCTAGATCTAAGGCTTGTGAAACCAGATTGGATTCGGGGTGAGGGTACTTTAGAAAAAGAGTTAATTCAAATAATGATTTATGAAAACCTTTTAGAAAAGCCTATGTAAAAATAGCCTCTACTGACCTAGAACAATCCTTGTAAGATGATATTTGAGCTAATGTTATCGCTACGTACAAGTGCGATAAGTTTGTAAAAGAATGCAGATGCAGATGCAAAAGATTGATTAAAACCCTCGCTTTAGCATGTTTAACTTGTTAACGAATACAGTTGATTAAAGGTCGAATTCATTGTTTAAGTTGATTTTAATGCAAAATAAGAAGGTGCAAGAAGCATGCATATAGAATAAAGTCCATTTGTCCATTGGTTTATTTTATAAGGTCGGTTGCTTATGCGACTTTGGCGTGTCATCGGATATGGAGTGTACCCGAAGTAAAGTAGAACACTTGGATTGCAAGCTACTGGGTGCCAAAGCCGGGGCGCTAAAGTGTAGACCCCTTTGTTAGTCCATAGAAAATAAGAAAAAGCTTTGATCCAAGTGGATCGGTACCTACCTTGTCCTGTCGCTTCAGATCTGGGCAGAGCTTCGCTTCTTGAACTTGAAAGGAGGATGAATTCAACACGGGATGGTGTGTTGAACTCAAGGATTTGAGTGCTTGAGGCTTTTGTGAAAGAGGATTTGTGTGTTGTGAATTGTGTGTGAAATTGTGATCTGAAAGTATGATTTGAGGTCGAGGTATAGGGCTGTATATATACTAAAAACCTCGGAGAAATTAGGAAATCGGGGATAAAAACAGGCCTAGGAACCGCATAGCCTTATGCGGTTGCCAGGGGAAACCGCATAGGCTTATCACGGTTTCCTCCCAACCGCATAAGCTTATGCGGTTCGAGGGCCTGCTTTTGTGTAGTTTCCTAGTTTGGTTGAATTGTATCTTTGAAAGATTTGAGATAATCTCAAACGTGAAGCTCAAGAAAACCCCTAGGATATTTCGAGATATTTTGTGATGCTCGGGGCTTTGGAGTGCGGGCCAAAGGTGGGTTTGGGCTTCAGTTTGCCCGAGACCGAAAAATGAAAAGGGTGTATTTGCATAGTTTTGTGAAATAAGGTAAGGCGTGAAGCCGTATTTTTGTGTAAGAGGGCTAAATAGCGGTTTTAGCTACTGGGCCTAAATTTAGGAATTTAGGAGTCTTTGAATTAGACCTTGTTAGTGTAAAAGGGCTAATTGTAGTGCAAATGCGAAGCTCATGCCAAATGAAGCGGGACAAGGACCTAGCTAGACTCCAAATGGACAAAATGAACGTTTATTTAAAGCGATGTAAAGCGACCTAAATCATTTTAACATTTAAAACGACTCAAAATGAATTCGACATTAGTTAGAACCGTTTAAGTCAACGTTAAACATGCGTAATAAAAGTCCGTGATACATCACAGGGTTTTGTTTGGGAGGGTACGGATATGGGTATCCACAGAGCCCCGGTTTGGTCGAGCTCGGACTAGAGCGCTAGTCAAACTCCACGACCATATCCGGACCATTACAGTCTCGATACAGTCAGCGGAACGAAGCATGTGTCCATGGGTGAGACGAGGACTTCGAACCGGGCTAAACGGGGAGGGGCGTGCGCATTTTAAGGACTTGGCGGTCCATGCATGCTATAAGGGCCTGCCGGCCTGGTGGATGTCTTCGTCGTGCTTGTTGTACTGTCGTTGTTGGTGTTTTTGCGTGTGCTTGGTATCGTCGGATGCTTGGTGCTGGTGCTTGTAATGTCTTCGTATTGCATGTGTACTTTGTAAGATGTTCGGGTATGCGTGAGGTGTATAATTGAGCAGGGGTGCTTGTGTAGGTGTAATGCTTGAATCGCCGAGGAGCGTCTATGTAGAGTGAGATGCTTGGAGTTAGGTGTATATTGCAAAGTGCTTGTGCTTGGACTCGCCGAGGAGTGTCTATGTAGTCGTAGTTGCATATGATTGCCTTCTGTTGAGGAGAAAATGATGTAATGCTCGTAAAGAGCGTTCGTGCTTCTGCTTCTTTATCGTACATTAAATGCTTAATATACGCGTATGGCGGACCGTAGGTGACGCCTTGACCCAAGCATGGGACGTACTTGGAGTTGCATTAGAGCTAGGATGAATTAGGAATCAAAAAGTAGGCGTAAAACGAGAAAAACCGAGAAAAGCCAAGGGCTGTAACCGCATAGCCTTATGCGGTTCATGGTGCAAACCGCATAAGGTTATGCGGTTTGCCTTACGGGCTGTAGGGGGCTTATAAAACACGGGTGAGCCGTGAGCATGCCTCATTCACCATTTTCGGTTTCTTCACTCTAAAAACGCCATTTTTCGATTTCTCAACCGATTTTGCTCATTTTTCTTGCGTTGCCTTGCTATGGAACGAGGTAATGCTCCATTTTAACTTGCTTTTACGTTATTTGTTGTTGTAATTAGCTAGTTTTGCCTTGAAATGTTGAAAAGACGGGTTTTGGATGAAAACCCGAGTTTTGCTTGAAATTTGCCGTTTGAATGCGTGAAATTGACGTCATTGTGTTGCATTATGCCATGTGAACGTGTATGTGTGAATTGATTATGATTTAGACCGTCTTTGTGTGAAAAACGTCCAAATTAGGTTTCGGGCCCGAAAACGAACCCGGATTTTCCGACCCGGAATTTCAATTAAACTTCGGTGTAGGATGCCCATAGTGTGTATAGCATGCCTATAGCGTTAGTTTTGCGAAAATGTCGAGTTAAGGCTTTCAAATCGCCGTCTTAAGTCGTAGTTTTACGGAGTAATTAAGGCGAATTAGGGGGTTTTTGATCGGAGTGACCAAAATGCAATTGCTTGTAATGGGTTATTGTTGGGGGCTATTATGGCGCGTAGAAACCATAAAGTTGTGATTTTGAAGTGTAGAGAACGGTTTTCGGCTTAATTATGAATTAGGCCTAAAAATGCTCTGTGAAGTGTATGGTGTAACGTGTTAAAAGGATGTATATGTATTATGTGTGTATTATTTGTGTGTATTTGTGTATGTGTATGCCAAGTTGTATGCTTGCATGTATTATAGCTGTATGTGTTGGTTGTGTTTGGTTGCAGGAGAGGATTCTAGTCGTGTTACAAGGTCGAAATCCCGTAGGAGTGCTAGCTCGAGGACCGAGGGAGCCTCTAGCTCGAGTGGCTTGAGGCGTACACGTAGCGAGAGGGAAGCCGACCCTCGTGATTTGTCCACGAGACGTGGGCAGTCACGAGGTAGGGGTCGTGGGAGGCATGTCCCTGCGCCTGATCTTGAGGAGGAGGAGGCGGATGCGTTTGCTCAGGAGTTTGTGGACGAGCTGGAGGCAGAGATGGATGTTGCTGAGGAGGCTGTGGAGGTTGCGCCTAGAGCGAGTAGTTCTAGGCCGCGAAAATCACGTGCGAACAGGGCGTTCGCTAAGGGCTGGGATGGCCATAACCTTCTACTTGCTCCGGAGAGACACGTTTCCTATCGAGCGACGATGGGTTGGCAGAAAGGTTCGATGAGGACTTTCTCGGGCGTGTCGTCCGTAATGTGTGTTTTTGAGGAGAAGCTTGCGCCGGGAGCGCAAGCTTGGGTGCTGCGTAGTGCTTTTGGCCCGTTGGTCGGCCATTGGAGGGAGATTGCGAGGAATAAGCAGACAGCGAACCTGATGCTGATCAGGGCCTTCCTAGACAGGTATTGGGACACCACGACGACGTTCCATATGCCCGGCTTTGAGGCCGGCATTACCTTGTCTGAGTATGCGGTCATAACGGGGCTGCCGTTCGGGGACCGTGACATGAGCTTTGAGTTTGCGCCGTCCGTTGTGGACGAGGTTGTGACCGATGCGATCGGCGGTGGTTTGGAGGTGATTTGCGAGGGTGCTCCACCTTATACTTTCAAGACGAGCTATATCTTGGAGTACTTTGAGGGGAAGACCGAGTATGGCCCCTCGGAGTGGAGTGACGAGCAGAATGCTCGTATGTGGTTGTGGTGGTTTGTCAGTGCCGTGTACTTCGGCGATAAAGGCGAGCGGGCATCGACATCGGTCCTTATGCATCTCCTGGATTGGGGTGCAATTGGGACGTTTGACTGGGTGACGCCGTCTTTGGGTTTGTGCATTCGTTTCTGTATGGATGCCGTGAGACCGCGGGTCATGGATCGAGGGTCGAGACTGTCCTTAGTCTCGCCTGGATTCTTGATGGAGGTACGTGTTAATTCTGTTTTTGTTTCGGGTGCATTGTTGTTTGTTTTCGTTGTCTTTGTCTTTGTCGTCTTTGCCTTTGTTGTCTTTGTAACGTGTTTTTGTTTCTTGTGTGTGCAGTCATGGATTCTTAGCCATTTTCCTTTTCTGCTCCCCCCGCATGCTCTGACGATCGCGAAGGAGTATCCGTGATACGTGCCAGAATGCGATGTAACCGTCTTTGCGTTTAACTGGTCGTATGACGAGGTTCGGGTGCTTCTGAACCAGATGCAGTTTGATCAGGTTTGTGCTTGAACCATTTTAAATGGAGTGTACTTAAAATGATTGTATTTATGAGTGTTTGTTTTTGTTTCTGTAGTTCGTGCCGTTCCCGTGGGGCCAGTACAGGAATATTCCTGAGGGCATTGGCGCTAGGTTTGCAGTGCGAGAGACCCAGCGTCTGTACTTGGCGACGCCGTACGGGCCGGTTTGGTATCTTGGGGAGCGTTTGGTCTTTCAGGCAGGATGGCCAACTCCGGTGGTGCCTAGGGACCCGCCGAGGGTCCTATTTGAGCGAGGAGTTTCCGCTCAGGATCGGGTGGCGTTGTACGGGGAAGGAGAGTTAGTGAGTCTTCTCTGTCCTGGGGAAGACTACAGCCACTTTGCGGAGTCTCGGCTTGCTTGTGGGCCGATTGAGGTATGTTTGATGCTGTTGAGGGTGCGTAAGGTAATTTTTGCGAAAAATTTCCCTGACGTGTGCGTTTTGAAATTGTTTTGTAGGAATTTGATCCGGAGATGGCGGAGCAGCCTGGTGACTTCCCTACCACCGTTGAGTACGACGAGTCGGGTGTGCGTCGTACCTTCACTCTGCCGACGTACTTGCCGGTGACCACTGACGCGGGCATGGACAGCTGGACGGGCAGGGTGAAGAAGGTATGTATCTTTGTCGTTGTATATGTGAGTGAGCCCCCAGTTTGATCGAGGTGTGAAACATGGCGAAGATCAAACTAGTGAGATGCGTGTTTTTGTGTTACCCCCTCGAGTTTGGCTTAATTTGAGTGAAATTAAGGCAAAGTGGGGATGAGCGCTGTTAATTTGAAATTTCCCCCCTAAGTTTGACTTGATTTGAGTGAAATTAAGGCAAAATGGAGAGAAATGTGAAGTGTTTTTGTATCGTGTATCACAGGTGGCTAAGGAGGCGCATAAGAAGCTATGGCGGATAGCCAACAGGTGGAGGATGGCTTGGGCTGAGCAGGCTGCTCAGTTGTGTCAGAGCCGGGCTGAGACGGCGCAGATTCGGCGTGAGTTTGACGAGTATCGTCGTCGTCATCCCGAGTGAATTTGTGTGATAAAGATTGTATGAACCTTTATGTACATGTCGTTGTAGTTTGAACTTTGAACTTGTTGTAGCTTGAACTTGATTGTCGTTGATAAACCTGTTTGGTAGGCTTGTTTGAAAAATGATATGATTCCCGAGTGGGATGCATTTGATGTTTGATTTTAGATTGTGAAAATGTTTTTGTGAAAAGTTCATTTTAGGTGCGAAATGAGCTTGCATGAATGTCGAAAATGTTTGTGTTTTGACTCGTGGTAAGAATCGTATATGCTAAGTGAAGTGTAACGCTGGTGCATGGGGAGCAACGAGAGAATGTCGTAGCCTAGTGTAGGTTGTAGTGTTTTAAGAAAAACGAAATTAGGAAACGTTGAGAAAACTAGCTTTAAACCGCATAGGTTTATGCGGTTCGTGGGCTAAACCGCATAAGCTTATGCGGTTTGGGTTGCAAACCGCATAGAGCCATGCGGTTTTCTGGTCTGGCTGGTAGCGCTGTATTTCCATATTTCGGACATTGTTTTCCTATATAAGGAGAGGGGGTGCGTGCCATAATCTTCACTCACAAACACTTCTCTTCTTTTCTTTTGCTTTAGATTTTTGCTTTCATAAATATATTAGGTATATTTATAAAAGTTTTTTGTATTTAAGAAAATGGAGGAGCATTTTGATGCTCTTTTGAAGAGGTGGACTTCTTCACTAAGCTCGGCGATGAAGAGGGCGGTGTATGATGATGGTGCGGGTGTTTTTATTGGCTTTCGCCAAATGAAAGTCGATCTAGACTTCCTTGATGTGTGCTTAGATTATTGGGATCCTAGTTTGCACGTGTTTATGTAACACCCCGTGTTAATTTAAAGCATTTATTATCCAGCAAATTCTAATTTCAAATCTTAAATCAAATCTTAGCCTTTTAGCCTTCCAAAATCTCTATTTTTGCAAAACTTTCGTTTTGTAAAATTTCTCGACTTCTTTAAAACTTTTGAAAATTTTTGAATAATAAAATAAATATTTTAATCTTAGAATTTAAAAGTAGAAACATTTTGAAAAATAGTCAAACGCGCATACATTGACTTTTATCGCTTTTGACACCCGACTTTTTAAAAACTGACTAATTTCGTGAAAAATATTTTTAAACAAAAATCAAGGGAACATTACTAGCATCAATAGTAATTTTGACTCAAATAAACTCAAGTATAACCACTTTGATTCCTTATGTTTTCTAATTAGTTTTAATTAAACTTTATTTTCATAAAACCTAAACATATCTAATTCATTATTTAACTAAACTTCCAAACAACTTCCTCATTTATTTTCTAAGTATAAAACACTCTCATTTTTCTCCCTATTTTGCCGAGCTCTTTGCTCTCTTTTCTCTCTTTGTTTTTCTTTCATTTTTCTCCTAAAAACTCCTTAATTAAAATCCTAAATATTACTCTAATAGTTCACTAGTGTTCTAAGCTTGTTCTTGGGTATTTGGAGCTCACTTTGTTACGGGTTTTTGAAGGTGAAGACGGGTATTTGGGTGAAGCTTTGGACTTGGATAACATAGTCGATCCGGATAACCAATAAGCTTGCCGATCTAGGTGACTAACTATGTCTTATATTATCCTCTTAGTAAATTAATTTGTTTTGTTATTATGATTTTATGAGTATGAAAATTATGTTAAATATGTTAAACATCACATGAGTGCACTTGTATGTTTATGTGTTGTATAATAAAATGATAATAACTAAATAATATGCTAAATAGATTATTGTAGTAATATTGTTCTATGTTTAGTTAAATTAATTTTGAGCATTTTTAATTTATGTTCATATGATTTCTATGTTTAGTTATGTTTTATTTAAGTAGTAATCATATATAAAAATTATGTGAAATATTAACAATGAGTTTAAAGTGATTAAAATCGAAAATGAAAATTTGTACAAAAACATACATATACACGGCATTTCTAATTTTTTTTTTATATATTTTCACTTTTAATTTTTGTAAATAATATGTTAGAATAAGTTAGTTAAAATGGATGCTACCATGTAAAAAGAATTAAATTAGGAAAATAAATTATAAGTTGTTAAAATCAAAATTAGTGTTCTTGAGCTTTATTATGATCTTCATGAGTGTTCTTAAATTCTTCATGTTGATGTTCATCATTATTGTTCACTTTGATTATGTTTTATATTATGTTTGTTTATAATTTGTGTTTATGTTTACTTATTGTTTTATATATTACTTAGTATTATACTATAAATCAACTAGAACATTATAAATCATTTAGATTAAAAAGTTAGGAATTTAAAGTGTTGAAAAACACTATTCATAATTATAAATAAAAGTTTTAGTAAATTTCATTTTAGTTTAAATCATTTTAGTATAATTAGAATAATTAAATTATAAAGACTTTAAGCTAAAAACCGATAAAAATTAAAAAATGAAAATTTGAGTACTACTACACCTAGCCACGGCATTCTTGCCATTTTTGGTAAAAAATATGTTTTATCACTTTTTAGTTTATTGTTAAAATAATTTGATTATTAGTTAATAAGTTTGAATTAAGAAATTAAAAGAAATAAATAAATTTTGGAATATATACACACCACACGACATGTTCATTTTAAGTGGACTAAATTTGATCAAAATGAATTTATCACTAAGTCACTAAAGTTTAATAATTATTAGAATTGAAATATTGTATAAATCGATTTAGTTATAAATGAAATGTTATAAACCGATAAAAATATGTAACCGTTATAAAAATGAACTAAATCGTGTGCTACCGCACTTATGGACTAAAATGAATCTACCACGTTACTATTATTTTAAAAATGAAAATCGCTAAATTTAGTTAATAGACGACTAAAATAACTAAGTTTCATTTTAAAATGAATATCATTATCACTTTTTACAAATTGAACTTAACATTTTTAAAACTAGAATATTAAAATAAATATCATTATCACTTTTTACAAAACGAACTTAACGTTTTTAAAACTAGATTTTTAAACTTAGTAACTAAGTTACAATTTTAGATATTTTTAGATATTTTTAGATATTTTTAGATATTTTAGATATTTTTAGATATTTTTAAATATCTAGATATTTTCGAAAAAAATCTTGAATAGTGAATAGTGAGAAATGAATAATTGAAAATTTTACTAAGTATAGAAAATTTTAAAATGAATAAGTAAATGACTTAAGGTGTTTTGAAAAAAAAACACTTAAATAATAATTGGACATACAAATAAACATATCATTATAGAAACTTAAAAATGTTAATAATTAACAACACTTCAAATAATAAACGAACGTGTTATGTGATCATATGAAACCGAAACTTATATATTTAAACGTTTGACGATGAGACTAGGAGAGTCTAGTAACATGTGATATGTAAATATCAAATAAATAATGAATATTGAGTAAGTTAAATAAAAGGTCAAGCTTGGGCCTCAGATAAGGGAACGTCAATCGGGAGTGAAGTGGGGTAAGATAGTCTTGAACTACGGATACCACTATCTCGGTCCCTGAGCGTTGGCCATATCGAATAGTGTGGTTTTAGCCGGCAGCTTTATTGCTTAGCATGCTGCCCATGCCTTTACGCCTTAAGTCGTACTGCCTAAGCCGTACAAGATAATGAATATGCCAATTCTTTGTTGAATCGGTCTCTAGGAAATAGTCGTTTTATTCAGAGGTAAGGTGCTCTATGAATAGCATAGCCTACTCTTATCGAGAATACTCATATATGCATATTAGACATGGGTTTAATTCACCTTATTTCGCTAGGGGTATCAGGGCACCCGCGACCTTATGGATTTGGGTTTATTATCGGCGTTATGGATTTGCGTCTTATATGACTTTATGGATTTGGGTCATATATCAGCTTTATGGATTTGGGCTGGATATGCGGTTCTGTCTCCTTGCCGTGTTTCGTTCTTAGTGGGCGCGACACTTGCATTCGTTCTTGCCACATGTAAAGATCACTTGACGAGATTGTATCTGAAGTTCGAATCATTTCGAACACTAGAAGATGAGATGCAAGTACTATAGTATTCGGCGTGGTTTACGAGTCGAGTAAGTCTCTGCACTATGGAAGTGAGATGCAATCGATCAGAGTACAAAGGCCTACTCGATTGGTCAGGGCTCGTAGCGGTATGTGTTATGCATTTGTATGATTAAATGAGAATGAGTGTGTACCATCTTCGAAAACTAAAGACCACAACTTTCTGAATTGAATCGAGTCTGCATGAGGAGAATGATACGATATGTATGTTTGATTGCGATCCGATATCGCCTCGTAATGTTATTGAATTACTGTGATTCTATTGCTATGCTATTATATGCTATTTGCCTTCATAATTGAATATCATGCTTATATGATTTATCGCTTTAAACCGCATGCTTATTATGACTTATATGTCTTTATATGCTATATGTAATAAGCATGTTTATGTTTTTATCATAATGTTATGTTTATAAAGCGATAATATTAAACCAAAGTAATTGAAATCGAGGGTAAGTATGAGCATAGCTAGTCACTTTGTCAGCTCAATGAGCATCCCCATCAGTTTATTGTGCAGGATAATCTTGGACCGGAAGCTGGATTTTGGACGGGGCCATGCAATGCTTTTATGCTTTACTTTTAGTCGTTTTTGAGAGATTTGTAATATATAACACTTTACTCTTTTAACTTCCGTATTTAGAGTTGTTCAATTCAACTCTTAAACGATGATGTAATATTTTGGGTTATTTGTATAATTAATAACGCTGGTTTAAGACTTAATTAATTTCCGCCTTAGTAATTAAAGTCGACTAAAAACCAGGTTGTTACAGTTGGTATCAAAGCTGACTCGTGACCGTAACATGAATTGCCTAATGCGATTTATGCTTACCTAACGAGAGACACCTGGGCCAGACATTCATATCGTATGTCAGGCATAGACTAATAGGATCAAATAATAAATTAGATTTTTCTTTTATTAGGTCACTTAAATAATAACTTGAAATCGCTTTAAAGTGTGAGGATGGGTAGAAACTTAATTAAGGACCGACCATTGGCTAAGGACTTTTAAATAACGAACTACTTCCCTCAAAAATAAAATACACTAACTATCGTATGCTTGCTACTTGCTGAAGTGACTGATTTAAACTAACAACTATCCTCGGATATAAAATCTAAATAATAAATTCTACTCCTGAGGATTGAAGCATCGAAGAGGTACCAGGCGGCACGGAGTGAGGACATCTGTTAAATTCAATTCCACAAAAATATATTCTCCCTCTCTCCTACCTTTTTATATCCTTCCAAAGAAAATGTACTTGATACATTTTAAAATCCTAAAACCGATGTAACCAACAATTACATCTCAATGGAATGAAATACCTAACTTCTGTGCTTACTTGCATAACTGCCGTTCTTGCATTTATTTTCAAATAAATTCTGTCAATGATAAGCATGCCTCCTAACCTCTCGCAATGCTAATAAATTTCTTCACTTCCTTATCCTTTCAGAATGGCTGCTCCCCCAATGACTAACGCAGAAAGACAAATCCTGGCTGAGGAATCTCTAATCCGTATAGCAGAATTAGCCACGGAGAACGCGAACCGCCAACATCAGCCGAGCGCGTTCGACCGATTCTCACGTCATCGCCCACCAGTATATTTAGGGTCAAACAATCCTACGGAGCTCACAAACTGGTTGGAGGAGATGAAAAAGCTCATGGATCTGAGCAGGACACCTCCAGAAGAGAGGGTCAACATCGCCGCCTTCTACCTGAAAGAAGAGGCGAATGGTTGGTGGAACGTAATCAGGACCAATGAACCTGACACCACGTTCACCTGGGGTGAATTCACTACAAAAATCAAGGAGCGATACTTCGGGTATGAACTCCGATGCCAGATGGAGGAGAAATTCATAAGTCTGAGAATGGATGGCATGACCCTCCAGGAGTACACGGAGGAGTTCCAACGACTTTCCAAGTTTGGGACTACAATCGCTCCCAATGAGAGGGCCATGACTCAAAGGTACCTGCGCAACATGTCTAATGATCTGCGTACGCACTTGAGCAGCAACTCCTACACCACTTTTGCCGCAGCATACGAGCGTGCGTGCAGTGTATGGGCTTCCTTGGAGTTGGAAAAGGCTGAAGAGAAGAAAAAGAAGAAGGTATTTGTGCCTTCCGTATCACAGTCGAGCTTCATTCAGAAGCCGAGTTACCAACGCCCGAACCAGCTGAGGCCAAATTTCCAAAGGCCTGCGTTTCAAAACAGGGTTCCTGCTGGGAACAATGAGAGAACTATGGTTGGAAACAGAGGTTCTCAACAAGGTATAGTACGTAGGGGATGTCCGATATGTGGCAAGGCGCTACATGAAGGGAAACAGTGCAATGGTCAGCCAATTACCTGTTACCGTTGCAAGAAGATTGGGCACAAGTCCAATGCTTGCCCCGAACGTGCAAACCTGCCACCTGCACCTATTATGGGAGTACCACAATCTGTAGTGGTACAGGGTCGAGTATATGTACTCACTGAAGCAGAAGCTGAGGAATCACCTGAGGCCGACGTCATTACTGGTATTTTTCTTGTAAACTCTGTGAACGCCGTCGTTTTGTTTGACACTGGGGCATCATTGTCCTTTATATCTTCTAAGTTTGTCTCTAAGGCTAATCTTTCAAATTTCGAATCAATCGAAGCAAACATTTCTCTACCAAATGGTAAAATTCTCAAATGTTCCAAAATTTTTAAACAAACTCCAATCATCATTCACAAAACACTCTTTCCTTCCGATCTCATTCTTTTCGACATGCCGGAGTTTGACGTCATACTTGGTATCGACTGGTTGACCAAATATCATGCGATATTCGAGTGTCGAGACCGGAAGATTCGCTTGAAGCATCATACGGGGACTAGAGTCACGTATCAGAAGACTTCGCCAATGAAGGGGGCGAAAATCATCTCCATACTACAACTCCAACGGTTAGAAAGGAAAGGGCACCAAGTATACCTATGCAGCGTCAACGAAGTAAAGGAAAGTGTGAACATTGGAGATATTCACATAGTACGGGAATTTCCTGACGTCTTCCCTGACGAGTTACCTGGCTTGCCACCTGCACGTGACGTTGAGTTCTCCATCGACCTTGCCCCTAGCACGGCCCCAATCTCAAAGGCACCCTATAGGATGGCACCGGTAGAACTACAGGAATTGAAGAAACAACTTGAGGAGATGATTGAAAAGGGTTTCATAAGACCAAGTGTCTCACCATGGGGAGCACCGGTTCTCTTTGTGAAAAAGAAGGACGGCAGCATGAGACTCTGCATCGACTACAGGGAACTAAACAAGGTGACCATTAAGAACCGCTACCCTTTACCCAGAATCGACGACCTCTTTGATCAATTGAAGGGCGCGGGAGTATTTTCAAAGATCGACCTAAGGTCAGGTTACCATCAAATCGCTGTGAGGCAAGAAGACATCCAGAAGACAGCCTTCCGAAGCAGATACGGCCATTATGAGTTTAAGGTCATGCCTTTCGGTTTAACGAACGCACCAGCAGTGTTCATGGATCAAATGAACAGAACCTTCCACGAATACCTGGACATATGCGTGGTCGTATTTATCGACGACATTCTGATTTACTCAAAGTTCGGAGCAGAACACGAGGAACACCTCCGTATTATTCTGGGAATACTGAGGGAATATAAGTGGTATGCTAAATTTTCTAAGTGCGAATTTTGGCTTGAGAAGGTAGCATTCCTGGGTCACGTCATCTCGAAGGACGGAGTGATGGTAGATCCTGCAAAGATTGACGCAGTGAAGGAATGGAAGGCACCCACAAATATAACTGAAATACGCAGCTTCCTGGGATTGGCTGGTTACTACAGAAGATTCGTTCCAGATTTCTCCAAGGTAGCACGACCTATGACCAAGTTACTACAGAAGGAATCCAAGTTCATATGGAGCGAAGAGTGCGAGAATGCATTCCAGGAACTCAAGACAAGGCTTACCACAGCACCAGTCTTAGCTCTCCCTACGGATGGAGACGAGTATGAAGTCTACAGTGACGCCTCGCTGAATGGCCTGGGTTGCGTACTAATGCAACAAGGGAAGGTCATTGCTTATGCATCAAGGCAGTTAAAGGTTCATGAAAGAAACTACCCAACTCATGACTTAGAATTAGCAGCTGTGGTGTTTGCTTTGAAAATCTGGCGTCATTACCTCTACGGAGTGAGTATCAAGTTCTACACAGACCACAAGAGCCTGAAATACATCTTCACACAGAAGGAACTCAACATGAGACAACGCCGGTGGTTAGAACTGATCAAGGACTACAAGATTGAACTACTGTACCACGAGGGTAAGGCGAACGTCGTTGCTGACGCTCTGAGTAGAAAGACTACGCATACCCTTAACAACATCTGGGAAATTCCGGTTGGTATCGTCAGAGACTTCAAAAGAATGAATTTAGAATTGGTTCAATCTGATGATGCCGACTTGAACGCAATGATCGCAGAGCCGGGGCTATTTCACGAGATTAGAGCTCTACAATAGGAAGACGAGGAACTCGTGAAGATCAGGAGAGAGATTCCCTCAGGAAATCGAGAAGGGTTTGAGATAAAGCCTGACGGAAGCTTAAAATTCAAGGGAAGGTGGTGTGTGCCCGACGTACCAGTGCTAAAGAGAAGGATCCTCGACGAGGCACATAGTACACGATACTCCATACATCCAGGGTCCGATAAGATGTACCAAGACTTAAAACTGAGGTTTTGGTGGGTAGGAATGAAAGCGGAGATTGCAGAGTATGTTGCAAAGTGCCTAATCTGCCAGAAGGTAAAGTTTGAACATCAACGACTCGGAGGACTACTACAACCTTTGGATATTCCATTGGGGAAATGGGACTCCATTTCCATGGATTTCATAACGGGATTGCCAAGGACTCACAGAGGAAATAATGCAATTTGGGTGATAGTGGACCACTTGACAAAGTCGGCCCATTTCATACCAATCAAAGACACTTGGAGTCTGGAAGAGCTAGCTAAGGCTTATGAGAAGGAGGTGATCCGATTACACGGCGTACCTGTGGATACCCATATCCGTACCCTCCAAACAAAAACCCTGTGATGTAACACGGACTTTTATTACGCATGCTTTAACGTTGACTTATACGGTTCTAACTAATGTCGAATTCATTTTGAGTCGTTTTAAATGTTAAAATGATTTAGGTCGCATCACATCGCATTTAAATAACGTTCATTTTGTCCATTTGGAGTCTAGCTTGGTCCTCGTCCTGCTTCATTTGGCATGAGCTTCGCATTTGCACTACAATTGGCCCTTTTACATTAACAAGGTCTAATTCAGCATTCCTAAATTCCTAAATTTAGGCCCGGTAGCTAAAACCGCTATTTAGCCCCCTCTTACACAAGATACGACCTCACGTCTTACCTTATTTCACGAAAACTATACAAATACACCTTTTTCATTTTTACGGGTCTCGGGCCCAAAACCGAGCCCAAACCCAGCCTTTGGCCCATACTCCAAAGCCCGCAACCCTCAAAATATCTTAGGGGAACCTCTGATAACCCTTCTTGACGTGCAAGACAAGGATTATCCGTAATCTCCAAAGATATTATTCGGACGAAACTTGGAAAACCAATCTAAAACCAGCCTGACAAACCGCATAAGCTTATGCGGCTCATGGAGCAAACCGCATAAGCCTATGCGGTTTGCCCACCAAACCGCATAGAACTATGCGGTTTCCCAGGGTGACTTTTTTCCCAGCTTTCCTAATTTCGTCCGACTCTTCTCCTATATATACAACCCCTCGCACGACCTATTCACACAAGTTTTTCACACATGAGAACCCTCTCTTCTCACAACCTCTCTTCCTAGTTTAGCACCCATACTTGGGTCCCACAAAATATACCGTCTAGCACGGTATACACCTAAACACACACAAATCTTCTTTCACAAAAGCCTCAAGCACTCAAATCCTTGAGTTCAACACACCATCCCGTGTTGAATTCATCCTCCTTTCAAGTTCAAGAAGCGAAGCTCTGCCCGGATCTGAAGCGTCAGGACAAGGTAGGTACCGATCCACTTGGATCAAAGCTTTTTCTTATTTTCTATGGACTAACAAAGGGGTCTACACTTTAGCGCCCCCCCGGCTTTGGCACCCAGCGCGCTTGCAATCCAAGTGTTCTACTTACTTCGGGTACACTCCATATCCGATGACACGCCAAAGTCGCATAAGCAACCGACCTTTTAAAATAAACCAATGGACAATTGAACTTTATTTTATTTGCATGCATCTTGCACCCTTTCTGTCTTGCATTAAAATCAACTTAAACAATGAATTCGACCTTTAACTGAACCGTATTCGTTAACAAGTTAAACATGCTAAACTGAGGGTTTTAATCAATCTTTTTGCATCTGCATCTGCATTCTTTTACAACCTTATCGCACTTGTACGTAGCGATAACATTAGCTCAAATATCATCTTTCAAGGATTGTTCTAGGTCAGTAGAGGCTATTTTTACATAGGCTTTTCTAAAAGGTTTTCATAAATCATTATTTGAATTACTCTTTTTCTAAAGTACCTCACTTGAATCCAATCTGGTTTCACAAGCCTTAGATCTAGGGGTGTCGGCGTGCTCCAAAATCTAGGACATGTTTTTAACTTAGAACATGGTAGCAGGTTCCTATTTTCCGCGATAAATAGGTGGCGACTCCATAACAGTTCTTAAAGGTTTTTCCAACTTAATCTTTTTTAACTTTAAAATCCGCCCTTAAGCAAGACGCCGAGTTGGGTCCGATCCTGGGTTCCACAGTTTGGCGACTCCGCTGGGGACATCTTATTTTTAAAAACTAAAACTAGCTTTTTCTTTTTAAAAATAAAGAGGTGAAACTTGAAAGCCTTGAACAATCCAAATATACATATTTGAGCTATGCACATTCGTTTAGAGTCTATTCCTTTTGGAATCTAGGCACCCTTTACACCCTCGAGAGGTGGTTCCCACATGCAGGCTTGTCCACTCGATAAAGCACATGCCGGACTAGCTTTCCTCTCGCCCCTCCACGGCTTGCCGTAAACGGCTATCTCGACCGCCCCAGTGCTCCCTTCAGAAAACCTATCGCCCCGGCGTAAGGAAATGAAGGGGTTAAGTATCTGCCAAAGCGTACTCGAGGTAGTTGGAGGTGTACCCGACTGACTCATTTTCCACCCTTTTTGAGTCATACGTACAAGTTCGAGGCTATGCACCCCATGGTCTTTTTCAAAACAAGCATTTGCATTCATATCTTCGAAAACTCGCTTAAACTTTTCAAAGATAAACGAACCTAACATCTAACAAACTAACGCTTTTCAAACAAAACTCTCGCGAATTTTTGAAAAAACCTTTTCAAAATTTCCTTTTTCACTAACAAGCAAAAACCCGAGTAAGGAATAAAACCCGAGCTCGTGGATTTCGATCCTCTAGGTCACACGACCTAGACTCTGTTTTAACATCCTCGACTCGACTTGCGCGAGTCGAATCCATTCTCTTTTACACATCCGACTCGAGCTCACCTCGGCAAATTACCGATATCAGTTCGACGGGTGCAAAACAAAATATTTTAACATCGAGACGAGATGTGCGCACACATCCTCATCTCAAAAGCTTCCCCTTAGCCAAAACTCTTCGAAAATCTCCTTTTTCAAGCTTAAAAGGTCTTTCAAAACAATGAAATGAGCTAAAAATGAACGCCTAAAATAAACATTGAACCTAGTAGGACTAACTAGATACACGCCACACAACCTAATCCATTCTTCAACATCCTCAACTCAACTAGCTAACCGCTCTCAAGTCAAACCCCTTTCACCCACCTAGGCTCGAGCCCTTAACGATGAACCGTTAAATGGGCTCGACAAAGCTAACATCATCGAGGCGAGACGTGAGCACACGTCCTCGCCTCAAAAACATCCTTTAGCTAAAACCTTTTCGAGAACCTCCTTTTCAAAACTTAAAAGGTCTTTCTAAACAAAGAAATAAGCTAAAAATGAATGCTTAGAGTGATCGTGAGTCTAGTGGTTCGAGTCGTGTCACTAATATACGAAGTGAAATATAGGCCTCAGCTGGATACTCGTCATCCCCTACAAGAAACGAACCCACACCCGCAAAAATGGCCGGCAATGATGATGTTAACGCACTCCGTGAACAAATCACCAAGCTGACTGACGACCTCGAACGCCTGCTGAACCACCATAAGACCGAGATAAAGCGTTTGGAACAACGTATAAAGAACAAGACCGACAAACAGGCCTCTATCCACACTCTCGAGGCCCTTAATCAACAAAACAACGAAGGCTTTACCGAGTATCTCTCCCGATGGAAAAAGCTGTTTAACAAATTCGGATCGTCGCATGAGGACGAACTTGTGCCTAAGTTCATAAACAACTGCGACCCGTATCAATTATACATGCAGACAAAGAACATCCAAGACTTCGAACAACTCATCAGGGTCGGCGCTCAAATTGAAGACGATCTTAGGACCGGCACGATGGCCAGATACACCGGCCATACCTACCAAGATAACTCACCAAAACCTACTCGCGCGACCAAGAGTCAGGAAAACTACACTGCGGACAGTTTGGACGCATTTGCAACCAAAAGTTACAGGAACTTCATACCTTACACCAAGGCATTCTATAGGTTGGTTGAAAACAACTACCTACAACCAATCGGGCCTACTAGCGAGCCGCCCGAAGACAAAAAGCCAAAACTTTGGAACCCAAATGCTTACTGTGCATACCACAGAGGCAAAGGCCACGACACCGAAGACTGCTTCAAACTGAAGCACGCCATCCAAGATCTCATCGACCAAGGAAAGCTCGACAAACCGTCTCAACCGTCCAAGACACCCAACGACGACAACCCTGTCGCCGACCACACAATCTTCATGGGATCACCTCCCATTATGAACTGCTCCAACAATATCAAACCAAGCGACAATCAAATCATTGGCGCTTCGTTCAACGATAGAAAGGACGAATGGCCTATGTCCAACCAAACCACGATCCAAGGGGACGAAAAGATTAACTCTCTTACCATCCAACCCAAACCATCCAACAAAGATCACCCTCCATACAACCACACGATCTTTACAGGATCACTTCCTCCCAAAGATCACTTAGACTTTGTCATGCCCGAAAGCAATCCAACCCCTAACGCAGACATTGGGGATGAACTGACATACGAAGATGCGCCCATAAAATGCAAACCATCACGACTCAAAAGGAAGATGGCGAGAACGGAGGCGTCGGCAAACGCAAAGAAGAAGAAATCCTCTTAGGATCTAATCCTTTAGGTGTCGGGTCATCTGTCGACCCACCTTCTAGTTTTAGCTTAGACTTTTTATTTTCGGAGACTAGCTCCAGCTCTCCTCCTCATTTGTCAAACAATTCTTCTTTAATGAATAATACGAATAAGTTTGCTTACCTCTAGTCTCAAGCTAAAAACAAACAAATAAACAATGAACAACAAACAAAAATCAAACAAATCAATCCAACAACACAGCATAAAAATCTGTGCAATAAAAATGAACTAACGAATGAACAATCGTTAATTAAATACATTGCAAACATCGTGAGCAACCCAACACAAAACTCACTTTCCCAAAGCCTTTGAAAATATAAATGGATTAAATAACCCACGGTTATCCTAACCCATTTATCACATGCTTTTTCACAAAAGCATAACCCAAGAATTAGGACACATTCTTGGTGAGTCTTTCAAAGCGAACTCACGGCCCTTGGCCTTTTCGAACCTTTCTAAACAAAACCTTTTCAAACGACTCATTGTCGAACCAGCCCAGTAAGTAGCATCCCTCGCCGTACCCAAGGATGGCCAAGCCCAATCTTGTGGGTCCTAGCACCGGATCGAATGGCTCAAACCACCTCGATCCATTTTCTCCTTTGACAAAGTCCACAAGGACGAGCAAGCTCGTCCTCATCACATTTTGACACCTTCGACTCAAATAGCTTAAACGCCATTTCGAGCATCCACCAATAGGATCCTAGCAACACACCGTTAACATAAACTTCTAGCTCTCTATCACCAAACATCGTCGAGCATGGAACGTTATAAAACATTTCTAACTCACAATCGGCCGCATGACTCGCGGTCATCACACCCCTTTTTATCACAAAACTCTTTTCAAACCCGAGAATGTCAGCCCATTCTCGAGGAATTTCACAAAAAATAAATCGAACGGCTCAAGGCCTTTCCTTTTTTATACCTCTTTCAACATAAGCATTTTTTTCGAAGGTTTTCATTAGCCCAAAACCTTCTAGGATCAGGCATTCCTCTTTTCGCAAAAGAACAAAACCCAGGAATGAGCAAGCTCAATCCCGAGAATTTTTGATGTCGGACCAAGTGGCTCTAGCCGCTTCGGTCAAACTCTTCTTTAAGTAAATGCATGAAAACGGGCACTACCGTTTCCATCGCATTTTCGAAGCACCCTCGGTTCAAGTAGCTCATCACTACCTTGAATCATCTCTTGCACAGAGTCGAAATGTGGCAACACATTTCAACTCGAAACACCTTTTACATCAAGCCAAAATGTGACAACACACTTTGCTCAACAAAACATCCTGCTTTTCGCCGAAAACAAAATTTTTGCAAAATCAAAGACAAATCTAAGTATGCATGAAACGAGTCCCGACGCGAGCATCAACCCCATCCGAGACGTGTGCATCTCGAGCACCCAGCGAAGAATCCATCAAGGCACCACCGACGATCTCACGGATCTCCTCAAGAAATTCGAGTCTTTTCAATACGGGTCGAGTTTTTAAGCATCGAGTCAATCTTTGTCAGTCTAGGATAATCGAGTCTTCGACGTACGACATTTTAACAAATCGATAAGGGAATAAGTTTGCCTACAACCCGGTTTCCTTTTACCCTTTCTACTCACAAAAAACATTTTCCACCAACGTACATTGCATCCTAGGGGTAGCTATCCGAAGGAGGTCTAGGCCGGGTACGAAGGTCCAAGTCAACAACTAAGTCAAAGACACAAAGACAAAAAAGGCTCTCGACGACTAAACACCTAAGGTTCACTAGTCTGCTTGTGGTCTACTACTCCGCTGCTTTCGGAGGAGGATCCATTAATTTGGAGCTCCACAGTGGTCATGAATTTGATCGCGACCAAAAGTACGAGTATTCCTGGATCGCCCTCCGCGTACTCGATCGCGTGCCTAATAAGCAAACGAACTTGTCAGAGGAGCCCGGCGTGATAGACACACGATCACGAGTGACCACCGAGCCACAGAGTTTAGCAAGGTCCGAGCTCAAGCCCAAGCCACATAGGGCGTACGATATTCTCAAACCAAACGGGAATACAAGGAACAAAGATCAAAAACCAAAGTCACCAAAAAGCAAACGTCTCAAAAGCTCCGGAACAAGGGGCAAAACAACTAAGCAAAAGCTTAAGAAGTCAAAAGCTCAAAAAGTCAAAAGCTCAAGAAGTCAAAAGCCTAGAAGCAAGAGCTTAAGAAGTCAAAAGCTTAGAAATCAATAAGCAAGGGGCCGAAGCCCCAAGAGCAAGAAGCACCGACGCCCAGAAACAAGTGGCCAAGTCTTTGAAAGTCCAAATTGAAGACTCGACAGAAGCAATAAGCAGCCTAGATCGACTGAGGAGAACCCACCCTTAGGATGCAATTATCAAGGTTAAACACATAAACACCCCTTTTCGGACCGGTGAGTCCTTAAACACGCACCTTTTTACAAAAACACCTCCTTACCAAAACAAACACATCCCTTTCGGAACTACGCTAGGTTTGATTCCGTACCCACGGATACGTAGGCCGCTCTCCCGAGCTCAACCATGATGCGGGAGCCTGGAATCACAGTGGAAACGCAATCACAAACAGTGGAAACGCAAGCACAACCAGTGGAAACGGAAGCACAAACAGTGGAAACGCAGAAACTGTCAGACAGGAAACGCAGAAACACGTTTCCTGCAGTTAACTGGAAACGCGTGAAACAGGCTGCTGGAAACACGACTTTCCTAAAATTGAATCGTGATAATTTAGCTTATTTTATTATCTTTATTTAGTTTATTTAGTTGCAAATAAACTTGGGAAAGTTTCCTAGAAGTGGTAGGAGTAATAATTTCTTTTAGTTGATTTTATTTTATTAGTTTATTTCCTAATTAGATTAGGAAAGTCTTAGTTGATGAATAATTTGGTTTCCTAATTATCCTAGGACCAATATAGTTGTTTAGAGTACTATAAATAAGGTTGGATTGTGACCTTATTTTTCAGATTACTTTGAGAAATAAAATTCAAGTTTATACTTGTGTGTTCTTATTAACTTGCGAGTTATAAGAGTGTTAATTCTTCCTTGCGAGGTTGAATTCTTGTTAACTTGATTCCTTGCGAGGTTGAGAGTTACCAAAAACGAGTTAATCGAGTAGTCTTGCGAGATTGCTAGTTTAATTCTAGTCTTAGTTGAGGGGTCTTGCGAGATTTTCTTAACTAATTCATATCTTTTATTTTCCGCTGCAAAATATCGAGTCCGTTCTACATCAAACCAACCTTTTACAAAATCCACAAAATATTCCCCGTCCAAAGCTTTCCATGCTAAGGATGTGTTCACAAAAATTCACAAAACTCAAAGGCAAACTATTTCTTTATCGAGGCGACTAAAACGAATTCGTCAAGGCAAAGTTGTCATAGACTTAGGAGTAGTACTCTGCTTTTTGGTCTAACACTGTTTTGCAGGAACAACAGCATCCCACCGCAGTCAAGCAAGCACCATTGGGGGCTCCACCAACGCACATGTTCCCGAGTATGGCATCCATGCAACCGTCGAGTCCCAAATCACGCATACGATTTGTCTCTATTTTGCAAACCTTTTGGCATTTTAAGCATCCTACAAACAGCAAGTCAATCCTCTTCCAATCAAACAATTTAGCGACATTTAAACCGCTCCTTTCAAAAACTCTCCAGTCTTCAAAACGCTCCCACGGAACGACGCGCTTTTTCAAACTTACACGAGGCAATGCACCCTCAAATTAGCTAATCACCTTTCAAAATTAACCCAATACTCGAGTTAATATTAAAGCACTTTGCAATTCACTTTTTGCAAACACACCCTTTCGCAAACAAAATGTACCTTTCGAAAATGCATCTCAAATCCTTGAAATGCATCTCGAATCTTCGAAGTCTAAACTTTTCCAAAAATTTAACTCGGCACTCAAGTTAATACATTTTGAGAAACAAAGATTCTTCGAATTTAACTCACTCGAGTTAACACATTTTAAGCAAAAGCTCTTTCGAACTACGCCGGTTTGATTCCACGCTCAGGATACGTGGCGACTTACGCAAAGCACAACCGAACCTAGCACTACACCCCACTCCGTGTTGAGATTCTACCAAATTCTCATCCTCGACAACTGGGGGCTTTTCAACCTTTGCACTCAAATGACCCTCCACGGTCTTCACAACTCTAGCTTAAGCTCACAACGTCAAAACGCTTTTTCATCTTGCATGAAGCCTTACAACCGACATTTCAAATGTTCATTTTTAAAGCTCATTTCGACAACTAAAATGAATCTTTTACAAAAATGATTTTTCAACAAAAGCATTTTAATCCAAACATCCCAATCGGGAATCATTTCACTTTCAAATCCAAGCCTACTAACTACGCAGGTTCACGGAAGCACAGAAGCACAAAGCGAAAGACGACAAGAAGCAACTACAAATTCAAGCCAAGCTACAACAAACAGTCATGTAATGAAGGGTTCACACAATCCTTATTACACAAGATCAACAAAACACCTAAGGATGAAGACGATCTGAACCCGAGCCATCTCGGCATGACTCTGACACAGCTAGACCACCTGCCCCACCCACGCTACGCTTTTCTCCGTTAAAGTCGAACCACGGGGGAAATTCCAAAACCAAACACCATACTCTTCACTTTGACTCAGTTTTCATCCAAAACTTAGTCAAACTCGAGGGGGTAATCCAAAAACTCCTCCTCCTAATACATACCCTGCACTACATTTTGACTTAGTTTTCATCCAAAACTTAGTCAAACTCAAGGGGGTAATCCAAAAACACCTTTATCCTACTGCAACCCATAGCCTTTTACATAGTTTGACTATCGTTATATACCATAACTCAGTCAAACTGGGGGCTTACATACACCGGCACCATGACCAAGACAGCTGGGGGCTGACGCTTCCTATCAAGGATCAAGCCTTTACAACATCAAACCTTTACAACGAAAAATGGGATAATTTTTCGCATTTTTGAAGACACCCTTGCTATGAATACCCACATCAACATAAGCATCTACGGTTGAGCGACACCTCCAGAACCGCTACAAACACGAGCATGCACGCTAAAAGCATAACACTTTCGTGTGTGCATCAGACAAGCAACACCCGAACGTAGGTCCAAGCACCAAGTACCCTAACATATCCAAGAAACATCCCAAGCACCATGCATTCCAAGTCCAAGAGACATGTATCATACGAATCCAAACGAATCGCAATGATACCACGCTTTCATGGTCGGGCAAGCGAAATTGAAGATCTCGAAAGGAAAATCGCGAGTTCGAATATTTCGGATTTGAAACCGCGACATGTGCGAATGAGTTCACGCCAAGTCGCCAATTGATAAGGGATTCCGGAAGAGTCACTAGTCTACGTGCAATTTCGAGCATGTTTTGTTCCACGTTTTCTCCTCATTTTTCTTCATACACGCAAGCTTTCATGGTTAAGGCGTCACCTGCAGTCCGCCACAAGCACTAGCACATACATTATGCGCTATGCCTTGGTTAAGGCGTCACCTACAGTCTGCCATACTCGTGTGCTAAGCATTTAATACACGGTACAGAAGCAGAAACACGAACACTCTTCACGAGTCCTTACACCCTCTTACACGTCCCTGTGGAGTATCGCTTCCTCCCTATGGAGTCCACACACCTATACAGACATTTCCTACGGAGTCCAAGACATGCCCTTCGACTTCCCCAGCAAATCACTAACATAAACACCAAGCGTCTGCATCAGCACATTCAGCACATCCAAGCAATTACACGGAGCAGTATACATGAGCACATACACCTTCCTCGGTCCATAATTCCCGGCGAATATACACCTGCACCCCTTACAAGACGAAACACCATCATTCTTCCACAAGATCAAACAACCACAACTACACCTACGCTCCTCGGCGAGACCATACATATACACCCTTCCCTAGCAAACTAGTACTTCTCCAGCAAATACTACACTAAGCACCTGCGCTCCTCGGCGAGACCCAGTTCAACATCAACAACGGCATCAGCATAAGCGACGGCATAAGCAACAGCGTCAGCAAAGGCATCAGCAACGACAACGACACCACCTTCTCCTCAACGGAAGGCAATCATATGCATTTACGACTGCATAGACACTCCTCGGCGAGCCTAAGCATAAGCACTCTACAACATACACCTAACTTCAAGCATCCCACTCTACATGGACACTCCTCGGCGAGTTTAAGCACGAATACCTCACGAAACACATCCGTACATCCAAGCATCGCAACCCTCACATGCGCTCCTAGGCGAGACTAGACACCTTTACATCCATGCACCCTTACACGATCACTTTGCACCCTTGCACATACGCTCTTTCACGAGACCAACACCTACACCTACACCTACATAAACGCCCCTATTCAAAGACACATGCACCCCTGCACTTTAGCCCCTCGTACACATGCAATACGAAGACATTACAAGCAGCAGCCCCAGGCATCCGACGATACCAAGCATATACAAAGGCACCACCAACGACAGTACAACAAGCACGACGAAGACATCCAGCAGGCCGGCAGGCCCTTATAGCATGCACGGACCGCCAAGTCCTCAAAATGCGCACGCCCCTCCCCGTTTAGCCCGGTTCGAAGTCCTCGTCTCACCCATGGACACATGCTTCGTTCCGCTGACTATATCGAGACTGTAATGGTCCGGATATGGTCGTGGAGTTTGACTAGCGCTCTAGTCCGAGCTCAGTCAAACTGGGGGCTCTGTGGATACCCATATCCGTACCCTCCAAACAAAAACCCTGTGATGTAACACGGACTTTTATTACGCATGCTTTAACGTTGACTTATACGGTTCTAACTAATGTCGAATTCATTTTGAGTCGTTTTAAATGTTAAAATGATTTAGGTCGCATCACATCGCATTTAAATAACGTTCATTTTGTCCATTTGGAGTCTAGCTTGGTCCTCGTCCTGCTTCATTTGGCATGAGCTTCGCATTTGCACTACAATTGGCCCTTTTACATTAACAAGGTCTAATTCAGCATTCCTAAATTCCTAAATTTAGGCCCGGTAGCTAAAACCGCTATTTAGCCCCCTCTTACACAAGATACGACCTCACGTCTTACCTTATTTCACGAAAACTATACAAATACACCTTTTTCATTTTTACGGGTCTCGGGCCCAAAACCGAGCCCAAACCCAGCCTTTGGCCCATACTCTAAAGCCCGCAACCCTCAAAATATCTTAGGGGAACCTCTGATAACCCTTCTTGACATGCAAGACAAGGATTATCCGTAATCTCCAAAGATATTATTCGGACGAAACTTGGAAAACCAATCTAAAACCAGCCTGACAAACCGCATAAGCTTATGCGGCTCATGGAGCAAACCGCATAAGCCTATGCGGTTTGCCCACCAAACCGCATAGAACTATGCGGTTTCCCAGGGTGACTTTTTTCCCAGCTTTCCTAATTTCGTCCGACTCTTCTCCTATATATACAACCCCTCGCACGACCTATTCACACAAGTTTTTCACACATGAGAACCCTCTCTTCTCACAACCTCTCTTCCTAGTTTAGCACCCATACTTGGGTCCCACAAAATATACCGTCTAGCACGGTATACACCTAAACACACACAAATCTTCTTTCACAAAAGCCTCAAGCACTCAAATCCTTGAGTTCAACACACCATCCCGTGTTGAATTCATCCTCCTTTCAAGTTCAAGAAGCGAAGCTCTGCCCAGATCTGAAGCGTCAGGACAAGGTAGGTACCGATCCACTTGGATCAAAGCTTTTTCTTATTTTCTATGGACTAACAAAGGGGTCTACACTTTAGCGCCCCCCCGGCTTTGGCACCCAGCGCGCTTGCAATCCAAGTGTTCTACTTAGCACACTCCATATCCGATGACACGCCAAAGTCGCATAAGCAACCGACCTTTTAAAATAAACCAATGGACAATTGAACTTTATTTTATTTGCATGCATCTTGCACCCTTTACATCTTGCATTAAAATCAACTTAAACAATGAATTCGACCTTTAACTGAACCGTATTCGTTAACAAGTTAAACATGCTAAACTGAGGGTTTTAATCAATCTTTTTGCATCTGCATCTGCATTCTTTTACAACCTTATCGCACTTGTACGTAGCGATAACATTAGCTCAAATATCATCTTTCAAGGATTGTTCTAGGTCAGTAGAGGCTATTTTTACATAGGCTTTTCTAAAAGGTTTTCATAAATCATTATTTGAATTACTCTTTTTCTAAAGTACCCTCACCCCGAATCCAATCTGGTTTCACAAGCCTTAGATCTAGGGGTGTCGGCGTGCTCCAAAATCTAGGACATGTTTTTAACTTAGAACATGGTAGCAGGTTCCTATTTTCCGCGATAAATAGGTGGCGACTCCATAACAGTTCTTAAAGGTTTTTCCAACTTAATCTTTTTTAACTTTAAAATCCGCCCTTAAGCAAGACGCCGAGTTGGGTCCGATCCCGGGTTCCACAGTACCGCTGGACATTATCTCGGACAGGGATCCGAGATTCACCTCTCATTTTTGGGAAAAACTCCAAGCAGCCTTGGGAAGCCAACTGAAGATGAGCACCGCTTTCCACGCTGCGACCGATGGTCAAACTGAGCGAACTATCCAAACGGTCGAAGACATGCTCAGGGCATGTGCTTTAGAGTTCAACGAGAATTGGGAGAAAAGTCTGCCTTTGATTGAATTCTCCTATAACAATAGCTTCCATGCAAGTTTGGGTTGTGCCCCATTCGAGGCACTTTACGGGAGAAAGTGTCGTAGCCCAGTCTGCTGGGACGATGCTAGTGATAACGTGGGCACTGGACCAGAAGTTATTCAAGACCAGATTGAACACATCAAAATCGTTCGTGAACGCCTGCAAGCGGCACAAGACCGCCAAAAGATGTATGCTAACAAACACCGTCGACCTATTGAGTTCGAAGTCGGTGATCATGTGTTCTTGAAAGTATCGCCCATGAAGGGGGTTCGACGTTTTGGATTGAAAGGGAAGCTAAGTCCTAAATACGTTGGACCGTACGAGGTACTTGAAAGGATTGGTGAGGTAGCCTATCGCCTAGCGCTACCCCCCAATTTATCCAAGGTTCACAACGTTTTTCACGTTTCTCAACTGAGGAGATACAGGAGTGACCCAAGTCATATCATTACACCTGACGTAATCGCAGTTGAGCCTAACCTACTCTACTCCGAGAGACCAGTGAAGATTCTAGCGCGTGAAACCAAAGTGTTGAGGCGGAAGACGGTTCCCTTAGTGAAGGTGCTATGGAAGGGTCAATTGACTGAACAAGCAACTTGGGAGACCGAAGCCTCTATGAAGGAGAAATACCCCGAGCTGTTTATCTCAGGTGAAAATCCTATCCTTCATTCAAGTTTCGGGACGAAACTTTTCTAAGGGGGGAGGTTTGTAACACCCCGTGTTAATTTAAAGCATTTATTATCCAGCAAATTCTAATTTCAAATCTTAAATCAAATCTTAGCCTTTTAGCCTTCCAAAATCTCTATTTTTGCAAAACTTTCGTTTTGTAAAATTTCTCGACTTCTTTAAAACTTTTGAAAATTTTTGAATAATAAAATAAATATTTTAATCTTAGAATTTAAAAGTAGAAACATTTTGAAAAATAGTCAAACGCGCACACATTGACTTTTATCGCTTTTGACACCCGACTTTTTAAAAACTGACTAATTTCGTGAAAAATATTTTTAAACAAAAATCAAGGGAACATTACTAGCATCAATAGTAATTTTGACTCAAATAAACTCAAGTATAACCACTTTGATTCCTTATGTTTTCTAATTAGTTTTAATTAAACTTTATTTTCATAAAACCTAAACATATCTAATTCATTATTTAACTAAACTTCCTAACAACTTCCTCATTTATTTTCTAAGTCTAAAACACTCTCATTTTTCTCCCCATTTTGCCGAGCTCTTTGCTCTCTTTTCTCTCTTTGTTTTTCTTTCATTTTTCTCCTAAAAACTCCTTAATTAAAATCCTAAATATTACTCTAATAGTTCACTAGTGTTCTAAGCTTGTTCTTGGGTATTTGGAGCTCACTTTGTTACGGGTTTTTGAAGGTGAAGACGGGTATTTGGGTGAAGCTTTGGACTTGGATAACATAGTCGATCCGGATAACCAATAAGCTTGCCGATCTAGGTGACTAACTATGTCTTATATTATCCTCTTAGTAAATTAATTTGTTTTGTTATTATGATTTTATGAGTATGAAAATTATGTTAAATATGTTAAACATCACATGAGTGCACTTGTATGTTTATGTGTTGTATAATAAAATGATAATAACTAAATAATATGCTAAATAGATTATTGTAGTAATATTGTTCTATGTTTAGTTAAATTAATTTTGAGCATTTTTAATTTATGTTCATATGATTTCTATGTTTAGTTATGTTTTATTTAAGTAGTAATCATATATAAAAATTATGTGAAATATTAACAATGAGTTTAAAGTGATTAAAATCGAAAATGAAAATTTGTACAAAAACATACATATACACGGCATTTCTAATTTTTTTTTATATATTTTCACTTTTAATTTTTGTAAATAATATGTTAGAATAAGTTAGTTAAAATGGATGCAACCATGTAAAAAGAATTAAATTAGGAAAATAAATTATAAGTTGTTAAAATCAAAATTAGTGTTCTTGAGCTTTATTATGATCTTCATGAGTGTTCTTAAATTCTTCATGTTGATGTTCATCATTATTGTTCACTTTGATTATGTTTTATATTATGTTTGTTTATAATTTGTGTTTATGTTTAGTTATTGTTTTATATATTACTTAGTATTATACTATAAATCAACTAGAACATTATAAATCATTTAGATTAAAAAGTTAGGAATTTAAAGTGTTGAAAAACACTATTCATAATTATAAATAAAAGTTTTAGTAAATTTCATTTTAGTTTAAATCATTTTAGTATAATTAGAATAATTAAATTATAAAGACTTTAAGCTAAAAACCGATAAAAATTGAAAAATGAAAATTTGAGTACTACTACACCTAGCCACGGCATTCTTGCCATTTTTGGTAAAAAATATGTTTTATCACTTTTTAGTTTATTGTTAAAATAATTTGATTATTAGTTAATAAGTTTGAATTAAGAAATTAAAAGAAATAAATAAATTTTGGAATATATACACACCACACGACATGTTCATTTTAAGTGGACTAAATTTGATCAAAATGAATTTATCACTAAGTCACTAAAGTTTAATAATTATTAGAATTGAAATATTGTATAAATCGATTTAGTTATAAATGAAATGTTATAAACCGATAAAAATATGTAACCGTTATAAAAATGAACTAAATCGTGTGCTACCGCCTTTGCATATTGGACTGTTGAACTTGGACTTATGGACTAAAATGAATCATCCACGTTACTATTATTTTAAAAATGAAAATCGCTAAATTTAGTTAATAGACGACTAAAATAACTAAGTTTCATTTTAAAATGAATATCATTATCACTTTTTACAAATTGAACTTAACATTTTTAAAACTAGAATATTAAAATAAATATCATTATCACTTTTTACAAAACGAACTTAACGTTTTTAAAACTAGATTTTTAAACTTAGTAACTAAGTTACAATTTTAGATATTTTTAGATATTTTTAGATATTTTTAGATATTTTAGATATTTTTAGATATTTTTAAATATCTAGATATTTTCAAAAAAAATCTTGAATAGTGAATAGTGAGAAATGAATAATTGAAAATTTTACTAAGTAGAGAAAATTTTAAAATGAATAAGTAAATGACTTAAGGTGTTTTGAAAAAAAAACACTTAAATAATAATTGGACATACAAATAAACATATCATTATAGAAACTTAAAAATGTTAATAATTAACAACACTTCAAATAATAAACGAACGTGTTATGTGATCATATGAAACCGAAACTTATATATTTAAACGTTTGACGATGAGACTAGGAGAGTCTAGTAACATGTGATATGTAAATATCAAATAAATAATGAATATTGAGTAAGTTAAATAAAAGGTCAAGCTTGGGCCTCAGATAAGGGAACGTCAATCGTGAGTGAAGTGGGGTAAGATAGTCTTGAACTACGGATACCACTATCTCGGTCCCTGAGCGTTGGCCATATCGAATAGTGTGGTTTTAGCCGGCAGCTTTATTGCTTAGCATGCTGCCCATGCCTTTACGCCTTAAGTCGTACTGCCTAAGCCGTACAAGATAATGAATATGCCAATTCTTTGTTGAATCGGTCTCTAGGAAATAGTCGTTTTATTCAGAGGTAAGGTGCTCTATGAATAGCATAGCCTACTCTTATCGAGAATACTCATATATGCATATTAGACTTGGGTTTAATTCACCTTATTTCGCTAGGGGTATCAGGGCACCCGCGACCTTATGGATTTGGGTTTATTATCGGCGTTATGGATTTGCGTCTTATATGACTTTATGGATTTGGGTCATATATCAGCTTTATGGATTTGGGCTGGATATGCGGTTCTGTCTCCTTGCCGTGTTTCGTTCTTAGTGGGCGCGACACTTGCATTCGTTCTTGCCACATGTAAAGATCACTTGACGAGATTGTATCTGAAGTTCGAATCATTTCGAACACTAGAAGATGAGATGCAAGTACTATAGTATTCGGCGTGGTTTACGAGTCGAGTAAGTCTCTGCACTATGGAAGTGAGATGCAATCGATCAGAGTACAAAGGCCTACTCAGTGGTCAGGCTCGTAAGCAGTATGTGTTGTCTGTTGTATGATTAAATGAGAATGAGTGTGTACCATCTTCGAAAACTAAAGACCACAACTTTCTGAATTGAATCGAGTCTGCATGAGGAGAATGATACGATATGTATGTTTGATTGCGATCCGATATCGCCTCGTAATGTTATTGAATTATTGTGATTCTATTGCTATGCTATTATATGCTATTTGCCTTCATAATTGAATATCATGCTTATATGATTTATCGCTTTAAACCGCATGCTTATTATGACTTATATGTCTTTATATGCTATATGTAATAAGCATGTTTATGTTTTTATCATAATGTTATGTTTATAAAGCGATAATATTAAACCAAAGTAATTGAAATCGAGGGTAAGTATGAGCATAGCTAGTCACTTTGTCAGCCAATGAGCATCCCCATCAGTTTATTGTGCAGGATAATCATGGACCGGAAGCTGGATTTTGGACGGGGCCATGCAATGCTTTTATGCTTTACTTTTAGTCGTTTTTGAGAGATTTGTAATATATAACACTTTACTCTTTTAACTTCCGTATTTAGAGTTGTTCAATTCAACTCTTAAACGATGATGTAATATTTTGGGTTATTTGTATAATTAATAACGCTGGTTTAAGACTTAATTAATTTCCGCCTTAGTAATTAAAGTCGACTAAAAACCAGGTTGTTACAGTTTAGGTTTCCCGGGGGAGAAGTGTGTCCTTTGATGGAGGAGTTCTCGGCCATTGCTGGATGGTCGAAACGGACTACTCCTGTGGTTGTAAGGAGTGAGCTTTGTTACAACGGGATGTTGCGAAACTTCCTTGGGATGACGAATGCTCATGCTGCAGGTTTGTTTGAAGGAGGCAAGGTAAACATGCTTCTTTTGTGTCAGCGATATATGAATAAAGCTGATACTAGTATTTCGGACCGTTCTAGGCGGAGGGCCCTTGCTTTTTGTTTGGTTCATCGGTATGCTTTTGCGGGGTCCATGCCAGATGGAGTGTTCGGAAACGCGAGGTATGCTCGTGTTGTCGAAGAGATGGAAAGGGGATATGATCCTTCTGCGTTGATCTTAGCGGAGACCATCTCGGGTTTAGGCGGCCAGTTGTGCTAATCGTGCGAGCTCGTCTGCGGGGTTGCGCTAGGATTCTCAACGTTTGGCTCATGGAGAGGCTAAGTGTGTATAAAGCTCTCCCCCTTGGGAGTGTTTTCAAGGCTGCGGCCACGACGTCGCGAAAGATGGAGTGGGCTGACCATCGGGAGCGTTCGCTAAACTACTACCGGTGGTTCATCAAAGAGAGCTCCATTCGTTGGTATGTGTCATGGTGGGGTATTACGGCGATTACGGCGCCGTCTGTTGCGAACGCTTCTCGTGGGTTGATGTTGTTTGGGTTTGAACGAGGAGTGTGGATTCATCCTCTTCGCTTGAAGAGGCAGATCGGGCTTGCTCAGACCATACCCGAGCAGGATACTCAGGTTGGAGGGGTTGTTGTGCTAAACAACCAAATGATTGATGCTTGGATCCGAGGATGGTCGGACCGTGTCACTTGGGCTGTTCCGGAGCATATAGAGTCTAGTCGTGTTACCGACTTCTATACACGGTGGTATCGCTCCAATGATCCTCAGGAACGGGAGAATCAAAGGAGGAGGGAAAAGAATGGGCCAAGGCCCTCCTTGGCGTATGAGGTGGTGCGCGAAAGGAGGGACTATGGTGATCTTTGTGCGGCTAGTGCAGATGCTTCTTCTTCGAGACCGGCGCGGGAGAGGCTTGGACCAGAAGGTGACCAGATTAGGGATCGTCTAGGGTCAAGGATCGAGGAGCCCCCAGTCGAGCAGGACGAGGATCCGATCGAGCCCCCAGGTTTTGAGAGATCTGTCCCTGTGCTGAGTTCGAAGATTGTGGCGGAGCGGCCCCTTGAAGATGAAGAGGCTAATCCGAAGCGTCAGAAGATGACTTGAGTAGTTTGCTTTGTTTTGTTTAGAAAATTTCCTTTATTTAAATACATGTTTTTAGATTCAAATAAAGAGCTAAGGAGGTTTGTTCCTAGCTCATTTCTAAATTACGAAAAATTCTAAATAAAGTAATAAAATAGAATTAATCTGCCTTTGCCTTGTCTCGTTGCTTTCTTTTGTTTGTTTTTAAATGTTCTCGACCTTTTTAAGCTTCGAACATTCATACTTTGTCTTAAAATCCTCGACCTTTTTAAGCTTTGGATTTATTTGACTTGTTCCGTCTTTAAGTCCTCGACCTTTTTAAGCTTTGAACTTGGATTTTTGTTTTGTTTTGTGTTGACTGTGCTCTCGACTTTTTTAAGCTTTGAGCGTGTCTTTTTGTGAGTGCAACGCCCTTGACCTTTTTAAGCTTTGGGCATGCGTGCTAAAAAGTTCGGTTGTGCTTTTGATAAGCTGCCTACGTATCTGCTTTTTAGATACAGAATCAAACCGGCGTAGTTCGTGTGATTCGGTTGAGCCTTTTGCAAAGCTGCCTACGTATCCACAGTGCGTGGAATCAAACCGAGCGTAGTTCACCCATGCGAGAGTGAGTTTTTGTTTTTTGAAATATATTGCAGAAGTGTGTTTGTTTAAGGGTAGTATTTCTTGAGTTGATCAAGATTCGTTGGTAAGCGGAAGTCCTGACCGTCAAGGTCAGTTAGTTTCACGGCTCCTCCGGGAAGGATTTCTTTGACCAAGTACGGTCCGGCCCAATTGGGTTTGAATTTCCCTCTCGGGTCGACTGGTAATGGTGCTCGGACTGATTTGAGTACTAGGTCACCCACTTTGATGTTTCGTGGCTTGACCCGTTTGTTGTAGGCGCGTTGTAGGCGAGATTGATACATTCGGACTGTACTTAGTGAATGTAACCGTCTTTCGTCTAACAGGATGAGTTGTTCGTATCGTTCGCGTGCCCATTCGGCCTCAGGAATGTCTGCTTCCATGAGAATTCGAAGGGATTGCATCTCGATTTCTACAGGTTGGACGGCTTCCATCCCGTAGGTTAGGAAATAGGGTGTCATGCCTGTGGGTGTGCGGATGGTTGTGCGGTATCCCCATAATGCAAATGGGATTTTGTTGGGCCAGTCGTGGCAGGTGTCGATCATCTTTTTGAGGATTGATACGACGGTTTTGTTTGCTGCCTCGACCGCGCCGTTAGTTTGTGGTCGATAGGGTGATGACTTGTGTCGTTGTATCTTGTATTTGAGGAGGAGTGGTTCCACCTCTCCTTGGAAGTGTGTGCCTTGGTCGCTTATGAATTCGTGGGGTATGCCGTAGCGACAAATGATGTTGTTTTGTATGAATTTCGCAACTTCTTTTGTGCCTAGCGTACGGTATGATGCGGCTTCGACCCATTTGGTGAAATAGTCGATGGCCACGAGGACGAAGCAGTGTCCTCCTGCTCCCACGGGTTGTACTTTGCCGATGACGTCAATCCCCCATGTGGAGAAAGGCCATGGCGAGGTTAAACTGTATAGTGGTGAAGGAGGGATGTGTTGTACGTTCGCAAAGATTTGGCAATTATGGCAATGTTTGACATATTTTGCGCAGTCGGCTTCCATGGTTGTCCAGTACCATCCTAGCCTTATGATTTGTTTGCACATGGCTCGTGCGTTCATGTGTGGTCCGCACTCGCCATCGTGTACTTGGGACATGATCTCGTGTCCCTTTTTGTGATCGACACACAAGAGTAGTGTGCCTTGGGGTGTCTTTTTGAGTAGTTTACCCATTTCCATCACGAATTGTGATGATAACAGGCGTAGGGCGCGCTTGGCTCGTTTGTCAATGTTTGGTGGGTATTCACCGTTTGTTTTGTAGTTGATGATTGCTTGGTACCAAGGGTCGGTTTGTTCTTCCTCGGTTTCAATGTCACAGATATAGGCGGGTTCATTCCGTCGTTCAACGACAATGGGGAGCGTTTCCATTCCAGGGGGTATGTTGATTAGTGACGCGAGTTTGGATAACGCGTCGGCGAATTGGTTTTCTTCGCGTGGGAGGTGTATGAATTCTACGTGATAGAATTCGTTTATGAGCTCTTGTATTTTGTTTTGGTATAGCGCTAGGTTTTCGTTAAGTATCTTCCATGCTCCGGATACTTGGTTGATTATGAGGGAGGAGTCTCCATAGACTCTTATATTGCGGGCGTTGAGTACAAGCGCTGCTTGGAGACCGTGCAAGCATGCTTCGTATTCTGCGGCGTTGTTTGTTACGTCGAAATCTAGCTTGATTGATAAGGGTGTGTGTTCGCCATTTGGGGATATGAGAAGTATTCCTACTCCACATCCTCGATAGTTGGAGGAGCCATCGAAGTATAACTCCCATTGTTCTTGGTTGATGTTGTAAATCCCATCGTCTGGAAGGGATGTTGTGTCGATGATTGGTTCTTCGTTGATTGCATTTTTGGCTAGGAAATCGGAGACTGCTCGTCCCTTGATTGCTTTGAGGGGTACGTACTTAAGATCGAATTCGGCTAGGAGCAATGTCCATCTGGCCATTCGTCCAGATTAAGCACAGGTTTCTCGAAAAGGTACTTTACGGGGTCCATTTTGGAATAGACCTTCGTCTGGTGTGCTAGCATATAGTGACGGAGTTTCTTGGATGACCACACTAAAGCTAGACAACTCTTCTCGACGGGTGAATATCGAGTTTCGTAATCGAGAAATTTCTTGCTGATGTAATAGATTGCATGTTCTTCGCCGTTTATTTCTTGAGCGAGCATGGCGCCCATGGCGGTAGATGTTGTTGTAAGGTATAAGGACAGCGGTAGATCCGCTTGGGGTGGTCGTAGAACTGGTGGGTTAGTTAGCAATTCCTTGACCTTGTCAAATGCTTTTTGACATTCTTCGTCCCATTCAACGTGGTCGGTTTTCTTGAGTTTCTTGAAAACTGGTTCACATATCATGGTGAGTTTGCTAATGAAGCGCGAGATGTATTGGATTTGGCCCAAGAAACTTCGAATTTCGTCGAGGTTCTCCAGAGGGTCGCCTTTCGAGGATTGCCTTGACTTTCGAGGGGTCGACCTCGATGCCTCTTTGGCTCACTACGTGTCCTAGTAGTTTACCGGATTTAACTCCAAAAGTACATTTTTGGGGGTTGAGGCGCATTTTGTATTGTCGTAGGCGAATGAAGAACTTGCGGAGGTTAGTGATGTGATCACTCCTCTCCTTTGACTTCACGATCATATCGTCGACGTAGACTTCGACTTCTTTGTGCATCATGTCGTGTAAAAGGGTTGTAGCGGTGCGTTGGTATGTCATTCTTTGCATTGATTAGGCGAAGGGCATAAGCGTATGTGATATGTCCCCACGGTGTAATGAAGGCCGTCTTTGCCATGTCTGCGAGTGACTTTTTGATGTGATTGTAGCGTGGGGAGCCGTGCATGAAGGATAGGAGGGCGTGGTCGGCGGTGTTGTCGACTAGGACGTCTACATGGGGTAATGGAAAGTCATCTTTGGGACTAGCTTTGTTCAAGTCGCGAAAGTCAACGCATACTCGAATTTTGCCATTCTTTTTCAGGACTGGGACCATGTTTGAGACCCATTCAGGATATTCGATGACTTGGATGAAACCGGCTTGTAGTTGTTTTTCGATTTCTTCCTTGACCATAAGGGACCATTCGGGACGTAGTCTTCTTAGCTTTTGTTTGATGGGTTTGTAACCGGGTTTAATGGGGATGCGGTGCTCGGCGATGCTTCGTTCGATTCCGGGCATGTCTTTGTATGACCAAGCGAATACGTCCTTGAATTCGCTCAGGAGTTGTGTGAAAAGGGTGCGTTCGTGTTCGTCTAGTGAGGCTCCCAGTTGTAGTTCCCTTGGTTCTTCGGGGGTTCCCACGTTTATGGTTATGGTTTTGGTTTCCTCGATGATAGGGTCTTGTGTTTTTGGGTGCACAAAGTTTGCAATGTATTTGTTTAATGATTGATCTGTTTGTTCATTTTCGCATGAGTTAGTGTCTTTTGTATTTTGTATGTTGTTTGTTGCTTGTTGATTTTTGTTTGTTTGTATTTTGTTATTTGTTTTAGCTTGAGACAAGGCGTAAGCAAATTTATTCATTTCATTATTTTGAAGAGAATTATTCGACAAATCAGAAAATTGCTTGGAGCTAGCCTCCGTAAATAGAAAATCTAAACTAAAGCTAGAGTCTAGGATAGATGGGTCGACAGATGACCCGACACTAAGAGCATTAGAATCTAAAAGAATTTCTTCTTCTTCTTCTTCATCGTCTTCTGTGCCGCTGGAGCTGCTTGAGCTGCTTGAGTTGCTTGAGTTGTTTGAGTTGTGATGTAAATTGCGTCGTTGCTGGAGGAAGGTGTGGTTTTCCTCCGAGGTTTCTTGATCCTTCCTTGATCGATAAGATCTTGGATGGCATGTTTGAGTTTGAGACAACTCTCAGTGCTATGCCCCATGCCCCGGTGGTATGCACAGAAGGCATTGGGGTCCCATGATTTCGATTTCTTCTTCATGGGTGGCTCGTTGATAGGTCCGATGGGTGTGAGGTAGTCTTTTTCGATTAGTTTTTGTAATGCCACAGCGTAGGGCATATAGAGTTTGTCAAAGTTCCTTGTGGAGCCATGCGAGTTGTGTATTTTTCGCCCTTTAAGAGTGCGTTCTTGAAGGGTGTTTCGGTAGGCGGGATCCTCATAGCTAGATGTGAGATCCTTTTCGATGCGAGTGCCAATTTCGATGAGATGTTCGAAGTTCTGAGCGTGGCAGAAGTGAAAGTAGTATCGCCAGGCAGGTCGTAAGCTGAAGAGGAAAGTGGATATGAGTTCATCTTCGTGTGGGTGATCGGGCACTCGGGAAAGTAATTTCCTCCATTGTGTAAGGTGTTTGACGAAGCCTTCGTTGTCTTTCTGACGAAAAGCTTCGAGGGTGTCGAGCGAGACTGGGTTGCTAAGTTCTTTTTGGATGCGACGTTCCAAACGTTCGACTGCGGTGCGATGTAGAGTTTTTAGGTGGTCGATGTCTTTTGCAAGTTGATTGACGTGACTTATCACTTCGTCAGTGGGTAGCCAGTATTCGTCGTCTTCGTCGTCAGACGAGTAGACTGCATTAACTTGGTCGTCGGAGGGTGTGATTAGGAAGGAACAGTCTAGTATAGGGATTGACCCCACGAAGATTGCATGGTTTCCAAGCGGGTTTTCGTTGTTTGAAGGCTTGGTGGGTTGAGATGGTTTGCTGAGCTTTCCTTGATCGATCAGATCTTGGATAGCGTTCTTGAGCCTGAAACAGTTCTCGGTGTCATGCCCCTTGCCTCGGTGGTATGCACAGAAGGTATTGGGGTTCCAAGATTTAGGCTTCTTGTCTTCGGGCGGCTCGCTAGTAGGCCCGATCGGTTGTAGGTAGTTCTTCTCGACCAATCTTTGGAATGCCTTGGAGTAAGACATAAAGAGAGGGTCGAAGTTTCTCTTGGCCTTAGGAGGCGGCGAGAAGGTAGTTGCGAAAGCGTCAAGGGTGTCATCATCAAGGTTACCGACGGTACGATTTTCGTCATTCTTGACCGCGCGGGAGGACTTAGAGGAGCTCCCCTGATATGCATGGCCGGTGTATTTAGCCATGGTGCCAGTCCTAAGGTCATCTTCGATTTGAGTGCCGACCTTAGTTAGTTCTTTGAAGTTCTGAATGTTGCTGTACCTCATGTAAAATTGATACACGGGTCGCAGGTTATTTATGAACTTCGGTACGAGCTCGTCCTCGCGGGGACGGTTGGGGATTTGTGCGCTCAGCTTCTTCCAACGAGTAAGATAGTCGGTAAAGCCTTCATTGTCCTTTTGAGATAGGACTTCTAAGGTGCGAATTGAGACTTGAGTGTCTTCATTGTCTCGATACTGTCGGTCGAACTCGACTGTGAGTTCTTCAAAGGTGGGGACCCGTTGTGGGTCGAGTGAGTAGAACCACGTCTTGGGCACTACTGCTAGAGAGTGCAGGAAGAGAGTTAGCCAATGCTTAGCGTCGACCCCTTTGATGGCCATTTGGGACTTGAAAGCTCGGATGTGGATGATCGGGCTCTCATGTCCTTGGAAGACAGGAAGGTCACTAAGGGCGAGCTTGTTAGGGAGCTCGTCCTTGATGCTAGTAGGCACGTTTTCATTCTCCTTGTGGATGGAGTAGGTGCTCGAGACGTAGAGCCTTTCCTCCATGTCTTGGAGTTTCTTGGCGTGCCTATCGGCCTCTTCCTTGATCTTGGTTTCCATGCGTTCCACTTCGGTGGTGTGGGTGGCCAAAAGTCTATCAAGGTCGTGTCGACTTTGTGACTTGGTCACGGAGTGCGGTAACTTCGTCATTGCCGGCCATTTTACGGGTGTAGGTTCGTTTCTTGTATGGGATTACTAGGCGGTTCTTAGTACGACGAGTATCCAGCTGAGGCCTGCATTTCACTTTGCGTATTAGCGACACGACTCGACCCACTAGACTCACATTCATTCCAGGCATTCATTTTAGCTCATTTCGTTGTTTTGAAAGACCTTTTAAGCTTGAAAAAGGAGATTTTCGAAAAGGTTTTGCTAAGGGAAGCTTTTGAGGCGAGGATGCGTGCGCACATCTCGTCTCGATGTTAAAAGATTTTGTTTTGCATCCGTCGAACTGATATCGGTGATTTGCCGAGGTGAGCTCGAGTCGGATGTGTAAAAAGAGAAGGATTCGGCTCGCGCAAGTCGAGTCGAGGATGTTAAAACAGAGTCTAGGCCGTATGACCTAGAGGATCGAAATCCACGAGCTCGGGTTTTATTCCTTGCTCGGGTTTTTGCTTGTTAGTGAAAGAGGAAATTTTGAAAAAGTTTATTTCAAAAATTCGCGAGAGTTTTGTTTGAAAAGTGTTAGTTTGTTAGGTGTTAGGTTCATTTATCTTTGAAACGTTTCAAGCGAGTTTTCGAAGATATGAATGCAAATGCTTGTTTTGAAAAAGACTACGGAGTGCATAGCCTCGAACTTGTACGTATGACTCAAAAAGGGTGAAAAATGAGTCAGTCGGGTACACCTCCAACTACCTCGAGTACGCTTTGGCAGATACTTAACCCCTTCATTTCCTTACGCCAGGCGATAGGTTTCTGAAGGGAGAACCTTTGAAGCGGTCGAGATAGCCGTTCTGACAAGCCGTGGAGGGGCGAGAGGAAAGCTAGTCCGGCATGTGCTTTATCGAGTGGACAAGCCTGCATGTGGGAACCACCTCTCGAGGGTGCAAAGGGTGCCTAGATTCCAAAAGGAATGGACTCTAAACGAATGTGCATAGCTCAAATATGTATACTTGGATTGTTCTAGGCTTTCAAGTTTCACCTCTTTATTTTTAAAAAGAAAAAGCTAGTTTTAAGTTTTTAAAAATAAGATTTCCCCAGCGGAGTCGCCAAACTGTGGAACCCGGGAACCGCGTTCGGGGGACCCAACTCGGCGTCTTGCTTAAGGGCGGATTTTAAAGTTAAAAAAGATTAAGTTGGAAAAACCTTTAAGAACTGTTATGGAGTCGCCACCTATTTATCGCGGAAAATAGGAACCTGCTACCATGTTCTAAGTTAAAAACATGTCCTAGATTTTGGAGCACTTGACACCCCTAGATCTAAGGCTTGTGAAACCAGATTGGATTCGGGGTGAGAGTACTTTAGAAAAAGAGTTAATTCAAATAATGATTTATGAAAACCTTTTAGAAAAGCCTATGTTAAAATAGCCTCTACTGACCTAGAACAATCCTTGTAAGATGATATTTGAGCTAATTTTATCGCTACGTACAAGTGCGATAAGTTTGTAAAAGAATGCAGATGCAGATGCAAAAAGATTGATTAAAACCCTCAGTTTAGCATGTTTAACTTGTTAACGAATACGGTTCAGTTAAAGGTCGAATTCATTGTTTAAGTTGATTTTAATGCAAAATAAGAAGGTGCAAGATGCATGCAAATAGAATAAAGTTCAATTGTCCATTGGTTTATTTTATAAGGTCGGTTGCTTATGCGACTTTGGCGTGTCATCGGATATGGAGTGTACCCGAAGTAAAGTAGAACACTTGGAGTGCAAGCGCATTTGGGTGCCAAAGCGGGGCGCTAAAGTGTAGACCCCTTTGTTAGTCCATAGAAAATAAGAAAAAGCTTTGATCCAAGTGGATCGATACCTACCTTGTCCTGACGCTTCAGATCTGGGCAGAGCTTCGCTTCTTGAACTTGAAAGGAGGATGAATTCAACACGGGATGGTGTGTTGAACTCAAGGATTTGAGTGCTTGAGGATTTTTGTGAAAGAGGATTTGTGTGTTGTGAATTGTGTGTGAAATTGTGATCTGAAAGTATGATTTGAGGTCGAGGTATAGGGCTGTATATATACTAAAAACCTCGGAGAAATTAGGAAATCGGGGATAAAAACAGGCCTAGGAACCGCATAGCCTTATGCGGTTGCCTGGGAAAACCGCATAGGCTTATGCGGTTTCCTCCCCGAACCGCATAAGCTTATGCAGTTCGAGGGTCGGGTTTTTGTGTAGTTTCCTAGTTTCGGTTGAATTGTATCTTTGAAAGATTTCGAGATAATCTCAAACGTGAAGCTCAAGAAAACCCCTAGGATATTTCTGAGATATTTTGTGATGCTCAGGGCTTTGGAGTGCGGGCCAAAGGCTGGGTTTAGGCTTCAGTTTCGGGCGAGACCCGGAAAAATGAAAAGGGTGTATTTGCATAGTTTTTGTGAAATAAGGTAAGACGTGAAGCCGTATTTTGTGTAAGAGGGGGCTAAATAGCGGTTTTAGCTACCGGGCCTAAATTTAGGAATTTAGGAGTGCTGAATTAGACCTTGTTAATGTAAAAGGGCTAATTGTAGTGCAAATGCGAAGCTCATGCCAAATGAAGCAGGACAAGGACCTAGCTAGACTCCAAATGGACAAAATGAACGTTTATTTAAAGCGATGTAAAGCGACCTAAATCATTTTAACATTTAAAACGACTCAAAATGAATTCGACATTAGTTAAAACCGTTTAAGTCAACGTTAAACATGCGTAATAAAAGTCCGTGATACATCACAGGGTTTTGTTTGGGAGGGTACGGATATGGGTATCCACACATAATAATACAATATCGTTTCTATGATTCTATATTATCTAAATCTTGACTTGGTATCAGAGCCATTTGGCTTCTGAGTACCCACACAAATTTTTTCGCTGCCTCGCCGGTGGGTTGATGTTCAATACCCACCGGCGGGATTTCAATAAAGAATTATTACAAAGAAAAAAAAAAAGTTGTCGAAATCACGTACCATGGTCTTTTGAGTAATCTTGATTTTTTTTGTTTTTTTTTTTCTGTTTCTCAATCTAATTCCTCCAAAAATTAGTTTCATATTATGGTCAAATGTTGTGCTCCATCTACGCACTACTTCATTCAACCCTCCAATTTCAGTTACTTCTTTATTCCATTAAATTCTTCGATTTCGTGCGGTGGTATCAAATTTACTGGCGAGTTACACATTGAAATTTACTGGCGAGTTACGCATTGAAATTTACTGGCGAGTTACGGAATTGAAGTTGTCTGGCGAGTCCTATACGCATTTAAAAATTGTCTAGCGAGTCCTATACGCACTTATTTTACCACCAATGCCAAGATTGAAGATAAAGAAGATTGTGAAGACAAGAGTATTGTATTTTAATTTTCAAACTCATGATAAGTCGATGACTTGCCCTAAGTTTGAGGGAGGGTATTAGGATAATGAAGAGTATTATAATAATGGTCAACTTAATTAGTGCAATTAATAGTAATCGTTGGTTTACTATCTACCAACTATATAAGATTGTAAGTTGTAATATCTAAGGAATCAACTCAACTCATAATAATACAATATTGTTTCTATGATTCTATATTATCTAAATCTTAACAATAATCTTCCTCAAGTGGAAAACGCCTGCCTCATTTCTCTTGCCACTGGCTGCTACTGCATCTTCCTCGGTGTACCTGTAAAGACAATAGAAAAGTTCACAGAAACCGAAAATCTTTTCCCCAAGTGAACTCTAGTTGTATCCTGTGGCACTCGACTCCTCTGGTGGGATGAATGCACATTACGCCTACTATTCGTACTCCTACTTCCCCGGACCGCAACGAACTGGAATTTAACCGCAAATAGCTTGCTGACTTGTGCGGAGTTTGAAGAGATCCGTTTCAGTAATATCTTGAACAATCTGGTCATTCTCAGGAATAGTTGTAAAATACTAAACATGCTCCTCAGGTTAAAGAGAAGAAGAAGTAGAGGGAACTTCTGCTGCCCATGAAGTGTCGCCACGGGGAGTTCCCGTCTGGATAGAGTTTTGTAGGAGGAGGAGTCGAAGCCTCATGAAAGTCCTGGAGCCGGAATTGTAAAACGAAAGATCTTTTCCAACCATATTTAGGAAATGAAAAAAAAAGGACGCAGATTTCACAAACCTCAATTGATTAAAATTAAGAAAAAGTGGTCAGATTCATCGGAACTGATACTAAGGCGGCTGACAATCAAGGAACAAACAGATTGCTGCCAACATATTTAAAGATCAAAGCGACGAAATTCAACTTAAAACACATACCTAAATCGGGTCAGATGGTGGTGGTGCATATGAGAACCGATAAACAACTTAACCATGATCTAGGTGCATGAACCGCCAGAGATCGGCCACGGTGGGGCCAAATCTGTGGTGCAACCAGAGGCGGTGCAACGGTGGCGAGAGGCGGTGGGAGTAGTAGTATTGAATAGAGACTTAGGGGTTAGAATAGGTAGAGAGGAGAAGGAGAATTAGAGGTGGTGATCCACCAGGTCTTTGTTAAAAAATCACTTTAAAAAAAATTGTTGCCAAAGTAAATTCTAAACAATGTTATAAATAATATATTGTGTGGATGTCCATCGGGCCCAAAGCCCATTACTACCTCTATGTATCTAGGGTTTGGGTGAAACCCTCATTACTGATGTACTATATATATACACCCTCATGAAGGATGAATAACACACATCTATTCTCTTCCCTCTATTCTCTCTCTTGTTCTTATTATTTCACAACACGTTATCAGCACGAATTAATAATCCCATCATGAATCGGAATTATCCCTCCAATATTATGGTTCTTCCAAACTGTGGATTCTTTCAGTTTTGTAACCATTCAAAACATTTCACAGTCTCAAACTTCTGGTTGAGACAACAAGGAATGAATTTCAACTCTTCAAGAGTTTCAAAGTTCCTCTATATGAATTCAAACCATATAATTCAATTATACTACTCCGTAGTATTAAATTGATGCGTGCCCATGACCGCAATCATTATAGAGGTTCATGAGTTTCCCGAAAACTCAATTGATCCGTCATTTTCAATCTGACGATCATTTACCATATACTCCTATACGGAGTTACCAATCTTAGGAGCATATATCTTCTTAATTTTAAATATTTGTATATATGTAATAATAATGTCCATCATGAGCATGCGTATGATATGAACTAAGAGTTAAAGTATATATGTACAATATTATATGTATAATGAAACTAAAATGTATATATATGCAAATGATGAACTTATGCTCTATATGCACATGATGACTCGATAATGCAAACTGTACAGTTTTCAAACCAATTACCATGATTTTAATGGACTTCATGTCCTTAGATAGACTTCAAGTCTATGAGCTCTTTTCAAACCATATATTATGTCGACAAACAAAATGGACTTTGTGTATTAGATGCCCATCATCTAGTCCATTAGTCACGCGCGTAAATGCAAATGCATATCGGTTCCTTACATGTATCGATACCATTTTATCATCTCGTGATATAGTCAGTACTGATTAATGATATCTGAATATATGTGGGACCATACTTCCATTCACTTTCCAATATAGGCCATCTATTGTCATTCAGATATCTATGTCACTTCCAGGACATCCCAATTTATATAGATGTACCAACTGCTTATTTTTGCCACCAAAATATGTAAACCGATATGACTTTCATGCTACACCCCGTGTGTAGATGTTGTTCAATTGGGCAAGAATTTTAATGTTCATCACAAATACTTTTCATGACTAATCTATAGCTCGATACGCCTTAGACCAGGTCATACATCTCTATAGTCAAATCATAAATTTCAATGAATGAACATACCGCATTTCGATAAGGTGATCGAGCCGGTATACTTTAGTACATCATCATAACCAAATGAATACCATCATTTTTGTTTTAATGAACCTCTATTTGATGTACATTATATTTTAAACAAATCATTGAACTTCTGGTTCAGTAGAGGATCAAAAACCAATTGTCCGTTTTTACCAGCTTTCCTTATCATCCTCCCCCTAAGGTGGTAAAACTATCAACACCGGATAGATTTAATGGGCAACCGATCACTATAACCACCTTATATAACATCACATATCCTTTTTATGTCATAATCATAAATTTATTCAAAGGATAGAACATGGGGAGTCGAATCGTATTATGCAGTTGGCATAAGTGCTGAATTATAATGCCCAATTTAGGAGATCAAAAACTTTATGTCATAATTAAACTGTGATAATCTCCGATCACATGAATTACTCGTATGTGACTAAATGTCACTTAATATATTTTAATCCATACATGAACATCTAATTTCGAGTAATATATTCAGATCTCCAATATAATATCAATATACTCAATCTCAATGTACAGTCTTGCCATTAAAACCATTTATGATACATGAGAGAGTTTCAGCACTTTATTATTAACTTTAAGATAAACTCCACGTTTATCAATACGGGTATAATTAGAACCCGGATGGCCTTTATCGTCACATCTTAAGTATTTCATGTCAACATTTCTTTGTCAAAACCGTGACAAATTTTCACAAAATTGGCTACGACCCAACCAATTCACTTATTAAATACCAAACTTGTTGACTGAAATTATAGTGCTAAACTTCCAGTTAGCAACAATTCATCGTGTAATTTTAACATTTGGCCAAATAAATCTATGATGTGACTTAAGACACTAACCAATGTGTCTCATTTATATTGGCAAGACTTATATGTCTCAATATTCCTTTTGTGAATATATCACATTACTCGTTTTGAGTACCAGATAAATCAGAACTGATTATTAGGATAATCTCAGCTCTTTTTAGTTAATTTATCCATTTTTCCAGTGGATGTAGCGATTGCAATGATTTTTAGTGATTATTCCCTCACAATATATATTGATCACATATCGCTTGCATTTATCCCACACCATTGTTGGTGGACATATGAAATATCAAACAAGATCATAGATCTTTGTGAATGTTTAGGACTAGCTACTTAGTCCCTCAACCACATGAAGTGGTATAATATTTATCCATTTCAATTCATATGTAATGTCATATTCACTTCGGGGAATAATGACGACCATTTGTCAATCAAAAAGAAACATTCACATTTTCCATTAATAACTCATTATTTTTTCTCGATCTACTAAGAGATCAATTTCAATTCAGATAATTGTGGAACCTTTTTGTTCTCACAATGTATCGTCCCTAAGACAATATTATTTGCATATGAGAAAGAGTATGATTTTTTTTTTTTTTTTTTTTTTTTCCTCAAATTGCATATCTCGCATAATGAGAATGACACGCCTTTCGTGTTATGTATCATTTTAATATACAATTTAGGCTCAAAACACCATGACATTAGGCTCAATTAAGGCCACATATTAGATTTAAGAAAACCACATTACTCATCCTCAGAAGAGGTTTCATTAATTCAATTGCGAATTTAGCAATTCATAAATTTCACAAGTGGAACTCCGGCCACTGACATTTACATGTGGACTTCCGGCCACTAATTTTACTTGTGAACTTCTAGCCACGAACAATATTATGTGATTTGAACAGTATTTTTCAAACTTTGAACTTCAGGCCAAAGTCTTACTCCACAGGATAAATATTTGGAACTTCAGGTCCAAATTTATATATGTCATATTTTAAGCATAAAACTCTTGATCACCCATGTCAAGAGTTTTAATAGTGATATCATGACAAATTTATTTGCTCTTTCATGGGATCTCCGGCCCAAAATTGTATTTAAATTAATTGTATTTCAAATAAAAATAGTCCATGACTAAATTAAATAACACTCATGGGATCTATTATATGAACATATCATATACAGTCGGCATGACTGATTTGTACTTTTGTGGAACCCGGGATCGGACCCAACTCGGCGTCTTGCTTAAGGGCGGATTTTAAAGTTAAAAAAGATTAAGTTGGAAAAACCTTTAAGAACTGTTATGGAGTCGCCACCTAATTATCGCGGAAATTAGGAACCTGCTACCATGTTCTAAGTTAAAAACATGTTCTTAGATTTTGGAGCACGCCGACACCCCTAGATCTAAGGCTTGTGAAACCAGATTGGATTCGGGGTGAGGGTACTTTAGAAAAAGAGTTAATTCAAATAATGATTTATGAAAACCTTTTAGAAAAGCCTATGTAAAAATAGCCTCTACTGACCTAGAACAATCCTTGTAAGATGATATTTGAGCTAATGTTATCGCTACGTACAAGTGCGATAAGTTTGTAAAAGAATGCAGATGCAGATGCAAAAAGATTGATTAAAACCCTCAGTTTAGCATGTTTAACTTGTTAACGAATACAGTTCAGTTAAAGGTCGAATTCATTGTTTAAGTTGATTTTAATGCAAAACAGGAAGGGTGCAAGATGCATGCAAATAAAATAAAGTTCAATTGTCCATTGGTTTATTTTATAAGGTCGGTTGCTTATGCGACTTTGGCGTGTCATCGGATATGGAGTGTACCCGAAGTAATAAGAACACTTGGAAGGCAAGCGCGCTCGGGTGCCAAAGCCGGGGGGGGGGGGCGCTAGAGTGTAGTCCCCTTTGTTAGTCCATAGAAAATAAGAAAAAGCTTTGATCCAAGTGGATCGGTACCTACCTTGTCCTGACGCTTCAGATCTAGGCAGAGTTTCGCTTCTTGAACTAGAAAGGAGGATGAATTCAACACGGGATGGTGTGTTGAACTCAAGGATTTGAGTGCTTGAGGCTTTGAGGGATGCAAAAGTGTAAGAGAAGAGAATTTGTAAAGGATGTATTCTGGTTGTGAATTGTGTGTGAAAGATGTGTTACGAGGTTGAGTATAGGGGTGTATATATACTAAAAACCTCGGAGAAATTAGGAAATCGGGGATAAAAACAGGCCTGGAAACCGCATAGCCTTATGCGGTTGCCTGGGCAAACCGCATAGCCTTATGCGGTTGCCTCCCCAAACCGCATAAGGTCATGCGGTTTGTGGGTGTGGTTTTCGTTCTGCTTTCCAAGTTTCGGTTGCATAATATCTTCGAAAGATACAGTATAATTTCGTGCGTGTGTGCCAAGAAAAGAGCTGAGATATTTCTGAGATATTTTATGATGTGCAGGGCCTTGGAGTGCGGGCCAAAGGCTTGGGTTTGGGCTCGGTTTTGGGCCCGAGACCCGGAAAAATGAAAAAGGGTGTATTTGCATAGATTTGTGAAATAAGCTAAGACGTGAGGTTGTATTTTGTGTAAGAGGATGCTAAATAGCGGTTTTAGCTACCGGGCCTAAATTTAGGGATTTAGGAATGCTGAATTAGACCTTGTTAATGTAAAAGGGCCAATTGTAGTGCAAATGCGAAGCTCATGCCAAATGAAGCAGGACAAGGACCTAGCTAGACTCCAAATGGACAAAATGAACGTTATTTAAGTGTGATGTGAAGCGACCTAAACATTTTAACATTTAGAACGACTCAAAATGAATTCGACATTAGTTAGAACCGTATAAGTCAACGTTAAAGCATGCGTAATAAAAGTCCGTGTTACATCACAGGGTTTTGTTTGGGAGGGTACGGATATGGGTATCCACAGAGCCCCCAGTTTGACTGAGCTCGGACTAGAGTGCTAGTCAAACTCCACGACCATATCCGGACCATTACAGTCTCGATATGATCAGCGGAACGAAGCATGCGTCCATGGGTGAGACGAGGACTTCGAACCGGGCTAAACGGGGCGGGACGTGCGCATTTTAAGGACTTGGCGGTCCGTGCATATTATAAGGGCCTGCCGGCCTGCAGAGTGCCTTTGTCGTGCTTGTTGCTAATGCCTTTGCTGATGTTGATGTCGTCGTCTTGTATATGTTGGGTATCGTATAGTGCTGCTGCTTGTAGCGTCTTCGTATGGTCTCGTGAAAGAGCGTATGTGCTGCAATGCGTGGGGGCTAAAGTGCAAGGGTGTGAGTGTATCTGGGCTGGATGTATGACCTCGTGAAGAGTGCATTCGTAGGATGTATGGTCTTGTAGGAGTGCATTTGTAAAGGTTGTAATGCTTGTACAGGGGTGTTTTTGTGCCATGGGTTCATGCTTGGATGTGCTTTGTAGGACGCTTGTGCTTAAACTCGCCGAGGAGCGTTTTATGCTTGTAGTTAAATGCTTGTTGTAGAGTGCTTGTTGTAGAGTACTTATGCTTGGGCTCGCCGAGGAGCGTGGGTGTAGTTGTAGTTGTTATTGCATACGATTATCTCCTGTTGAGGAAGAAAAATGACGTGTTTGCTCGTGAAGAACGTTCGTGCTTCTGCTTCTGTACCGTACATTAAATGCTTGGTATACGCGTATAGCGGACTGTAGGTGATGCCTTAACCCAAGCACGGGACGTACTTGGAGTTGTATAGGAGCTAGGATGAGTTAGAAATTGAAAAGTAGGCGTAAAACGAGAAAAAAACCGAGAAAAGCCAAGGGCTGAAACCGCACAAGCTTATGCGGTTCAGGGGACAAACCGCATAAGCTTATGCGGTTTCCCCTGTTGGCTGCTGGGGGCTATATAAGCACGAGCAAACCGTGAGCATGCCACATTATATCATTTACGGTTTTTCAACTCAAAAAACGTCATTTTTCGATTTCTCAACCGATTTTGCTCATTTTCGTTGCGTTGTCTTGCTATGGAACGAGGTAATGCTCCATTTTAACTTGCTTTTACGTTATTTGTTGTTGTAATCAGCTAGTTTTGCCTTGAAATGTTGAAAAGACGGGTTTTGAATGAAAACCCGAGTTTTGCTTGAAATTTGCCGTTTGAATGCTTGAAATTGACGTCATTGTGTTGCATTATGCCGTGCGAACGTGTATGTGTGAATTGATTGTGATTTAGACCGTCTTTGTGTGAAAAACGTCCAAATTAGGTTTCGGGCCCGAAAACGAACCCGGATTTTCCGACCCGGAATTTCAATTAAACTTCGGTGTAGGATGCCCATAGTGTGTATAGCGTGCCTATAGCGTTAGTTTTGCGAAAAAGTCGAGCTGGGGCTTTCAAATCGCCGTCTTAAGTCGTAATTATACGGAGTAATTAAGGCGAATTGGGGGTTTTTGATCGGAGTGACCAAAACGCAATTGCTTGTAATGGGTTGTTGTTGGGGATTATTATGGCGTGTAGAAACCATAAAGTTGTGATTTTGAAGTGTAGAGAACGGTTTTCAGCTTAATTGCGAATTAGGCCTAAAAATGCTCTGTAGGGCGTATAGTGTAATGTGTTGAGGGAATGTATATGTATTATGTGAGTATTATTTGTGTGTATTTGCGTATGTGTATGCCAAGTTTGTATGCTTGCGTGTATCATAGCTGTATGTATTGGTTGTGCTTGGGTGCAGGGGAAGGTTCTAGTCGTGTTACGCGGTCAAAATCCCGTAGGAGTGCTAGCTCGAGGACTGAGGGAGCCTCTAGCTCGAGTGGTTTGAGGCGTACACGTAGTGAGAGGGAAGCCGACCCTCGTGATTTGTCCACGAGACGTGGGCAGTCACGAGGTAGGGGTCAGGTTCGTGGGAGGAATGTCCCTGTGCGTGATCCTGAGGACGAGCTTGCTCATGAGCTGGTGGATGAGCTGGAAGCCGAGATGGAGGTTGCTGAGGAGGAGGCTGAGGAGGTTGAGGAGGTTGCGCCTAGGGCGAGTAGCTCTAGGCCGCGAAAATCACGTGCGAACAGGGCGTTCGCTAAAATTTCAGGATGGCCATAACCTTCTACTTGCTCCGGAGAGACACGTTTCCTATCGAGCGACGATGGGTTGGCAGAAAGGTCCGATGAGGACTTTTTCGGGCGTCTCGTCCGTAATGTGTGTTTTTTAGGAGAAGCTTGCGCCGGGAGCGCAGGCTTGGGTGCTGCGTAGTGCTTTTGGCCCGTTGGTCGGCCATTGGAGGGAGATTGCAAGGAAGAAGCAGACGGCGAACCTGATGTTGATCAGGGCCTTCCTAGACAGGTATTGGGACACCACGACGACGTTCCATATGCCCGGCTTTGAGGCCGGCATTACCTTGTCTGAGTATGCGGTCATAACGGGGCTGCCGTTCGGAGATCGTGACATGAGCTTTGAGTTTGCGCCGTCCGTTGTGGACGAGGTTGTGACTGATGCGATCGGCGGTGGTTTGGAGGTGATTTGCGAGGGTGCTCCACCTTACACTTTCAAGACGAGTTATATCTTGGAGTACTTTGAGGGGAAGACCGAGTATGGCCCCTCGGTGTGGAGTGTGGCGAGAATGCTCGTATGTGGGCTGTGGTGGTTCGTCGGTAGGTGTGCCGGCGATAAAGCGGCGAGGCGTCGGCGTCGGTCCTTATGCATCTCCTGGATTGGAATGCAATTGGAGCGTTCGGTAGGTGACGCCGTCTGCGGGTTTGTGCATTCGTTTCTGCATGGATGCCGTGAGACCGCGGGTCATGGATCGAGGGTCGAGACTGTCCTTAGTCTCGCCTGGGTTCTTGATGGAGGTACGTATTGATTCTGTTTTTGTCTTAGGTGCATTGTTGTTCATTTTTGTTGTCTTTTGTCCTTGTAACATGTTTTTGTTTCTTGTGTGCAGTCGTGGATTCTTAGCCACTTTCCTTTTCTGCTCCCACATCTTTGTGCGGATCGTGAGGAGTACCCGTGATCACGATACTTGGGTGCGATGTAACCGTCACGGCGTTTAACTGGTCGTATGATGATGTTAGGGATCGTCTGAACCGAATGCGATTTGATGAGGTTTGTGCTTGAATCATTTTAAATAAAGTGTACTCAAAATGATTGTATTGTATCTGTATTTGTGAGCGTGTTTGTCTTGCCTTTGTTTGTAGTTCGTGCCATTCAGTGGGGCGATCTGAGGATATTCCTGAGGGCATTGGGGCTAGGTTTGCAGTGCGAGAGACCCAGCGCTTGTACTTGGCGACGCCGTATGGGCCGGTTTGGTACCTTGGAGAGCGTTTGGTTTGAGCGGGGTGGCGACTCGGTGGTGCCTGGATCCGCCGAGGGTCTGTTTGAAGCGAGGGTTTCTGCTTTCGGGATCGTGTGGCGTTGTATGGAGAGGGGGAGTCAGTGAGCCTCCTTTGTCCTGGGGAAGACTATGCCCATTTTGCTCAGTCTCGGCTTGCTTGTGGGCCGATTGAGGTATGTGTGCTTCGGTGTTTGGGGGTGCGTAAGGTAATTTTTGCGAAAAATTAATTTTTGCTAAAAATTTCCCTGACGTGTGCGTTTTGTATTTGTTTTGCAGGAGTTTGATCCCGAGATGGCAGAGCAGCCTGATGACTTCCCTACTACTATCGAGTATGATGACTCGGGTGTGCGTCGTACCTTTGTTCTGAGCGTACTTGCGGTGACTCTTCGACGGGCATGGGCAATTTGGACGAGCAAGGTGAAAAAGGTATGTACTTGTGTGATTGTATGTATGTGTATAAGCCCCCAGTTTGATCGAGGTATGAAGTATATCGATGATCAAACTTGTGAGAGTCGTTTTTTGTGTTACCCCCTCCAGTTTGGTTTAATTTGGGTGAAATTAAGCTAAAGTGGGGTTGACTGCGTTTGTTTTGAAATTTCCCCCCTAAGTTTGACGTAATTTGAGTGAAATTAAGGCAAAATGGGGAAAAGTGTGAACTGTGTTTGTGTTGTGTTTCACAGGTGGCTAAGGAGGCGCATAAGAAGCTATGGCGTATAGCCAACAGGTGGAGGATGGCTTGGCCGAGGCAGACTCACCGTGTCAGAGCCGAGCTGAGACGGGTCAGATTCGGCGTGAGTTTGACGAGTATCGGCGCCGTCACCCCGAGTGAATTTGTGTATTTAAAGATTGTATGAACCTTTATGTACATGTCGTTGTAGCTTGAACTTTGAATTTTGTTGCAGTAGCTTGAACTTGATTGTCATCGATAAACCTGTTTGGTAGTCTTGTTTGAAAAAATGATATGATTCCCGAGTGGGATGCATTTGATGTTTTGTTTTAGATTGTGAAAACGTTCTTGTGAAAAGTTCATTTTAGATGCGAAATGAGCTTGCATGAATGTCGAAAATGTTTGTGTTTTGACTCGTGGTAAGAACCGTTGTTGCCAAAGCGAAATGTAATGCGGGTGCGTGGGAACAACAAAAGAATGTCGTAGCCCAATGTAGGTCGTAGTGTTTTAGGAAAGACGAAATTAGGAAAATTTGAGGAAAACCAACCCCTGAAACCGCATAGGCTTATGCGGTTGCGAGGAAAACGCATAGGCTTATGCGGTTTGAAGTCTGCAAACCGCATAGAGCCATGCGGTTTCTTTGGCTTTGCTTCTGTATTTGTATTTCCATATTCCGGATATTGTTTTCCTATATAAGGAGAGGGGGTGCGTGCCATAATCTTCATTCACAAACACTTCTCTTCTTTGCTTTTGCTTTAGGTTTTTGCTCTCATAAATATATTAGGTATATTTATAAAAGTTTTTGTGTTCTAAAGAAAATGGAGGAGCCTTTTGATGCTCTTTTGAAGAGGTGGACTTCCTCCTTAAGTCCGGGGATGAAGAAGGCGGTGTATGATGATGGTGCGGGTGTTTTTATTGGCTTTCGTCAAATGAAGGTTGATTTAGACTTCCTTGACTCGTGTTTGGATTATTGGGATCCTAATTTGCATGTGTTTAGGTTTCCCGGGGGGGAGGTGTGTCCTTTGATGGAGGAGTTTGCGGCCATTGCGGGGTGGTCGAAACGGACGACTCCTGTGGTTGTGAGGAGCGAGCTTTGTTATAACGGGATGTTGCGAAACTTCCTTGGGATGACAGATGCTCATGCTGCAGGTTTGTTCGAGGGAGGTAGGGTGAATATGCTTCTGTTGTGTCAACGTTATATGAATAGAACTGACACTAGTATTTCGGACCGCTCGAGGCGAAGGGCCCTTGCTTTTTGTCTGGTTCATCGCTATGCTTTTGCAGGGTCCATGCCAGATGGTGTGTTCGGGAACGCGAGGTATGCTCGTGTTGTCGAAGAGATGGAGCGAGGACATGATCCTTCTGCGTTGATCCTGGCGGAGACCATACTGGGCTTAGACGACCGTTATGTTAATCGTCTGAGCTCGTACAGGGGTTACGCTATGATTCTCAACGTTTGGCTCATGGAGAGGTTGAGCGTGTATAAGGCTCTTCCCCTTGGTGGTGCCTTCAAGGCCGCAGGGACGACGTCTCGGAAGATGGATTGGGCTAACCCTCGGGAGCGTTCACGCAACTACTACCGGGGGTTTGTGAGGGAGAGCAGCATTCGTTGGTATGTTTCGTGGTGGGGTATTACGGAGGTAACGGCACCGTCGGTGGCGAACGCGGCTCGCGGGTTGATGTTTTGCGGGTTTGAACGGGGTGTATGGATTCATCCTCTTCGCTTGAAGAGGCAAATCGGGCTTGCGCAGACTATTAGGATCGGGATACGCAGCGAGGTTGGAGGGTTGTTGTCCTAAACAACGGATGATTGATGCTTGGATCAGGGTGGTCGGATCGTGTTACTGGGTTGTCTTGAGCATATAGAGTCTACTCGTGTCACGGATTTCTATCTGGCGTTGGTGTCATTCCAAGGATTCTCGTGAACGGGAGAATCAGAGGAGGAGAGAGAAGAATGGGCCAAAGCCCTCCTTGTTGCATGAAGTAGTGCGTGACAGGAGGGATTATGGTGATCTCTGTGTTGTTGATGCAGGTGCTTCTACTTCGAGACCGGTGCGGGAGAGACTTGGACCGAAAGTGACTGTTAAAGATCGCCTAGGGCCAAGGATCGAGGAGCCCCCAGTCGAGCAGGATGAGGATCCGATCGAGCCCCCAGGTTTTGAGAGGTCTACTCCCATTCTTAGCTCGAAGATTGTGGCGGATCGACCTCTTGAGGATGAAGAGGCTAGCCCGAAACGACGGAAGACGTCTTAGTAGTTTGCTTTTGTTTTGCTTTAGAAAATTTCTTTATTCAAACGCATGTTTTTAAATTCGAATAAAGGGTTAAGGAGGCTTGTTCCTAACTCATCTCTGAGCTTTGAAGAATTCTAAATAAAGTAATAAAATAGAATTTATTTGCTTTTGCCTTGTCTCGTTGCTTTCTTTGTTTTGTTTTGAAATGTTCTCGACCTTTTTAAGCTTCGAACACTTGTATTTTGTCTCAAATCCTCTACCTTTTTAAGCTTTGGACTTGTGCGTTTTGAATTGTTTTGTCTTAAATCCTCGACCTTTTTAAGCTTTGGATTCGTTTGTTTGACTTGTTCCGTCTTTAAGTCCTCGACCTTTTTAAGCTTTGGACTTGGATTCGTGTTTTGTTTTGTGTTGACTGTGCTCTCGACTTTTTTAAGCTTTGAGCGTGTCATTTTGTGAGTGCAAAACCCTCGACCTTTTTAAGCTTCGGGTGCGGGTGCTAAGAAGGTTCGGTTGCGCTTTTGATAAGCTGCCTACGTATCTGCGTTTTGAATACAGAATCAAACCGGCGTAGTTCGTGTGATTCGGTTGAGCTCTTTGCAAAGCTGCCTACGTATCCACAGTGCGTGGAATCAAACCGAGCGTAGTTCACTCATGCGAGAGCGAGTTTTGTCCTTTTTGTGAAGTACATTGCAAATTTGTTTAAGGGTAGTATTTCTTGAGTTGATCAAGATTTGTTGGTAGTCGGAAGTCTTGACCGTCAAGGTCGATTAAGCATCTTGCTCCTCCGGGAAGGATGTCTTTGACCAAGTACGGCCCGGCCCAATTGGGTTTGAATTTCCCCCTTGGGTCGACTGGTAATGGTGCTCGGACTGATTTGAGTACTAGGTCACCCACTTTAATGTTTCGTGGTTTGACCCGTTTGTTGTAGGCGCGTTGTAGGCGAGATTGATACATTCGGACTGTACTTAGTGAATGTAGTCGTGTTTCGTCTAAGAGAATAAGTTGTTAAATGGCGTTCGGCGTGCCCATTCGACCAGGGAATGTCTGCTTCCATGAGGATCCGAAGGGATTGCATTTCGATTTCTACGGGTTGAACGGCTTCCATTCCGTAGGTTAGGAAATAGGGTGTCATGCCTGTGGGTGTGCGGATTGTGGTGCGATATCCCCATAATGCGAATGGGATTTTGTGGGGCCAGTCGTGGCAGGTGTCGATCATCTTTTTAAGGATTGATACGACGGTTTTGTTTGCTGCCTCAACTGTGCCGTTGGTTTGCGGTCGATAGGGTGATGACTTGTGTCGTTGTATTTTGTATTTGAGAAGAAGTGGCTCGACTTCTCCTTGAAAGTGCGTGCCTTGGTCACTAATGAACTCGTGTGGTATGCCATAGCGACAAATGATGTTGTTTTGTATGAATTTTGCGACTTCTTTTGTGCCTAGCTTGCGGTACGATGCGGCTTCGACCCATTTGGTGAAATAGTCGATGGCCACGAGGATGAAGCAGTGTCCTCCTGCTCCTACGGGTTGTACTTTGCCGATGACGTCGATGCCCCACGTGGAGAAGGGCCATGGTGATGTTAAGCTGTATAGCGGTGAAGGTGGTATGTGTTGTATGTTCGCGAAGATTAGGCAATTATGACAATGTTTGACATATTTTGCGCAATCGGCTTCCATGGTAGTCCAATACCATCCTAGCCTTATGATTTGTTTGCACATGGCTCGTGCGTTCATGTGTGGTCCGCACTCGCCATCGTGTACTTGGGACATGATTTCGTGTCCTTTTTTGTGGTCGACGCACTGAGGAGTGTACCTTGAGGCGTCTTTTTGAGTAATTTTCCCATTTCGGCCGCAATTGTGATGATAATAGGCGTAGGGCTCGCTTGGCCCGTTTGTCGGTGTTTGGCGGGTATTCGTCGTTTGTTTTGTAGTTGATGATTGCTTGGTACCAAGGGTCGGTTTGTTCTTCCTCGGTTTCGATGTCACAGATGTATGCGGGTTCGTTTCGTCTTTCCACGACAATGGGTAGAGTTTCCATCCCCGGGGGTATGTTGATTAGGGACGCGAGTTTTGATAGCGCGTCGGCGGTGGTTTTCTTGGCGTGGGAGGTGTATGAATTCTACGTGGTAGAATTCGTTTATGAGCTCTTGTATTTTGTTTTGGTATAATGCTAGGTTTTCGTTAAGTATCTTCCATGCTCAGGACACTTGGTTGATTATGAGGAGGAGTCCCCATAGACTCTTATGTTGCGGGCGTTGAGTACAAGCGCTTGGAGACCGTGCAAGCATGCTTCAGATTCTTTGCATTGTTTGTTACGTCGAAGTCAGTTTAATGGATAAGGGTGTGTGTTCGCCATTTGGGGATATGAGAAGTATTCTACTCGCAACCTCGATAGTTGGATGAACCATCGAAGTATAATTCCCATTGTTCTTGGTCGATGTTGTAAATCCCGTCGTGTGGAAGGGATGTGGTGTCTATGATTGGTTGCTCGGTGATTGCATTTTCGGCTAGGAAATCGGAGACTGCTCGTCCCTTAATTGCTTTGAGGGGTACGTACTTAAGGTCGAATTCGGCTAGGAGCAATGTCCATCTGGCCATTCGTCCGTTAGGTACAGGTTTCCCGAAGAGGTATTTTACGGGATCCATTGTGGAATATACCCTTGTTTGATGTGCTAGCATATAGTGACGGAGTTTTTTGGATGACCATACTAAGGCTAGGCAACTCTTCTCGACGGGTGAGTATCGAGTTCGTGTCGAGAAACTTTCTTGATGTAGTAGATCGCGTGTTCTTCGCCGTTGACTTCTTGAGCGAGCATGGCGCCCATGGCGGTGGGTGTTGTTGTAAGGTATAAGGATAAGGGTAAACCTTCTTGGGGTGGTTGTAGAACCGGCGGGTTAGTTAGCAATTCTTTGACCTTGTCAAATGCTTTTTGACATTCCTCGTCCCATTCAACGTGGTCGGTTTTCTTGAGCTTCTTGAAAACCGGTTCACATATCATGGTGAGTTCTTTGATGAAGCGTGAGATGTATTGGATTTGGCCTAAGAAACTTGAATCTCATCGAGGTTCTTCTGGGGTTGCATTTCGAGGATTGCTTTGACTTTCGAGGGTCGACCTCGATGCCTCTTTGGCTCACCACGTGTCCTAGTAGTTTACCTGGATTTAACTCCAAAAGTACATTTTGGGGGTTGAGGCGCATTTTGTATTGTCGTAGGCGAATGAAGGACTTGCGGAGGTTAGTGATGTGACCACTTCTCTCCTTTGATTTTACGATCATATCGTCGACGTAAACTTCTACTTCTTTGTGCATCATGTCGTGTAAAAGGGTTGTAGCGGTGCGTTGGTATGTAGCGCCAGCATTGATTAGGCCGAAGGGCATAACTGTGTAGCAGTATGTCCCCCACGGTGTAATGAAGGCCGTCTTTGCCATGTCTTCCAAATGACATTTTGATTTGATTGTAACTGCGTAGCCGTCCATGAAGGATAGGAGGGCGTGGTCGGCGGTGTTGTCGACTAGGACGTCCACATGGGGTAATGGAAAGTCATCTTTGGGACTGGCTTTGTTCAAGTCGCGAAAGTCAACGCATACTCGAATTTTGCCATTCTTTTTCAAGACTGGGACCATGTTTGAGACCCATTCAGGATATTCGATGACTTGGATGAAACCGGCTTGTAGTTGTTTTTCGATTTCTTCCTTGACCATAAGGGACCATTCGGGACGTAGTCTCCTTAGCTTTTGCTTGATGGGTTTGTATCCGGGTTTGATGGGGATGCGGTGCTCGGCGATGCTTCGTTCGATGTCGGGCATGTCTTTGTATGACCAAGCGAATACGTCCTTGAATTCGCTTAGGAGTTGTGTAAGTTGGGTGCGCTCGTGTTCGTCTAGTGAGGCTCCTAGTTGTAGTTCCCTTGGTTCTTCTGGGGTTCCCACGTTTATGGTTATGGTTTCCTCGATGATAGGGTCCTGTGTTTTGGGAGAGACAATGTTTGCAATGTATTTGTTTAGAGATTGTTCATTTTTATCGCATGAGTTAGTGCCTTTTGATTTGTTTGTTGTTTGTTGATTGTTAGATGTTTGTGCTTTGTTGTTTGTTTTAGCTTGAGACAAGGCGTAAGCAAATTTATTCATTTCATTATTTTGAGAAGAATTATTCGACAATTCAGAAAATTGCTTGGAGCTAGCCTCCGTAAAAAGAAAGTCTAAACTAAAGCTAGAGTCTAGGATAGATGGGTCGACAGATGACCCGACACTTAGAGCATTAGAAGTTAAGGGAATTTCTTCTTCTTCTTCATCGTCTTCGCTGTTTGAGGAGCTGCTTGAGCTGCTTGAGTTGCTTGAGGTGCTTGAGTTGCTTGGGGTGCTTGCCTCTTTGTTTTTGAGGTTGGTGATGTGGTCGAAAAGCGGTCCTTTGCCGGTGATAAGCTGAAAATGGTGGCCTTGTGCATCGGTCCACTTCAGCGTTTTATACCATCCGTTAAGGGTTTTATCAGTGGCGTCGGCTATCAGTTGGTTAGGGTCGAAACGTTGATCACGCATGATAGTGGCGACGATCTCTTCATTTTTGATGCCCGGTGGGGTCCGAGGTGCATTATGCTCGACCTCACTAGAGTAGCAGGCTTCGGATGTGTGGATGAGGTCTCGAAGGGAGGTATTTCCGTCGACTTTTCCTCCTGGGGTGAAATATGCGTCTAAGTCAAGGATGTAAGGTCGTAGGGTAACCTTGTGGGTTGACTTTCGTTTTTGGACTTCTTTGACCATTCGCTCTTGGTCACCGTCCTTGGGTTTGTAGCCTAGGCCCATGGTGAGCCAAAGGCTATTGTTGTTTGTTGTTTTGAAGGGTTTGTAGGTTTTGATTGGTGTACGCGTGATGGCGCCAACTTCGAAGTCGAAACCACATAAGTCTTCTGCGGGTTCAGCCACAATTTCGGCAGAATTGGGCTCTTTTGGTGTATCGAAAAGGGCTCGAAAGTTTGAGGCATTCAAGGTTATGACTTCCTCGTTGAGAGGGATCTTAACCTTTTGATGTAGAGTAGAAGTTACGGCCATGGTGGAGTGAATCCATGGTCGTCCCAGGAGTATGTTATAGGAAGGGGTCATGTCGATGACTTGAAACTCGACTTTTCTCTCTATGGGACCACTGCGTATGTGAAGAGAAATGGTTCCTTTCACGTGACGTCGGGTTCCGTCGAAAGCTTTGACTCCGTCCATGCTTGGGGTGAAGTCTTTGTCGGATAGGCGGAGACGGTGTGCGGTGGCCAATGGTAGAACATTGACTGCAGAGCCGTTATCAACAAGGGACACGGGCAAAGTTTTCTTCATACATTCAACGCTGATGTATAGGGCGAGGTTGTGGTTTGATCCAAATGCGGGAGATCGTCGTTTGAGAAGGTGATAGCCCCAGTAACCAATCCCTAGTGACATGGTCGACCATTTGTCCGGAGAGATCTCAGCGTCTGCACATGCTATTTGTAGAGCGCGAATGAATGCATTCCTATGTTCAGCCGAGTCTCGTAAAAGGGCCCAGATGGAAACATCGGCTTTTGTGCGAGCGAGTTGCTTTTGAAGCACTTCACTCGTGTTTGGTGGTGGGATTCTTTGTGGATGTAGAGGTGTGCTTGTGGAAGGCGTCTTCCTGGACTACGGCCTTGCCTTTCTCGGCCATGATTGCTTTGGGCGTATTAAATCGGTGAAAATATTTTGATAAGGGCGACCAGGCGTGTGAGTGTGAAACCTCGTCTTGGTTTTCCTTCTCGCCGCTTGCCCTTTTCTTCTTGATCTTTACTTTCGGACTGCTCGCCCTTTTCTTTTTGATCTTTGCTTTCGGACTGCTTGCCCTTCTTTTTCTTTCCCTTCTTGTTGCTTTTGTTTTTATTCGAGGAAGGAGTAGTCGAGAGTTGAGCTACCGTTTTGTTAGTGGGTGGCCACTCTTCGTCTTCGTCATCACTGAACCAGACCCCATTGATTTGGTTGTTGGTGGGTGTGACCAAGTAGGAGTAATCCATGACGGGTGCTGATCCGAGGAAGATTGCCGGATTGTCATAGATTGTGGGGTTGCTTTGGGTTCCGAGGGCAATTTCAATGAGTTCTTCGAAATTCTCGGCGTCGCCGTAATCAAAATGTTTTCGCCACTCGGGTCGTAGGCTACCGAGAAATGTGTACATGAGTTCGTCCTCGTGCGGAGGATTCGGAACCCGAGCAAGTAATCCTCTCCAACGGACGAGATATTGGGTAAAATCTTCTTCGTCCTTTTGGAGTTGGGTGACGAGAGTGTGGAGGGAGACATGCTTGTCGGCCTTGGAGCGTTGTTCCAAACGTGCAACTTCGAATTGATGCAAGGCCTTCAAATTGTCAATGTTTTTGGTGAGCTGATCAATGCGGTGACGGAGGGTTTTCAGCTTGTTGAGGTTAGCCATCTTTGATGTGCGCTTGAAGCGAGGGGTGATGATGCGGCTCATGATGAGTATCCAACTGAGGCCTGCATTTCACTTTGCATTAGTGACACGACTCGACCCACTAGACTCACATTCATTTTAGGCATTCATTTTAGCTCATTTCTTTGTTTAGAAAGACCTTTTATGTTTGAAAAGAGGAGATTTTCGAAAAAGGTTTTGCTAGAGGAAGCTTTTGAGGCGAGGATGCGTGCGCGCGTCTCGTCTCGATGTTAAAAGATTTTGCTTTGCATCCGTCGAACTGATATCGGTGATTTGCCGAGGTGAGCTCGAGTCGGATGTGTAAAAGAAGAAGGATTCGGCTCGAGAGTGATTAGCAAGTCGAACCGAGGATGCTAAATGTAGAACCTAGGCCGTATGACCTAGGGGATTGAAATCCACGAGCCCGGGTTTTAATCCTTGCTCGGGTTTTTGCTTGTTAGTGAAAAAGGGAAGTTTTGAAAAAGCTTGTTTCAAAAATTCGCGATAGTTTTGTTTGAAAAGGTGTTAGATGTTAGGTTCATTTATCTTTGAAACGTTTAGGCGAATTTTCGAAGATATGAATGCATATGCTTGTTTTGAAAAAGACCATGGAGTGCATGGCCTCAAACTTGTACGTATGACTCAAAGGGTGAAAGGGTCAGTCGGGTACACCTCCAACTACCTCGAGTACGCTTTGGCAGATACTTAACCCCTCTATTTCCTTACGCCGGAGCGATAGGTTTTCTAGAGGGAGCACTGGGGCGGTCGAGATAGTCGTATACTGACAAGCCGTGGAGGGGAGAGAGGAAAGTTAGTCCTGCACGTGCTTTATCGAGTGGACAAGCCTGCGTGTTGGAACCACCTCTCAAGGGTGTAAAGGGTGCCTAGATTCCAAAAGGAATGGACTCTAAACGAATGTGCATAGCTCAAATATGTATACTTGGATTGTTCAAGGCTTTCAAGTTTCACCTCTTTATTTTTAAAAAGAAAAAGCTAGTTTTAAGTTTTTAAAAATAAGATGTCCCCAGCGGAGTCGCCAAACTGTGGAACCCGGGATCGGACCCAACTCGGCGTCTTGCTTAAGGGCGGATTTTAAAGTTAAAAAAGATTAAGTTGGAAAAACCTTTAAGAACTGTTATGGAGTCGCCACCTAATTATCGCGGAAATTAGGAACCTGCTACCATGTTCTAAGTTAAAAACATGTTCTTAGATTTTGGAGCACGCCGACACCCCTAGATCTAAGGCTTGTGAAACCAGATTGGATTCGGGGTGAGGGTACTTTAGAAAAAGAGTTAATTCAAATAATGATTTATGAAAACCTTTTAGAAAAGCCTATGTAAAAATAGCCTCTACTGACCTAGAACAATCCTTGTAAGATGATATTTGAGCTAATGTTATCGCTACGTACAAGTGCGATAAGTTTGTAAAAGAATGCAGATGCAGATGCAAAAAGATTGATTAAAACCCTCAGTTTAGCATTTTTAACTTGTTAACGAATACGGTTCAGTTAAAGGTCGAATTCATTGTTTAAGTTGATTTTAATGCAAAACAGGAAGGGTGCAAGATGCATGCAAATAAAATAAAGTTCAATTGTCCATTGGTTTATTTTATAAGGTCGGTTGCTTATGCGACTTTGGCGTGTCATCGGATATGGAGTGTACCCGAAGTAATAAGAACACTTGGAAGGCAAGGGCGCTCGAGTGCCAGAGCCGGGGGGGGGGGCGCTAGAGTGTAGTCCCCTTTGTTAGTCCATAGAAAATAAGAAAAAGCTTTGATCCAAGTGGATCGGTACCTACCTTGTCCTGACGCTTCAGATCTGGGCAGAGCTTCGCTTCTTGAACTAGAAAGGAGGATGAATTCAACACGGGATGGTGTGTTGAACTCAAGGATTTGAGTGCTTGAGGCTTTGAGGGATGCAAAAGTGTAAGAGAAGAGAATTTGTAAAGGATGTATTCTGGTTGTGAATTGTGTGTGAAAGATGTGTTACGAGGTTGAGTATAGGGGTGTATATATACTAAAAACCTCGGAGAAATTAGGAAATCGGGGATAAAAACAGGCCTGGAAACCGCATAGCCTTATGCGGTTGCCTGGGCAAACCGCATAGCCTTATGCGGTTGCCTCCCCAAACCGCATAAGGTCATGCGGTTTGTGGGTGTGGTTTTCGTTCTACTTTCCAAGTTTCGGTTGCATAATATCTTCGAAAGATACAGTATAATTTCGTGCGTGTGTGCCAAGAAAAGAGCTGAGATATTTCTGAGATATTTTATGATGTGCAGGGCCTTGGAGTGCGGGCCAAAGGCTTGGGTTTGGGCTCGGTTTTGGGCCCGAGACCCGGAAAAATGAAAAAGGGGTGTATTTGCATAGATTTGTGAAATAAGCTAAGACGTGAGGTTGTATTTTGTGTAAGAGGATGCTAAATAGCGGTTTTAGCTACCGGGCCTAAATTTAGGGATTTAGGAATGCTGAATTAGACCTTGTTAATGTAAAAGGGCCAATTGTAGTGCAAATGCGAAGCTCATGCCAAATGAAGCAGGACAAGGACCTAGCTAGACTCCAAATGGACAAAATGAACGTTATTTAAGTGTGATGTGAATCGACCTAAACATTTTAACATTTAGAACGACTCAAAATTAATTCGACATTAGTTAGAACCGTATAAGTCAACGTTAAAGCATGCGTAATAAAAGTCCGTGTTACATCACAGGGTTTTGTTTGGGAGGGTACGGATATGGGTATCCACAACTTTGAGCATTTTTCATCATTCCACTTCCAGGGGAGAGAATTTTAAGGTTTATTTGCTCAATTTATGACCAACCTCGAGGTCATATTATCCTTAGCCACTTCTGGTGGAATGACAATTTTAGTTAATTAGTTGTCACTTTTGACCATAACTGTGGTCAAACTCTCAACGACCTTAACCCTGGTCACATTCTCAACTTCCCTCTATGGGAGAAAAAGTTTAACCAAAACTTATTAGATCGTCTCCGCGATCATATTCTCAACTACTACACGTAGGAGAAAAGATTTACACAAAAATTTAATTTGTAACCGTCTTTGCGGCCACATCCGCGCCCACGTCCCGTACGTGGGGGAAAATTTTAAATTGTAAGTCAGATCTCGATAATGACCACTTCGGGTGGAAACAACGATATTAGATGAAATCTGATTTAGACCGTCTCCGCGGTCACATCCTCACATCCCGTATGTGGGAGGAAATATTACATTCGCTTCTGGGAATGTCATTATATAAATCTCATAATATTTCAATTAATTTATGTCTCATGACTTTTCTCTTTCAAATCAAATATAGGGAGACAAAATATATAACTTGTACCAAATATTATTTGACAAAATTATAATCATACTAATATAACCAACCAAACATAATACGGAGTATATCATTGTCACATATCCATACAAATAAAATCTTTACTATATAATTCAATTAAGTATAGTATCTAAACTTTTATTAAAAAGGACTCCAGATTTTAAAGTGATACAATTACGTTGTACAAAATATAACATGGAGATACAATTAACAGTAATACATATACAACAGTACATATAATATGATAAATCTTTAAAGTCAACACCCATCGTTAATAAAACGAATAAATCACATACCACAATGATTACTCCATATCAACAACTATATCAAATCAAACAAAGACATATTTGATAAATTGGTTCTAGCGCTTAAGAGGGCAATACAGAGTATTTCGTTTTGGACCCAAAAATAAAACTACAAGGCTTATTAATTGTTTGCTGGTATTACTCCATTTGACTTAAAACAATAGATGCATAAAGAATAAAAACTATCATCATTATATAATTAAAACAAAAGCAAATTGAAGAATACGTGGAGCATCATCATATTAAAAACCACAACATACGGAACATCATCTTAAGCAAAACAAAAACATGTCAGAACCATTATTATCATATCAAAAATAAAATAAAATCAATTAAGCATATTTTTACCAATGCCTTACGAGAAGATATGATAACATACAAAGTTAATTGATGTTTGACCACTACTAATTCCTATTAGCGTAAACGTGAGATATAAAAATAATATGAGGATATGTGAAATATCATACCTTAAATGATTAGATCTCTATAAGAGTATAAGTGAAATAATAGTTGAGATTCTTTTTCAAATAATTGAAATCTATTGTAGTTTGAGAATATCATACTAGTTTTGTTTATTCCTATGAAATTTTCCATTGAATAATAAGAAATAGATGGGCATGGGCCACATGCACAAATGAAAGAAAACTAACTGTTGGGGCTAAGTCGTATCACCTCAGTCAAAAATAATCCTACAAAACTACTAACTGGTAGCTAGTGGTAGTAGGGTATCGTATCCACAGAGAGAGGGTTAAGTTCTGCTAAACCTGAAGGGTATCTAGATTACTACGGAGTTTTTAAGATGAATTAAAGACTAATCTAAAATAACTAAAACTAAGACTAAGACTAAAAACTAAGACTAAGAAGGGTGTAAAGCAGTAATAAGGAAATTCTAGGGTCTCAGGTTCATGATGTCAGAAAACGTAGCAAGCACAGAGTCATGTAAGTTCACAGTTAATTATGCTATGGGAACGACTACTCCTCTCGGATGATAATCTATCCTAGAGTTCAACTAACGGGCTCTCGCAACTTATTAGTTTACTCTACCTATTGCAAGCAAGTCTAACCTAAACCAGGCTTTCGATCTTAGGTTCAGGTTTCCAAGATTAATTAACTAATTGTGGCCAACAATCAATCAATCATAATAAAAGCATGCAAGGAAGGCTAGCAATAATCAACAATAATCAAACAATCATCCTGACTACGCAATCATAACATCGATTCCCCTAAACCCTAGATTAGGATTTAGCTACTCGCAATTGAAATCAAACTAACGCAATCAATAATAAACATGGTAAATAAATTAAGAACAATTAGAATAAAACCTGAGATGAATCTTGAAATCTTGAAAATAAAGATCGCGTCTTGCAAAAAGTTAATCTTAACTAATTATTAGAGAGTTTGTAAAGAGAGAAAACTAAGTCTCCACTAATCTAAGACCTAAACTAAAACCTAAAAAAATAAAGCATAAGAAGAATAATTCGTCCTAAGAGTATTTATATACAACTTTCCAAAAAACAATTGTATCGTTCTAATTTTTATTATTTTGACCTAGACCCCAAAACTCGGGCCTTTCTAAAACCGGAATTAAAATACGTTAAATCGCCGCTTAGGGCACAAATTCCGCCTTGGGACATAAAGTCCGCCTCGCAGCACAAAGATCGCACTTGAGCGCTTTGATCGACAAAGATATTTGCCGCATAGAGTTTTCCGCCCGCCCGGGCGCCTTGCTACGGCATCTCGACACCAATTTGAGCAACTATTTTTAGGCTTGAGCCATGCCATGTGTCGTTAGCGTCTTTTATTCTTATCTCGAGCTCCCGTATAAGCTCGAGCTTGGTCTTGAGGTCCCGGTACTCGTACGTGCTCCACTCGACTCGGGTTTTGGCTCAGGACCGCCAAAACCTGCAAAATATAAACGAGAACAGCAGTACCGCAATATAAAGCAAATAGCTCGTAAAACAATAATGAACTCGAATAAATGCAAGCTAAATGCGACCAAACCGGGGGCAAATAATCTATATAAATAACACTTATCAAACTCCCCCAAACCAAACCTTTGCTTGTCCTCAAGCAAACTACCCAAACATAGCACATAATCACGAGGACAAACTAGTACAGAAAAATGCAAACTCAAAGTCACAAGCATCGTTGCCTCATACAAAAGTGAATCAAATCAACACCTGCTTCCTCTTCATTAAATTGAAGAGTTAGGGAGCAAACTGAACAAATTAAAGACGGCGGAACATTATAACGCAAACTCCATGCAAAGACTTTCGACCGTATGCATCCACTAAAACGCTGAGACTATAAATAATCTCACAAACATCGACACTAGGAAAACTACTAGAACTAAGCACGTCGTCACCCAAAATGTCTCAAAATCACATCGAGCGAGGTTTCCAAGGGTTGTAATGTTAGGCTCGGGTCAAGTGGGTAAAAAGGTGGTAAATGTATTTGGAAATGTGGAGCTCAATGGCTTAACAGCTGCATCTAAAATCAACACCCACAACAAAACACAACTCCTCCTCAACTCACCATTCAAAATAAACCACAACTCCCGCTTAAGAATGATAAAACATCGCTTCCTATTCAACACTTCCGATCTTTTTATTGAATAACATATATACAAACCAACTCTTTCTTTTTGTTTTTGTTTTTTTTTTTTTTTTTTTTGTTTTTTTTTTTTTCTCTTTTTTTTTCCTTTTTTTTTTTTTTTTTTTTTTTTTTTTGTATTTTCTCTTTTTTTTTTTTTTTTTTTTTTTTTTGAACTAAAATGAAACCAGATCGGGTGTAACTGTAAAACATGTAGGAAAGCACAATATTAGCGGGAATACTTGCATAACATCAACCCATAACTCCAACTCACAAAATAAACAGTCACGGACTTAACCCACTTCCTTCCAAACCAAATACTCCGTGATAACTCAAAATCCATAATGCAACTGATCAGGCCGGGTAGGATAATTCTGGAATGTAGCTCAATATGTAATGTGGCTCAAGAAAAACAGGGTACAAAGGCTAGGACGGGCTACAAATGAGGGACCTAAGTCTAAAGGGTAGAAAAATAGGCCATTTGGCTAATGTGGAGTTATATATTATCGTAACCAAAAATCAGTACCTCTTCGTGCAATGCTCGATCATTTAAGAACAAATAGGCTCAAACAATGACATAAATTCAAGTTTTCATTTCACTAGTACGAGTATATACAATGTCAAGTGGATGGGTAGTCTAAGAAACGCGCCCCGTCTACGTCACACGTCCCTATGTCAAATATAAGTCAGTCTACTCAAATCACCTCAAGGATGAAAGGAAAGGGTAAGCAAAGCATATCAACTCAACACAATCAAGAGGCTCAACATAGCGACTAAGAGCGTATCACAAAAGACACTAAAGCTAATCCTGCACAAAAGGTTTCTAAGACGACAGATAAGACACAAAAAGACTCGTATTTTTGGGATTTTTAGATTTTTAATTTTTTTGGATTTTTATATAAATGCAAACAAAATGAAAATGCAAATGAAAAGCGCGAAAATGCTTCCCTCCCCCAAACCAGAATCGCACATTGTCCTCAATGTGGAAAACAGCACAACCACAAGTAGCAGAAAAGGACAAATAATACGGGGGTAGGAAAATAAAACGAGGAAAAGAGGGTAATGAAAGCTCACATGATTAAGTTGGAGCTCCCCCAAACCGAAGCGAAGCATGGAGTGCAGCTGTAAATCCACGAATATGCATCCAAATCAGTCCAGCTATGTAGTACTTCGGGGTAGCATACGAGAAGAAACAAAACGGAGCAACAGTGCATGGGGGCCGGTCCAGGCCCGAAGAAATTTACTGGCATGCCTCCTCGTGAGCATTCTCAAAAATACTAAGGATCAAAAGTCCTCAAGTACCTGCGCGCTAAAATCACACAATAATACCCTCATCCTCGCGCGCTCAATAAAAACCGTAAAATGTCATAAAAACAAACCAAACCAAAGCAAAGTACATAAAAATACAACGTCATCGGGTTGCCTCCCGGAAGCGCTGGTTTATAGTCCCGCACGACTGTCTTCGAAGCTCAAATCACACCACGCCAGCGGTTAAAATCAAAACCTTTTAGAGCTCTTAGGAGTCGATCAAAAATCAAGCATGTGCTAGACAAAAGCATACATAGCACCACCATAAAATAAGCACCATCAAATAACTCAACCTGCATGGAGTAACAGCAAACAGTGGGGGTAGTACATGTGAAGGATGAAGATAAACCCCATCTGTTAAACTATAAGCGTAAACTGATGTGCTCAAAATATAAGGTGAAAATCGGGAATAAAGCGGTAGAGCTTGGTCCACATCTTTACGCGATACAGATATAGGTGGTGAAAAACATAAACGTGGGATCCCAAAAAGATATTGCGGATCATTTCTTTCATTAGCCTCAGTAGTATCGCCCTCCGAGCTTTCTATGTCAGTGGGAGCGAAATCCTTTTGTTCATCCGCGTATATTAAAGCTTCCAATTCATCGACTTCAATGCTCCACGAATTTGTTTCACCTGCACTATTCTCAACGCACGTTAAGACCTCCAAGGGATCCTCGGTCAAGGATCCGATTGAAACAAAATCAACAGTCTCATCGATAAGTGGACAAGTCTCACATGCTTCTTTAGAAATCTCATCCTCGACTATCTCAATAGTGTTCTCAAACTCAGCATAAGGTGGATCAGTCGGTTCATAAATATTCGCAGGCTCAAAATCATCATCAGCAAACAATTTATCATCAAACAAAGAATTGTATGAATTAACTAGCAAACATGTTTGAGATGGAAAAGAATCATCACAAGGAGCATTATAACATTCGTTAGTCTCATAATTAACTCGTGCATTATCTTTTAATTTTTGGATCTCAACAGCTATCCTACTCAATTCATTCTTAATCTCAGATAAAACAGCATCACGAGTTATATCACAAAAAAAATCCCAAATCTCATTATCCGGCATATAAGAAATTCTTCCGTGACTCATATAATTCATGAAATCGTGAGTCTCAAAATTCATACCCTGACTAACGATGTAAATTTTCTCCCAATCAAGACAATAACAACCGAAAGAACCAATATAATTAACATAATCATTAAATCTTTCAAAATAGTGATGGAATGGTTCTTGATCATACTGAAGAAAATCAAATATTGTCATGATAAGAGAAAAGAAAAGCAACCTAGAAAAGCAAGTAAAAGCAGAAAATAAAACCGTCTCCCCGGCAACGGCGCCAAAATTTGTTGGGGCTAAGTCGTATCACCTCAGTCAAAAATAATCCTACAAAACTACTAACTGGTAGCTAGTGGTAGTAGGGTATCGTATCCACAGAGAGAGGGTTAAGTTCTGCTAAACCTGAAGGGTATCTAGATTACTACGGAGTTTTTAAGATGAATTAAAGACTAATCTAAAATAACTATAACTAAGACTAAGACTAAAAACTAAGACTAAGAAGGGTGTAAAGCAGTAATAAGGAAATTCTAGGGTCTCAGGTTCATGATGTCAGAAAACGAGTAGCTACTGCAGTCATGTAAGTTCACGATTAATTATGCTATGGGAACGACTACTCCTCTCGGATGATAATCTACCCTAGAGTTCAACTAATCTGCTCGCAACTTATTAGTTTACTCTACCTATTGCAAGCAAGTCTAACCTAAACCAGGCTTTCGATCTTAGGTTCAGGTTTCCAAGATTAATTAACTAATTGTGGCCAACAATCAATCAATCATAATAAAAGCATGCAAGGAAGGCTAGCAATAATCAACAATAATCAAACAATCATCCTGACTACGCAATCATAACATCGATTCCCCTAAACCCTAGATTAGGATTTAGCTACTCGCAATTGAAATCAAACTAACGCAATCAATAATAAACATGGTAAATAAATTAAGAACAATTAGAATAAAACCTGAGATGAATCTTGAAATCTTGAAAATAAAGATCGCGTCTTGCAAAAAGTTAATCTTAACTAATTATTAGAGAGTTTGTAAAGAGAGAAAACTAAGTCTCCACTAATCTAAGACCTAAACTAAAACCTAAAAAAATAAAGCATAAGAAGAATAATTCGTCCTAAGAGTATTTATATACAACTTTCCAAAAAACAATTGTATCGTTCTAATTTTTATTATTTTGACCTAGACCCCAAAACTCGGGCCTTTCTAAAACCGGAATTAAAATACGTTCGTCGCCCGCCCGGGCACAAATTCCGCCCGCCCGGACATAAAGTCCGCCCGCCCGGGCACAAAGATCGCCCGCCCGGGCGCCTTGGATCGACAAAGATATTTGCCGCATAGAGTTTTCCGCCCGCCCGGGCATAAAGTCCGCCCGCCCGGGCATAAAGTCCGACCGCCCGGGCATAAAGTCCGCCCGCCCGGGCGCCTTGCTACGGCATCTCGACACCAATTTGAGCAACTATTTTTAGGCTTGAGCCATGCCATGTGTCGTTAGCGTCTTTTATTCTTATCTCGAGCTCCCGTATAAGCTCGAGCTTGGTCTTGAGGTCCCGATACTCGTACTTGCTCCACTCAACTCGGGTTTTGGCTCAGGACCGCCTAAACCTGCAAAATATAAACGAGAACAGCAGTACCGCAATATAAAGCAAATAGCTCGTAAAACAATAATGAACTCGAATAAATGCAAGCTAAATGCGACCAAACCGGGGGCAAATAATCTATATAAATAACAATTATCACTAACCCACTTCGATCATAGTGCTACGGTGTTCCAGTTCCAAAAACAATTGGCAATAGAGTGAGTAGACCTTAGACTATATTAGGTAGGCAATTTTCATTCGATGTGGGACTCACATGTAGGTTATATTTTCACTACCACAAAATAAGGCAAAAACAACACCAAAAAACCGTTATTTATAAGAAAAAAGACCGTAATTTCCATGGTCGTTATTTAAAATAAAAACAACGCAAAAAAAAGGGAAAAACCGTTTTTAATATCAAAAATAACAGTTTTTAAAAAACCGTTATTTTTTACTATAAATAACGGTTTTCCCTAGAAACCGTTATTTTTGGTTGGGTATTGTAAACATTTTTTTTCCCAAAGACCGTTATTTTTGGGTGAGTATTAGAAACGGTTCTCATGCAATAACCGTTAGTAATGATTGTATATTTGTATTCAATGTTTTAGTTGACTTTTCATTGCCAGTTGTTATGAATCTTATGATCAATCATTTCTTAAGAAATATAGAACTATTTAATGAGCCAAAATATCAAATTTCATCACTCAACCCTTCAAGAACATACATATATATATTTATATATACATCAATATTCATTTACATTTCAATAATTAATTTTCCCTATGCATATAAAGAAAAAATTTGAATATTTACATTGCATTATTTGCTAGAAATCTAAAAAGATATCCTACACAAAAAATAAATAAGTAAAAATATCGCGTAAGATACATACTTCGTAGCATTTTACAACACATCGTTTTCTCTATGTTGACGAAGTAGCATTGCCTCCCACAAGTTATCTTGTCGATTGGTTGATCAGATTGAATGGACACTCATAGTCCTGCAATAATACTAGAAAAACAAAAATATCGAAAACACTAAACCAATGAGTATTCTATTTAATGCATCCGTTAAGCAAAACTGTCAAATAACATACTAACCTTTGATGGAATTTCTGTAGGGATCGGATCCCATTCACTAATCAAATATTAGTGTAAATCAAATTACTCTAATTTGATTTAGCAAGATCTATATAGTAACAAATTCATTTTGTTATAAGTTTAGAAATGTTATACCTTTCTCAAAGGGAAATATTGGGCACAAAACTAGAACTCCTTTGTAGTTTTGTTTCTTGAGCTATAGTTTAGGATGATCCTCCAAAACCGAGTTTCCAAAAGAGGAAACCTCCTTCTTGTTGCACCCAAGAAGTACACCAAAATCTATTAATGATTTTGATCTAGAAATCAATAATAGAAACTTGATAATATGTCAAATATTATTACTAACACTTAGTAATATTAAGAATAATATGAGAGTGAGTTTTTAGAGAGAAAATAGTAGTGAGATGGAGAGAAAAATTCATAAAAAAAATTTCACTCAAGGCCTTCCACTTATAAAGGAAAAATTGGACAAAACAATAGTGTGTAGAGCACACTATTTTCGGCCAACATGCATGAGGAGTGAGAGTAGAGTTTTCTTGTTAAGTGTTATAGCTTGCATGCTAATGATGGTGTCTAGCATGCATTACAATCAACAACCAAACAAAAGACTAGAAGACAAAAGTAATAAGACAAGAGGGAATCTCATCCTCCTCTTACTCTTATTTGGACGGTCCATTAGGGCTAATAATGGGTCCCTTTTGTTTTCAATATTTGTCCCACAAATACTTATAATTTATCACTTAAATCATCTAATATGATAATGTATAAATTAATTAAACTCTTCCTTAATATACATGTACACTTACACATATATTAAAATTGTACTTTTACTAATCTCATTAGTAAAATATATATGATTAGTGAATTAACGTTTAATCACTAATTCCCATCTCCTCTAATAATTTTATCGATATAAAATTCAATCATCCGAGTTCACAACTCGATTTCTCTCTAAATTAATTCACTGACTAACCGTTAGTCAAATTATCAAGTCACTAATCTAATCGTATCTCATACAATTAATTAGCTTTATTATTTGGAGTACGTTCCTATAGGTGTGACTTAAAGGGATCAATTGATTACCGCCGTTCTCACGACAATAACGTCAAACTCTAGTCAGCCAACCGTTATTGATTTACGTTAATCAATTGACAATAATACAGGATTATCCCCATGTATTCCTTAATTGAGATTTATTATGTAATCGCACTATTGTGGAGGACAATTACTCCAACAATCTCCCACTTGTCCGAGACAAGTTGTGCATTACCAATTCTCATGTCCGTTTCTGTGGACAAGGGATTTTGATCCACGCGATGTTTTATTTCAAAAACATTTTCATTTGAAAAGAGTCGCCACTAAATTTTTAAGGTGGAATTTAGAAACCAATTTTAGAGAAAATGAGTTCGTGTGAGTTTACGTGTTAGGAAGTTTAAAAGAATTTCATTAATTTAACGCCTAACCCTGCCCGTCGTAAAGACGGTCTCTACTAAGTAAAATCATGGCTATTATGAGTACACATGCAGATATGCAAACAGCGTTTTAACCCTAAGCAAAATATATCCATTCTAGGTCGTTTTAATGCACATACAACTTCGTCGAAGTTATTAAACATGGGTTCATTTATTATTCTAATAAACAAAGAGAGGAAGCAGAAATACTTACCGACAGCATAAGATAGATTAACAAACGTTAGCGGTAGACAAATAACCCGACACGACTAATATATAGCCAGGCATGAACGTCTAACCCAAATAATAAAATACCACATACAAGTACGAAGAAATAACTAATATACACATAAATGCAATCAAACGCACAAGAGCCTAAGCTATACAAGCTTCTACGTCAAACCACACTACACATAAAACGTGCAAATAAAGAAGCAGCATGAATTAATCTAACACAAATAAATACTCCATACGAATACCAAAAATTGACAGACAAACACAACCACACGTATAAACCAAAAAAAAAAAAATCAAGTACAACTAAAGAACATGCGGACACAAACAAATTATTGTACAGATAAACATAAACAAACATACGAATTGTTAATCAAATACCCCTAAGTAAATATGCAGACATCCACAAACCGTGATAAACAAACACGAACAAACATACTAAAAAAACGTGTAAACTAATAATTAAACTCAACTAAATAATCACACTAATCATGAGCAAATAACGTGGGTGCAACTAAAAACCAATCAATATTCACACAAGCTAGTGCTTAGGTAGTCAAATACGATTAAAATTCAAGCAAACATAGACACCTAAATAAACACAGTACATGGAATTCCAAACAACACAAGTTCATACACCGAGGAGTTACGCGATTGAAGGTTGAACAAGCAAATCAGAAAAGACAACAGACAAAGCCCGGCACTGCACGATTCTTTCATGTTTATCGAGACTAAATACGAAACCAATAAGTGACAGAACAAGATCAATGGGAACTAAACGAACGCGAGAACATGAATCACAGAACTGGAAAGATATGAAAGACCAACGTCAGACAACTAACATAATTAAACGTGAATATAATCTGGCTGTACACTAAGTTAATGAACTAATCAAACTAACGAGGAAATTCCGATCATATTACACAAGGAAATCGAGCATGAATACTAAGTAAACAAGGGACACGACCTATCTATACATATATGTCGAAATCATGCGAGGAATACAAATCTAAAACGAGCAACGAACATAACAAATACAACGACAGACAACGAAGCAACAGAGAGCAATAAAAAGCGACAGAGAGCAATAAAACGATAAAACAATAACTTAAACGAAATAAAAAGAATATTTTTGCACCCTCAACTTACATGTATCGTTGACCAAATATCCGAGTCGTAATCAATTGTAATATTTTATCCCAAGGGGCCGTCGTCGACGAAAACCAATAATAAATCCGTACTTCGTACCAAAACTGACAGCGATTTTCAAAAGCTTGTATCTTATTCGTTTCTCAAGGAAATTTCGAACCGAAAGATGTTTTAGAATCGTGGTAAAGTGAACTTGAAGATTTTGTAAAGAAATCAGAGAGTTTATGGTGTTTTCAACATGAAAAACGAGTAGGAGAAGTGATAGCTGAGCCAAAACTGGAAAAATCGTGCTCTGTTTTGGGGCAGCTATCTCGACTCCCTTTTTGGCTTTTCTAGGGCTTTCTTGTGACTTAATATTGTATGTGTATGCTGTATATTTCGTATGTTCTGAAGGCTTGTGGATGGTGTGTATATATAGGGACAAAAAGTAGGGTTTTTTGAAGGTAAAAGAGCAGCTATGCCCTGTTTTCGGGCTGCTACTGTCCACGACTTCTTTTAGGGTTTTGGAGGGGGTTTTCTTGAGGGTTAAGCAAAGGTGAATGAGTCATGAAGGTCAGGTCTGGGCTCTTGTTCATGGGCACGAGTTTGATGGCCAAAAAGTCGGGTTTTGGTCCTAATTTGGACTGTCCCAAAATAGGGCACGGGATGGGGGTTTGGGACTGTCTTTCTGTGAATTATTTGGGCTGATTATGGTTGTGTTTGGTCAGGGTATTCGAGGGGAAGGATGGGTAGAAAGGGCTTTGAAATTCGTGTTGAAACGGGCTCAAAATCGCTCTTTAAAACTGGGCTTAAGACGAGCTTTAAAACTTGCTGTTAAGAAAACGAATTCGTCGAATACGATTTAATAAACTGTTTTAAAAGCACGAGAAACGACTTTTCAAGTCAAAAAAAGAATTTGTAAAAGCGACTTTTCAAATCGAATTACTTAAAATGATTTTTCAAATCGAAACGTTTTATTTTCAATAAAACACTACTTGTGACAAAATAAAATTTGACAGAGCTTATAAATCAAACATTCTTTGAATTAATAAACATTACGTCGACAGCGCCCGACTTACATCGTAAAACGAACTTCAAATAAATGATACGAAAACACGTTGTCCTATCATCATAGGGTATTTGTCGGGTTTTCTATAAATTTCCATATCGACAGATACGGGTATCTACAGAGCCCACACTTTGACTAAGGCTTGGACAGGCGAAAGTCAAAGTAGACTCTCGAGTCGATCGTAGATCACAACTTGAGAGCCTCACGGGTCGTTTATGGTCCCTTAGACCTGTGTACAAAGGCTCACCAGCCATAAGAAGAAATCATACACAAAACCTGGTTACGGATGCTTCTATTTTCTGGCAGTGTGGGTTGAGCCCTATCCTTAGGCGCCACGTGATCCGTTGTGATGTAATCAAACCCGTATCGTTGTTCGAGCTCGGCTGTAGCCACGCTTCGGCCCAAAACAAATGATATTTGTTTACTCGATTGAGTAAAGCCTATATCTGCATTCTTTTTGGAAGTGTCACTTCTTTTAGCTTCTGCTAGTATTTCTTCATTTCGAGGATGTCATCCTGTCGTCGGGGTCTAAGGTTGATGACTTTAGAGCCCCCGGTTGGAGCGTTCCTGCTCAATCTTAACAACAAATCATAGCACACGACTCACCTAGTGAAATATGTGACTTTTTTCAAAAAAGATGGACCATCGATCCGAGCTGCGAATTTCATTTGAAAATGGGTCTTCGACTTGCTTTTTTAAACAAAAGGGATTGATCATCGATCCGAACTAAGAATACTAATTTGGAAATGGGTCTTCGACCCAAGCGGCGAAAATTATTCCAGAATGGGTCCTCGACCCGCGTTTTGAAATAAGGTGGATGGGTCATTGACCGGAAACCGTAAACATCTTTTGAAAATGGGTCGTCGACCCGCATCTTGAAAAGTGGATGAGTCATCGACTCGAACTATAAACATCTTTTGAAAATGGGTCTTCAACCCGCATCTTGAAAAGTGGATGAGTCATCGACTCGAGCTATAAACATCATTTGAAAATGGGTCTTCAACCCGCATTTTGATTTAAGTAGATGGGTCATCGACCCGAACTATGTTAATCATTTGAAAATTGGGGCCATTGATCCGCATTTTGAGGAAAAGGCGAATGGGTCATCGACTCGAACTATAATGGTCACTGAAAATTGGGGCCATCGACCCATATTTTGAAGGAGAAGGTGGATGGGTCATCGACCCAAGCGGAACACAGCTTTTGGAAATGGGTCATCGACCCACATTTTGGAAAGTGGGTAGGTCATTGACCCGTATAGCAAATTTCATTTGAAAATCGAAAGACGTCATCGACATGAACTTTGGATTTTGAGCACTTCGAATAATTCGGCCATTAACCTAGTTTAAAAAACATCTTTTTTAAAGTTAGATTGCGGGTCCAACCTAGACTACAAAAATTACTTGAAAATTGACACGGGGTATTGATTAGCATGCATCAAATCGAATTGGGTCCTCGACCCGCATTGCAAATATCATTTTTTTCAAAAAATCAAGAAGAGTCATCGACTCTGAATGTAGACATCATTTAGAAATTAAAATGGGCCATCGGCCCGCAAGCATCATTTTGAAAATTGAAGTGGGTCGTCAACCCGTATTTGAAATTCGACCTCGGATCATCGATCCGGATTTTGCAAAAGGTTCTCGAAATGCCTGATATTTTGAAATTAAAGCATGGCCAAGTAAGCATGAGATACGACACGAATGTGACATGAATGCGACAAGGACGTGACGCGAGCAACTGACATTTGAACGTTTGACCATGACTGACTTGACCTAAGAAAACGTTTCAAAGACGAGTAGACTAGTAACTGTGCAAGGTCTTTTAGGATGATTGACACGTGGTTTGAAATAGACGTGGGTTAATAGTATCATGTTCTCCCCCTAAGCAAATTCTTTGTCGAGATGCGAACTAACTGTTAAAGTAAACATCTTTGCCAATTCCCGTTAAGAAAAAGATCATTCCAAGACTGGACAATTACTTATCAGAACATTAATTCTCATCTCAATCTAAATCGAGCACTAAGACAGACTCAACAAAAGTTGTTTCATTTGGACTTTGTAAAGACCCGTAAAAAATTGACAAGATGACAAATTAGATGATGGGTGGTGGTGGATTGTATCCCTTATTCTAAAGGATTGCCTACATATTCGCGTGGGGCGAAATCAAATCCGATGTAGTTCGATCTAGGTGCATAAACATGGCATTTTTTTTTGTGTGTGTAAGACTCGAAGGTTTCACCTAAGGTATTATGTTGTATCTTGTTCTAGCTTGTGAAGTACTGGCGGATCCCTTGTGGACCCTAAACGCTTGGGTGCAACTACATAAGCCAATGATTCTCGGAACTCAAGACTATGTCTCCATTGCCGTTTTGGGAACGACTTAAAAAAAGAATTGGTGGTACTTTCTGACCGTTTTGGCTTCGCCTTTAATTTTGAATTTGATCTTCGATCTCCGACGTCTTGCCACTCAATTTTTGTACTTTTGTATATTTGTTTGCGTTTTGGGGAATAAGCCGCACCCTTTGTGGCTTGGGCTTGTTCCAACTTTCCTAGATCTTGCGGTGGGCGGTCGCATGTGGTCATACGTATATCACGCCGGACTCCTCTGACAAGTTCGTTTGCTTATTAGGCACGCGATCGAGTACACGGAGGGCGATCCATGAATATTCGTACCTTTGGTCGCGATCAAATTCATGACCACTGTGGAGCTCCAAATTAATGGATCCTCCTCCAAAGGCAGAGGAGTAGTATACCACAAGTTGACTACCAGAATTGAAACTCTTTTGTTTTGGTTGTCGGAAACCCTTTTGTCTTTGTTTTTGTTTTGAGTTGGTGTTGCACCTTACCATTTAGAATTGAATACGTATTTCTACCCCAGGGACACCCTTCGAGTGCGTTGTGCATTTTCATCAGTTGGATTATGAAAGCAAATTAGAGACAAGATCAATTTCATTGATTTTGAGAAGGAGTTAGAAATAATTATGGAAAAAGGAATCTTAGACTCAACTCAGACATAAGACTTGAATACGAATTCTGACTTATAATCACCAACCCCGGCTTTGAACCTTTCTCCTTTCAAGATTTGATTCAGATGCTTGGTTTGAAAGTTACCCCACTTTTGCAACGTGATTTTGACTTGAGGAAGAGAATATGCGACTCGAGTTTTTGAAATCGACACGGTTTCGACATTATTTGTAAATAACAACTCGGGATGCAAATGAATTGGAACGGATTAAACATGAAAAGACTCAGAGCTCAGCAACATGGTCTATGGCCTAACTATGCAAATGCATGCGACATATGGACTTGAAGACAGACTCACGGTATGAGACTTAGACCCAACTAGATATGGACTTGAAGTAATTAGCTCGTGTTTGGACCAACAAGTTTCTAAGGTTTACATAAAGCTTCTAAAAAAATAGCCTAGATGAGACGTTATTATTCCCTGACTCAAAACTACTAATTGACATGCATGATTTGGGCTTAAGAATAGGCCTGGGTGGCCCAACTAGTTAAATCTTCTAAGACTTTTAGATGGACTAGACTTACTATACACGACTTATATTCCAACTAGACTCGACTCGGTGCATTTCATGCTTACTTGCGACTTGAAAAAGAATCTTATTTTTTGAAGTTGAGGTTTGGAATGGGCAAAGACCGACTACAAAAAAGCTTGTTTGGTTCGAAATTCTAGTCCAACTAGGGCTAGATTTTTTACCTTTGAAAAACATCGTTTTGGTTGGAAAAAATCTATTCCCAAATGGGTAGCATTTCAAAAGCGTTCGAGATTATTCTAATCCTAAACGTATAGCATTTCAGCTTAAAAACTATTCTTTTTTCAAAAGACGTAGTGTAAAAAAATCGTTCGGGATTAATCTAATCCTAAACGGGTAGCATTTCAGCTTGAAAGGATTTTTTCAAAAGAGTTAGTGTTGGGAACTGTTCGAGATTATTCTAATCTTAAACGGATAGCATTTCAGCTATAAAAGGATCTTTTTTCAAAAGAGTTAGTGTTAAGAAATGTTCGAGATTATTCTAATCTTAGACGGGTAGCATTTCAGTTTAAAAAGGATCTTTTTTCAAAAGACTTAGTGTCGAAGACTGTTCGAGATTATTATTCTAATCTTAAATGAATAGCATTTCGGCTTATAAAAGGATCTTTTTTCAAAAGATAATTTTCTTTTAAAGAAAAAAAGTTTTAGGATTTTCTAATCCTAACGAGGAGCATTTCAGCTAACAAAAGGATCTTTTTTCTAAAGACTTACCGTCGGAGACTGTTCGAGATTATTCTAATCTTAAACGGATAGCATTTCTGCTATAAAAGGATCTTTTTCAAAAGAGTTTTTTTTTTAAAAGAAAAAGAATGTTCTAGGATTTTCTAATCCTAACGAGGAGCATTTCAGCTTAGAAAAGATCTTTTTCAAAAGAGCTAATATTGAAAAGCATTTCAGCAAGGAAGAGATCTTTTTTGAAAAAAGCTAATATCGAAAATTGTTTAAGATTATTCTAACCCTAAACGAATAGCGTTTCAGCTTAGAAAAGATCTTTTTTCAGAAGAGCTAATATCGAAAATTGTGTAAGATTATTCTAACCCTAAACGAATAGCATTTCAGCTAGGAAGAGATCTTTTTTCTAAAAGAGCTAAACTCGGAAATTATTTAAGATTATTCTAATCCTAAGAGGAAAATTATTTAAGATTGTTCTAATCCTAAACGAGTAGCGTTTCAGCTTGGAAAAGATCTTTTTTTTTCAAAAGGGCTAATATCGAAAATTGTCTAAGATTATTCTAATCCTAAGCGAATAGCATTTCAGCTAGGAATAGATCTTTTTTCAAAAGAGCTAATATCGGAAATTTGATTATTCTAATCCTACACGAATAGCATTTTAGCTAGAAATGGATCTTTTTTCAAAAGAGCTAAAATCGAAAATTATTTAAGATTATTCTAATCCTAAACGGATAGCCTTTCAGCTAGGAAGAGATCTTTTTTCAAAAGAGCTAAAAATCGAAAATAATATAAGATTATTCTAATCCTAAAAGGATGGCATTTCAGCCAAGAAAAGCTTTTTTCAAAAGAGCAAATATTCAGAAAATATCTAAGATTATTCTAATTTTAGAAGGAAAGCGTTTCAGCTTAAACAAAAATCTTTGCTTTCCGAAAGAGATAGTGTGGGAAAATATTTAAGATTATTCTAATCCTAAAAGAGAGAGCATTTCAGCTTGGACAAAAATCATTGTTTTTTCGGAAAAGAAAGTGTTGGAAAATATTTAAGATTATTCTAATTCTAAAAAGTCAGCATTTCAGCTTAAGGAATGATTTTTTTTTTTGAAGGAAAGCATTTCAGCTCGAATCAAAAATCTTTTTCAAATGAGGTAGTGTTGGAAGATATTTAAGATTATTCTAATCCTAAAAAGACAGCATTTCAGCTTAAAGAATGATTTTTTAGAAGGAAAGCATTTCAGCTTAAGTCAAAAATCGTTTCAAAAGAGATATCGAAGATTATTCTAATCTTAAAAAGACGGCGTTTCAGCTAAAAGAAATGATTTTTTTTTTAGAAGGAAAGCATTTCAGCTTAAGTCAAAAATCGTTTCAAAAGAGATAGTGTCGGGAAAAAAAATTAAGATTATTCTAATCCTAAAAAGACAGCATTTCAGCTAAAAAAGATTTTTGGAAAATATTGATTGAAAAAAGATTTTTTTTCGAAAGAGCTAAAGTTGGAAAATATTTAAGATTATTCTAATCCTAAAAAGGACAGCATTTCAGCTAAGAAAGGACTTTTGGAAAATATTCGATTGAAAAGATGACAGTTTTGACAACAAAAGGATTGAAAACATGGGTTTGGAACACACAGAGCATTTAGTCATACGCAGTTCAAGGATGCAATACATGAGCTAGACTATTCTAAGTCTCGAAAAGGGTCCATGCCAATGATCCCACGTTGTTAGGTAACCTACGCAACCACCATAAGTTTGTAACTATATGGCGAGAGTGCGGTTGCTAACCTCGGCGGAACCACCTTGGTATTTAAACCAGACACAGTGAACGTCATTTCCCTACTTTGAGGTCGACCCAAAGGGAGAAATGGTTCGAATCCTAACAGTATGATGCATAAAACAACATAAAAAAAAAAAAAAAAAAAAGTACTCTAAATAGCCATCGTTTTACTTTTCAAGCTTCACTATCCCCAGCGGAGTCGCCAAATTGTGGACAAGGGATTTTGATCCACGCGATGTTTTATTTCAAAAACATTTTCATTTGAAAAGAGTCGCCACTAAATTTTTAAGGTGGAATTTAGAAACCAATTTTAGAGAAAATGAGTTCGTGTGAGTTTACGTGTTAGGAAGTTTAAAAGAATTTCATTAATTTAACGCCTAACCCCGCCCGTCGTAAAGACGGTCTCTACTAAGTAAAATCATGGCTATTATGAGTACACATGCAGATATGCAAGCTTGCTTTAACCCTAAGCAAAATATATCCATTCTAGGTCGTTTTAATTCACATACAACTTCGTCGAAGTTATTAAACATGGGTTCATTTATTATTCTAATAAACAAAGAGAGGAAGGAGAAATACTTACCGACAGCATAAGATAGATTAACAAACGTTAGCGGTAGACAAATAACCCGACACGACTAATATATAGCCAGGCATGAACGTCTAACCCAAATAATAAAATACCACATACAAGTACGAAGAAATAACTAATATACACATAAATGCAATCAAACGCACAAGAGCCTAAGCTATACAAGCTTCTACGTCAAACCACACTACACATAAAACGTGCAAATAAAGAAGCAGCATGAATTAATCTAACACAAATAAATACTCCATACGAATACCAAAAATTGACAGACAAACACAACCACACGTATAAACCAAAAAAAAAAAAATCAAGTACAACTAAAGAACATGCGGACACAAACAAATTGTTGTACAGATAAACATAAACAAACATACGAATTGTTAATCAAATACCCCTAAGTAAATATGCAGACATCCACAAACCGTGATAAACAAACACGAACAAACATACTAAAAAAACGTGTAAACTAATAATTAAACTCAACTAAATAATCACACTAATCATGAGCAAATAACGTGGGTGCAACTAAAAACCAATCAATATTCACACAAGCAAGTGCTTAGGTAGTCAAATACGATTAAAATTCAAGCAAACATAGACACCTAAATAAACACAGTACATGGAATTCCAAATAACACAAGTTCATACACCGAGGAGTTACGCGATTGAAGGTTGAACAAGCAAATCAGAAAAGACAACAGACAAAGCCCGGCACTGCACGATTCTTTCATGTTTATCGAGACTAAATACGAAACCAATAAATGACAGAACAAGATCAATGGGAACTAAACGAACGCGAGAACATGAATCACAGAACTGGAAAGATATGAAAGACCAACTTCAGACAACTAACATAATTAAACGTGAATATAATCTGGCTGTACACTAAGTTAATGAACTAATCAAACTAACGAGGAAATTCCGATCATATTACACAAGGAAATCGAGCATGAATACTAAGCAAACAAGGGACACGACCTATCTATACATATATGTCGAAATCATGCGAGGAATACAAATCTAAAACGAGCAACGAACATAACAAATACAACGACAGACAACGAAGCAACAGAGAGCAATAAAAAGCGACAGAGAGCAATAAAACGATAAAACAATAACTTAAACGAAATAAAAAGAATATTTTTGCACCCTCAACTTACATGTATCGTTGACCAAATATACGAGTCGTAATCGATTGTAATATTTTATCCCAAGGGGCCGTCGTCGACGAAAACCAATAATAAATCCGTACTTCGTACCAAAACTGACAGCGATTTTCAAAAGCTTGTATCTTATTCGTTTCTCAAGGAAATTTCGAACCGAAAGATGTTTTAGAATCGTGGTAAAGTGAACTTGAAGATTTTGTAAAGAAATCAGAGAGTTTATGGTGTTTTCAACACGAAAAACGAGTAGGAGAAGTGATAGCTGAGCCAAAACTGGAAAAATCGTGCTCTGTTTTGGGGCAGCTATCTCGACTCCCTTTTTGGCTTTTCTAGGGCTTTCTTGTGACTTAATATTGTATGTGTATGCTGTATATTTCGTATGTTCTGAAGGCTTGTGGATGGTGTGTATATATAGAGACAAAAAGTAGGGTTTTTTGAAGGTAAAAGAGCAGCTATGCCCTGTTTTCGGGCTGCTACTGTCCACGACTTCTTTTAGGGTTTTGGAGGGGGTTTTCTTGAGGGTTAAGCAAAGGTGAATGAGTCATGAAGGTCAGGTCTGGGCTCTTGTTCATGGGCACGAGTTTGATGGCCAAAAAGTCGGGTTTTGGTCCTAATTTGGGCTGTCCCAAAACAGGGCACGGGATGGGGGTTTGGGACTGTCTTTCTGTGAATTATTTGGGCTGATTATGGTTGTGTTTGGTCAGGGTATTCGAGGGGAAGGATGGGTAGAAAGGGCTTTGAAATTCGTGTTGAAACGGGCTCAAAATCGCTCTTTAAAACTGGGCTTAAGACGAGCTTTAAAACTTGCTGTTAAGAAAACGAATTCGTCGAATACGATTTAATAAACTGTTTTAAAAGCACGAGAAACGACTTTTCAAGTCAAAAAAAGAATTTGTAAAAGCGACTTTTCAAATCGAATTACTTAAAATGATTTTTCAAATCGAAACGTTTTATTTTCAATAAAACACTACTTGTGACAAAATAAAATTTGACAGAGCTTATAAATCAAACCATCTTTGAATTAATAAACATTACGTCGACAGCGCCCGACTTACATCGTAAAACGAACTTCAAATAAATGATACGAAAACACGTTGTCCTATCATCATAGGGTATTTGTCGGGTTTTCTATAAATTTCCATATCAACAGATACGGGTATCTACAGTTTCACATCTCCCACTCAATGCAAGGTGTCTTACAGGTCCTACTTGCATTCATAAGATATATATATCTGTGGATACCCATATCCGTACCCTCCCAAACAAAACCCTGTGATGTATCACGGACTTTTATTACGCACGCTTTAACGTTGACTTAAACGGTTCTAACTAATGTCGAATTCATTTTGAGTCGTTTTAAATGTTAAAATGATTTAGGTCGCTTCACATCACACTTAAATAACGTTCATTTTGTCCATTTGGAGTCTAGCCAGGTCCTCGTCCTGCTTCATTTGGCATGAGCTTCGCATTTGCACTACAATTAGCCCTTTTACATTAACAAGGTCTAATTCAGCATTCCTAAATTCCTAAATTTAGGCCCGGTGGCTAAATCTCCCCTTTAGCCCCCTCTTACACAAAATACGGTTTCACGTCTTACCTTATTTCACAAAAACTATGCAAATACACCCTTTTCATTTTTCCGGGTCTCGGGCCCAAAACCGATCCCAAACCCAGCCTTTGGCCCGCACTCCAAAGCCCTGAACACCACAAATATCTCAGAAATATCCTAGGGGTTCTCTTGACGAGCAAGCAAGGATTATCCCGTAATCTTTCTAAGATTTTATCAAACCGGAACTAGGAAACTACACTAAAAACCACACCTTCAAACCGCATACGCTTATGCGGTTTGGGTGGGCAACCGCATAAGCCTATGCGGTTCGCCCTGGCAACCGCATAAGGCTATGCGGTTTCCTGGCTTGTTTTTATCCCCGGGTTTCCTAATTTCTCCGAGGTTTTTAGTATATATACCCCCCCTATACCTGACCTCGAAAAACAGAATTTACAAACACAATACATCAATTTCTCTTCAAAAAGGAGAATGCACAAACACAATACATCTTTTCTTCACAACTTACAACCAGCTTTCACATCATACACCACAAAACACTCACAAAGCCTCAAGCACTCAAATCCTTGAGTTTAACACACCATCCCGTGTTGAATTCATCCTCCTTTTAAGTTCATGAATCCAAGCTCTGCCCAGATCTGAAGCGTCAGGACCAGGTAGGTACCGATCCACTTGGATCAAAGCTTTTTCTTATTTTCTATGGACTAACAAAGGGGTCTACACTTTAGCAGCCTCCTCCGCTTTGGCTCCCAGCCACAGACTCCAAGTGTTCTATTTACTTGGTACACTCCATATCCGATGACACGCCAAAGTCGCATAAGCAATCGACCTTATATAATAAACCAATGGTCAATTGAACTTTATTTTATTTGCATGCATCTTGCACCTTCTTATTTAGCATTAAAGTCAACTTAATCAATGAATTCGACCTTTAACTGATCTGTATTCGTTAACAAGTTAAACATGCTAAAGCGAGGGTTTTAATCAATCTTTTGCATCTGCATCTGCATTCTTTACAAACTTATCGCACTTGTACGTAGCGATAACATTAGCTCAAATATCATCTTACAAGGATTGTTCTAGGTCAGTAGAGGCTATTTTTACATAGGCTTTTCTAAAAGGTTTTCATAAATCATTATTTGAATTAACTCTTTTTCTAAAGTACCTCACTTGAATCCAATCTGGTTTCACAAGCCTTAGATCTAGGGGTGTCGGCGTGCTCCAAAATCTAGGACAAGTTTTTAACTTAGAACATGGTAGCAGGTTCCTAATTTCCGCGATAATTAGGTGGCGACTCCATAACAGTTCTTAAAGGTTTTTCCAACTTAATCTTTTTCAACTTTAAAATCCGCCCTTTAAGCAAGACGCCGAGTTGGGTCCCTCGACGCGGTTCCCGGGTTCCACAGTTTGGCGACTCCGCTGGGGACAATTTTATTTTTAAAACTTAAAACTAGCTTTTTCTTCTTAAAAATAAAGAGGTGAAACTTGAAAGCCTTGAACAATCCAAGTATACATATTTGAGCTATGCACATTCGTTTAGAGTCCATTCCTTTTGGAATCTAGGCACCCTTTGCATCCTCATGCCGGACTAGCTTTCCTCTCGCCCCTCCACGGCTGTCAGAACGGCTATCTCGATCGCCCAAAGGTTCTCTTCGAAAAACCTATCGCCTGGCCAGGAAATGAAGGGGTTAAGTAGCTGCCAAAGCGTACTCGAGGTAGTTGGAGGTGTACCCGACTGACTCATTTTCACCCCTTTTGAGTCATACGTACAAGTTCGAGGCTATGCACTCCATGGTCTTTTTCAAAACGAGCATTTGTATTCATATCTTCGAAAACTCGCTTAAACGTTTCAAAGATAAACGAACCTAACATCTAACAAACTAACACTTTTCAAACAAAACTATCGCGAATTTTTGGAACAAGCTTTCTCAAAATTGCCTTTTTCACTAACAAGCAAAAACCCGAGCAAGGATTAGAACCCAAGCTCGTGGAATTCAATCTTCTAGGTCATACGGCCTAACTCCACTTTTAACATCCTCGACTCGACTTGCTCGAGCCGAATCCTTCTTCTTTTACACATCCGACTCGAGCTCACCTCGGCAAATTACCGATATCAGTTCGACGGATGCAAAGCAAAATTTTTAACATCGAGGCGAGATGTGCGCACACATCCTCGTCTCAAAAGCTTCCTTTAGCTAAAACCTTTTCGAAAATCTCCTCTTTTCAAAACATAAAAGGTCTTTCTAAACAAAGAAATGAGCTAAAATGAATGCTTAAAAATGAATGTGAGTCTAGCGGGTCGAGTCGTGTCCCTAACATACGAAGTGAAATGCAGGCCTCAGCTGGATACTCGCCGTACCGAACAACGTGTAATAATCCCCTACAAGAAACGAACCTATACCCGCAAAATGGCCGGCAACAACGAAGAAGTCAACGCACTCCGTGACCAAGTTGCAAAGCTGACCGCTGACCTTGAGGGCCTTTTGACCCACCATACCGTCGAGGTGGAACGAATGGAACTCAAGATCAAGGAGGAAGCCGATAGGCATGCTAAGAAACTCCAAGCTATGGGGGAGAGGCTCTACGTCTCGAGCACTTACTCTATCCACAAAGAGAATGAGAACGTGCCTACTAGCATTAAGGATGAGCTCCCAAACAAGCTCGCCCTTAGTGATCTTCCTATTTTCCAAGGACATGAGAGCCCGATCATTCACATCCGAGCTTTCAAATCCCAAATGGCCATCAAAGGGGTCGATTCCAAGCATTGGCTCACTCTCTTCCCGCAAGACTCTCATGGCAGCGTCAAGACATGGTCCTACTCACCCGACCCGCAACGGGTCCCCACTTTTGAAGAACGCACAGTCGAGTTCGACCGAAGCGATCTGAGACAATGAAGACACTCAAGTCTCAATTCGCACCTTAGAAGTCCTATCTCAAAAGGACAATGAAGGCTTCACCGACTATCTTACTCGTTGGAAGAAGCTGAGCGCTCAAATCCCCAACCGTCCCCGCGAGGACGAACTCGTACCGAAGTTCATAAATAACCTGCGACACCCTTTTGTTTTGGTTGTCGGAAACCCTTTTGTCTTTGTTTTTGTTTTGAGTTGGTGTTGCACCTTACCATTTAGAATTGAATACGTATTTCTACCCCAGGGACACCCTTCGAGTGCGTTGTGCATTTTCATCAGTTGGATTATGAAAGCAAATTAGAGACAAGATCAATTTCATTGATTTTGAGAAGGAGTTAGAAATAATTATGGAAAAAGGAATCTTAGACTCAACTCAGACATAAGACTTGAATACGAATTCTGACTTATAATCACCAACCCCGGCTTTGAACCTTTCTCCTTTCAAGATTTGATTCAGATGCTTGGTTTGAAAGTTACCCCACTTTTGCAACGTGATTTTGACTTGAGGAAGAGAATATGCGACTCGAGTTTTTGAAATCGACACGGTTTCGACATTATTTGTAAATAACAACTCGGGATGCTAATGAATTGGAACGGATTAAACATGAAAAGACTCAGAGCTCAGCAACATGGTCTATGGCCTAACTATGCAAATGCATGCGACATATGGACTTGAAGACAGACTCACGGTATGAGACTTAGACCCAACTAGATATGGACTTGAAGTAATTAGCTCGTGTTTGGACCAACAAGTTTCTAAGGTTTACATAAAGCTTCTAAAAAAATAGCCTAGATGAGACGTTATTATTCCCTGACTCAAAACTACTAATTGACATGCATGATTTGGGCTTAAGAATAGGCCTGGGTGGCCCAACTAGTTAAATCTTCTAAGACTTTTAGATGGACTAGACTTACTATACACGACTTATATTCCAACTAGACTCGACTCGGTGCATTTCATGCTTACTTGCGACTTGAAAAAGAATCTTATTTTTTGAAGTTGAGGTTTGAAATGGGCAGCACTTCGACTACAAAAAAAAAAGCTTGTTTGGTTCGAAATTCTAGTCCAACTAGGGCTAGATTTTTTACCTTTGAAAAACATCGTTTTGGTTGGAAAAAATCTATTCCCAAATGGGTAGCATTTCAAAAGCGTTCGAGATTATTCTAATCCTAAACGTATAGCATTTCAGCTTAAAAACTATTCTTTTTTCAAAAGACGTAGTGTAAAAAAATCGTTCGGGATTAATCTAATCCTAAACGGGTAGCATTTCAGCTTGAAAGGATTTTTTCAAAAGAGTTAGTGTTGGGAACTGTTCGAGATTATTCTAATCTTAAACGGATAGCATTTCAGCTATAAAAGGATCTTTTTTCAAAAGAGTTAGTGTTAAGAAATGTTCGAGATTATTCTAATCTTAGACGGGTAGCATTTCAGTTTAAAAAGGATCTTTTTTCAAAAGACTTAGTGTCGAAGACTGTTCGAGATTATTCTAATCTTAAATGAATAGCATTTCGGCTTATAAAAGGATCTTTTTTCAAAAGATAAGTTTCTTTAAAAGAAAAAAAGTTTTAGGATTTTCTAATCCTAATGAGGAGCATTTCAGCTAACAAAAGGATCTTTTTTCTAAAGACTTACCGTCGGAGACTGTTCGAGATTATTCTAATCTTAAACGGATAGCATTTCTGCTATAAAAGGATCTTTTTCAAAAGAGTTTTTTTTTTTAAAGAAAAAGAATGTTCTAGGATTTTCTAATCCTAACGAGGAGCATTTCAGCTTAGAAAAGATCTTTTTCAAAAGAGCTAATATTGAAAAGCATTTCAGCAAGGAAGAGATCTTTTTTGAAAAAAGCTAATATCGAAAATTGTTTAAGATTATTCTAACCCTAAACGGATAGCGTTTCAGCTTAGAAAAGATCTTTTTTCAAAAGAGCTAATATCGAAAATTGTGTAAGATTATTCTAACCCTAAACGGATAGCATTTCAGCTAGGAAGAGATCTTTTTTCTAAAGGAGCTAAACTCGGAAATTATTTAAGATTATTCTAATCCTAAGAGGAAAATTATTTAAGATTGTTCTAATCCTAAACGAGTAGCGTTTCAGCTTGGAAAAGATCTTTTTTTTTCAAAAGGGCTAATATCGAAAATTGTCTAAGATTATTCTAATCCTAAGCGAATAGCATTTCAGCTAGGAATAGATCTTTTTTCAAAAGATCAGAGCTAATATCGGAAATTTGATTATTCTAATCCTACACGAATAGCATTTTAGCTAGAAATGGATCTTTTTTCAAAAGAGCTAAAATCGAAAATTATTTAAGATTATTCTAATCCTAAACGGATAGCCTTTCAGCTAGGAAGAGATCTTTTTTCAAAAGAGCTAAAAATCGGAAATAATATAAGATTATTCTAATCCTAAAAGGATGGCATTTCAGCCAAGAAAAGATTTTTTTCAAAAGAGCAAATATTCAGAAAATATCTAAGATTATTCTAATTTTAGAAGGAAAGCGTTTCAGCTTAAACAAAAATCTTTGTTTTCCGAAAGAGATAGTGTGGGAAAATATTTAAGATTATTCTAATCCTAAAAGAGAGAGCGTTTCAGCTTGGACAAAAATCATTGTTTTTTCGGAAAAGAAAGTGTTGGAAAATATTTAAGATTATTCTAATCCTAAAAAGTCAGCATTTCAGCTTAAGGAATGATTTTTTTTTTGAAGGAAAGCATTTCAGCTCGAATCAAAAATCTTTTTCAAATGAGGTAGTGTTGGAAGATATTTAAGATTATTCTAATCCTAAAAAGACAGCATTTCAGCTTAAAGAATGATTTTTTAGAAGGAAAGCATTTCAGCTTAAGTCAAAAATCGTTTCAAAAGAGATATCGAAGATTATTCTAATCTTAAAAAGACGGCGTTTCAGCTAAAAGAAATGATTTTTTTTTAGAAGGAAAGCATTTCAGCTTAAGTCAAAAATCGTTTCAAAAGAGATAGTGTCGGGGAAAAAAAATTAAGATTATTCTAATCCTAAAAAGACAGCATTTCAGCTAAAAAAGATTTTTGGAAAATATTGATTGAAAAAAGATCTTTTTTCGAAAGAGCTAAAGTTGAAAAATATTTAAGATTATTCTAATCCTAAAAAGGACAGCATTTCAGCTAAGAAAGGACTTTTGGAAAATATTCGATTGAAAAGATGACAGTTTTGACTACAAAAGGATTGAAAACATGGGTTTGGAACACACAGAGCATTTAGTCATACGCAGTTCAAGGATGCAATGCATGAGCTAGACTATTCTAAGTCTCGAAAAGGGTCCATGCCAATGATCCCACGTTGTTAGGTAACCTACGCAACCACCATAAGTTTGTAACTATATGGCGAGAGTGCGGTTGCTAACCTCGGCGGAACCACCTTGGTATTTAAACCAGACACAGTGAACGTCATTTCCCTACTTTGAGGTCGACCCAAAGGGAGAAATGGTTCGAATCCTAACAGTATGATGCATAAAACAACATAAAAAAAAAAAAAAAAAAAAAAAAGTACTCTAAATAGCCATCGTTTTACTTTTCAAGCTTCACTATCCCCAGCGGAGTCGCCAAATTGTGGACAAGGGATTTTGATCCACGCGATGTTTTATTTCAAAAACATTTTCATTTGAAAAGAGTCGCCACTAAATTTTTAAGGTGGAATTTAGAAACCAATTTTAGAGAAAATGAGTTCGTGTGAGTTTACGTGTTAGGAAGTTTAAAAGAATTTCATTAATTTAACGCCTAACCCCACCCGTCGTAAAGACGGTCTCTACTAAGTAAAATCATGGCTATTATGAGTACACATGCAGATATGCAAACAGCGTTTTAACCCTAAGCAAAATATATCCATTCTAGGTCGTTTTAATGCACATACAACTTCGTCGAAGTTATTAAACATGGGTTCATTTATTATTCTAATAAACAAAGAGAGGAAGCAGAAATACTTACCGACAGCATAAGATAGATTAACAAACGTTAGCGGTAGACAAATAACCCGACACGACTAATATATAGCCAGGCATGAACGTCTAACCCAAATAATAAAATACCACATACAAGTACGAAGAAATAACTAATATACACATAAATGCAATCAAACGCACAAGAGCCTAAGCTATACAAGCTTCTACGTCAAACCACACTACACATAAAACGTGCAAATAAAGAAGCAGCATGAATTAATCTAACACAAATAAATACTCCATACGAATACCAAAAATTGACAGACAAACACAACCACACGTATAAACCAAAAAAAATCAAGTACAACTAAAGAACATGCGGACACAAACAAATTGTTGTACAGATAAACATAAACAAACATACGAATTGTTAATCAAATACCCCTAAGTAAATATGCAGACATCCACAAACCGTGATAAACAAACACGAACAAACATACTAAAAAAACGTGTAAACTAATAATTAAACTCAACTAAATAATCACACTAATTATGAGCAAATAACGTGGGTGCAACTAAAAACCAATCAATATTCACACAAGCTAGTGCTTAGGTAGTCAAATACGATTAAAATTCAAGCAAACATAGACACCTAAATAAACACAGTACATGGAATTCCAAACAACACAAGTTCATACACCGAGGAGTTACGCGATTGAAGGTTGAACAAGCAAATCAGAAAACACAACAGACAAAGCCCGGCACTGCACGATTCTTTCATGTTTATCGAGACTAAATACGAAACCAATAAGTGACAGAACAAGATCAATGGGAACTAAACAAACGCGAGAACATGAATCACAGAACTGGAAAGATATGAAAGACCAACTTCAGACAACTAACATAATTAAACGTGAATATAATCTGGCTGTACACTAAGTTAATGAACTAATCAAACTAACGAGGAAATTCCGATCATATTACACAAGGAAATCGAGCATGAATACTAAGCAAACAAGGGACACGACCTATCTATACATATATGTCGAAATCATGTGAGGAATACAAATCTAAAACGAGCAACGAACATAACAAATACAACGACAGACAACGAAGCAACAGAGAGCAATAAAAAGCGACAGAGAGCAATAAAACGATAAAACAATAACTTAAACGAAATAAAAAGAATATTTTTGCACCCTCAACTTACATGTATCGTTGACCAAATATCCGAGTCGTAATCGATTGTAAGATTTTATCCCAAGGGGCCGTCGTCGACGAAAACCAATAATAAATCCGTACTTCGTACCAAAACTGACAGCGATTTTCAAAAGCTTGAATCTTATTCGTTTCTCAACGAAATTTCGAACCGAAAGATGTTTTAGAATCGTGGTAAAGTGAACTTGAAGATTTTGTAAAGAAATCAGAGAGTTTATGGTGTTTTCAACACGAAAAACGAGTAGGAGAAGTGATAGCTGAGCCAAAACTGGAAAAATCGTGCTCTGTTTTGGGGCAGCTATCTCGACTCCCTTTTTGGCTTTTCTAGGGATTTCTTGTGACTTAATATTGTATGTGTATGCTGTATATTTCGTATGTTCTGAAGGCTTGTGGGTGGGGTGTATATATAGGGACAAAAAGTAGGGTTTTTTGAAGGTAAAAGAGCAGCTATGCCCTGTTTTCGGGCTGCTACTGTCCACGACTTCTTTTAGGGTTTTGGAGGGGGTTTTCTTGAGGGTTAAGCAAAGGTGAATGAGTCATGAAGGTCAGGTCTGGGCTCTTGTTCATGGGCACGAGTTTGATGGCCAAAAAGTCGGGTTTTGGTCCTAATTTGGGCTGTCCCAAAACAGGGCACGGGATGGGGGTTTGGGACTGTCTTTCTGTGAATTATTTGGGCTGATTATGGTTGTGTTTGGTCAGGGTATTCGAGGGGAAGGATGGGTAGAAAGGGCTTTGAAATTCGTGTTAAAACGGGCTCAAAATCGCTCTTTAAAACTGGGCTTAAGACGAGCTTTAAAACTTGCTGTTAAGAAAACGAATTCGTCGAATACGATTTAATAAACTGTTTTAAAAGCACGAGAAACGACTTTTCAAGTCAAAAAAAGAATTTGTAAAAGCGACTTTTCAAATCGAATTACTTAAAATGATTTTTCAAATCGAAACGTTTTATTTTCAATAAAACACTACTTGTGACAAAATAAAATTTGACAGAGCTTATAAATCAAACATTCTTTGAATTAATAAACATTACGTCGACAGCGCCCGACTTACATCGTAAAACGAACTTCAAATAAATGATACGAAAACACGTTGTCCTATCATCATAGGGTATTTGTCGGGTTTTCTATAAATTTCCATATCAACAGATACGGGTATCTACAGTTTCACATCTCCCACTCAATGCAAGGTGTCTTACAGGTCGTACTTGCATTCATAAGATATATATATCTGTGGATACCCATATCCGTACCCTCCCAAACAAAACCCTGTGATGTATCACGGACTTTTATTACGCACGCTTTAACGTTGACTTAAACGGTTCTAACTAATGTCGAATTCATTTTGAGTCGTTTTAAATGTTAAAATGATTTAGGTCGCTTCACATCACACTTAAATAACGTTCATTTTGTCCATTTGGAGTCTAGCCAGGTCCTCGTCCTGCTTCATTTGGCATGAGCTTCGCATTTGCACTACAATTAGCCCTTTTACATTAACAAGGTCTAATTCAGCATTCCTAAATTCCTAAATTTAGGCCCGGTGGCTAAATCTCCCCTTTAGCCCCCTCTTACACAAAATACGGTTTCACGTCTTACCTTATTTCACAAAAACTATGCAAATACACCCTTTTCATTTTTCCGGGTCTCGGGCCCAAAACCGAGCCCAAACCCAGCCTTTGGCCCGCACTCCAAAGCCCTGAACACCACAAATATCTCAGAAATATCCTAGGGGTTTTCTTGACGAGCAAGCAAGGATTATCCCGTAATCTTTCTAAGATTTTATCAAACCGGAACTAGGAAACTACACTAAAAACCACACCTTCAAACCGCATAAGCTTATGCGGTTTGGGTGGGCAACCGCATAAGCCTATGCGGTTTGCCCTGGCAACCGCATAAGGCTATGCGGTTTCTTGGCTTGTTTTTATCCCCGGGTTTCCTAATTTCTCCGAGGTTTTTAGTATATATACCCCCCTATACCTGGCCTCGAAAAACAGAATTTACAAACACAATACATCAATTTCTCTTCAAAAAGGAGAATGCACAAACACAATACATCTTTTCTTCACAACTTACAACCAGCTTTCACATCATACACCACAAAACACTCACAAAGCCTCAAGCACTCAAATCCTTGAGTTCAACACACCATCCCGTGTTGAATTCATCCTCCTTTTAAGTTCATGAAGCGAAGCTCTGCCCAGATCTGAAGCGTCAGGACCAGGTAGGTACCGATCCACTTGGATCAAAGCTTTTTCTTATTTTCTATGGACTAACAAAGGGGTCTACACTTTAGCGCCCCTCCCCCCCCCCCCCGCCTTTGGCTCCCAGCGCGCTTGCACTCCAAGTGTTCTATTTACTTCGGGTACACTCCATATCCGATGACACGCCAAAGTCGCATAAGCAATCGACCTTATAAAATAAACCAATGGACAATTGAACTTTATTTTATTTGCATGCATCTTGCACCTTCTTATTTTGCATTAAAATCAACTTAAACAATGAATTCGACCTTTAATCGAATCAGATTCGTTAACAAGTTAAACATGCTAAATCGAGGGTTTTAATCAATCTTTTTGCATCTCAGATCTGCATTCTTTTACAAACTTATCGCACTTGTACGTAGCGATAACATTAGCTCAAATATCATCTTACAAGGATTGTTCTAGGTCAGTAGAGGCTATTTTTACATAGGCTTTTCTAAAAGGTTTTCATAAATCATTATTTGAATTAACTCTTTTTCTAAAGTACCCTCACCCCGAATCCAATCTGGTTTCACAAGCCTTAGATCTAGGGGTGTCGGCGTGCTCCAAAATCTAGGACATGTTTTTAACTTAGAACATGGTAGCAGGTTCTTAATTTCCGCGATAATTAGGTGGCGACTCCATAACAGTTCTTAAAGGTTTTTCCAGCTTAATCTTTTTCAACTCTAAAATCCGCCCTTTAAGCAAGATGCCGAGTTGGGTCCCTCGACGCGGTTCCCGGGTTCCACAGTTTGGCGACTCCGCTGGGGACAATTTTATTTTTAAAACTTAAAACTAGCTTTTTCTTCTTAAAAATAAAGAGGTGAAACTTGAAAGTCTTGAACAATCCAAGTATACATATTTGAGCTATGCACATTCGTTTAGAGTCCATTGCTTTTGGAATCTAGGCACCCTTTGCATCCTCATGCCGGACTAGCTTTCCTCTCGCCCCTCCACGCCTTGCCGTAAACGGCTATCTCGACCGCCCCAGTGCTCCCTTCAGAAAACCTATCGCCCCGGCGTAAGGAAATGAAGGGGTTAAGTATCTGCCAAAGCGTACTCGAGGTAGTTGGAGGTGTACCCGACTGACTCATTTTCACCCCTTTTGAGTCATACGTACAAGTTCGAGGCTATGCACTCCATGGTCTTTTTCAAAACGAGCATTTGTATTCATATCTTCGAAAACTCGCTTAAACGTTTCAAAGATAAACGAACCTAACATCTAACAAACTAACACTTTTCAAACAAAACTATCGCGAATTTTTGGAACAAGCTTTCTCAAAATTGCCTTTTTCACTAACAAGCAAAAACCCGAGCAAGGATTAGAACCCAAGCTCGTGGAATTCAATCTTCTAGGTGATACGGCCTAGACTCCACTTTTAACATCCTCGACTCGACTTGCTGGAGCCGAATCCTTCTTCTTTTACACATCCGACTCGAGCTCACCTCGGCAAATTACCGATATCAGTTCGACGGATGCAAAGCAAAATTTTTAACATCGAGGCGAGATGTGCGCACACATCCTCGTCTCAAAAGCTTCCTTTAGCTAAAACCTTTTCGAAAATCTCCTCTTTTCAAAACATAAAAGGTCTTTCTAAACAAAGAAATGAGCTAAAATGAATACTTAAAAATGAATGTGAGTCTAGTGGGTCGAGTCGTGTCCCTAACATACGAAGTGAAATGCAGGCCTCAGCTGGATACTCGCCGTACCGAACAACGTGTAATAATCCCCTACAAGAAACGAACCTATACCCGCAAAATGGCCGGCAACAACGAAAAAGTCAACGCACTCCGTGACCAAGTTGCAAAGCTGACCGCTGACCTTGAGGGCCTTTTGACCCACCATACCGTCGAGGTGGAACGAATGGAACTCAAGATCAAGGAGGAAGCCGATAGGCATGCTAAGAAACTCCAAGCTATGGGGGAGAGGTTTCACGTCTCGTGCACTTACTCTATCCACAAAGAGAATGAGAACGTGCCTACTAGCATTAAGGATGAGCTCCCAAACAAGCTCGCCCTTAGTGATCTTCCTATTTTCCAAGGACATGAGAGCCCGATCATTCACATCCGAAGCTTTCAAATCCCAAATGGCCATCAAAGGGGTCGATTCCAAGCATTGGCTCACTCTCTTCCTCAAGACTCCCTCATGGCGGTCAAGACATGGTTCTACTCACTCGACCCACAACGGGTCCCCACTTTTGAAGAACTCACAATGAAGTTCGACCGACAAGATCTGAGACAATGAAGACACTCAAGTCTCGGTCGCACCTTAGAAGTCCTATCTCAAAAGGACAATGAAGGCTTCACCGACTATCTTACTCGTTGGAAGAAGCTGAGCGCTCAAATCCCCAACCGTCCCCGCGAGGACGAACTCGTACCGAAGTTCATAAATAACCTGCGACACCCTTTTGTTTTGGTTTTCGGAAACCCTTTTGTCTTTGTTTTTGTTTTGAGTTGGTGTTGCACCTTACCATTTAGAATTGAGTACGTATTTCTACCCCAGGGACACCCTTCGAGTGCGTTGTGCATTTTCATCAGTTGGATTATGAAAGCAAATTAGAGACAAGATCAATTTCATTGATTTTGAGAAGGAGTTAGAAATAATTATGGAAAAAGGAACTCCTCTAAGTCCTCCCGCGCGGTCAAGAACGACGAAAATCGCACCGTCGGTAACCTTGATGACGACACCCTCGACGCCTTTGCAACTACTTTCTCGCCGCCTCCTAAGGCCAAGAGAAACTTCGACCCTCTCTTTATGTCTTATTCCAAGGCATTTCAAAGGTTGGTCGAGAAAAACTACTTACAACCAATCGGGCCTACTAGCGAGCCGCCCGAAGACAAGAAGCCTAAATCTTGGAACCCCAATGCCTTCTGTGCATACCACCGAGGCAAGGGGCATGATACCGAGAATTGCTTAGGCTCAAGAACGCTATCCAAGACCTGATTGATCAAGGAAAGCTTAGCAAACCATCTCAACCCACCAAGCCTTCAAACAACGAAAACCCACTAGGCAATCATGCAATCTTCGTGGGGTCAATCCCTATACTAGACTGCTCTTACCTCATCACACCCTCAGACGACCAAATCAATGCCGTTTGGTCTAGTGATGACGAAGACGACGAATACTGGCTACCCACCGACGAAGTGATAGGCCACATCAATCAACTTGCAAAAGACATCAATCACCTAAAAGCTCTACATCGCACCGCAGTCGAGCGTTTGGAACGTCGCGTCCAAAAAGAACTTAGCAGCCCAGTCTCGCTCGACACCCTCGAAGCTTTTCGTCAGAAGGACAACGAAGGCTTCGTCAAACATCTTACACAGTGGAGGAAACTACTTTCCCGAGTGCCGGATCACCCACACGAAGACGAACTCATATCCACTTTCCTCTTCAGCTTACGACCCGCCTGGCGATACTACCTTCACTTCTGCCACGCTCAGAACTTCGAACATCTCATCGAAATTGGCACTCGCATCGAAAAGGATCTCACATCTAGCTACGAGGATCCCGCCTACCGAGATACTCTTCAAAAACACACTCTTAAAGGACGAAAAATACACAACTCGCATGGCTCTGCAAGGAACTTTGACAAACTCTATATGCCCTACGCTGTGGCACTACAAAAACTAGTCGAAAAAGACTACCTTACACCCATCGGACCTATTAACGAGCCACCCATGAAGAAGAAATCGAAATCATGGGACCCCAACGCCTTCTGTGCATACCACCGGGGCATGGGGCATAGCACCGAGAGTTGTCTCAAACTCAAACATGCCATCCAAGATCTCATCGATCAAGGAAGAATCAAGAAACCTCGAAGGAAAACCACACTTTCCTCCAGCAACGACGCAATCTACATCACAACTCAAGCAACTCAAGCAGCTCAAGCAGCTCCTCCAGCGACACAGAAGACGATGAAGAAGAAGAAGAAGAAGAAGAAGAAATTCTTTTAGATTCTAATGCTCTTAGTGTCGGGTCATCTGTCGACCCATCTATCCTAGACTCTAGCTTTAGTTTAGATTTCCTCTTCACGGAGGCTAGCTCCAAGCAATTTTTCGATTTGTCGAATAATTCTCTTCAAAATAATGAAATGAATAAATTTGCTTACGTCTTGTCTCAAGCTAAAACAAACAACAAAATACAAACAAACAAAAATCAACAAGCAACAAACAAAACACAAAATACAAAAGACACTAACTCATGCGAAAATGAACAAATAAATGAATCATTAAACAAATACATTGCAAACATTGTGCACCCAAAAACACAAGACCCTATCATCGAGGAAACCATAACCATAAACGTGGGAACCCCCGAAGAACCAAGGGAACTACAACTAGGTGCCTCACTAAACAAAGACGAGCGCGCCCAATTCACACAACTTCTGAGCGAATTCAAGGACGTATTCGCTTGGTCATACAAAGACATGCCCGGAATCGAACGAAGCATCGCCGAGCACCGCATCCCCATTAAACCCTAAGCATAAACCCATCAAGCAAAAGCTGAGAAGACTACGTCCCGAATGGTCCCTTATGGTCAAGGAAGAAATCGAAAAACAACTACAAGCCGGTTTCATCCAAGTCATCGAATATCCTAAATGGGTCTCAAACATGGTCCCAGTCTTGAAAAAGAATGGCAAAATTCGAGTATGCGTTGACTTACGCGACTTGAACAAAGCTAGTCCCAAAGATGACTTTCCATTACCCCATGTGGACGTCCTAGTCGACAACACCGCCGATCACGCCCTCCTATCCTTCATGGACGGCTACGCAGGCTACAACCAAATCAAAATGTCACTCAAAGACATGGCAAAGACGGCCTTCATTACACCGTGGGGCACATACTGCTACACGGTCATGCCTTTCGGCCTAATCAATGCCGGTGCCACATACCAACGCACCGCTACAACCCTTTTACATGACATGATGCACAAAGAAGTCGAAGTTTACGTCGACGATATGATCGTGAAGTCAAAAGAGAGGAGTGGTCATATCACTAACCTCCACAAGTTCTTCACTCGCCTATGACAATACAAAATGCGCCTCAATCCCCAAAAATGTACTTTTGGAGTCAAATCCGGTAAATTACTAGGACACGTAGTGAGCCAAAGAGGCATCGAGGTCGACCCCTCGAAAGTCAAAGCAATCCTAGAAATGCAACCCCCGAAGAACCTCGACGAAATTCGAAGTTTCTTGGGCCAAATCCAATACATCTCGCGCTTCATTAGCAAACTCACGATGATATGTGAACCAGTTTTCAAGAAACTCAAGAAAACCGACCACGTTGAATGGCACGAAGAATGTCAAAAAGCATTTGACAAGGTCAAGGAATTGCTAACTAACCCACCAGTTCTACGACCACCCCAAAAGGATTTACCACTATCCTTATACCTTACAACACCCCTACCGCCATGGGCGCCATGCTCGCTCAAGAGATAAACGGCGAAGAACACGCAATCTACTACATTAGCAAGAAATTTTTCGATTCAAAGCTTCGATATTCACCGTCGAGAGAAATTTGTCTAGCATTGGTATGGTCAACCAAAAAACTCCGTCACTATATGCTAGCACACCAGACGAAGGTCTACACTAGTAGAAAATAGCCCTATCGTGTCGAGGTTATCGTGGCGGTTCTTATAAAAACGACACAAAAGGTAAGGTAAAAGACCTTTAGTGGCGGTTTCAAGGTAATACCGCCACTAAAGATGAAGGTGGAAGGGACTTTTGGTGGCGGTTGTAGTCAAAAACCGCCACCTTAGCTCTATGGTGGCGGTTGTATTGAAAAACCGCCACTAAAGGTACATTTTTTTCTCTTAGAAATTAACTAAATATAAACTACTTTTGGTGGCGGTTATGGTAAACAACCGCCACCATAGATCTAAGGTGGCGGTTGTACAATTAAACCGCCACTAAAGGTCAATTACTTTCTATTTTGATGTTTCTTTGGAAAAGGACTTTTGGTGGCGGTTATAGTAAACAACCGCCACCATAGATCTAAGGTGGCGGTTGTACAATTAAACCGCCACTAAAGGTCAATTACTTTTTATTTGTGATGTTTCTTTGGGAAAAGGGCTTTTGGTGGCGTTTTATTAAAAAAACCGCCACCTTAGATCTATAGTAGCGGTTGTAAACTTAAACCGCCACTAAAAACCTTCAAATTGAAATAGCACATTACTTAAATAAAAAAAAAACCCAATTTGACACTTTGAAAAAAAAAAACAAAAAAAAACCCCTTTTTAGATCTCTCCTTAAATCCTTCTTCGTGCTGCTGCTTCACCGTCGTCCGTTCTTCTTCGTCGTCCGTTCTTCGTCGTCTGCTTCTCCGTCGTCTTCTCCTTCACTTGCTGCTTCTCCGTCGTCTTCTTAGCCACCGCCGGCTGCCGCCTTCGCTCCCTCCGTCGCCTGCTGCCGCCGGCTTCTCTCCCTCCGTCGCCTGCTTCACTTCGTGCTTCTCCTCCCTCCGTCGCCTTACTAGAAAGCTGGAAATGGAATTCAGTGAGGTGTATTTTGTTCCACACCAAATCGCTCCATCCATTTTTTGTCCTTTGTTGTGTTTTGTGTGTATTTTATAACTTCACTTGAGTTTTGTTCCATTTATAACTTCTCTTGTGTTTTGTGTTTATTTTATGTTTTGTGTTGTGTTGACTGTGGTGTGAATTCAGTGAATTTGTTGTTTTTGGTTTCACTAGGCTGCTGAATTCGGGAGTAAAGATGCTAGGAAGGAGTGAAACATCGATCCTTCTATCTGCCACTTACCTGATGATATGAGTCTCGGTAACGCCCTTCATACTCTTACGTACTAGTCAATTATTTCTGTATTGTTTTTGTTGTCGTTGTTGTCTAACTTGTTTGCGCAATTTATAGCTGATTTCTCCATTCTTCGCTAGATTTGTTTTCACCAAAATCATGTTACATTGAAACTTAATTTCCAATTTAATGAGGTCTGTCAATAGCAGAAAAGTTGCTATTTTGTTCACTATATTTGACGAGAAGTCGAGAACCGTGTGTTTTGATCAGTTATGCCGCAACATTTAAGAATTGACGAGCACAACTTGAATACTCCGTACTAGAATTCAACTGTCTTATAAAAAAAGATGTTAGGTATGCTTGTGTTCCGCTAACATTAACCCCTAAAACACTTAATTTACTAGTTTAATTTTTTTGAAATTTTGGGGATTTGATGTCTAATGTGGTGCTTATTTCGCAACAACGAAATTTGTCTTGATTCTCGTAAGATAAGACTAGAAAACGAGATAGATTATGACTTCTTTGCTCCATCCATCCAACGCTTTTCTTACGATTTTATTTCACGACCCTTCATATCTTCATTGCTTTCGTTTGAATAATTATGATTCACAGTTGTAGTACTGACTTAGATTACTACGTCTGGTCACAATGTGACACAACAAATCAAACATATAGATTGAAGTCACATGTAATGTCTATCATCTGTTAATAAAACAAGTAGCTTTCAGAAAAATTAAATTGACATGTTATTGTTAGAGTGATTTATGAGCTCATGTTAGTGTATTAAAGACCTATAGTAATTTATGTGATATGTTACTTTTTTGCCTACGGTAACTACTAACTACTAACAACGGAGTTTGCGATAATCTAATACGGAGTATTACGTAGTACTAATATAAAGCTCAAGTGATGTGCGTGGAACGAGAGCATCGTACCATCGATATTACTAAGTGATATGATCGATTCATTGTACCATCGATCCTACTAGTAATAGGGTAAAACGTAATTTTTCGACAAAATTGGATGGTCATATTTTCGTGTGGGTCAAACTTCAGAGTAATGGTAGATAAATGTACAGGACCAAAGTGTTCGTCACATGTGCTTTACACTTGTGGGTGAAAAAACGATGCTTTGTATAATCTTCAGCTATAAACTTTTGAGTATCAGTAAAAACTTAATGTTGATGATTTAATAATTAACTTGAGCTAATTAATGTGGCTGATGATGTTTAGCCGACAATCTTTGAAGAAAATCATTCAGTTTCCTATTTGATAAGCATTGATTTTCTTGATGTTGGAATATTATAATTATAATGTTAATTAAGTTCTGTAGCAAAGCATGCTGTTCATTATGCATCGTTGTCGCTGATGATTATATTATTTTTATCGATGATTAGTTTTCCGTCTAATCTCGCTACTGACTCGCTATTCTTTACTTCGGAATGTTTCACATACTTAGTATTCAATAATATTCTTACTTAGGTCATTCAAATGAAGTGTTTTTGTGTGCAATTCAAAGATAAGATTGCGTACATTTTATGCTTTAAACTAATTGTAGGTGCGGAGATTCAATATAATCTTTTACTACTCGGCGGGAAATGAGGAAAATTTTCAGAAGGTATAATTATCTTATATATATATAAAGTTCATTGTTATACTTTAGAATCCATTTTAATGCATATTCTTACGACACTTTGATTTTACTTTGTGATACCTAGTTTATTGCATATTTGACTATATCACTTGATGATATCAACGAGATGAAAGAGGTTTGGCAAACAAATGTATAGAAGAGAACATGTAGTGTTGGTTAGTCATTAATCTATCTGACAATTTGCTTGTATAGATGAAAGAGATTTGGGCAACACATTATAATCGTACTAAAGTGACAACCTTGCTTTACACATACATCTTAACGTGACGATATTTTCATTTTGTGTTTCTAGGTGGTTTTGAGAAGAATAACGGGAAGTTGCTCAGTTTGACATTCGATCTCATGGAGTTATGGATTAGAGATTCAGTTTTTTAGTGTATGTATGTTTGCAAATTATTGTTATGTTTAGTATGTATTTGGAGTAAACTTAGAATTTTTATGTTGGATGTGTTGTTGCTTGCATGCACATTCGGAATGAATTTTTATATCGTGTTGTTGATATATATTGTTGTTGGATGTGTTAATTGAAACATTTGGTGTATTGTGGTACGTGGTGTGTTGTCGGATGTGGTACATGGAGGAACGTATTCATATGTGGATCGTCACATTTAGACGAGGTGGATCGTCAAATTTAGACGAGGTGGATCGTCAAATTTAGACGAGGTCATGCCGAAATTTTTTCGTATTAAAAAAAATAATAATAACATACAGTGGCGGTTGTAGCTTAAAACCGCCACTAAAAGTCTAAAATATGGCTCTTTTGAACAACTTTTAGTGGCGGTTGTAGCTTAGAAACGCCACTAAAAGTCTACAATATGACTCTTTTGAACAACCTTTAGTGGCGGTTGTAGCTTAGAAACGCCACTAAAAGTCTACAATATGACTCTTTTGAACAACTTTTAGTGGCGGTTGTAGCTTAAAACCGCCACTAAAAGTCTTAAATATGACTCTTTTGAAGAGCTTTTAGTGGCGGTTGTAGAATCGCCACTAAAGTCTTAAATATGACTCTTTTGAAGAGCTTTTAGTGGCGGTTGTAGCTTAGAACCGCCATTAAAGTGACCTTTTAGTGGCGGTTCTAAGCTACAGCCGCCACTAAAAGCTCTTCAAAAGAGTCATATTTAAGACTTTTAGTGTGATTTTTCCAAAGAACCGCCACTAAAAGGAGGCCTTTGGGGGCGATTTTTGCAACCGCCACTAAAACTATACGACCCCCACATACACGTCGCTCCAAAACCGCCACTAAAGGGTGTTTACAACCGCCACTAAAGGGTGTTTTTCTACTAGTGCTACTCAAAAATGGACCCCGTAAAGTACCTTTTCGAGAAACCTGTGCTTAACGGACGAATGGCCAGATGGACATTGATCCTAGCCGACCGACCTTGGCACGCACCCTCAAAGCAATCAAGGGACGAGCAGTCTCCGATTTCCTAGCTGAAAACGCAATCAACGAACAACCAATTATCGACACAACATCTCTTCCAGACGATGGGATTTACAACATCAACCAAGAACAATGGGAGTTATACTTCGACGGCTCCTCCAACTATCGAGGATGTGGAGTAGGAATACTTCTCATATCCCCGAATGGCGAACACACCCCCTTATCCATCAAATCGATTTTGACGTTACAAACAACTGCGCAGAATCTGGCGTGCTTGCACGGTCTCCAAGCAGCGCTTGTACTCAACGCCCGCAACATAAGAGTCTATGGGGACTCCTCCCTCATAATCAACCAAGTATCCGGAGCATGGAAGATACTTAATGAAAACCTAGCACTATACCAGAACAAAATACAATAGCTCATAAACGAATTCTATCACGTAGAATTCATACACCTTCCTCGCGAAGAAAATCAATTCGCCGACGCGTTATCCAAACTCGCGTCACTAATCAACATACCCCCGGGAATGGCAACGCTACCCATTGTCGTGGAACGACGGAACGAACCCGCCTACATCTGTGACATTGAAACCGAGGAAGAACAAACCGACCCTTGGTACCAAGCAATCATCAACTACAAAACAAACGGCGAATATCCGCCAAACACCGACAAACGGACCAAGCGAGCCCTACGCCTATTATCATCACAATTCGTGATGGAAATGGGCAAACTACTCAAAAAGACGCCCCAAGGCATACTACTCTTATGCGTCGACCACAAAAAGGGACACGAAATCATGTCCCAAGTACACGATGGCGAGTGCGGACCACACATGAACGCACGAGCCATGTGCAAACAAATCATAAGGCTAGGATGGTATTGGACAACCATGGAAGCCGATCACAAGAAAGTATGTCAAACATTGCCATAATTGCCAAATTTTTGCAAACGTACAACACATCCCTCCTTCACCACTATACAGTTTAACCTCGCCATGGCCTTTCTCAACCTGGGGAATTGACGTCATAGGCAAAGTTCAACCCGTAGGAGCAGGAGGACACTGCTTCATCCTCGTGGCCATCGACTATTTCACCAAATGGGTCGAAGCCGCATCATACCGTACGCTAGGCACAAAAGAGGTTGCAAAATTCATACAAAACAACATCATTTGTCGCTACGGCATACCCCACGAGTTCATAAGCGACCAAGGCACACATTTCCAAGGAGAGGTCGAACCACTCCTCCTCAAATACAAGATACAACGACATAAATCATCACCCTACCGACCACAAACTAACGGCGCGGTCGAGGCAAAGAACAAACCGTCGTATCAATCCTCAAAAAGATGATCGACACCTGCCACGACTGGCCCAACAAAATCCCATTTGCATTATGGGGATACCGCACAACCATCCGTACACCCACAGGCATGACACCCTATTTCCTAACCTACGGGATGGAAGCCGTTCAACCTGTAGAAATCGAGATGCAATCCCTTTGAATTCTCATGGAAGCAGACATTCCTGAAGCCGAATGGGCACGCGAACGATACGAACAACTCATCCTTTTAGACGAAAGACGGTTACATTCAATAAGTACAGTCCGAATGTACCAATCTCGCTTACAACGCGCCTACAACAAACGGGTTAAGCCACGAAACATCAAAGTGGGTGACCTAGTACTCAAATCAGTCCGAGCACCATTACCAGTCGACCCAAGAGGAAAATTCAAACCCAATTGGGCCGGACCGTACTTGGTCAAGGAAATCCTCCCTGGAGGAGCCGTGAAGTTAACTGACCTTGACGGCCAGGACTTCCGATTACCAACAAATCTTGATCAACTCAAGAAATACTACCCCTAAACACAAATAATTTTGCAATGCATTTCAAAACAAAACTCACTCTCGCATGGGTGAACTACGCTCGGTTTGATTCCACGCACTGTGGATACGTAGGCAGCTTTGCAAAGAGCTCAACCGAATCACACGAACTACGCTGGTTTGATTCCGTGAAACGCGGATACGTAGGCAGCTTGTCAAAAGCACAACCAAACTTCGTAGCACGCACGCCCAAAGCTTAAAAAGGTCAAGGGCGATGCACTCACAAAAAGACACGCTCAAAGCTTAAAAAAGTCGAGAGCACAATCAACACAAAACAAAACAAAAATCCAAGTCCAAAGCTTAAAAAGGTCGAGGACTTAAGGACAAGACAAACTAAACAAACAAATCCAAAGCTTAAAAAGGTCGAGGATTTTAAGGCAAAATACGAATGTTCGAAGCTTAAAAAGGTCGAGAACATTTCAAAGCAAAACAAAAGAAAGCAACGAGACAAGACAAAAGCAAATTAATTCTATTTTATTACGTCATTTAGAATTTTTCGCGATTTAAAAATGAGCTAGGAACAAGCCTCCTTAGCCCTTTATTCAAATCTAAAGCATGTATTTAAATAAAGGAAATTTTCTAAACAAAACAAAGCAAACTACTCAAGTCATCCTCTGACGCTTCGGATTAGCTTCTTCATCTTCAAGAGGCCGATCCGCCACAATTTTCGAACTAAGAACGGGAATAGATCTCTCAAAACCTGGGGGCTCGATCAGATCCTCGTCCTGCTCGACTGGGGGCTCCTCGATCCTTGGCCCTAGGCGATCTTTAACAGTCACCTTCGGTCCAAGCCTTTCCCGCGCCGGTCTCGAAGTAGAAGCATCCACACTAACAGCACAAAGATCACCATAGTCCCTCCTTTCGCGCACCACCTCATACGCCAAGGAGGGTCTTGGCCCATTCTTTTCCCTCCTCCTTTGATTCTCCCGTTCCTGAGGATCATTGGAACGGTACCATCGTGTATAGAAGTCCGTAACACGACTAGACTCTATATGCTCCGGAACAGCCCAAGTAACACGGTCCGACCATCCTCGGATCCAAGGATCAATCATCCGGTTGTTTAGGACAACAATCCCTCCAGCCTGAGTATCCTGCTCGGGTATGGTCTGAGCAAGCCCGATTTGCCTCTTCAAGCGCAGAGGATGAATCCACACCCCTCGTTCAAACCCACACAACATCAACCCACGAGCCGCATTTGCAACAGACGGTGCCGTAATCGCCGTAATACCCCACCAAGACACATACCAACGAATGGAGCTCTCCTTCACGAACCCCCGGTAGTAGTTTAGCGAACGCTCCCGAAGGTCAGCCCATTCCATCTTTCGCGACGTCGTCGCCGCAGCCTTGAAGACACCACCAAGGGGGAGAGCTTTATACACACTTAGCCTCTCCATGAGCCAAATGTTGAGAATCCTTGCGCAACCCCGGTACGAGCTCAGACGATTAGCAGAATGGTCGTCTAAGCCCAGTATGGTCTCCGCAAGGATCAACGCAGAAGGATCATACCCCCTTTCCATCTCTTCGACAACACGAGCATACCTCGCGTTTCCGAACACTCCATCTGGCATGGACCCCGCAAAAGCATACCGATGAACCAAACAAAAAGCATGGGCCCTCCGCCTAGAACGGTCCGAAATACTAGTATCAACTTTATTCATATAACGTTGACACAAAAGAAGCATATTCACCTTACCTCCCTCAAACAAACCTGCAGCCTGAGCGTTTATCATCCCAAGGAAGTTTCGCAGCATCCCGTTATAGCAAAGCTCACTCCTTACAACCACAGGAGTAGTCCGTTTCGACCACCCCGCAATGGCCGCAAACTCCTCCACCAAAGGACACACCTCTCCCCCGGGAAACCTAAACACATGCAAGCTAGGATCCCAATAATCTAAGCACGCATCCAGGAAGTCAAGATCGACTTTTATTTGGCGAAAGCCAATAAAAACACCCGCACCATCGTCATACACCGCCTTCTTCATCGCCGGACTTAATGAGGAAGTCCACCTCTTCAAAAGAGCATCAAAATGCTCCACCATTTTCTTGGATACAAAAAACTTTTGTAAATATACCTAATATATTTATGAGAGCAAAAACTTGTATTAAAAGAGAAGAAAAGAAGTAATTGTGAATGAGGATTATAGCACGCACCCCCCCTCCTTATAAACAAAACATATCACGGAATATGGAAACTCAGCATTACCGGCCACGCCGCCAAACCGCATAGCCCTATGCGGTTTGAAACCCAAACCGCATAAGCCTATGCGGTTTGACCCCCAAACCGCATAAGGCTATGCGGTTGAAGGGGCGGGTTTTTTTCGCAACTTTCCTAATTTCGTTTTCCCTAAGCCACGACATCCTACACTAATCCTACGACATCCTCTTGTTGTTCCCCATGCAGCAACATTACACTTCACTTTAGCAACAACGATTCGTACCACAAGTCAGAACACAAACATTTTCGACATTCATGCAAGCTCATTTCGCACTTAAAAAGAACTTTTTGTAAACGCATTCTCACAATCTAACATCAACATCAATGCATCCCGCTCGGGAATCATTTCACTTTTCAAACAAGCTTAATAACCAAACAGGTTCACAACTACAAGTTCAAAGTTCAAGCTACAACGACATGTAAACAAAGGTTCATACAATCTTTATTACACAAGTTCACTCAGGATGACGACGACGATACTCGTCAAACTCCCGTCGACCAAGGCTGCCTCACCGGCTCGACACAACCGAGCAAATTGGCCAAATTTAAGCCACCCTCCATCTGTTGTCTATCCGCCATAGCTTCTAATGAGCCTCCTTAGCCACCTGTGACACACAACACAAAAACATTTCACATTTTTCTCCCTTTTGCCTTAATCTCACTCAAATTAAGCCAAACTTAGGGGGAAATTTCAAAAACAAAGCGCATTCTCTCCATTTTGCCTTAATTTCACTCAAATTAAGCCAAACTTCGGGGGGAAATTTCAAAACAACAGCAGTCAACCCCACTTTGCCTTAATTTCACTCAAATTAAGTCAAACTCGAGGGGGTAACACAACAACACGCATCTCACTAGTTTGATCATCGCCATGTCTCATACCTCGATCAAACTGGGGGCTCAGTCACATATACAACGACAAAGATACATACCTTCTTCACCCTGCCCGTCCACCGCCCATGCCCGTCGCTGGTCACCGGCAAGTACGTCGGCAAAGTGAAGGTACGACGCACACCCGGCTCGTCGTACTCAACGGTGGTAGGAAAGTCACCAGGCTGCTCCGCCATCTCGGGATCAAAGTCCTACAAAACAAGTTCAAAACGCACACATCAGGGAAATGTTTCGCAAAAATTACCTTACGCACCCTCAAACGAAGCAAGCATACCTCAATCGGCCCACAAGCAAGCCGAGACTGAGCAAACTGGCCATAGTCTTCCCCAGGACAGAGAAGACTCACCGACTCTCCTTCCTGCATAACGCCATCCGATCCCGAATGGAAACCCTCGCTTCAAACAGACTTCGGCTGGTCCCTAGTGCACCACCGAGCCGCCACCCCGCTCGAAAGACCAAACGCGCTCCCAAGGTACCAAACCGCCCATACGGCCGCCAAGTAGACGCTGGTCTCTCGTGATCGCAAACCGCGCCCCGATGCCTTCAGGAATGCCCGCAAACTGGCCCCACGGGAACGGCACGAACTACAAAAGCACAAACAAAAACAAACACTCATAAATACAATCATTTTAAGTGCACTCTATTTAAAATGGTTCAAGCACAAACCTGATCAAACTGCATCCGGTTCAGACGATCCCGAACCTCGTCATACGACCAGTTAAACGCAAAGACGGCATCGCACTTACACGCACCCCGGATATACCCGCGGAATCGTCACAGCATGAGGAGGCAGCAGAAAAGGAAAATGGCTAAGAATCCACGACTGCACACACAAAAAAACAAAAACACGTTACAAAAACACGTTACAAAGACAACAAAGACAAAGACAAAAAAACAACAGTGCACCTAAAACAAAAACAGAATCAACACGTACCTCCATCAAGAATCCAGGCGAGACTAAGGACAGTCTTGACCCTCGATCCATGACCCGCGGTCTCACGGCATCCATACAGAAACGAATGCACAAACCCAGAGACGGCGTCACCCAGTCAAACGTCCCAATTGCACTCCAATCCAGGAGATGCATAAGGACCGACGTCGACGCCCGCTCACCCTTATCGCCGGCAAGTACGGCTACCGACAAACCACCACAGCCACATACGAGCATTACGCTCGTCCACTCCACTCCGAGGGGCCATGCTCGGCCTTCCCTCAAAGTACTCCAAGATGTAGCTCGCCTTGAAAATGTAAGGTGGAGCACCTCACAAATCACCTCCAAACCACCGCCAATCGCAATGGTCACAACCTCGCCCACAACGGACGGCGCAAACTTCGAAGCTCATGTCACGGCCCCGAATCCGGCCCGTTATGACCGTGATACTCAGACAAGGTAGTGCCGGCCAAAGCCGCATATGGAACGCCGTCGTGGTGTCCCAAGCACTGTCTAGGAAGGCCCTGATCAACATCAGGTTCGCCGTCTGCTTCTTCCTTGCAATCTCCCTCCAATGGCCGACCAACGGGCCAAAAGCACTACGCAGCACCCAAGCTTGCGCTCTCGGCGAAAGCTTCTCCTCAAAAGCACACATCACGGACGAGACGCCCGAGAAGGTCCTCATCGAGCCTTTCTGCCAACCCATCGTCGCTCGATAGGAAACGTGTCTCTCCGGAGCAAGTAGAAGGTTATGGCCATCCCAACCCTTGGCAAAGGCCCTGTTCACGCGTGATTTTCGCGGCCTAGAGCTACTCGCTCTAGGCGCAGCCTCCTCAGCCTCCTCCTCGACGTCCATCCCAGCCTCTATCTCGTCAACTAAAGCAAGCGCATCCGCCTCCTCCTCCTCAGGATCAGGCACAGGGACATTCCTCCCACGACCTCTACCTCGTGACTGAACACGTCTCGTGCGCAAGTCACGAGGGTCAGCATCCCTCTCACTACGCGTACGCCTCAAACCACTTGAGCTAGAGGCTCCCTCAGTCCTCGAGCTAGTACTCTTACGAGATCTCGATCTCGTAACACGACTAGAATCTTCTCCTGCAACCAAACACAACCAATACATACGACTATAATACATGCAAGCATACAACTTGGCATACACAAATATACACAAATAATACACACATAATACATATACATCCCTTAACACATTGCGCTATACGCCCTATAGAGCATTTTTAGGCCTAATTCACGATTAAGCCGAAAATCGTTCTCTACACCTCGAAATTACAACTTTATGGTTTCTATGCACCATAATAGTCCTCAACAACAACCCATTACAAGCAATTGCATTTTGGTCACTCCGATCAAAAACCCCCAATTCGCCTTGATTACTCCGTATAACTACGACTTAAGATGGCGATTTGAAAGCCTTAGCTCGGCATTTTCGCAAAACTAACGCTATAGGCATGCTATACACGCTATGGGCATCCTACACCGAAGTTTAATTGAAATTCCGGGTCGGAAAATCCGGGTTCGTTTTCGGGCCCGAAACCAAATTTGGACGTTTTTCACACAAAGACGGTCTAAATCACAATCAATTCACACATACACGTTCACATGGCATAATGCAACACAATGACGACAATTTCAAGCATCCAAACGGCAAATTTCGAGCAAAACTCGGGTTTTCATTCAAAACCCGTCTTTTCAACATTTCAAGGCAAAACTAGCTAATTACAACAACAAATAACGTAAAAGCAAGTTAAAATGGAGCATTACCTGGTTCCATAGCAAGGCAACGCAACGAAAATGAGCAAAAACGGTTGAGAAATCGAAATGTGGTGTTTTTAGAGTTAGAAAACCGAAAATGAGTTATGATGAGCAAGAACACGGTCCTCGTGCCTTTATACAGCTCTCCCAGCTAACAGGGCAAACCGCATAGGCTTATGCAGTTTGCGCCACGAACCGCATAAGGCTATGCGGTTTCTGTCCTTGGCTTTTCTTCAGTTTTTCTCGTTTTACGCCTACTTTTGAATTCCTAGTTCATCTTGGCCCTAATGCAACTCAAAGTACGTCCCGTGCTTGGGTTAAGGCGTCACCTACAGTCCGCCATACGCGTATATTAAGCATTTAATGTACTGCATGTATAGCACGAACGCTCTTCACGAGCATTATATCATTTTCTCCTCAACGGAAGGCAATCATATGCAACTACGACTACATAGACACTCCTCGGCGAGCCCAAGCACAAGCACTCTGCAATATACACCTAACTCCAAGCATTTCACTCTACATAGACACTCCTCGGCGAGTTCAAGCATTACACGGACGCTCTTTCACGAGACCAACACCTACACCTACACCTACATAAGCACCCCTACTCAATTGTACACCTCACGCATACCCAAACATCTTACAAGCACATGCACCCCTGCACTTCAGCCCCTTTTACACACGCAATACGAAGACATTACAAGCACCAGCACCAGGCATCCGACGATACCAAGCATATACAACGGCACCGACAACGACAGTACGACAAGCACGACGAAGACATCCAGCAGGCCGGCAGGCCCTTACAGCATGCACGGACCGCCAAGTCCTTAAAATGCGCACGCCTCCCCTGCTCACCGGTTCAAGTCCTCGCCTCACCCATGGACACATGCTTCGCTCACCGACCGTATCGAGACTGTAATGGTCCGGATATGGTCGTGGAGTTTGACTAGCGCTCTAGTCCGAGCTCAGTCAAACTGGGGGCTCTGTGGATACCCATATCCGTACCCTCCCAAACAAAACCCTGTGATGTATCACGGACTTTTATTACGCACGCTTTAACGTTGACTTAAACGGTTCTAACTAATGTCGAATTCATTTTGAGTCGTTTTAAATGTTAAAATGATTTAGGTCGCTTCACATCACACTTAAATAACGTTCATTTTGTCCATTTGGAGTCTAGCTAGGTCCTCGTCCTACTTCATTTGGCATGAGCTTCGCATTTGCACTACAATTAGCCCTTTTACATTAACAAGGTCTAATTCAGCATTCCTAAATTCCTAAATTTAGGCCCGGTGGCTAAATCTCCCCTTTAGCCCCCTCTTACACAAAATACGGCTTCACGTCTTACCTTATTTCACAAAAACTATACAAATACACCCTTTTCATTTTTCCGGGTCTCGGGCCCAAAACCGAGCCCAAACCCAGCCTTTGGCCCGCACTCCAAAGCCCTGAACACCACAAATATCTCAGAAATATCCTAGGGGTTTTCATGACGAGCAAGCAAGGATTATCCCGTAATCTTTCTAAGATTTTATCAAACCGGAACTAGGAAACTACACTAAAAACCACACCTTCAAACCGCATAAGCTTATGCGGTTTGGGTGGGCAACCGCATAAGGCTATGCGGTTTCCTGGCTTGTTTTTATCCCCGGGTTTCCTAATTTCTCCGAGGTTTTTAGTATATATACCCCCCTATACCTGACCTCGAAAAACAGAATTTACAAACACAATACATCAATTTCTCTTCAAAAAGGAGAATGCACAAACACAATACATCTTTTCTTCACAACTTACAACCAGCTTTCACATCATACACCACAAAACACTCACAAAGCCTCAAGCACTCAAATCCTTGAGTTCAACACACCATCCCGTGTTGAATTCATCCTCCTTTTAAGTTCAAGAAGCGAAGCTCTGCCCAGATCTGAAGCGCCAGGACCAGGTAGGTACCGATCCACTTGGATCAAAGCTTTTTCTTATTTTCTATGGACTAACAAAGGGGTCTACACTTTAGCGCCCCCCCCCCCCCCCCGGCTTTGGCACCCAGCGCGCTTGCACTCCAAGTGTTCTATTTACTTCGGGTACACTCCATATCCGATGACACGCCAAAGTCGCATAAGCAACCGACCTTATAAAATAAACCAATGGACAATTGAACTTTATTTTATTTGCATGCATCTTGCACCTTCTTATTTTGCATTAAAATCAACTTAAACAATGAATTCGACCTTTAACTGAACCGTATTCGTTAACAATTTAAACATGCTAAACTGAGGGTTTTAATCAATCTTTTTGCATCTACATCTGCATTCTTTTACAAACTTATCGCACTTGTACGTAGCGATAACATTAGCTCAAATATCATCTTACAAGGATTGTTCTAGGTCAGTAGAGGCTATTTTTACATAGGCTTTTCTAAAAGGTTTTCATAAATCATTATTTGAATTAACTCTTTTTCTAAAAGTACCCTCACCCCGAATCCAATCTGGTTTCACAAGCCTTAGATCTAGGGGTGTCGGCGTGCTCCAAAATCTAGGACATGTTTTTAACTTAGAACATGGTAGCAGGTTCCTAATTTCCGCGATAATTAGGTGGCGACTCCATAACAGTTCTTAAAGGTTTTTCCAACTTAATCTTTTTCAACTTTAAAATCCGCCCTTTAAGCAAGACGCCGAGTTGGGTCCCTCGACGCGGTTCCCGGGTTCCACAATATCATGAGTGGTTTCCTCGATAAGGAGAGTAGCTGTCTGACCGGGGAATCTACCGTACATTCTTACCGAGCGTGGGCTAATGATTTTCGGCCGACACTCCTCGAGTGGCCCAAAGATGTTTTACCCTGACGAGGGTGGACATTTCCTTCCACTCGACAGATCAGTATAATGCAGATCACCATGACCCCAAAGATGCCCTTATAACCCTCTTTCACGGCATGGCTCAGGACAAAAATGAAAGTCACTCGGAAACCGCAGACCGACTGCAATCGGCCTCGCCAAAGAATCGACTAAAGGAATACTATAGAATTCCCACCACCACTGTGTTTCAATCTCATTGAAAAGGAATTCTATAAGCGTCACAGTCCGACAGAGTGTCTCACAGTCTGTCTATGCAAACGAGCAGTCATCACTATGACCCCATGGTGTTGAACCCACCATCGAACGACTTGCAATCCAGTCTCTACGAGACGTCACCTCTTATGAGAGACCAGGGACCAAATACTAAGTTTATGCCGTTCACTTGAATATGTTCAAAGTTGTCGCACAACTATTCGGAGAAACAGAGTATGCATTCAAAATGACTTAAAAGAGTAAATATACTCTAAAAAATGAATGTTATTTTCATATATGTAATAGGATACTTTATCCATTACATATCTCAAAAACTAAAGGAAATCAGGCATACGCCTCAACCCCATAGAGGCGGTGTGAGCGTCATGCTTAGTCCTCGAAAGAGGCTTGGTTAAAGGATCAGCGATCTCATCGTCTGTCCCAACCTTACAAATATCTATTTCCTTTCTTTCCACGTTATCTCTTATAACATGGTATTTCCTCAAAACGTGTCTAGACTTATTAGTAGACTTGGGCTCCTTTGCATGAAAGATAGCCCCACTATTATCACAATAAATAGTGATTGGATCTGCGGCACTAGGGACTACTCTTAGTCCATACAAGAACTGCCGAATCCATACAAATTTTCCTTAGCGACTTCCGGTCGCCAAATATTCACCGTTGTAGAATCCGCGGTGACACTTTGCTTGAAACTTTTTCAAAGAAATAGCACCCCACTCAAAGATAAAGACATAGCCGGATTGGGATTTCAAATCATCCCCATCGGTTTGGAAACTTGCATCCGTGTAACCCTTTACACGTAGCTCAAGTTCTCCTCCAAACACTAGAAACGAATCCTTAGTTCTTCTCAAGTACTTAAGGATGTTCTTTACGGCTATCCAGTGACTCCCACCGGGATTGACTCAATACCGACTCGTCATGCTCAAGGCGAAAGCTACATCGGGACGAGTGCACATCATAGCATACATGATTGATCCAACAGCGGAAGCAAAAAAGGGATCAATTTCATGCGTTCAATTTCCTCATGAGTCGTAGGACGTTGAGATTTCTTCAACGCTATTCCTACACTCATTGGAAGAAAGCCTCTCTTGAAGTCTTTCATATTGAACCTATCAAGAATCTTGTCGATCTAAGCTTCTTGACTTAATGCTAGTATCCTCTTGGATCTATCTCTATAGATCCGGATACCCAAGATGCGTTGTGCCTCTCCCAAGTCCTTCATTTGGAAATGGTTTCCCAATTCCACCTTTTCCGAATTCAAACTTGGAACATCATTTCCAATTTGTAGTATGTCATCCACATACAAAACAAGGAGGGTTACCTTGCTCCCACTAAACTTCATGTATAAACAAGGTTCCTCGGCACTTCGAGCGAAACCCTTTTGTTTAATGACATGATCGAATCTATGATTCCAACTCCTTGATGCTTGCTTAAGACCATAAATGGATCTCTTAAGCTTGCACACTTTCTTAGGGTTGGATGTATCTACAAAACATTCAGGTTGTGTCATGTACACTTCCTCTTCTAGAATCACATTCAAGAAGGCAGTTTTTACATCCATTTACTATATACCGCTAAGATTATCCTTATGGATCGAAGCATTGCAACCGGTGCAAAGGTTTCATCATTATGAATACCCTGGACTTGTGTAAAGTCTTTTGCCACCAATCTAGCTTTGTAAACATCTATATGTGTATCTATGCCGAGTATGATTTTAAAAATCCATTTACACTGAAGGGGTCTCACTCCTTCAGGTAAATCCACCAAGTCCCATACTTGGTTCTCGTATATAGAATCCATTTCGGATTTCATGGCCTCATGCCATTGTTCGGAGTTGGGGCTACTTATAGCCACCTTGTAACTTGAGGGTTCGTTGCTTTCGAATAACAACAAATCACCCTCCTCCTCGACGTTACCGAGGCAATGGTCTAACCTGACCTCCTAGAAACAACAACCATTTCAGAAGACGAGGGAACGGTTTCTCATTTTCCGCTTCGGTTTGTGGCTCTTGAACTTCATCAAGTTCAAATTTTCTCCCACTCTGTCTATTAGAAATGTATTCATTTTCTAGAAAGACAGCATCACGAGCCACAAACACTTTGTTCTCGTGAGGATTGTAAAAGTGATAGCCACAAGTTTCCTTAGGATAACCTACAAATAGGGAACCTTTCCCGTCCATATCTCATATGGAGTCTTATTGGAGACTTCGATTTAGTGAGAATACAGCATACAATAGCGCAAAGTCCCAAAACGATCTAGGAAGCTCACTTTGACTCATCATAGACCGAACCATATCTAGCCAGGTTCGGTTTCTCCTTTCTGCAACAACATTCAACTGTGGTGTGCCCGGAGGAGTCCATTGTGATACTCTACCACAATTCTTAAGATGTGAATCAAACTCATTACTTAGATATTCGCCACCACGATCCGATCGTAGTGCTTTTATCTTCTTATCCAATTGGTCCTCAACCTCATATTGAAATTCTTTAAATTTCTCAAAAGCATCACTTTTATGCCTTATTAAGTAGACATAACCATATCTACTTAAGTCATAGGTAAAAGTAATGAAGTAATGATATCCTCCTCTAGCGGTGATGTTTAATGGACCACACACATCGGTATGTATGAGTCCTAAAATTTCACTTGCTCGTGTCCCTTTACCACTAAAGAGTGCACGAGTCATCTTGCCTAAAATGCAAGACTCGCATGTACCATATGATTCGCAATCAAATGGTTTGAGAACCTTGGTCTCAACAAGTCTCTTTATGCGTCTGTCGTTTATATGACCTAAACGACAATGCCAAAGGTAGGATCTATTTGATTCATTTGTTTTGAGCTTCTTGTTCTCTATATGATAAACATCATTGACATTATTCAAAAGATAAATACCTCCAATTGAAATGGCTTCCCATAAACCATTTCATTAAATGAAAAAGTACATCGATTGTCCTTAATCATAAAAGTCTTCCGTATCAAACACGGAGACGGAGATAATGTTCTTCGTTAGAGTTGGTACAAAATAACAGTTATTCAAGTACAACTCTAAACCACTAGCTAGAGCGAGTACATAGGTTCCCACGGAAACGGCCGCTACTCTAGCTCCATTGCTCTGATACCATCACTCTTGGCTAGTGCTCGCACATTTCTCATTCCTTGCAAGTGATTGCAAAGGTGAGATCCACATCCGGTATCCAATACCCATGTAGAAATGCAAGCATGATTTATGTCAATCATATAAAGACTAGAAGGAACAATATCTTTGGATGTCTCACATCCATCATTCTTTTCCTTCAAGGATTTGGGACAATTGCGCTTCTAACGACCGGGTTTGGGCTTGCTATTCTCAATAGCCTTTCCCTTACCCTTATCTTCCTTGAGCCGAGCTTTATAAGCTCCCTTCCCTTTCTTGACCCCAAAGTTTATGTTCTTCAATCTCATTGAAAGAACATCTTTTCTCTCAATCTCATTCACTTTGATGTTCTCTTGGTTGAAGCACATCGTCGTCACTCTAGTGAATATCTCATATGCACTTTGTGAGTAACGAAGTAAAGTTTGAGAGTAGGTGACATTGACCAAAACAACACATTTTCAAGTCATTGTCCACCTTTAGGTGCTCATCGTAAGGCGGCTCGTGCCGCCGCGGTGGCCCTAAGTCCGGGTTCGGCGGGAGGTACTTAAGCACATTGTCGGATTGAGCGGTGCCCCTTATAGTCAAATCCCATTCGACAAGGTTGCTACCGTCATCTATTAGGATACATTTATCCATCACGGTTCTCAACCATGAATATTTACCCAAAATGGGTGCGGGAGTAGAGGTTGTCATTGCGATTTCAAATAAATAATTCTACAACAAAAATTAAATGAGGAAATATATTAACATTCATTGTATATGATGACATTTGCTAAAACACTTTAAAACAAATGTCCATTTATATAACGATCTCCCACGAAATTATATAAATGATTCCAAGACTCGTTTTTCATATAAAATTAGACATCTCATGTTTCCTTTTATATAAAAACGATAAGTCAACACTTGACTAATTCTACACTAGAATGCTTGGTTGATGATTTTCTTTAAAAAACATCCTTAAGCCCCAAATAACTCTTATTTGGTTGAGTTCAAACCAAATTAGCATGGGACTTCCTCCCACTACTTACCCATGGTAACGAGGTTCCATGTTGCGGAGGTCCTCATGAACATGGGGTTCATAGTTGCTACATTTGGAAACGCTTTATCTCAATTCATTTGTTAAATAATGTGGGTGATCTTGTCAATTTTAGTCATTAAAATTCTTTTATAAGTGAACTAATTTTAAGAATCGCAACCTAAATCGACAATCATTGTGGGATATTGTGGCATGCATGGCGATTTTGGCATGTGTGCGGAAAAAAAAAAAAAAAACAATCAAACAAGCATAAGCATAAACCTAGTATGGCCACCTAAAGTAATTAAAAATACAAGGAGTTACAAATTGGAAACCAACTCCTTTGGTCCCTCTTCATATGGACTCCATCCAGGGCTTCTCCTTGCAAGCTTTAGAACACTTCTAAGGCTTCATCTCGATCCATCGCCGGTCTTCGATTTACAAAAAGTTACATGTATAAATTTACAAATGAATACATAGCAACCCTATTATACATTTATAAATGAAATTAACTATTAAAATTACAAACCGGCGATACGAGATCGCATTTAATTACAAACCCACACGATATTCCCTTTCATTACGGGTAATATCGGTAAAAAAATATAACAAACTATGGCCATACTAGTAAGAACAAACATTCATTCAATAATAAACATTCATCCAAACATGCATAATGAAAAGCTTATAAATAAAAACATGCCAAAATCGCCCTAAACAATAATCGCATTAAATTGTTAAAATACGGTCTCATATTTTATCGATTAATCTCATATTAATCAATAATGCTTAAAACACCTTTTAAGCTTGAACTAAAACTTCTAAACTGATTTAGAACACCCAAAATTAGTTTATACTAACTTATGGTGATTTTAGTTCATAAACATGGTCATTTGCTAATTAGTTTTAATTTTAATCATAACATTTTATGAATAAAGCATTAAAATACATTATAATATAAAATAAAACCATTTTTATTTTGGAAAAAATGTTTACATTCTGGAACACTTCCAAGATGTCAAAAAGAAAAGCTTGGTCAGAAAATATTTACGAATTATTTTATAACAAATAACATACGATTTCATCGATTTTATCTCATAAAATCAACAAAACGCCCAAAACAGTGAGGAAAAATCCCAAATATATACGTGAGCATCCTCATAATGTATAAAAATATTGGTATAAATTTCATGTCCAGAAAATAACGTTTACTATATTTTGGACATTAAAATGCATATTATACCGATTTTAAACAAAAATATGAATAAATATTCAAAACTCAAGATCTGATTCTGAAAATATACATGCAGAAAGTATAAATATGAAATATCACTGTGTAAAATATTCGAGACCAGATTCCAACTATAACTATTTATAGTTATTATTTTAGCCAAAAACACACTTTTTGACTCGATTTTGTATAAAAATCATTTTAATTAGCAAACAAATTTCAAAAATTACGAAATTTGACCAGTAACTTCATGAGACCAGAAACTTTGCATGCTATAAAAATCTCGTGTTAAAACCATTTTTATCACCATTTTCGGATTTTATCATATTTATTCTCAATAAATACATAAAACCCCAAAAACAACAAAATAAATTTGTAACCACAAGCCTAAGCTCTGATACCACTTGTAGGGATCGGATCCCATTCACTAATCAAATATTAGTGTAAATCAAATTACTCTAATTTGATTTAGCAAGATCTATGTAGTAACAAATTCATTTTGTTATAAGTTTAGAAATGTTATACCTTTCTCAAAGGGAAATATTGGGCACAAAACTAGAACTCCTTTGTAGTTTTGTTTCTTGAGCTATAGTTTAGGATGATCCTCCAAAACCGATCCGAGTTTCCAAAAGAGGAAATCTCCTTCTTGTTGCACCCAAGAAGTACACCAAAATCTATTAATGATTTTGATCTAGAAATCAATAATAGAAACTTGATAATATGTCAAATATTATTACTAACATTTAGTAATATTAAGAATAATATGAGAGTGAGTTTTTAGAGAGAAAATAGTAGTGAGATGGAGAGAAAAATTCATAAAAAAAATTTCACTCAAGGCCTTCTACTTATAAAGGAAAAATTGGACAAAACAATAGTGTGTAGAGCACACTATTTTCGGCCAACATGCATGAGGAGTGAGAGGAGAGTTTTCTTGTTAAGTGTTATAGCTTGCATGCTAATGATGGTGTCTAGCATGCATTACAATCAACAACCAAACAAAAGACTAGAAGACAAAAGTAATAAGACAAGAGGGAATCTCATCCTCCTCTTACTCATATTTGGACGGTCCATTAGGGCTAATAATGGGTCCCTTTTGTTTTCAATATTTGTCCCACAAATACTTATAATTTATCACTTAAATCATCTAATATGATAAAGTATTATGTAATCGCACTATTGTGGAGGACACTTACTCCAACAATTTCGATAAGAATCCGTCAAATAAACTTCAACATGAACCGACAAATCTAAGCACACTTGAAGTTGTATCCGAGTGGTGGGAGTACTATTAAATAAAAATTTCCACGTTATATTACATCCACATAAATATATAATTACCTACAATTAAGAAGACTCATATTTACATACCTGTCGTTAACGTGACACAAGCGGGATGCGGTGTTCTTTTCCACCTCTTTTTGGAGTACATTTGAATCCTGTCAAAAGCACTAAGTAACAAATTTAATCAAATTTAGAACATACCAGATGACGACAGTGCAACCGATAATAAATTTTCTTACGAGACTATTGTATGCGTACATATAAACACAACGAGTCTAAGATTATACTTGTAAAAGCGTATTGAGTAGATACAAGGTTTCTAATGGAAAAAAAGCTCCCCATCGAGATCTGATACACAACACTGCATAGCTAATAATACTCACCGTATAAATGCCGAATAGTTAGCGTAAACACTTCTTCGCATTTCTTCATCAGAGGCCTTCTTTAGTTCCATCAAGTAGGAGCACAAGTGGTTTATTTCCTGCAACAAAGTCAAATATACACAAGCTTGTCATACTTTACAATTAAAAAGGTGAGCAGGAATTGCTAGATGATCCATATAAAGATACTCAGCAGAGTGACGGAAATCAATTTTACTTTCAGCGGTGACTGGTGAAACATTTCATAATTATATAAAGATACACACAATCTTCTACACCTCTGAATCACTCACCAACGCAAAATACACCATCTCAAATAACTTTTGTTCAGAGAGTCAAAACCGTAAAATAGACACCCATCCTTTCCACTTACAGTAAACTCAAGGAATCAAATTTCCTATGTTTTATACTAATTTAAGGCTATCAATTTATAGAATGAGCTAATTGCAAAAGTAAAATATTATATACAAAATGGACCATAGTAATGCTCTTCCAGAAGACAAATTCAAAGAATCAAGCAACACATATTGTTGCACTAAATCCAAAATGTCTAATTTTAGCGAAGGCGAAAATACCAATGTGTTCTATATTAAGCTAACACAAAATCTAACTTCATGCAATGTAAAATTCTGACACACAATTATATTAAGCAAACACTTCAAATCCCTCTACTAACAACATCATAATCAAAACCACAGATAACACACAAAAACTCGATTGCACACACTGCAACAACCATTCAAAACTCATATAATACATACCGGACTAAAATAAGGAGACCCCTTACCTCGAAGAAATTCCGTCAAAGCTAATCTTGAAAAGACAAATCGTCACCGAACTCTACAAACAACCAAATTATTATCAAATTACTAATCAAATACTAGCAATTCGATACATGAAATAACTAAAATCGACTGTAGATCAAAAATCCCCAATTTCTAGGGTTAAATTGATGAAAACGAAAATCGAATGATTGAATACGATCTATACCTTGAATACTCGAATAAGATTGCTTAGACACTAGAGAAAATTAAAAAAAAAGTCAAAATCAAACCCGACGTGGTTGGTAAGAACGACCGAAAAGACGACATGCTTGACAAGAAAAACCGACAGAGAAGAGACGGCACGCTGCGATCTGTTGCCTGTGCAGTGGTGGCATTGAGGTTCTGTGGTGGTGATGGTGTGGTGGAAGGTGAGACAACAATGGGGAGGAAATAGAAAGTAGAGCAGGAAGAGGCAGGAGCAAAGTGAATGAATTATACGAAGAGACTCTCGCGTCTTAATCTCCCTCTCTCTCCGTTCTTTATTTTATTTTTAGACTTTTAACAACGGTTTAATATTTGACCGTTTTTATTTCTTGAATTATTAAAAACGGTTTTTTTTTTGTTGTTTTTAATAACGGTTATTTCTAAACACCGTTGTTTTAAGTATAATTTTTAAAAACGGGTTTTTAGAAAACCCGTTATTTATGATATTATTAAAAAAAACGCTTATTTATAAAAACCGTTTATTTTTTAAAAACCGTTGTTTATATAATTTTTTGCGTTGTTTTTTTGACGAGTTTGATTTGGCGCCCTATTTTTAACAACGCAGATTTTTTAGTCGTTGTTTATAATATTATAAACAACACAAGTTCACATTTTGCGTTGTTTTTTTGTCATTGTTTTTGCTCAATTTTGTAGTAGTGTTTGAGGGATTATTGACACTCTTCTCACATATGTGACCCCATTAATAAGTCTTAAACTGGAGCCTAACAATTGTCGAATTCTTCTCCATGGCATAAGCCTATATAACAAAAGATAGAGTAAAAAACATATAATCTGGCAGCATATATGACTCGATTTCGTAATACGAGTTTCATGATATAACTATGGGTTATGATACCATATGAACCAGAGACACATCCAAGTCACACCTACAAATGAAGGACAAAAAGCCCACTTCATTGGGCTAGGGGGTTCCAGTCCTCAAAACCATTTGGTAATAGGACAAGCTCTTAGACTATATAAGGTAAGTCATCGTTATTTCCATGACCAATGCGGCACTCAAATATGGTATATCAGATGGGATTATACACATTTCTCATACAAAAGCTTTTATTAGATCAATAACATTGCATTTAAGGGTTTCATGACGATTGTAAAAGGGGGGATATCTTCAACCAAAAATCAGCGTTCATCTCCAAATAAAAATGTTCATCTTCAAAATAAGTTTAGTGCGCTTAATAAGGATATGGAATTTGCTGATTTTGGTGTGAAGGCAGGACCGAGAAGTGGTGAGAGCAGGAAGGAGAAGCAGGTTCATGAGCTGGTTCATATTCCTTCTTTGGATTTGGAGGAATTGGTAAATGATGAGATTCAATCAGTCACTGAGATGGCCATGGTGGGGGAATTGGAGCCCATTTTGGAGGAGCCTAAGGATTTGGTGAAGTTTACGGTGGAGGAGGTCAGGGAGGAGTTGGACTATTGGAAGAATGTTGTGGTATGTTTTTTTTTGGGTGCAAATCCGCCGTGAGAGATCCTGGAGGGTTTCATACGCAGGGTTTGGGCGAAACACCAGGTGGATAAGCTCTCGTTTCTTCCTAATGGTGTATTTTTGGTTCGTTTTCTAACTGCTGAGAGTAAGGATCAGGTGCTGAAGCAGGGGCATTATCTCTTTGATAATAAGCCTCTGATCATCAAGAGTTGTGAGCCTGATGTGGATTTGATCAAACACGATGTGAAAACTGTTCCAGTTTGGATACGAATTCGTGGTCTGCCATTGAAATTTTAGGGGAAAGGGATTCATAAACTGGCTGGGACTATTGGTACTTTTATCAAGTGTGATGTGGCGACTGAGGATAAGACGAGGATTGGTTATGCTAGAGCTTTGGTGGAGGTGGGGTTTGGTTAGGCAGTGACGGAGACACTTCAGTTTCTTGATGAAGGGGGACATTTGGTTGAGGCTCGAGTTGAGTATGAATGGAAGCCAATAGTGTGTGATAAGTGCAAAGGGATGGGACATGGTCTAGCAGATTGTAGAAGAGGGGCTGTTAAGGGGGACCTTGCTCAGAAGGTGTGGCGACCTAAGGTAGGCATCCCTGTGCAGCAGAAAGAGACTGAGATTGTGAAAGGGAAGAAGAGTGAAGGTGTTGAGGTTATTTCTCCTGTTCAGGAAAGAGTTTGGACTGGGGAGATCAGAACCCCTGCAATGGTGTTACCTGAGAAGAGTATATCTATAGGACGTACTCCAACTAGACCTATGATGAGAATGAGTAGGCAGGAGACAACAGAAGGTGGTTTCAGTAAAAATAGGTTTGGACAGCAGACTTTCTTAGAGGTGCTCAACACCACCACTCCTAAGGTGGGTGTGGGCACTAATGTAATGGTTCTCTCCCTAAGGGGGAGGATGAGTTCGTTTGGATTTTGGAATGTGAGGGGCCTAAACAAGCCAAGTAAACAAAGAATCATAAAGTGGTGTTTACATCAGAATAACTTGGGCTTGTTTGGGCTCCTGGAGACAAGGATTCAATCCTTGTCTAAAATTTGTTTGAGTAACTTCCTAAATAGAGATTGGTGTGTTTCTACAAACAATTATTGTCATTCTGGTGGGAGGATTTGGGTAGTTTGGAATCCTTCTCTGTTTGATGTGGTGATAGAAGAGGTCTCAGCTCAATGTGTGCATATGAGAATTTTTGACAACGTTGCTCATTGTTGGTTTGCTCTGAGTATGGTGTATGCCTTTAATAGCGTGGTTGATAGAAGAGTGTTGTGGAACCAGTTACGAGAAATTGGATTGAGGGTTGGTGATCCTTGGGGCATTTGTGGAGATTTTAACACAGTGCTTGCTCACTCTGAAAGATTGGGTGAACTTTTGACTAATATAGAGATTGAGGACTTTCAGCATTGTGTAATGCAGTGTGGTGTAAGTGATTGCTTAGCTACATGGTCCTTTTGTTGGAGTATGTGTCATCCACAATAGTGCGATTACTTAATAAATCTCAATTAAGGAATACATGGGGATAATCCTGAATTATTGTCAATTGATTAACGTAAATCAATAACGGTTGGTTGACTAGAGTTTGACGTTATTGTCGTGAGAACGGCGGTAATCAATTGATCCCTTTAAGTCACACCTATAGGAACGTACTCCAAATATTTAAGCTAATTAATTGTATGAGATACGATTATATTAGTAACTTGATAAATCGACTAACGGTTAGTCAGTGTATTAATTTAGAGAGAAATCGAGTTGTGAACTCGGATGATTGAATTTTATATCGATAAAATTATTAGAGGAGATGGGAATTAGTGATTAAACGTTAATTCACTAATTATGTATATTTTGCTAATGAGATTAGTAAAAATACAATTCTTAAATATGTGTAAATGTACATATATGTTAAAGGAGAATTATGAGTTCAATTTGATAATTTGTACTTCATCATATTAGATGATTAAGTGATAAATTATAAGTATTTGTGGGACAAATATTGAAAACAAATTGGACCCATAAATGGAGCCCTTAAGCCGTCCAAAACAGAGGGAAGAGGGAAGAAAAGATTCCTTTTTGTCTTTAGCAATTGTTGTTGCCTTGCATGCAAAACATTATCATTGCAAAGCATAAAATTGTTCTAAACAATGAGAACCACTTTCCCCCTCTCCCATGCAAAGTCGCCGGCCCCATATGGTGTATCAAACACACTTTTGCTTTTCTCATTTGTTCATATAAGAGCATAAAAAGAAAGAGCAAAGGTGCATGCATTCCTCTCCTAACTCTTCCACTCTCTAACTCACACAAAATGTAACACCTCGTGTTAATTTAATTCAATAATTAGCCATCAATTTCTAATTTCAAATCCTAAATCAAATCCTAACCTTTTTACCTTCCAAAATCTCTATTTTTGCAAAACTTTCGTTTTGTAAAATTTATCGACTTCTTTTAAACTTTTGAAAATTTTTGAATAATGAAATAAATATTTTAGTCTTAGAATTCAAAAGTAGAAATATTTCGAAAAATCGTCAAACGCGCACACATTAACTTTTATCGCTTTTGACGCTCGACTTTTTAAAACTGACCAAATTCGTGAAAAACATTTTTAAACACAAAATAAACATTTTCTAAACACAAATAGTGTAGGAGACTTATTCAACCAATTAGAATTTAGGTGTTTCCTAATTTCATTTTAAATTAAACTTTATTTACTAACTTTATTATCAAATTCATTTAACCTAAATTACTACAACTTATTTTCATATTTCACAAGAGCAAAAACACACCCATTTTCTTCTCTTGAAGCCGGCCCCCTTAACCCATTTTGCTCCCTTTGTTTTTCTTCCATTTTACTCCAAAAACACACTAAATAAAACCCTAAATATTATCCTAATAATCTCTAGTATTATTTAGCAAATTAGTGGGTATTGAAGCTTATTATTTCGGGTGTATTTTTGAAGGTGAAGACGGGTATTTGGGTGAAGCTTTGGACTTAGATAACTTAGTCGATCCCGATAATCAATAACTTGCCAAATCAAGGTGACTAGCTTTGTCTTGTTTTAACCTCTTTGTAAATTAATTTGTTTTGTTATTATAATTTTATGAGTATGATTTCTATGCTAAAATATATTAAACATCATGATTATGTGCTTGTTTGTTATGTGTAGTATAATAAAATGATAATAAATAAGTAATATCGATAATAGTTAAGTTGTAGTAATATTCTAATATGTTTAGTTAAATTTGTTTTAAGCATTTTTAATTATGATTTATATGATTTTTATGTTTAGTTATGATTTAGTTATGTTGTAGTTGTATATAAAAATTATGTTAAGTTTTAACATTGAGTTTAAAGTGATTAAAAATCGAAAATAAAAATATATTTATACATACACATTCACACGGCATTTTGCCCTTTTTTATTTTAAATTTCACTTTTAATTTTTGTAAATAATATGTTAGATTAAGTTAGTTAAAATGGAGGTTATCATGTGAAAAGAATTAAATTAGGAAAGAAATTTATAAGTTGTTAAAATCGAAAACGGTGTTCTTGGGCTTTAGTTTGATCTTCATGTGTGTTCTTGAAATCTTCATGTTGATGTTCTTCATTTTACTCATTTTGATTTTGTTTTATATTATGTTTGTTAATAATTTGTGTTTATGTTTAATTATTGTTTTATATAATGTTAGTGTTATAATATAAATCAAGTTAAAACATTATAAATCATTAGGATTAAAAAGTTAGAAATTTAAAGTGTTGAAAAACACTATTCATAAATATAAATGAAATTTTTAGTAAATTTAATTTTAGTTTAAATCGTTTTTGTATAATTAGAATAATTAAAATATAAAGACTTTAAGCTAAAAACTGATAAAATCGAAAAATGAAAATTTAGAACCACCATGGACATGCTCACGGCATTCCCTTCATTTTTAGGGTTAAATTTTGTTTTTTATCACTTTTTAGTTTATTGTTAAAATAATTTAATTATTAGTTAATAAGTTAAAATTAAGAAATTAAAAGAAATAAAAAGATTTATAATATAATATGCATACCACACGACATTTATATATAAAATAGACTAAATTTGGTCAAAATGAAAATATCACTAAGTCACTAAAGTTAAATAGTAATTAGAATTGAATTTTTGTATAAATCGATTTAGTTATAAATGAAATGTATTAAACCGATAAAAATGGTTAACCGTTATAAAAATGAATTAAATCGTGTGCTACTGCCTTTGCAAATATTGGACTGTTGGTCTTGGACATACGGACTAAATGAACCAACCACGATACTATTATTTTAAAAATGAAAATCGCTAAACTTAGTTAATAGACGACTAAAATTAACTAAGTCTCATTTTAAAATGAATATCATTATCACTTTTTACAAATCGAACTTAACGTTTTTAAAAACTAGTATTTTAAAATGAATATCATTATCACTTTTTACAAACCAAACTTCACATTTTTAAAACTAGACTTTTAAAATATTTTCAAAAATCACTAAGTACAAAACGAACATAACGACTTTGAAACTAGAAATTTATACTTAGCAAATAAAAAGAAATCTAAGTTTATACTTAGGAAAAATATCAATGTATAAGAATACTTATAAAATATTTATAAAATACGTATAAATATAAAAATACGTACAAGTATTAGAATACGTATAAATATAAAATATGTAGAAATACGAATACGTATAAAAATACGTATAAAATACGAAGTATAAAAATACGAATACGTATAAAATACGGTGAATAGTGAATAGTGAATAGTGAATAGTGAAAAGTGAATAGTGAAATATTGAAAATAATTGAAAATTTTACTAAGTATAGAAAATTGAAATTGAATAAGTAAATAACTTAAAGTGTTTTGAAAAGCACTTAAATAAAATTTGACATATTAATAAACATATCAAAATATAAACTTAAAAATGTTAATAATTAACAACACTTCAAATAATAAACGAATATGTTATGTGATGATACGAAACCAAATAAAATACTTCAACGTTTGACGCTGAGACTAGGAGAGTCTAGTAACATGTGATATGTAATATCAAATAAATAATAAATCTTGAGTAAGTTAAATAAAAGGTCAAAGCTTGAGCCTCCGTTATGAAAACGTCAATCAGGCGCGTGAAGTGGGGTAAGATAGTCTTGAATACGGATACCACTATCTCTGCCTCTCGACGCCGTCATCCCGGTTAGTGTGGTTTAAGCCGGCAGCTTTATTGGATAGCATGCTGCCCATGCCTTTACGCCTTAAGTCATACTGCCTAAGCCGTACAAGATAATGGAAATGCCCACTCTTTATTGGGCCTGCCTCAGGAAATAGTCGTTTTATTCAGAGGTAAGGTGCTCTATGAATAGCATAGCCTACTCTTATCGAGAATACTCATATATGCATATTAGACTTGGGTGTAATTCACCTTATTTCGCTAGGGGTATCAGGACACCCGCGACCTTATGGATTTGGGTTTATTATCGGCGTTATGGATTTGCGTCTTATATGACTTTATGGATTTGGGTCATATATCAGCTTTATGGATTTGGGCTGGATATGGGTTCTATCTCCTTGCCGTGTTTCGTTCTTAGTGGGCGCGACATTTGCATTCGTTCTTGCCACATGTACAGATCACTTGACGGGAATATAACTGAAGCTCGAATCATTTCGAACACTAGACGATGAGATGCAAGTAATATAGTATTCGGCGTGGTTTACGAGTCGAGTAAGCCGCTGCACTATGGTAGCGAGATGCAAGCGACTAGAGTACAATGGCCTACTCAGTGGTCAGGCTCGTAAGCAGTTTATGTGTTGTCTGTTGTATGATTAAGTAAGAACGAGTGTGTACCATCTTCGAAAACTAAAGACCACAAATTTCTGAAGTGAATCGAGTCTGTATGATGAGAATGATATTGTATGTACGTCTGTTTGCGATCTAATATCGCGTTGTAATCTTGTTGAATTATTGTGATACTATTGTTATGATATTATATGTTATGTGCTTTCATAACTGAATATCATGCTTATTATGACTTATATGTCTTTATATGCTATTTGTAATAAGCATGTTTACGTTTTTATCATAACGTTATAATTATAAAGCGATAGTAATAAACCAAAGTAATTGAAATCGAGGGTAAGTATGAGCATAGCTAGTCACTGTCCGCTAAGCGGGCACCCCCCCCATCAGTTTATTGTGCAGGACGTTCGTGGACCAGGAGCTGGGTTTTGGATGGAGCCACGAGACGTTTTTATTGCTTTTCCTTAGTTGTTTTCGAGAGAGATGTAATATATATAACGCTACTCTTTTAAATTCCCGTATTTAGAGTTGTTTTATTCAACTCTTAAACGATGATGTAATATTTTGGGTTCTTGTATAATTAATAACGCTGGTTTAAGACTTAATTAATTTCCGCCTTAGTAATTAAAGTCGACTAAAAACCAGGTTGTTACACAAAACTCTCTCTAAAATAAGAAATAAGTTCTTATATTTTACTAAGTGTTAGTATAAATATTATTCACATATTATCAAGCTTTTGCTAGTGATTTCTAGATCAAAATCACTTGTGAATTTGGAGTAGTTCTTGGGTGCTATCTAAAGGAGGTTTCCTATTTTGAAAACCCGGGTTTTGGAGGATCATCCTAAACACTAGCTCAAGAAACAAAACTAGAAAGGAGTTCTAGTTTTGTGCCCTAATTTCCCTTTTAAGAAAGGTATAAATCTCTTTAAACTTATAACAAAGTATGTTTGTTACCACATAGATCTTGCTCATCAAATTAGAGTAATTTAATTTACACTAATATTTGATTAGTGAATGGGATGAGATCCTTACAAGTGGTATCAGAGCTTAGGCTTGTGGTTACAAATTTATTTTGTTGTTTTTGGAGTTTTATATATTTATTGAGAATAAATATGATAAAATCCGAAAATGGTGTTAAAAGTGGTTTTAACACGAGATTTTTATAGAATACAAATTTTCTGTTCTCATGAAGTTACTGGTCAAATTTCGTAATTTTTGAAATTTGTTTGCTATTTAAAATGAGTTTTATACAAAACCGAGTCAAAAAGTGAGTTTTTGGCTAAAATAATACTTATAAATAGTTATAGTTGGAATCTGGTCTCGAAAGTTCTACACAGTGATATTTCATATTTATACTTTCTGCATGTAAATTTTGCAAAGTCAGATTTTGAGTTTTGAATATTTATTCATTTATTTGTTTAAAATCGGTATATAATGCATTTTATGTCCAAAAATATAGTAAACGTTGTTTTCTGGGCATGAAATTTATACCAATATCTTTATACATTATGAGGATGCTCATGTATAAATTTGGGATTTTTCCTCACTGTTTTGGACGTTTTGTTGATTTTATGAGATAAAATCGATGAAATAGTATGTTTATTGTTATAAATATAATTCGTAAAAGTTTTTGACCAAGTTTTTCTTTTTTGACATCTTGGAAGTGTTCCAGAATGTACAAAAGTTTTTCCAAAATAAAAATGGTTTTATTTTATATTATTATGTATTTTGAATGCTTTATTCATAAAATGTTATGATTAAAGTTAAAAATAATTAGCAAATGACCATGTTTATGAACTAAAATCACCATAAGTTAGTATGAACTAATTTTGGGTGTTCTAAATTAGTTTAGAAGTTTTAGTTCAAGCTTAAAATGTGTTTTAAGCATTATTGATTAATATGAGATTAATCGATTAAAAATGAGATCGGTTTGAAACGATTTAATGCGATTATTGTTTAGGGCGATTTTGGCATGTTTTATTTATAAGCTTTCTTTATGCATGTTTGAATGAATGTTTATTTTTGAATGAATGTTTATTCTTACTAGTATGGCCATAGTTGTTATATTTTTACCGATATTACCCGTAATGAAAGGGAATATCGTGTGGGTTTGTAATTAAATGCGATCTCGTATCGCCGGTTTGTAATTTAATAGTTTATTTCATTTACAAATGTATAATAGGATTGATATGTATTCATTTGTAAATTTATACTTGTAACTATTTGTAATCCGAAGACCGGCGATGGATCGAGATGGAGCCTTAGAAGTGTTCTAAAGCTAGCAAGGAGGGGCCTTGGATGAAGCCCATATGAAGAGGGACCAAAGGAGTTGGTTTCCAATTTGTAACTCCTTGTAATTTTAATTACTTTTAGGTGGCCATACTAGGTTTTTGCTTATGCTTGTGCTTGTTTGATTGCTTATTTTCCGCACACATGCCAAAATCGCCATGCATGCCTCGATATCCCACTATGATTGTCGTTTTAGGTCGCCATTCTTAAATTAGTTTACTTATAAAAGAATTTTAATGACTAAAATTGACAAGATCACCCACATTTTAACAAATGAATTGAGATTAAGCCTTTCCAAATGTAGCGACTATGAACCCCATGTTCGTGAGGACCTCCGCAACGTGGAACCTTGTTACCATGGTGTGGAACCCGGGATCGGACGGGACCCAACTCGGCGTCTTGCTTAAGGGCGGATTAAGTTAAAAAGACTAATTTAAAAAAACCTTTAAAACTGTTTTGGAGTCGCCACCTAATTATCGCGGAAATTAGGAACCTGCTATCATGTCCTAAGCCTAAAGACATGTCCTAGATTTTGGAGCACGCCGACACCCCTAGATCTAAGGCTTGTGAAACCAGATTAGATTCGGGGTGAGGGTACTTTAGAAAAAGAGTTAATTCAATTAATGATTTATGAAAACCTTTTAGAAAAGCCTATGTAAAAATAGCCTCTACTGACCTAGAACAATCCATGTAAGATGATATTTGAGCTAATGTTATCGCTACGTACAAGTGCGATAAGTTTGTAAAAGAATGCAGATGCAGATGCAAAAAGATTGATTAAAACCCTCAGTTTAGCATGTTTAACTTGTTAACGAAAACGGTTCAGTTAAAGGTCGAATTCATTGTTTAAGTTGATTTTAATGCAAAATAAGAAGGTGCAAGATGCATGCAAATAAAATAAAGTTCAATTGTCCATTGGTTTATTTTATAAGGGTCGGTTGCTTATGCGACTTTGGCGTGTCATCGGATATGGAGTGTACCCGAAGTAAATAGAACACTTGGAGTGCAAGCGCGCTGGGTGCCAAAGCCGGGGGGGCACTAGAGTGTAGTCCCCTTTGTTAGTCCATAGAAAATAAGAAAAAGCTTTGATCCAAGTGGATCGGTACCTACCTTGTCCTGACGCTTCAGATCTGGGCAGAGCTTCGCTTCTTGAACTTAAAAGGAGGATGAATTCAACACGGGATGGTGTGTTGAACTCAAGGATTTGAGTGCGTGAGGCTTTGAGAGAGTTTTGTAGTGTGTTTTCTGTGAAAGCTGGGTGTAAATTGTGAAGAAATTGTGTTTTTCGAGGTTGGGTATAGGGGTGTATATTTCTTAAAACCTCGGAGAAATTAGGAAATTCGGGGATAAAAACAAGCCAGGAAACCGCATAGGCTTATGCGGTTGCCCAGGCAAACCGCATAGGCTTATGCGGTTGCCACCCCAAACCGCATAAGACTATGCGGTTTGAAGGTGTGGTTTTTTGCGTTGTTTCCTAGTTCCGGTTTGATTATATTTCGAAAAGATTTAGTATAATCCTTACTTGCACGTCACGGAAAAGGCTAGGATATTTCTGAGATATTTTGATGTTCAGGGCTTTGGAGTGCGGGCCAAAGGCTGGGTTTGGGCTCGGTTTCGGGCCCGAGACCCGGAAAAATGAAAAAGGTGTATTTGCATAGATTTTGTGAAATAAGGTAAGACGTGAGGTTGTATTTTGTGTAAGAGGAGGCTAAAGGGAAGATCTAGCCGCCGGGCCTAAATTTAGGGATTTAGGAATGCTGAATTAGACCTTGTTAATGTAAAAGGGCTAATTGTAGTGCAAATGCGAAGCTCATGCCAAATGAAGCAGGACAAGGACCTAGCTAGACTCCAAATGGACAAAATGAACGTTATTTAAAGCGACGTAAAGCGACCTTAATCATTTTAACATTTCAAACGACTCAAAATGAATTCGACATTAGTTAGAACCGTTTAAGTCAACGTTAAAGCATGCGTAATAAAAGTCCGTGTTACATCACAGGGTTTTGTTTGGGAGGGTACGGATATGGGTATCCACAGAGCCCCGGTTTGATCGAGCTCGGACTAGAGCGCTAGTCAAACTCCACGACCATATCCAGGACCATTACGGTCTCGTCTGATCGGTGAACGGCGTGTGTCCATGGGTGAGACGGGGACTTCGAACCGGGCTGAACGGGGGGGGGCGTGCGCATTTTAAGGACTTGGCGGTCCATGCATGCTATAAGAACTCACCGCCGAATGTCTTCGTCGTGCTTGTTGTACTGTCGTTGTTGGTGCCTTTGTATATGCTTGGTATCGTCGGATGCCTGGGGCTGCTGCTTGTAATGTCTTCGTATTGCATGTGTTGAAATGTAAGAAGGGCTAAAGTGCAGGGGTGCATGTGCTTGTAAGATGCTTGGGGTATGCGTGAGGTGTACAATTGAGTAGGGGTGTTCATGTAGGTGTTAGTGTAGGTCTCGTGAAAGAGCGTCCGTGTAATGCTTGAACTCGCCGAGGAGTGTCTATGTAGATTGAAATGCTTGGAGTTAGGTGTATATTGCAGAGTGCTTGTGCTTGGGCTCGCCGAGGAGTGTCTATGTAGTCGTAATTGCATATGATTGCCTTCCGTTGAGGAGAAAATGATGTAATGCTCGTGAGGAGCGTTCGTGTTTCTGCTTCTGTACCGTACATTAAATGCTTAATATACGCGTATGGCGGACTGTAGGTGACGCCTTGAACTAAGCACGGGACGTACTTGGAATTGCATTAGGGCTAAGATGAGTTAGGAATTCAAAAGTAGGCGTAAAACGAGGAAAAATCGAGAAAAACCACAGGCAGAAACCGCATAGCCTTATGCGGTTCATGGTGCAAACCGCATAAGGTTATGCGGTTTGCCTTAGTGGCTGTAGGGGCCTATATAACATGAGTGAGGCCGTGACTTTGCTCATTATACTCATTTCGGTTTCTTGCTCTAAAAAACGCCGTTTTTCGATTTCTCAACCGTTTTTGCTCGTTTTTCTTGCGTTGTCTTGCTATGGCATCAGGTAATGCTCCATTTGGACTTGCTTTTACGTTATTTTTCGTTGTAATTAGCTAGTTTTGCCTTGAAATGTTGAAAAGACGGGTTTTGCATGAAAACCCGAGTTTTGCTTGAAATTTGCCGTTTGAATGCTTGAAATTGTCGTCATTGTGTTGCATTATGCCATGTGAACGTGTATGTGTGAATTAATTGTGATTTAGACCGTCTTTGTGTGAAAAACGTCCAAATTAGGTTTTGGGCCCGAAAACGAACCCGGATTTTCCGACCCGGAATTTCAATTAAACTTCGGTGTAGGATGCCCATAGTGTGTATAGCATGCCTATAGCGTTAGTTTTGCGAAAATGTCGAGTTAAGGCTTTCAAATCGCCGTCTTAAGTCGTAGTTATACGGAGTAATTAAGGCGAATTGGGGGTTTTTGATCGGGGTGACCAAAATGCAATTGCTTGTAATAGTTTGTTGTTGGGGACTATTATGGCGCGTAGAAACCATAAAGTTGTAATTTTGAGGTGTAGAGAACGGTTTTCGGCTTAATCGTGAATTAGGCCTAAAAATGCTCTGTAGGGCGTATAGTGCAACGTGTAGAGGGATGTATATGTATTATGTGCGTATTATTTGTGTGTATTTGTGTATGTGTATGCCAAGTTGTATGCTTGCATGTATGATAGCTGTATGTATTGGTTGTGTTTGGTTGCAGGAGAGGGTTCTTGTCGTATTACGAGATCAAGATCTCGTAAGAGTACTAGCTCGAGGACTGAGGGAGCCTCTAGCTCGAGTAGTTTGAGGCGTACGCGTAGTGAGAGGGATGCTGACCCTCGAGACCTGCCCACGAGGCGTGGTCGATCCACGGTAGGTGGTCGTGGTCGTGCGGGCGTGACCACGTGCACGATCCTCGAGGATGAGCTTGCTCAAGAGCCGTGGATGGTGGAAGTCGAGATGGGCGTTCTTGAGGCCGAGGAGGCCGAGGAGGCTGTGCCTAGGGCGAGTAGCTCTAGGCCGCGAAAATCACGTGCGAACAGGGCGTTTGCCAAGGGCTGGGATGGCCATGACCTTCTACTTGCTCCAGAGAGATACGTCTCCTATCGGGCTACGATGGGTTGGCGGAAAGGTCCGATGAGGACTTTCTCGGGCGTCTCGTCCGTGATGTATGCTTTTGAGAAGAAGCTTCCGGAGGGTGCGCAAGCTTGGGTGCTGCGCAGTGCTTTTGGTCCTCTAGTTGAGCATTGGAGGGCGATTGCGAGTTCGAAGTTGACGGCGAACCTGATGCTGATCAGGGCCTTCCTTGACAGGTATTGGGATACGACGACGACGTTTCACATGCCCGGCTTCGAGGCCGGCATTACCTTGTCAGGGTACGCGGTCATGACGGGGCTTCCGTTCGGGGACCGCGATATGAGCTTTGAGTTTGCGCCGTCCGTTGAGGACGAGGTGGTGACTGCCGCGATTGGCGGTGGTTTGGAGGTGGAGTACGAGGGTAACCCACCTTATGTGATCAAGACTAGCTTCATCCTGGAGTATTTTGAGGCGAAAACCGAGCGAGGTCCCTCTGAGTGGACTGACGAGCAGAACGCTCGTTTGTGATTGTGGTGGTTTGTTAGTGCCGTGTACTTCGGCGATAAGGGTGAGAGGGCGGCGACGTCGGTCCTGATGCATCTCGTAGATTGGGGTGCGATCGGGACACTAGACTGGGTGTCGCCATCCTTGGGTTTGTGTATTCGATTCTGCATGGAAGCGGTGAGGCCGCGGGTCATGGATCGAGGGTCGAGACTGTCCTTAGTCTCGCCTGGGTTTGTGATGGAGGTATGTATTGATTTTGTTTCTGTTTTAGATGCATTGTTATTCGTCTTTGTTGTCTTGTAATGTGTTTTTGTACGTGCAATCGTGGATCTTCAGTCACTTCCCTTTTCTGCTGCCTCCGCGTCTTTGTGGACGATTCCATGGTATATCCGGCGGTGCAGATTGGGGCACGTGGTAACCGCGGCGGCTTTTGACTGGTCGTATGACGAGGTTCGGGACCGTCTGAACCGGATGCGGTTTGATCAGGTTCGTGCTTGAACCATTTTAAATAGACTGTACTTAAAATGATTGTATTTATGAGTGTTTGTTTTTATTTTTGTTTGTAGTTCGTGCCGTTCCCGTGGGGCCAGTATGCGGGCATTCCTGAAGGCATCGGGGCGCGGTTTGCATTGCGAGAGACCCAGCGTCTGTACTTGGCGACGCCGTATGGGCCGGTTTGGTACCTTGGAGAGCGTTTGGTCTTTCAGGCAGGGTGGCCAGCTCCGGTGGTGCCTAAGGACCCGCCGAGAGTCCTTTTCGAGCGAGGGGTTTCGGCTCAGGATCGGATGGCGCTGTACGGGGAAGGAGAGTCGGTGAGTCTTCTCTGTCCTGGGGAAGACTATGGCCAGTTTGCTCAGTCTCGGCTTGCTTGTGGGCCGATTGAGGTATGCTTGCTTGCTTCTTTGAGGGTGCGTAAGGTAATTTTTGCGAAAAATTTCCCTGACGTGTGCATGACGTGTGCTTTTGTAGTTGTTTGATCCTGAGATGGCGGAGCAGCCTGGTGACTTTCCTACCACTGTTGAGTATGACGAGTCGGGTGTCCGTCGTACCTTCACTTTGCCGACGTACTTGCCGGTGACTACCGATGCGGGCATGGACAGCTGGACGGGCAGGGTGAAGAAGGTATGTATCTTTGTCTTTGTATATGTGAGTGAGAGTCATGTTTTTGTGTTACCCCCTCGAGTTTGGCTTAATTTGAGTGAAATTAAGGCAAAATGGAGAAAAATTTGAAGTGTTTTTTGTGTTATGTATCGCAGGTGGCGAAGGAGGCTCATAAGAAGTTATGGCGGATAGCCAACAGGTGGAGGATGGCTTGGGCTGAGCAGGCTGCCCAGTTGTGTCAGAGCCGGGCTGAGACGGCTCAGATTCGGCGCGAGTTTGACGAGTATCGTCGTCGTCATCCGGAGTGAATTTGTGTATCATAGATTGTATGAACCTTTGTGTACATGTTGTAGCTTGAACTTGAACTGTGATTGTTGTTGTGAACCTGTTTGGTAAGCTTGTTTGAAAAATGAAATGATTCCCGAGTGGGATGCATTGATGTTGATTTTAGATTGTGAAAATGCGTTTGCGAAAAGTTCATTTTAAATGCGAAATGAGCTTGCATGAGTGTCGAAAATGTTATGTTTTGACTCGTGGTAGGAATCGTGGATGCTGAAGCGAAATGTAATGTTGCTGCGTGGGAAACAACAAAAGGATGTCGTAGCCTAATGTAGATTGTAGTGTTTAGGAAAAGCAAAATTAGGAAAGTTGCGAGAAAACCCGCCCCTTGAAACGCATAGCCTTATGCGGTTTAGGGTCAAACCGCATAGGCTTATGCGGTTTGTGGTGCAAACCGCATAAGGCTATGCGGTTTGGCGGCGTGGCTGATAACGTTGTGTTTCCATATTCCGTATTATGTTTTGTATATAAGGAGGGGGGGTGCGTGCCATAATCTTCATTCACAACACTTCTTTTCTTTTCTTTTAGTACAAGTTTTTGCTCTCATAAATATATTAGGTATATTTATAAAAGTTTGTTGTTTTTTTTTTTTTTGGTATTCAGGAAAAATGGTTGAGCATTTTGATGCTCTTTTGAAGAGGTGGACTTCCTCACTAAGTCTGGGAATGAAGAGGGCGGTGTATGATGATGGTGCGGGTGTTTTTATTGGCTTTCGTCAAATGAAAGTCGATCTTGACTTCCTTGATGCGTGCTTAGATTATTGGGATCCTAGCTTGCATGTGTTTAGGTTTCCCGGGGGAGAAGTGTGTCCTTTAATGTAGGAGTTTGCGGCCATTGCGGGGTGGTCGAAACGGACTAATCCTGTGGTTGTAAGGAGTGAGCTTTGCTATAACGGGATGTTGCGAAACTTCCTTGGGATGACAAATGCTCAGGCTGCAGGTTTGTTTGAGGGAGGTAAGGTGAATATGCTTCTTTTGTGTCAACGTTACGTGAATAAGGTGGACACCAGTATTTCGGACCGTTCTAGGCGGAGGGCCCTTGCTTTTTGTTTGGTTCATCGTTATGCTTTTGCGGGGTCCATGCCAGATGGGGTGTTCGAGAGCGCGAGGTATGCTCGCGCTGTCGAAGAGATGGAGAGGGGATATGATCCTTCTGCTTTGATTCTAGCGGAGACCATACTGGGCTTAGACGACCGTTCAGCTAATCGTCTGAGCTCGTACCGGGGTTGCGCTAGGATTCTCAACATTTGGCTCATGGAGAGGCTAAGTGTGTATAAAGCCCTTCCCCTTGGTGGTGTCTTCAAGGCTGCGGCGACGACGTCGCGAAAGATGGAGTGGGCTGACCCTCGGGAGCGTTCACTCAACTACTTCCGGGGGTTCGTGAAGGAGAGCGCCATTCGCTGGTATGTGTCATGGTGGCATATTACGGCGATTACGGCGCCGTCTGTTGCGAATGCGGCTCGTGGGTTGATGTTGTGCGGATTTGAACGAGGGGTGTGGATTCATCCTCTTCGCTTGAAGAGGAAAATCGGGCTTGCTCAGACCATACCCGAGCAGGATACTCAGGTTGGAGGGCTTGTTGTCCTAAACAACCAGATGATCGACGCTTGGATCCGAGGATGGCCGGACCGTATTACTTGGGCTGTTCCGGAGCATATAGAGTCTACTCGTGTTACGGACTTCTACACGCGATGGTATCGTTCCAATGATCCTCAGGAACGGGAGAATCAGAGGAGGAGAGAGAAGAGTGGGCCAAGGCCCTCCTTGGCGTATGAGGTGGTGCGCGAAAGGAGAGACTATGGTGATCTTTGCGCCGTTAATGTGGATGTGTCTACTTCGAGGCCTGCGCGGGAAAGGCTTGGAGCAAGGGTGACCGCTAAGGATCGTCTAGGGTCAAGGATCGAGGAGCCCCCAGTCGAGCAGGACGAGAATCCGATCGAGCCCCCAGGATTTGAGAGGACTGTTCCCGTGATCTGTTCGAAGATTGTGGCGGATCGGCCTCTTGAAGATGAAGAGGCTAATCCGAAGCGACTGAAGATGGCTTAGTTTGTTTTGCTTTGTTTAAAGAAATTTTCTGTATTCAAATACATGTTCTAGATTCGAATAAAGGGTTAAGGAGGCTTGTTCCTAACTCATTTCTAAATTGCGAAAAATTCTAAATAAAGTAATAAAATAGAATTAATTTGCTTTTGCCTTGTCTCGTTGCTTTCTTTTGCATTGAAATGTTCTCGACCTTTTTAAGCTTTGAACATTCGTATTCTGTCTTAAAATCCTCGACCTTTTTAAGCTTTGGATATGTTTGTTTGATTCGTTTGTTCTTAAACCCTCGACCTTTTTAAGCTTCGGACTTGGATTCTTTTGTTTTATTTTGTGTTGACTGTGCTCTCGACCTGTTTAAGCTTTGAGCGTGTCTTTTTGTGAGTGCATCGCCCTTGACCTTTTTAAGCTTTAGGCTTGCGTGCTAGGAAGTTCGGTTGTGCTTTTGACAAGCTGCCTACGTATCCGCGTTTCACGGAATCAAACCGGCGTAGTTTGTGTGATTCGGTTGAGCTCTTTGCAAAGCTGCCTACGTATCCACAGTGCGTGGAATCAAACCGAGCGTAGTTCACCCATGCGAGAATGAGTTTTTTTTTTTTTTGAAATACATTGCAAATTTGTTTGTGTTTAGGGGTAGTATTTCTTGAGTTGATCAAGATTTGTTGGCAATCGGAAGTCCTGGCCGTCAACGTCAGTTAACTTCGCGGCTCCTCCAGGGAGGATTTCCTTGACCAAGTACGGTCCGGCCCAATTAGGTTTGAATTTTCCTCTTGGGTCGACTAGTAATGGTGCTCGGACTGATTTGAGTAGTAGGTCACCCACTTTGATATTTCGTGGCTTGACCCGTTTGTTGTAGGCGCGTTGTAAGCGAGATTGATACATTCGGACTGTACTTAGTGAATGTAACCGTCTTTCGTCTAAAAGGATGAGTTGCTCGTATCGTTCGCGTGCCCATTCGGCTTCAGGAATGTCTGCTTCCATAAGAATTCGAAGGGATTGCATTTCGATTTCTACGGGTTGGACGGCTTCCATCCCGTAGGTTAAGAAGTAGGGTGTCATGCCTGTGGGTGTGCGGATTGTGGTGCGATATCCCCATAATGCAAATGGGATTTTGTTGGGCCAGTCGTGGCAGGTGTCGATCATATTTTTGAGGATTGAAACGACGGTTTTGTTTGCTGCCTCGACCGCGCCGTCAGTTTGTGGTCGATAGGGTGATGATTTATGTCGTTGTATCTTGTATTTGAGAAGAAGTGGTTCGACTTCTCCTTGGAAGTGTGTGCCTTGGTCGCTTATAAACTCGTGGGGTATGCCGTAGCGGCAAATGATGTTGTTTTGTATGAATTTCGCAACTTCTTTTGTGCCTAGTGTACGGTATGATGCGGCTTCGACCCATTTGGTGAAATAGTCGATGGCCACGAGGATGAAGCAGTTTCCTCCTGCTCCCACGGGTTGAACTTTGCCTATGACGTCAATTCCCCAGGTTGAGAAAGGCCATGGCGAGGTTAAACTGTATAGTGGTAAAGGGGGTATGTGTTGCACATTTGCAAAAATTTGGCAATTATGCCAATGTTTGACATATTTTGCGCAATCGGCTTCCATGGTGGTCCAGTACCATCCTAGCCTTATGATTTGTTTGCACATGGCTCGTGCGTTCATGTGTGGTCCGCACTCGCCGTCGTGTACTTGGGACATGATTTCGTGTCCCTTTTTGTGGTCGACGCACAAGAGTGGTGTGCCTTGAGGTGTCTTTTTGAGTAGTTGGCCCATTTCCATTACGAATTGTGATGATAATAGGCGTAGGGCTCGCTTGGCTCGTTTGTCGATGTTTGGTGGGTATTCACCGTTTGTTTTGTAGTTGATGATTGCTTGGTACCAAGGGTCGGTTTGTTCTTCCTCGGTTTCAATGTCACAGATGTAGGCGGGTTCGTTCCGTCGTTCCACGACGATGGGTAGCGTTTCCATCCCCGGGGGTATGTTGATTAGTGACGCGAGCTTGGATAACGCGTCGGCGAATTGATTTTCTTCGCGAGGGAGGTGTATGAATTCTACGTGATAGAATTCGTTTATGAGCTCTTGTATTTTGTTTTGGTATAGTGCTAGGTTTTCATTAAGTATCTTCCATGCTCCGGATAATTGGTTGATTATGAGGGAGGAGTCCCCATAGACTCTTATATTGCGGGCGTTGAGTACAAGCGCTGCTTGGAGACCGTGCAAGCATGCTTCGTATTATGCGGCGTTGTTTGTTACGTCAAAATCCAGTTTGATGGATAAGGGGGTGTGTTCGCCATTCGGGGATATGAGAAGTATTCCTACTCCACATCCTCGATAGTTGGAGGAGCCGTCGAAGTACAACTCCCATTGTTCTTGGTTGATATTGTAAATCCCATCGTCTGGAAGGGATGTCGTGTCGATGATTGGCTCTTCGTTGATTGCATTTTCTGCTAGGAAATCAGAGACTGCCCGTCCTTTGATTGCTTTGAGGGGTACATACTTAAGGTCGAATTCGGCTAGGAGCAGTGTCCATCTGGCCATTCGTCCGTTAAGCACAGGTTTCTCGAAAAGGTACTTTACGGGGTCCATTTTTGAGTAGACCTTCGTTTGGTGTGCTAGCATGTAGTGACGGAGTTTTTTGGATGACCATACCAATGCTAGACAGCTCTTCTCGACGGGTGAATATCGAGTTTTGTAATCGAGAAATTTCTTGCTTATGTAGTAGATTGCATGTTCTTCGCCGTTTATCTCTTGAGCGAGCATGGCGCCCATGGCGTTAGGGGTTGTTGTGAGGTACAAGGACAGTGGCACATCCTTTTGGGGTGGTCGTAGAACTGGCGGGTTGGTTAGTAATTCTTTGACCTTGTCAAATGCCTTTTGACATTCTTCGTCCCATTCAACGTGGTCGGTTTTCTTGAGTTTCTTGAAAACTGGTTCACATATCATGGTGAGTTTACTAATGAAGCGTGAGATGTAACACCCGGTGTTGTCCGAGGTTATTCGGGCCGGGTTCCCCGTTGAAGTGGTCCATGTGGTGAGCTCAAGTGACCTAGTGCTTAAAAGGATTGTAAGTATTACTCATATCAACAAGATGCATCTTCTTTTCTGGTGGCTCATCTTAAGAACTCTTCAGTTAAGCGTGCTTGCTGGAGAGTAGTCTTAGGATGGGTGACCTCCTGAGAAGTTCTCAGGATGTGCACGAGTGAGGACAAAGTGCGCTGGAAAGGACCCGTGTTGGTTTGTGGGCGATGTACGCAGCCTGGCGAGCTACCGTGAGTGACCTTCCGGCCTTCAGTTAGGGTCGGGGTGTTACAAATGGTATCAGAGCAACCCGGCGACCGTGTGGTCGAATCCTAGGTACGCACCTAGCCGTGTGGTCGAATCCTAGGTACGCACCTAGCTGGGGAGGATTCTGGAATGCTATATTGTAAGTAGCTACCAGGCGCAACGAGGACGTTGCATTCTTCAAGTGGGGGTGTGTAACACCCGGTGTTGTCCGAGGTTATTCGGGCCGGGTTCCCCGTTGAAGTGGTCCATGTGGTGAGCTCAAGTGACCTAGTGCTTAAAAGGATTGTAAGTATTACTCATATCAACAAGATGCATCTTCTTTTCTGGTGGCTCATCTTAAGAACTCTTTGATTAGCGTGCTTCTTTGGAGAGTAGTCTTAGGATCTTTGGGTGACCTCTGGGAAGTTCTCGGGATGTGCAGTGAGGACAAAGTCTTGTTTGGAAAGGACCCGTGTTGGTTTGTGGGCGATGTACGCAGCCTGGCGAGCTACCGTGAGTGACCTTCTGGCCTTTAGTTAGGGTCGGGGTGTTACATGAGATGTATTGGATTTGGCCCAAGAAACTTCGAATTTCGTCGAGGTTCTCCAGGGGTTGCATTTCTAGAATTGCTTTGACTTTCGAGGGGTCGACCTCGATGCCTCTTTGGCTCACTACGTGTCCTAGTAGTTTACCGGACTTTACTCCAAAAGTACATTTTTGGGGGTTCAGGCGCATTTTGTATTGTCGTAGGCGAGTGAAGAACTTGCGGAGGTTAGGGATGTGACCACTCCTCTCTTTTGACTTCACGATCATATCGTCGACGTAGATTTCGACTTCTTTGTGCATCATGTCGTTAAAAGGGTTGTAGCGGTGCGTTGGTATGTAGCGCCGGCATTGATTAGGCCGAAGGGCATGATTGTGTAGCAGTATGTGCCCCACGGTGTAATGAAGGCCGTTTTTGCCATGTCTTCGCAGGACATTTTGATTTGATTATAGTCTGCGTAGCCGTCCATGAAGGATAGGAGGGCGTGATCAGCGGTGTTGTCGACTAGGACGTCGACATGGGGTAATGGAAAGTCATCTTTGGGACTAGCTTTGTTCAAGTCGCGAAAGTCAACGCATACTCGAATCTTGCCATTCTTTTTCAAGACTGGGACCATGTTTGAGACCCATTCAGGATACTCGATGACTTGGATGAAGCAAACTGCGGTTGTTTTTCGATTTCTTCCTTAACCATAAGGGACCATTCGGGGCGTAGTCTCCTTAGCTTTTGCTTGATGGGTTTGTTACCGGGTTTAATGGGGATGCGGTGCTCGGCTATGCTTCGTTCGATTCCGGGCATATCTTTGTATGACCAAGCGAATACGTCCTTGAATTCGCTCAGAAGTTGTGTGAATTGGGCGCGCTCGCGTTCATCTAGTGAGGCACCTAGTTGTAGTTCTCTTGGTTCTTCGGGGGTTCCCACGTTTATGGTTATGGTTTCCTCGATGATTGGGTCTTGTGTCTTTGGGTGAACAATGTTTGCAATGTATTTGTTTAATGATTCATTTGTTTGTTCATTTTCATCGCATGAGTTAGTGTCTTTTGTATTTTGCGTTTTGTTTGTTGCTTGTTGATTTTTGTTTGTTTGTATTTTGTTGTTTGTTTTAGCTTGAGACAAGGAGTAAGCAAATTTATTCATTTCATTATTTTGAAGAGAGTTATTCGACAAATCGGAAAATTGCTTGGAGCTAGCCTCCGTAAAAAGGAAATCTAAACTAAAGCTAGAGTCTAGGATAGATGGGTCGACAGATGACCCGACACTAAGAGCATTAAAAGCTAAAAGAATCTTTTCTTCTTCGTCGTCTTCTGTGCCGTTGGAGCTGCTTGAGCTGCTTGAGTTGTGATGTAGATTGCGTCGTTGCTGGAAGAAAGTGTGGTTTTCATCCGAGGTTTCTTGATTCTTCCTTGATCGATGAGATTTTGGATGGCATGTTTGAGTTTAAGACAACTCTCAGTGCTATGCCCCATGCCCCGATGGTATGCACAGAAGGCGTTGGGGTCCCATGATTTGGATTTCTTTTTCATGGGCGGTTCATTGATAGGTCCGACCGGTTGAAGGTAATCCTTTTCGACCAATTTTTGTAGTGCTACGGCGTAAGGCATGTAGAGTTTGTCGAAATTCCTTGTAGAGTCGTTTGAGTTAAGTTTGTTTCGGCTTTTGTGACTGTGAGCATGTTCTCGATAAGCGGGATCCTCGTAGCTAGACGTGAGATCCTTCTCGATGTGAGTGCCAATTTCGACGAGGTGTTCGAAATTACGTGCATTGCAGAAGTGGAAGTAATATCGCCAGGCGGGTCGTAAACTGAAAAGGAAGGTGTGCATGAGCTCGTCCTCGTGTGGGTGGTCCGGCACTCGGGCAAGTAATTTTCTCCATCGGGCGAGGTATTGGGTAAAGTCCTCTCCGTCTCTTTGGTGTTGGGTGATGAGAGTATGGAGGAAGACATGCTTGTCGGCCTTGTTCTTGGAGCGTTGTTCTAAGCGCGCGGCTTCAAGTTGATGCAAGGCCTTCAAGTTGTCAATGTCCTTGGTGAGTTGATTAACACGGTCACGGAGAGTTCTCAATCTATTGAGGTAAGCCACTTTTGAGGTGCGTTTGAAACGAGGAGTGATGATGCGATTCATGGTGAGTATTCAGCTGAGGCCTGCATTTCACTTCGTATATTAGGGACACGACTCGACCCACTAGACTCACATTCATTTTTAAGCATTCATTTTAGCTCATTTCTTGGTTTAGAAAGACCTTTTATGTTTTGAAAAGAGGAGATTTTCGAAAAGGTTTTAGCTAAAGGAAGCTTTTGAGACGAGGATGTGTGCGCACATCTCGCCTCGATGTTAAAATGTTTTGCTTTGCATCCGTCGGCCCGATATCGGTGATTAGCACGAGGTGAGCTCGAGTTCGGGTGTGTAAAGAGAAAGGATTCGACTTCGAGTGGTTAACAAATCGAGTCGAGGATGTTAAAAGTGGAGTCTAGGCCGTAAGACCTAGAAGATTGAAATCCGCGAGCTCGGGTTTTGTTCCTTGCTCGGGTTTTTGCTTGTTAGTGAAAAAGGAGAATTTTGAGAAAGCTTGTTTCAAAAATTCGCGATAGTTTTGTTTGAAAAGCGTTAGTTTGTTAGATGTTAGGTTCATTTATCTTTGAAACGTTTAAGCGAGTTTTCGAAGATATGAATGCAAATGCTTATTTCGAAAAAGACCATGGAGTGCATAGCCTCGAACTTGTACGTATGACTCAAAAAGGGTGAAAAATGAGTCAGTCGGGTACACCTCCAACTACCTCGAGTACGCTTTGGCAGATACTTAACCCCTTCATATCCTTACGCCGGGGCGATAGGTTTTCTGAAGGGAGCACTGGGGCGGTCGAGATAGTCGTTTACGGCAAGCCGTGGAGGGGCGAGAGGAAAGCTAGTCCGGCATGTGCTTTATCGAGTGGACAAGCCTGCATGTGGGAACCACCTCTCGAGGGTGCAAAGGGTGCCTAGATTCCAAAACGAATGGACTCTAAACGAATGTGCATAGCTCAATTATGTATACTTGGATTGTTCTAAGCTTTCAAGTTTCATCTCTTTATTTTTAAAAAGAAAAAGCTAGTTTTAAGTTTTAAAAATAAAATCTCCCCAGCGGAGTCGCCAAACTGTGGAACCCGGGATCGGACGGGACCCAACTCGGCGTCTTGCTTAAGGGCGGATTAAGTTAAAAAGACTAATTTAAAAAAACCTTTAAAACTGTTTTGGAGTCGCCACCTAATTATCGCGGAAATTAGGAACCTGCTATCATGTCCTAAGCCTAAAGACATGTCCTAGATTTTGGAGCACGCCGACACCCCTAGATCTAAGGCTTGTGAAACCAGATTGGATTCGGGGTGAGGGTACTTTAGAAAAAGAGTTAATTCAATTAATGATTTATGAAAACCTTTTAGAAAAGCCTATGTAAAAATAGCCTCTACTGACCTAGAACAATCCATGTAAGATGATATTTGAGCTAATGTTATCGCTACGTACAAGTGCGATAAGTTTGTAAAAGAATGCAGATGCAGATGCAAAAAGATTGATTAAAACCCTCAGTTTAGCATGTTTAACTTGTTAACGAAAACAGTTCAGTTAAAGGTCGAATTCATTGTTTAAGTTGATTTTAATGCAAAATAAGAAGGTGTAAGATGCATGCAAATAAAATAAAGTTCAATTGTCCATTGGTTTATTTTATAAGGGTCGGTTGCTTATGCGACTTTGGCGTGTCATCGGATATGAAGTGTACCCGAAGTAAATAGAACACTTGGAGTGCAAGCGCGCTGGGTGCCAAAGCCGGGGGGGCGCTAGAGTGTAGTCCCCTTTGTTAGTCCATAGAAAATAAGAAAAGCTTTGATCCAAGTGGATCGGTACCTACCTTGTCCTGACGCTTCAGATCTGGGCAGAGCTTCGCTTCTTGAACTTAAAAGGAGGATGAATTCAACACGGGATGGTGTGTTGAACTCAAGGATTTGAGTGCGTGAGGCTTTGAGAGAGTTTTGTAGTGTGTTTTCTGTGAAAGCTGGGTGTAAATTGTGAAGAAATTATGTTTTTCGAGGTTGGGTATAGGGGTGTATATATACTAAAAACCTCGGAGAAATTAGGAAATCCGGGGATAAAAACAAGCCAGGAAACCGCATAGGCTTATGCGGTTGCCCACGCAAACCGCATAGGCTTATGCGGTTGCCACCCCAAACCGCATAAGACTATGCGGTTTGAAGGTGTGGTTTTTTGCGTAGTTTCCTAGTTCCGGTTTGATTATATCTCGAAAAGATTTAGTATAATCCTTACTTGCACGTCAAGGAAAAGGCTAGGATATTTCTGAGATTGTTCAGGGCTTTGGAGTGCGGGCCAAAGGCTGGGTTTGGGCTCGGTTTCGGGCCCGAGACCCGGAAAAATGAAAAAGGTGTATTTGCATAGATTTTGTGAAATAAGGTAAGACGTGAGGTTGTATTTTGTGTAAGAGGAGGCTAAAGGGAAGATCTAGCCGCCGGGCCTAAATTTAGGGATTTAGGAATGCTGAATTAGACCTTGTTAATGTAAAAGGGCTAATTGTAGTGCAAATGCGAAGCTCATGCCAAATGAAGCAGGACAAGGACTTAGGTAGACTCCAAATGGACAAAATGAACGTTATTTAAAGCGACGTAAAGCGACCTTAATCATTTAACATTTCAAACGACTCAAAATGAATTCGACATTAGTTAGAACCGTTTAAGTCAACGTTAAAGCATGCGTAATAAAAGTCCGTGTTACATCACAGGGTTTTGTTTGGGAGGGTACGGATATGGGTATCCACACATGGGTAAGTAGTGGGAGGAAGTCCCATGCTAATTTGGTTTGGACTCAACCAAATAAGAGTTATTTGGGGCTAATGGATGCATTTTATAGAAAATCATCAACCAAGCATTCTAGTGTAGAATTAGTCAAGTGTTGACTTATCGTTTTTATATAAAAGGAAACATGAGATGTCTAATTTTATATGAAAAACGAGTCTTGGAATCATTTATATAATTTCGTGGGAGATCATTATATAAGTGGACGTTTGTTTTAAAAAGTGTTTTAGCAAATGTCATTAATGAACAACGAATGCTTATATATTTCCTCATATTTGTTGTAGAATTATTTGTTTCAAATCGCAATGGCATCATCATCATCAACTCCCGCGCCCATTTTGGGCAAAGATTCATGGTTGCGAACCGTGATGGATAAGTGTGTCCTTAAGGATGACGGTAGCAACTTTGTCGAATGGGATTCGACGATGAGGGGCGCCGCTACATCCGACAATGTGCTCAAACACCTTACCGATCAACCACCCGCCGAACCCACTTCTCGATCCGGGGCGGCACGAGCCGCCTATGATGAGTATGTGAAAGTGGACAATGACGTGAAAAACGTCTTGATTTGGTCCATGGCACCCACTCTCAAACTCCGTTTTGTCACTCAAAAATGTGCATATGCGATATTCACTCGAGTGACAACCATGTTCTCCAAAGCACCGCAAATAAGGCTTTATGAAGCCGCGGTGCGGTTTTCGATGCAAAGCTTGAGAGGAACCAAAAAGTTGATCCTCATGTGCTCAAAATGATTGAGCAAATAGACACTCTTGAGCGTCAAGAGTGTGCTATACCCAAAGCTCTTGCGATTAACCGCATTCTTCACTCTCTTCCTAACAAGTTTGCTCATTTTCGAGTAAACTATAACATGAACAACATGGATAAGAGTTACCATGAACTTCATGCTCTCTTGGTCCAAGCCGAGAGGGATATGGAAATGAATGAAATGGAGAAGAAAGATGTTCTCTCCATGAAAATGAAGAACATGAATCTAGGAGTAAAGAAGGGGAAGGTGGCTAAGAAAACGCCATCCGTTAAGGGCAAGGGTAAGGGCAAGGCTATTGTGGAAGGTGTTCCACACAAGTCTAAGCCCAAGATCAACAAGGGAAAACCTCTCAATGACACTTGCAAGTATTGCAATGAAGTGGGTCATTGGAAGCGCAATTGTCCCAAGTACAAGAAGGACTTGAAAGATGGATGTGCGACATCCAAAGGTATTCTTCCTTCTAATCTCTATATGATAGACATCAATCATGCTTGCATTTCTACATGGGTATTGGATACCGGATGTGGATCTCACCTTTGTAATCATTTGCAGGGGATGAGAAACGTGCGAGCTCTAGCCAAGGGTGTTGTAGATCTCCGCATGGGCAATGGAGCTAGAGTAGCGGCCGTTTCCGTGGGAACTTTTGTACTCGCTCTTGCTAGTGGTTTAGAGTTGCATTTAAATAACTGTTATTTTTTACCAACTCTAACTAAAAACATTATCTCCGTCTCCGTGTTAGATGCGGAAGGCTTTTGTTTTGTGATAAAGAACAACCGTTGTACTTTTTCATTTAATGAAATAGTTTATGGTGAAGCTATTTCAATTGGAGGTATTTATGTTTTAAATGATGTCAATGATGTTTATCATGTGGAAAACAAGAGGCTCAAAACAAATGAATCAAACAAATCCTACCTTTGGCATTGTCGTTTAGGTCACATAAACGATAGACGCATAAAGAGACTTGTTGAGACCAAGGTTCTCAAACCATTTGATTACGAATCATATGGTACATGCGAATCATGCCACTTAGGCAAGATGACTCGTCAACCCTTTAGCGGTAAAGGGACACGAGCAAGTGAGGTTTTAGGACTCATACATACCGATGTTTGTGGTCCATTAAACATCACCGCTAGAGGAGGATATCATTACTTCATTACTTTTACCGATGACTTAAGTAGATATGGTTATGTCTACTTAATAAGGCATAAAAGTGATGCTTTTGAGAAATTTAAAGAATTTCAAAATGAGGTTAAGAACGAATTGAACAAAAGGATAAAAGCACTACGATCGGATCGTGGTGGCGAATATCTAAGTAATGAGTTTGATTCACATCTTAAGAATTGTGGTATAATATCACAATGGACTCCTCCAGGCACACCACAATTGAATGGTATTGCAGAAAGGAGAAACCGAACATTGCTAGACATGGTTCGGTCTATGATGAGTCAAAGTGAGCTTCCTGGATCATTTTGGGGCTTTGCACTGTTATCTGCTGTTTTCTCACTAAATCGAAGTCCGACTAAAGCGGCCAATAAGACTCCATATGAGAAATGGACAGGAACGGTTCCCTATTTGTCATTCATGAGAATCTGGGGTTGTGAGGCATTCGTCAAGAATAAAACTGACGATAAATTCACTCCAAGGTCTGACAAATGTCTTTTTGTAGGTTATCCTAAGGAAACCTGTGGTTATTACTTCTACAACCCTCACGAGAACAAAGTGTTTGTGGCTCGTGATGCTGTTTTTCTAGAAGATGAATATATTTCTAGAAAACAGAGTGGGAGTAAATTTGAACTTGATGAAGTTCAAGAGCCACAAACCGAAGCAGAAGATGAGGAAACCGTTCCATCGTCTTCTGACACGGTTGTAATCCCTAGGAGGTCAGGAAGAATTAGTCATCAACCTTACCGTTACCTCGGTAACATCGAGGAGGAGGGTGATTTATTGTTATTCGAAAGCAACGAACCCTCAACCTACAAGGCGGCTATAAGTAGCCCCAACTCCGAACAATGGCTTGAGGCCATGAAATCCGAAATGGATTCTATGTACGAGAACCAAGTTTGGGACTTGGTAGATTTACATGAAGGAGTGAGACCTCTATAGTGTAAATGGATATTCAAAATCAAACTCGGCATAGATAAACATATAGATGTTTACAAAGCTAGATTGGTGGCAAATGGCTTTTCAAAAGTCCAAGGTATTCATTATGATGAAACCTTTGCACCGGTTGCAATGCTTCGATCCATAAGGATAATCTTAGCGGTTGCCGCATTTCATGACTATGAAATATGACAAATGGATGTAAAAACCGCCTTCTTGAATGGGATTCTAGAAGAGGAAGTGTATATGACACAACCTGAAGGTTTTGTGGATACGTCCAGCCCTAAGAAAGTATGCAAGCTTAAGAGATCCATTTATGGTCTTAAGCAAGCATCGAGGAGTTGGAATCATAGATTTGATCATGTTATCAAACAAAATGGATTCACTCGGAGTACCGAGGAACCTTGTTTGTACATGAAGTTTAGTGGGAGTAGGGTAACCTTCCTTGTTTTGTATGTGGATGACATACTATTGATTGGAAATGATATTCCAAGTTTGAATTCGGTAAAGGTGGAATTGGGAAACCATTTCCAAATGAAGGACTTGGGAGAGGCACAACGCATCTTGGGTATCCGGATCTATAGAGATAGATCCAAAAGGATACTAGCATTAAGTCAAGAAACTTATATTGATAAGATTCTTGATAGGTTCAATATGAAAGACTCCAAGAGTGGCTTTCTTCCGATGAGTGTAGGAATAATATTAAAGAAATCTCAATGTCCTACGACTCCTGCGGAAATTGAACGCATGAAATTGATCCCTTATGCTTCCGCTGTAGGATCAATCATGTATGCTATGATTTGCACTCGTCCCGACGTCGCATTCGCCTTGAGCATGACGAGCCGGTATCAAGCTAATCCCGGTGAGAGTTACTGGATAGCTGTGAAGAACATCCTTAAGTACTTGAGAAGAACTAAGGATTCGTTTCTAGTGTTTGGAGGAGAACTTGAGCTACGTGTAAAGGGTTACACGGATGCAAGTTTCCAAACTGATGGGGATGATTTAAAATCCCAATCCGGCTATGTCTTTAAGTTGAATGGAGGAGCTGTTTGTTGGAAGAGCTTCAAACAGAGTGTCACTGCGGATTCTACAACTAAGTCGAATATTTGGCAAAGATCTCAAGTCGCTAAAGAAGCTGTGTGGATTCGGCAATTCTTGGATGGAATAAAAGTAGTCCCTAGTGCCGTGGATCCAGTCACTGTTCATTTTGATAACAGTGGGGCTATTTTCCAAGCAAAGGAGCCCAAGTCTAGTAACAAGTCTAGACACGTTTTGAGGAAATACCACGTTATTAGAGATAATGTGGAGAGGAAGGAAATAGATATTTGTAAGGTTGGGACAGACGATAACATCGCTGATCCTCTAACCAAGCCTCTTTCAAGGGCTAAGCATGACGCGCACACCGCCTCCATGGGGTTGCGGCGTATGCCAGATTTCCTTTAGTTTCGTAATATATAATTGAATGATGTATCCTATTACATAGATGAAAATAACATTCATTGTTTTTATCTTAAGTCATTATGAATGCGTACTTTGTTTATCCGAATATTTGTGTGACAACTTTGAATGTATTCAAGTGAACGGTATAAACTAAGTATTTGGTCCCTGGTCTCTTATATGAGGTGACGTCTCGAAGAGACTAGATTGCAAGTCGATCGATGGTGGGTTCAACACCATGGGGTCATAAGTAATGATTGATCGTTTGCATAGACAGACTGTGAGACACTCTGTCGGACTGTGACGCTTATAGAATTCCTTTTCAATGAGATTGAAACCTGGTCGTGGTGGGAATTTCTATAGTATTCCTTTGAGTCAATTCTTTGACTGGAAACTGATTGTCTGAGTCAGTGCAGTTTCCGAGTGACTTTTATTTTTGTCCTAAGGCATGACGTAAAAGGGGGTTATAAGGGCATCTTTGGGGTCATGGTGATCTGCATCATACAGTACAATCGAGTGGAAGGGAAATGTGCACCCTTGTCGGGGTAAAACATCTTTGGGCCACTCGAGGAGTAGTCGCTGAAAATGCGTGGCCACGCTCGGTAAGAATCTACGGTAGATTCCCGGCCGATACCTACTCTCCTTATCGAGGAAACCACTCATGATATATATCTCAGGATGCAAGTACGACCTGTAAGACACCTGCATTGAGTGGGAGATGTGAAACGGACATGAGAATTGGTAATGCACAACTTGTCTCGGACTAGTGGGAGATTGTTGGAGTATGTGTCCTCCACAATAGTGCGATTACTTAATAAATCTCAATTAAGGAATACATGGGGATAATCCTGAATTATTGTCAATTGATTAACGTAAATCAATAACGGTTGGCTGACTAGATTTTGACGTTATTGTCGTGAGAACGGCGGTAATCAATTGATCCCTTTAAGTCACACCTATAGGAACGTACTCCAAATATTTAAGCTAATTAATTGTATGAGATACGATTATATTAGTAACTTGATAAATCGACTAACGGTTAGTCAGTGTATTAATTTAGAGAGAAATCGAGTTGTGAACTCGGATGATTGAATTTTTTATCGATAAAATTATTAGAGGAGATGGGAATTAGTGATTAAACGTTAATTCACTAATTATGTATATTTTGCTAATGAGATTAGTAAAAGTACAATTCTTAAATATGTGTAAATGTACATATATGTTAAAGGAGAATTATGAGTTCAATTTGATAATTTGTATTTCATCATATTAGATGATTAAGTGATAAATTATAAGTATTTGTGGGGCAAATATTGAAAATAAATTGGACCCATAAAGGGAGCCCTTAAGCCGTCCAAAACAAAGGGGAGAGGGAAGAAAAGATTCCTTTTTGTCTTTAGCAATTGTTGTTGCCTTGCATGCAAAACATTATCATTGCAAAGCATAAAATTGTTCTAAACAATGAGAACCACTTTCTTCCTCTCCCATGCAAAGTGGCCGGCCCCCCTATGGTGTATCAAACACACTTTTGCTTTTCTCATTTGTTCATATAAGAGCATAAAAAGAAAGAGCAAAGGTGCATGCATTCCTCTCCTAACTCTTCTACTCTCTAACTCACACAAAACTCTCTCTAAAATAAGAAATAAGTTCTTATATTTTACTAAGTGTTAGTATAAATATTATTCACATATTATCAAGCTTTTGCTAGTGATTTCTAGATCAAAATCACTTGTGAATTTGGAGTAGTTCTTGGGTGCTATCTAAAGGAGGTTTCCTATTTTGGAAACTCGGGTTTTGGAGGATCATCCTAAACACTAGCTCAAGAAACAAAACTAGAAAGGAGTTCTAGTTTTGTGCCCTAATTTCCCTTTTAAGAAAGGTATAAATCTCTTTAAACTTATAACAAAGTATGTTTGTTACCACATAGATCTTGCTCATCAAATTAGAGTAATTTGATTTACACTAATATTTGATTAGTGAATGGGATGAGATCCTTACATCTTTTTCATATGGAACAATAATCAGGAACCTCAGACGAGAATTTATAGCAGATTGGACAGAATGTTCGTGGATCAAAGATGGATGGAGGAGAGGGGTGACATGATAGCTAATTTCATGCCTGAAGGTTTGTTTGATCATACCCCCTGTGTAATTCAGAAACTTGATAGGCCTATGGAAAAGAGAAGACCCTTCAAATATTTCAACATGTGGGGCAAGGATGAGAAATTTGGTCAATTAATGGAAGAGTGGTGGCCAACTTGGTCTGATGGCACGAAAATGCATTCTTGTGTTAAGAAATTGAAGGTCTTGAAACAATCCTTGAGGAACTTCAACAAGGAGTATTTCTCTGATGTAGGCAACTTAGCAGGTATTGCTCTGCAGAACTTGCAATACATTCAACAGCAGATTTGGTCTCACCAATGAGAGGAGGCATGGGTAGTCAAGGAGAGAGTGGCAACTAAGGAATATCTTGAACTACTGACGGCTTATGAGAGCTATTTGAGACAACATGCCAAGATGTCTTGGTTTAAGGATGGAGATAGGAATACGAAGTTTTTCCATGGGGTTTTGAAGACTAAAGCCATGAGGAATCAAATCACTACTATTCAAAGCATGATTGGTGTAACTTGTTCTGATCCTACTGAAATTCAGGAGGCATTCCTGGAGTTCTACAAGTCCCTATTGGGGACTGATATTGTTACTGACAAGGTTAATTTCCAGGTGGTTAGAAGGGGTGTAACATGTAATGATGAGATGATGGAGATTTTGAGAAGACCTGTTTCTAAAGAGGAGGTTAAGAAGATTATGTTCTCAATACCAGAGGATAAATCTCCTAGACCAGATGGATATACTAGTGGTTTCTACAAGGATGCTTAGAACGTGATTGGAGAGGAAGTGAGTGCTACCATAATTGATGCTTATGAGAATGGACATTGTGTGAAGCAGATCAGTGCAACATTGATTACTCTGGTGCCTAAATGTGCTAGACCCTCCAATGTTACTCAATTCAGGCCAATCGCATGTTGTAATGTTATTTACAAATGCTTGTCTAAATTGGTCTGTAATAGGTTGAGTTTGGTGTTACCTATTTTGATAAGTAGGAGCAAGGCTGGGTTTGTGAAAGGGAGAAGTATCATTGAGAATATTCTAATCTGTCAAGATTTAGTGAAGCTTTACAACAGAAAAGTTATGTCTCCTAGGTGTATGTTTAAGATGGATTTGATGAAAGCCTATGTTTCTATTGCTTGGGGTTTTGTGGAGCAATTGTTGGAAGCTTTCCAATTCCTTGCTGAATTCAGAAGGCTGATAATGTTTTGTGTTACCTCTGTTTCATATTCTTTGGTCATTAATGGCTCAAGCTTTGGCTTCTTTAAAGGTAGGAGAGGTTTAAGGTAAGAAGATCCTTTGTCCCCTTTGTTGTTTACTCTATGTATGGAGTATCTGAGTAGGATCCTTTTGTGTGCTACAGAAAAATTAAAGTTCAGATATCACCCCCTATGTAAGGAAATTGGGCTGACTCATCTACTCTTTGCATATGATCTCCTAATGTTTTGCAAGGGTGATGCAAAGTCAATTTTGGTTTTGCTTAGAGCTTTTGCCTCATTCTCAGCAGCTTCAGGTTTGAGGATGAATGCCTCTAAGTCCAATGTTTATTTCAATGGAGTGAAGGATAGTTTGAAGAGGGAGATATTGTCTATCTCTGGTTTTATTGAGGGGAGACTCCATTTCAAGTATTTGGGGGGTGCCGATCACAGCAGGAAGGCTGAAGAGGAGTGACTGTAATGAGCTGATTGATAAGGTGGTGAGCAGGGTAAGGCTGGTGGCCTGGGTGAAAGGAGTTTATCGTATGCAGGAAGATTGACCCTAGTACAACATGTCTTTAACACTTTATTCAACTATTGGGCTTCAATGTTTATCTTGCCTAAGAGTGTATTATATAGAATTTCTGCTATTTGTAGAAATTTTCTGTGGGATGGAGGTTTGGAACAGAGAAGGGTCCCTACAATAGCTTGGGAGAAAGTGTGTAGACCTAAGAAGGAGGGAGGTTTAGGTCTAAGGAAGGAGGTGAGATGGAATAATGCCTCAATAGGGAAATTGGTGTGGTGGTTGGTCTCTAAGGCTGATAGCCTTTGGATAACATGGGTGGATCATATATATATGAAAGGGATGGATGTAATGGAGTATGAAGTTAGATCAAAGGATTGTTGGTTTTGGAAGAAAACAATGCGAGTCAGGGATCTATTGAGGTCAAGTTTTGACAGTGATTTTTGGAGTGGTAATCCAGGTGGGTACACTATAAAACAGAGATATAAGTGGCTATCACAGCCTGTTGCGGAGGTCCACTGGTACAAGAAGCTATGGTGCAGCAGGGGGATACCTAAGCATCAGTTTCTGGCTTGGATGGTGCAACAACGTGGGCTGAGATTGAAGGATAGACTAGCCAGGTTTGGAGTGGTGTCGGATCCATTTTGCTGCTTGTGTGGATGTCAGATTGAAACTGAGCAACATTTGTTTAAGTATTGTATTTTCATCATTCAAGTATGGAAGTTTATTGCTAATTGGCTGAAAGTTTGCTATGTCGAGGGTACCGTTCTGGTGCCTGCGAGTAGATGGCCGAATTTGAAGAAGCGTGTGCTTATAATGGCTGAAATGGCGATTCAATATCACGTTTGGGAGCAAAGGAACAAAGCATGGAATGAGGGTATAGTTGAGAGACCTATTTTTGTAGCGAGGAAAATTGTACAGAGACTTAAGAGTCATGTTGCGTTAGAGGATGATATGAAATGGTCAATAGCCGATAAGGAGTGGTGGATGAGTATGATGTAAATTTGTAATGTTTTACTGATTGAATGGAAGCTTACATTTCAACCAAAAAAAATAACATTGCATTTAGATCGTCCATATAAAATTATAAATGTATATATAGTGCACTGATTAAGTTACATTATTCACTTATATTTATTAATTTATTAATTACTATTAATTGCAACACACTAAATCAAATATATTTACAACATCGATTCCAATCAATTGTTTACAATTCTGAATGGTAATTAGTCTACCGTAAAAATATTACGTTTTGCACACACATGCTTTAATTGTTATTTTTAATTTTTAATTTTTAATTACAAATCATCAGCCAATGAGGCCGATACTAATCTCCTTTCCCTATCTAAAATTCTATTGATCAAATTATATTTCTACTGTAACTAGAAACAATAGTAAATCTATGAAAATTTAAAATCTAACGCCTAATTAAAGCAGAAGAAATATACGGAGTAATAAAATAAAATGATTATTAAAAAAGATTTAAGAAAAAGTGGAAGGAATCAAATCCACACATCAATACACATATTAGTGTCGAAGTGTAGTAGTGTGTATATTCTTAATCACCCTACTTTAGAGAAGAACGACGCACAATGGAGCATACAATGAAATCTCTTTCGTGTTCCCACATCCCAGTTTCTTAAATTAATCCCGTTTAATTAATATAGCAATATGTTTCTAGTTTGCCATAGGACATGAGTATCAATGATTACAACTGAGATTAAGCCAAATAAAACTAATAAAGTAACTAACGTATAACAACTTGATAATCTCGTAGGGGAGCACACTAATTGTCTAAAGATTTAGTTATCAAATATATCAATTAAGAAGTGGTCATAAAGTGTAATAATATCATTAATAACGTTATCTTTTTAACAAATCATCTATGCAATCAACTAAAGGTGAATTAGAACTACGGATATAATATAAATCATTGCATGCAAGTTAAAAATAAGCAAATTAGCATAACGTGTGGGTCTAAAAACATTACTTAAGTATTTGTTTGGTTGCCCCATAAAAAATGGGGGAATTTAAAATTCCGATGAAATGGAAAAACATGTTTGGTTGACGTATCAAATTCACGTGATTTTAACTTTCTCATGAAATGTTATGGAGGAATTTAATTATCTAGGCCTCCCTAAGTAATTTCAAATTCCCACATGAATTACTTTATTACATGCTAACCAAATACATTTTAACCAATTCACATAAATTTTTTAATTCATGTGTTTTTAGAATTCAAGGGAATTTAATTCTTAGAGATAACGAAACAATACCTAAATAAAAGTGGATGTCGTAGCCAAATCTATTCGGTATGAATATTTGGCTGGTGGGATGTGATGATCCCTTGTGTTTAACTTAGTAGAGCGAGATTTATAGGGATTGACCAATAAAAGGTAAATGTGAAATGAACAGGAAAATGAATGCAAAAAATGAAGCGAGCGACACTAGAGAATGGTGACGGGGAAAAACCCAAGAATGAGAAACAACCGTTGGGAGAGTGAGAATATTGCCAAATGCTTCACTAGACGTTGATGTGACGAGTACAAGGTTCAAATATCACGAGAATGGGAAAAAACAGTCTTGGGAGCCACTTCAGCTGAGGCGGTTTGTGAAGTGCCCCATATCCGGCCAATTACTATAAATATGAGCCATTACCCGAGGTTTATACATCATATAAGAACACAATTACAATACAATACACTTACAAAACTCTGAATTCATCATCTTCTCTTTGGTGAATTCATCTCTTCCCAAAATCTCGAAGTTCTACCAAATTCAAACTTGAACAGGCAGGTTTCGATCCAAGCATGGATCGATATTCTTCTCTCTCTTTGGCATTATGACATACTAGGGCTACATTACTTCCTTCCTGGATTTGGCACGTGAATTCGTTTTACATCAGATGGTAGTAGCAACTTGAATTCTTAAGTCCAATAAACCCCGCCAAAGTCGCATAAGCAACAACCCTTAAAATAAATCCAACAGACTTTATTTTATGTTTACATCTAAGCAAATCCTCACTAATACATTAATACAACTAACTAGTGAATTCGACATTAATCGTACCGTTTTCGTTAATACATTAAAGCATGCTAAAACCGAGGTTTTGATACAAATTTTTACATATCGCATATGCACGAGAATACACCTCGGCTCTAGCGGTTCAGATCATGAACCGCCAGGACAAAGGCGGCTCTTATCTTGTTGAATGTTAAAAGGTGGTTTGGATAATTAATAATGATTAATCTTGTTTAAGTTGATGCTTTTATCTTGTTGAATGTTGTTTGAATGGTTTAATTTTTCGCATTATTTTGTACAAAAGGTTGTAATTTACTAGTTTGGCCTTAGTAGATTATGTTTTCGTAATGATGGAAACATAGTCTTGGTTGTATTTTGAGATCTCGTATCTCCCCTCTTGTAATTATAAAATTTTGGAGTTATTTTTGAAATTAGAATGTAAATAGGTTTGCATTTGTAATTTTAATTGTAATTTGAGAAGATTCAAGATGGAGATCGGATGGCTCACTCCCGCTATATGGACCAAACCAAGATGGAACATCAAGACTAGCTTCAAGGGTCCAAGGATGGATTCCAACATGTATTTTTGTTTATTTTGGTAGGATAGGCCACACTAGGTGTTTTTATTTTGCGTTCTTTTTCCATTCTCGTTGCGATGTTTGCTTGTTAGATAATTGCATTATATTCCGCCTAAACCAAACCACCTAATATTGCATGAAATATGACTCATATAGTTTGCATTTTCATCATGGACATACCGATGTCACTCGTTTATAAGGCCATCACCTTAGTTTAAATCATTCACGTATTGCTAGACCTTCGTTCACTTAAAATGAATTAAAAAGGATGATGGGATCTTCCTCTAAAACTAAAATTGAGATTAGTCTTTATAGGGAAAACTACTATGAACCCCTTCTTCGTCGGTAGGCATATAGGACCTTACTCTCCATATGACTCCTTCTACGTTGGGTAAGTAGTGAGTGTTGACCTATTTTACCTCAACATTGTAGTCCGAGTAATATCTCGTGATTATAGTGGACTAAAAGATAGAATTTACAGAAATTTATCGACCGAGAATTCTAAAGGTAGAATTAGCCAAGAGGTTGGCTTATCAATTTACAGAAATTGAGTCTTGGGATCATTTATATAATTCTTGAGGGAGATCAATTGTATAAATGCATAAGTCATCGCATTAAACAGTTTTGCATTTAGACTTAAATTTAAAAACGATGAATTCTTATTATATTTATTTCTTCTTTTTACTGTATTTGAATTCATTATATACCGATATAAATGCTAAATAACAAATGGCTGGAAGTACAGACGACCCAATGCCAAATGCCACGCTCAATCGTGAATCCTGGATAAAGATATTTATGGACAGTATGAATCAGTGCACTCGGTTGAAGAATAATGGGTCCAACTTTGCGGACTGGGAGGTAGCATTACGGAATACTGCCATTACTGACGGTAAGCTCAAGTACTTGACTGAGCCGTTACCGCCTCACCCTGGTCCGGATGCAGGAGTCAGTGCAACGCTTGCTTATAGTGATTTCGTGATGGAGGCGGGTGCGATAAAGAACGTACTCATCTATTCAATGGAATCCAATTTGCAAAAGCGGTTCATTGCCCAAGGTGCAAACATGATTTTCACCACTCTTTCTAAGGAGTTCTCGAAAGCACCGAGAATCATTAGTTATGAGTATACCACTCGCTTCTTTGAGGCGAAACTCCAGAAGGGCCAACCAGTTAGCCCACACCTTCTTGACATGATCGAGAATGTCGAGAGACTGGAGGCACTTGGTTGCAAAATCGATGAGAAGATCATCATTGGTCGTGTGCTTCATTCACTTCATGATAGTTTTGCCCTTTTCAGGGCAAATTACTATATGAATGACATGAAAAAAAGTCTTCATGAGCTCCACTCGCTTCTCGTATAGACCGAGAATGATCTCAAGTTGAGTAGGAGCTTGAAGCAGGATGTTCTCATGGTTGCAAACAAGGGCAAGGGTAAGGGCAAGGCTCAGGCCAACCTAGCTGTAGGGAAGCCAAAGTTCAAGAAGCCAGGAAATATCAAGAGTGGGCCTGGTGAGTCTAGCGGTAGCTCACAAGGCGAGACAAAGAGCAAAGAAAGCGTGGAGTGCCACCATTGCCACAAGACTTGGCATTGGAGGTGGAACTGTCCCGTATATGCTGAAGACATAAAATCAGGCCGTGTTTCTCCTGTTGGTATGTCATCTTTTATTCATATGATTGAGATTAACCATGCAAGTTTCGGAACTTGGGTACTTGATACTGGTTGTGGTTCTCATCTGTGTGATCATTTACAAGGCCTAAGAAACATCACAACTCTCGCAAGGGGTGATGTGGACCTACGTGTGGGGAATGGAGCAAGAGTTGCTGCCGTTTCAATAGGAACATATGTAATCCAACTCCCGAGTGGATTTGAGTTATTTCTAAATAATTGTTACTATGTACCCAGTTTATCTAAAAACATTATTTCAGTTTCCGTACTTGATAAAGCAGATTTTCGTTTACAATAAAGGATAATAGCTGTATTTTCTCTTTAAACAATATGATTTATGGCAAAGCAGTTTCTATAAATGGGATTTATGTTTTAGATCAAACCACAGATATATTGGATGTGAATAATAAGAAAGGTAAGAATGGGGACAAAGATCAAACCTATCTATGGCATTGTCGTATGGGACACATAAATGAAAAACGCGTGAAAAAGCTCATTGATAATGGGACTATCTCCCCTTTTGACTATGAATCTTTTGGCACGTGTGAATCATGTCTCATAGGCAAAATGACTCGAATTTCTTTCAAAGGTGTTGGAATGCGCGCTGCTGACCTATTAGGACTCATACATATTGATGTGTGTGGACCTATGTCAATCAACGCTAGAGATGGTTATAGGTATTTTATCACTTTCACGGACGATTTGAGTAGATATGGTTATTGCTACTTAATGAAGCATAAAATTGAGTCCTTTGACAAGTTGAAGTAATTCCAGAAGAAGGTTGAAAACCAACTGGATAGAAAGATTAAAGCACTGCGTTCAGCTCGTGGTGGCGAGTGATGTCTCATATATTTACTTATATATAGCCCTTTGTTCACGAGCTTTACTTTGCGATTCTCGTACTTTTATATGCATTTCGGCTCCTATTTCTCTCCGTTTTGGCCCTGCTGCGTTTTTGTGTCTATATTGCAGGTAAACGCGCATATTTGGAGGTTAGGATGGTATTTGGGAGGTTTCGTGAAGTTTCGTAAAGTTTCGTGATGTTTCGAGTTGGTTTCGTTGCGTTTCGCTTGCGCACGAGCCTCGTTTCAATGTTTGGATGTGTCCCGGGACCTCGGGACTGATTTTGGAGCTCATTTACTCAATTTGGAACTCGTCCCTATGCCTTGGGACGACCTAGGCCTTGTCCCTATACCTTGGGACGAAAAAGAAGTGAAAATAAGCTAAGGCAAAGAAGTGCCAAAACAAGAACAAAAACTGAATCACACGGGACGGCTGTCCCTGAGCTCATCCCGTCCGGGATAACCTTGTCCCGTCCGGGACCACTGTCCCGTTTGCTAGGGACGGCTCTGACTCTTCGTTGGCTTGAAATGTTTCGTCTATTTGAAGGCCTTCTTGATCATATTTCGTCCCCATCTTTTTACAGCATTTTCTAAGCACTTTAAACTTTGTTCTCTAAAAATCCTAGGTTTCATACTTTTATAATTTTTTAATTTCAATTCCCGACTCGGTTTACGTTCGTTTGATCGTCTATTTGGGTTTTGTTGCTTGAATTCATCCTTTTACTCTTAGAATTTCGGATTGGTATTATCAATTTCTTCTCCCTTTTTATTATCATTTCAATTTATATCGTTCTTGATCATGTTTTCATTTTTCTCCTTTGCTTTTGTTGTTAAATTTATCATGTGTGAGTAGTCCTTTATCTAGGGGTGAAGGGTGATCATGGGTGAGTAGTCTAGGATGCTTTTGGTGATGATTTGATTAGGGTCTTGCTTGTGTTTTGGTTGTCTTGTGTTTGATTGTGTTTGTTGATCCCTTGGCCAAGGTTTAGCAAGCGTTTTCCACCCTTAAACTTAAGACCGAAAGCCTAGTTTAAGGTAGGGTACGAGACTAACCATTAGGACCCTCACTTGTAAGTTGCGAGAGCCCGCATTTGAGACCTAGAGGACGCTTAGAACCGAGAGGTCGAGCCTATTCCTTAGCACATGCGATTCCCGACTCATTTCTGCCACCATCCCTTGTCCTAGCTTCACCCTTGCTATCCCGGATTCCCTAGACCTTTCCTCCATAGTTTAAACCCTTACCTTTCACGCTCTAGCTTTAGTATACCTAAACCACTCGAACCGAGATTAGAATCGCACAAAATAACCAACATTACGACCATCTCCCTGTGGATTTCGACCCGACTTACCCTAGCTACCCTAGTGTTGAGTTTGGATTTATTTTTGATTAGGAGAGTGCGACCAATCCTATCAGCGAGTATTTTTCGAATGAGTTTGATCAACACCTTAAAGACTGTGGAATAGTACTACAGTTAACTCCACCTAGAACACCACAATTGAATGGTGTGTCCGAACGAAGAAATCGAACATTACTTGATATGGTTCGATCCATGATGAGTCACACGGTTGTACCTGACTCATTGTGGGGTTATGCTCATTTGTCAGCTGCTCTAATACTTAACCGAAGTCCGTTTAAAGCTGTAGACAAGACTCCATATGAATTATGGAAGGGATCGGTCTCTAACTTGTCCTTTATTCGGGTTTGGGGCTGCGAGGCATATGTCAAGTGGAGACACGAGGATAAGTTCGGCCCACGATCTGTCAAGACATACTTTATTGGTTATCCAAAAGGGATGTTTGGTCACTACTTCTATTCGCCTACCGAACACCAAGTTTTTGTTGCGGCTAGTGCAAAGTTCTTGGAGAAAGAGTTTCTCGAGAATAAGACAAGTAGTAGAACCTTCGATCTGTCGGAGATTCCAGAACCAACAACCGAGCAACCAATGGAGGAACCTGTTCCTTCATCATCGGCTGTGGTTACTATTCTTTTGGAACCCAGGAGGTCGGGTAGAGTCTCCATTCCTCCAAACAGATATATTGGTATGGTCGAGGAGAATGAGAGAGATGACGTTTTACTCCTAGAGAGTAACGAACCCGCTACCTATAAAAGTGCTATGACATGTTCCGACTCTAAGCTATGGCTTGAAGCCATGCAATCCGAGATGGCCTCTATGTATGGGATCTGGTTGACTTACCTGATAAGGTTCGGCCTCTTCAGTGCAAATGGCTTTTTAAGATAAAGCATTCTGTAGAAGGACAACCAGATATATACAAGGCACAACTAGTGGCAAAAGATTTCACTCAAGTACAAGGGTTGCACTATGATGAGATTTTTCCACCCGTAGTCATGCTGCGTTCCATTCGGATAATCTTAGCGATTGCCGCCTTTCATGATTATGAAATTTGGCAAATGGATGTGAAAACCGCCTTCTTAAACGTTTATTTGGAGGAAGAGTTATACATGGTACAACCCAAAGGTTTCATTGATCCTAAAAATCCTAAGAAGGTATGCGAGCTTAAGCGTTCCATATATGGACTTAAGCAGGCTTCTCGGAGTTGGAATCATCGTTTCGACCAGGTGATAAAAGAGAATGGATTCACTAGATCTGTCGAGGAACCATGTTTATATATCAAGTCGAGTGGGAGCAAGATTGCATTCCTAATACTGTATGTAGATGACATACTCTTGATTGGGAATGACATACCTCTCTTAACTTCGGTAAAGGTTTGGTTAAAGAACCATTTCCAGATGAAAGATCTGGGAGAGGCACAAAGAATTTTGGGGATCCGTATCTACAGAGATAGATCACGACGGATGTTATCCCTCAATCAGGAGTCTTATATAGATAAGATTCTTGAGAGGTTCAACATGACCAATTCCAAGAAAGGGAACATTCCTATGATTTCTGGGATGCTGTAGATACCCAAATCCGCACCTCCCACCAAAAACCCAGTAATGTAACAATGGACTTTTATTGCATGCTTTTATGTTGACTTAAATGGTTCTAATTATGACGAATTCGAGTTAAATGTTTTAAAATGCAAATGAGTTTTCTTTATGGGTCATCACTTTTAGTGTCCTTAGGTTTAGAGTCTAGCTCGTCTCGAGTTCAGGTCCTAACTGGCATGCGCACACTCTTTTTACACACCTCAAGTCTAATTGATCCTTTTACATTAACAAGGTTTGATTCGATTCTCCTAAAAAAACCCTAAATTTAGGACCAGTCGCTAAAACCATCCTTTAGCGTTAGCAAACCCTTAGGATAGCCTCACGGAATGTCCTATTTCACAAAATACTACAAAATACACCCCTTTTACATTTTCAGGGCTCGGGCCCAGAACCGAGCCCAAACCCATGCCTGGCCCGCTTCCCAAGGTCCAGGATAAACCCTAAAACAAACCCTAGCAAACCGTAACTTAGAGCTCAAGCAAGGATATTTCGTATAATCCTAAAAGATATTTGGAAATATACGGAGAAAAGAGTATCTTGCCCGCCCTACCAATCGCAAGGGGCATTGCGATTGGTAAGGGCTATCGCAAGACATGTTGCGATTGCCCCAGGCAGTCGCAAGGAGCCTTGCGGCTCCTACGTCCGGTTTTATCCGTAGATTTCCTAAAATCTGCCGAACTCTACACTATAAATACGACCTTCATTCATTCGTTCAACACACAATAATTCAGAACAGAAGACACAATTCACACCTCAAAACTCTCTCAAAAGCCTCACGCATAAACACCTTTGAATTCTTCATTTTTCTAGTGTTGAATTCTCCCCTTTGAAGCGAAGCGCTGCCAGTTTCCTGATTCGAGACAGGTAATACTTAATCCTACCATGGATTAAGGTCTTTCTTTACTTCTTAGACTAGCAAGGGCCTACATTAGGCTCACCCCGGCTTTGGTACGCGAGTCTGCTTTTCATAAGGCGGCCATGCACCTCGAATACACACCCTATTCGTAACACCTTTCCAAAGTCGCATAAACAACTGACCTCTCTAAAATAAATCAATGGCTAATTGAACTTTATTTTATTGCATGCATTTAGCAAATCCTCTTATTGCATCTAAATCACTTAAAATGAATTCGTCATTAAAGCGAATGTTTCGTTAACAAGTTAAGCATGCTTAACAGAGGGTTTTAAACAATCTCTTTTTGCATTATTTTACATCTTTATCGCACTTATACGTAGCGTATTACTTAGGCTCATGTATCATTATTTGCATTGTTCTCAAGTCTAGTAGAGGCTATCTTTTGATAGGCTTTTCCAAAAGATCTTTCATAAAAACATTATTTTGATTTATGCTTTAGAAAAGTACCCTCACCCGAATCCGAATCTGGTTTCACAATAACCTTAGACGGATAGGTGTCGACGTGCCTTGAACTCTAAGACGTGTCTTTGAGCATGAGGACACGGAGGCGGGTTCTAAATTTCCCTCATAATTTAGTGGCGGCTCCAAAACAGATTTAAAAGGTTTTTCTTATTTTATCTTTTTTACTTTACGGCCCTAGCAAGACGTCGTGGGGTCCCATGGTCGATCCCTACCTCTGATTGGCGGCGTCATTGGGGATAGGTTTTATTTTTAAAACTAAAACTAGCTTTTTCTTTTTAAAAATAAAAATGAGACTTGAACGACTTGAGAACAATCAACATACATGAGTTAAGCATATCCGTTAGAGTCGAATCTAGTCGGATTCACACACAAACACCTTGAGAGGTGGTTCCAAACGCAGGCTTGTCCACTCGATAAAGCACGTTCTGGACTAACCTTCCTCTCACCCCTCCACGGCTTGCCGTAGCAAACTGGTTTGACCGCCCCAGGGCTTCCTTTGTATCCTACATATTATACTATGTAGGCAAAGGGCTAAAAGCACCTGCCAAAGCGTACTCAAATCAGTTGGAGGCGTACGAGACTTGACCAAACGACCAAGAGTCATACGTACAAGTGCGAGGCTATACAATATAGTCCTTTTCAAAATCTGCATATCTTCGAAAACTCACTCAAAATTTTCGAAAATAATCAACCTAACAACTAACCAGCTAACCCTTCTTCAAAACAAAATAATCACGAATTTTGAAACAAACCTTTTTTTCTTAAATTCCTCCTTTTACAAGATTAGCAAAAACCCGATTCAAGGTCTTCAGACCCCGACTCGTGGATTTCATTCTTTAAGCCTCACTGCTTAAATCCTTTTTAAACTTTCTCGACTTGACTAAACCCAAGTCGATTCCTTTTACGCATCTATCTTTAGCCTACGACAACATATCGTCACTCGGGCTAAGTAAATGCGAAGCAAAACCTTTTAACATCGAGGTGAGCTGCGCGCACGCATTCTCATCTCAAGAACACTCCCAGCTTGTTTTCGAAAACTTCCTTCTTTTCCAAAAACTAAAGAGAGTCCTTTTCAAACGAAATGAGCTAAAAACAAACATAAATGAATGTGTCAGTCGGGTCTGTCAAATAGCTGATGCATCCTATGCAAATGTAGGGGAACCTCAACTGGATACCCGCCGCACTAAGAACCGAGCCGTCCTCCCTTACAAGAAACGAACCTACAAGCGAAAAATGGCCGGCAACGAAGATGTTACCGCACTCCGCGAACAAGTTACCAAACTAACCAATGACCTTGAACACCTAATGGCCCACCACCAAACTGAAGTCGATCGAATGGAGTTGAAAATCAAGGATGAGGCAGATAAGCACGTCAAGAAACTCCAGGCTATGGAAGAACGTCTCGGTACTCCGGGAGGTTACTCCATACACAAGGAGAATGAGAGCATCCCCCAGAACATCAGGGATGCACTACCAAGCAAGCTCGCCCTCAGTGACCTCCCAATCTTCCAAGGTCACGAAAGTCCGATTACCCACATCAGGGCTTTCAAATCACAAATGGGCATCAAAGGAGTTGATCCGGAGCACTGGCCATCATTGTTCCCACATTCCCTCGCAGCCATACCGAAGACCTGGTTCTACTCGCTAAACCCGGAGCGGGTTTCTTCTTTCGAACAAATCACCGTCGAGTTCGATCATCAATACAAGGACAATGATGACACCCAGGTCTCTATCCGTACCCTGGAGGTCCTATCACAAAAGGACAACGAAGGATTCACCGAGTACCTTACTAGGTGGAAGAAGCTTAGTGCACAAATCCCAAATCGCCCAAGGGAGGACGAACTTGTGCCCAAATTCGTCAACAACTTGCTACCCGTGTACCAATTTTACGTGCGGTATAGCAACATACAAACGTTCAAGCAACTTACTAAGGTCGGCACCCAGATTGAAGACGACCTCAGAACTGGGACCATGGCCAAGTATACCGGCCATGCATATCAAGGAAGTTCATCTAAATCGACGCGCACTACTAAGAACGACGAGAACCGCGCCGTCGCCAGCCTAGAGTCACTTGGTGATTCGGAATCATGTGCAACCTTCACCCCTTCTCCCTTCAAGCCTAGGAGAAACTTCGATCAACTTTACATGTCTTACACTAAGGCATTCAAAAGACTGGTCGACAAGAACTATCTACAACCCATCGGGCCCACTTTTGAACCACCCGAAGACAAGAAGCCCAAATTGTGGGACTCTAATGCTTACTGTGACTACCACAGAGGCAAAGGTCACGATACTGAGAACTGCTTCAAGTTAAAACATGCTATCCAAGACCTTATCGACCAAGGAAAGCTCGACAAGCCAACTGCAAATGGTAAGCCATCCAACAAAGACAATCCCTTGGCTAGCCATGCAATCTTTGTGGACTCCGCACCCATCATTGATTGCTCCTACCTCATCACACTCACCGACGACCAGATCAACACTATCTCTCTTGACCAACCGATCATGGAAAGTAATGTCCAAACTGACGGTGAAAGCTTCACCAATTTTCTAACCAGATGGAAGAAGCTTAATACACATCTCGTAGGTCTAGTACACCCAGACGAACTCGTACATGATATCATCAAAGACCTACACCCAGTATACCAAACTCACCTTCGGTATGCTAACATACGCAATTTCCAACACCTCGTCAATATCACTACACAAATCGAAGATGATTTGAACGCCTGCTATGGCGAACAAATCAATGGAGTATGGTACTCTAGTAGCGAAAGCGAGGGCGAATGGCCACCACCTAATAAAACCATAGCCCAGATCAACAACACAAGCAATTCTTCCTCTTCTAAGAATAACAAAAAAGGGAGGAACAAGAAGGGAAAGAAGAAGGGCAGTAAGCCCCAGGTCAAGGCTAACGTCACTCAACCCGAAACCAAAGACGAAGTCTCACATCTCACTCGTTCTGGGCGGCCTTACCAGAATATCTTCACAGACGCTTATGCCCAAGAAGCCGCCGCCCAGATAAGGGCAAAGCTGTAGCCCAAGAGGACGTCCCCTCTCCAGGCACATCATCAACCCCAGTGGTACTACCACCAAACACGAGCGAGACACTTCAAAAGCAACTCGTTCGCACCAAAGCCGACATCTCAATCTGGGCTCTCCTACGGGACTCTGCTGAGCACCGGAAGGCATTCGTCCGCGCCTTGCAAATAGCAAGCGCAGATGAAGACATTTCACCCGATCAAATGGTCAGTCATGTTACGAGAGATTGGCTTGCTGGAGCCATCACCTTCTCCGATAATGAATTCCCAACATTCGGCGCTAATCACAATTTAGCCCTTTACATTAGCTCCGAATGCAGAAAACGAACTTTACCCGTGACCCTAATTGACAACGGATCTGCAGTAAATGTCCTACCTTTGTCCACCGCACGCCGCCTAGAACTCGACGACGAAGACTTTCAACCAAGCCACGAAGGCGTCAAGGCCTTCGATGGAACCAAACGTAGCGTGAAAGGGACAATCTCCCTCCACGTACGCACAGGCCCTATAGAACGAAAGGTCGATTTCCAAGTAATCGACATGACACCATCTTATAACATGCTCTTAGGGCGCCCATGGATTCACGCTGTACGAGCCGTGACATCCACACTACACCAAAAAGTGAAGCTACCTCTTAACGACAAAGTCATAACTATCAACGCTTCCAACTTCCGCGCTCTTCTTGATTCACCCAAGGAGCATGCTTGCCGAAATCACGATTGAAGAAAATCAAGAACACTGCGGCTTCGACTTTGAAATAGGAGCAATTACAGCCACGCCAATCCGAACCTACAAACCTTTCGAAACCAAGGATAACCATAGCCTCTGGTCCACCATGGGCCTAGGTTACAAACCAAAGGAAGGAGATTTCGAACAAATGACTAAGGACGTCAAAAAGCGCAAGTTCGCGCGGAAATTCAATCTCCCAAAATACTCATTTGACATGAGTAAATACTTCATCTCAGGGGGAGGGTACGATCGAGATAACTCCACCAAGCCTCAAGAACACTGTTTCGCTAGTGAAAGCGGGCTTCCCTTTACAAACAAAACTAACGAAGACTTGGTCTCATCCATCCTCCGAGACCGTCGCTTCAATCCCGATGACCTCATCACCGATGTCGCCGATAAAACCTTAAACGGTTGGTATAAAATTACCAAGTGGACCGACTTACAGGGCCACAAATATCAACTTGTTACAGGGGAAGGACCCCTCTTTGACAAAATAACCTCACAAAATGGTGAAGACTCGAGCGAGGATGCTTCAAGCAACAACACCACCGAAGACGACGAAGAGGAGGAAATTCTTCTAGGATCTAATTCTCTAAGTGTCGGGTCATCTGTCGACCCATCTTCTAGTTTTAGCTTAGACTTTTTATTTTCGGAGGCTAGCTCCAGCTCTTCTCCTAATTTGTCAAACAATTCTTCTTCTTTAATGAACAGTACAGATAAGTTTGCCTATGTCTCGTCTCAAGCTAAAAACAAACAACTAAACAATAAACAACAAACAAAACTCGAACAAACGAACAAAACAACACAACAAACAAATCCGTGCAACAAAAATGAATTAACAAATGAACAATCGTTAATCAAATACATCGCAAACATTCTAAACAACCCAACACAGAACCCAATCGTCGAGGAAACCATAACCATTAACATAGGAACCCCCGAAGAACCAAGGGAACTACAACTAGGCACCTCACTAAGTGAGGATGAGCGCACCAACTTCACCCAGCTCTTAACCGAGTTCAAGGACGTCTTTGCATGGTCATATAAGGACATGCCCGGCATTGACAGAAGCATAGCCGAACACCACATCCCCATCAAACCCGGCTTCAAACCCATCAAACAAAAACTAAGGAGATTACGACCCGAATGGTCCCTTATGGTCAAAGAAGAAATCGAGAAGCAATTACAAGCCGGCTTCATTCAAGTCGTCGAGTACTCGGATTGGGTCTCAAACATGGTCCCAGTGTTGAAGAAAAACGGCAAGATACGAGTATGCGTCGATTTCCGCGATCTAAACAAGGCAAGTCCAAAGGACGACTTCCCACTACCGCACGTAGACGTTCTAGTTGACAACACCGCCGATCATGCCCTTCTATCCTTCATGGACGGGTATGCAGGATACAATCAAATCAAAATGGCCCGTGAAGACATGGCCAAGACGACGTTCATCACGCCATGGGGCACATACTGCTACACAGTCATGCCCTTTGGCCTAATCAACGCAGGTGCAACCTACCAACGCACCGCAACTACACTCCTACACGACATGATGCACAAAGAGGTCGAAGTGTACGTAGACGACATGATCGTCAAATCCAAAGAAAGATGTGATCACATCACAAACCTCCGCAAGTTCTTCACACGACTCCGCCAGTACATGATGCGCCTCAATCCCCAAAAATGCACATTTGGAGTTAAATCCGGCAAGCTACTAGGACACGTAGTAAGCCAAAGAGGCATCGAGGTCGACCCCTCAAAAATAAAAGCAATTATGGCAATGCAACCACCCAAGAACCTGGATGAAATTCGAAGCTTCCTGGGCCAAGTCCAATACATCTCCCGCTTCATAAGCAAACTAACCATGATATGCGAACCTATCTTCAAAAAGTTGAGAAAAACTAACCACGAAGAATGGGACGAAGCGTGTCAGCAAGCATTTGATAAGGTGAAGGAGTTGTTATCCAACCCCCCAGTCCTAAGACCACCGCAGAAGGACCTACCCTTGTCACTCTACCTCACAACAACATCAACCGCAATGGGCGCCATGCTCGCCCAAGAAGTCGACGGCGAAGAACATCCGATTTATTACATCAGCAAGAAGTTTCTCGATTATGAAACTCGATACGCGCCCGTCGAGAAAAGTTGCTTAGCATTAGTGTGGGCATCCAAAAAGCTCCGTCACTATATGCTGGCACATCAAACGAAGGTCTACTCGAAAATGGACCCCATTAAATATCTTTTCGAGAAACCCGTGCCCAATGGACGCATGGCACGATGGACCCTGCTTTTAGCCGAGTTCGATATTGTCTACGTTCCCCTTAAATCCATTAAGGGACGGGCAGTGTCAGACTTCCTCGCCAATCACGCAGTCGACGAAGAACACATCACCGACACCACATCATTCCCCGACGAAGGAATATACAACATAGACGAAGAACAATGGGAAATGTATTTCGACGGTTCATCAAATTACCGAGGATGCGGGATAGGAATACTACTCATTTCCCCGAATGGCGAACATACGCCCCTTTCAATCAAATTACACTTTGATGTGACAAACAACGCCGCAGAATATGAGGCATGCCTGCACGGACTACAGGCCGCGCTCATACTAAACGCAAGGAATCTACGAGTATACGGAGACTCCTCACTAATCATCAACCAAGTATCTGGAGCATGGAAGATACTCAATGAAAACCTCGCATTATACCAAGGCAAAATTCAAGAACTTATCGCCAAATTCCACCGCGTAGAGTTCCTACATTTGCCTCGCGAAGAAAATCAATTCGCAGACGCCCTATCTAAGTTAGCATCACTACTAAACATCCCCCCAGGAATGCAAACCGTTCCCATCGTCGTGGAACGGAGCCACGAGCCCGCGTACATATGTGACATCGAAGCCGAGGAAGAACAAAATGGACCTTGGTACCAAGCCATAATCAACTTCAAACGAGACGGAGAATATCCGCCAACATCGACAAACGTGGCAGACGAGCTCTTCGACTTCTAGCATCACAATTTGTGCTGGAAGCGGACAAGCTACTCAAGAAAACGCCCCAGGGTACACTACTCCTGTGCGTTGACCACAAAAAAGGACGAGAGATTATATCTCAAGTCCACGATGGCGAGTGCGGACCTCATATGAACGCACGAGCCCTATGTAAACAAATCCTCAGGCTAGGATGGTATTGGACCACCATGGAAGCCGACTGTGCAAAATATGTCAAACATCGCCACAATCGCCAAATCTTCGCAAACGTGCAACATGTACCCCTTCACCTCTATACCACATCGCCATGGCCATTCTCGACATGGGGAATCGACGCCATAGGAAAAGTACACCCGATCGAGCAGAGGACACCGCTTCATCCTCGCGCCATCGACTATTTTACGAAATGGGTCGGCCGCGTCATACCGTAAACTAGACACAAAGGAGGTCGCCGCTTCATACAAAACAATATCATATGCAGATATCAGATACCTCATGAGCTGATCAGTGATCAAGGCTCACACTTCCGAGGAGAAGTCGAACCCATCCTCACCAAATATAACATCCAAATACACAAGTCATCACCATACCGACCCCAAACCAACTGAGGTAGGTCGCAAATAAAACCGTAGTCACCATCCTCAAAAGATGATTGACACCGTCACGATTAGTCGCACAAGATTCCCTTCGCCTGTGGGGATATCGAACCACAATACGCGACGCCAACCGGATGACACCCTACTTCCTAACTTATGGCATGGAAGCAGTACAGCCCGTAGAAATCGAAATGCAATCACTTCGGATTCTAATGGAAGCAGACATACCAGAAGCAGAATGGGCACGCGAACGATACGAACAACTCATTCTCCTAGACGAAAGGCGCTTACACTCACTAAGCACCGTTCGCATGTACCAGTCAAGATTACAACGCGCATACAACAAACGAATCAAGCCACGCAACGTTAAAGTAGGTGACCTAGTCCTCAAATCAGTTAGGGCCCCGCTACCTGTCGATCCAAGAGGGAAATTCAAACCTAATTGGGCCGGACCATACTTGGTTAAGGAAATCCTTCCCGGAGGAGCCGCAAGGCTAACCGACCTCGACGGTGAAGAGTTCAACTTACCCACCAACCTTGACCAGCTTAAGAAATACTACCCCTAGGCTTTAAATAGTTTTGCGATGTATTCAAAAAAAAAAAACACCGCGCACGGATGAACTACGCTTGGTTTGATTCCACGCACTGTGGATACGTAGGCAATCTTGCAAAAGACTCAACTAAACCCACGAACTACGCCGGTTTGATTCTGTGCAAAGCACGGATACGTAGGCAGCTTTTCAAAGCGCAACCGCCCTTCTTCGCACGCACGCCTGAAGCTTAAAAAAGTCGAGGACGATGCACCCACAAAAGGACACGCACGAAGCTTAAAAAGGTCAAGAGCACAGTCCACACAAAATGACACGCTCAAAGCTTAAAAAAGTCAAGAGCACAGTCAACACAAAAATACAAGTCTAAAGCTTAAAAAAGTCGAAGACTTAAAACGAGAACAGATATCCAAAGCTTAAAAAGGTCGAGGATAAACAAAATAAGCAAAGAGACGAGACGATAGGCAAACACTTTCTTTATTTAGTCATGAATCTTGAGAATGTTTACATTTTACGTAAAGAGTTTAAAACTAGCTTTCAAACTCATTTTATTCTTTGAACAATTACATAAACAAAAATTCTTCGAATAAAACATTTAAAGTTTAAACCTAAGCATCCTTCTTACGGCGCTTTGGAGAATCCTCTTCATCCTCGTCCATTGAAGCATCCGCACGAACAACAACCGAAGCAACCACTGGATTAGGGACACTCCTCTCGAACCCTGGGGGCTCAACAGGGCCTTCATCATCCACAGCCCCGATCGTTTCACGCAGACGATCTTTCACAGTCACCTTAGGCCCGAGTCGTTCCTCAAGTGGCCTAGAGGAAGACGCTCCCATACACGAGCTCGCCAAGTCGCTGTAGTCCCGTCTTCCACGCACCGCCGCATGCGCCAACGACGGTCTTGGGCCCGTCTGTTCGCGTCTTCGCATATTCTCTCTATCCTGAGAATCCAAAGAAATACACCACCTCCGATAGAAGTCCGAGACACGAGTAGTCTCAGAACCAGCCGGCCGAGCCCAAGTCACTCGGCTAGACCACCCTCGCACCCAAGCATCAATCATCCGGTTGTTCAGAACAACCGACTCGCATAACCGAGTATCCCGCGCTGGAATAACCTGAGCTAGGCCAACCTGCCTCCTTAACCGATGTGGGTGGATCCACACGCCTCGCTCAAATCCACACAGCATTATCCCGCTAGCCGCATCCGCAACCGATGGTGCCGTGATGTGTCGAATGGACCACCACGACACGACCCACCTTATCGTCCTCTCCCGAACGAACCCTTGGAAGTAATTCGCTGATCGCTCCCGAGGCATAGCCCAATAAAGAGTACGAGTAGTCAACCCAGCAGGAACATACACATCACCTCCCGGTGGAGCCAAGACACGAAGACGCTCCATCAGCCAAATCTGCAGAATCCTGGCACAGCCACGGTATGGACTTAGACGATTCGCGTGACGGTCGTCCAAGCCTAGTATAGTTTCAGCTAAGATCAAAGCCGAAGGATCGTGGCCCAGCTCCATCTCCTCCATGACCCGTGCATACCTAGCATGGCCATGCACACCATCTTCCATCGACCCAGCGAAGCAGTACCGATGCAGCAAGCAAAACCCTAAAGCTCTCCTCCTAGAGCGAGCAGAAATGCTCACGTCATTCAAGTTCATGTAACGCTCGCACAACCATCGCATGTTCACTACACCCCCTTCGAACAACCCTTCCGCATGAGCATTAGTCATTGAGAAATACTGCCGTAATCTCCCATTATAGCCAAACTCACTCCTAACCGCTACTGGGGTAGTACGGTTAGACCATCCTGCTATAGCCGAAAACTCCTCTAACAACGGGCATATCTCACCCCCCGGGAACCTGAAAACATGCACCCTAGGATCCCAATAATCGAGACACGCGTCAAGAAAGTCAATCTCGACGCGCATCTGCCTAAAACCTATGAAGACACCCGCACCAGTCAAAGACAACGCCCTTTTCTCCGATTCACTAAGGGAAGAAGTCCACCGCTTCAAAAGACCATCAAAATGGTCCATTCTTCAAAAACAACAAAAATATTCTTAAAAATACTAAGCTATTTAAGAGAATACACAAAAGCAAAGAAAAGAGTTGAGATTGAATGAGGATTATGCCTCGCACCTCCCCTCTTTATATAGCAACACGAAATCTCGAATTAGGAAAATTCGATGACAAAACCTAAGAATTCAAACCGCAAGAAGGCTTGCGATTGGAGGTGCCAATCGCAAGACCCCTTGCGATTACCTGTAGCATCCGCAACAGATGTTGCGATTCCTAGGAGTGGCTCTATCTCCAAATTTCCATATCTTCGACTTTCCGAATCCTAGTATACACACAATTACGATGTACATCTTAATTGGGCTCCTTATGTCGGGCCTAATTACAAACAATCACACATAGATCCATCACAAACGATGATCGATCCAACCATAACACATTTCATTTTATGGTCCGTCTTAAAGCTCATTTCGAAATTTTTAACATGAACTTTTTCAAACGCATTCTCAACAAAACGTTTTTCAAAGCAGAGTCTCCCACTCGGGAATCATTTTCAAATCTTTTCTAGCTACTAACTAAACAGGTACATGAAGAAATAGAAAGTGCGACAAAAACAACTACTAGTTCAAGTAACAAGAACTGAAGCGACTAAGGATGACGACGACGAAGCTCCGCGACCTCCCTCTGAAGCCGAGCCACCTCTGCCCGACTTTGACAAAGCTTAGCCGCCTGCTCTGCCCAAGCCATCCTCCAGCGATGGGCTGCCCGCCACAACTTCTTGTGGACATCTTTCGCAACCTGCACAAGACATTTTCAAGCGCGTTTTACTCCATTTTGCCTTAATTATACACTAAATTAAGACAAACTACGGGGGCTAAACCAAAAACAAGAACGAAGACTCCATTTTGGCTATAGTTTCTTTAAACTATAGTCAAACTCAGGGGAGTAATACAAAACCCGACCCAGAACTTAAGTTTGCCCTTCGTTAACCATTAACTCGGTCAAACTGGGGGCTTACACAGTATACAAATGATGGAGCCATACCTTCTTCACCTTATCACCCCAACTCTCCATCCCTGCATCCGTGATCACCGGCAAATATTCAGGCACGTGGAAGGTCTCCCGTGTCCCGGCGTTATCCCACTCCACCGTCGTAGGGAAGTCTGGGGGCTGGAACGCCAAGTCAGCGTCAGGCACCTGCAACATGAAGCACAACACAACAAAGTTAGGAAAATTTTGTTGAAAAACTAGGGAAAATTTTTGAAAATTTTCAGTCTACACAAACGAACAAGACATACCTCGATAGGCCCACTAGCCAACCTACCCATCGCGAACTCTGCATAATCCAGCTGACGAAGAAGGAGATTATCAGACTCCCCCTCAAGGTGCAGCTGCCTTTGCTGCCGACTCAAGACGCGCGTCTCGAAAAGAACTTTAGGTGGATCAAGCGGCACGACGAAGTCAGGATACCTCGTCTGAATTGCCAGACGCTCACCCAAGTACCAAACATACCCATACGACGTAGCCAAGTACAACCGCTGGGAGTCACGCTCTCGGAAACGCACCCACAACCCCTCAGGAACGTCCGTGTACTGCTCCCATGGACGTGGACGGAACTACAAGAAGAAGAAGAAACACGTGAAACACCTTTTTCAAGCAAAATCATCTAAATACATGCTATTTAGAAGGTTTCAGTACATACCTGACCACCTCTCAACCGGTTCAGCTGGTCCCGAACGAAGTCATACGACCCGCATTCGACACTACCGCACGCATTCCCAAGTCCATACCGCAGGGTACTTCTTCTCCATGGCAATGGCCGACTCGGGAAGGAAGAAAGGGAGTGACTGTAGATCCAACACTACACAAGAAACATAAAACAAGTTAGCAGAAGTGAACAACATTTTGAGCAGATCAAATGAAGACAAAGAACAACGTACCTCTAATAACAAGCCAGGAGACACGATGGGAATCCTAGACCCCCCATCCATCTTCCGTGGCCTAACAGCATCCATGCAGAAACGGATGCACAAGCCCAGTGGCCGGGACACCCAAATATATGCCCCGATCGCACTCCACCCGTAAGATACATCAACACCGGTAGCGACGCCGCCTTCTCGCCGAAGTAGGCAGAGCTAACAAACCACCAGAGCCACATACGAGCATTCTGCTCGTCGCTCCAAGCCCCAGGACCATGCTGAGTCTTCCCCTCGAAGTACTCCATGATATAGCTCGTCTTAACAGAATTAGGTGCTTTCCCTTGATACGGCACCTCCAAACCAGCACCGACAGCATCAAGCACCGCCCTATCGTCAATAGGTGGCGCAAAAGCAAAGTCCATGTCACGGTCGCCAAAGGGCAGACCCGTGATAATAGCAAACGAAGACAACGTAATACCTGCCTCAAACCCCGGCAAATGGAACGTCGTGGTCGTATCCCAATATCTATCAAGGAATGCCCGGATAACCCTCAAGTTCGCCGTGGTCCGGCTATCTATAATCTGGACCCAACGCTCAACCAACGGGCCCAGGAAAGAGCTATTTATCCTCTCCCTCGCCCCGGGAGACAAAACTTCTCGATATGCCCAAATGACGGACGAAATACCAGAAAACGTCCTCATATATCCAACCTCGAGCCCACTAAGAGCCCGATATGACAAATGACGCTCACGGTCCGCCAACAGGGTGTGACCGTCCCAATTTTTCGCGAAAGGACGGTCAACACGCGGACCATGGCACGCACGACCCCTAGCACGAGACCCTGAAGCCTGTGAAAACTCGCCCTCCTCCATGGCCTCTACCTCTCTCTCCTCCTCACCAATGGTACCACCAGGACGCCCACGGTTGCCCATGCCTCGCCCACGACCCCTCCGGGTCGGAAAGTTAATGGATCCAGGAGAAGGATCCCTCGCGCTAAAAGCGCGACGCAAACTCGAACCACCAGGAGTCGTAGGCTCCTCAGCACTAGAACCAGTACTCCGACGAGCACGAGCCCTCGTCGTAGGAGGTCCAGACCAATCCTCATCTACAACATTCCAAGAAACAAAAACACAAGACAGATCACAGAAGTAACAACAATTCAAAAGAACACCCTACACAGAGCCCTTTCAGGCTCAATTCACAATTTGGCCGAAAGCCGCTCTATACACATCAAAATTTCAACTTGATGGTCTCTATACCCCACATTAACCTTCAATTACACCCCGGAACAATTAATTGCATTTTCGACTTGTCGATCAAAAACCCCTAATTTTGACCTAAGTTCTCCGTATTAATCGACTTTAAACCTCAATTTAAGGGACGATTACTAGCATTTTTCAAAAACTAACGCCATATACATACTATACTAGCCAAGGGGAACCTATGGCAAAGTTTAATTGCAATTCCGAGACCGAAAATCCGGGTCCGATTTTTGGGTCGGGACCATTTCATACGAAAATGGTCCAAGAACGTCTCAAACCGTATACATTTCACACATACATTCAAGGACAACATGATACAAGGGAATGGTATCGTTCTCTAGTGATCAAACGGCGAATTTCAAGACAAAAGACGGTTTTTCATTAAAAACGTCTTTTCTACATTTCAAGGACGATCTAACAATTTACAACATCAAAATACATAAAAACAAGTAAAATGGAGTGTTACCTTGATCCATTTTGAAGCAAAGCAAGAAAAACGAGCAAAAACGGTTTAGAAATCGCAAGGGACGATTTTTGAGATTGAAAAACGAAAAAATGGGAAATGGAGTAAGTATACGGTGTAAACCGTGTTTTATAGCAGCAGAAAGCCCAAGACCCTAATCGCAAGGACGCTTGCGATTTGGGGAAAGAGCCGCAAGGACGCTTGCGATTCCAGCTTTGGGCATTTCCGTTGTTTTTTCATTTCAAGGCCAAATATGGACTTCTAGTCCACTTTTAGCCCATTTTTACAGTTTTTCACGTTACGTTGCTCGGTTAAGGCGTCACCTAAAGTCCGCCACACTCTTAAACGAGTTTGAAGCACTATACACAACCTTTGCGTATACACTAGACATGAGCATTTTCCTCGGACGATAATTCCTTGGACATAAGCACTCTTTACGAGATGAGCACCAAAGAAAAGCACTAGCACGAAGCATGAAGCATATACGCTCTTTTTACGAGACTAAGCACGCACGCTCTTTTACGAGACAAGCAACAGCAATAGCACGCAAAGGTATTAGCAGGCAGGCATGCCCTTACGAGTATGCAAGGACCGTCATGTCCCTAAACATGTTTGTGCCTCCCCGGATAAGCCCGGTTCGGAGTCCTAGTCTCACCCATGGACACATACTCCGCGCCGCTGATAGCATCGAGACAAGATGCCTGGATGTTGTCGTGTAGTTTGACTTTCGCTTTAGTCCTAAGCTCAGTCAAACTGGGGGCTCTGTAGATACCCAAATCCGCACCTCCCACCAAAAACTCAGTGATGTAACAATGGACTTTTATTGCATGCTTTTATGTTGACTTAAATGGTTCTAATTATGACGAATTCGAGTTAAATGTTTTAAAATGCAAATGAGTTTTCTTTATGGGTCATCACTTTTAGTGTCCTTAGGTTTAGAGTCTAGTCCGTCTCGAGTTCAGTCCTAACCTGCATGCGCACACTCTTTTTACCCACCTCAAGTCTAATTGATCCTTTTACATTAACAAGGTTTGATTCGATTCTCCTAAAAAAACCCTAAATTTAGGACCAGTCGCTAAAACCATCCTTTAGCGTTAGCAAACCCTTAGGATAGCCTCACGGAATGTCCTATTTCACAAAATACTACAAAATACACCCCTTTTACATTTTAGGGCTCTGCCCGTAATCGAGCCCAAACCCATGCCTGGCCCGCTTCCCAAGGTCCAGGATAAACCCTAAAACAAACCCTAGCAAACCGTGAATCTTAGAGCTCAAGCAAGGATATTTCAGATAATCCTAAAAGATATTTGGAAATATACGGAGAAAGAGTATCTTGCCCGCCCTACCAATCGCAAGGGGCATTGCGATTGGTAAGGGCTATCGCAAGACATGTTGCGATTGCCCCAGTCGCAAGGAGCCTTGCGGCTCCTACGTCCGGTTTTATCCGTAGATTTCCTAAAATCACGAACTCTACACTATAAATACGACCCTTCATTCATTCGCTCAACACACAATAATTCGTAATGTAAGACACAATTCACACCTCAAAACTCTCTCAAAAGCCTCACGCATAAACACCTTTGAATTCTTCATTTTTCTAGTGTTGAATTCTCCCCTTTGAAGCGAAGCGCTGCCAGTTTCCTGATTCGAGACAGGTAATACTTAATCCTACCATGGATTAAGGTCTTTCTTTACCTCTTAGACTAGCAAGGGCCTACATTAGGCTCACCCCGGCTTTGGTACGCGAGTCTGCTTTTCATAAGGCGGCCATGCACCTCGAATACACACCCTATTCGTAACACCTTTCCAAAGTCGCATAAACACCTGACCTCTCTAAAATAAATCAATGGCTAATTGAACTTTATTTTATTGCATGCATTTAGCAAATCCTCTTATTGCATCTAAATCACTTAAAATGAATTCGTCATTAAACTGAACTGTTTTCGTTAACAAGTTAAGCATACTTAACTGAGGGTTTTAAACAATCTCTTTTTGCATTATTTTACATCTTTATCGCACTTGTACGTAGCGTATTACTTAGGCTCATGTATCATTATTTGCATTGTTCTCAAGTCTAGTAGAGGCTATCTTTTGATAGGCTTTTCCAAAAGATCTTTCATAAAAACATTATTTTGATTTATGCTTTAGAAAAGTACCCTCACCTGAATCCGAATCTGGTTTCACAATAACCTTAGACGGATAGGTGTCGACGTGCCTTGAACTCTAAGACGTGTCTTTGAGCATGAGGACACGGAGGCGGGTTCTAAATTTCCCTCATAATTTAGTGGCGGCTCCAAAACAGTTTTAAAGGTTTTTCTTATTTAATCTTTTTTAACTTTACGGCCCTAGCAAGACGTCGAATGGTTCCATGGTCAGATCCCGGTACCTACAGATGCACTTGAGTAAAGCTCAGGCACCTAAGACATCGGAAGAGGTGCAGCGCATGAGTCAGATTCCTTATGCATTGGCTATAGGATCGATCATGTATGCCATGATATGCACACGTCCAGACGTGGCATATGCATTGAGTATGACAAGTCGTTACCAAGGCAATCCACGTGAAGCACACTGGATAGCTGTTAAGAATATCCTTAAGTACCTACGGAGGACTAAGGACTGGGTATTGACTTATGGAGGAGACACTAAGCTATGCGCAATCGGTTACGCAGATGCTAGCTACCAAACGGATCGAGATGACTCGAAATCTTAGTCTGGATTCGTATTTACTCTTAATGGCGCTGTGGTCAGCTGGAAAAGCTCCAAACGAAGTGTTATAGCAGATTCTACGACTGAGTTCGAGTACTATGCTGCTTCAGAGGCTGCTAAGGAAGCTATATGGATGCGTCAGTTTTTGCAGGGACTAACCGTAGTTCCTAGTTCGGATGACCCGATCACCATCTATTGTGATAATAGTGGTGCCATCTACCAGGTTAAGGAGCCTAAGTCCAGCAACAAGTCTAGGCATGTACATCGGAAGGCTCCCATGATCAGAGATTACGTAGAGCAAAAGGAGATAGTGATAGACAAGATTGCTACGGATGATAACGTCGCAGATCCTCTCACTAAACCGTTATATCCATGGGCATTAAGCGTGTTCCTGAGTTGTATTAGTTGTTTTTATATGGATTAGACACATGTATCTTCTTCCATAAAACTATTAATAAAATCATCGTATTGTTTTTATATTTTGTTTTTCATGTGAGTTGTACAGACAACATTGAACGCCACAAAGTGAACTGAACTACATTATATTTGTTTTGGTCCGTAATCGCCTACATGAGCTGATAACTCTGGCAATTATATTGTGCAGTCGTTTGATGGTGGGTTCAATAAGCAATAAGTCAAACTGTTCACTGATCGTTCACAGATGCGGGTTATAATGATACCGCGCAGGACAATTTTGTGACAACGTTATGGAGTCCTAAATGTTTTAGAACATTAGGTGCCCGGTCGTGGATAGGACATCCATAGTGTTCCTAGAGTCGATTCTTTTGACTATCGACTGTCTCTTGAGATTAAGGCTGCTTTTGGGTGACTTTGGTTTCTTTCTCATGGTCGACCGTAACAGGAGGCAAAGTAGATTTTCACTGGGTCATTTCATACTGCGCTTGTATCTGCAAGATTCGAGTTGAAAGAAATATCCAAATCTTTATCAGGATATGTTATTTCTCAGGGCCACTCGAGGAGCTGTAACTGAAATGCATGGCCATGCTCGAATGAAGATTCGTTTATCAGTTGAGTTACTCTCTAGTCGGGGAAACCACTCTTGATATTGATCACTTGTAAAATACGACCTTTGGAAATACGGATTTTGCAAATTGTTTTACATTGAGTAGGAGAATTTTATGGGATATGAGAATCGGTTATCGCACATACACTTGTACGGACAAGTGAGAGATTGTTGGAGTTAGTGTTCTCCACAGTTAGTGAAATAACATAAATAAACCTCTATAGGTTCACAGGGCACATTTTGTATTGTAATCAGTTGATTAACGTTTATCAATAACGGTTGGCTTGCTAGATAAGTTTGACGTTATTGTCATACAGATGGCGGTGATCAACTGGTCCCTAAAAGTCACAACTAAAGGATGTGTTTAAGAAATGTGATTATTTGAGAAAATAATCATATTGATGCCTTACTAATTGACTAAAAGGTTAGTCGGTGTTTTTGACTAAAATGTTAGTTAGTGTGATGATGATACGGCCATTTAATAAGGATTAAATAATATATGCTGAGACGAATTAAATGTAATTCGTAAATTGAATATAAAATGTTATATTTAATTGTTGGATATAATATAAGCTAATTAGACATAAACTGTTATAATTAATTAGCAAATTATAAATATATTGATATTTATAATTTAATGATATATTATAGTGGGTCATAATTATGACACTAGTAATATTATATTATATTATAAAGCTAAAGGAAACCAAGAGGAAAGAGTCAAGATACACTTAGACTCCTTGGTCAACAAGTTATTAGATTTTGGAAAGTAATTTTTGGAAAGAAAATTACTCCCCAAAATTAATCATGGGAGCCGAAATTTTGAGTATATAAGGGGAGTTTTTGACTCAACTTGATTCTCCAATGATTCATCATAATTCACAATATACAAAATTAAGAAAAGTAGTTTTCTCTCTAAAAGGTTTTTCTAGCAAAAATCAAGGCATATCTTGAGCAATCTTGGGTGTTTCAATTAGAAGATATAATAATTTTGATATTCAATCTTAGGCCATTAAAGCAAGGACTAAAGGTTGTTTTTCTAATCTTTTGTTTAATTATGCAATTTCTTTTATGACTATTAATCATATAGTATGAATTTCATTATAATCCTGGATGGTTAAAGGGCATGTATACAGATATTTTCCCACAGAAATACCTCATCAAAGGTCGGGGAAACAGCAATCCCGACTCATATTCACCAACACTCATCAAGCAAATGATATCAGCAAGTCGTAGCAATGATCACAACCCAACGGACAAGCACAAGAGTAAGCAAAAGCGATCACTAGTAAGGCTAGGGTAGGCAATTTGGCAATGTAGCTAGCAAACTCAAGTGGGTGAGGGGTAAAGGATCATATATGAGAGGATAAAAACGATGTAAGAATAAGGTGAATAATATGAAAATCAACTAAAGCCTCATATGCAAAACGTGTGACAAAATCGCGGGGAACAATGGGTTTAGGGGCCACACTTATGCGCGTTAATATTACGCACCCCACGAGGAGAACTACTCACAACAAAAGCACGGGGACCGGGATAGATGAACCGGCCACAGGAGGCTAAAAACCTCACAAAAGAGTAGCTATAGTCCGCGAATGATAAAGCCAAAAAGTAAAAGCATGCCATCATCTACTGGTGTCTAAACATCCCCGTAGCGCTAATCCAACACAATAAAATCATGCCAAAGCTAAAAGCATACAATGGAAGGGAATGTCGGGAAAGAATAAGGGAAAAACAACTCGCAACAACGATCGGGATACGTATTTTTGGTATATTTTGAGAAATTTCGGATTTTTTTTGGATTTTGTGATTTTTTGGAAAATGAAAAACGAAAAAGAAAACGCAGAAATGAAAAGCAAAGCGTTCCTCCCCCCAAACCAAACAACACATTTTCCCCAATGTGTCCTAAAGCACATCAACACGGGAACCATAAAATAAAGGGAAAAAAACGAGAAAAACGAGTCCAAAGAGAAATGTACATACAAGATATTTACAAAATGAAACGCCCCGCAAACCGGCTTCAAACTAGGGGGCTCAGCCACGGGTGCTAGAAGTACCACCATCCGTGGGTCGCGTCGTAAACGAACCCACTACCATCATCCTCATCATCATCAAGTCCGCCGTCGGCATCCACTCGGCCATCATCATCAACGTGTCCAATTGGTTGGCTTGCAGCAAAGCCAACTCCATCCTCGCTCAATGCGTCCTTAACAACGTCTCTACTCGCATCCATCCCTCCAAGCTCACCTGCAACAACACTATGACAACAAAGCACAACCTCAAGAGGATCCCTCTCGAGGACTCTAGGTAAGTTCTCCGAAATACATTCATCAATAACGTCAGCAGCAATGACTGACTCCTCCAACATAGGTGTAGATACCCGTATTTGTCGATACGGAAATTTATAGAAAACCCGACAAACACCCAATGATGATACGATAACATGTATTTCGTGTCATTTATTTGACTTCGTTTTACGATGTAAGCCGAGCGTCGTCGACATAATGTTTTATTAATTTAAATGATATTTAAATTAATGTTTTGCCAAGGTAAATTTATTTCGATCAAAATTTATTTGCCTCAAGTTTATTTTATTGAAAATAAAATATTTCGATTTGAAAAATCATTCTAAGTAATTCGATTTGAAAAATCGCTTTTACAAATTTGATATTTGACTTGAAAAGTCGTTTTTCGTGTCTTTAAGCCATTTTATTAAATCGTATTCGGTGAATTCGTTTTCCTAAAAAGAAAGTTTAAAGCTCGTTTTCAGCTCGATTTAAAGAGCGATTTTGAGCCCGTTTCAGCACGAACCTCGAGGCCCCTTTTACCCACTTTCTTCCTCACATATCCGAGATTAAACCCAGCCTAAAGCCACATCCTTAGCCCACCTTAAACAGCCAAAACGAAGTCATTAACGGAGCTGATCCGCAGCAGCTCGCAAGCCCAATATCAGCCCTTATTTGACCCAAACCCGACTACTATTCGCCTACCCATGACCCATACCCGTATCCTAACTATCCTACCCATATACCCTTGCCTTGACACTCAAGAAAACCCCCTACAAAGCCCTACACCGAGTTGTGGACAGAGCAGAGCGGCTCTTTTCCCTTCGAAAAACCCTACCTTTCAACCTTATAAATACACACTAACCTCAAGCATTCAGAGGACGAGTTTTAGAACATACACACATAACACTAAGTCACAAAAATTCCTCAAAAAGCCTCAAAAGAAGTCGAGATAGCTGCACGAAAAACAGAGCACCACTTTCTGATTTTCGTTCAGCTATCACCTCTTCTGCCTCCTTTTTTGTGTTACAAACCTCATAGTCGCTCTGATTTGTTTACATAATCTTAAAGTTCACTTTGTCATGATTCCAAAACATCTTTCGTGTAACACCCCGTGTTATTTTAACACAATATGATAAAAGAATTTAATTCCTCAAATTAAATTCATCCTTTTTCCATATAATAAAATGCGACTGAAAATTTTTCGCCAAATAATAAAAAAATTTTCTAAGTACAAATTTAAAAATTTTGAAAAATAAAGTTTGTTCTATTATCTTCAGAATTGAAAAAGAAATACATTTCAAAATTTTATAAAAATCAACACAAAATTATATCGCCTTTTAAATTTCAAAAAGGTTAAGTTATGTTTACTATTCATAAAAATATGTGTAAAACCTTTTATTTATAAAATTCAATTTCAAACATTTTTCATTTTCGAATAAAAATGAATCCTTATACTTTTCCCGTCTCTGAAATTCGGGTCAACAATTTCAAACACGCAAATCAAAAATCAAGCATCTTATCCTCTTCCACTTTCTTTTTATTTTCAAAAGTAAACTTAACATCAAGTTTATTAATCATTTTGATTAATTTTTAATAAATCATATTATATTAATATCTAATTACTATTTCATTTTCATTAAATTAGCTTTTTCTAAATTGTCGATATTTGAAGTCACACTTACTTTAAATTGATTAACTTTTTGACGTTTGATTATAATTATTTAAATCTATAACATTCAACGAAAAAAATAAGTATTTCGACCTAGTAAAATTTTAATCAAAATCTCGAGGGTTAAGATCCGATTTTTATATTTAGTACCTTTTGAAAATTAGTTTTATTTTTATTTCCGATTTTATTTCAAAATACTATTTTAAGATCATATCCTTTATTTTGAGACTTTCATGATCACAAGAAATCGAAAATTTCAAAAACGATAATCGAGCCCGAAAATTTGACTTTTGACTTTTGACTTTCCTTAGTCAAATTTTATCATCTTCCATGTTCTTACACATTTTCTTACACATTTAATTTATCATCATTACTTTTATTTTTGTTTTTAAATTTAAAGTTTAATACATAATAAAAAGAATATTTGTACAAATACAATACTACTACTTTAATATTACCATTTTCATTTCCGTCACTTTTAAATATTTTCTTCAGTAGTAAATAAAATATTTTAGTCTTAAATTTATAAAATGAATACTTCTCTGAAAATCGTCAAACAAAGACATTTTAACTTTTACCGTTTTTCTTACCCGAATTATTTCGTAACGCGTTTTTCGAAAACGAGATATTTTAAAATATCGGGGGGACAAACTATTCACCAAATAGTCATGTGGACTTATGTAACCAAATGTGATGATGTTGTTCCCTAATTGCATTTAATTAAAACATTAATTATAATAAAAACTAAAGCATATCTCCTAAAGTCTACTTAACCTATTTTTACTCTAACTTTCCTCATAAGTTTCTAAGAGCAAAATCAACTTCATTTGCTTCCCATAATGTCGTGTACTTCATCTCCTTATTCTCCCTTTATTTTTCTTTCATTTTTCTTCCAAAACCTTTTAAATAAAAAACCTTAATATTATTCTAATAATTCATAAGTAATTCTAGATATATTAGAGGGTTTTAGGAGCTAACATACTTGGGTATTATGGGTGAAGAAAAATCCGATCTAAAATTTATTTTAGATCCCCGACGATTAACATCCTAATTAAGGTGACTAGCTTTGTCTTGTTTTAACCTCTTAGTAAATTAATTTGTTTTGTTATTATAATTTTATGAGTATAAAAATTATGCTAAATATGTTAAACATCACTTGTATGTATTTATATGTTTATGTGTTGTATAATAAAATCATAATAACTACATAATATATTAAATAGATTTTTGTAGTAAAATGTTCATATGTTTAGCTAATTTAATTTTGAGCATTTTTATTTATGATTCATATGATTTTCATGTTTAGTTATGTTTTGGTTATGTTATAATCATATATAAAAATTATGTGAAATATTAACAATGAGTTTAAAGTGATTAAAAATCGAAAATGAAAATTTATATACATATATACATGTACACGGCATTTCCCATTTTTTTTAGGTAATTTTCATTTTTAAATTTTGTAAATAATATGTTAGAATAAGTTAGTTAAAATGGATGCTACCATGTAAAAAGAATTAAATTAGGAAAATAAATTATAAGTTATTAAAATCAAAAATGGTGTTCTTGAGTTTATTTTTAATCTCCATATGTGTTCATGTGTTCTCCATGTTGATGTTCATCTTTATTTGTCATTTTGATTTTGTTATTTTATGTTTGTTAATATTTTGTGTTTATGATTGGTTATTGTTTTACATATTATTAGTATTATGATATAAGACAACTTAAAACTTTATAAATCATTAAGGTTAAAAAGTTAGAAAATTAAAGTGTTGAAAAACACTATTCATAAATATAAATGAAATGTTTAGTAAATTTCATTTTAGTTTAAATCGTTTTAGTATAATTAGAATAATTGAAATATAAAGACTTTAAGCTAAAAACCGATAAAATAGAAAAATAAAAATTTGGAACACCACCTAAGTTGGCCACGGCATTCCCATTGATTTTGGGTCAAAAATTGTTTTATCACTTTTTAGTTTATTGTTAAAATAATTTAATTATTAGTTAATAAGTTAGAATTAAGAAATTAAAAGAAATAAATGAATTTTGAAATATATATTAGACCACACGACATATCTATTTTAAATGGACTAAATTTGACCAAAATGAAATTATCACTAAGTCACTAAAGTTAAATAGTAATTAGAATTGAGTTTTTGTATAAATCGTTTTAATTATAAATGAATTATTATAAACCGATGAAAATATGTTAACCGTTATAAAAATGAATTAAATCGTGTGATACTACCTTTGCTATTGGATTATTGAATTTGGACATACGGACTATAAATGAATCATCCACGATACTATCACTAACTTAAATAAATAGACGACTAAATTTAACCGAGTCCCGTTTTAAAATAAATATCATTATCACTTTTTACAAAACGAACTTAACGTTTTTAAAACTAGATTTTAAACTTATTAACTAAGTTACAATTTTAGATATTTTAGATATTTTTAGATATTTTAGATATTTTAGATATTTTTAGATATTTTAGATATTTTAGATATTTTTAGATATTTTTAGATATTTTTAAATATCTAGATATTTTCAAAAAAAATCTTGAATAGTGAATAGTGAGAAATGAATAATTAAAATTTTTACTAAGTATAGAAAATTTTAAAATGAATAAGTAAATGACTTAAAGTGTTTTGAAAAACACTTAAATAATAATTGGACATATTAATAAACGTATTAATATAGAAACTTAAAAATGTTAATAATTAACAACACTTCAAATAATAAACGAATATGTTATGTGATCATATGAAACCTACAATTCAATTAAAACGTTTGACGCTGAAACTAGGAGAGTCTAGTAACATGTGATATGTAATATCAAATAAATAATGAATATTGAGTAAGTTAAATAAAAGGTCAAGCTTGGGCCTCAGATAAGGGAACGTCAATCGTGAGTGAAGTGGGGTTAAGATAGTCTTGTAGCGGGCACCACTATCTCGGCCTTATTGCGATTGTCATCCCGAATAGTGTGGTTCAGCCGGTAGCATTATGTGCTTATGCGCTCTACCCATGCCATTACGCCTTAAGTCGTATAGCCTGTCCCGTACAAGATAATGAATATGCCAAGGCTTTTGTCTAAGGCTTTAGGAAATAGTCGTTTTATCCAGAGTTAAGGTGCTCTATGAATAGCATAGCCTACACTTAACGTGGATACTAGTGTACATGTACTAGACTAGGGTTTTATTCCCCTATTTCGCTAAAGTTACCAGGGCCACCGTGACATTATGTGCTTATGCGCTATGGCTCTGTCTCCTTGCCGAGTTTCGTCTTTATTGGACGCGACACTAGCATTCGTTCTTACCACATGTACAGATCACTTGACGAGATTGTATCTGAAGTTCGAATCATTTCGAACACTAGAGGATGAGATGCAAGTATTATAGTATTCGGCGTGGTTTACGAGTCGAGTAAGTCTCTGCACTATGGAAGTGAGATGCAATCGATCAGAGTACAAAGGCCTACTCAGTGGTCAGGCTCGTAAGCAGTATGTGTTGTTTGTTGTATGATTAAATGAGAATGAGTGCGTACCATCTTCGAAAACTAAAGACCACAACTTTCTGAATTGAATCGAGTCTACATGATGTGAATGATACGATATGTATGTTTGATTGCGATCCGATATCGCCTTGTAATGTTATTGAGTTATTGTGACTCTATTGCTATGCTATTATGTGTTATTTGCCTTCATAATTGAATATCATGCTTATATGATTTATCGCTTTAAACCGCATGCTTATTATGACTTATATGTCTTTATATGCTATATGTAATAAGCATGTTTATGTTTTATCATAATGTTATGTTTATAAAGCGATAATATTAAACCAAAGTAATTGAAATCGAGGGTAAGTATGAGCATAGCTAGTCATCACACCGCTCAATGGCATCCCCATCGCTTTATTGTGCAGGATGATCGTGGACCGGGAACTGGTTTTTGGACGGGGCCACGAGACGTTTTTATGCCTCACTTTTAGATGTTTTACGAGAGATTGTAATATATAACCTATACTCTTTTTATTTCCGTACTTAGAGTTGTTTTTAATCAACTCTTGAACGATGTTTGTAACATTTGGGCTTTTATGTATAATTAATGACGCTGGTTTAAGACTTAATTAATTTCCGCCTTAGTAATTAAAGTCGACTAAAAACCAGGTTGTTACATTTCGGTTCGAAATTTCGTTGAGAAAGGAAGAAGTTACAAGCTTTTGAAAATCGCTGTCAGTTTTGTTCTAAGTTACGGTTTTTATTATTGGTTTTCGTCGACGACGGCCCCTTGGGATAAAATCTTACAATCGATTACGACTCAAAGAATTGGTCAACGATACATGTAAGTTGAGGGTGCAAAATACTCACTTTACGTTGTTTAAATATTTGATTTTATCGTTTTTATCGCTCTCTGTCGTTTTTTTATCACTTTCTGTCGCTCTGTCGTTTATCGTTGTAATTATCATTTTTATCGTTCGTCTTCAATTTATTTTTTTTAGCATGATCTTGGTATGTATGTATGACTATGCCGTATCCCTTGTTTGTTTAGTATGCGTGCTTGATTTCTTTGTGAAGTATGGTTTGAAAATTCCTCGTCAGTTTAGTTTGCTCGTTTAGCTTATTATACAACTAGATCCTATTTATGTTTAGTTATGATTAATTTTCTGAAAATTGATTTGTCATGTTTTCCTTTCAGATTTGCAGTTCACATTTGTATGTTAGACTAGTTTTCGTGATTTTCCCATGTCGATTAGTTTTGGTTTGCCTCGTTGATCATTAGAAACCGTGTTTTGAATGGGTCTGTTGGCCGACGTTTTTGTCTTGTCCGTTAAATCTGTTGTGGGGTTATTTGACCTGTTGAATTGTATAGTTTAGGCCCTCGTATACCATGTTTAAGAACTCATGCTATCTGCTTACGTTTATGTATTTATTAATCGCTTTCGATTACTTTAGGTTCTCGTGCAGTCGTTTGTATTCGTGCGTATGTTGGCTGTTTCCTTACGTTAGTGCGCAGCGTTTAGTTATTCATGTTAGATTAATCCATGCCGCTGGTTTCTTTTGAGTCTTAAATTAATTTGAGTAGTGTTATTTGATGTGTGAATTTAATTTGTGTAGTTTAGGCTCTTGTACGCTTGTTAGCATGTGGGTGTATATTGGTTGTTTCTTCGTATGAGTTTGTGTGACTTAGGCTTCTACGTTATACTTGTGTTGTCTGCTTATATTTGTGTGTATTTGTTTATTTAGGAAATCGTTTGTGCGTATTTAAATATTAGTTGATTTTTAGTCAGCTCCGTGTTATTTGTGTGTGTTTGCACGTTTGTTTAGTTGTACTTAGTTTATGCGTTTGCTGGTATTTGTTTGTTAATATTCATGTGCAGTATTTAGTTATGTCAACCATTCCTGCTTGTTCACGTATTGTTCATGCTTGTTTATTTATTTTATTCATCTGCCGCTAACGTTTGTTAATCTATCTTATGCTGTCGGTAAGTATTTCTGCTCCTTTTCTTTGTTCGCTAGAATAGTAAATGAACCCATGTTGAATAACTTTGACGAAATTGTATGTGCATTAAACGGCATAGAATGGATATATTTTATTTAGGGTTAAAACGTTGTTTGCATATATCTGCAGGTGTACTCATAATAGCCATGGTTTTATTTAGTAGAGACCGTCTTCACGACGGGCGGGGTTAGGCGTTAAATTAATGAAATTCTTTTAAACTTCCTACCACGTAAACTCACACGAACTCATTTTCTCTAAAATTGGTTTTCTAAATTCCATATAAAATTTAGTAGTGACTCTTTTCGAATGAACATGTTTTTGAAATAAAACATCGCGTGGATCAAATTCCCTTGTCCACAATAGAGCGCTTTAAAGCGTTTGACAAGTTAAAAGTAATTTTATCACCTCCTACATCCAAAGTCAACTTTCCGTTCTTGACGTCAATAATTGCACCAGTAGTGTGCAAGAAAGGCCGACCCAAAATGATAGGAATTTGGGAGTCCTCGGCCATGTCAAGAACAACAAAGTCGACTGGAATGAAAAACTTACCAACCTTGACGGAAACGTCCTCCAAAACACCTAAAGGGCGTTTGACAGAACGATCCGCCATCTGGAGTGTGATGTTAGTCACTTTCAAAGGCCCCATGTTGAGCTTCTCGCACACCGAATACGGCATGACGCTCACACTTGCACCTAAATCGCACAAAGCATTATCGATAAGAGTAGTGCCAATAGTGCAAGGGATGAAGAAGCTACCCGGATCTTTCAATTTAGGAGGAGACTGGTTTTGCAAAAGAGCGCTACATTCAGCAGTGAAGGCCACAGTCTCGACCTCATTGAAAGATCATTTACGGGTGAGGATGTCTTTGAGAAACTTAGCATAAGCGGGAATTTGAGTGACTAAATCAGTGAAAGGAACCGTTACCTTGAGGTCTTTAACAACCTCCATGAACTTACCGAATTGAGCATCAAGTTTAGGCTTTACCACTAGACTCGGGAATGGCAATTGAATCTTGATCGGTGGCTCCACCGGCTTAGCTTTCTCCTTCTCCTTCTCCTTCTCCACGTGCACCTTGGACTCGGCTCCTCCATGGCTCACGGCTCCCTTGGGCTGCCCCACGGTTGCCCCATCACCACTAGAACCTGTACTAACATCAATCTCAACATTTAACTCGTTAGTGGAAGCATTAGAAGTTACCTTACTCACCTTCACGGGACGTGAGTCGACTTTGGGCATCGGTGGCCCATCATAGCTCGTTCCACTTCTTAAGGAGATGGCGTTGGCGGTCTCATGAGGCGTCTTAGGTTGAGACGGGAGTGCTCCGGATGCTCTCGTGTTACTAGAAGACGCAAGTTGAGCCAATTGAGTATCCACGGCCTTGTTGTGAGCAACCAAGGATTGTATAGTAGCGTCTTTAGCTTGAGCCTCCTTATCCATCTTGGCCATCATAGCCTCTTGATTCTTTTGCATAGTGAGCATCATGGCTCGCATCTCGGCCATGGGATCGGAGGCGGGTGGAGGAGCAACGGGTGCTTGGTAAGGTGGCCGAGCAAAACCCGGTGGATTGTAAGGTCGATCGTGGAGCATTATATTGAGTAAAGTTTTGTTGTGGGTTGTTTTGAGGTGGTTGTTGTTGGGGATTTAGGACATTTTGGCTTTTTTAGGACAAGTTCGGGTGGTTTTTGTAGCCTTCATTATATTAGTTTGAGTAGGGGTTGTTTTATGAGTGAGAATGAAAAGCACGAACAGGATACATACCTCGGCATTCCAAAGAAAAATGACCGGAAACGCCGCAAGAATCGCATAATCCATCGTAAGAGGAGTGCATAGCAGCTACCGTTTGTCCCATAGCATTTGGGGAACTACCACTCGCCCGCATTTCACTCATCATAGTGGTCATTGCATCCACCTTCGCCGAAAGCAATGCCACCGCATTGACATCGTGCTTACCTCCACCCCTAGGAACATTCCTAGCATTACCGTATTGCGCGTCATGGATAGCCATGGCCTCTATCGTATCGAAGGCCTCCTCAACATCAATATTATCAAACCTCCCATTCGCGGCCGAGTGAAGCACTTGGCGAGACTCATTATATAACCCATTATAGAATTGCATGACGAGAAACCATTTATCAAGACCGTGGTTGGGACATTGGAGTTGAAGCTCCTTGTACCGTTCCCAAGCATCAAACAATGATTCATCACCTCGATGGTGGAAGCTAGTTAGTTGACTCCTTCGCATAGCCGTCTTCTCCGGTGGGAAGTATTTATGGTAAAAGGCTAATGCAAGAGTACTCCAATCGGTCACACCATGAGCTACGCGGTTCAAAGAATTGAGCCAAAATTTTGCCTTGTCTCGGAGGGAAAATAGGAAGAGCATCTCCCGAATTTGGTCTTGAGTGACTCCGGCTAGTTTGATTGTAGAGCAATAGTCGCAAAAGTTTTGAACGTGGAGGTTAGGATCCTCACCGGGGCTTCCCCCAAATTGACTTCGCTCGATCAAGCTAATGAAAGCCGGCTTGATCTCGAAATTGTTGGCCGCAATAGCCGGCATAGCATTGCCGGTTGGAATTTGAGCCGCGGTTGGCTTTGAGTGATCAGATAGCTTCACCATGATTCTAGGCGGTTCAGGTTCGACGTGAGCTTCCTCGGTGGAATGAGCTTCAAGTTGCTTAAGTAGACTTTTGCGTGCTAGGAAAGTACGCTCCAGATCAGGATCAAACTGAATGTCCTTATTGGCATGAGACGTACGTGTTTTCCTGACCATACACAACACTAGAGCAACTATGAGAAGCGGCCTCAAGGAATTGAGGTTCCTTGAGACAAAAACAAAAGACTAGAAACAAGTAACTAAATAAAAACAAAAGCCGTCTCCCCGGCAACGGCGCCAAAATTTGAAAGGCTCAAGTCGCGTCACCTAATAAAAAATAGACCAGACAAACTCTAACGAATTGCAAGGGTAAGTCGGAGTCGAATCCACAGGGAGATGGTTGCAAATGTTACTTATGAAGCGTTTCTAGGCTCGGTCGGTTCGTTTGTTGAGGGTTACTATAGCTATAGTGAAATGTAAGGGTTTAACTTATATGGAGAAAGTCTAGGAAGTCGGGTTGGACAATGGATAAGCTAGGTCAAAGATGATGATCGGGATGAGTAAGGAATCGCACATGCCAAGGGTATAGCTCGTCCTCTTGGTCTTAAGCTTCCTCTAGGTCTCGAATGCGGGTTCTCGCAACTTACAATCGAGGGTCCAAATGTTTAGTCTCGCGCCTCTCCTAGAACTAGGCTTTCGTTCTTAAGTTCAAGGGTGCTAGATACTCGCTAAAACTTGATCAAGGAATCAACAAGCACAATCAAGCAAAGACTAAACAAAGCAAGCACAAAACCTAACTCAAAATGATCATCAAACACAACCAAAACCAACACCCATGCTTCACCCTTCCTCCTAAAGTAAAGAACTACTCACACATGACAAAAACGAATACTAAAGCGAGGGGAGAGGATGAAAACATGATCGACAACTATATGAAATGAAATTGCAATCAAAAGAGAGAAGTAGAAAGCAATACCAAATCAGAAAATACGAAAGAGGAGATGATGAACAAGAACAACAAATACTAAATAGATGATCGTAGTAGCGAATTCGAGTCGGGAATTAAAAGTACAAATTATGAAAAGTTCAAACCCTAAGTTTTTGAGAGAATAAAGTTTAAAGTGTTATAAAAATGCTGTAACAAGATGGTGTCGAAAAATATGAATGAAACCCCCTTCAAATAGGTCGAAAAATATAAGCACACGAGGAGTCGGGGGCCGTCCCTAGGGTCCCGGACAGGTGTCCCGACCGGGACCACTATGGTACTCCATCCCACAGCTACGGGAAGCTCATCCCGTGGAGTTCAGCAAGTTTCCCTTCTTTGGCACTTTGTTTACTTAACTTTTCTTTGCCCCTATATCGTCCCAAGGTATAGGGACGAGGCCTACTTCGTTCCAAGGGGTAGGTAACTGCTAAAATAACAAATGGCTGGAAGTACAAACGACCCAAAGCCAAGTGCCACGCTCGGACGTGAATCCTGGCTTAAGATATTTATGGACAATATGAATCAGTCTACTCGACTGAAGAATAATGGGTCCAACTTTGCGGATTGGGAGGTGGCATTACGGAATGCTGCCATTGCTGACGGTAAGCTCAAGTACTTGACTGAGCCGCTACCGCCAAACCCAGGTCCGGATGTAGGAGTCAATGCAACGCTTGCTTATAGTGATTTCGTGATGGAGGCGGGTGCGATAAAGAACGTACTCATTTATTCAATGGAATCCAATTTGCAAAAGCGGTTCATTGCCCAAGGTGCAAACAAGATTTTCACCACTCTTTCTAAGGAATTCTCGAAAGCACCGAGAATCATTAGTTATGAGTATACCTGTCGCTTCTTTGAGGCGAAACTCCCAAAAGGGCTAACCGGTTAGCCCACACCTTCTTGACATGATCGAGAATGTCGAGAGACTGGAGGCACTTGGTTGCAAAATCGATGAGAAGATCATCATTGATCGTGTGCTTCATTCACTTCATGATGGTTTTGCCCTTTTCAGGGCAAATTATTATATGAATGACATGAAGAAAAGTCTTCATTCACTTGGAGCTCATGAAGACTTTTCTTCATGAGCTCCACTCGCTTCTCGTACAGACCGAGAATGATCTGAAATTGAGTGGGAGCTTGAAGCAGGATGTTCTCATGGTTGCAAACAAGGGCAAGGGCAAGGCTCAGGCCAACCTAGCCGTAGGGAAACCAGAGTTCAAGAAGCCAGGAAATGTCAAGAGTGGGCCTAGTGAGTCTACCGGTAGCTCACAAGGCAAGACAAAGAGCAAAGAAAGCATGGAGTGCCACCATTGCCACAGGACTGGGCATTGGAGGCGGAGCCATGCAGTGTATCTTTGAAGACATAAAATCAGGCCGCGTCACTCCTGTTGGTATGTCATCTTTTATTCATATGATTGAGATTAACCATGCCAGTTTCAGAACTTGGGTACTTGATACTGGTTGTGGTTCTCATCTGTGCAATCATTTGCAGGGCCTAAGAAATATCACAACTCTCGCAAGGGGTGATGTGGACCTGCGTGTGGGGAATGGAGCAAGAGTTGCTGCCGTTTCAATGGGAACATATGTAATTCAACTCCCGAGTGGATTTGAGTTATTTCTGAATAATTGTTACTATGTACCCAATTTATATAAAAACATTATTTCTGTTTTCGTACTTGATAAAGACGGATTTTCGTTTTCAATAAAGGATAATAGCTGTATTTTCTCTTTAAACGATATGATTTATGGCAAAGTAGTTTCTATAAATGAGATTTATGTTTTAGATCAAACCACAGATATATTGCATGTGAGTAATAAGAAAGCAAAGGTTGGTGACAAAGATCAAACCTATCTATAGCATTGTGAAGGTACCGGGAATTCTTCCTTGGGAAAACCTATCGACGCATACTGGCGCTTGAGCCTCGCCGTCTTGGGCGTAGAAGGCGAATCGCCTCCTTGATGGTGCGAAGTTTTGTGAAAAAAAAGGGGGAAATGAAAATGAGGAGATCATTGCATGAATTTGCGATCAAAAAAGAAAAGTATAAAAGTCCTTTTTGAAATGTATTTTCGGAGTCGCCACCAAATATTAAAGGAATTTGGAACCTATTCAACGCGTCTTGAAATACAAGACACGAGTGTCTCAGATTTCAAGGTGCGTCGATACCTATCAATCTGAGGTTCAAACCGCAGAAGGGTTCGGAGTGAGGTTACTTTTCGAAAGTTTTGACAAAATGAGTTTTGAAAACAGTAATCAAAAAGCCTACATAAGAGTAGTCTCTACTAATTTGAAAACATTTGCTTAATTTCGATATTTGGGCTAAAAAGTCACGCTACGTACAAGTGCGAATAAGTATGACTCGATTAAAATGCATAAATAATGTAAATTGTCAAAATAATGACATATTGCTATAGGAAATGTACGTTAAATAATAATTTATTGACTAAATTATTATTATAGACGTTATTTTCCGACCTCGTATTAGAATTTGTACAGAAAAACCCTCAGTTTTGACATGCTAAAAGACTCTATGAAACGGTACAATTTAGTGTTGGATCCGTGATTCTAGTCGTTATTTAATGCATGAATGAGGACTTGCATAATTATAAAAGTGACGTCGGTTTGCTTTAGTGATAATGAGTCGTTTATTTATGCGATATTGGCGGGGTTTAGACGGATTATGAATCCGAATTGCTACAACCGTATTACGAATACGGCTTCGCTAGTGCCAATATCGGGTTTGGGGTTAATGTAACCCCATTATCCGAGTCTCAAACGTCCAGCCCGTAGGTAAAATGTTTACCTTTCGAAAATGTAAAGACGGTATTTTTGAGTGGATTTCGTGAATAGTGTATAAGTGTTAAAAACCGATTATTGAAAATGAATGAAGTGGGTTGGTATTTATAGAGTTTTGGTGGTTTTTGGGGGTGCACAAAATTAAATCGCCTGTGCACTGGCGTTTAGTTTTGTTTGAGTTGGATATTTTTTAAGAAAAATAAAAAAAAACGGCTGTATGGGAGAAGTTTATAATCGCCTGTTAACAGGCGATTAGAAACTTAATCGCCTGTCAACAGGCGATTTCTTTTTTGTTTTGGTGGGTTGTTTATGCCGCCATTTGGTTTTTGGATGTTTTGATTAAGTAATGATTATGTTTTGTTGTTTACTTAGGGGTTAAGTCTTTGTTCAGTTTTGGTCCGAATTTCGGTTTTCGTGTTTCGGTTTTTGTCGTGTTTTTCTGCTTTTGGCTTGAAATAAAATAATGTTAGGTTATATTATTTTATGGTATCGTGGAGTCTTGTTTTGTGAAAATGTGATACGGGACGCACTTTGGCCCGTTTTACGTGTTTGTGTTTTGGGTCGTTTTTGTAAGTTTGGGCCGTTTTGTAGCTAGTTGGGCTGTTTTTGTGGCTTGGCTTAATAAGACGTTCCTATATCGTGCTCGTGTTACGCTCATAATGACTAAAGGTGACATTCATTTTTATGATTATGCAAATCCAAATTAATACGCTAAAAATGACTAATACGTTTTAGACACTTTTGTACCGTTTCGACTCTTTTAAAAGCATGCACGAAAGTCCTTTTCATCATCGGGTTTGTTTTTGGGGGGTACGGATACGGGTATCTACATAGCCCCCAGTTTGACTGAGCTTGGACAAAGCGTTAGTCAAACTTAAAGATAGTATCCGGACCATTACAGTCTTGATACTACCTGGCGGCGCTAAGCATGTGTCTTATGGGAGAGACGAGGACTTAGCGTCGGGAAATGCGGGGAGGGACGACATGTTTTTAAGGACATGACGGTCCTACATGTTTAAGGGCATGTCAGCCTGCATGTGGCCTGAGTACTCCCAGCTGGCGCCTTGCTTGTGTTTCCGTTTGTGCTCCTTGCTTTGCTTGCGCTTCTGGCTTGCGCTCCTTTGCTTTGCTTGCGCTTCTGGCTTGCGCTCCTTTGCTTTGCTTGCGCTTCTGCCTTGCGCTTCTTTGGCTTTGCTTGCGCTTCTGGCTTGCGCTCCTTGGCTTGCTTTCCTTGCTGGACGTCTCGTAGAAGAGGTTACGCGTTTTGGGGTTTGGTTTATAAGAGTGGTTTAGATTTTTGTGAACGTCTCGTATGGAGGCTACGTGTTCTTCTGATAAAAAGGGTTAGGTTTTTTTATGAACGTCTCGTGAGGAGGTTACGTGTTCTTGTATTTCTCACAAAAAAGGTTAGGTTTTTATGAACGTCTCGTGGGGAGGTTACGTGTTTTTGTATTTTAACGTCTCGTGAGGAGGCTACGTGTTTTTCTCATAAAATGTTAGGTTTTTATGAACGTCTCGTGAGGAGTTTACGTGTTTTTGTATTTTAACGTCTCGTGAGGAGGCTACGTGTTTTTCTCATAAAAAGTTAGGTTTTTATGAACGTCTCGTGAGGAGGTTACGTGTTTTTCTCATAAAAAGTTAGGTTTTTATGAACGTCTCGTGAGGAGGCTACGTGTTTTTGTATTTTAACGTCTCGTGAGGAGGCTACGTGCTTTTCTCATAAAAAGTTAGGTTTTTATGAACGTCTCGTGAGGAGGTTACGTGTTTTTGTATTTTAAAGTCTCGTGAGGAGGTTACGTGTTTTTGTATTTTAACGTCTCGTGAGGAGGCTACGTGTTTTTTGTGGTTCTCATAAAAAGGGCTAGGTTTTTATGAACGTCTCTTAAGGAGGCTACGCGTTTTTGTGGTTCTCATAAAAAGGGCTAGGTTTTTATGAACGTCTCGTGAGGAGGCTACATGTTTTTGTATTTTAACGTCTCGTGAGGAGGCTACGTGTTTTTCTCATAAAAAGTTAGGTTTTTATGAACGTCTCGTGAGGAGGTTACGTGTTTTTGTATTTTAACGTCTCGTGAGGAGGCTACGTGTTTTTTGTGGTTCTCATAAAAAGGGCTAGGTTTTTATGAACGTCTCTTAAGGAGGCTACGCGTTTTTGTGGTTCTCATAAAAAGGGCTAGGTTTTTATGAACGTCTCGTGAGGAGGCTACGTGTTTTTTGTGGTTCTCATCAAAAGGGCTAGGTTTTTATGAATGTCTCGTGAGGAGGCTACGTGTTTTTGTTGGTTGGGTTGAAATCGTGTTTAAAATGGGTTGAAAGGTGTATTGGGCCGAGGAAATGGCCCAAAACCAAACAGAAACCCATGAAACAAAAATAAAATCGCCAGTAAACTGGCGATTTTGTTTTTGTTTTGTGAATCTGTATAAAAGTCGGGGAAGAGAAAGGAGAAGGGTTTATTTCGTTTCAAAAATAAAAACTAAATCGAAAACACCCAAAATTCAATCCGGCGATTTTCTAGACCAAATTTCGATTTTCCGACTCCTACAATTCGTCATGGACCAAGGTACGTACTCAACTCACTTGGTTTTTCGCGTTTTGTAGCTTGTTTGAGTCGGTTTATACTTGTAAACCGCTTTCAGGTTTTGGTCGATTTTTGTCGGTTTGATTCGAGTTTAGCTCTCGTCTTGGCTTGAAAACGATCGCCATGGCTAGTATAGTGCTTGCCTTGTTTGTCTTGCTGTCGTTGTGTGAAAACCCGGCTCGTGGTCTCGATTTTCGTGCGTTTTGTAGTGTAGGGGCATTTTGGTCATTTTTGAAAACGTCTCGAAAATGGCTCAAAACTTCAGTGTAGCTTACCCATTAGTAGTATATCGTGTTGGTGAGTTCGGTTTGTTGAAATGGTCGCGAAAAGCGGTTCGTTTGGGTAAAAACCGTGTAGAAGGGGGTAAAATCGGGGCTTGCGCTCTGTTTTTGTAGCGTAAGGCGATCCCGAGTGGCTTGGTTATTTTGAAAATATTGTAGTAGGCTAGTGTGAAGGTTTGGGTGGCTTGTATGCGAAGAACGGCTCGAAAAAACGTCATTTTCGTGCGTTTTGGTATAGGGGCTGATTTTGGTCGAAATTTTTCGGTTCCGAAACTTGCCCGAATTCTCTGTATTGTGTTTTCATGGCTAGTATGGTACACTTTTGGTCTTGTTTTGTAGGAAATGTGTTGTTTGGAGGTGTTTTGGAGCGTGTTTTGTAGTTTAGGCTAGGTTTCCAAAAGTCGCTTTTCCTCGCTTTTCGTGCCCCGTTCATGGAATGTATGGTAATGTATGTCGTCTGTGTTGGCTAGGGGGTTGTTTTGTGAGAAGTGGGGGCTTTTTGGGTTGAGTTATGGTCAAGGAAAGGCCGTTTTTGTAGTTTGGAGGTGTTTTGTAAAAGCTATTCAGTCGAGGTGTTCGGGACATCGTTTTCGCATGAAATTTTTTGCGTGAGCTTATTGTGATTTATGGGTTGGGTCTGTGTCAGTAAATATGGGTTTCTGGCTTCCTGTAGCGTTTTTCCCTCTTCTGCTATTTTTAGGTTAAAGGCACGCTTCTGCTTTGTTTTGGCCAATTCTCTGCCGCTTGGCGTGCTTGCTCTTAACTCGACTGAGTAGGACGTATATATCGTATACGTCTCATGGATTTTGGTTTCCTGTGCTCATGCTCCGTTTTGGCCTTGTCTGTCAAAAATGGGCCTATGGCTTGCTTTTTGCTGCTTTGTCTTGATCCTTCTAGAATGATTTGCTGTTGCCGTTTTCTGAGTATGCCTTTGAATCTTGTGCAGGTGTTCCTACGCCTCCAGCGCCTACTTCCAGTGACATGGATCGGGTATTGGCTGGAGTTGACCCATTGTTCGGGGCGAGCACCCTGCTACTTCAGGGATGCCTGCGCCCTTGGAGGTTTCCGAGGGTCCGTCTCATCCGGACCTGCTGAGAGCTTTTCCTCCGACGCCAGGGCCTTCTACGACGCCAGGTGAGTTTGAGTTTCGTGGCCGCGAGTCTCCCCGCTTTTTCGCTAGTGGGGCCGGTCTTTGTCGGTCGTCGTCTGGGCCTTCGCGAGTGGCTTTGGACATGGTGTTGTTCCTGGTGGTCTGGCCGTCCGTTAGTCTTTGCGGGTCGTGGCGTTCTTCCGAAGTCGCCGCTTTTCGGCTAATGCAGTGCGTGAGGAGGCGAGTCGTTGGCCGGTGTGATCTTCTGGTAGTACTAGCGGTAGTGGGTTTCTTCTTTGGGTCGTCGAGGTTTCTGTTGGGGCCGAGGTCGGAGTTCAGTGTCGTCTCGAGTCTTTGCGGCGTGGGCGTGACGGCGCCGCTGTGGAGACGTCTGAGGCTCTGGGAGGCCGTGGTGGAGAGTCTGAGCGTAGGCTGCGCAGGTCTTCAGGGCGTGGCCGTGGCGGTCTTCGGAGAGGGCGCTGCGGCTCGAGGAGAAGCGGCGAGAGGTCGTGGTCTTTGCGGGGAGCAGCGAGGGCGTGGCCTGGCGTTGCCGAGGCGCTGCGACTCTGGAGGGCCAGGTTAGAGGTCGTGGTCGCGGTTGGAGGAACCCGAGGCCGAAGGAGCGCAAGGTGGATGTGGCCACGGTGAGGCGGCCAGCAGCCGAGACGTCGAGCTCGTGTCGCTGCAGAGGGTGGTGACCGGGACGAGGCTGAGGTCGCCGGTGTTGTTGAGGAGGTTGGAGCAGGGGGAGCTCCTGTGGAGGTCCCGCGAGGCGTGGTCGTGCTCGGTCCGGAGCCGTTCACGAGGACCCTTCGAGCCTGGGCGGAGTCTTGAGTGGCGAGATGAGGACCTTGCGAGGCTGCAGCGAGAGCCATGTCCGAGTTGAGATTGCCGAGGCTGCGAGCCGCTGCTGCTTCAGCTTCTTGCAGCTTTCAGTTCTTCTTTATTCTTCTGCGAAGTGCTTTTGTGGCCGGGGGTCGGGTTCAGGGCCAGGCTCGGGAAGCGAGTTGAGATGAGGTTGAGGCTGGGGGCCATGCGGAGGCTGAGGCAGAGGCAGAGGCAGAGGCTGAGGCAGAGGCCGAGGGTCATGCCCAGGATGCAAGTGCGGCAGCTCTTGAGGCCGCAACGGAGGTTTTCATGGGGATGGTCGACGAGCTGGGCGCGAGGCCTGACTACCCTCATGGTCCGCGTTTGTGGTCGCAGGTGGCCCTGGACTGGGACGGCGTGACTACGGTTTGGAGTCCTCGAGCACTTGTCGATCCGGGTGAAGGTCGGCTTTCCGTTAGGCTCGATGAGGACCTTCTCTGGGTTTCGGACGATGTTTGACGTCTTTGAGGGTAGGCTCACCCAGGAGGAGCAGGACATAGTGCTTGGGACAGCTTTTGGTCCCCTGGTGCAGAAGTGGAGGGAGGTGCGCGGCAAGCGGGTGAACTCGCGCCTCAGCTTTGCCGGGCGTTGTTGGATAGGTTTTGGGATCGACCAACACCTTCCACATGCCTGGTTCTGAGGTTGGCGTGACTCCTTCCTCGTGGGCGATTGTCACGGGTTGCCTCATGGTGGCCAGCGTACTTGGTAGGCGTGGCGACCTCCTATTGATAGCCCACGAGTCGTGGCGCTGATTGGCGGCGACGGTCAAGTGCGCGGACGGACGAGCACACGCGTTCGACCTCGTACTATATGGTTTGCGGACTTCTTCGAGGGGAAGAGGAAGAAGAAGGGGTCTACTCGAGCGTGCGCTGTGCAGAGGGCCCGGCTGTGGCTGTGGTGGTTCTTGACGGCCACCCATTTTGGCGACAAGGGGGCGGCGTCGGCCGTCTTTGATGGCGTTGTCCGGATATGTCGCAGCGTAGGTGAGTTTGGTAGGTCACTCCGGCTTTTGGTTTGATCAGATTACTTGAGGGATGCGATGCGCCTGGCCGGATCGACGAGAAGTCGGATGTGTCGCTTGTGGGTCCTGGTCTTCTGATGGAGATAAGGCTTGATTTCGCAGCATCTTGTTGTCTCGTCTCTGCTTTTCTTTCGTAACGTGTGTTCTGTTTGCTTGCAGGCTTGGTGCTACGCTCACTTCCCTTCTCTGCTTAGGACACGTTCGGTGGCGGCTACATACCCGCTTTCCATGCGTCGCGACAATGATCGGAGGGGTATTGGCCTGAACTATGACGCGGCTCGTGTGCGCTTCAACGGGATGACGATGGATAAGGTAAGGGTGATTGTGTTTTATACTTTGGTCTTTTGTAGCTTGTTTTTGGGTTTGTGTTTGTTTTTGTGGTTTATAATTTGGTTTTGTTTTGTAGTTCGTTCGTGACCCCTGGAGGAAGTTTACCGGCGTCCCTGAGTCGATTGCAGCCCGCTTTGGTCCCCTTGACGGACGGTCAGACATCGAGACTTCAAGACGGCTCGTACTGGCACCTGGGTGAGCGTCTGTCTGCGCAGACGGGTCGCGGCGGTTTCATCGTATCTGCTCCTCCGCCCTCGGTTTTGTTTATGGAGACGCCCGACGCTAATGAGCGTCGTGACGTGTATCACGAGGGTGAGTCCGACTCCTTGCTGCGGCGGGATGAGGATTACGTGACTTGGGCACAGCATGCCCTTCTTGTTGTGATCGAGGTATGCTTGTTTATCCCTTTTGCTTGTATGTGTTTTGGTTTTAGGAAGCAAAAATTTACCCTATTTTTGTTTTGTAGCGACGTGATCTCGATCTTGAGTTCGGCCTCCTGGATTCGTTGAGGACCTTTGGTTGTTCACGAGGTCGCTCTCATTCGATCGTCCGCTGACCTTGTTCCGTCTGCGTGGTCACCGTCGCGGGCCTTGAGAGTTGGGATCCGCGGCGTGAAAAAGGTATTAACCTTCCTCTTTGTACAAAGATGAGTATTATGTAGTATATAGCCCCCAGTTTGAATTAGATTTTATTGTAAAATCATTATTCAAACTCTGTTGAAGCAGGTTTTTGATTATAGCCCCCAGTTTGAGTAAGATTTTATTGTAAAATCATTAGTCAAACTCTGTTGAAGCAGGTTTGTGATTGTAGCCCCCAGAAAGCTAAATTGATTTCTCGTATTGCTGCAGGTGACAGCTGAGGTCCACAGGAGGCTGTGGCGGGCGGCAAACCGGTGGCGGGCGGTCGTGAATGAGAAGGTGGTGGACGCTTGCAGGGCGCAGAGAGAGACGGCCGAGGCGCGACTTGAGTTAGCCAGGGTCAGGGCTGAGGAGGGGGCGAGATCGCGGGCCGAGCTGGAGGCTGCGCATGCCGAGGAGTTGGCGAGGGTCCGGCGAGCTAGAGGGTCTGACGAGGGAGCCGGATAGGCGCGTCGAGATTGATTCCCTGCGTGCTGTCTTGCAGCGTCGTGACCAGTCGTAGTAGGCTTGGACTTGTATATTTCAGACTTGTATTATGAATATTAGTATTTGTTGGTAACGGTTTATGTATCAGGATTTGTTATGGTTGGTTGTTTTTTTGGACTTGTAGGTGTTTATGGGTATAATTTGGTTATTTTGTCTTGTTGCGAAAATGCATTACTGTGTCGTAGCCGGGTCTGAAATCCTTGCGTATTTGCTTGCCGAGCGTACCTGCAAAACATTGTTAGTCGTAAAAGCATATATATACGTCTCGATTGAGACTGACTCGCTAATGACTAAATTAAATGTGAAATGAAGAGTTTTTTGAAAAATGCTGGTTTAGAAAATATTCTAGACTCGTGAAAAAGACGTTTTTGACATAGCAAAAAATTTGAGCTAAAACGACGTTTTGAGACGAAAATTGTGAATGCGAAAATCATATTTTGTGTTGTGTTACATTTTTGTGTGGTTATCGTATTTTGTGAAAATGAAAAATACGAAAGACGGGAGTCAATTACGCAAATCGAGACGACACGACGGGACCGTAAAAACAGGTCCAAGGTCGGTAGAAAGGATAAATGGGGTAATAAGTTAAATATTTTAGGGTATAGGTGTGTAAGAAGTGTAAGAAATCGAATAATTTTGTCAGGAGGAAAAAGAAAATCGCCTGTAAACAGGCGATTTTATTTTTAATCGCCTGTTTTCAGGCGATTAAATTTTTGTTTTGTGGTTTTCCTTGATTTATTTTAATCGCTTGTTTACTAGCGTTTAAGTTTTTTGTGTTGTATTTCGTTTTGCAAATCTCGGCTATAAAAGGAGGGGTAAGTTAGTTCATTTCACTCATCCTCTCGTCTTCTATTCTCGATTTTCCATGAATATTCAGAATATTTACGGAACATTCGTCGAGTTATGGAGAGTTTTGAAGGAAACTTGCGCCGTTGGTGTGCGTCCTTATCGGGGCTGGAGGAGGAAGACTTGAAAGATTGCGGTTTCGGGGTACTCCTGGGTCTAGGGCGGCTTCGGATGGAGCCCGAGTTCCTGGATGCGTGTCTCGACTATTGGGACTTGAGTTTTCACGTGTTCTGTTTTCCTAGTGGGGAGGTTTGTCCCTTAGTCGAGGAGTTTGGGGCCATTGGCGGGTGGACGCGGATTGGCCTGCCTGTATGTGTCAGGCAGGAACTTGGCTACAAGAGGCAGGTTCAGAATTATCTCCAGATGACCCGTGATGAGGTGGAAGAGTTATTTGTTGGGAACCGTATCAACCTCTATCGTTTGTGTCAATGGTTTAGGAATAATGCAAACGGGCATATCTCTGCTGTGGCTAGGAGAAGGGCTTTGGCTTTTTGCTTGGTTCATTGCTATATGTTCCGGACTACGTGTGCGAGGGTTTGTTGGGAGATCCGCGTTTAATTCTTTGTTGTGGAAGCGGATGGAAATAGGTTGCAATCATACCTTTAATTCGGCCGAGAGCGATCCTTGGATCGACGGCCAGGGCATGTAATAGGGAGCATGCGTCGAGGGTGTCCATTGATCCTCCAGGTGTGGCTGATGGAGCGTCTAAGTGTGTTGAACGACCTTGGCTTCGATGGCGAATATGTCGCAGGAGGCGTTACCAATCGTTACATGCGATGGTCGGGTCCAGACGAGCGCCCTAATGACTATTTCCCCGAGTTTGTGAGGTCATGCGCCATCCGTTGGTCGGTATCCTGGTGGGGAGTGGTCAGTGTGACGGCGAGCGCAGTAGGTGATGGCCCCTCTGGGGTCCTATTGTGTGGGTTCGAGATGGGGGTTTACATCCATCCCCTGCGGGTGAGGCGACAGATAGGGTATGCACAGTTCATTCCTGGCCAGGACACAAAGGTACAGGACATGGTTGTGTTAAATAACCAGGTGACCGACGAGTGGGTCAGTGGTTGGATCATGCGTCCCAAGTGGCTTGTGGCTGGTACTCCTGGGACGATCCGGGTGTCGAGGGCTTACTCCAAATGGACCGTTGCTGAAAGTGCTGTGGAGAGGGCTCGTCTCCGTGCCATAGAGCTTAACGAGCCTCCGTAAGCGTCACTGCGACCCGACCGCTTTGGACGCAATAGTGGTAGGGGTGGCGCCGAGCTCGGTGCCTCTCGGTGGGTGAATCGTGTTCGGTCGTCCACCGTATTCCAGGCCAGTGCTCAGGATCGTCATGGTATTGTTGGGGCCCGCGGTAGGGGTTGAGGGTTGGTGCTCCCTTTATCCAGCTGGAGAGGTCTCGAGTCTGCTTCGGAGAATAACCTGGTTTTAGTTTATGTGTGCTTTGTTAGTATTATGTTCATATTATGTTGTATTATGTAATATATTACATATCCTAAACCCGATGTACATGCCGGGACTCGTATTGTAATATATAGTGTTTGTTAGTGTATTTCTAAGGTCGTAGTTATGCTCCTATGTTTGAAAAATCCAAAATGTAACCGTTCTTTTTAAGATTAATAAAAATCAGGTTTTTATTTACGACTTCGCCTCATTTTGCTTGTTATTTTGTGTGAAATTCCTTGGCTCTAATCTCTTTTCAAAGGTTTAGAATGCAAGCATGGTTTTTGTTTTTAGGAATTTTTTGTGTTGACTATTCCCTCGACTTTTTTAAACTTTGGGTTTGTCGTTTTGTGTTGAATGTCGTTCTTTTCACCCTTAGGTTAAAAGACGAATTTTTGTGTTGAATATCGCCTTATGTTAACCTATTGGGTTATGAGACGGTTTTTGTGTTGACTATATCCTCAGCCTTTTTAAGCTTTGGACGCGTCATTTTTGTGTTGAATATCGGTTGTGCTTTTTATAAAGCTGCCTACGTATCCACGAAAAGTGGAATCAAACCGGCGTAGTTCGAGAATGTATGTTTAAGGGCATACCGGCCCAAGAGTTGTGTTTGCTTTTTGTGGTGAATGTGCACGTTTAGGGGCATGCCGGCCCATGAGCATGTTTAAGGACCTGCCGGTCCATGAATTGTGTTTGGTGGATGCATGTTTAGGGGCATACCGGCCCATGAGCATGTTTAAGGACCTGCCGGTCCATGAATTGTTTTTATGAAATTGTATTTTACAGATACATTGCAAGGGGTTTTTAGGGATAGTATTTGTTGAGTTGATCGAGATTTGTGGCGAGGTTGAACTCTTGGCCGTCGAGGTCGGTTAGTTTGACTGCTCCGCCCGTGTAGATCTCCTTGACGAGGTAGGGCCCTGCCCAGTTAGGCTTGAATTTTCCTCGTGGGTCGACTGGAAGTGGTGCCCGGACTGACTTTAGTACGAGATCACCTACTTTTATGTGTCGTGGCTTAACTCGCTTGTTGAATGCTCGTTGTAGTCGGGCTTGGTACATTCGTACGGTGCTCAGGGAATGCAGTCGGCGTTCATCCAGGAGCATGAGCTGTTCGTATCGTTCACGGGCCCATTCTGCTTCCGGGATGCTACTTTCCATTAGTATGCGTAGAGATTGTATTTCTATTTCCACTGGTTGGACGGTTTCCATGCCGTAGGTGAGGAAATAGGGGGTCATGCCCGTAGGGGTTCGGACGGTAGTACGGTATCCCCAGAGTGCATATGGTATCTTGTTGGGCCAATCTTTGTAGCTGTCGATCATTTTCTCGAGTATGGTGACGACTGTCTTGTTTCTTTGCCAACGGCTCCATTGGTTTGGGGTCGATAGGGTGAGGATTTGTGATCTTTGGATGTTGTATTTTGTGAGTATGGCTTAGTCTCGCGTTGAAAGTCACGAACCTTGATCATTGATGAACTCATGGGGTATGCCATATCGGCATATGATGTTCGTCTGGATGAACTTGGCGACTTCTTTGGGTAGGGGTTCGAAAAAGATCTCGCTTCTACCCATTTAGTGAAGTAGTCGATGGCTACCAAAGACGCAAGCGGTGACCTCTGCTCCGATGGGGTGGACTTTTCCTATCACGTCGATGCCCCAGGTTGAAAAGGGCCAGGGTGAGGTTAGGCTGTATAGTGGTGAAGGTGGTACATGTTGGACATTGCTGAAAATTTGGCAGTTGTGGCAGTGCTTGACGTATTGGATACAGTCTGCTTCCATGGTCGTCCAATACCATCCTAGCCGTAGAATCTGTTTGCAGAGTGCTCGAGCGTTCATGTGGGGTCCGCATTCGCCATCGTGGACTTGCGTGATGATTTCCTGCCCCTTCTTGTAGTCGACACATACGAGCAGTGTCCCTTGTGGTGTCTTCTTGAGTAATTGTCCCATCTCTAGCACAAATTGGGAAGCTAGGAGTCTGATAGCCCTCTGTCCGCGTTTATCGGTGACGGGTGGGTAAGTGTTGTCTGTTTTGTAGTTGATTATGGCTTGATACCACGGCTCTGTCTGCTCGGCTTCGTCCAGGTCAATGGTATGGATGTATGCTGGTTCGTCACGTCTTTCGACGATGATGGGTAGTAACTTCATGTTTGGTGGCATGTTGAGGAGGGATGAGAGTTTTGACAGTGCGTCGGCAAACTGGTTTTCTTCCCTTGGGAGGTGGTAAAATTCAATGCAGTCGAAGTTGGTTAGGAGTTTTTGTACTTTTGTTTGGTATTTGGTGAGGGTTTCGCTCATGATCTTCCATGCCCCGGTCACTTGATTTATGATGAGGAATGAATCTCCATGCACCCGTAGGTTCTTTATTTTGAGGGCGATGGCTGCTTGCAGGCCGTAAATGCAGGCTTCGTATTCCGCGGCGTTGTTCGTGACACTGAAGTCGAGCTTGATTGAGAGTGGAGTATGATCGCCGTTTGGGGATATTAGGAGTATTCCGACTCCATAGCCGCGGTAGTTTGACGCTCCGTCGAAGTATAATTGCCAGTACTCCCTTTCTATGGCGAAGATCCCATCGTCCGGAAATGACATTGTATCGATCATGGGTTGTTCGATGATTGCATTTTCTGCGAGGAAGTCCGAAACCGCTCTTCCTTTGATTACTTTCAGAGGGAGGTACTTGAGTTCGTACTCGGCGAGAAGCAGGGTCCACCTGGCCATACGTCCGTTCAGGACTGGTTTTTCAAATAGGTATTTGAGGGGGTCCATTAGGGAGTAGACTCTTGTTGTGCTTGTGAGTAGGTAGTGTCTGAGCTTTTTGGTTGCCCAGACCAGCGAGGCGACTTTCTCGGCCGTTCATACCGAGTTTCGTAATCGTGAAACTTCTTGCTGATGTAGTAGATGGCCCGTTCTTCGTTGTTGACTTCTTGGGCGAGCATGGCACCCATGGCGTTTGGCGTAGTCGTCAAGTATAGCGACAGTGGCAAGTCCTTTTGTGGGGGTACCAGAACGGGTGGGTTTGTAAGTAAGCTCTTGACTTTGTCGAACGCTTGTTGGCAGTCATCGTCCCACTTCGTATGCTCTTCCTTCTTCAATTTTTTGAAGATTGGCTCGCAAATCATGGTAAGCTTGCTGATGAACCGGGAGATATATTGGACTTGTCCCAAGAAACTCCTTATTTCGTCGATGTTGCTCGGCGTCTTCATGCTCATTATTGCTTTGATTTTGGTCGGGTCTACTTCGATCCCTCGCTGGCTTACTATGTGGCCTAGCAGCTTGCCTGATGTGACTCCAAAGGTGCATTTCTGTGGGTTTAATCGCATTTTGTACTGCCTGATTCTGGTGAAGAACTTGCGGAGGTTGGTGACGTGGTCGTCCCTTCCTTTTGACTTTACAATCATGTCGTCGACGTATACCTCAACCTCCTTATGCATCATGTCGTGGAGCAAGGTGGTAGCAGTGCGTTAGTAGGTAGCGCCGGCATTTATGAGCCCAAATGGCATGACCAGGTGTAGCGAAGACGTTCCCAGGGGGTTCTGAAGGTGGTTTTGGCATATCGTCTGCGCCATTTTGATTTGGTTGTATCCAGCGTATCCATCCATGAATAGCCGATGGCGTGGTCTGCTTTGTGTTGTCGATCGGGATGTCCATGTGGGGTAGTGGGAAATCATCTTTTAGGCAGGCTTTGTTCAGGTCCCGGAAGTCGGCACATACTCGTATTTTGCCGTATTTCTTCATAACTGGTACCATAATGGAGACCCAGGCTGGGTATTCGATGACTTGGATGAACCCGGCTTATTTGCTTTGATCTCTTCTTTGACCATGAGAGACCATTACGGCTTGATGCGTCGAAGCTTACCTTGGCCGTCCGCTACCTTGCTTGATTGGGATGCGATGTTCACTATCTCACGGTCGATCTGGGCATGTCTCTGTATGACCATGCGAAGACGTCCCCGAATTACGTGAGAAGCTTAGTATATGTGGCCCTTTCTTACGTGCTCGGGGAAGCCCCGATTCTGATTCTTGAGGCTCTTCGGGTGTTCCTATGTTGATGGTCGTTGTGTCTTCAATAATGGGGTCCTGTTCGGGTTTTGAGACAATACTTGCAATGTATCTATATAATGCAATTTTATTCAGTTTAAATTTATCGCAATTATTAGAAAAGGTAGAGTTTAAATGAGGCAAAGAGTAACCAAAAACTTTCATGTTATTAATGTTATCAAAAGCGGTTACATTTGAAGATAGCTCAGACGAGAGAGCTTTGGACAACCTTAATGACTCTAGTTCTTTACCTAAATTGACTACGTCAGGGAAGTAGCCCGGGGGCTTAGTTGGGGTAAGAGACTTGAGATGACGACGAGGGAGTTTAAATTTTAAGACAGTCTTTTGGTTTGGGGTGTTGTCTTCGTCTTCGTCGGAGTCGGAATCTTCGAAGGCGTAGCCACGACCGTAGTTATCTTGAAAGTGCGGCCTTGTTCGTCGGTCCATTCGAGGGTTTTGACCATCCGTCGTGTGTTTTTCTTCGTAAGGGATGATCGGGTTGGTAGGGTTGAAATTGTTGTTGCGCCGCGATGTCGAAATGAGCTCAATCCCGACAATGGTGTACGTGGTGGAGTCCTTAGGGATCTTGTTAGGGCCCTCTTTGGCGAAGTAGTGGCTGGGGAGGGTGTGGTATGGGTGTATGTGGGGGTCATGAAATTTCTTGCGATCAATGGATGTTTCCCGACCTTGAGAGACTTCGTGCGACCACGATGCGTGGGATAGACCCATGGTGGGCCATTTGTTATCGTCGCCCTTGGCGTAGAGTGTAGCGATTTCTTCTCTGCAGTCGAGTACGGATGTTGAAGTCGAAGGCGAAACCACACATGTCGTTTACCGGATCGGCGTTTATCTCATGATACTATCATTAGTCTTTTCGCTTGAGGGTAGCACGAAAGTTCGAGGCGCCGATGGTGACGATCTCGCCATCCGTGAGGTATCCTGTCCTTTTGATGTAGGGTTGCGGTGGCGGCCTTGGTAGCCTGGATCCAAGGTCTACCTAGTAGCATGTTGTAGGTAGGGGGTATGTCGATGATATGAAATTCAGTTTCTCTCATGGTGGTCTGTCATAATGGGGAAGGAGATGGTTCCCTTTATCTTTGCGGCGTGTTCCATCGTAGGCCACGACACCGTCCGTACATGGGATAAAGTCATTTTCCTTAATTCAGGTTTCTGGTGTCTCGAGGGCAAGACATTGGCTGCGGATCCGTTGTCGATGAGGGCGATCGGTAATGTCATGCCGTGGCATTCCACGTTGATGTAGAGAGGTAGGTTATGCGTGCCACCGAACGGAGGGAGATCTTTATCCGAGAAGGTGACGGCGTTGGCCTGTCATTCGCGTGTGATGTTACTGATAAGCCTCTCTGGAGACATTTCCGATGTCATTGGGGTGACCTGTAATGCTTGGTAGAGGGCTTCACGATGTCCCATTGAGTCCCTTAAGAGTTGCCAGATTGAAATGTCTGCTTTTGTCTTGTTGAGCTGCTTATGGAGCGTGTCTCCGATTTCAGGCGTGGGTAAGGGTGTTGGGGTAGCACTTGGTGATGCTACCTTGTTAACTGGCAAGACAGGTACAGGATTAGTGTCAGGTAATGGCACTTTGCTGGCTGGCGGCGTAGGAGCAATGTTTGTAGGTGAGGTTGCGGAGGTAGGCGAAGTAGGCGGTGTATCCTCGTCTATGACTATTCCCTTGTTCTTCTCTTGGGCAGTCAACCTTGGCGGGTGGCTTTGAGGTTCAAGTAACTTTAGAGAAGCTTGGTACGGACGTCCAGAACGCGTTAGGTAGGCTACTTCGTCATCACTGTCCGATAGTCTGAATGGGTACTTGTGACGTAACTCTCCGTACTTGCCTGGCGGGCGACGGGGTTGAGCCTCTTCGTCGTAGGGCTCATCTTGGAGACATATGCGGATGTCATCATTGTCGGCTTCATCCTCAGAAGTATTCCAGATGCCGTTGATTTCGTGGTCATTTGAGATGATTAGTTTAGAGCAGTCGATGATGGGATGTGTGCTTGCAAAAATAGCATGGGTATGCAGAGGGTTAAGCTGGTTTGAAGGTTTAGGACTCGGGCTGGGTTTTACGATGGTATTGTCGTCGATCAAGTCCTGAACTATGTTCTTCAGGCGGAAGCATTGCTCGGTGTCATGCCCCTTTCCTCTGTGGAACTCGCAGTATGCGTTCTGATCCCACGACTTTGGCTTCTTGTCCGGGGGAGGCTCGCTAGTAGGTCCTATGAGTTGAAGTACATTGCGGCTCACAAGCCACGTAGTGCCTTTGAGTAAGTCATGTATATTGGGTCAAAGTTTCGTCGTGCCTTCATCGAACTGGGACTAGGAGGTGAGTATGATGCTTTTGGCGGAGGCATGGCAGGCCTTGGTGGTGTCGTAAAAACCGGTGGTGCCTCTAACGCGTCCAGTGCGTTGATGGCATGGATAGGCTCGACTTTGGCAGCGGCTCGAGATGAGCTTCCTTGATACCCGCGACCCGTGTTCTTATTCCTATTTTCTTTACGGAGGTCGTCCTCGATGAGCTCGCCGACGATGCTGAGGGTTGAGAAGTTGTCAAAATTCCCGTACCGTAGGTGTTGTTGGTATGCGGGGGTGAGGTTGTTGATGAACTTAGTGATTAAGTCAGTGTCCCTTGGACGGTTAGGTATTTGGGCACACAGTTTCTTCCAGCGCGTCAGGTACTCGGTAAACCCCTCATTGTCCCTCTGAGTCAGGACCTCCAAGGTACGCAGCGAGACTTGGATATCATTGTTGTCCCGGTACTGTAGATCGAATGCAACCGTTATGTCCTCAAAACTACCCGTTTTGTGTGGCTCTAAAGCGTAGAACCATGCCCTGGGTTGTGCGTCTAATGAGTGAGGGAATAAGGTAGCCCATGCAGGGGGTTCGACACCCATGATGGCCATTTTAGCTTTGAAAGCCTTGTCGTGAACGAGCGGGCTTTCGTGACCTTTGAAGATGGGAAGATCGCTGAGTGCTAGCTTGTCTGGTAGCATGGACCTGACGTTCTTCGGGATGTGCTCGTTTTCTTGGTGTATGGAGTAACCCCTTGAGTTCGTGAGACGCTCTTCCATGGTTCGAATCTTTTTGCATTCCGTTCGGATTCCTCGGCCAGGCGCACGGCGTTTTTCTCTGCTTCAAACTTTTGCATGATAGCCATTTGCTCGATCGTCGTGGTGAGGCTAGCTATCCTATCATTGAGTTGTCGGACCTGTTCGGCAGTTACCTCCGGGGGGGGTGGTGGTGGTCCTCCGAGACCCTCATCGTGTTGAAAGGCCATGACAGGTTTTGGTTTTGATCTGTTGTAGGAGCGCTTCTTTGGAGGCGGAGGTGGGTTCAAGTGACGGTTCTTAGTTCGTCGTGTATCCAGGGTTTTTCAATGAGCGGACCTGACAAAGTTTTCAAAACTTTAGTGATTCTAAAAAAAAGAAAGACTCAAATGAAAAATCGCATTCACGACCAAAGGAAGACACAAAAGCGTAAAAAGTGGGTGACTTGACTTGACTCGTGTTTTTAGCTTTTAAAAGGACACGGGAAGCTTTTGAGATAGAGGCGCGTTAACACGTCCCTGTTCTCGAGGTAGGAAAATTTGTATGATCATAATCTGATTGACCCAGTTTGGCGGTATGTTGCCAAGGGTTTATCATTGGATTATGATAAAAAAGGATCGCATCAAGTAGCGATAGGCTAACCGACCTGAGGATGTTAAAATTGGGTAAAAGGCGATCAATTGTTCGCCTTTTACGTGTGACTCAGGGATTTAAATCAAAAATGACGATAAGTCATTCGATTCAAAGAGTAAATCAATGGGTTCGCATCTGAACGAGCCCGCGCTTTTTGTTTTTGAGATAAAAAGATTAAATCGGGATGACTAAAGAGTCACTCGACTTAGAGCTAATTCTAACGTTCTAAAAGTTAATTTCATTTAAAATCTCCGAAATGAATTGACATACTCGGGTTTTTGCTTTGTGAAAGACCTTTAGCAATAAATGTATTATGACGATACGTCAGTCGCATAATTCATTTACGTTTTGAAAAAGACCTGGGATATAGTGGTTATCCTAGGTCGGTTTTAAATGTAGTGGCATTTTATTTATTAAACTCAAATGACTATAGGTCAAAGAGCCTAACGGCGTGTTTTTAAAAGTATGACCTTTTTTGAAAAAAGTTTGAAAAAGCAATTTCAAAGATGGACGTATTTTAAAAGTATAATGCCTAAGAAAAGTTTTTACATGCAGAAAGTTTTTGAAAGACTACTATAGTGAGGGTACTATAGCTTCACACTTGTACATATAAACACAGGTTTTTGGTTTATAGGGTAAGGTTCCCTCCGGTCATTCCCGTGACGTTTAGGTAGGGGCACCCGCAAGACTACACACGTCTTAGGTGTGAATTCAAGACGGGCCCTAGAGCGTTCGAGTTTGGTAGTTACGATCGTTTGTCACGGATGCCGTACTTGTAATCGTGGAGGGTGAGAGAGCAGTGTGTCGGAGTTACCTCGCTTATGGCGAGAGTTCTTGGGCCGTTCCTCAAAGGGTGTGGTTTGAATCAGGAGGATTCGACTCAACGTATTTTTGCCCAAATATCGAAAGCGTAAATGTTTTCAAAGTTTCAAGCTTCACTTCTTTATGATTTTAAAATAAAAGAAAAACTAGTTTTTCAAAAATAATAAAAATCATGCTCGTCCCCAGCGGAGTCGCCAGCTGAAGGTACCGGGAATTCTTCCTTGGGAAAACCTATCGACGCCCTGCGCGCGCCCGACCTCGCCCCGTGCGGGGGCGTAGGGGCGGAATGCGCCTCGCAGGAAAGGGTGCGAAGTTTTGTGAAAAAAAAGGGGGAAATGAAAATGGGGAGATCATTGCATGAATTTGCGATCAAAAAAGAAAAGTATAAAAGTCCTTTTTGAAATGTATTTTCGGAGTCGCCACCAAATATTAAAGGAATTTGGAACCTATTCAACGCGTCTTGAAATACAAGACACGAGTGTCTCAGATTTCAAGGTGCGTCGATACCTATCAATCTGAGGTTTGAAACCAGAGAAGGGGTTCGGAGTGAGGTTACTTTTCGAAAGTTTTGACAAAATGAGTTTTGAAAACAGTAATCAAAAAGCCTACATAAGAGTAGTCTCTACTAATTTGAAAACATTTGCTTAATTTCGATATTTGGGCTAAAAAGTCACGCTACGTACAAGTGCGAATAAGTATGACTCGATTAAAATGCATAAATAATGTAAATTGTCAAAATAATGACATATTGCTATAGGAAATGTACGTTAAATAATAATTTATTGACTAAATTATTATTATAAACGTTATTTTCCGACCTCGTATTAGAATTTGTGCAGAAAAACCCTCGGTTTGACATGCTAAAAGACTCTATGAAGCGGTACAATTTAGTGTTGGATCCGTGATTCTAGTCGTTATTTAATGCATGAATGAGGACTTGCATAATTATAAAAGTGACGTCGGTTTGCTTTAGTGATAATGAGTCGTTTATTTATGCGATATTGGCGCGGGTTAGACGGAGTATGAATCCGAATTGCTACAAATCAGACATTTAATACGGCCGCTAGTGCCAATATCGGGTTTGGGGTTAATGTAACCCCATTATCCGAGTCTCAAACGTCCGGCCGTAGGTAAAATGTTTACCTTTCGAAAATGTAAAGGCGGTATTTTGAGTGGATTTCGTGAATAGTGTATAAGTGTTAAAAACCGATTATTGAAAATGAATGAAGTGGGTTGGTATTTATAGAGTTTTGGTGGTTTTTGGGGGTGCACAAAATTAAATCGCCTGTGCACTGGCGTTTAGTTTTGTTTGAGTTGGATATTTTTTAAGAAAAATCAAAAAAAACGGCTGTATGGGAGAAGTTTATAATCGCCTGTTAACAGACGATTAGAAACTTAATCGCCTGTCAACAGGCGATTTCTTTTTTGTTTTGGTGGGTTGTTTATGCCGCCATTTGGTTTTTGGATGTTTTGATTAAGTAATGATTATGTTTTGTTGTTTACTTAGGGGTTAAGTCTTTGTTCAGTTTTGGTCCGAATTTCGGTTTTCGTGTTTCGGTTTTTGTCGTGTTTTTCGGTTTTGGCTTGAAATAAAATAATGTTAGGTTATATTATTTTATGGTATCGTGGAGTCTTGTTTTGTAAAAATGTGATACGGGACGCACTTTGGCCCGTTTTACGTGTTTGTGTTTTGGGTCGTTTTTGTAAGTTTGGGCCGTTTTGTAGCTAGTTGGGCTGTTTTTGTGGCTTGGCTTAATAAGACGTTCCTATATCGTGCTCGTGTTACGCTCATAATGACTAAAGGTGACATTCATTTTTATGATTATGCAAATCCAAATTAATACGCTAAAAATGACTAATACGTTTTAGACACTTTTGTACCGTTTCGACTCTTTTAAAAGCATGCACGAAAGTCCTTTTCATCATCGGGTTTGTTTTTGGGGGGTACGGATACGGGTATCTACACATTGCCGTATGGGACACAGAAATGAAAAACGCGTGAAAAAGCTCATTGATAATGGAACTGTCTCCCCATTTGACTATGAATCGTTTGGCACGTGTGAATCATGTCTCATATGCAAAATGACTCGATTTTTCTTCAAAGGTGTTGGAATGCGCGCTACTGACCTATTAGGACTCATACATACTGATGTGTGTGGACCTATGTCAATCAACGCTAGAGATGGCTATAAGTATTTTATCACTTTCACGGACGATTTGAGTAGATATGGTTATGTCTACTTAATGAAGCATAAAAGTGAGTCCTTTGACAAGTTCAAGGAATTCCAGAAGAAGGTTGAAAACCAACAGGATAGAAAGATTAAAGCACTGCATTCAGATCGTGGTGGCGAGTATCTCTCGAATGATTTTGATCAACACCTTAAAGACTGTGGTATAATACTACAGTTAACTCCACCTGAAACACCACAGTTGAATGGTGTGTCCGAACGGAGAAATCGAACATTACTTGATATGGTTCGATCCATGATGAGTCACACGGTTGTACCTGACTCATTATGGGGTTATGCTCTTTTGTCAGCTGCTCTAATACTTAACCGAAGTCTGTCCAAAGCTGTAGACAAGACTCCATATGAATTATGGAAGAGATCAGTCCCTAACTTATCCTTTATTCGGGTTTGGGGCTGCGAGGCTTATGTCAAGTGGAGACACGAGGATAAGCTCGGCCCGTGATCGGTCAAGATATACTTTTTTGGTTATCCAAAAGGGATGTTTGGTCACTACTTTTATTAACCTACCGAACATCGAGTTTTTGTTGCGGCTAGTGCGACGTTCTTAGAAAAAGAGTTTCTCGAGTATAAGATGTTGGGGTTAGTGTCCTCCACAGTTAGTGCAATAACGTAAATAAATCTCTAAAGGTACACTGGGTACATTTTGTATTTAATCAGTTGATTAACGTTTATCGATAACGGTTGGCTTGCTAGATAAGTTTGACGTTATTGTCATACAGATGGCGGTGATCAACTGGTCCCTAAGAGTCACACCTAATGGATGTGTTTGAGAGATGTGATCATTTGAGAAAATGATCATATCGATGCCTTACTTTATGACTAAACGGTTAGTCAGTGTTGTTGACTAAAAGGTTAGTCAAATGTGATGATGTTACTGACTAAAATGTTAGTCAGTATAATGGTGAACCGGCTATTTAATACTGATTAAATAATTTTAGCTGAAACGAATTAAATGTAATTCGTGAATTGAATATAAAATGTTATATTTAATTATTGTGTATAAGGCAAGCTAATTGAATATAAACCGTTATAATTAATTAGTAAATTATAAATATAAAGATATTTATAATATATTATAGTCGGTCCATACAGATGACACTAATAATATAATGCATTATATAAAAGCTAAAATGACCAAGTACAGAAGTGTCCAGATACATTATGAATTACTTGGTCAACAAGTAGAGTATTTGAGGAGAACTAAATCTCCCCAAATACTACCTTAGGAGGCCGGCCATTAGGAGGAAATTAGGGAGTATATTTAGTTTCCTAATTCTCTTCTAAAACTACTCTAATTGATTCATCATTCACAAAATTAAAACTTAAGAAAAGAAAATCAGTTTTCTCTCTTATTTTCTAGCAATCTCAAAGGCATATCCTAAACACATCTTGGGTGAGATAATTAGGAGATACCACCCTTTTGGTATTGTTCATAGGCCATTATTCAAGGTTTAGAAAGGTTAATTCTTAATCCATTCATTATGTTATGTAATTTTGTTTTATGACTTTAAATCTTATAAAGTTTTTCATTATAATCCTGTGATTTTAAAGGTCTATATACGGATATAAACCTACAAGTGGTATCAGAGCCTTAGGGCACATGAAATTTTTATAAGGTTTTCATAAAATCGAGTTTTGTATAATTTTGATAAAAATCTTGTAATGGCCGAATTACTTTGGTGATTTTGCCGTGTTGTTTTCAATGATTTTTGGTTTTGTTTTGGTCCGTTTGATTCATATTTATCGATGTTTTAAGTTGTTAAAACTATAATATATGATTTTGTATGGTTTTGATTTAATACCGATTGAAATAAAACATAAAAGGACCAAATTTGTGTATGTTAATGAACATATCATGTTGTTAATCATTAGATCTGCTAAATTAAGATGTTTAATCTAAAAAGTTATTTTGAATCTCTTAAATCAATGTTTAATACGGATTAAAATTGAAATAGTATTCATCTAATTATTAGCATAAATCGAATTAAATCAGTTTAATTCATTCTTGTTTTGGCCGAATAAGATTGTTTTTTTTTTTTGTTTTTTTTATTATTGTTGGCCGTATAAGATAAATAAATAAAAAAAAAATTGTTTTTGGTATTTTTTTAATACTTGGCCGTAGGATTTTAAAAAAAAAAAAAAACCTCAATTTCCTAAATTGTTTGGCCGAATTTTTTTATTTTTTGAAAACTATTGTTTTTACAATCTTTTGTTATATTATAAAGATAATATTTTTTTTTTGTGTTATTGTGAAGCAGTTCATAATAATTATAATACCTAATATTTAAAAAAAAAAAGGTTTAAGATATTTTTGAGATCTAATTTATGTTATACCGATAATATAAATTGATTTGGATTATGTTTTGATTAAAAGGTATTATGAACAATTAAGGAATTGTTGCATAATTTTAATCATTTAAAAGAGGTGGTTTGGATATATAATCAATATGTATTCATTGGTTTTGTTTAGTTGATGTTATTTGTGAATGAATGTTTGAATGAATGGTTTATTTTACGCAATTTTTTTTTTTTTTTTTTTGGTACAAGCGGTTGTAATTTACTAGTGTGGCCTTAGAAGGTTGTGTTTTCGTAATGAAGGAAACACAATTTTGGTTGTATTCTTGTAATATTTTAATTTTTAGCATTTTTTGAATTAGAATGTAAATAGGTTTATTTTGTAATTTAAAAACTGTAATTTTGAGAAGATTCAAGTTTGAAGATTCAAGATGGACTCCCACTTAAAGCCCAAGATGAAAAATGAAGACAAGCTTAGGGTCCATGGAGGATTCCAATTTGTATTTGTCTTTATTTTCATAGGGATAGGCCACACTAGGTGTTTTTCATTCTTGCGTTTTCTTTACCGTTTTTCTTTGCATTCACGTTAGGTAGTAGCATCATATTCCGCCTAAACTAAACCAAACCACCTAATATGCATGAAAATGGATCATATAGTTGCATTCTTTTTCATTGACATACGGATGTCACTCGTTTTTAGGGCTATCACCTCTATTTAATCATTCTCGAAAATGCTAGATATTTGTTCACTTAAAATGAATTAAAATGAGATGATGGGACCTTCCTCTAAACTCTAAAATTGAGATTAGTCTTTATAGGAAAAGCATACTATGAGCCCCTTCTTCGTCGGTAGGCGTGTAGGACCTTACTCTCCACATGACCCCTTCTACGTTGGGTAAGTAGTATGCATTGACCTATTTTACCTCAACACTATAGTTCGAGTAATATCTCGTAGTTATAGTGGACTAATAGATAGGATTTACTGAAATCTATAAACCAAGAATTCTAACAGTAGAATTAGCCAAGAGGTTGGCTTATCAATTTAAAGAAATTGAGTCTTGGGATCATTTATATAATTCTCGAGGGAGGTCGATTATATGAGTGCACGAGTCATTGCATTAAAATGTTATTGTTTTTGACTTAAACTTTTAAAACTATGATTTCTTATCTTCTCTCTTCTTCTTCTTCCTTTTCACAGTTTCGAATGCGTTATATACAGATATAACTACTATAACAAATGGCTGTACGTACTGACGAACCAATGCCAAGTGCCACACTAGCTCGCGAATCATGGCTTAGGATCTTTATGGGCACCATGAATCACCAACTCATTGAAAAGTGATGGGTCCAATTTTTACGATTGGGAGGTCAGACATGCATCGCCGAATCTTATCACGACTTGAAGCTCAAGTACTTGATCGAGCCATCGCCGACTATACCCGACTCCGATGCAGGAGCAAATGAACTCTATCTTTATAATGATTTCATGATGGAGGCGGGTGCGTTACAGAACGTACTCATCTATGCAATGGAATCCAATTTGCAAAGAAGGTTCATTACCCAAGGTGCAAACAAGATTTTCACCACCCTTACTAAGGAATTCTCGAAAGCACCGAGAATTAAGAGTTACGAGTATACCACTCGTTTCTTTGAGGCTAGACTCCAGAAGGGCCAACCGGTTGGTCCACACCTTCTCGCCATGATCGAGAACGTTGAGAAATTGGAGGAGCTTGGTTGCAAGATCGATGAGAAGATCATCATTGATCGAGTGCTCCACTCTCTTCATGATGGGTATGCTCTTTTTAGGGCAAACTATTACACGAATGACATGCAGAAAAGTCTGCATGAGCTTCACTCACTCCTCGTACAGACGGAGAGTGATCTGAAGTTGAGTGGGAGCGTGAAACAAGATGTTCTCATGATTGGCAACAAGAAGGGTAAGGGTAAGGCTCCGGCTAACCTAACTGTAGGAAAGCCGAAATTTAAGAAGCCAGTGGTTGCTAAGAGTGGGCCTGGTGAGGCTAGTGATAGCTCACAAGGCAAGGCAAAAGCTAAGCAGAGCATGGAGTGCCACCATTGCCACAAGTCTGGGCATTGGAGGCGTAACTGTCCCGTGTATGCTGAGGACATTAAAGCAGGCCGCGTCGCTCCTGTTGGTATGTCTTCTTTTATTCATATGATTGAGATTAACCATGCAAGTTTCGGAACTTGGGTACTTGATACTGGTTGTGGTTCTCATCTGTCCAATCATTTGCAGGGCCTAAGAAGCATCAGAACTCTGGCAAGAGGTGATGTAGACCTGCGAGTGGGGAATGGAGCAAGAGTTCTTCTTAGTTTCAATGGAACATTTGTAATCCAACTCAGAGTGGATTTGAGTTATTTACGAATAAGCATTACTATGTACCTAGTTTATCGAAAAACATTATTTACGTATCCGTTCTTGATAAAGAAGGATTTTCATTTTTAATAAAGAATAATATTTGTATTTTCTCTTTGAATGAAATGATTTATGGTAAAAATTTGTTTCCATGAACGGAATTTATGTTTTAGATCAAACCACAGAAATCATGCATGTGAGTAACAAGAAAGCAAAGGTTGGTGACAAAGATCAAACCTATCTATGGCATTGCCGTATGGGACACATAAATGAGAAACGCGTGAAAAAGCTCATTGATAATGGGACAATTGCCCCATTTGACTATGAAACTTTTGGCACGTGTGAATCATGTCTTATAGGTAAGATGTCTCGAATTTCCTTCAAAGGTGTTGGAATGCGCGCTGCTGACCTATTAGGACTCATACATACTGATGTGTGTGGACCTATGTCAATCAACGCTAGAGATGGCTATAGATATTTTATCACTTTCACGGACGATTTGAGTAGATATGGTTATGTCTACTTAATGAAGCATAAAAGTGAGTCCTTTGACAAGTTCAAGGAATTCCAGAATAAGGTTGAGAACCAACTGGATAGAAAGATTAAAGCACTACGTTCAGATCGTGGTGGCGAATATCTTTCAACTGAGTTTGATCGACACCTGAAAGACCGCGGGATAGTACTACAGTTAACTCCACCTGGAACACCACAATTGAATGGTGTGTCCGAACGCAGAAATCGAACATTACTTGATATGGTTCGATCCATGATGGGTCACACGGTTGTACCTGACTCATTATGGGGCTATGCTCTTTTGTCAGCTGCTCTTATACTTAACCGAAATCCGTCTAAAGCTGTAGACAAGACTCCATACGAGTTATGGAAGGGAACGGTCCCTAACTTGTCCTTTATTCGGGTTTGGGGGTGCGAGGCTTATGTCAAGTAGAGACACGAGGATAAGCTCGGCCCGCGATCGGTCAAGACATACTTTATTGGTTATCCAAAAGGAATGTTTGGTCATTACTTCTATTCGCCAACCGAACAACGAGTTTTTGTTGCGGCTAGTGCGAAGTTCTTAGAGAAAGAGTTTCTCGAAGACAAGAGAAGTAATAGAACCTTCGATCTGTCGGAGATTCCCGAACCAACAACCGAGCAACCAATGGAGGAAACTGTTCCTTCTTCGTCTGCTGCGGTTAATGTCCCTTTGGAACCCTGGAGGTCGGGTAGACTCCCCATTCCTCCAGATAGATACATCGGTATGGTTGAGGAGAATGGTAGAGACGACGTTCTACTCCTTGAGAGTAACGAACCCGTAACCTATAAAGGTGCCATGACATGTTCCGACTCAAAGCTATGGCAAGAAGCCATGCAATCCGAGATGGACTCGATGTACGAGAACAATGTATGGGATCTGGTTGACTTACCTGATAAGGCTAGGCCTCTTCAGTGCAAATGGCTTTACAAGATAAAGCGATCTGTAGAAGGACAACCAGATATATACAAGGCACGACTAGTGGCAAAGGGTTTCACTCAAGTGGAAGAGTTGCACTATGATGAGATCTTTGCACCCGTAGTCATGCTTCGTTCCATTCGGATTCTCTTAGCGATTGTCGCATTTCATGACTATGAAATTTGGCAAATGGATGTGAAAACCGCCTTCTTAAACGGTTATTTGGAGGAGGAGTTGTACATGGTACAACCCGGAGGTTACACTGATCCTGAAAATCCTTAGAAGGTTTGCAAGCTTAAGCGTTCCATCTATGGACTTAAGCAAGCTTCACGGAGTTGGAATCATCGCTTCGACCAAGTGATAAAGGAGAATGGATTCGCTCGATCGGTCGAGGAACCATGCCTATATATCAAGTCGAGTGGGAGCAAGATTGTCTTCCTAATACTGTACGTCGATGACATACTCTTGATTGGGAATGACATACCTCTCTTAACTTCGGTAAAAGTATGGTTAAAGAACCATTTCGGATGAAAGATGCGGGTGAGGCACAACGCATGTTGGAGCGCCGTATCTATAGAGATACACCACGCCGGATATTATCCCTCAGTCAGGAGTCTTATATAGATAAGATTCTTGAGAGGTTCAAAGATGACCAACTCCAAAGGGGAACCTTCCAATGATCTCGGGGTGCACTTGAGTAAAGCTCAGCGCCAAAGACATCGGAAGAGGTCGGCGCATGAGTCGGATTCCATATGCATCGACTACAGGATCGATCATGTATGCCATGATATGCACATGTCGGACGTGGCATATGCATTGAGTATGACGGCCGATACCAAGGCAATCCAGGTGAAGCACCTTTGGATGGCGTAAAGAACATTCTTAAGTACCTACGGAGGACTAAAGATTGGGTATTGACTTATGGAGGAGACACTGAGCTATGCGCAATCGGTTACGCAGATGCTAGTTTCCAGACGGATCGAGATGACTCGAAGTCTCAATCTGGATTCGTTTTTACTCTTAATGGCGCTGCGGTCAGCTGGAAAAGCTCCAAACAAACAGTTATAGCAGATTCCACGACTGAGTCCGAGTACTATGCTGCTTCAGAGGCTGCGAAGGAAGCTATATGGATGCGTCAGTTCTTACAAGGACTAACTGTTGTTCCTAGTTCGAATGACCCGATCACCATCTATTGCGACAATAGTGGTGCCATCTTCCAGGCAAAGGAGCCGAAGTCCAGCAACAAGTCTCGGCACGTGCAAAGGAAGGCTCACATGATCCGAGATTACGTGGAGCAGAAGGAGATAGTGATTGACAAGATTGCAACGGATGATAACGTGGCCGATCCTCTCACTAAGCCGTTGAGACATGATAAGCATGAAGGGCACGTTAAATCCATGGGGATTAAGCGTGTTCCTGAGTTGTATTAGTTGTTTGTATGGATTTGACACTTGTAATTTCCTAAAACTTCTAATAAAATCATCGTTTTTGTTTTATATTTTGTTTTTCATGAGGGTTGTACAGACAACGTTGAACACCTCAAAGTGAACTGAATTGCTATATATTTTGTTTTGGTCCGTGGTCGCCTACACGAGCTGATAACTATGGCAATCATTTTGTGACGTCGATTGATGGTGGGTTCAACGAGCCAAAAGTCAAACTGTTGACTGATCGATCACAGATGCGGGTTTACTGAAATCGCGCAGGACATTTTGTGACGACTACATGGAGTCCTAAATGTTTCAGAACATTAGGTGTCGGGTCGTGGATAGGACATCCATAGTGTTCCTAGAGTCGATTCTTTTGACTATCGACTGTATCTTGAGATTAAGGCAGATTTTGGGTGACTTTGGTTTCTTTCTCACGGTCGACCGTAACAGGAGGCCAAGTAGATTTTCACTGGGTCATTTCATGCTGCGCTTACATCTGCAGGATTCGAGTTGAGGAAAATATCCAACTTCTATCGACTTATAATACTTTTTCTCAGGGCCACTCGAGGAGCTGTAACTGAAAATGCATGGCCATGCTCGAATATTGATTCGTTTATCAGTTAAGTTACACTCTAGTCGGGGAAACCACTCTTGATTCTGATCACTTGTGAACTACGACCTTTGAAAGTACGGACTTTGCAAATTGGTTTACATTGAGTGGGAGAAATTTATTATGGATATGAGAATCGGTTATCGCACCTACACTTGTACGGACAAGTGGGAGATTGTTGGGGTTAGTGTCCTCCACAGTTAGTGCAATAACGTAAATAAATCTCTAAAGGTACACAGGGTACATTTTGTATTTAATCAGTTGATTAACGTTAATCGATAACGGTTGGCTTGCTAGATAAGTTTGACGTTATTGTCATACAGATGGCGGTGATCAACTGGTCCCTAAGAGTCACACCTAAAGGATGTGTTTGAGAGATGTGATCATTTGAGAAAATGATCATATCGATGCCTTACTTTATGACTAAACGGTTAGTCAGTGTTGTTGACTAAAAGGTTAGTCAAATGTGATGATGTTACTGACTAAAATGTTAGTCAGTATAATGGTGAACCGGCTATTTAATACTGATTAAATAATTTTAGCTGAGACGAATTAAATGTAATTCGTGAATTGAATATAAAATGTTATATTTAATTATTGTGTATAATGCAAGCTAATTGAATATAAACCGTTATAATTAATTAGTAAATTATAAATATAAAGATATTTATAATATATTATAGTCGGTCCATACAGATGACACTAATAATATAATGCATTATATAAAAGCTAAAATGACCAAGTACAGAAGTGTCCAGATACATTATGAATTACTTGGTCAACAAGTAGAGTATTTGAGGAGAACTAAATCTCCCCAAATACTACCTTAGGAGGCCGGCCATTAGGAGGAAATTAGGGAGTATATTTAGTTTCCTAATTCTCTTCTAAAACTACTCTAATTGATTCATCATTCACAAAATTAAAACTTAAGAAAAGAAAATCAGTTTTCTCTCTTATTTTCTAGCAATCTCAAAGGCATATCCTAAACACATCTTGGGTGAGATAATTAGGAGATATCATCCTTTTGGTATTGTTCATAGGCCATTATTCAAGGTTTAGAAAGGTTAATTCTTAATCCATTCATTATGTTATGCAATTTTGTTTTATGACTTTAAATCTTATAAAGTTTTTCATTATAATCCTGTGATTTTAAAGGTCTATATACGGATATAAACCTACATAAGACAAGTAGTAGAACCTTCGATGTGTCGGAGACTCCAGAACCAACAACCGAGCAACCAATGGAGGAAACTGTTCCTTCATCATCGGCTGCGGTTAATATTCCTTTGGAACCCAGGAGGTCGGGTAGAGTCTTCATTCCTCCAGACAGATACATTGGTATGGTCGAGGAGAATGAGAAAGATGTCATTTTACTCCTAGAGAGTAACGAGCCCGCTATCTATAAAGGTGCCATGACATATTCCGACTCTAAGCTATAGCTTGAAGCCACGCAATCCGAGATGGACTCTATGTACGAGAATGATGTATGGGATCTAGTTGACTTACCTGATAAGGTTCGGCCTCTTCAGTGCAAATGGCTTTTTAAGATAAATCATTCTGTAGAAGGACAAGCAGATATATACAAGGCACCACTAGTGGAAAAAGGTTTCACTCAAGTGCAAGGGTTGCACTATGATGAGATTTTTGCACCCGTAGTCATGCTGCGTTCCATTCGGATAATCTTAGCGATTGCCGCTTTTCACGATTATGAAATTTGGCAAATGGCTGTGAAAACCGCCTTCTTAAACGGTTATTTAGAGGAGGAGTTGTACATGGTGCAACCGGAAGGTTTCATTGATCCTAAAAATCCTAAGAAGGTATGCAAGCTTAAGCGTTCCGTATATATATGGACTTAAGCAGGCTTCTCAGAGTTGGAATCATCGTTTCAACCAGGTAATAAAAGAGAATGGATTCACTCGATCGGTCGAGGAACCATGCTTATATATCTAGTCGAGTGGGAGCAAGATTGCAAAGAAGAAATAAATACAATAAGAATTCATCGTTTTTAAATTTAAGTCTTAATGCAAAACTGCTTAACGCGATGACTTTATGCATTTATACAATTGACCTCCCTCAAGAATTATATTAATGATTTCTGTAAATTGATAAGCCAATCTCCTGGCTAATTCTACCTTTAGCATTCTCGGTCGATAAATTTCTATAAATTCTATCTTTTAGTCCACTATAATCACGAGATATTACTCGGACTACAATGTTGAGGTAAAATAGGTCAACACTCACTACTTACTCAACGTAGAAGGGGTCATATGGAGAGTAAGATCCTATATGTCAACCGACGAAGAAGGGGTTCATAGTAGTTTTCCCTATAAAGACTAATCTCAATTTTCGATTTAGAGGAAGATCCCATCATATTTGTTTTAATTCATTTTAAGTTAACGAAAGTCTAGCAATACGTGAATGATTTAAACTAAGGTGATGGCCTTATAAACGAGTGACATCAGTATGTCCATGATGAAAATGCAAACTATATGAGTCATTTTTCATGCAATTTTAGGTGGTTTTTTTTTTAGGAGGAATATGATGCAACTATCTAACATGCAAACATAGCAACGAGAATAGAAAAATAAAACGCAAAATAAAAACACCTAGTGTGGCCTATCTACCAAAATAAACAAAATTACAAGTTGGAATCCATCCTTGGACCCTTGAAGCTTGTGTTGATGTTTCATCTTGGTCCATATAGCGGGAGTGAGCCATCCGATCTCCATCTTGAATCTTCTCAAATTACAATTAAAATTACAAATGCAAACCTATTTACATTCTAATTCAAAAATAATTCCAAAAATTAATATTACAAGAGGGGAGATACGAGATCTCAAAATACAACCAAGACTATGTTTCCATCATTACGAAAACATAATCTACTAAGGCCACACTAGTAAATTACAACCTTTTGTACAAAATAATGCGAAAAATTAAACCATTCAAACAACATTCAACAAGATAAAAGCATCAACTAAACAACATTAATCATTATTAATTATCCAAACTACCTTTTAACATGATCAAAATTATTTGACAATTAATCAATTACTCACATCAATTTTAATCTATCATAATCCAATTTAATTCATATTATCCAAACCACCTCAATCATACATTATCTTTATAATATAAATCAATAAAAAAAAAACAGTTTAATCAAAAAAATAAAACCGAAACATAAAAAAACAAAACAAAACGCGGTTTTATTAAAAAGAAAACCGAAACCAAATTAAAAAAAAAAACCAAAACACTATTGTTTTTAATTTTATATTTTGTTTTTAAATCAATCTCAAATTAAACAGTTTTAATTCGATTATGCTTATATTAACTAGATTGGTACAAAACAAACAACATCTAATCATGTATTAAACATTGATGTAATACTTAGATCATTCAAATTAACCTTTTAACATGAATATCTAAATCATATGATACCAAAAATATAAAGCAACATGATTTTCATTAACATTCATCTCATAATCCATCTATGTCCTAATTCAATCATTATTAAATCATAACATTAACAAATTCATATATTATCATCTTAACCTTTTAAATTAACAATATATGAATCAAATTGGAATCATAAGTTTATAAAATACACGGCATAATCACAAAAAAAATTGGCCGAGTTTTTTTTTTTTTAATATAAACCGTGAGAATTTTTTAATCAAAATTATACAAATTCAATTTTTATGAAAATCATACAAACAATTTCATAGCCCTTAGGCTCTGATACCACTTGTGGGAAAATATCTGTATACATCCCCTTTAATCATCCTGGATTATAATGATATTCATACTGTAACAACCTGGTTTTTAGTCGACTTTAATTACTAAGGCGGAAATTAATTAAGTCTTAAACCAGCGTCATTAATTATACATAAACCCAAAATATTACATCATCGTTCAAGAGTTGAATTTAAACAACTCTAAATACGGAAGTTTAAAGAGTAAGTGTTATATATTACAAATCTCTCATAAACAATTAAAAATAAAGCATAAAAGCGTCTCGTGGCCCCATCCAAAATTCAGCTCCTGGTCCACGAACATCCTGCACAATAAACTATGGGGGGATGCCCGCTGAGCGGACAGTGACTAGCTATGCTCATACTTACCCTCGATTTCAATTACTTTGGTTTAATATTATCGCTTTATAAACATAACGTTATGATAAAAACATAAACATGCTTATTACATATAGCATATAAAGACATTTAAGTCATAATAAGCATGCGGTTTAAAGCGATAAATCATATAAGCATGATATTCAGTTAGGAAGGCAAATAGCATATAATAGCATAGCAATAGTATCACAATAATTCAATAACATTACAAGGCGATATCGGATCGCAATCAAACATACATATCGTATCATTCACATCATGCAGACTCGATTCAATTCAGAAAGTTGTGGTCTTTAGTTTTCGAAGATGGTACACACTCATTCTCATTTAATCATACAACAGACAACACATACCGCTACGAGCGACCAATCGAGTAGGCCTTTGTACTCACGATCGATTGCATCTCACTTCCATAGTGCAGAGGCTTACTCGACTCGTAAACCACGCCGAATACTATAATACTTGCATCTCATCCTCTAGTGTTCGAAATGATTCGAACTTCAGATACAATCTCGTCAAGTAATCTTTACGCAGGGTAAGAACGAATGCAAGTGTCGCGCCCACTAAGAACGAAACACGGCAAGGAGACCACCGCTATAATCGCCAACCCAAGACGGATGCCCTGATAACTTTAGCGAAATAGGGGAATAAAACCCTAGTCTAGTATGCATACACTAATATCCAATTTAAGAGTGGGCTATGCTATTCATAGAGCACCTTAACTCAGGATAAAACGACTATTTCCTAAAGCCTGACCCACTAAGAGTTGAATTTTTCATTATCTTGTACGGCATAGGCAATACGACTTAAGGCGTAAGGCATGGGCAGGATGCTAAGCAATAAAGGCTTACTCAACCACACTAACCGGGATGACCCATGTCAGAGACCGAGATAGTGGTATCCGCTACAAGACTATCTTAACCCCACTTCACTTACGATTGACGTTTTCATATCTGAGGCCCAAGCTTGACCTTTTATTTAACTTACTCAATATTCATTATTTATTTGATATTCCATATCACATGTTACTAGACTCTCCTAGTCTCAGCGTCAAACGTTTTATTTGAATTGTAGGTTTCATATGATCACATAACACGTTCGTTTATTATTTGAAGTGTTGTTAATTATTAACATTTTTAAGTTTCTATAATGATACGTTTATTAGTATGTCCAATTTTATTTAAGTGTTTTTCAAACACTTTAAGTCATTTACTTATTCATTTTCAATTTTCTATACTTAGTAAAATTTTCAATTATTTTCAATATTTTACTATTCACTATTCACCGTATTTACTATTCATCGTATTTACTATTCATCGTATTTTACTATTCATCGTATTTACTATTCATTGTATTTTACTATTCATCGTATTTAACTATTCATCGTATTCTATACGTATTATTATATATTGATATATTTCCTAAGTATAAACTTAAAATCTCTTTTTATTTGTTAAGTACAAAATTCTAGTTTCAAAGTCGTTAAGTTCGTTTTGTACTTAGTGAGTTTTGAAAATATTCTAAAAGTCTAGTTTTAAAAACGTTAAGTTCGGTTTGTAAAAAGTGATAATGATATTCATTTTAAAACATTAGTTTTAAAATTGTTAACTTCAATTTGTAAAAAGTGATAATGATTTTCATTTTAAAATATTAGTTTTTAAAAATGTTAAGTTCAATTTGTAAAAAGTGATAATGACATTTATTTTAAAATGAGACTTAGTTAAATTTAGTCGTCTATTAACTAAATTTAGCGATTTTCATTTTAAAAATAATAGTATCGTGGATGATTCATTTAGGTCCGTAAGTCCAAGATCAACAGTCCAAATAGCAAAGGCAGTAACACACGATTTAGTTCATTTTTATAACTAAGTTAACATATTTTTATCGGTTTATAATATTTTGTTTATAACTAAATCGATTTATACAAAAATTCAATTCTAATTACTATTTAACTTTAGTGACTTAGTGATAATTTCATTTTAGTCAAATTTAGTCAATTTAAAAAGGTTATGTCGTGTGGTTTAACATATATATCAAAATTGATTTATTTCTTTTAATTTCTTAATTCTAACTTATTAACTACTAATTAAATTATTTTAACATTTAAATTAAAAAGTGATAAAAACAAAATTTAGTCAAAATAATGGCCTAATGCCGTGAGCAAGAGCTAGGTGATTCTAAATTTTCATTTTTCGATTTTATCGGTTTTAGCTTAAAGTCTTTATATTTTAATTATTCTAATTATACTAAAATGATTTAAACTAAAATGAAATTTACTAAACTTTTATTTATAATTATGAATAGTGTTTTTTCAACACTTTAAATTTCTAACTTTTTAATCTAAATGATTTATAATGTTTTAGGTTGATTTAATATATAGTAATAACAATACCTAAAACAACAACTAAACATAAACACAAAATAATAACAAACATAAATTAAAACAAGATCAAAATGAGCATAAATGATGAACATAACATGAAGATGATAAGAACACACATGAAGAACTCAAGAACAACTCAAGAACACCATTTTCGATTTTGATAATTTATAATTTGTTTTCCTAATTTAGTTTTTTTTTCATAGGAACATTCATTTTATACTAACTTAACACTACATATAATTTACAAAAATTAAAAGTGAAAATATGTTAAAATAAAAGGGAAATACAGTATATGTTCATGTATGTATATATTTTCATTTTCGATTTTAATCACTTTAAACTCATTTTAATATTTCACATAATTTTTATATGATAATACTACTATACTAAAACATAACTAAACATAAAAATCATATGAACATAAATTAAAAATGCTCAAAAATGAATTAAACTAAACATGTGAATATTTATTACAATAATCTATTTAACATATTATTTAGTTATTATCATTTTATTATATTTCACATAACCTACTAACACACACAAGTCATGTTTAACATATTTTAGCACAAAGATCATACTCATAAAATTATAATAACAAAACAAATTAATTTACTAAAAAGATAATACAAGACATAGTTAGTCACCTTAATTAGGATGTTAATCGTCGGGGATCTAAAATAAATTTTAGATCGGATTTTTCTTCACCCATAATACCCAAGATATTCACCCAAATAATCCATGCAAGTTAGCTCCTAATACCCACTAATATAACTAGAACTACTTAGGATTTATTAGAATAATATTAGGGTTTTATTTTAATTGATTTAGGAAGAAAAATGAAAGAAAAACCAAGGGAGCAAATGGAGCATATCACACGACATTATGGAGGAGTATACAAGTTCATTTTGCTCTTGTGAATTTAATGAGGACAAGTTGTAAATAAATGTAGGTTAAGTAATGATTTAATTAAATAAAGTTTAATTAAATGAATATTAGGGAACATCTTATTTGTGATTGGTTAACAAAGTCTCCATTACTATTTGATGTTAGAAAATGTTTATTTTGTGTTTTAAAATATTTTTCACGAAATTGATCAGTTTTAAAAAGTCGGGCGTCAAAAGCGATAAAAGTTAAAAAGTGCTGTTTTGACGATTTTCTGAAAAGTATTCATTTTATAAATTTAAGACTAAGATATTTTATTTAATACTTTAGAAAAATTTTAAAAGTGACGGAAATGAAAATGGTAATATTAAAGTAGTAGTATTGAAATTGTATTTATATTTTTATTAAAAGTATAAACTTTAAATTAAATACAAAATAAAAATAAAAATGATGATGAAAATATAAAGGTGTAAGACTTGTGTAAGAAAAATGGAAGTGGATAATACTTTGACTAAGGTGAGTCAAAAGTCAAAAGTCAAATTTTCGGGCTCGGTTTTCATTTCTCGAAATTTTCGATTTGCGCGATCGCGAAAGGTTTCGAAATAAAAGATATGATATTAAAATAGTGTTTTGAAATAAAATCGGAATTTAAAATAAAACTAATTTTCAAAAGGTGCTAAATATAAAAATCGGATCTTAACCCTCGAGATTTTGATTAAAATTTTACTAGATCGAAATATTTATTTTTTTGGTTGAATGTTAAAGATTTAAATAATTATAATCAAACGTCAAAAAGTTTATCAGTTTAAATTAAGTATAACTTAGAATTTCGACATTTTAGAAAAAAGCTAGTTTAATGAAAATGAAATAGTAATTAGATTTTAATATAATATGATTTATTAAAAAAATTAATCAAAATGATTATATTTTTATTAAAAGTTAGATGTGAAGTTTGCTTTTCCAAAATGGAAGAGGATAAGATATTTGATTTTTAATTTGCGTGTTTGAAATTGTTGACCCGAATTTCAGAGACGGGAAAAGTATAAGTGTTCATTTTTTAAAAATTTTGAAATGTGTTTCTTTTTCAATTCTGAAGATAATAGAACAAACTTTTTTTTTCAAAATTTTTAAATTTGGACTTAAGAAAATTTAGTATTATTTGGCGAAAAAAATTCAGTCGCATTTTTATTATATGGAAAAAGGATGAATTTAATTTAAGGAATTAAATTCTTTTATCAATTTGTGTTAAAATAACACGGGGTGTTACAAACCTACCCCCTTAAGAAAAGTTTCGTCCCGAAACTTGAATAGAGTGGATAACTGCCCGAGGTTAACAAGACAGTTAGAAAGAAATATAAAAATTTTACAAGTTTCGATAGTAACATTTTATTCTGGTAGAATAAGACTTTTCAAAATGTTTGAATTTTTGTATTATTATAAAGATTTTAGATAGGGTGGAAAGATTTGAAGGATATAAACATTTTATATTTATAAATAGAATATTTTGAATTAATATAGAAATATTGTTACATTGTTTATGTTTGAAATCGATTTCAAAGGGATTTTCAAAAAGGTGGGGCCTAGAAGTTTTGTACGGAATTAAATTAAATTAAAACTATAAGAATTTTAAAAGCAATTTCATATTTCATTTAAATTTAGAAATAGATATCAAGTGTAAAGTAGGTTGAAATAAGGATTTTAAGTTTTAAACTTTAATCAATGATTTTAAAATCATCATATTTTGTCCTACCCCCTTAAGAAAGTTTTAGACATATTTATCAAGTTTAAATAGAAAAGATAAAGATTCATTTCAAAGGTTGTAAATTTGGAAAGAGTAATGATAAGTTGCAAATTTTGAAAGTGATCAAATTTGATAATAAATGAGGTAAAAATATACGATTTAAAACAAAATAATTTCAAAGATATTTAAAATCACGAAATAAAGTTTTAAGAAATAATTGAATAAGTTTCAAAGATGTTTTAAAGGGGAAACTTGAAAGTTAATTTTAGAAGATAATTAGGAATTATAACATTTTCGAAGATATTTAAATTTTGAAAGAAACTATGTTTAAGAGGTTGGAAAATTATAAAATTTAAAGGTTTTCAAAATAAACTTAGAGGAGTTTATGACTTTGAAAATCAAAAGTAAAATCATTTTGTGAAATTAAGGAAGAGGAATGAAAGTTCATTTGGGAAATAGTTATTAGAGATTATAGATTTAGGAATTCAGAGAGTTAGGGGAAAAAGGTTTTAAGAGGTTGAAAATCTTTTAAAAGAGAACAAAATAAAGATTTTAGTTAAAGAGGATAACTAGATGGAGTTGTAGAATTCCTTTCTGCGATAGGAATCTTCGAGATCTTGAACGTCTCATCAGTAGTAGGGTTCTTGATGCGTCCATTTGTTGCGCTTGAGATCTTGTCGTCATGTATTTGATTAAAGGCTTCTTTCTTCGAGAATTAAATTTGTTACTTAGATTTTATATCCGAGGATAGTTGTTAGTTTTAGTTAGTCACATCAGCAAGTAGCAAGCATACGATAGTTAGCGTATTTTATTTTGAGGGAAGTAGTTCGTTATTTAAAAATCCTTAGTCTATGGTCGGTCCTTAAGGTTTCTACCCATCCTCACACTTTAAAGCGATTTCAAGTTATTATTTAAGTGATCTAATAAAAGAAAAATCTAATTCATTATTTGATCCTAATAGTCTTGCCTGACATACAATATGAATGTCTGGCCCAGGTGTCTCTCGCTAGATGAAATAACTATTAAGTTACTCACGGTCGCAAGACGACTCGATAATTAATCAGAATAACCTGGTTTTTAGTCGACTTTAATTACTAAGGCGGAAATTAATTAAGTCTTAAACCAGCGTCATTAATTATACATAAACCCAAAATATTACATCATCGTTCAAGAGTTGAATTTAAACAACTCTAAATACGGAAGTTTAAAGAGTAAGTGTTATATATTACAAATCTCTCATAAACAATTAAAAATAAAGCATAAAAGCGTCTCGTGGCCCCATCCAAAATTCAGCTCCTGGTCCACGAACATCCTGCACAATAAACTATGGGGGGATGCCCGCTGAGCGGACAGTGACTAGCTATGCTCATACTTACCCTCGATTTCAATTACTTTGGTTTAATATTATCGCTTTATAAACATAACGTTATGATAAAAACATAAACATGCTTATTACATATAGCATATAAAGACATTTAAGTCATAATAAGCATGCGGTTTAAAGCGATAAATCATATAAGCATGATATTCAGTTAGGAAGGCAAATAGCATATAATAGCATAGCAATAGTATCACAATAATTCAATAACATTACAAGGCGATATCGGATCGCAATCAAACATACATATCGTATCATTCACATCATGCAGACTCGATTCAATTCAGAAAGTTGTGGTCTTTAGTTTTCGAAGATGGTACACACTCATTCTCATTTAATCATACAAATGACAACACATACCGCTACGAGCACGACTAATCGAGTAGGCCTTTGTACTCTGATCGATTGCATCTCACTTCCATAGTGCAGAGGCTTACTCGACTCGTAAACCACGCCGAATACTATAATACTTGCATCTCATCCTCTAGTGTTCGAAATGATTCGAACTTCAGATACAATCTCGTCAAGTAATCTTTACGCAGGGGTAAACGAATGCAAGTGTCGCGCCCACTAAGAACGAAACACGGCAAGGAGACCACCGCTATAATCGCCCAAATCGGCACGGATGCCCTGATAACTTTAGCGAAATAGGGGAATAAAACCCTAGTCTAGTATGCATACACTAATATCCAATTTAAGAGTTGGCTATGCTATTCATAGAGCACCTTAACTCAGGATAAAACGACTATTTCCTAAAGCCTGACCCACTAAGAGTTGAATTTTTCATTATCTTGTACGGCATAGGCAATACGACTTAAGGCGTAAGGCATGGGCAGGATGCTAAGCAATAAAGCTGCCGGCTCAACCACACTAACCGGGATGACCCATGTCAGAGACCGAGATAGTGGTATCCGCTACAAGACTATCTTAACCCCACTTCACTTACGATTGACGTTTTCATATCTGAGGCCCAAGCTTGACCTTTTATTTAACTTACTCAATATTCATTATTTATTTGATATTCCATATCACATGTTACTAGACTCTCCTAGTCTCAGCGTCAAACGTTTTATTTGAATTGTAGGTTTCATATGATCACATAACACGTTCGTTTATTATTTGAAGTGTTGTTAATTATTAACATTTTTAAGTTTCTATAATGATACGTTTATTAGTATGTCCAATTTTATTTAAGTGTTTTTCAAACACTTTAAGTCATTTACTTATTCATTTTCAATTTTCTATACTTAGTAAAATTTTCAATTATTTTCAATATTTTACTATTCACTATTCACCGTATTTACTATTCATCGTATTTACTATTCATCGTATTTTACTATTCATCGTATTTACTATTCATCGTATTTTACTATTCATCGTATTTAACTATTCATCGTATTCTATACGTATTATTATATATTGATATATTTCCTAAGTATAAACTTAAAATCTCTTTTTATTTGTTAAGTACAAAATTCTAGTTTCAAAGTCGTTAAGTTCGTTTTGTACTTAGTGAGTTTTGAAAATATTCTAAAAGTCTAGTTTTAAAAACGTTAAGTTCGGTTTGTAAAAAGTGATAATGATATTCATTTTAAAACATTAGTTTTAAAATTGTTAACTTCAATTTGTAAAAAGTGATAATGATTTTCATTTTAAAATATTAGTTTTTAAAAATGTTAAGTTCAATTTGTAAAAAGTGATAATGACATTTATTTTAAAATGAGACTTAGTTAAATTTAGTCGTCTATTAACTAAATTTAGCGATTTTCATTTTAAAAATAATAGTATCGTGGATGATTCATTTAGGTCCGTAAGTCCAAGATCAACAGTCCAAATAGCAAAGGCAGTAACACACGATTTAGTTCATTTTTATAACGGTTAACATATTTTTATCGGTTTATAATATTTTGTTTATAACTAAATCGATTTATACAAAAATTCAATTCTAATTACTATTTAACTTTAGTGACTTAGTGATAATTTCATTTTAGTCAAATTTAGTCAATTTAAAAAGGTTATGTCGTGTGGTTTAACATATATATCAAAATTGATTTATTTCTTTTAATTTCTTAATTCTAACTTATTAACTACTAATTAAATTATTTTAACATTTAAATTAAAAAGTGATAAAAACAAAATTTAGTCAAAATAATGGCCTAATGCCGTGAGCAAGAGCTAGGTGATTCTAAATTTTCATTTTTCGATTTTATCGGTTTTTAGCTTAAAGTCTTTATATTTTAATTATTCTAATTATACTAAAATGATTTAAACTAAAATGAAATTTACTAAACTTTTATTTATAATTATGAATAGTGTTTTTTCAACACTTTAAATTTCTAACTTTTTAATCTAAATGATTTATAATGTTTTAGGTTGATTTAATATATAGTAATAACAATACCTAAAACAACAACTAAACATAAACACAAAATAATAACAAACATAAATTAAAACAAGATCAAAATGAGCATAAATGATGAACATAACATGAAGATGATAAGAACACACATGAAGAACTCAAGAACAACTCAAGAACACCATTTTCGATTTTGATAATTTATAATTTGTTTTCCTAATTTAGTTTTTTTTTCATAGGAACATTCATTTTATACTAACTTAACACTACATATAATTTACAAAAATTAAAAGTGAAAATATGTTAAAATAAAAGGGAAATACCGAGTATATGTTCATGTATGTATATATTTTCATTTTCGATTTTAATCACTTTAAACTCATTTTTAATATTTCACATAATTTTTATATGATAATACTACTATACTAAAACATAACTAAACATAAAAATCATATGAACATAAATTAAAAATGCTCAAAAATGAATTAAACTAAACATGTGAATATTTATTACAATAATCTATTTAACATATTATTTAGTTATTATCATTTTATTATATTTCACATAACCTACTAACACACACAAGTCATGTTTAACATATTTTAGCACAAAGATCATACTCATAAAATTATACTAACAAAACAAATTAATTTACTAAAAAGATAATACAAGACATAGTTAGTCACCTTAATTAGGATGTTAATCGTCGGGGATCTAAAATAAATTTTAGATCGGATTTTTCTTCACCCATAATACCCAAGATATTCACCCAAATAATCCATGCAAGTTAGCTCCTAATACCCACTAATATAACTAGAACTACTTAGGATTTATTAGAATAATATTAGGGTTTTATTTTAATTGATTTAGGAAGAAAAATGAAAGAAAAACCAAGGGAGCAAATGGAGCATATCACACGACATTATGGAGGAGTATACAAGTTCATTTTGCTCTTGTGAATTTAATGAGGACAAGTTGTAAATAAATGTAGGCTAAGTAATGATTTAATTAAATAAAGTTTAATTAAATGAATATTAGGGAACATCTTATTTGTGATTGGTTAACAAAGTCTCCATTACTATTTGATGTTAGAAAATGTTTATTTTGTGTTTTAAAATGTTTTTCACGAAATTGATCAGTTTTAAAAAGTCGGGCGTCAAAAGCGATAAAAGTTAAAAAGTGCTGTTTTGACGATTTTCTGAAAAGTATTCATTTTATAAATTTAAGACTAAGATATTTTATTTAATACTTTAGAAAAATTTTAAAAGTGACGGAAATGAAAATGGTAATATTAAAGTAGTAGTATTGAAATTGTATTTATATTTTTATTAAAAGTATAAACTTTAAATTAAATACAAAATAAAAATAAAAATGATGATGAAAATATAAAGGTGTCAGACTTGTGTAAGAAAAATGGAAGTGGATAATACTTTGACTAAGGTGAGTCAAAAGTCAAAAGTCAAATTTTCGGGCTCGGTTTTCATTTCTCGAAATTTTTGATTTACGCGATCGCGAAAGGTTTCGAAATAAAAGATATGATATTAAAATAGTGTTTTGAAATAAAATCGGAATTTAAAATAAAACTAATTTTCAAAAGGTGCTAAATATAAAAATCGGATCTTAACCCTCGAGATTTTGATTAAAATTTTACTAGATCGAAATATTTATTTTTTTGGTTGAATGTTAAAGATTTAAATAATTATAATCAAACGTCAAAAAGTTTATCAGTTTAAATTAAGTATAACTTAGAATTTCGACATTTTAGAAAAAAGCTAGTTTAATGAAAATGAAATAGTAATTAGATTTTAATATAATATGATTTATTAAAAAAATTAATCAAAATGATTATATTTTTATTAAAAGTTAGATGTGAAGTTTGCTTTTCCAAAATGGAAGAGGATAAGATATTTGATTTTTAATTTGCGTGTTTGAAATTGTTGACCCGAATTTCAGAGACGGGAAAAGTATAAGTGTTCATTTTTTAAAAATTTTGAAATGTGTTTCTTTTTCAATTCTGAAGATAATAGAACAAACTTTATTTTTCAAAATTTTTAAATTTGGACTTAAGAAAATTTAGTATTATTTGGCGAAAAAAATTCAGTCGCATTTTTATTATATGGAAAAAGGATGAATTTAATTTAAGGAATTAAATTCTTTTATCAATTTGTGTTAAAATAACACGGGGTGTTACACATACTATATGATTAATAGTCATAAAAGAAATTGCATAATTAAACAAGAGATTAGAAAAACAACCTTTAGTCCTTGCTTTAATGGCCAAAGATTCAATATCAAAAGTATGATATCTCCTAATTGTAGCACCCAAGATTGAATAAGATATGCTTTAGTTCTTGCTAGAAAACTTTTAGGAAAGAAACTGCTTCTTAAATTTATGTTGTGAATTATGATGAATGAATTAGAGAATTAGGTTAAGTCAATAAACTCCCTCTCCAATTGTTTCTCACGACACCCTTATATATATTGGGAAGAAATTTTTCTTTCCAAAATATAACAACTTGTTGACCAAGAAATCAAAGTGTATCTTGACTCTTTCCTCTTGGTTTCCTTAGCTTTATAATATAATGTAATATATATTACTAGTGTCATTATCATGGACCCACTATAATATAACATTAAATATAAATATCCATATATTTATAATTTGCTAATTAATAATAACAGTTTATGTCAAATTTGCTTACATTATATTCAACAATTAAATATAACAATTTATATTCAATTTACGAATTACATTTAATTCGTCTCAGCTAACATTATTTAATCCTTATTAAATGGCCGTATCATCATCACACTGACTAACATTTTAATCAGTATTTCCATCACACTAGCTAACATTTTAGTCAAAAACACTGACTAATCTTTTAGTCTACTAGTAAGGCACCAATATGATTATTTTCTCAAATAATCACATTTCTTAAACACATCCTTTAGGTGTGACTTTTAGGGACAAGTTGATCACCGCCATCTGTATGACAATAACATCAAACTTATCTAGCAAGCCAACCGTTATCGATAAACGTTAATCAACTGATTACACTACAAAATGTACCCAGTGAACCTATAGAAGTTTAATTATGTTATTGCACTAATTAACTTTGGAGGACACTAACTCCAACAAATTTAACACGAGAAAATGAAGAATTCAAAGGATGTTTATGAGCGAGTTTGCTGTGAATTGCTAGTGTTTAAAGCTGTGTAAATTGTGTTTGAAACGTATGTAGGGGGGTTGTATTTATAGTAGAGAGCTCGTCATGATTTTGGAAACCTAGAGGATAAAACCGGCAGTAGGAATCGCAAGGCACCTTGCGAATGCCTGGGGTAATCGCAAGGGCTCTTGCGAATTCCACTTCCAATCGCAAGGACTCTTGCGATTAGGAGGGCGGGCAAAGTCTTCTTTTTCCGTATATTTCAAAATTATCTTTTGATATATTCGGGATATTCTTTCTTGAGCTCTAAGCTACGGTGTATTTGCTGGATGTAGGGTTTGCTTAGGTTTTCCAGGACCTTGGGAAGCGGGCCGGGAATATTAATGGGCTCGGTTTAGGGCCCGAGACCCGAAAAAGTAAAAGGGTGTATTTTGTAGTGTTTTGTGAAATAGGACGACTCGTGAGGCCGTATTTTGTGTTTGCTAGAGCTAAAAGGTGGTTTTGGCAACCGGGCCTAAATTTAAGAATTTAGGAGAATTGAAATGGACCTTGCTAATGTAAAAGGGCCAATTATATTGTGTGTTTGTAAAAGGGGTGCGCGCATGCCAATTGGACCTAGACTCGAGACAAGCTAGACTCAAAAGACATTTACTAAGAGTGATGACACCTAGTGACCTTAATTCGCATATAAAACCGACTCAACTTGAATTCGACGCAATTAATACCGTTTAAGTTAACGTAAAAGCATGCATATAAAAGTATGTGGTTACATCACTGGGTTTTTGGTGGGAGGTACGGATGTGGGTATCCACAAAGCCCCCAGTTTGACCGAGCTTGGACTAAAGCGAAAGTCAAACTACACGACAGCATCCAGACCGTTACAGTCTCGATACTAGCAGCGGAGCGGAGTATGTGTCCACGGGTGAGACGAGGACTCCGAACCGGGCTTATCCAGGGCGGGACAAACATGTTTAAAGACATGACGGTCCTTGCATACTGTAAGGGCATGCCTGCCTGCTGAATGTCTTTGCGTGCTGTTGTTGTTGCTGTTGCTTGGTCTCGCCGAGGAGCGCAGGTGCTTGCGCTTCGTGCTAGTGCTTGTGCTGGTGCTTCGTGCTAGTGCTTGTGCTGGTGCTCGGTGCTAGTGCTAGTGCGTCGTGCTAGTGCTTGTGCTGGTGCTTGGTCTCGTGAAAGAGCGCAGTTGTATGCCTGCCGGGAATTATCGTCCGAGGGAAAGTGTATATGCTTAGTGCTTATGTGTAATTTCAAAGGCGTTTGCGTCTGTGGTTGTATAATGCTTAGATTCGCTAAGGACTGTATGTGCTTATGTAGATGCTTAACTCCGTGGGGAAGTCAAGGATAATCCGTCCAGGATGCTCAGGATGTCTATGTGTAAGTGTACTTCGTATGACCCGTTGAGGATAATGCCGTTAGGGACGTAGATTTGCTGAGAGTGATCTGCTGGGGAACGTGTATAGTGAAAATGTCTTGTGATCCGCTTGGGAGGTAAAATGTGGCGTGCACATGTATATGTCTTGAACTCTGTGAGGAGAGTTTGTGAGAGCAAAGGAACGTGTTGTGCATTTCTATGTTTGTGCCGTATATTAGATATACGTGCGTGGCGGACTTTAGGTGACGCCATAACCGATGGCACGGTTTCATGGTGCAAGTGCTTGTGGCGGACTGTAGGTGACGCCTTAATCATAAAATCTTGCGTGTACGAAGAAAAATGGACAGAAAACGTGGAACGAAACATGCCCCAGAAATTGCCTTGTTGACTAGTGACTCTTCTGGAGAATCTCTTATCAATTGGCGACTTCAAGCGTGAACTCATTCTCACATGTCGTGGTTTCAAATCCGTAAAAGTTCGAATCGGCAATTTTCTCATCTAGAATCTTCGTATTTCGCCTGCTTTGGCCATGGAACGTGGTATCATTGCGATTCGTTTGGATTCACGTGATACTCGCCCCTCGGACTTGGGATGTATGGTGCTTGGACTCATGTACGAGCGCTTGAATGTTGGGATCCATGTTCGGGTGCTTGATCTTTAGACCTATGTTTGGGTGTCTGATGCTTGGTGCACACGTGAAAGTATTATGCTTTTAGTGCGCACGCTTGTGTTTGTAGCGGTTCCAGAGTTGTCGCTAAACCGTAGATGCTTGTGTTGAGGCCGATGTTATGCTCTCGTTCTTTAAGTGCCTTTTTTGCAAAAAATGACCCTATTTTTCGTTGGGTTGTATGTGTGAGAGCCCCCAGTTTGGCCGAGTTAGTATGTGTAACGATGGTCAAACTTAGTGAAAGAGTTGTTTTTGTGTTACCCCCTCGAGTTTGACTAAGTTTAGGTGTAAAACTAAGTCAAAATGAAGAGTATGTACTTGTTTTGGAGATACCCTCCGGAGTTTGTCTTAATTTAGTTTGAAATTAAGGCAAAGTGGAGTTGGCTTTTGGTGTTGCCTACTTTAACAAAGCTTTAGTGTAAAGCTAAATCAAAGCGCTGTTTGTAGTTAGGACTATGCTTTAGTGTAAAAGTAAAGTCAAGATTGTGACTATGCTTTTAATTTTTCCCTCTTAGTTTGGCTGAGTTTTAGTGTAAAAACTAAGTCAAATTGGAAATTTTGCTTTCTTCCTTGCATGAAGTGACGTTTTTTTGTGGGGTGTTGGTCGTGCCTTTTGCAAAGCTGCCTACGTATCCACGGTGTATGGAATCAGACCAGCGTAGTTCGGTATTGCACGTTTAAGGGCATGTCGGCCCTTGGGGTGCTTGAGCTAAGTCGAATTGTGAATTTGACTCACTTATTGTTTTGAGGGTGTCTAGTTTGCATGCCTATCAAGGTAGGGCTTTTGCTTTCGAGCTTGTAGGCCTAGCTAGGTGGGGCTTTTGCTTTGGTTTGTTGTTGTAAAGTTTTGGGACGTCCGTGAAAGATATCTATTTTGTTGTACTTTGTGTAGGAGTATGATCCTAAAATGGAGTGCTAGCCCCCAGTTTTCGTTGTAAGTGTGGGATGTATATCGCACTCATGGTGCACGAGTCGATCATAATGCTTGCGGGATGGGGATGTGTGGTTTCCTAGTCTAAGGAGGTGCATGTGCTATCTGTAGATATTGGGAATATCGTAGATAAGCCCCCAGTCTTGGGGTTTGGTGCTTCGTTTTCCATGTGGTAGGAAATGGGTTGCATCACGGATGGTTGTGGATGTACTTGTTATTTTTGTTGTTTTTGTTGTATTGTCTAGGGTATGATGTATCTAGTACTGTTGGATAGATTGTGGCTTCCACTGTTGGACTAGGTGTATCCAATTCCGTAGAGCGTGGTGTATCCGGTGTCGTTGGATAGAGTTTGTCTTGCGTGGTTCAGACATTTTTGGGGTAGCGTGTATCCAGTGTCGTCGGACGTACTCCATGTGCTTGACTGCATTTTGGGCATTGTGAATGGTCACTTATGTCGTGCTTGATGTCTTCTACATCTCTTGCTTGTACCTGCGTAGTTAGTACTCGAGAAAAGAAACTTTTTGAAAATGCTCTCGCGTTTTTGGAAATGCCTTTTGTTCGAAGGAAAAACTGTTTTTGCAAAAGAAGATTTTGAAAATGCTTAAAGGGGTATTTTCGTTTGAAAAGCATTAACTCGAGCGTTGAGTTAAATTTGAAAGTGCTTCCTAGAGTGCATTAACTCGGGTGTTGAGTTAAATTTGAAAGTGCTTATTGCAGTGCATTAACTCGGGTGTTGAGTTAGTTCACAATGAGTTCTTTTCAAAGTGCATTAACTCGAGTGTTGAGTTAATTTTTGAAAGATGTTCTTTATGAATGTGGATGAGATGTTTGGAGGACGTGTTTCCTCGTGCATGTGCGGATGCTTTAGAAGTTTTGAAAACTGAAAAGCTTTGAAAATGAGTCAAAATCGTGACGAGTGTTTGAAGTGTTTCAAAGACGAAGGTGAATCGTATGCGTGACTCGAGACTCGACAATGATAGGGATGTAAGTGACTATGACACGTGCATCGGTAAAGCCCCCGGTTTGGCGACGCATGGTTGCATCGGTGGCATGTTGTTGTTCCTGCAAAACGAACAAGGTTAGACGTGTTGGAGTAAGTGTCCTCCACAATAGTGAGATTACTTAATAAATCTCAATTAAGGAATACATGGGGATAATCCTGAATTATTGTCAATTGATTAACGTAAATCAATAACGGTTGGCTGACTAGAGTTTGACGTTATTGTCGTGAGAACGGCGGTAATCAATTGATCTCTTTAAATCACACCTATAGGAACATACTCCAAATATTTAAGCTAATTAATTGTATAAGATACGATTAGATTAGTAACTTGATAAATTGACTAACGGTTAGTCAGTAAATTAATTTAGAGAGAAATCGAGTTGTGAACTCGGATGATTGAATTTTATATCGATAAAATTATTAGAGGAGATGAGAATTAGTGATTAACTGTTAATTCACTAATCATGTACATTTTACTAATGAGATTAGTAAAAGTACAATTCTTAAATATGTGTAAGTGTATATATATGTTAAAGAAGAGTTATGAGTTCAATTTGATAATTTGTACTTTATCATATTAGATGATTAAGTGATAAATTATAAGTATTTGTGGGATAAATATTGAAAACAAATTGGACCCATAATGAGGCCCCTTAAACCGTCCAAAGCAAGGAGAAGGAGGGAGAAAAGATTCCTTTTTGTCTTTTGCTTTTGTTCTCTTTTGCATGCTTTAACTTAATGATCACATAGCTTGCAATTGTTCTTTACAATGAGAAAACTTTTCCCTTCCTCCATGCAATAGGGTGGCCGGCCTCTTAGGTGTATAATACACACTTTGGCTTTTCTCATTTTGTCTATTTAATCGCATAATAAGAAAGAGCAAAGGATGTATGCATTTCTCTACACACTCTTCCACTATCTAACTCTCTCAAAACCTCTCTAAATAATAAGTTTCTAATACTAATATTACAAAAGTATTGCTAAGTGTTAGTAATAGTAATATTAAATATTATAAAGTGACCAGTGACGGAGCTGTTAGTAGGCGGACCAGGCCTTAGCCCGGTTGATATTTGATAAATACAGTTAGCAGAAGTTTGTATACACAAAAACCCAGTAGCTGAGTTGGTCATTGAGTTAGTGATAGGTTTCCAAGTAGGAGGTCAAAGGTTCAATACTCTTTGGCCCCTTCTTTTTTGTTTTTCTTCACTTCATCCTTTTTGATTTTTTTTTTTATAATTATTATTTTTTTTAAATGTTTGATGCTTTCTTTTTCTAACTTGTTAATTTGTTATTGTGTATATTCACCTATCCTTAATTATAGTATATTACCTTATTTTATTTTATTTAACCTCAATTTCAATGTTAACTAAAATATTTTATTTCGATTTATAATTTGTTGTCATATTGTTGTTGATTATTTATATGGTTTTATAAAGTGGTAATATATGAATTTTTTTCTCGATCTAATAAATAGGATTCAGAGTAGTTTTGAAAAATATCATACTCCGTACAAAAAATGGATGTCAGCACTTCAATAGTCGAAGAAAAAATAAAATATAAATAGGCTAGAATTTTTTTTTATTTAAACCCCGCAATATTTAATATTTTATTGTTGTAACTTTTAATTTCAGCCCTGGTTACATTTCGATCCTGGCTTCGTCCCTGCAAGTGACTATTAGTGATTTCTAGTCTAAATCTCTAGTAGTATTTGGAAGTTGTTCTTGGGTGCAACTAAGAGGAGGTTTCCTATTTTGGAAACTCGGGTTTTGGAGGATCATCCTAAACTTTACCTCAAGAAACAAAACTAGAAAGGAGTTCTAGTTTTGTGCCCATTTTTCCTTTAATAGAAAGGTATAAATTTCTATATACCTATAACAAAGTATCTATGTAACCACATAGATCTTGCTCATCAAATTAGAGTAATTTGATTTACACTAATATTTGATTAGTAAATGGGATGAGATCCCTACAAGTGGTATCAGAGCATAGGCTTGTGGTTACAAATTTATTTTGTTGTTTTTGGAGTTTTATATATTTATTGAGAATAAATATGATAAAATCCGAAAATAGTGTTAAAAATGGTTTTAACATGAGATTTTTATAGCATGCAAAGTTTCTGGTCTCATGAAGTTACTGGTCAAATTTCGTAATTTTTGAAATTTGTATGCTAATTAAAATGATTTTTATACAAAACCGAGTCAAAAAGTGAGTTTTTGGCTAAAATAATAACTATAAATAGTTATAGTTGGAATCTGGTCTCAAAATTTTTACACAGTGAAATATGCTATTTATACTTTATGCATGTAAATTTTCAAACATATATTTTGAGTTTTGAATTTTTTATCCATTTATTTGATAAAAATCGGTATATAAAGAGTTTTAATGTCAAAAAATATAGTAAACTTTGTTTTCTGGACATGAAATTTATACCACTGTTTTTATATATTTTGAAGGATGATAAGGTATAAATTTGGCGTTTTAACGCACTGTTTTGTAGGTTTTATTGATTTTATGAGTTAAAATCGATTAAATCGTATGTTTATTGTTATAAATATAAGTCGTAAAAGTTTTTGAGCAAGCTTTTCTGTTTGACATCTTGGAAGTGTTCCAGAATGTAAAAAATTTTGCCAAAATAAAATTGGTTTTCTTTTATTTTATTTTGATTTTATAAAGCTTTATTCATAAATAGTTATGAGTAAAGTTAAAACTAATAAGCAAATGACCACGTTTATGAACTAAAACCACCATAAATTAGTAAAAACTAATTTTGAGTGTTATAAATTTGTTTAGATGTTTTAGTTCATGCTTAAAAGGTGTTTTAAGCATTATTGATTAATATAAGATTAATCGATTAAAAATGAGATCGGTTTTAAACGATTTAATGCGATTATTGTATAGGGCGATTTTGGCATGTTTTTATTTATAAGCTTTTCATTATGCATGTTTGGATGAATGTTTATTTTTGAATGAATGTTTGTTCTTACTAGTATGGCCATAATTTGTTATATTTTTACCGATATTGCCCGTAATGAAAGGGAATATCGTATGGTTTTGTAATTAAATGCGATCTCGTATCGCCGGTTTGTAATTTAATAGTTAATTTCATTTATAAATGTATAATAGGATTGCTATGTATTCATTTGTAATTTAAACTTGTAACTATTTGTAAACCAAAGACCGGCGATGGATCGAGATGGAGCCTTAGAAGTGTTCTAAAGCTTGCAAGGAGGGGCCTTGGATGAAGTCCATATGAAGAGGGACCAAAGAAGTTGGTTTCCAATTTGTAACTCCTTGTATTTTTAATTACTTTTAGGTGGCCATACTAGGTTTATGCTTATGCTTGTTTGATTGTTTTTTTTTTCCGCTTACATGCCAAAATCGCCATGCATGCTAAGATATCCCACTATGATTGTCGATTTAAGTCACGATTCCTAAATTAGTTCACTTATAAAGAATTTTTATGACTAAAATTGACAAGATCACCCACATTTTTAACAAATGAATTGAGATTAAGCCTTTCCAAATGTGGCAACTATGAACCCCATGTTCATGAGGACCTCCGCATCGTGGAACCTCGTTACCATGGGTAAGTAGTGGGAGGAAGTCCCATGCTAATTTGGTTTGGACTCAACCAAATAAGAGTTATTTGGGGCTAATGGATGCATTTTATTGAAAATCATCAACCAAGCATTCTAGCGTAGAATTAGTCAAGTGTTGACTTATCGTTTTTATATAAAAGAAAACATGAGATGTCTAATTTTATATGAGAACGAGTCTTGGAATCATTTATATAATTTCGTGGGAGATCGTTATATAAATGAACATTTGTTTTAAAATGAGTTTTAGCAAATGTTATTAATGAACAATGAATGCTTATATTTCCTCATATTTGTTGTAGAATTTTTATTTCAAATCGCAATGGCATCACCATCAACTCCCGCGCCCATTTTGGGTAAAAATTCATGGTTGAGAACCGTGATGGATAAGCGTATCCTCAAGGATGACGGTAGCAACTTTGTCGAATGGGATTCGACGATGAGGGGCTGTAGATACCCGTATCCGTACCCCCCCAAAAGCAAACCCGATGACGAAAAGGACTTTTCATGCATGTTTTAAATAAGACGAGACGGTACATAAGTGTCTAAAACATTTTAGTCATTTTTAACGTATTAATTTGAATTTGCATATTTCGTAAAAATGAATATGAATTTAGTCATTTTAATCGTAAGTCGACACAATACACACAAGCACGACATGAGAATGCCTCACAAAATGGCCCAAGGATACAAAAACGACCCAAACACACAAGAACGGCCCAAAACACGCAAGAAGGCCCAAGCACCCGAAGCGGACCAAAATGCGTCCCGGGTCACATTCTTACAAAACAAAATCCCACAAAGTCGTAAAATCATGCATTACAATATTATTTTACTTCGAGCCAAGATCGAAAAACACGACGAAAAACCGAGACACGAAACACGAAATACGAAACACGAAAACCGAATCAAAAATCAAGTTGATTAATCAACTTGTGGAGCAACTTGTATCAATTATACGACATCCTAAAGCCCCAAAAGTCAGCAGCAAAACAGCCTACACCTTACACACCTACGATAACGTATGCGGCGCTACAAATCTGTCAGAAAAGAGACAGAAAATCGCCAGAATACTGGCGATTTTATGGTAAATCGCCAGACCTCTGGCGATTTTCTGCTCCTCCTCTGACATTCTGGCGATTTTCTCTTTAATCGCTGGTTCACTGGCGATTTTCTGAGCAACTAGGCATAAAACACGAAGCATTTGCTATAAATAGCAGCCCTTATTCGATCATTTTCAATCATCAAATCATCATCTAACACATTCATAACAACATTCTCTAATCAATTCAATTCAATACTCAAATTCACATAAAGCCTCTCGCACTTATAAATTTCCACTCTAAAAACCGTCTTTGCATTTCAAGGTAAAGAAATTTTACCTTCCGATTGGACGTTTGAGACTTATAGGGTTACTTTAACCCACCCCGGTATTGGCATTAACGAACTCGTATTCGCAATACGATTGTAGTAATTCGAATCAAATGATTCGTCTAAACCCAGCCAATATCGCATAAATGAACGACTAAAAATCACTAAATTAAGCACCCACTTTTACATTATGCAAATTCTCGATTCATGCATTAAATTACGACTAAAACACGGATTCGACATTTAACTGTACCGTTTCATATAGTCTTTTAAACATGCAAAACCGAGGGTTTTACAAAATCTTAGAATTGAACACAAGTCGGAGAATAACGTTTAGTTATTAATTCGAATACAATGAATTAGTAATTTTACGTATATTTCCTATAGCAAATCGTCATAACTTTGACGGTCTACATTTATTTTACATATTTATCGAGTCATATATTTGCATTTGTACGTAGCGTCCTATTAGCCCAAATATCGAAATTAAAGCATTTGTTTTCAAATTAGTAAAGACTACTTTTACGTAGGCTTTTTTATTACGGTTTTCATAATACATTTTGTCAAAACTTTCAAAAAGTAACCTCACTCCGAATCCTCTCTGGTTTCACAATAACCTCAGAGGGATAGGTATCGACGCACCTTTAAATCTGAGACTCCCGTGTCTTATATCTTAAGGCGCGTTGAATAGGTTCCAAATTCCTTTAATATTTGGTGGCGACTCCAAAATACATTTCAAAAGGATTTTTATATTTCTTTTTGTCACAATTACATGCAATGACATTCCCCCATTAAGCAAAAGAAAGCTCGAGCGAGCTGAGCCAAGCAACTAAAAATGCAAGCTCCTGCGAGCGAGCTTCTTGCAAAATTTTCCCGCGCCGTGCATTCCGCCCCATGACACGAGGGCGGGCGCGAGCGGGGCGTCGAGAAGGGATATCCCCGGTATCCTCAGGGGCGCCACAACATCCGACAATGTGCTCAAACACCTTACCGATCAACCACCCGCCGAACCCACTTCTTGATCCGGGGCGGCACGAGCCGCCTATGATGAGTATGTGAAAGTGGACAATGACGTGAAAAACGTCTTGATTTGGTCCATGGCACCCACTCTCAAACTCCGTTTTGTCGCTCAAAAAAGTGCATATGCGATATTCACTAGAGTGACAACTATGTTCTCCAAAGCACCGCAAATTAGGCTTTATGAAGCCGCGGTATGGTTTTTCGATGCAAAGCTTGGGAGGAACCAAAAAGTTGGTCCTCATGTGCTCAAAATGATTGAGCAAATAGACACTCTTGAGCGTCAAGAGTGTGCAATACCCAAAGCTCTTGCGATTAACCGCATTTTTCATTCTCTTCCAAACAAGTTTGCTCACTTTAGAGTAAACTATAACATGAACAACATGGATAAGAGTTACCATGAACTTCATGCTCTGTTGGTCCGAGCCGAGAGGGATATGGAAGTGAATGAAATGGAGAAGAAAGATGTTCTCTCCATGAAAATGAAGAACATGAATCTAGGAGTGAAGAAGGGGAAGGTGGCCAAGAAAGCGTCATCCATCAAAGGCAGGGGTAAGGGCAAGGCTATTGTGGAAGGTGTTCCACATAAGCCTCAGCCCAAGATCAACATGGGAAAACCTCTCAATGACACTTGCAAATATTGCAATGAAGTGGGTCATTGGAAGCGCAATTGTCCCAAGTAGAAGAAGGACTTAAAAGATGGATGTGCGACATCCAAAGGTATTCTTCCTTCTAATCTCTATATGATAGACATCAATCATGCTTGCATTTCTACATGGGTATTGGATACCGGATATGGATCTCACCTTTGTAATCATTTGCAGGGGATGAGAAACATGCGAGCTCTAGCCAAGGGTGATGTAGATCTCCGCATGGGCAATGGAGCTAGAGTAGCGGCCGTTTCCGTGGGAACCTTTGTACTCTCTCTTGCTAGTGGTTTAGAGTAGCTTTTAAATAACTGTTATTTTGTACCAACTCTAAAGAAAAACATTATCTCCGTCTCCGTACAAGATGCGGAAGGCTTTTGTTTTGTGATTAAGAACAACCGTTGTACTTTTTCATTTAATGAAATAGTTTATGGTGAAGCTATTTCAATTGAAGGTATTTATGTTTTAAATGATGTTAATGATGTTTATCATGTCGAGAACAAGAGGCTCAAAACGAATGAATCAAACAAATCCTACCTTTGGCATTGTCGTTTAGGTCATATAAACGATAGACGCATAAAGAGACTTGTTGAGACCAAGGTTCTCAAACCATATGATTACGAATCATATGGTACGTGCGAATCTTGCCTCTTAGGCAAGATGACTCGTCAACCCTTTAGCGGTAAAGGGACACGAGCAAGTGACGTTTTAGGACTCATACATACCGATGTGTATGGTCCATTAAACATCACCGCTAGAGGAGGATATCATTACTTCATTACTTTTACCGATGACTTAAGTAGATATGGTTATGTCTACTTAATAAGGCATAAAAGTGATGCTTTTGAGAAATTTAAAGAATTTCAAAATGAGGTTGAGAACCAATTGAACAAAAGGATAAAAGCACTACGATCGGATCGTGGTGGCGAATATCTAAGTAATGAGTTTGATTCACATCTTAAGAATTGTGGTATAATATCACAATGGACTCCTCCGGGCACACCACTGTTGAATGGTGTTGCAGAAAGGAGAAACCGAACTTTGCTAGACATGGTTCGGTCTATGATGAGTCAAAGTGAGCTTCCTGGATCGTTTTGGGGCTTTGCGCTATTATCTGCTATTTTCTCACTAAATTGAAGTCCGACTAAAGCGGGCAATAAGACTCTATATGAGATATGGACGGGAAAGGTTCCCTATTTGTCATTCATGAGAATTTGGGGTTATGAGGCATTCGTCAAGAATAAAACTGACGATAAACTCGCACCAAGGTCTAACAAATGTCTTTTTGTAGGTTATCCTAAGGAAACCTGTGGTTATTACTTCCACAACCCTCACGAGAACAAAGTGTTTGTGGCTCGTGATGCTGTTTTTTAGAAAATGAATATATTTCTAAAAAATAGAGTGGGAGAAAATTTGAACTTGATGAAGTTCAACAGCCACAAACCGAAGCTGAAGATGAGGAAACCGTTCCCTCGTCTTCTGACACGGTTGTAATCCCTAGGAGGTCAGGAAGAATTAGTCATCAACCTGACCGTTACCTCGGTAACATCGAGGAGGAGGGTGATTTATTGTTATTCGAAAGCAACGAACCATCAACCTACAAGGCGGCTATTAGTAGCCCCAACTCCGAACAATGGCTTGAGGCCATGAAATCCGAAACGGATACTATGTACGAGAACCAAGTTTGGGACTTGGTAGATTTACCTGAAGGAGTGAGACCTCTTCAGTGTAAATGGATATTCAAAATCAAACTCGGCATAGATAAACATATAGATGTTTACAAAGCTAGATTGGTGGCAAAGGGCTTTTCACAAGTCCAAGGTATTCATTATGATGAAACCTTTGCACCGATTGCTATGCTTCGATCCATAAGGATAATCTTAGCAGTTGCCGCATTTCATGACTATGAGATATGGAAAATGGATGTAAAAACCGCCTTCTTGAATGGGATTCTAGAAGAGGAAGTGTACATGACACAACCTGAAGGTTTTGTAGATACATCCAACCCTAAGAAAGTATGCAAGCTTAAGAGATCCATTTATGGTCTTAAGCAAGCATCAATGTAACACCCCGGCAAAACATACTCGGGATATTACTAATTAAAAACATAAAACTGATTAAAAGGAACTTTATTGAAACAAAATAGGGTTTAAAACAAATGTCGAAAAACAAAAGTAACATAAATATTGCGGAAGCGTCCAACATAAATTAAAGTACTCGTTCATGTAGTGATCGCATCCCTCTAATCCCGCCGAAACTCAAACAACCTGCACGGAGTCTGCTCCCCAATATAACCGAAAGGGTCATATGGATCACCACAGACCCACCCAAAAGGTGGACAAACAAGCAAAGCGTCAACACAATGGTTGAGTAAAGAACGATGATTTAAATAAATGAAAGATAATAACAAGCGTTAGAAATATTGAGTTAAAAAAAAAATATATAACTTGGTAATAACGTTTAGAAAAATAGATTTTGCAAACCAACTTTATTCGAACGCAATTTGTACCATGGATTCGATACGAATAGAGTAACCATGAAGGCGGGCATAACCCAACCAACTACAATAATAGGTCATGTTTAGACTTAAGTGCATGCACCCTTACTAGGGCTAACCCCTAGAAGTGATCTAATGTAAAGGGAGGTGATCAACAACCCCAAAGCCAATATATATAAAATGTAGTCGCCTAGAAGACGAACTACCCTCCATATTAAGAACCATGGATTAAAACCTTTATAAATAAGAAAACATTTCCAAACCTTTATCAAATTCTTTATCGAAAACATTTCGATAATAATACCATCATCCCAAAATTGAAAACATTTCAATATAATAAGTGCCTTAGAATTCTTTAGACAAAATCGTTTTCCAATTCGAAACAAACATTTAAAACTTTGGAAAACCTCATTTGGAAAATATAGAATCGAGAATACAACATCAATACTTGAAACCAAATCCAAAATCATGCTCGAAACATCCAACTCAAACTTTACAAAAGCATCAATCAAACAAGGCCTTAAACAATTCATAAACTCAATCGAGGAAACAGAGATCGATTCTTTACCTTGAATTACTCCTTTTCTTATGATTCGATTAGGTTAGAAGGGTTCCTCGACGAACTCAGACTCTACAATAAACAAAACATCCTATTATAATACGTTCGATATCTATAGCCATGTTGCGTTTACTATGCGATGTCTAGCGTAGAACGATGACTAGTTATTCGACTCGAAGTGATTCCAAAATTCCCGAACCTTTATTTATGGTCTTAAACGGAGTTTATTAAGTTCCTATATGAGTTCTAGGATTGTCTATTGAGACCTAGGGCCAAACCCTAGTCGAAAAAAGAAGAGACTAAACAAGACTTAGGAATTCCAGTTTTGGCAGATTTGCGTCCTCTCGGAATAAAATACGTTTGAAAATCTAAACGATCGAATTTTGACTTGAACATTTTTAAGCGTATAATAAGAACACTAGGGAAGGTTTATGAAAAAATTCATGATAAAATAATAAGTTTAGATTAATAAATAAAATGCGGACAGAAGCTTTATTCCAGAAAATACAGTTTTGAGTGATTTTACGAAAAATGGTATGCAAGATTATTCCTTTAGAGTTAAGAGTCGTGCTTCGGAGGGTATACTCTAATCCCACATATATACAACTTTCATTTTATATGAAACCACAAATTCCATTTAACTCTTTGAGAAAATGCCATTGCAACAGACCCCTAACTTCTGGGATTAAAATTTCACTGAGGATAGTTATAAAATAAATTCCTTTAAATTATGAAAACATCTTAGAACGTGATTTAAATTTTTTTATGAACTCTTAAGACCTTTATGGTGATACTATAAAAAGGATTTCGAAATCAGAATTTATTTAGTGTCCGAAATAAATTGACAACACAAAATAGCAGATGACAGATTTTTTTTTACAATTCGATTCTTGTTAAGTTTATTGTTTTCTAATCAACGATTAAGACAAGGATTAAGCACGAAATTAAGGTTTAAGGAATAGGTAAGAGTCTCACTTAGAAGCCTTAGAATATGGAAAAAGGATCCTCCAAACCCTTGTTGAAAAACCCGACTAAAGATAACTTGAACTAGAACTTGAGTGCTTGCACACCGATTTATGGAGCTTCTTTTTACTGATTTTTGAGAGAGTTTTTGCAGGTATTTTTGCAGAGATTATAGAGTGAAAAAGGATGAGTGAATGATGAATGAAGTGCTCACAAGTTTGGGGTTTATATAGGGATTAAAAGGAGTCAATAGGAGAGCCCAAATACACCCCCCCCCCCATACTTAATGTTACTCGGCTTTCCAAGGGGAAAATGGGGCTGATTTTGCTTGCTTCTAAACACCATAATTCTTGTTATTTATGGCTTGTTGAATGGTGTTTCCAAGAGTTTGAATGTTGGTACAAAAAATCAAGAAATGATTAATGAAGGAATGGAGGAGAATGCATGTACATACATGCATTTAGGCGTGTGAATGTATGTGTGTAGAGCTTGGTTTTTCCTCTTAATTTACTTAATGAATTATACTCCAAAGTGTATTTTTATAAAATAGGAGCTTTGAGAAATTTATTTGTATTATAAAAATAATTTAGTTTATATTACCCGATTATAAGATAGGACTTAAAATACATACATTTGCTAAATAAATAGTTGTATAAAATATATCATGAGTTCCGAAGGATGTATGGATTTAAGATATACATAAAGCTGGCTAGGTGAGCTGGAAGAGATTGAATAGCGAACCTTAGCTAAGCTGAGCTAAGAAATGTAAATTAATACGATCTCAAAATTCTCGGGTATTACAATCTACCCCCCTTAAAACAAACTTCGTCCCCAAAGTTTATCCCAACATCTAAGAAAGGTATTCTAATACTACTCGTAAAAGAATTTTATCCTATACGCATTCATGGTTTTACTAAACGAGTGGTGGTTTACATTCCACCTCCCTTAAAAGAGTGTTACGTCCCCGTAACACTGTGTACCTGGGTGAAAGGTGAGGATATTTATGTTTCATGGCTTCTTCAGCCTCCCAGGTTGCTTCCTCAGTATCATGGTTAGACCATAATACCTTGACTATTTTGGTTTCACCTCCTCGTTTTTTTTCGTACCTTACTGTCCAAAATTGCTAACGGGACCTCCTCGTAAGTTAGAGACGCATCTAATTCAAAATTATTTTAGCAAGCGATATGTACAACTAAAACTATCTATTACTCACATGACCAAATATTCAATAATATGACTGCGTACCTTAAAGGGAATCAATACTATGCTACGACTTTTATCATTCTAAAATTCCATAATCATTGACCATCTTACCTTACTCTTCCTTATGAGCTCAACTTACCTCAACCATTAATTCTTAACAACCTGTTAATTCTCAACATTCCTCAATTATAAACAACCATTTTTTTCGTCTGCTATAAATATATGTCCCTTAAAAATACGCATCACATCCAACCTCACCACATTCAAACAACTCGTACTTCTACCTTAATGTTTCCAACAATCATTCATTGTTTTTCTTAATTCTCTCATACTTATTTGTTTGTTACAACCCCAAAAGATTTAAAAGATAACAACTTATATAATACCCTTAACTATTATTTTCGCCATTACCGATATTCTTATTTCCTTCGTTCGGAAGCTTTCTCATCACTTTACATGGCTAAGCTTAGTTTCAGACATCTTTCTCCATCACACCTTCAGTCTTACCTTCAGTTCATGAATTCTTATATACAAAATCATCATTCTATTAGTTATAAGTACCCCAAGTTCACGATTGCCGCTACAAAAACCCAAAAATTTCAAGATAGGCAAATGATTAAAATAATTTATCGCACACCATAAGAACCATTATTCTAATACCCCTAAAATCTATGAACTTAAAATCCATGAATATGAAATCCACAGGTATCATTATTTCCGACCGAAACATCTGCTATTGTAATGATCTTATGTGATTACCAAACTAATATACGGGTGATCGTTATTCCCAGCTTACTCGTTTGCAAGTAATAAACAACGCAATTTCCAAAACCTGGCATCTAACTTAATTCCATAACTCTTTTTCCAACAAGAACCCATATTATACTCACCACCATATATTGTTGCGCATCATTACTGCATTTTCTCCCATGATAGAATCTTAAGTCAACCAGTCACGTATACCAAAATTTTTAACTCAATCTCTTATTTCAAAACAACAAACCTAATCTATATCGATTACTAACATTTATTTCTAAATCGCATGATTAATATGATTTCATTCATCACTGGAATCTAACCATCTCTTGTTCCTCAAGGATTATCGTCTAAGGCTCACTCATCCTCTAACAGTACACCATTTACGTTCTCAAACTCCATCTACACGTCCTCCAAGTACGTTGTTCCTCGCATTATCCCTATCCATCATCTCCATTATCTCATCTCACACCATCCTACGTTGCTCTGGAGTAGATGGGTTTATGACTTCCCCAAGGTCACTTGCTTCCGGGAAGAAAAATAGGGTTATCCATTAGTTTCGGCGTTCAAAAGTTAAAGCCATTGGGATATGTATTCCTCCCATGTACTCAGGGTCCTCCTCTAACTGTCTCTCATGATTTTCAACTTCTCTTATTGCTTTCTTAAAGGGTGATGTAGGCCCTAATTGGGGTAAGGCATGAATGAAGGCTTTTTCCCCTCTATGATCATCGTATAAATACCTATTATCCCAATCTATAACATAATTGTTCATGTGGGCTCCCCTTCTCCTAAACATGCTTTCGTTGGTTAGGTTGATCTCAAACGTAAAATCCATTGGGTCAATGTTAGTAGGAAAGACAATTGGCATCTAACAAATAAGTCATCCATACATAAGAATCACACAATCAATAGCTATAGAACGCGCTCCCCTACTCCCCGTCTTAAATTTATTTTTAAGTTCATTTTATTATTAGTTCATTTTATTTATAAAGGAAAACTTTTTTTTTTATTATTAGCAGCTCACTTTAGTTTATATAAGGAATTTTTTTTTTTTTGAAAATGTTAAAACACGCGGGTCGGCTAGGAAATATGAGGATTTCCATGCCTAACCAAGAAAGAACCCGCTTTGATACCACTTTGTAACACCCCGGCAAAACCTACTCGGGATATTACTAATTAAAAACATAAAACTGATTAAAAGGAACTTTATTGAAACAAAATAGGGTTTAAAACAAATGTCGAAAAACAAAAGTAACATAAATATTGCGGAAGCGTCCAACATAAATTAAAGTACTCGTTCATGTAGTGATCGCATCCCTCTAATCCCGCCGAAACTCAAACAACCTGCACGGAGTCTGCTCCCCAATATAACCGAAAGGGTCATATGGATCACCACAGACCCACCCAAAAGGTGGACAAATAAGCAAAGCGTCAACACAATGGTTGAGTAAAGAACGATGATTTAAATAAATGAAAGATAATAACAAGCGTTAGAAATATTGAGTTAAAAAGAAAAATATATAACTTGGTAATAACGTTTAGAAAAATAGATTTTGCAAACCAACTTTATTCGAACGCAATTTGTACCATGGATTCGATACGAATAGAGTAACCATGAAGGCGGGCATAACCCAACCAACTACAATAATAGGTCATGTTTAGACTTAAGTGCATGCACCCTTACTAGGGCTAACCCCTAGAAGTGATCTAACAGAAACGGGGAGGTGATCAACAACCCCAAAGCCAATATATATAAAATGTAGTCGCCTAGAAGACGAACTACCCTCCATATTAAGAACCATGGATTAAAACCTTTATAAATAAGAAAACATTTCCAAACCTTTATCAAATTCTTTATCGAAAACATTTCGATAATAATACCATCATCCCAAAATTGAAAACATTTCAATATAATAAGTGCCTTAGAATTCTTTAGACAAAATCGTTTTCCAATTCGAAACAAACATTTAAAACTTTGGAAAACCTCATTTGGAAAATATAGAATCGAGAATACAACATCAATACTTGAAACCAAATCCAAAATCATGCTCGAAACATCCAACTCAAACTTTACAAAAGCATCAATCAAACAAGGCCTTAAACAATTCATAAACTCAATCGAGGAAACAGAGATCGATTCTTTACCTTGAATTACTCCTTTTCTTATGATTCGATTAGGTTAGAAGGGTTCCTCGACGAACTCAGACTCTACAATAAACAAAACATCCTATTATAATACGTTCGATATCTATAGCCATGTTGCGTTTACTATGCGATGTCTAGCGTAGAACGATGACTAACAATTCGACTCGAAGTGATTCCAAAATTCCCGAACCTTTATTTATGGTCTTAAACGGAGTTTATTAAGTTCCTATATGAGTTCTAGGATTGTCTATTGAGACCTAGGGCCAAACCCTAGTCGAAAAAAGAAGAGACTAAACAAGACTTAGGAATTCCAGTTTTGGCAGATTTGCGTCCTCTCGGAATAAAATACGTTTGAAAATCTAAACGATCGAATTTTGACTTGAAAATTTTTAAGCGTATACTAAGAACACTAGGGAAGGTTTATGAAAAAATTCATGATAAAATAATAAGTTTAGATTAATAAATAAAATGCGGACAGAAGCTTTATTCCAGAAAATACAGTTTTGAGTGATTTTACGAAAAATGGTATGCAAGATTATTCCTTTAGAGTTAAGAGTCGTGCTTCGGAGGGTATACTCTAATCCCACATATATACAACTTTCATTTTATATGAAACCACAAATTCCATTTAACTCTTTGAGAAAATGCCATTGCAACAGACCCCTAACTTCTGGGATTAAAATTTCACTGAGGATAGTTATAAAATAAATTCCTTTAAATTATGAAAACATCTTAGAACGTGATTTAAATTTTTTTATGAACTCTTAAGACCTTTATGGTGATACTATAAAAAGGATTTCGAAATCAGAATTTATTTAGTGTCCGAAATAAATTGACAACACAAAATAGCAGATGACAGATTTTTTTTTACAATTCGATTCTTGTTAAGTTTATTGTTTTCTAATCAACGATTAAGACAAGGATTAAGCACGAAATTAAGGTTTAAGGAATAGGTAAGAGTCTCACTTAGAAGCCTTAGAATGTGGAAAAAGGATCCTCCAAACCCTTGTTGAAAAACCCGACTAAAGATAACTTGAACTAGAACTTGAGTGCTTGCACACCGATTTATGGAGCTTCTTTTTACTGATTTTTGAGAGAGTTTTTGCAGGTATTTTTGCAGAGATTATAGAGTGAAAAAGGATGAGTGAATGATGAATGAAGTGCTCACAAGTTTGGGGTTTATATAGGGATTAAAAGGAGTCAATAGGAGAGCCCAAATACACCCCCCCCCCCCATACTTAATGTTACTCGGCTTTCCAAGGGGAAAAGGGGGCTGATTTTGCTTGCTTCTAAACACCATAATTCTTGTTATTTATGGCTTGTTGAATGGTGTTTCCAAGAGTTTGAATGTTGGTACAAAAAATCAAGAAATGATTAATGAAGGAATGGAGGAGAATGCATGTACATACATGCATTTAGGCGTGTGAATGTATGTGTGTAGAGCTTGGTTTTTCCTCTTAATTTACTTAATGAATTATACTCCAAAGTGTATTTTTATAAAATAGGAGCTTTGAGAAATTTATTTGTATTATAAAAATAATTTAGTTTATATTACCCGATTATAAGATAGGACTTAAAATACATACATTTGCTAAATAAATAGTTGTATAAAATATATCATGAGTTCCGAAGGATGTATGGATTTAAGATATACATAAAGCTGGCTAGGTGAGCTGGAAGAGATTGAATAGCGAACCTTAGCTAAGCTGAGCTAAGAAATGTAAATTAATACGATCTCAAAATTCTCGGGTATTACAATCTACCCCCCTTAAAACAAACTTCGTCCCCAAAGTTTATCCCAACATCTAAGAAAGGTATTCTAATACTACTCGTAAAAGAATTTTATCCTATACGCATTCATGGTTTTACTAAACGAGTGGTGGTTTACATTCCACCTCCCTTAAAAGAGTGTTACGTCCCCGTAACACTGCGTACCTGGGTGAAAGGTGAGGATATTTATGTTTCATGGCTTCTTCAGCCTCCCAGGTTGCTTCCTCAGTATCATGGTTAGACCATAATACCTTGACTATTTTGGTTTCACCTCCTCGTTTTTTTTCGTACCTTACTGTCCAAAATTGCTAACGGGACCTCCTCGTAAGTTAGAGACGCATCTAATTCAAAATTATTTTAGCAAGCGATATGTACAACTAAAACTATCTATTACTCACATGACCAAATATTCAATAATATGACTGCGTACCTTAAAGGGAATCAATACTATGCTACGACTTTTATCATTCTAAAATTCCATAATCATTGACCATCTTACCTTACTCTTCCTTATGAGCTCAACTTACCTCAACCATTAATTCTTAACAACCTGTTAATTCTCAACATTCCTCAATTATAAACAACCATTTTTTTCGTCTGCTATAAATATATGTCCCTTAAAAATACGCATCACATCCAACCTCACCACATTCAAACAACTCGTACTTCTACCTTAATGTTTCCAACAATCATTCATTGTTTTTCTTAATTCTCTCATACTTATTTGTTTGTTACAACCCCAAAAGATTTAAAAGATAACAACTTATATAATACCCTTAACTATTATTTTCGCCATTACCGATATTCTTATTTCCTTCGTTCGGAAGCTTTCTCATCACTTTACATGGCTAAGCTTAGTTTCAGACATCTTTCTCCATCACACCTTCAGTCTTACCTTCAGTTCATGAATTCTTATATACAAAATCATCATTCTATTAGTTATAAGTACCCCAAGTTCACGATTGCCGCTACAAAAACCCAAAAATTTCAAGATAGGCAAATGATTAAAATAATTTATCGCACACCATAAGAACCATTATTCTAATACCCCTAAAATCTATGAACTTAAAATCCATGAATATGAAATCCACAGGTATCATTATTTCCGACCGAAACATCTGCTATTGTAATGATCTTATGTGATTACCAAACTAATATACGGGTGATCGTTATTCCCAGCTTACTCGTTTGCAAGTAATAAACAACGCAATTTCCAAAACCTGGCATCTAACTTAATTCCATAACTCTTTTTCCAACAAGAACCCATATTATACTCACCACCATATATTGTTGCGCATCATTACTGCATTTTCTCCCATGATAGTATCTTAAGTCAACCAGTCACGTATACCAAAATTTTTAACTCAATCTCTTATTTCAAAACAACAAACCTAATCTATATCGATTACTAACATTTATTTCTAAATCGCATGATTAATATGATTTCATTCATCACTGGAATCTAACCATCTCTTGTTCCTCAAGGATTATCGTCTAAGGCTCACTCATCCTCTAACAGTACACCATTTACGTTCTCAAACTCCATCTACACGTCCTCCAAGTACGTTGTTCCTCGCATTATCCCTATCCATCATCTCCATTATCTCATCTCACACCATCCTACGTTGCTGTGGAGTAGATGGGTTTATGACTTCCCCAAGGTCACTTGCATCCGGAAAGAAAAATAGGGCTATCCATTAGTTTCGGCGTTCAAAAGTTAAAGCCATTGGGATATGTATTCTTCCCATGTACTCAGGGTCCTCCTCTAACTGTCTCTCATGATGTTCAACTTCTCTTACTAGTTGCTTTCTTAAAGGGTGATGTAGGCCCTAATTGGGGTAAGGCATGAATGAAGGCTTTTTCCCCTCTATGATCATCGTATAAATACCTATTATCCCAATCTATAACATAATTGTTCATGTGGGCTCCCCTTCTCCTAAACATGCTTTCGTTGGTTAGGTTGATCTCAAACGTAAAATCCATTGGGTCAATGTTAGTAGGAAAGACAATTGGCATCTAACAAATAAGTCATCCATACATAAGAATCACACAATCAATAGCTATAGAACGCGCTCCCCTACTCCCCGTCTTAAATTTATTTTTAAGTTCATTTTATTATTAGTTCATTTTATTTATAAAGGAAAACTTTTTTTTTTATTATTAGCAGCTCACTTTAGTTTATATAAGGAATTTTTTTTTTTTTTGAAAATGTTAAAACACGCGGGTCGGCTAGGAAATATGAGGATTTCCATGCCTAACCAAGAAAGAACCCGCTTTGATACCACTTTGTAACACCCCGGCAAAACCTACTCGGGATATTACTAATTAAAAACATAAAACTGATTAAAAGGAACTTTATTGAAACAAAATAGGGTTTAAAACAAATGTCGAAAAACAAAAGTAACATAAATATTGCGGAAGCGTCCAACATAAATTAAAGTACTCGTTCATGTAGTGATCGCGTCCCTCTAATCCCGCCGAAACTCAAACAACCTGCACGGAGTCTGCTCCCCAATATAACCGAAAGAGTCATATGGATCACCACAGACCCACCCAAAAGGTGGACAAACAAGCAAAGCGTCAACAAAATGGTTGAGTAAAGAACGATGATTTAAATGAATGAAAGATAATAACAAGCGTTAGAAATATTGAGTTAAAAAAATAAATAACTTGGTAATAACGTTTAGAAAAATAGATTTTGCAAACCAACTTTATTCAAACGCAATTTGTACCATGGATTCGATACGAATAGAGTAACCATGAAGGCGGGCATAACCCAACCAACTACAATAATAGGTCATGTTTAGACTTAAGTGCATGCACCCTTACTAGGGCTAACCCCTAGAAGTGATCTAACAGACACGGGGAGGTGATCAACAACCCCAAAGCCAATATATATAAAATGTAGTCGCCTAGAAGACGAACTACCCTCCATATTAAGAACCATGGATTAAAACCTTTATAAATAGGAAAACATTTCCAAACCTTTATCAAATTCTTTATCGAAAACATTTCGATAATAATACCATCATCCCAAAATTGAAAACATTTCAATATAATAAGTGCCTTAGAATTCTTTAGACAAAATCGTTTTCCAATTCGAAACAAACATTTAAAACTTTGGAAAACCTCATTTGGAAAATATAGAATCGAGAATACAACATCAATACTTGAAACCAAATCCAAAATCATGCTCGAAACATCCAATTCAAACTTTACAAAAGCATCAATCAAACAAGGCCTTAAACAATTCATAAACTCAATCGAGGAAACAGAGATCGATTCTTTACCTTGAATTACTCCTTTTCTTATGATTCGATTAGGTTAGAAGGGTTCCTCGACGAACTCAGACTCTACAATAAACAAAACATCCTATTATAATACGTTCGATATCTATAGCCATGTTGCGTTTACTATGCGATGTCTAGCGTAGAACGATGACTAGTTATTCGACTCGAAGTGATTCCAAAATTCCCGAACCTTTATTTATGGTCTTAAACGGAGTTTATTAAGTTCCTATATGAGTTCTAGGATTGTCTATTGAGACCTAGGGCCAAACCCTAGTCGAAAAAAGAAGAGACTAAACAAGACTTAGGAATTCCAGTTTTGGCAGATTTGCGTCCTCTCGGAATAAAATACGTTTGAAAATCTAAACGATCGAATTTTGACTTGAAAATTTTTAAGCGTATACTAAGAACACTAGGGAAGGTTTATGAAAAAATTCATGATAAAATAATAAGTTTAGATTAATAAATAAAATGCGGACAGAAGCTTTATTCCAGAAAATACAGTTTTGAGTGATTTTACGAAAAATGGTATGCAAGATTATTCCTTTAGAGTTAAGAGTCGTGCTTCGGAGGGTATACTCTAATCCCACATATATACAACTTTCATTTTATATGAAACCACAAATTCCATTTAACTCTTTGAGAAAATGCCATTGCAACAGACCCCTAACTTCTGGGATTAAAATTTCACTGAGGATAGTTATAAAATAAATTCCTTTAAATTATGAAAACATCTTAGAACGTGATCTAAATTTTTTATGAACTCTTAAGACCTTTATGGTGATACTATAAAAGGATTTCGAAATCAGAATTTATTTAGTGTCCGAAATAAATTGACAACACAAAATAGCAGATGACAGATTTTTTTTTACAATTCGATTCTTGTTAAGTTTATTGTTTTCTAATCAACGATTAAGACAAGGATTAAGCACGAAATTAAGGTTTAAGGAATAGGTAAGAGTCTCACTTAGAAGCCTTAGAATGTGGAAAAAGGATCCTTCAAACCCTTGTTGAAAAACCCGACTAAAGATAACTTGAACTAGAACTTGAGTGCTTGCACACCGATTTATGGAGCTTCTTTTTACTGATTTTTGAGAGAGTTTTTGCAGGTATTTTTGCAGAGATTATAGAGTGAAAAAGGATGAGTGAATGATGAATGAAGTGCTCACAAGTTTGGGGTTTATATAGGGATTAAAAGGAGTCAATGGGAGAGCCCAAATACACCCCCCCATACTTAATGTTACTCGGCTTTCCAAGGGGAAAAGGGGGCTGATTTTGCTTGCTTCTAAACACCATAATTCTTGTTATTTATGGCTTGTTGAATGGTGTTTCCAAGAGTTTGAATGTTGGTACAAAAAATCAAGAAATGATTAATGAAGGAATGGAGGAGAATGCATGTACATATATGCATTTAGGCGTGTGAATGTATGTGTGTAGAGCTTGGTTTTTCCTCTTAATTTACTTAATGAATTATACTCCAAAGTGTATTTTTATAAAATAGGAGCTTTGAGAAATTTATTTGTATTATAAAAATAATTTAGTTTATATTACCCGATTATAAGATAGGACTTAAAATACATACATTTGCTAAATAAATAGTTGTATAAAATATATCATGAGTTCCGAAGGATGTATGGATTTAAGATATACATAAAGCTGGCTAGGTGAGCTGGAAGAGATTGAATAGCGAACCTTAGCTAAGCTGAGCTAAGAAATGTAAATTAATACGATCTCAAAATTCTCGGGTATTACAATCAAGGAGTTGGAATCACAAATTCGATCATGTTATAAAACAAAAGGGTTTTGCTCGAAGTGCCGAGGAACCTTGTTTATACATGAAGTTTAGTGGGAGCAAGGTAACCTTCCTTGTTTTGTATGTGGATGACATACTACTGATTGGAAATGATATTACAAGTTTGAATTCGGTAAAGGTGGAATTGGGAAACCATTTCCAAATGAAGGACTTGGGAGAGGCACAACGCATCTTGGGTATCCGGATCTATAGAGATAGATCCAAAAGTATACTAGCATTAAGTCAAGAAACTTATATTGATAAGATTCTTGATAGGTTCAATATGAAAGACTCCAAGATCACTACAACAATTTCCTTACTTTTGCGACGCTTTTTTTGACTATTTTCGACGCTTAAAAGCGTCGAAATTTAATATCTCGACGCTTTTGAAAAGCGTGGTTATTTTAGGTGTCATGAATTTTCAACACTTTTTTCCGTCAACCATGGTGTCACTTTTCGGTGTCATGAGTCACGACATGTTTTAGCGTCAGGCCTCGCGACGCTTCTTTCTGTCAGCAATTTAGAAATTTCTCGACGCTTTTTCATCACTACCATGTAAAACATCGATATAGTTTTTGTTAGTATTATCAATACTCATGATATATGATATCATAATTAAATTTCTCGAAGAATATACTCAAGAAAATTAAAATACCATAAAATTTCTGCATAAACAAAATTATATTAGTTAGATGGATAATTTAAACGAGTACAATAAAATTAAATTCATCCGTGCCAAGCTACGGAGTACAATAATGTTGAAAAATATTGTTTTTTTTATTGTTCATAAAAAAACAAAATATAAAAGTCTCCATAAAGATGAGTATTGCAGCCAAAAGATATGCATGCGACGATGTCGACCTTCAAATCAAATTTGAGAACTGCTCCTTCCATCTCGTTGCAACACCGAACATTATTGCTTCATTGAAAAACCATGAATGTGAAACCGGCCTTATAACGAACTTTAATTGGTCTATTTACCCTGTGCACGCAAAGAACATTACATCATCAACATTACGTCCACATCTAGCCACCAATACAGTACTATATATTGGCACCTTGAATCAATATCCACCACATTATTTGTAAAAGAATGTTTACATGATATTTCTACGCTACCTACATGGGACGAAGTAATAACACTAGCCAAGTGATTCACTCAAATTTTCAGCTAATTAAGCCATAAGATTGATTATAAATAATGATCAATTAATATCGCCAGCCATCTACTTTTAACTACGTGTGCGTCAGCGAAAGTTGGGCTCACAGCGATACGCCAATTTACCAGTAATCACAAGTTTATCAGAAGTAATCATCACCTAAATACTCTTGAACTAAAACAACATAAAATACCTGTGAGTTTAAGGTCGATTTTGCAAGCTCAGCCAACTCGGGAGACGATATTCCGGAACTCATTCCTTCCAAAATTTTGGACAAGATGAAATTGGTCTTATCTAACTTGGTTTGTAGCTCTTCGTTGTTCTTAGTCAAACTTACAACAGCGTTTTCCATATTCATACACACTCCCCAAGACTACAACAACACACCTTAACGCAACAACGAAGAGCAGCAACAATTTCAGTGTGATTGCAACAGCAGCAAGAATGAGACTCCTCATGGCTGTAATTTAAAAATTCATGCAAAGACAATACAACATTAGGTTAAGTTTACTACACGTACCTTCTTCAAACGTTGGTCTATCTCACTCAAAGCACGAGACTTTTCCACTTTCGAGATATAGAAGTCTCGTTCCTTCTTAGCAGCAACTAATTCCATTCGCATTGTCTGCTCTCGAACAGCGTGCTTTTGTGCTGTGGTGAACAAGATTATATTTTGTAACTAAAATAAGTTCCTGAATCCTGAAAAAAAACATTTGGATGAATCAAAAAACATTTGAATTTGCTCAAATACTTGATATTCCAAAAAACATTAGGGTCTACAGGTCGACGTCCCGTTATAAGCTCTAAGAGCATGACACCATATGAGAACACATCAGACTTCTCGGTTAGCTTGCCACTTGAAGCGTACTCAGGTGCCAAGTACCTACATTATCATATCAATCTCATTAAAACAATCTCTTATATAAATTTTCAAAATCTTCAATACAATCATCATAACTTGGTCTAATTTCGGGTTAATAATGGATCATCTTACGTCTAATGAGTTTTCACAATCTGTTCACAATCATATTTTTATGGAACTTGGGAGATAAGTCAGTTAATTTAAAACGAAGTCGGAGCAAAAAGTAGTTTACTTACCCGAAAGTTCCCATAACACGAGTGGAGACGTGGGTATTTGTATCAGTGGTAAGCTTGGCTAATCCAAAATCAGCTACCTGAGTCATAGAAACCAACTTAGCGTACTGATTCCAACATACGTCTTTCAAGTCAATCGATTTTTCTGATGAAGATTAATGAGGATTAAAATACCATGGCCTCGAAATTTTCATCCAATAAAATGTTAGAAGCTTTAATGTCACGATGAATGATTCTTGGGTGACCTATTAATCATTTCAACGAAATTACACAATCTTAGAACTATGAACTTGTTATAACATGCAAATCCATACCGACATAGTCGACATTATTCCTGGTTTTTGGAGGACAAAAAGAAAAGACGCAAGACTAAACATAATTAACAAAAATCCAGTGAAAGAGGACACATACAGTCTAGTTGAAAAATCCAGTGAAAGAGGACACAAACGAGGGCAAAGACGAGCTGCGTATTGTTGACAAACAAACGAGGGCAAAGACGAGCTGCGTATTGTTGTATCTGAAACACGAGCAAGGAAAGTTAGCTGCGCTAAAGTAGAGTAACGTCAGTACAATATCATCAAGAAATAAGTAAAAGAGGACACAAGCCCGATGAAAGAATGAAAGTCGAGTCAAGTTCGGAAAGTGAACATCAAAACAGCAGTGAACAACGGAGTACACTGAAATCGCAAGCACGAGCCCGAAGAGCAGATCGCAGGGAGTCAACCAACAACAAGAGTAGCAAACAGAGAACAAAATAGCGGTAACAACGGAGTACAAATCAGAATCTCGACCCAAAACAGAATCTCGATTTTGACGACATTGTCGACATCTAGGTAAATTTCCTCAAATTTCCAGCTACTGATAACCAAGAAACCCTAGAAAAAATCATTTGAACTCGAATATACAGCAATTTCTATCATCATACATTCATACACAACTAAATTGCATGGAAATAACCATCATCATATAACACAGAAATCATATTACAACAATTTGCTACAAAAATTTCTTCATTTAGTATACAACTGCACAACAAAACGATTCAATAGCATAAAAATTGAATCAAATTTATCAACAAGTGCGAATTATCATCAATTTCAACGGAAGTATCTAAATTACTGTATAATTAACTGATTAATGAAACTAAGAACAACTAAATAGTTTATGAATGTCAAAAATTAGACACGATTGATTAATGAATTAAACACAATAATCTACAAATAAGGACTCATCTCATAATAAAAACAACTAAATATTTCATTAATTCATCGTATACCTGATGACGATGATGACGGAGATGATAGACGATGATGACGGCGATGATAAACGAAGATGACAGAGACAATAATCGACGGCAAAGTGTTGATGAATTAGGTTTTGGATTGTTGATTTTTCAATTAGGAACTGGGATGGGAGAGATTTACTGTAGCAAGCAGTTGTTTTTGTTTGGAGGCACAATATATTTTGGGTGAAAAAAATTGGGGCAAAGGAAGTGCGGGTGAATTAGATTAACGAAGGAGCTATGAGTTTGGCGGTTTATTTTTTCTTTTAATTAAAAATCATTATTATATTATAAAAATGTGGTTGTGAGTGCATAAATGGGTCGACGCTTTTAAAAGTGTCGACTAAAAAGTGTCAAAAAAGTAAGGGAATTGTAGTAGTGGATAGGCTTTCTTCCGATGAGTGTAGGAATAACATTGAAGAAATTTCAATGTCCTACGACTCCTGCGGAAATTGAACGCATGAAATTGATCCCTTATGCTTCCGCTGTAGGATCAATCATGTATGCTATGATGTGCACTCGTCCCGATGTCGCTTTCGCTTTGAGCATGACGAGCCGGTATCAAGCTAATCCCGGTGAGAGTCACTGGATAGCTGTAAAGAACATCCTTAAGTACTTGAGAAAAACTAAGGATTCGTTTCTAGTGTTTGGAGGAGAACTTGAGCTGCGTGTAAAGGGTTACACGGATGCAAGTTTCCAAACCGATGGGGATGATTTGAAATCCCAATCCGGCTATGTCTTTATGTTGAATGGAGGAGCTGTTTGTTGGAAGAGCATTAAACAGAGTGCCACTGCGGATTCTACAACGGAAGCTGAATATTTGGCAGCATCTGAAGCTGCTAAAGAAGCTGTGTGGATTCGACAATTCCTGGATGGACTAAAAGTAGTCCCTAGTGCCGCAGATCCGATCACTATTTATTGTGATAATAGTGGGGCCATCTTTCAAGCAAAGGAGCCCAAGTCTAGTAACAAGTCTAGACACGTTTTGAGGAAATACCACGTTATTAGAGATAACGTGGAGAGGAAGGAAATAGATCTTTGTAAGGTTGGAACATACGATAATATCACTGATCCTTTAACCAAGCCCCTTTCGAGGGCTAAGCATGACGCGCACACCGCCTCTATGGGGTTGCGGCGTATGCCAGATTTCCTTTAGTTTCGTAATATGTAATTGAATGATGTATCCTATTACATATATGAAAATAACATTCATTGTTTTTATCATAAGTCATTATGAATGCATACTTTGTTTATCCGAATATTTTTGTGTGACAACTTTGAACGTACTAACGGAATAAACTAAGTAGTTGGTCCCTAGTCTCTCATATGAGGTGACGTCTCGAAGAGACTAGATTGCAAGTCGATCGATGGTGGGTTCAACACCATGGGGTCATAAGTGATGACTGATCGTTTGCATAGGCGGTGCATGAAACACTCTGTCGAGGCGTGGACGCTTATAAATTCCTTTTCAATGAGATTGAAACCTGGTCGTGGTGGGAATTTCAGTATTCCTTTGAGTCGATTCTTTGTTGAAACCGATTATGCGAGTTAGTGCGGTTCAGAGTGACTTTCATTGTTGTCCTAAGCCATGCCGTGAAAGGGGTTATAAGGGCATCTTTGGGGTCATGGTGATGCATTATCTGAGACAATCGAGTGGAAGAGAAATGTCCACCCTCGTCAGGGTAAAACATCTTTGGGCCACTCGAGGAGTAGTCACTGAAAATGCGTGGCCACGCTCGGTAAGAATCTACGGTAGATTCTCCGGTCAGAGAGCTACTCTCCTTATCGAGGAAACCACTCATGATATATATATCTTATCGATGCAAGTACGACCTGTAAGACACCTTGCATTGAGTGGGAGATGTGAAACAGACATGAGAATTGGTAATGCACAACTTGTCTCGGACAAGTGGGAGATTGTTCGAATAAGTGTCCTCCACAATAGTGCGATTACTTAATAAATCTCAATTAAGGAATACATGAGGATAATCCTGAATTATTATCAATTGATTAACGTAAATCAATAACGGTTGGCTGACTAGAGTTTGACGTTATTGTCGTGAGAACGGCGGTAATCAATTGATCCCTTTAAGTCACTCCTATAAGAACATACTACAAATATTTAAGCTAATTAATTGTATAAGATACGATTAGATTAGTAACTTGATAAATTGACTAACGGTTAGTCAGTAAATTAATTTAGAGAGAAATCGAGTTGTGAACTCGGATAATTGAATTTTATATCGATAAAATTATTAGAGGAGATGAGAATTAGTGATTAACTGTTAATTCACTAATCATGTACATTTTACTAATGAGATTAGTAAAAGTACAATTCTTAAATATTTGTAAGTGTACATATATGTTAAAGAAGAGTTGTGAGTTCAATTTGATCATTTGTACTTTATCATATTAGATGATTAAGTGATAAATTATAAGTATTTGTGGGACAAATATTGAAAACAAATTGGACCCATAATGAGGCCCCTTAAACCGTCCAAAGCAAGGAGAAGGAGGGAGAAAAGATTCCTTTTTGTCTTTTGCTTTTGTTCTCCTTTGCATGCTTTAACATAATGATCACATAGCTTGCAATTATTCTTTACAATGAGAAAACTTTTCCCTTCCTCCATGCAATAGGGTGGCCGGCCTCTTAGGTGTATAATACACACTTTGGCTTTTCTCATTTTGTCTATATAATAGCATAATAAGAAAGAGCAAAGGATGTATGCATTTATCTACACACTCTTCCACTCTCTAACTCTCTCAAAACCTCTCTAAATAATAAGTTTCTAATACTAATATTACAAAAGTATTGCTAAGTGTTAGTAATAGTAATATTACATATTATCACACTACAAGAAAATCAAAATCGGGCGACTAAATTTGGCGACTAAACTTTATAGTCGCCAAATTGGCGACCACAAGAAAATCGGGCGACTAAATTTGGTCGCCCGATTACAGATTTCTTGTAGTGTCAAGTGACTATTAGTGATTTCTAGTCTAAATCTCTAGTAGTATTTGGAAGTTGTTCTTGGGTGCAACTAAGAGGAGGTTTCCTATTTTGGAAACTCGGGTTTTGGAGGATCATCCTAAACTTTAGCTCAAGAAACAAAACTAGAAAGGAGTTCTAGTTTTGTGCCCATTTTTCATTTAAAAGAAAGGTATAAATTTCTATATACCTATAACAAAGTATCTATGTAACCACATAGATCTTGCTCATCAAATTAGAGTAATTTGATTTACACTAATATTTGATTAGTAAATGGGATGAGATCCCTACAAGACGAAAAAAGCAGAGTACTACTCCTAGGTCTAGCACAACTTTGTCTCGACGTAGTCGTTTTAACGCCTCGATAAAGAAACAGTTTGCCTTTAATTTTTGTGAATTTTTGTGAGGATGTCCTTGCCTTTGAAAGCTTTAGACATAGGAATGTTTTTGTGAAATTCGGTTGGGCTCGTGAGAGCGACCTACGTATCCGTGGGTACGGAATCAAACCTAGCGTAGTTCGAAGGTACATAATTAAGGACATGCCGGTCCGTCAAGTGTGTTTGTGAAATGTGTTTGTTTTTGTAAAGAGGTGCACGTTTAGGGACATGTCGGTCCGTAAAATGTGTTTGTGTAAAGGTGCATGTTTAAGGACCTGCCGGTCCATGAGGTGTTTATGTGGAAAGGTAAGTGTAACACCCCGACTTTTCCTAATATAAATTATTCGTCTCAATCATATTCGTGATTCATTTCTCTTGATTTTCTCATTTTTAACTCAAGAAAATCAGTTCACTTGTCGCGTTGATTAAGCTACCCTGTAGTCAGAACTTAAAATCGGAGTAATTAGCTTAAAAACGGTGTAATTTCCTCATACGAACTCCGATTCAGGTGATTCAAAAGGCTAAACTGCGTATTTTTTCGACGGCGTCAAGAATCGCCAAATTTTCAGGAGTCAGTTTGAACCGGTACACCCTGGGCCGAGCCGAACCCCCCAGCTCGGGTTAGGTTTAGGGTTTCTTGTGTAGCTTTTTGATCAAGACATTAAATATCTTATTAACTCCTAGCCTAGCAACCTTAAGACCTGATTTCTATCTTCCTTCATCCTCTCTAAATCTCATAATCTCATCCTCATTAAATCCTCTATTAATTTCAGTCAAAGATTATCGCTTTTTCATCCTAAATTCATACCTATAATTCTCCTACGGTAATCCTTTTATCCCTTTCGTTCTAGGTTTATTCTTTATAGTTTTTATATTCTTATATGTGTTTATTGTGGTGTACTTATGTATTGAATGATTTATGTGTGCCCTAATCAGAAGGGGGAATTGGAGAGAAAACCCAAGTTCGGATTTCTCTGACCCAGGTTCACTAAACGGAAGATCGCCGGAGATCCGACCGTCCGATTTTGCCGAAATTTTGACAGCATGTTCCTGACTCTTGGGGATACCTTTTCACCGTTCAGTTTTTATTTGGTGCTCTGGATCGTGTGTTATCGCGTCTGGACAGAAGGGGTGAAAACTATGCTTTTCTTTGGCTTGTTTGGAAAAGGTAACTAGGTGTAGCCTTAGTGATATTTTGACTTGTGTGAGTCCATATAATTGATTGAGGATGTCTTGATTGTTGATATGAATGAAAAGGTGTTACCTTTGGGATGTTTGAGATGTAAAGTTGCGGTCTTTGGTCTTGTTTGAGTTGGTCTCACACTCTTATGTCTAATAATGCGATTTGGGATGTTTGTTTACTTTGAATTTGGGTTATATTGTTATTAAGTTGATGAAAGATGATAACTTTGGGAGTTATAATGGTTTATTATGGCTACTCTTGAGTTCTTATGGTTATTACTCCGTATTTAACATGTTGATTATGGTTAGTGTTGAGATTGCTTACAAAAGGGGTCAATTATGTTGTAGTTGTGTATATGATGGACATTTGTGATGATTTTGAGTAAAGGATGATTGGTTTATTGTTGATTGTGAGTTGATACAGGTTATTGAATTGACTTGTTTGATTGCTTGAGTTGAGTGTGCGTCTGCATCGCTGATACGCACGTACGTGAGGAGCTACGACGTCTTTTGTGGACGGATACCGCCCATGATCCCCTCGGCTATTCTTGTTGCTTAGTTAGAGCGACTATGGGTTCTCAACCATGTTGGTTAGAGACTATGGTTTATATAATGTCGTCACCGTTCTTGTTGCTCGGTGGAATTTGGCCAAATTTAGACTAATGAGTTTGAGGAACTTCTTGTTGCTGTTCCGCCATAGGGTTTGGATGATTCTTGTTGCTTCATCCGGGGTGATTCTTGTTGCTTCACCCAGTGCTCCGTGCTTACCTTGCAGGTTGTTGATTGTTGTCTGTCATCTTGTTGTTGACAGTTTGAGCTTGTATGTCAGTGGACTAGTTATTGTCGAGTTGTATTGGTTATACATGTTTACAGGTTGTTGGGTGTCAGTTGGTTGAGTTTGGTAGCTAATGAGTTGGCTTGAGGTTGCATTATGGTTACTATACCTTTGGGTTGTTTGTTGTATTGTTGTCTATTTTGGTTACGTTGAAATATGACTGGGGAGCACCTAGTTACTCCCCACTGATTGTGGCTGTTACATTCTTTGTGGCAGGTTAGCGCGGGATCGGGTTTATCAAGTGAGGATGCCGTGAGGATGACCTATAGCTAGCCTTGAAGTGACTTTTGACTAGACTTGTTAGGATGTTTAGTTTTATTATTATTATTTTACTTTCATTTTTGGAGCTGGATTTGTAAGGGGTATTTACTCCCCACTTCTAGGCCTCAAGGCCTATCTTTTTATCGTTGTTTAGTTGGTTAGTGAGTAATGATCCGGATTCCACGGTGTTTCCGCCACCGTGGCTCGCATTTATTTTCTTTTATTTTATAAATCCTTTTTATTTCTTTATTTTATTTTGTTGGAAAATCCGGGTTGTTACAGTTGGTATCAGAGAGAATACGCTCCCAACTCTCTTAGTCGAGTGAGTAGGATTTGACTTAGAACACCGAGTGAGAGTGTTTGGGTAGAGACATTAGGGGGTCTACGTTATTTGTGCATATGTATGAGTAGTTGTCGAAATGGTGGACTTAGGTTCTCCACCATTAGACCACACGTTTTCTTTGGATGCAGGTACAATTATAATGGTGACATGGGAGACCGTGTACTGACTCGATATGTCTTTAAATATTCCTTTTCATCTCCAAAATAACTGGTTAAGGTTTTTCATTCGATTTAATCATTCTCTTTGAACCTATTCCTTTACTGCAACATGTTTTATTCTAATAATTACATTCTTAGCTATTATCTGACATCTTTGATTTCCTCAAAACTCATCTTTTAAGATTAAATACCCTATACTTCTATTTTCTTATTGAATGTTAATACTCCTATTTTTCCTATCAAATGTATTTTTGCATTTCCCTTTATTATTAATGACGCTTGCTTTTAACAATATTTGTTTGACAGCTCAATTCCTTTGAGAATTTTAATTTATCTATCTCTTGATGATTTATTGTCTTCATTTCTTTTTTTGATTTATTGGTTTATACGAATTTAATCATTTGAGTATTCTAATTTAAAATCTCTCTTTCATCTGACCTTTTGAAATATCTACAAATTTAACTCTTAAAGTCTTTGATTAAATGCAGATTGATCAATTAGAGCAAGAAACTTGAAGCCGAATTGCGAATGTATGGTCCTACCATCGAGCACGCAATAAAGCTCTTAACCTAAGTCACTCATCAGTATTCGTAGGGACCTCTTTCAGCTTGCTAGCTACACTTGTCCCTAGTATATCCTTCTAAATCTTGATCTTATTATACAGTTGTTTTAAAACTATCAGCTCGTGATTACAGTTTGAGTTTCTTTTTCCCTAATAAAATTTCTTATTATGTTCATCCTCATCTTTTTCAATAGATCGTGCTGAAATAATTTCTAAACTTTTTTATTTCAAGAATGTTTTCAGTCAGTTCGATTAACAAAACCTATTTATGCATATTTGTGCTATAATGGTTTGTTTATCCTTCTTGTACTTTCTTATTTTGTAACTATGTTGAGGAAAATTTTAATCAGTATTGTTTTACTTTTCCATTCATTTTTTTTTAGACGCGTCAATACATTTTGATGGCTTTTTACTCAATCAAATTTGAAATGACTGACACTTATCTATTGCATCCACTTTTGATCAAAACCTCTTTGTTATCCTAAACCTTCTCTTATTAAGTTTTCTAATTTGAGCATTTAATTTATTTAAATGTTATTTATTCTACTTGGTATTCTAGTAGCTTCATTTTTCTAAAATCGCTGTCGTTTTGAAACTTAACTTTGAGACTTCTCTTTTCAATCGTATCTTTTAATCATATTCTATATCATCACAAACTTTTAGGAATTACCTTTTAGTCTCTCATTCATTCATGAAACCAATTTGAGTTCTTTGTTGGAAACGAGTCTTATGCCTTCATGTGTGAACTCTTAAAGAATATTTCTATCTTCTCTCATCGTTTCATTTTAAAAATTTCTTTTGTCTAATTGGTGGTTGTTGAGCAGTTTCTTGCAAAAGATTTATTATGTCAAACTTTTACTTAATTCGTTTCATTCCTTCTTTTCTTTCTTATTCATCATAACTCATCACTTTTATATCATGAACCTACCGATCACCTTTTAGTCTTGTCATTCGTGTCTTATGTTATTCTATTCCTTAGGTTTCCTCTAGTGGCTACTTGATTCTATTGCCTTTCTTGTGACTTTTAAGACGTCGATCTTCTATTATTTTCCATTCCTTTCCGTAGCTATTCACGTTCTCGATTTTGTAAAAGCTCTTGATGTATTAACATCAATCTTATCCTTGATAAATTTCTATAATCGTACTCCTTGGCATCTAGCCGTAAGGTGCTTCACCCTTATCTAGCACGAGATCTGATCCTTAGAAATTTGTCCTGTTATTTGAGTCATAGATGATAGAGTTTGGTTAATAAGTAGTTGATAGTATGAGTGGTTTACTAACTAATGCACATGGTTGGTCGTTGTAACTTTTGAGGATTCTTAGTCTTTGAGATTGATGATTTAAATTATGGTGAGTGAGCGTTACGGAGATTATAGTATCTGCATAGGGAGTATTTTAGGACTTAGTTATGTTGTTAGATGAGTTGTGACAATCTTGAGTTAGTGCGAATTGGGAAGTGATACTGTGGTGAGCAATAATCGGCTTTGAGGATAACTTAAAGGATATAGTGCGCACGATAAAACTTTGGGGTTTCTGCTTTAAAGGATAATGTAGGAATGACCGATTGTGCATCATTGTGGTTTTGTGTATGTGTTAAGTACAAGGAAACTCATTGATGGGAGGAGAGAATTCGAGGTCAGTAAGGAAGTGACATTCGAGAAAGGTGTGGATAGACTTGGGTATGGTAATAATGGGTGGAGAGAGTAGTAAGCTTTTAACGATGCATTTTGATTGCTACGTGTTAGTATACGTGTGACTTGAGAATGAGATGGTATGGTATAACATATTTATGGTTATTTCGTTGTGGAAAATGTGGAACTATATGGGGAGCGATATTGACTTGAGTTTAGATCACGTTATGATTAAGGTTATGAGGTTTGTCATTAGCATTGATTTGGGGATTAGCTTACGCGTTAGTTATCTTGGTAACATGGGTAATGGTGCCTTTTGGGTTAAAACCCGTCCGAGGTTTTGGTTAGACTCGGTGAGTAAGATGCTTGGTTGAACGATATGGTCTTGTGAGGCTAATATGCCTAATTTGAGGATTGTCGAGCACAAGATGCACCAATAGTATTAAAGGGTTATATGAGTGAGTTGAGCATCATTCGGGTGATATGTGATGTCGGGTTATCTTAAGCGTCGTTAAGCGTGTCTATGCCCTTGTTATCGAGGTGAGTAGAGTTAGCGATTCTTGTCTTGAGGACCATAGGAGTAGGTAGTTTTCTTAATCCTTTGGGGGTATTCTTTCGTTCTCAAGTTTCGAGGACGAAACTTCTTCTTAGGTGGTGAGATTGTAACACCCCGACTTTTCCTAATATTAATTATTCGTCTCAATCATATTCGTGATTCATTTCTCTTGATTTTCTCATTTTTAGCTCAAGAAAATCAGTTCACTTGTCGCGTTGATTAAACTACCTGTAGTCGAACTTAAAATCTGAGTAATTAGCTTAAAAGCGGTGTAATTTCCTCATACGAACTCCGATTCAGGTGATTCAAAAGGCTAAAGCTGCGTATTTTTAAACAGCGTCAAGAACTGCCAAATTTTCAGGAGTCAGTTTGAACCGGTACACCCTGGGCCGAGCCGAACCCCCCAGCTCGGGTTAGGTTTAGGGTTTCTTGTGTAGCTTTTTGATCAAGACATTAAATATCTTATTAACTCCTAGCCTAGCAACCTTAAGATCTGATTTCTATCTTCCTTCATCCTCTCTAAATCTCATAATCTCATCCTCATTAAATCCTCTATTAATTTCAGTCAAAGATTATCGCTTTTTCATCCTAAATTCATTCCTATAATTCTCCTACGGTAATCCTTTCATCCCTTTCATTCTAGGTTTATTCTTTATAGTTTTTATATTCTTATATGTGTTTATTGTGGTGTACTTATGTATTGAATGATTTATGTGTGCTCTAATCAGAAGGGGAAATTGGAGAGAAAACCCAAGTTCGGATTTCTCTGACCCAGGTTCACTAAACGGAAGATCGCCGGAGATCCGACCGTCCGATTTTGCCGAACTTTTGACAGCATGTTCCTGACTCTTGGGGATACCTTTTCACCGTTCAGTTTTTATTTGGAGCTCTGGATCGTCTGTTATCGCGTCTGGACAGAAGGGGTGAAAACTGTGCTTTTCTTTGGCTTGTTAGGAAAAGGTAACTAGGTGTAGCCTTAGTGATATTTTGACTTGTGTGAGACCATATAATTGGTTGAGGATGTCTTGATTGTTGATATGAATGAAAAGGTGTTACCTTTGGGATGTTTGAGATGTAAAGTTGCGGTCTTTGGTCTTGTTTGAGTTGGTCTCACACTCTTATGTCTAATAATGCGATTTGGGATGTTTGTTTACTTTGAATTTGGGTTATATTGTTATTAAGTTGATGAAAGATGATAACTTTGGGAATTATAATAGTTTATTATGGCTACTCTTGAGTTCTTATGGTTATTACTCCGTATTTAACATGTTGATTATGGTTAGTGTTGAGATTGCTTACAAAAGGGGTCAATTATGTTGTAGTTGTGTATATGATGGACATTGTGATGATTTTGAGTAAAGGATGATTGGTTTATTGTTGATTGTGAGTTGATACAGGTTATTGAATTGACTTGTTTGATTACTTGAGTTGAGTGTGCGTCACAGATGCTGATCGCACGCACGTCGTGAGAACTACGACGTCTTTTGTGGACGGATACCGCCCATGATCCCCTCGGCTATTCTTGTTGCTTAGTTAGAGCGACTATGGGTTCTCAACCATGTTGGTTAGAGACTATGGTTTATATAATGTCGTCACCGTTCTTGTTGCTCGGTGGAATTTGGCCAAATTTAGACTAATGAGTTTGAGGAATTCTTGTTGCTGTTCCGCCATAGGGTTTGGATGATTCTTGATGCTTCATCCGGGGTGATTCTTGTTGCTTCACCCAGTGCTCCGTGCTTACCTTGCAGGTTGTTGGTTGTTATGCATCATCTTGTTGTTGTGAGTTTGAGCTTGTATGTCAGTGGACTAGTTATTGTCGAGTTGTATTGGTTATACATGTTTCTGAGGTTGTTGGGTATGATTGGTTGAGTTTGGTAGCTAATGAGTTGGCTTGAGGTTGCATTATGGTTACTATACCTTTGGGTTGTTTGTTGTATTGTTGTCTATTTTGGTTACGTTGAAATATGACTGGGGAGCACCTAGTTACTCCCCACTTATTGTGGCTGTTACATTCTTTGTGGCAGGTTAGCGCGGGATCGGGTTTGTCAAGTGAGGATGCCGTGAGGATGACCTATAGCTAGCCTTGAAGTGACTTTTGACTAGACTTGTTAGGATGTTTAGTTTTATTATTATTATTTTACTTTCATTTTTGAAGCTGGATTTGTAAGGGGTATTTACTCCCCACTTCTAGGCCTCAAGGCCTATCTTTTTATCGTTGTTTAGTTGGTTAGTGAGTAATGATCCGGATTCCACGGTGTTTCCGCCACCGTGGCTCGCTTTTATTTTCTTTTATTTTATAAATCCTTTTTATTTCTTTATTTTATTGTGTTGGAAAATCCGGGTTGTTACAGTGCGTGTTTAAGGACCCGCCGGTCCATAAGGGTGTTTATGTGATTAACCTTGATACATTGCATCCTAAGGGTAGGTTCTCCTTGGTTGATCTTGGCCGCTTGTTTGTTACATCAAAGTCCAATTTGATGGAGAGGGGTGTGTGTTCGCCGTTTGGGGAAATGAGGAGTATTCCTATTCCACAACCTCGATAATTGGATGAACCACCGAAGTATATTACTTGTCGTTGATGTTGTAAATTCCGTCGTCGGGAAATGATGTAGTGTCGACGATAGGTTCCTCGTCGGTTGCGTGTTCGGCGAGAAAATCTGAGACTGCTCGTCCCTTGATTGTAGACGATGTCATCTCGATCCGTTTGGAAACTAGCATCTACGTAACCGATTGCGCATAGCTCAGTGTCTCCTCCATAAGTCAATACCCAATCTTTAGTCCTCCGTAGGTACTTAAGAATGTTCTTTACGGCCATCCAGTGTGCTTCACCTGGATTGCCTTGGTATCGGCTTGTCATACTCAATGCATATGCTACGTCCGGACGTGTGCATATCATGGCATACATGATCGATCCTATAGCTGATGCATAAGGAATCCGACTCATGCGGTCGACCTCTTCCGATGTCTTTGGTGCTTGAGCTTTACTCAAGTGCACTCCAGAGATCATTGGAAGGTTCCCCTTCTTGGAGTTGGTTATGCTGAACCTCTCAAGAATCTTATCTATATAAGACTCCTGACTGAGGGATAACATCCGTCGTGATCTATCTCTATAGATACGGAGCCCCAAAATACGTTGTGCCTCACCCAGATCTTTCATCTGGAAATGGTTCTTTAACCATACTTTCACCGAAGTTAAGAGAGGTTTGTCATTCCCAATCAAGAGTATGTCATCGACATACAGTATCAGGAAGACAATCTTGCTCCCACTCGACTTGATATATGGACATGGTTCCTCGACTGATCGAGTGAATCCATTCTCCTTTATCACTTGGTCGAAGCGATGATTCCAACTCCGTGAAGCTTGCTTAAGTCCATAGATGGAACGCTTAAGCTTGCAAACCTTCTTAGAATTTTTAGGATCTGTGTAACCTTCGGGTTGTACCATGTACAACTCCTCCTCCAAATAACCATTAAAGAAGGCGGTTTTCACATCCATTTGCCAAATTTCATAGTCATGAAATGCGGCAATCGCTAAGAGAATCCGAATGGAACGAAGCATGACTACGGGTGCAAAAATCTCATCATAGTGCAACCCTTGCACTTGAGTGAAACCCTTTGCCACTAGTCGTGCCTTGTATATATCTGGTTGTCCTTCTACAGATCGCTTTATCTAGTAAAGCCATTTGCACTGAAGAGGCCTAGCCTGATCAGGTAAGTCAACCAGATCCCATACGTTGTTCTCGTACATCGAGTCCATCTCGGATTGCATGGCTTCTTGCCATAGCTTTGAGTCAGAACACGTCATGGCACCTTTATAGGTTACGGGTTCGTTACTCTCAAGGAGTAAAACGTCGTCTCTCCCATTCTCCTCAACCATACCGATGTATTTATCTGGAGGAATGGAGAGTCTGCCCGACCTTCTGGGTTCCAAGGGAATATTAGCCGCAGCAGACGAAGAAGGAACAGTTTCCTCCATTTGTTGCTCGGTTGTTGGTTCAGGAATCTCCGACAGATCGAAGGTTCTATTACTTCTCTTGTCTTCGAAAAACTCTTTCTCTAGAAACTTCGCACTAGCCGCAACAAAAACTCGTTGTTCGGTTGGCGAATAGAAGTAATGACCAAACATTCCTTTTGGATAACCAATAAAGTATGTCTTGACCGATCGCGGGCCGAGCTTATCCTCGTGTCTCCACTTGACATAAGCCTCGCACCCCCAAACCCGAATAAAGGACAAGTTAGGAACCGTTCCCTTCCATAACTCGTATGGAGTCTTGTCAACAGCTTTAGTCGGACTTCGGTTTAGTATAAGAGCAGCTGACAAAAGAGCATAGCCCCATAATGAGTCAGGTACAACCGTGTGACTCATCATGGATCGAACCATATCAAGTAATGTTCGATTCCTGCGTTCGGACACACCATTCAATTGTGGTGTTCCGGGTGGAGTTAATTGTAGTACTATCCCGCGGTCTTTCAGGTGTCGATCAAACTCAGTTGAAAGATATTCGCCACCACGATCTGAACGTAGTGCTTTTATCTTTCTATCCAGTTGGTTTTCAACCTTATTCTGGAATTCCTTGAACTTGTCAAAGGACTCACTTTTATGCTTCATTAAGTAGACATAACCATATCTACTCAAATCGTCCGTGAAAGTGATAAAATACCTATAGCCATCTCTAGCGTTGATTGACATAGGGCCGCACACATCAGTATGTATGAGTCCTAATAGGTCAGCAGCGCGCATTCCAACACCTTTGAAGGAAATTCGAGACATTTTGCCTATAAGACATGATTCACACGTGCCAAAAGTTTCATAGTCAAATAAGGCAATTGTCCCATTATCAATGAGCTTTTTCACGCGTTTCTCATTTATGTGTCCCATACGGCAATGCCATAGATAGGTTTGATCTTTGTCACCAACCTTTGCTTTCTTGTTACTCACATGCATGATTTCTGTGGTTTGATCTAAAACATAAATTCAGTTCATGGAAACAGCTTTACCATAAATCATTTCATTCAAAGAGAAAATACAGCTATTATCCTTTATTAAAAATGAAAATCCTTCTTTATCAAGAATGGATACAGAAATAATGTTTTTCGATAAACTAGGTACATAGTAACAGTTATTCAGAAATAACTCAAATCCACTCGGGAGTTGGATTACATATGTTCCTAAAACGGCAAAGAACTCTTGCTCCATTCCCCACTCGCAGTCTACATCACCTCTTGCGAGTTACGATGCTTCTTAGGCCCTGCAAATGATTGCACAGATGAGAACCACATCCAGTATCAAGTACCCAAGTTCCGAAACTTGCATGGTTAATCTCAATCATATGAATAAAAGAAGACATACCAACAGGAGCGACGCAGCCTACTTTGATGTCCTCAGCATACACGGGACAGTTACGCCTCCAATGCCCAGACTTGTGGCAATGGTTGCACTCCATGCTCTGCTTGGCTTTTGCCTTGCCTTGTGAGCTACCACTAGCTTCACCAGGCCCACTCTTAGCAACCATTGGCTTCTTAAATTTCGGCTTTCCTACAGTTAGGTTAGCCGGAGCCTTACCCTTTCCCTTCTTGTTGCCAATCATGAGAACATCTTGTTTCATGCTCCCACTCAACTTCAGATCACTCTCCGTCTGTACGAGGAGTAAATGTAGTTCATGCAGACTTTTCTGCATGTCGTTCATGTAATAGTTTGCCCCAAAAAAGGCATACCCATCATGAAGAGAGTGGAGCACTCGATCAATGATGATCTTCTCATCGATCTTGCAACCAAGCTCCTCCAATTTCTCAACGTTCTCGATCATGTCGAGAAGGTGTGGACCAACCGGTTGGCCCTTCTAGAGTCTAGCCTCAAAGAAACGAGTGGTATACTCGTAACTCTTAATTCTCGGTGCTTTCGAGAATTCCTTAGTAAGGGTGGTGAAAATCTTGTTTGCACCTTGGGTAATGAACCTTCTTTGTAAATTGGATTCCATTGCATAGATGAGTACGTTCTGTAACGCACCCGCCTCCATCATGAAATCATTATAAAGATAGAGTTCATTTGCTCCTGCATCGGGAGCTGGCATAGTTGGCAGTGGCTCAGTCAAATACTTGAGCTTCAGTCGGCGATAAGCGGCGATTCCGTATGCAGCCTCCCAATCAGAAAAATTGGACCCATCACTTTTCAGTCGAGTTGACTGATTCATGGTGCCCATAAAGATCCTAAGCCATGATTCGCGAGCTAGTGTGGCACTTGGCATTGGTTCGTCAGTACGTACAGCCATTTGTTATAGTAGTTATATCTGTATATAACGTATTCGAAACTGTGAAAAGAAAGAAGAAGAAGAGAGAAGATAAGAAATCATAGTTTTAAAAGTTTAAGTCAAAATCAATAACATTTTAATGCAATGACTCGTGCACTCATATAATCGACCTCCCTCGAGAATTATATAAATGATCCCAAGACTCAATTTCTTTAAATTGATAAGCCAACCTTTTGGCTAATTCTACTGTTAGAATTCTTGGTCGATAGATTTCAGTAAATCCTATCTATTAGTCCACCATAACTACGAGATATTACTCGAACTATAGTGTTGAGGTAAAATAGGTCAACGCATACTACTTACCCGACGTAGAAGGGGTCATGTGGAGAGTAAGGTCCTACATGCCTACCGACGAAGAAGGGGCTCATAGTATGCTTTTCCTATAAAGACTAATCTCAATTTTAGAATTAGAGGAAGGTCCCATCATCTCATTTTAATTTATTTTAAGTGAACAAATATCTAGCATTTTCGAGAATGATTAAATAGAGGTGATAGCCCTAAAAACGAGTGACATCCGTATGTCTATGAAAAGAATGCAACTATATGATCCATTTTCATGCATATTAGGTGGTTTGGTTTAGTTTAGGCGGAATATGATGCTACTATCTAACGTGAATGCAATGAATAACGGTAAAGAAAACGCAAAAAGAAAAACACCTAGTGTGGCCTATCCCTATGAAAATAAAGACATATTACAAATTGGAATCCATCCATGGACCCTAAAGCTGTCTTCATTCTTCATCTTGGGCTTTAAGTGGGAGTTGGCTCTCCATCTTGAATCTTCATCTTGAATATTCTCAAATTACAATTTTGAATTACAAAATAAACCTATTTACATTCTAATTCAAATATGCCAAAAATAAAAATTACAAGATGAAAGATTCGAGATCTCAAAAATACAACCAACGATTATGTTTCCTTTCATTACGAAAACATAATCTTCTAAGGCCACACTAGTGAATTACAACCGTTTGTACAAAATTAATGCGTAAAATTAAACCATTCGTTCAAACATTCATTCACAAAAATATAAAGCATCAACTAAACAATATAAAACCAATGCATACGAATTGATTAAATCCAAACCACCTCTTTTAAATGATTATCATTATGCAACAATTCTTTAATTGTTCATAATATCTTAATCAAAACAATAATCCAAAATCAATTTATATTATCATTATAACATAAATTAGATCTCAAAAATATCTTAAACCTTTTTAAAATATTAGGTATCATAATTATTATGAACTGCTTCACAATAACATAAAATATTTTATCCTTATAATATAACATTGAAAACATTAATTTCCAAAAATAAAACAAATTTTCGGCCAAAATAATACACAAAACCGAATTTTTTTTTTTTTTTTTAAATAAACCGTGATAAATTTTTTTTTTTAAAATAAAAATATACACGGCCAATTAAATAAATTGAGTAAAAATTTACCAAAATAAAATAAAATTTCGGCCAACATCAAAACAATGAACTAAACAGTTTTAATTCGATTATGTTAATGATTAGATCGATACTAACTCAATTTTAATCCGTATTAAACATTGATTTATGATATTCAAATTGACTTTTTAATTAAACATCTTAAAACTGATAGATCTAATAATTAACAACATGATATGTTCATTAATATACACAAATTTGGTCCTTTTATGTTTTAATTCAATCAGTATTAAATCAAAACCTATACCAAATCATATATTATATTTTTAACATCTTAAAATATTGATAAATATGAATCAAATAGACCAAATTAAGCCAAAAACATCACAAAAACACACGGCCAATATGAAAAATAATTCGGCCATAATAAATTTTAAAACTGAGGCCTATGCAAATCGTTTTAAAATCATACAAAATCGATTTTTATGAAAACCTTATAAAAATTTCATGTGCCCTAAGGCTCTGATACCACTTGTAGGTTTATAACGGCATATAGACCTTAAAAATCACAGGATTATAATGAAAAACTTTACAAGATTTTAAAGTCATAAAAGAAATTGCATAACATAAAATAGAGATTTAGAATTAACCTTTAATCCTAATGAATTTGGCCTAAGATCAATACCAAAAGTATGGTATCTCCTAATAATCTCACCCAAGATATGTTGAAATATGCCCTTAAGATTGCTAGAAAATTGTAGAGAAGAAAACTGGTTTTCTCTCAAATTGTGAGTGTTGTTAATGCTGAATTAATTAGTGTGGTATTAGAAGAGAAATAGGAAAGATAATATACTCCCTCTCCCTCCAATATGGCCGGCCTCCTAGGTGATATTTGGGGAGATTTAGTTCTCCTCAAATACATCACTTGTTGACCAAGAAAACGTATCAAGACAAGGATGTATCTGGACACTTTTCTTTTGGTCATTTTAGCTTTTTATATAATGCATTATATTACTAGTGTCATCTGTATGGACCAACTATAATATATTATAAATATCATTATATTTATAATTTACTAATTAATTATAACAGTTTATATTCAATTAGCTTGCATTATACACAATAATTAAATATAACATTTTATATTCAATTCACGAATTACATTTAATTCGTCTCAGCTAAAATTATTTAATCAATATTAAATAGCCGGTTCACTATTATACTGACTAACATTTTAGTCAGTAACATCATCACATTTGACTAACCTTTTAGTCAACAACACTGACTAACCGTTTAGTCATAAAATAAGGCATCGATATGATCATTTTCTCAAATGATCACATCTCTCAAACACATCCTTTAGGTGTGACTCTTAGGGACCAGTTGATCACCGCCATCTGTATGACAATAACGTCAAACTTATCTAGCAAGCCAACCGTTATCGATAAACGTTAATCAACTGATTAAATACGAAATGTACCCTGTGTACCTTTAGAGATTTATTTATGTTATTGCACTAACTGTGGAAGACACTAACTCCAACAGAAATAATGTCTAAACTCTGTTATTTCAAGAATGTTTTCAGTCAGTTCTATTAACAAAACCTATTTTTGTATAATTGTGTTATAATGCTTTGTTTGTCCTTCTTGAACTTTCTTATTTTGTAACTATGTTGAGGAAAATTTTAATCGGTATCGCTTTACTTTACCATTCAATTTTAAACGCGTCAATACATTTTGATGGCTTTTTACTCAATTAAATTTGAAATGATTGACACTTATCTACTGCTTTCACTTTTAATCAAAACCTCTTTGTTATCCTAAACATTCTTTTATTAACTTTTCTAATTTGAGCATTTGGTTTATTTGAATATTATTTATTCTACCTGGTATTTTAGTAGCTTCATTTTTCTAAAATCGCTGTCGTTTTGAAAGTCAACTTTGAGACGTCTCCTTTCAATCGTATCTTTTAATCATATTCTATATTTGTCAAACTTTTCAGCAATTACCTTTTCTCTCCCCTTCGTAGCGAAACCAATTTGAGTTTTTTGATGGAAACGAGTCTTATACCTTCATGTGGGAACTCTTAAAGAATATTTCTATCTTCTCTCATCGCTCATTTTAAAAATTTCTTTTGTCTAATTGGTGGTTGTTGAGCAGTTTCTTGCAAAAGATTTATTATGTCATATTTTTTACTTAATTCGTTTCATTCCTTCTTTTCTTTCTTATTCATCATAACTCATCACTTTTATATCATGACCCTGTCGATCACCTTTTAGTCTTGTCATTCGGGTCTTATGTCATTCTGTTCCTTAGGTTTCCCTTTAGTGGCTGCTTCGGTTCTATTGCCTTTGAGCCGACTTTTAAGACGTCGATCTTCTATTATTTTCCATTCCTTTCCGTAGTTATTCACGTTCTTGATTTTGTAAAAACTCTTGATGTATTAACATCAATCTCGTCCTTGATAAATTTCTATAATCGTATTACTTGGCATCTAGCTGTAAGCTGCTTCACCCTTATCTAGCTCGAAATCTGATCCTTAGGCTGTCGCTGTTATTTGAGTCATAGATGATAGAGTTTGGTTAATAAGTATTTGATAGTATAAGTGGTTTACTAGCTAATGCACATGGTTGGTCATTGTAACTTTTGAGGATTCTTAGTTTTACGATTCTTAGCTAGTGCATCTTAAGACCGTTTTATAATTATGAGTTAATGCACATGTGATTCTTAGTCTTTGAGATTAATGATTTAATTTACGGTGAGCGAACGTTAGGGAGATTACAGTATCTGTGTAGGGAGTATTTTTAGAACTTAGTTATATTACTAGATGAGTTGTGACAATCATGAGTTAGTGAGAATTGGGAAGTGATATTGTGGTGAGCAATAATCGGCTTTGAGGAAAACTTCAAGGTTATAGTGAGCACGATAAAACTTTGGGGTTTGTACTTTAAAGGATAATGTAGGAATGACAAGTGTGCATCTTGTGGTTTTGTGTATGTGCTAAGTATAAGGAAATACATTAATGGAAGGAAAGAATTCGAGGTCAGTAAGGTAATGACGTTCAAGGAAGGTATGGATAGACTTGTGTATGGTAACAATGGGTTGAGAGAGTAGTAAGCTTTTGACGACACATTTTGATAGATACTGGATAATATACTTTTGATTTGGGGTTGAGACGATATGGTATGACATAATTATGGTTATTTCATTGTGGAGAGTGTGGATAGATGTGAGAAGCGATATAGACTGGAGCTTGGATCACGTTATGATTGTGGGTATGAGGTTTGTCTTTGGCAATGATTTGAGAATTAGTTTGTGCGGCAATTGTATTGGTGACGTTAGTTAGGATGTCCACGGTTTTAAAATGCGTTTGGAGTGTGTTAAGATTTTGGATTGAGGTACTACGTTGAGTTGTTATGGACATACGAAGCTAATAATAGTCAATTTGGGTTGGTCGAGCGTACGATGTATCTATGGTATACAAGTTTACATAAACTAATGTCTATGCCCCTGTGATCAAGGTGAGTAGATTTAGCGATTCTTGTCTTGAGGACCACAAGAGTATGTAGTTTTCTTAACCCTTTGGGGGTATTCTTTCGTTCTCAAGTTTCGAGGACGAAACTTCTTTTTAGGTGGTGAGATTGTAACACCCCGACTTTTCCTAATATTAATTGTTCGTCTCAATAATATTCGTAATTCATTTCTCTTGATTTTCTCATTTTTAGCTCGAGAAAATCAGTTCACTTGTCGCGTGGTTTAAGGTACACTGTAGTCAGAACTTAAAAACGGTGTAATTAACTTAAAAACGATGTAATTTTCTCATACGGACTCCGATTCAGGTGATTCAAAAGGCTAAACAATGTATTTTTTCGACGCCGTTGCAACTGCCAAATTTCCAGGAGTCAGTTTGGACCGGTCCACCCTGGTCCGAGCCGAAACCCCCAACTCGGTTTGGGTTTAGGGTTTCTTATGTAACTTTTTGATCAAGGCATTAAATATCCTATTAACTCCTAAACATAGCAACCTTAAGATCTGATTTCTATCTTCCTAATCTCATCCCTAATCTCATCCTCATTCATCCTCATAATTCTCCGACAAGAAACTCTCTAATCTCATCCTAACTCCATTGTTATTCATCCAAGCTCTCATCCTTTGTGCCCTAAACCTTTCCTAGTCTTTTCCCTTGGTGTATGATCTCTTTTTATCTCTTTTATTTTCTGATTTTGTATTTTTTTATGTGTTATTGTGTTGTGTATTCATTGTTTGTGTGTCTTGGCTTGGATCTTCAAAGGAGAAGGTGACTTTGAGGAAGGAGACACCATCTTGGTTGAAGAAGAGGAAGAATAGCAAGGCTTGGACTTTGATAAGGTAACTAGGTGTGATCTAGTTGTATTTTAGCATGTATGAGGCCTAACTTGAGATGATCTTGTTGTTTACATTGTTGTTTTAATGTTTGCTTGCACATCTTGTTGTTTGGTTAATGTTTGATCATAAATTCATGCTAGATCTAGGGCCTCATACTAGGGTTGTCTTATTATCATATTTTCATGCATAATTCTCATATTGTATCATTATTCATGCTTGTAAATCGATAAAAACGAATTGGTGGTGTGTTGTTGAGTTGGCCGAGATGTATGGGAAGGGGGCCGAGTCCCTTGCTTGTGTTTGTTCTCTTGTTTTCTTCTTATATTGGCTTAATCATGTTGATCTTTGAAGTTTGTTTGAATCACCTAAGTTTAATTATGAATTAAGATGATTTGATTGAGTTTTAAATGGTTTGTATGCATGACTAATTGAGTTAATTACAAGAATCGTTATTGGATCACTTGAGTATTGGGTTGGTTGCAAGAAAATGGGTGATGTGTGGTGTTGGCCGTGAGTGTGTACTCAGGCCGTGTGTTGTGTGTGTGTGTGTGTTGGTTGGTTTTTCGCTTGTTTAAGTCTTGGCATGTCCTAAAATGTTAGCTATGCTTTAATGAATCGAGTTACGCTTGGTTTGATCACTAAATGATGATTTATGAGCATGTCAATTGAACTTATGATTTGTAATGTATGCTATTCACTCTGTACTCCGTATGTATGGTTGGTTATGGTTGTAATGAGGATTGTGTATGTATGAGAATGGTTGTTGTGGTTGTATGGTTGTGTTGGAAGTGTTGGAGACAGGTTAACAGGTTAACAGGTTATGCTTGGGTTAAGTTTGCACATGGGTACTGTTCTGGCACATGTGTGAGGAGATACAACGTTCTAGGATGGACGGATACCGCCCATGATCCCCTCGACTATTCTTGTTGTTTAGTTAGAGCGACTATGGGTTCTCAACCAGAAGGGTTAGAGACTATGGTTATATTTATGTCGTCACCGTTCTTGTTGCTCGGTGGAATTTGGCCAAATTTAGACTTGTGATTATTGAGGAACTTCTTGTTACTGTTCCGCCATAGGGTTTGGGTGATTCTTGTTGCTTCACCCGGGGTGATTCTTGTTGCTTCACCCGCCTCTCGCGCTTACTCGCAATTGGTTGGAAGAAGGATCGTCTTGTGAGCAGATGGTTTGGGACACAACCTTGGTTGTGCCGTGATGTTTTGTTGTTGTGTATTGTTGTTTCTTTTGTTGTATGTTTGTGGTTTATGTTGATGTACATTGGTAATAGGCCGAGGCCAGGTGAGCTTGTTGCATTGTTGTTTATGTTTTGTTATGTTAAAATATGACTGGGGAGCACCTAGTTACTCCCCACTTATTGTGGTTGTTGCCTCTCTTTTATAGGTATGCGCGAGACGGGATTGAGTGAGTTGGATGCGAGGATGTGACCGTGTACACCTTAGAAGAGATGTGGCTTGTTTAGACCCTTATGGACTTGTATTTTGGTTTGGTTTTAGATGTTCTTTCGGTCTTTGAACTTTTGTTTTGGATTTGGTTGTAAGGGGTATTTACTCCCCACTTCTAGGCCTCAAGGCCTACCTTTTTATCGTTGGTTACTTGGTTTAGTGAGTAATGATCCGGATTCCACGGTGTTTCCGCCACCGTGGCTCGCATTTATTTTCTTTAATTTCATAATTCCTTTTTATTTCTTTATTTTATTTTGTTGAAAAATCCGGGTTGTTACAGTTGGTATTAGAGCGAATACGCTCCCAACTCTCTTAGGTGAGTGAGTGGGATTTGACCTAGAACACCGAGTGAGAGTGTTGGGTAGACACATTAGGGGGGTCTGCGTTATTTGTGAATGTGTATGAGTAGTTGTGTGAATGGTGGTCTTAGGATTTCCACCATTAGATCATATGTTTGCTTTGGATGCAGGTACAGGAATGATGGAGTCATGCGAGGTCGGGTGTCGACTCGATAAATCTCTACATTTAAAATTTACTAGTCCTGCCTCTAAAATAGTTTTTAAAAGCTTTTGATTTGATTTAATCGTCGTTTTTAAATTTATTTATTTATTTCAAAATGTTTCACTCTGATAATTGCTTTCTTCTGTACTACTTGGTTTCTTTGCTTTCATCATACTCACCATTCTAAACTAAATCCTTTATACTTCTATTTTCTTACCAAATCATGTTATCCTTCATTTTTAAATACCGACAAAAAAGGGAGTATTTTGCATTCCGTTTTAATACACTTGTATGACCCTTGCTTTTTAATGTTATTCATTTTGAGAGTTCTATTTTATCAAAAATTTTAGTCTATTTATGCCTTGTTGATCCCTTGTTTTAACTTTTCGATTTATTCGTTTCTTCAACTTTAATCATTTGAGTATTCTAATTTAAAATATCCCTCTTTCATTTGACCTTTCAAAATATCTAGAAATTTAACTCTTAAAGTCTTTGATTCGTACTGATTAATCAGCTGGAGCAAGAAACTTGAAGCCGATTTGCGAATGTATGGTCCTACCATCAGAGCACGCAGCGGAAGCTCTTAATCTAAGTCACCTACCGTATTCGTAGGGACCTCTTCCAGCTTGCTAGCTGCACTTATTCTTAGTATATCCTGCTAGTTCTTGGATCTCAACATACAACTGTTTTAAAACCATTAGCCGAATTACAACTTGAGCTTCTTTTTCCCCATTAAAATTTCTTATTATGTTCATCCTCATCTTTTTCAATAGATCGTGCTGAAATAATGTCTAAACTCTGTTATTTCAAGAATGTTTTGATCGATTCACATTAACAAAACCTATTTTTGTATAATTGTGCTATAATGGTTTGTTTGTCCTTCTTGAACTTTCTTATTTTGTAACTATGTTGAGGAAAATTTTAATCGGTATCGCTTTACTTTACCATTCAATTTTAAACGCGTCAATACATTTTGATGGCTTTTTACTCAATCAAATTTGAAATGATTGACACTTATCTACTGCTTTCACTTTTAATCAAAACCTCTTTGTTATCCTAAACATTCTTTTATTAAATTTTCTAATTTGAGCATTTGGTTTATTTGAATATTATTTATTCTACCTGGTATTTTAGTAGCTTCATTTTTCTAAAATCGCTGTCGTTTTGAAAGTCAACTTTGAGACGTCTCCTTTCAATCGTATCTTTTAATCATATTCTATATTTGTCAAACTTTTCAGCAATTACCTTTTCTCTCCCCTTCGTAGCGAAACCAATTTGAGTTCTTTGATGGAAACGAGTCTTATACCTTCATGTGGGAACTCTTAAAGAATATTTCTATCTTCTCTCATCGCTCATTTTAAAAATTTCTTTTGTCTAATTGGTGGTTGTTGAGCAGTTTCTTGCAAAAGATTTATTATGTCATATTTTTTACTTAATTCGTTTCATTCCTTCTTTTCTTTCTTATTCATCATAACTCATCACTTTTATATCATGACCCTGTCGATCACCTTTTAGTCTTGTCATTCGGGTCTTATGTCATTCTGTTCCTTAGGTTTCCCTCTAGTGGCTACTTCGGTTCTATTGCCTTTGAGCCGACTTTTAAGACGTCGATCTTCTATTATTTTCCATTCCTTTCCGTAGTTATTCACGTTCTTGATTTTGTAAAAACTCTTGATGTATTAACATCAATCTTGTCCTTGATAAATTTCTATAATCGTATTACTTGGCATCTAGCTGTAAGCTGCTTCACCCTTATCTAGCTCGAAATCTTATCCTTAGGCTGTCGCTGTTATTTGAGTCATAGATGATAGAGTTTGGTTAATAAGTATTTGATAGTATGAGTGGTTTACTAGCTAATGCACATGGTTGGTCATTGTAACTTTTGAGGATTCTTAGTTTTGCGATTCTTAGCTAGTGCATCTTAAGACCGTTTTATAATTATGAGTTAATGCACATGTGATTCTTAGTCTTTGAGATTAATGATTTAATTTACGGTGAGCGAACGTTAGGGAGATTATAGTATCTGTGTAGGGAGTATTTTTAGGACTTAGTTATATTACTAGATGAGTTGTGACAATCATGAGTTAGTGAGAATTGGGAAGTGAGATTGTGGTGAGCAATAATTGGCTTTGAGGAAAACTTTAAGGTTATAGTGAGCACGATAAAACTTTGGGGTTTGTACTTTAAAGGATAATGTAGGAATGACAAGTGTGCATCTTGTGGTTTTGTGTATGTGCTAAGTATAAGGAAATTCATTAATGGAAGGAAAGAATTCGAGGTCAGTAAGGTAGTGACGTTCAAGGAAGGTATGGATAGACTTGTGTATGGTAACAATGGGTTGAGAGAGTAGTAAGCTTTTGACGACACATTTTGATAATTACTGGATAATATACTTTTGATTTGGGATTGAGACGATATGGTATGACATAATTATGGTTATTTCATTGTGGAGAGTGTGGATAGATGTGAGAAGCGATATAGATTGGAGCTTGGATCACGTTATGATTGTGGGTATGAGGTTTGTCTTTGGCAATGATTTGAGGATTAGTTTGTGCGGCAATTGTATTGGTGACGTTAGTTAGGATGTCCACGGTTTTAAAATGCGTTTGGAGTGTGTTAAGATTTTGGATTGAGGTACTACGTTGAGTTGTTATGGACATACGAAGCTAATAATAGTCAATTTGGGTTGGTCGAGCATACGATGTATCTATGGTATACAAGTTTACATAAACTAATGTCTATGCCCCTGTGATCAAGGTGAGTAGAGTTAGCGATTCTTGTCTTGAGGACCATAAGAGTAGGTAGTTTTCTTAACCCTTTGGGGGTATTCTTTCGTTCTCAAGTTTCGAGGACGAAACTTCTTTTTAGGTGGTGAGATTGTAACACCCCGACTTTTCCTAATATTAATTGTTCGTCTCAATAATATTCGTAATTCATTTCTCTTGATTTTCTCATTTTTTAGCTCGAGAAAATCAGTTCACTTGTCGCGTGGTTTAAGCTACACTGTAGTCAGAACTTAAAAACGGTGTAATTAACTTAAAAACGGTGTAATTTCCTCATACGGACTCCGATTCAGGTGATTCAAAAGGCTAAACAATGTATTTTTTCGACGCCGTTGCAACTGCCAAATTTCCAGGAGTCAGTTTGGACCGGTCCACCCTGGTCCGAGCCGAAACCCCCAACTCGGTTTGGGTTTAGGGTTTCTTATGTAGCTTTTTGATCAAGGCATTAAATATCCTATTAACTCCTAAACATAGCAACCTTAAGATCTGATTTCTATCTTCCTAATCTCATCCCTAATCTCATCCTCATTCATCCTCATAATTCTCCCACAAGAAACTCTCTAATCTCATCCTAACTCCATTGTTATTCATCCAAGCTCTCATCCTTTGTGCCCTAAACCTTTCCTAGTCTTTTCCCTTGGTGTATGATCTCTTTTTATCTCTTTTATTTTCTGATTTTGTATTATTTTATGTGTTATTGTGTTGTGTATTCATTGTTTGTGTGTCTTGGCTTGGATCTTCAAAGGAGAAGGTGACTTTGAGGAAGGAGACACCATCTTGGTTGAAGAAGAGGAAGAATAGCAAGGCTTAGCTTGGACTTTGATAAGGTAACTAGGTGTGATCTAGTTGTATTTTAGCATGTATGAGGCCTAACTTGAGATGATCTTGTTGTTTACATTGTTGTTTTAATGTTTGCTTGCACATCTTGTTGTTTGGCTAATGTTTGATCATAAATTCATGCTAGATCTAGGGCCTCATACTAGGGTTGTCTTATTATCATATTTTCATGCATAATTCTCATATTGTATCATTATTCATGCTTGTAAATCGATAAAAACGAATTGGTGGTGTGTTGTTGAGTTGGCCGAGATGTGTGGGAAGGGGGCCGAGTCCCTTGCTTGTGTTTATTCTCTTGTTTTCTTCTTATTTTGGCTTAATCATGTTGATCTTTGAAGTTTGTTTGAATCACCTAAGTTTAATTATGAATTAAGATGATTTGATTGAGTTTTAAAGGGTTTGTATGCATGACTAATTGAGTTAATTACAAGAATCGTTATTGGATCACTTGAGTATTGGGTTGGTTGCAAGAAAATGGGTGATGTGTGGTGTTGGCCGTGAGTGTGTACTCAGGCCGTGTGTTGTGTGTGTGTGTGTTGGTTGGTTTGTCGCTTGTTTAAGTCTTGGCATGTCCTAAAATGTTAGCTATGCTTTAATGAATCGAGTTACGCTTGGTTTGATCACTAAATGATGATTTATGAGCATGTCAATTGAACTTATGATTTGTAATGTATGCTATTCACTTTGTACTCCGTATGTATGGTTGGTTATGGTTGTAATGAGGATTGTGTATGTATGAGTATGGTTGTTGTGGTTGTATGGTTGTGTTGGAAGTGTTGGAGACAGGTTAACAGGTTATGCTTGGGTTAAGTTTGTACATGGGTACTGTTCTGGCACATGTGTGAGGAGATACAACGTCCTAGGATGGACGGATACCGCCCTTGATCCCCTCGACTATTCTTGTTGTTTAGTTAGAGCGACTATGGGTTCTCAACCAGAAGGGTTAGAGACTATGGTTATATTTATGTCGTCACCGTTCTTGTTGCTCGGTGGAATTTGGCCAAATTTAGACTTGTGATTATTGAGGAACTTCATTCTTTGTTCGCCATAGGGTTTGGGTGATTCTTGTTGCTTCACACGGGGTGATTCTTGTTGCTTCACCCAGTTCTCCGCGCTTACTCTCGCAATTGGTTGGAAGAAGGATCGTCTTGTGAGCAGATGGTTTGGGACACAACCTTGGTTGTGCCGTGATGTTTTGTTGTTGTGTATTGTTGTTTCTTTTGTTGTATGTTTGTGGTTTATGTTGATGTACATTGGTAATAGGCCGTAGGCCAGGTGAGCTTGTTGCATTGTTGTTTATGTTTTGTTATGTTAAAATATGACTGGGGAGCACCTACTTACTCCCCACTGATTGTGGTTGTTGCCTCTCTTTTATAGGTATGCGCGAGACGGGATTGAGTGAGTTAGATGCGAGGATGTGACCGTGTACACCTTAGAAGAGATGTGGCTTGTTTAGACCCTTATGGACTTGTATTTTGGTTTGGTTTTAGATGTTCTTTCTGTCTTTGAACTTTTGTTTTGGATTTGGTTGTAAGGGGTATTTACTCCCCACTTCTAGGCCTCAAGGCATACCTTTTTATCGTTGGTTAGTTGGTTTAGTGAGTAATGATCCGGATTCCACGGTGTTTCCGCCACCGTGACTCGCTTTTATTTTCTTTAATTTCATAATTCCTTTTTATTTCTTTATTTTATTTTGTTGAAAAATTCGGGTTGTTACACAACACGAGCACAATGCAGGAACGTCTTACCAAAACGACCCACAAAAATAGCCCAACTAGCTACAAAAACGGCCCAAATACACAAAAACGACCCAAAACGCACGCTAACGCAACACGCAAAACGGGACAAAGTGCGTCCCGTGTCACATTTTCACAAAATTAGACTCTACAATACCGTAAAATAATATGCTTCAATATTATTTTATTTCGAGCCAAAACCGAAAAACACGACAAAAACCGAAGCACGAAAATCGAAATTGGACCAAAAACCAATTTGGCCCAAAAATATCCAAACAAAACACCATCATTACCCTAATCATACGTCACTTAACCAAAGGCGGCATAACAGCACACCAAAACAAAAATAAAATCGCCTGTTGACAGGCGATTAAAATTTTAATCGCCTGTCAACAGGCGATTATGTTTTTGTTTTACCCCGCAGCCTTTTATTTTTTCTTACAAATTCCAGCCCAAACAAAATTAAAATCGCCTGTACACAGCCGATTTAAATTTTGTGCATACATAAACCAGCCAATCTCTATAAATAATACCCCTTATGTTCATTCAAAAGTGTCGGTTTTTCAAAACACATACACTCCTCAAAAAACACTTACAAAATCAACCCAAAAATACCGACTTTTGCATTTTCGAAAGGTAAACATTTTACCTACGTTTTGGACGTTTGAGACTCGGACAAAGGGGTTACATTAACCCCAACCCGATATTGGCACTAGCGAAGCCGTATTCGCAATAAGGTTGTAGCAATTCGGATTCATAATCCGTCTAAACCTCGCCAATATCGCATAAATAACGACTCAATATCACTAAAGCAAACCGACGTCACTTTTATAATTATGCAAGTCCTCATTCATGCTTTAAATTACGACTAAAATCACGGATTCGACACTAAATTGTACCGTTTCATTTAGTCTTTTAGCATGCTAAACCGAGGGTTTTTCACAAATTCTTAAGAGTCAAATACGAGGTCGGAAAATAACGTTTATTATAATAATTCAGCCAATGAATCATTATTTAACGTATATTTCCTATAACAGAATGTCTTAGCTTTGACGTTTTACATTATTTATGCATTTCTTTTCGAGTCATACATATTCGCACTTGTACGTAGCGTGACTTTTAGCCCAAATATCGAAATTAAGCAAATGTTTTCAAATTAGTAGAGACTACTTTTACGTAGGCTTTTTTATTACTGTTTTCAAAATACATTTTGTCAAAACTTTCGAAAAGTAACCTCACTCCGAATCCCTTCTCTGGTTTCAAACCTCAGACGGATGGGTATCGACGCGCCTTGAAATCTGAGACACTCGTGTCTTATATTTTAAGACGCGTTGAATAGGTTCCAAATTCCTTTAATATTTGGTGGCGACTCCGAAAATACATTTCAAAATGATTTTTCTATATTTCTTTTTGATCACAAATTCATGCAATGATCTCCCCCATTTTTACATCCACGCAAGCTTTTTTCTTGCGAGGCGCATTCCGCACCCTACGCCCCCGCACGGGGCGAGGTCGGGCGCGCGCAGAGCGTCGATAGGTTTCTTCCCGGTACCTTCAGTTGGCGACTCCGCTGGGGACGAGCATGATTTTTATTATTTTTGAAAAACTAGTTTTTCTCTTATTTTAAAAACATAAAGAAGTGAAGCTTGAAACTTTGAAAACATTTACGCTTTCGATATTTGGGTAAAAATACGTTGAGTCGAATCCTCCTGATTCATAACCACACCCTTCGAGGGACGGCCCCTAGTAACGCTCGCTTCATAAGTGAGATAACTCTGGACACGTCGATCTCTCACCCCTCCACGATTACAAGTACGGCATCCGTACAAACAATCGTAACCAGTCAAACTCGGACGCTCTAGGGCCCGTATTGAATTCACACCTAAGACGTGTGCAATCTTGCGGATAACCCTACCTAAACGTTGCGAGAATGACCGGAGGGAACCTTACCCTATAAACCAAAAACCTGTGTTTATATGTACAAGTGCGAAGTTATGGTACCCTCACTATAGTCGTCTTTCAAAAACAATTGCATGCAAAAACATTTCCTAGGCATTATACATTTAAAATACGTCCATTTTGAAAATACATTTTTAAACTTTTTTTCAAAAGGTCATGCTTTTAAGATAATACAGTCGGGGTCATTGGCCTATAGTCAATTGAACCTGACGAGTAACATGCCGCGACATTTAAAACCGGTCGGGAATAATCACTATATTTCCAATCTTTTTCAAAACGTAAATGAATTATGCGACTGACGTATCGTCATAATACATTTATTGCTAAAAACATTTCACAAAGCAAAAACCCGAATATGTCAATTCATTTCGGATATTTTAAACGAAATTAACTTTTAGTACTTTAGAATTAGCTCTAAGTCGAGTGACTCATTAGTCATCCCGATTTTAAAATGAACTTTTTCTCTCAAAAACAAAAACGCGGGCTCGTTTAGATGCGAACCCGTTGATTTAAATTTTGAATCGAGTGACTTATCGTCATTTTGATTTAATTTCCTGGGTCACACATAAAAGGCAAACAAGTGATCGCCTTTTACCCAATTTTTAAACATCCTCAGATCGACTAGCCTATCGCTACTTCGGTTTGATCCTTTTTTATCATAATCTAATGATAAACCCCTAGCAACGTACCGCTAAACCGGGTTAATCAGGTTATGATCATACAAATTTTCCTACCTCGAGATTAGGGACGTGTCAATATGCCCCTGCCTCAAAAGCTTCCTGTGTCTTTCAAAGCTAAAAACACGAGTCGAGTCTTGCACCCACTTTTTACACTTTTTGCTTTTCTATTGGCTGTGAATGCGATTTTTCGTTGAGTCTTTTCTTCCCTTTTAGAATCACTAAAAGCTTGAAACTTTGTCAGGTTCACTCATTGAAAAATACTGGATACACGACGGACTAAAGATCATCACCTAAACCCTCGCCCACCCCCGAAGAAGCGCGCCTACAACAAATCAAAACCAAAAATCGTCATGGCCCTGCAACACGATGAAGGTTTCGGCGGACCACCACCACCGCCCCCAGAGGTAACTGCCGAGCAAGTCCGACAACTCAATGACAGAATAGCTAGCCTCACCGCAACAATGGAGCAAATGGCTATCATGCAAAAATTTGAAGCAGAGAAAAACGCCACGCGCCTCGCCGAAGAATCCGAACGAAACGTGAAAAGGATTCGAACCATGGAAGAACGCCTCACAAATTCCAGGAGTTACTCCATACACCAAGAAAATGAGCACCTCACAAACTCCATAGAGAGCTCGTCAAGATTTAGGAAACCTAGAGGATAAAACCGACAGTAGGAATCGCAAGGCACCTTGCGAATGCCTGGGGTAATCGCAAGGGCTCTTGCGAATTCCCTTCCAATCGCAAGGACTCTTGCGATTAGGAGGGCGGGCAAAGTCTTCTTTTTCCGTATATTTCAAAATTATCTTTTGATATATTCGGGAATCGGGATATTCTTTCTTGAGCTCTAAGTTACGGTGTATTTGCTGGATGTAGGGTTTGGTTAGGTTTTCCAGGGCCTTGGGAAGCTGTCCAGGAATGTTAATGGGCTCGGTTCTGGGCCCGAGACCCGAAAATGTAAAAAGGGTGTATTTTATAGTGTTTTGTGAAATAGGACGACCCGTGAGGCCGTATTTTGTGTTTTCTAGTGCTAAAAGGTGGTTTTGGACCGGGCCTAAATTTAGGAATTTAGGAGAATTGAATTGGACCTTGTTAATGTAAAAGGGCCAATTATATTATGTGTTTGTAAAAGGGGTGCGCGCATGCCGATTGGACCTAGACTCGAGACAAGCTAGACTCAAAAGACATTTACTAAGAGTGATGACACCTAGTGACCTCAATTCGCATTTAAAAATGACTCAACTTGAATTCGACGCAATTAGTACCGGTTAAGTTAACGTAAAAGCATGCATATAAAAGTCCGTGGTTACATCACTGGGTTTTTTGTGGGAGGTACGGATGTGGGTATCCACAGCTGCTGGCCTGTCAGATGGTCTAGGCCACCTCACCTAGCCACCTAGCATTTTCAAGGCATCAATTAGTCCAGAGATATTAGTTTTGAAACCGTACTCACTTACTCTGAGCGGTAACGCCGGATTATCACGCCAGTCTGCCACGGCCCGCACGTCGCGCTCAGGAGGTGTTGGGTATGGCTTTTACCTGTCCTCCCTTCTTCGCTTACATTGGTCGCTCGCTCAACTTTGCCGCCGAGGTGACCTCCTGAATTCTCGAGCTTCCTCCAGTCTAGCTGCTGCCAGGGCTTTGGCTTGAACGTCTTCGAAAGTCACACATGGATATTTGGTGAGCTCGTTGTATAAGTCAGAATCTTCGAAGAGACCCCTTTTGAACGCTTCTATGGCTGTGGGAATGTCGCATCTTAGGATGGACACCTTCTCCCTGTTGAACCTGTTCAGGTAGTCACGAGTTAACTCCCCGTATCTCTACATGATCCTGTGGAGGTCATTTGGTGATGCAACCTGCAGCTTCGCTTTGGCGGCGGGAGTTGAAGGCGTTGACCAGATCAGCGAATGACGTAATGGACCCGTTGGGCAGGTTCACGAACCACTGCAGGGTTGGACCACAGAGCATAGACCCGAACCCTTTGCACATGCAAGATTCCCGGTACTCCCTGGTTATGGATACCGTCATCATCTTCTGCTTGTACTGGGCAACATGATCGTATGGGTTGGTGTTGCTTTCGTACAATTTCATAGCCGGTACGGTGAACCTCTTTGGAATGTCCACCATGGCGATAGCTTCAACGAAGGGTGAGTCAGCGTAGTTGGCCACTGACGCCTTCTCCAGCGGACGTGGGATGCCAGGGATCTTGTCAATCCTTTCCTGCAGCTCCCTCAGCTTCCTCTCGAGGGCGGTGTCCTGCAAAAGGGAGCGGTCAGTACGGGTTGGAGCGTGTGGGGGAAGGGTATTACTTGGGCGCTGTGTGTTCAGCTGCGGCGTTGGTGGGCTCTCTCCAATGACAGACGGTTCCTGCTGGACCCTCTGCATGACTGGCTGCCCCTGGGGGGGACTGTGGCGTCTCCAGGAGCCTTGGCGGGTTGACGAGGGCGTGCTGCGCATTGAGACCCTCAGTAGCAAAGTTGACCGGGATACATGGACTCTTAAGAAGTAGCAAAGTTGACCGGGAAACGTGTTGTGAGCCACGCCGTCCATGTCTAGCCGAACTGCTGCCTTCTATACGACTCCTCTGCTCTGATGCTTCGGGGCGACGGATGCCACGAATTGCAACTGTGCGTTCATCTCTCTCCTCAGGTTGGTGGTCTCCCTGACTAGGAGTTCCTGCACGCTGCTGGATTGCTGTTGCAAGGCCTCACCTCCTGCTAGAGCGCTGCTAACTCGTCCACTAGTGCAACAGTGAACTCTTCATTCGCCTGCATGTTGGGGAGTGCAAGGTGGCTTTGAGTCCCACTGTCAGCAGAGCGGTCCTCATCCTCCACATGGATGAACTTAGGTTGTTGCACTTCCTGGTGAGGACGAACGATTCCTTGAATGGGTCCGCCCTGCTGGGTCAAACCTTACTGCTGAGGGGGACCATCTTCCAAATTGAGGCCCGTCTGGTGAGATGGTCCTGTTTCGCTGGGATGACCTGACATGCTGACATGTTGATTTTTGTGTAACGTATGCGACGATCGTGTGTTTCAAGTTGACGCACAAAGTTAGATCACCAGCCCCACGGTGAGCGCCAATTGTTTCAGCCAAATTTAGTCGATTTAGTAATTTGGCTCGTAAAAAGGGGTATAATGATCTACTTGACTAACAACTTGATTTAGGTGATGTTTATGGTGTGGTTTGAACGAAAAAGAATGCAAGTAAGTAAAGCGCGAGAAAGTAAATGACACAAGGGATTTGGTGACGCAGAAAAACCCAATGTGGGAAACGACCACGGGAGGATCTGTGTCGCGCCTAATGTGCTCCACTAAATATTGTTTGACAAGCAACGAATTACAACGAGAGATTATTCTGTAGGAATTCGTAGTATGGGGGTGCTCAGGTAGTATGGAGTAATGGATTCTGGAGAAACGGAGTATGTTTTGTCATAGTGTGCAGTTAAAAAATGATGTAACCCCCCTGTGATGCTGCTCGTCTACTTTATATAGGGCTGAAAGTCTGAAATCTAGACGTTAGGGTTTGATACTAGTTGAGGGTCTCCAAGCGCTTTTCTCGAGGCTGTTAGCTATATTCGTGGGGTTTGTTGTTGACTCCTTCTCGGCTGTTGTTTATGAGTGCAGTCACTATCCTGCCCTAATGTCTTGGGCTTGCTTACCCTCTTGGGCCCAATCTTCTCCTACCCACAGCAAGTGTCGGCCCCTGTGGCCTCTTATACTAGTAGGCCATTTTTGGCCCAAACACTAACTGCAGTACAGAACAGAACTGAGCTAAATAGGACAGAACTAAGGACACCAAGATTGATGACGCAGAAACCCCGAAAAATGGACCCGGAAAACTGCGGGCTACCAAGCCAGGAGTAATTTTATTAATTCTAGGAAAAAGGTTACAAAGTACAAGTTTGTGTTTATGATCACTTCTATAGCAAGTATACAAAATTGAGTATCGATATCGTAGTATATGTTTCTAGTGCTTACGTATGCTAATGCGAGGAAAAAAGATGTGTCAAAATGTACAAATGAGCTCTTATATATACACAATTCAAGCTGCAAAGTAGTTCCTATTTTCTAGGGCACTAACTCCATTAACTTCGGCGGTTATTTAACCACCCACTTCTCCATTTCTGCTCAGTTGACTTGTCTCCCATATTCGCATGACTTTTGTAACTGCTTTCCTTGACTTGCTGGTGACTACAACTGCCATTCCTGTTCTGTTCTGCTCTGTACGGTGATTATGCTTTCTGTCCAGAACTGTCTATTCTGGGAGGTGAAAATTCTACTCGTAACAGATCGCAAATTAATAAACTAGATACCCCACGGTGGGCGCCAATTTGTTTAGGTAAAATTTCTACGAGTAAGAAAATGGAGGAATGTCGATCAACTAGTACTATTTGCGGAATAGAACAGAATTGAGATATGGGACAGAACTATGGACACCAGGATTGATGACGCAGAAACCCCGAAAAGTAGATGGGGAAAACTGCGGGCTACCAAGCCAGGAGTAATTTTATTAATTTTTGGAAAAGAGTTACAAGGTAAAATGTTGAGATGATGATCACTTCTATAGCAGCGTATACAGAACTGACTATCGATATCGTAATATGTATTTCTAGTGCTTATGTATGCTAATGTGCGTAAAAAGATGTGTAAAAATGTACAAATGAGCTCCTATATATACACAATGCAAGCTGCGAATTAGTTCCTATTTTCTAGGACACTACCTCCACTAGCTTTGGCGGTTATTTTACCACCCACTTCTCCACTTCTACTCAGCTGACTAACTTCCCATGTTCCATGATCTTTGTAATTGTTTTGCTTGACCTGTTGCTGACTATAACTGTCATTCCTGCCCTGCTCTGCTCTGTACAATAATTATAGTATGTCTCCAGAACGGTGTATTCTGGACGATGTAAATTCTTGTCGTAACAATATCTATTCTTTTAATTAATAAGTTCATAACCTTTTGGTTTCTTAAGCTTGTCTTTTCACTTATTTGTTAGTTAGTGGAGGAGGTAGGTAATTTTTGTTTTCTACAAATGGCTGCTTTCCCACGTTTTGCTTTTTTATTTTTTTTAACTAACTTGGGCATCTTTTATTGGTCTCACCATAAGTTATGATGAGACGGTCTAATTAAACCTGGCAAACGGGTCAATCGGGTCGGGTTTGAGTCGGGTCAATTCGGGTTTGATAGATGTATTAATTCGGGTCGGGTCGGGTCATTTTGGGTTGCGGGTCTATTTCAGGTTGCCTTTTATCGAGTCGTTTCGGGTTCGGGTCAATTTGGGTCAGGTCGGGTCAGGTATCTTTCGGGTCAAAATGCAAATTTTTGGTAAGAAAAGACGATTTTTTTGTCAAATGGTTACTTTTTAAAGTTTGTATGTATATAATTGGTATTAATTGATTTCACGATATGAAATAAGTCCTTTTCGAGTCATTTGAAGTCATGAAGAATATTTCGTATCTAATCAATTCGGGTAGCTGTTACTCTAAAATAACAAGGCCCGTAAATATTAACCCAATTCAATAATCCAGTCACTTTAGTTCTTGATTGGAAGGCCCGGCCAACAAGTCAGGTGTCGAGTTTAAATTTGCTCTCTTCCTCCCTTCTTCTTCCTCTGCACTCCCAAACCGTCAAATAAATAAAATAATTAACCATGGCAGGTGCAACTCTGAGAGGCGTAGTTTTACCAAAACCTGTAACATTTGTAACGGGTAACCCTAAAAAGTTAGAAGAAGTTAAAGCTATTCTTGGACAATCTATCCCTTTTCAATCTCTCAAAATCGATTGTAATTCTCCTTTTCCTTTATCATTATCTTAGGTTAATTTTTTTTTAATTTTTTTTTTATTTTATTTATTTATTTATTTATTTATTTTTTTTTTTTTTTGTTGTGGGTATTGTGATTTAGTGCCTGAATTGCAAGGAGAACCTGAAGATATTTCCAAGGAGAAGGCTCGTTTGGCTGCAACTCAAGTATGTTCATCTTTATTTCTTGGTTTTTTTTTTAGGTTTTTCGAGGATTAATCTCTTGTAGCTCTTTGATTGTGATTTTATTGTTCAAGTTACAAGGGTTATTGTTACCATTATTGACTAAATTATGACCACTTTTACAACTCTAAAGAGTGATCACCTTACTCAATAATTGTTGTGTAGAGCATAAAAGAAGTCGTCTTTTATGTATTAGAAAACCCAGGGCGGACTGTTTGGTACAAAATTTTTATGAATTTGTGGTTGTTCGGTTGATATAAGACTTGTCAAAATTTAACCCGACCCAAAAACCGGTCCAAAAACTCCCCCGAAAATAACCTGATAAAACCCGCCCGAAAATAACTCTAACCCGATAATGACCCGACCCGATAATAACCCGCATACTTAGGGTCAAGACCTGCCGAACCCGCGACCCGCCCAAAAATTACCCTAACCCGAAAATAACCCGATAAAAAAGGTCAAATTATTCAAATTTTAAATTCAATCATACAATATTTATATAATACTCCTTCCATTTTTTCCATTTAATTTCACGCGCCACTTTTCTCCTCACAAAAAGCAAAATAACGCTAAATTGAAAGAATTATGAAAGAATAATTACAATAATATAAAGTTAACATTTGTTTCAATTAATGACTCATAAGTGATAAATTAAAGTGAAATTTCCGGTGGTACCCCCGAGGTTTGACACTCTCCATAAGTACCCAACTTTTTAACTTTGTATCTATGGTACCCCTAAAGTTTGAGTTTAATGTACAACATAAACAAAATGATGACGCCGTTAAAAATTGATGACTTATCGTTAACTAGTTTTGGGAAATTACCTACCGTACCCCCAAGGTTTGACAATTTTTTAATGTTACCCAACTTTTTAACTTTGTGTCCATGGTTTCCCTGAGGTTTGCTTTATGTTCCCAATTTACCCTTCGGTTTTAACGGCGTTAAATATAAATAATTTAAATTGTATTTATTTAAAATATTGGTTTTCACTCCAATATTATTAATTTTAAAAAGGGAAATTTTCCACAGTATCCCCGAGATTTGACACTTTTCTAATGGTGCCCAACTTTTTAACTTTGTCCCCATGGTATCCCTGAGGTTTGCTTTATGTTCCCAATTTGCTCTTTTGTTATAACGGCGTTAAATATAAATGATTTGAATTGTATTTATTTAAAATATTGGTTTTCCCTCCAATATTATTAATTTTAAAAATATTTTTCAATATTTTTGAAGAGTACCATGTACAAAACTTATAAATTTCAAGGTTACCGTTTACACAACTTAAAAAGTTTGAGGGTAACATGTGCCAAAAAAAAGAAGAAAAATTAACTCTTTATACTCCAATATTAATTCGAAAAGGGAAATTTCTCATGGTACCCCTGAGATTTGACACATTTCCAGTGGTACCCAAGTTTTTAAGTTTGTGTCGATGGTGCCCTCCAACTTCAAATATAGCACTTCTTGTGACCTTTTCTCTATTAGAAATATCATTAGTTTTGTTTTTAGATCGTGCGGGTTTTTTTAGATGTGAAGGATTTTTCTATGAAGAAGAACAAAGAATATATTTCATGGTTTGCTTTTTTTAGTTTTAAGGGTTTTCAGCATTATATTAGTTAAATAGTTACCATGTTAGGAATTTCAAATTAAGTAAATTAGTTAGTTTAGTGGCACACATCTACCACCCTTAATGTTATAAATATAAGTAAAGATATCTGCCTAGACAAAACTTTGATTAATGTGTTTAAATTTGACTACGTTATTAAATCAAAAGTGAGTAAGGTCATGAGATGTGCAGTCCAAAGTTAGAGGGTGCCATGAACACAAACTTAAAATACTTGGGTACCGTTAGAAATGTGTCAAACCTCAGGGGTACCATGGGAAGTTTCCCATTAAAAAATTACTTATGTTTTCTAATATCATAAATAAGAATAGTAAATATCTGTTAAGGCGCAAATATAACTCATATTTCAACCCTAACCCGAGCGAAACTCGTATTAACCCGACCCGTATAAGCCCGTATTTCCTTAACCCGAAATACACCCGACCCGTATTTTACCCTAACCCGTATTTACCCGATTTGTAATCCGCTCGTTCAACCCATTGACAGGTCTAGTAGATATTGTTAATACATAGGAATCGTAAAATCCCACACATTGTTCGAATACGAGTTGTTTGGCTGCGTAGATTTTAAGTTCAAATAGGAATTGTCAACTTACGTTTTCTGCCTACCGGAGATTCTGAGAAATAAACTAGCTGATATAGGACAAGGACCATGAGCCCACCCCAAAAGCTAGCTCAAGGGGTGGTAGACCCTTGCCCTATATAAACCCCACATCAACCTCCCATACGGTCGATGTGGGACTTTGCAAAGGCACAATCATATAACATTTGTCCCTCCTTCACGACCAACGTCCTCGTTGGGTCACGGCTGCGTTGGGTCATGGCTACGTTGGGTCACGGCTGGCTCTTCCAGGCCACCCACTCCGAGTCCGTTGACCTCCTGGACCAATATCCTCGTCTCATACTGAGGTTGCTTAGATACAAATGATATAGGACAAGGACCATGAACCCACCCCAAAAGCTAGCTCAAGGGGTGGTAGACCCTTGCCTATGTAAACCCCACATCAACCTCCCATATGGTCGATGTGGGACTTTCAATGTTATAGGATTGTGCTTTTGCAAAGTCCCACATCGACCGTATGGGAGGTTCATGTTGGGTTTATATAGGTCAAGGGTCTACCACCCCTTGAGCTAGCTTTTGGGGTGGGCTCATGGTCCTTGTCCTGTATCACTAGCCCCTTCGGTCATCATAGAAACTTGTGTTTGATGGTTTAACATGTTAGATGGGTTTTAGTGCATAAAATGCGACCACTTTAATGTACTTTATCATGGCCATTATTGACTAAATGTGATACTTAGCGGACCAAATAAGTGAGATCAATTCACATGAATCTGGATCGAAAAGATAGTTACATTTGAATTTGTACTCACTCTTTGGCAATTATCTAATTTTGTATTTTAATTTGTGAAGTAAATTTTTCATCTTAAAGCTTAAACTAAAGTTTATGCCTTGCTCAAAATGTTTCGGAAAACCGATTCAAATACAAATGTAGAATAGATGGATACGAGGGACTAATTTGAACACCTAAATCGAGCAAATGGTTACTGTTTCTTTTATTGTGAACAAATCAAGTTTGTTAATTTTAGTTTGTGTGATTTTTGGGCTCTAGAGGATTAATATTGAGTAATTTATGAATGTCATTTGACAATGCTAGTATGTTAATCTTAATTTTAGTCTGTTTTTGTTTGTGGGTTCCGGAGGATGAATCTTTATTAGGATTATATCAAATTTACACACTTTATAATCTTACAAACTTTCTATCAAATTTTGCTTATTATTCATAAGCAAACTTGTTCTTGTTATTGATTTGTGATGTAATTTGTAAGGTTAATGGGCCTGTTCTTGTTGAGGATACTTGTCTTTGCTTCTCTGCTCTAAAAGGGTTACCTGGTAAGTTATTCAAATTGCATTTTATTAGTGTTTGTAATCATTTGGTTGATAATAGTAACCATTTTTCTGTAAAAGCATCGCTTTACTACCTTCACTTATAATTCTTTGAACTTTTCTTGTAATCCTTTTACCTTTAATTTTAAGGTTTTTTGTCAGATAGTACCTTTTATTTAGGGTCATTTGTGAGCTAGTACCCTCAATTATTTTTTCATTTTTCTAGTACCTTTTATTTTCAATTTTTGTTAAAGAGTACTAAATAGCAGAATCCGGTGACTAAAGTCAACTTTCCGACAGTTGACCTTCGTTTTCTTTCATTTTATTTGTTAAACATTACCTTAAATTTGTTTATTTTGTCAAACCATACCATAAGTCATTAAATTTTTCTGTCAATTTCATATTTCTCATACACACACAATAAATCACAATTGAACTAACCTAAATTGACATACATAATCCTCCTCCTCCTCCTCCTCCTCCTCCTCCTCCTCTTCTTCTTCTTCTTCTTCAATTTAACTAATTATTCAATTTAACTAATTATTTCATTACTTCTTAAACATTCTCCTCATCATATTTTTTTGCAATCTTTTTAAGGTTGACGACTTCAATTTTAAAACTTAAAGATTCAATTATTTGAATTTAACCAACTCTCTCACTACTTCCTTGACTTTTCATCATCATACTCACTTGATATCTTCTCAATGTTTTATCCTACTAGACAACTTCAATTTCATTACTTTTCCCAAGGTAAGTCACATTTGCATTTTATTCTCGTGTAACACGTGTTTGATGACGAAAACAGTTTTTGGAATTGATGAGGAAACGTTAAAGCGATAGATAGAAGATTGATAAATTTGGTGGAAAGTAAATTTGGGGGGAATTATTTTTTTTGGGTAAATCTTATATTGGAGGGAAAGTAGAATAAGATAGGATTTAAAATAGGTTTATTAGGTTTCATTTGCTAAATAGAAATCATCACCGGAATGTTGACTTTTTTCACCGGAAAATTGACTTTTGTCGCCGGAATTCTTAATTTAGTTCCTTTTAACAAAAATTGAAAATAAAAGGTACTAAAAAACAAAAAAAAAAAGAATTAAAGGTACTAACTCAAAAAGGACCCTAAATAAAAGGTACTATCTGTCAAAAAATCCTTAATTTTAACATGGTTTCACATTAATTTCTTTTCAAGACTGTCCCACAGGAAACTTGGACTATTTCTGTTTCTTTTCTACCTTGACTGATTTTTTTCATCTGGTTCAAATAACCATTAACCAATATTTGTGAAACTATGATGCAGGGCCTTACATGTAAGTTTCTTCAGTAACGTTCAGTCGAGGTGACGGTTGTTCTTCCCTTCAAATGAAATTTGACTGCATTTTTCTTTTATATCACAGTTGGTTTACCCTTCAAATGGAAATTGACTGTATTTTACTTTACATCTCATGTATTATTAGGCTGTTGGAGAGAATTAATAAGGTTGCGAAAGATAGTTGATTGTCGTAGGCTCACTTGTTGTTAGACACACTAATGGTAATATCCATTTAATCGGAGTATGTGATTAGGAGTTCAAATTTATCCTTAGACGATATCATGGAGTCGTTTTGCTTCTTGAAATTCATAATGCGACTTGTCTTTTAGGCATTTAAATGAGATGGAATTACATTATTTTGGAGTATGTAGATTGTTAGAGAAATTAATTAATACAATGATACTACTGACGCTTAGACCAATGCTAGACGGAGGCCTTGCTCGCGTACAATTGACCACTGTTTTAAGCAGATATTCTAATCGGTTTCTGTGTCCAGAGTGGTTGCGGAGCCTTTCAGCTGTTATATGTCATTTTCGTTTCTTGTCTGACATTTTTTCTTACATTTGTCATTTTCGCTGATTGTGTGCGTTGAAATCAAAATTCTGAAGCAAGTGGTTTCTTGAAAAAATTGGTCATGAAGGTTCGTGCATTATCACTATCCATCTATTCTTGTGTATACAGCCATATCGAAGAGTTCCTCCTTCTAACATGCTTATTATTGTTTGGAAATCACTTATAGGCCTAAATAACTTGCTCAAAGCATATGAAGATAAATCAGCGTATGCCTTATGCGTATTTTCGCTTGCTCTTGGACCAAATTCAGATCCTCTAACATTCGTAGGGAAAACTATGGTGAGCACTTCTGTTACCCTGATGTACTACTGTCATCTGTTCGTAGCTTTTATGTCTTTGCTCTGACACTTGTCTTTGGCGGTTTCTATCTGTTGAGCGCACCTTCGGGTTATGTAACATAAAAAATTGTGGACCTACAATGCTTAAACTCACTGAAAAAAATCGGCAATGTGCCACTGCCATTGTCACTTTGTGTTAGGTTTCAGTGATACTTACAGGTGAGATTTGTTTCAGAAGGCATTTGGATACAATATTTGATGACGAGGAGGAAAAGAGTATCCCCTTACAACATTCTACCCAACTTACCTACCAAATTAAAACCCTGTACCATTACGATGTTATCTGCTCCGTATTTACATTTTTGCGCTCTGTCGATGGTTACTGTCTATTCCTCATATGTAGGCTGGTAAAACTTATCTGCTGGAGCTCAACTCTTAAAACCTTATTTTCTTAGATTGTTGGTCGTTGCTGGTCCAGTTATTTTGGGTCATGGGTTCGATAGACTGGTTCATGAATGCCAAGACGTTGAATCTCTTATGACATATGGCAGCATGAGAGGATTCTTTGTACCAGATCACTGATATTCACCTTGTTGTCGTCATTGTAGGGTAAGATAGTAGCAGCTAGAGGGCCGACTGATTTTGGATGGAATCCCATCTTCCAGCCCGATGGATATGAGCAAACGTAAGTTACGCTTCATTCTACTATTGCCTTCAACTTACGTCACTTGCACTTGGTTCAAAGTAGCAGTCCTGGGTATGTGTCTTAACTGTCGGCCTGTCAGGAACTTGGTTAGTTTCTGAAAGACGATAATTCTTTAACGTACAATAAAATGTCTGAAGTGGCATATTCATTTCATGGCTCATTTGACTGTCGGACGCTTATTCGTGATGAAATATGAAGAGGCGTAGTAACATATCTTGATTAGCGCATCCCCCACTGGTTTTTTTTTTTTCTTTTTTTAGGTCAGCTGGAAATAGTCACATATTACCCACCTACAGCCCTTCTAGGAATGTTATGTGCTATTTAACGTGTGTCCTTGGTACATACGTAAGTTTTAGACCATTAAAAGATTACGCTAATACGGAGTAATAAATATCGCTAAGGACCAATTTGATTTAGTGACTTGACTCCATGACATGCAAGGATTGTTTAACGGCCTGTAGACAATCAGAAACAATGTTTAGATGAATAAGGGAAGAATCCTTAGCCCAACGAATGGCTTCTCTCAACCCAATGACCTGTGCTTGGAGAGCGGTCTCTGCACGGAAAGAATTGCAGGTTTGTTGATCAATGGCTTAAGCATATTTCGTCAATTTGACAGGTACGCGGAAATGCTCAAGGAAGAGAAGAACAAAATATCTCATCGCTACAAGGCGCTCGAACTCGTAAAATCTCATTTTGCCGAGGCTGGGTACATTTTTGACGAAGGTTCTACCTAAGAAACGCTACAATTCACCTTCTAATTGGCTCACTCATTCTACAGCGGTGTCTCTTTCGATTTCTTTTACTTCAAACTTATTCACTTCATAAGATTGACTCAAATGTCCAAGGATGACGACACATTTATTTTATAAATATTAATTGTTTTGCTTTTGTGAAATTCTATAATGATAATTTGATGCTAATTTTAGATTTATTTTTTGACACCAAATTTGAATCCATTTCCATTTGAAACACAAATGTTTACATAAAAACGTTTCACGCGTGCGACGGGGTATTTGTAACTAAAATGTGTCTACTTTAAGGTTTAAAGTGATTATTTTAACGTTTAAAGAGACCAATTTATGGAGATTTAAAGTGGTCACATTTAGCGTTAAAGTGGTCATTTTAAGCATTAAAATAGTCACATTTTACTTATAAGAACTCCTTCGCATGCGTGAAACGGTTTTATGCAAGACTTGCTCCATTTGAAATTTAAATGTACGATATATTTTTTTAATTAAAATATTCAAAATTACTCTATGACTAATGGTTATTATGGAGTAATATTTAAACCAACAAATTTCGTTTTGAAATCTCCCTATTTCCTCGTCCAATTTTTTTTAATATTTGATAATTAATTTTTTCCTTCTAATAGGAAAAAATTTACTCGTTCTTTTTTTTCCTATATTTACGCGTAATTCTGGAAATGAGTTTTAATAGTAATTTCTTTTGTATCTTTGTCGTCTAATTTACATTATAAGCACAATTTTAGTTCTATCAAACAATATGTGAAGAAAAATGGTCCCAATAAAAGGCAAAGTTTTATGAGATGCCCTAATTGGAAGTTTAAATATGAATTTGTATTTTTTAAATTACAATCGATTTTTTTATTAGTCTTAATTATCTTTTATTCAATTTTTCCTAAAGGTTTTATAATTTTATATGCATTTTTAATCACAATGACAATTGTGGTTTCTTTAAATTGACAAATCAGTCATTAGTGATCGATATTGATGGCATATGACAATTGAAATAATTACTTTACCAAAATGTTTATTAATAAATTTAACTAATGATATTGTTGTGAAAAAAGATTCAATTCTACTACCAAAATGACAGAAATTGTTCTGGGTTCAGCCCACTTGTGAATGTGGAGGACACTAGCTCCAACAATGATATAATCCTACAAGTGGTATCAGAGCCTTAGGGCTTATGAATTTTTATATGGTTTTCATAAAAAAATTGATTTTGTATATATAATTTTGAAACAATTTCAGAAGGCCACGGTTTTGTTTTGGTTTTGGCCGAGAGGTTTTTTTTCAATTGTATGCCGTGTGTTTTCATTATGTATTGGTCCGTTTGATTCATAATTATCTATGTTTTAAGATGTTAAAACTATTACATATGATTTTGAATGAGTTTTGATTTAATACCGATTGAATTAAAACATAAAAGGACCAAATTTTATATGTTAATGAACATATTAGTTTGCTAATCATTAGATCGATAAGTTTAAGATGTTTAATTTAAAAGGTTATTTTGAATCTCTTATAAATCAATGTTTAATACGGATTAAAATTGAGTTAGTATCGATCTTATTATTAGCATAATCAAATTAAAACTGTTTGATTCAATTTTTAAGGGTCGAATTAAAATTTTAATTTTTGGTAATTGTTTTTAATTTGGCCGTGATTTTTAAATAAAAAATATATATTTCGTTTTGTTTTTTAATTTTGGCCGAAAATTTTTTATTTTGGGAAATTAAATTTTTGTTATATTTGTTATAAAGATAATAAATATTAAGTTATTGTGAAGAAGTTCATAATTTTTTATACCAAATATTTTTAAAGAAGTTTAAAATATTTTTTGTGATCTAATTTATGTTATACTGATAATATAAATTTTTGGATTATGTTTTGATTAGGTTTTATGAACAATTATGGAATTGTTGCGTAATTATAATCATTTAAAAAGGTGGTTTGGATTTTAATCTATTGAATGCATTGGTTATTATATTTTTTTAGTTGATGCTTTATCTTGTGAATGAATGTTTGAATGGTTTAAGTTTACGCATTATTTTGTACAAAAGGTTGTAATTTACTAGTGTGGCCTTAGAAGATTGTGTTTTCGTAATGAACGAAACATAATTTTGGTTGTATTTTTGAGATCTCGAATCTCCCCTCTTGTAATTTTATTATTTTTGGTATTTTTGAATTAGAATGTAAATAGGTTTATTTTGTAATTCAAAATGTAATTTGATAAGTTTCAAGATGAAGATTCAAGATGGAGATGCCCAACTCCCACTTAAAGCCCAAGATGAAGAATGAAGACAAACTTTAGGGTCCATGGATGGATTCCAATTTGTACTTTGTCTTTATTTTCATAGGGATAGGCCACACTAGGTGTTTTTTATTTTTGCGTTTTCTTTTTCGTTTTTCATTGCATTCACACGTTAGATAGTAGCATCATATTCCGGCTAAACTAAACCAAACCACCTAATATGCATGAATATGGACCATGTAGTTGCATCATATATCATGGACATACGGATGTCACTCGTTCTAGGGCTATCACCTCAATTTAATCATTCACGTAATGCTAGATATTTGTTCACTTAAAATGAATTAAAAATGAGATGATGAGACCTTCCTCTATTCTAAAATTGAGATTAGTCTTCATAGGAAAAGCTGCTATGAGCCCCTTCTTCGTCGGTAGGCATGTAGGACCTTACTCTCCACATGACCCCTTCTACGTTGGGTAGGTAGTAGGTGTTGACCTATTTTACCTCAACATTATAGTTCGAGTAATATCTCGTAGTTATAATGGACTAATAGATAGGATTTACTGAAATCTATCGACCGAGAATTCTAACAGTAGAATTAGCCAAGAAGTTGACTTATTAATTTAAAGAAATTGAGTCATGGGATCACTTATATAATTCTCAAGGGAGGTCGATTATATGAGTGCGCGAGTCATTGCATTAAATCGTTATTGCTTTACGACTTAAACCTTTAAAAACGATGTTTTCTTATCTTCTTTCTTCTTCTTTCTTTTCACAGTTTCGAATTCGTTATATAAAGATATAACTGCTAAAACAAATGGCTGGACGTCTTGACGACCCAATGCCTACTGCCACACTAGACCGCAAATCATGGCTTAGAATTTTTATGGGCAGCATGAATCAGTCAACTCGACTGAAGAATGATGGGTCCAACTTTTCGGATTGGGAGGCCGCATTACGGAATGCCGCCATCACTGACGGTAAGCTCAAGTACTTGACTGAGCCACTACCGACTAAACCAGCTCCCGATGCAGGAGCAACTGAAGTCCTTGCTTATAGTGATTTCATGATGGAGGCGGGTGCGATACGGAACGTACTCATCTATTCAATGGAATCAAATTTTCAAAGACGGTTCATAACCCAGGGTGAAAAAAATATTTTCACCACTCTGACTAACGAGTTCTCAAAAGCACCGAGAATCGTGAGTTATGAGTATACCACTCGCTTATTTGAAGCGAAACTCCAGAAGGGCCAACCGGTTGGTACACACCTTCTCGAAATGATCGAGAATGTCGAGAAACTGGAGGAGCTTGGTTGCAAGATCGATGAGAAGATCATCATTGATCGTGTGCTCTACTCCCTTCATGATGGGTATGCCCTTTTTAGGGCGAACTATTACATAAATGACATGCAGAAAAATCTGCATGAGCTTCACTCACTCCTCGTGCAGACGGAGAGTGATCTGAAGTTAAGTGGGAGCATGAAACAAGATGTTCTCATGATTGGCAACAAAAGCAAGGGTAAGGGTAAGGCTAAGGCTAACCTAACTGTAGGAAAGCCAAAATTTAAGAAGCTAGTGATTGCAAAGAGTGGGCCTGGTGAGTCTAGCGGTAGCTCACAAGGCAAGGCAAAAGCGAAGCAAAGCATGGAGTGCCACCATTGCCACAAGTCTAGGCATTGGAGGCGGAACTGTCCCGTGTATGCAGAGGAGATAAAAGCAGGCCGCGTCACTCCTGTAGGTATGTCTTCTTTTATTCATATGATTGAGATCAACCATGCAAGTTTCGGAACTTCGGTACTTGATACTGGTTGTGGTTCTCATCTGTGTAATCATTTGCAGGGCCTAAGAAACATCAAAACTCTGGCAAGAGGTGATGTGGACCTGCGAGTGGGGAATGGAGCAAGAGTTGCTGCCATTTCTGTGGGAACATATGTAATCCAACTCCCGAGCGGTTTTGAGTTATTTCTGAATAACTGTTAGTATGTACCTAGTTTATCGAAAAACATTATTTCTGTATCCGTACTTGATAAAGACGGATTTTCGTTTTTAATAAAGAATAATAGCTGTATTTTCTCTTTGAACGATATGATTTATGGTAAAGCAGTTTCCATGAACGGAATTTATGTTTTAGATCAAACCACAGATATAATGCATGTGAGTAACAAGAAAGCAAAGGTTGGTGACAAAGATCAAACTTATCTATGGCATTGCCGTATGGGACACATAAATGAGAAACGCGTGAAAAAACTCATTGATAATGGGACAATCGCCCCATTTGAATATGAAACTTTTTGCACATGTGAATCATGTCTCATAGGCAAAATGTCTCGAATTTACTTCAAAGGTGTTGGAATGCGCGCTGCTGACCTATTAGGACTCATACATACTGATGTGTGTGGACCTATGTCAATCAACGTTAGAGATGGCTATAGGTATTTCATCACTTTCACGGATGATTTGAGTAGATATGGATATGTCTACTTAATGAAGCATAAAAGTGAGTTGATGAGGCTAAAGTTGCCACGCCTAATCAAAATAAACCTAAACAAACAACTAACGGAAGCTAGTGGTAAGCAGGGTCGAATCCACAGTGTAACAACCCGGATTTTTCAACAAAATAAAATAAAGAAATAAAAAGGATTTATGAAATAAAAGAAAATAAAAGCGAGCCACAGTGGCGGAAACACCGTGGAATCCGGATCATTACTCACTAAACCAACTAAACAACGATAAAAAGGTAGGCCTTGAGGCCTAGAAGTGGGGAGTAAATACCCCTTACACATTCAAACTCCAAAATGAAAGTAAAATAACAATAATAAATCTAAACATCCTCGCAAGCCTAATCCACAATCACTCCAAGGTTAGCTATAGGTCATCCTCATGGCGTCCTCATTTGACAAACCCGATCCCGCGCATACCTATAAAAGAGAGGCAACAACCACAATCAGTGGGGAGTAACTAGGTGCTCTCCAGTCATATTTTAACATAACAAACGTAGACAACAACAACGCAAACAAGCTCACCTGGCCTACGGCCTATGATCAAAGTACAAACAAACATGAATAATAACATACAACAATGGTACAATAATACACAAGTAACCAAATCACATGGCACAACCAAGTAGTGCCCAAACCAATCGAGCACCCATGACGATCTTTCTTCCAACCAATTGCGAGAGTAAGCGTGAGAATCGGGTGAAGCAACAAGAATCACCGGGTGAAGCAACAAGAATCACCCAAACCCTATGGCGGAACAGCAACAAGAAGTTCCTCAATAATCACAAGTCTAAATTTGGCCAAATTCCACCGAGCAACAAGAACGGTGACGACATAAATAACCATAGTCTCTAACCCTTATGGTTGAGAACCCATAGTCGCTCTAACTAAGCAACAAGAATAGTCGAGGGGATCATGGGCGGTATCCGTCCATCCTAGGACGTTGTATCTCCTCACACATGTGCCAGAACAGTACCCATGTGCAAACTTAACTCAAGCACAACCTGTTAACCTGTCTCCAACACTTCCAACACAACCATACAACCACAACAACCATACTCATACATACACAAGCCTCATTACAATCACAACCAACTATACATACGGAGTACAATATGATCAAAACACTTTACAAGTCAAACATTCAATTGACATGCTCTTAATTCATTCTTTAGTGATCAAACAAAGAGTAACCCGATTCAATAAAGCATAATTAACATTTTAAGACATGCCAAGACTCAAACAAGCGACAAACGCACACATACACGCACACATGCCTCACGGCATGAGCACAAATCACACGGCCAGCACACTACAAACCCGATTTCATGCATCAAACTCAATTCACATGTGGTCCATTAACAATTTATGTGATCAATTCATTAAAACATGCATACATGCACTTCTAGACTTAATCAAATCCTCTTAACTCACGGTTTATCTTAAGGTGATTAATACAAACATCAAGATTCAACATGATTAAGCGAAAACAAGAAGAAAACAAGAGGAGAAAACCAAGCAAGGGCCACGGCCCTCACTCTTAACATTCGGCCAACTCAACAACACAACACCAATTCGTTTTTCATCGATTTACAAGCATGATTAATGATACAATATGTGAATTATGCATGAAAATATGATAAGATGGCAAACCCTAGTATGAGGCCAAAGATTCTAGCATGAATTTATGATCAAACATCAACCAAACAACAAGATGTGCAGGCAAACATTACAACAACTATGTAAACAACAAGATCATCACAAGTTAGGCCTCATACATGCTAAAATACAACTAGATTGTTGGTAATTTAAGTGTAATTACCGGTTCATTTAGCGTAGTCAGATTTGGTTCATAGATGGGTAAATTCGATATAATATAATATAAGTTTGGGAAGTACGGAGTGTACGCTTATATATAATTATGTACGAGTTTACGGTATAGTTGTTATTAAATGTGACGGGATTATTGAAGAGTCGCAACTCTTGGAAACAAAGTATCCCTGTGACACATTACTTCTATATATATAGAAGTGTCATTGAGAAGGAAATATAATAGGAAACCAATTCCTGGTTGCCATACACAGGAAACTAATTCCTGGTTCTTCTGCATCAATGAACATATATCAAAATACAAAAATAATACTTCTGAATTACATCTCTGTTTTTCGTGCCAAAAACAGAGGACACCGTCTTATCTCAATAGGAAATTCGGTACAACCGTGGCACTAATATAGGGTCGAATTGTTCTATTAGGAAAGCGAAAGTCGATTCGGTGTGGTTTGATTATTGTCAATTCCATTCGTCTGTACCCTAATTTCCTACAATCTAATAGAACAATTTCGAATTTTAAGATGACGAATGTTAAGGAATTGACTGATGGATTTTTACCGAGAACACAATTCTAATTCGGAGAGAATTCATGCGGGCACATTGGTGATTACTCAAACATCAACGTTGATTATTTTATTGTTGCAAGTGGAATTGCTTTAATGTGAATTTGGGCAAATATCAGATAAGTAATTGTTATACTCCATATCATTAATTTCATATTTTATTCCATGGTTAGTGGTAATTATAATGCTTGAGTGGTGTAGAAATATGATACGTTAATGGTTGGTGTACTCTTTGTACATTTTTTTTGGTTTTGAGTATGATGAAGTATACATTAATGTCATACAGTAGATAATGTTATGTCTTGTATTTGATATGTTATTTGTTGCCTCTGTGTTTCATTTTTACGTGAAAATTTTGATGATGAGTTTTTCTTTTGTTTTGTTCAGAGGCAGTGTCATATTGGTCTTTAATAAAGTCTACAAATTAAAGTGACTTGTATATACTTTGCACATGTACTCCGTATGCATTAACTTTTTTTTGACATGGCATTGTTAATCTTTGGATTATGATTTTGTTGTCTATACGTCTATACGTCTATACATGATCATGAAGGAGTCATATTAGAATTGCAAAATCATCTTTGTATATAGCATGATTCGGGTTATGGCTCTCTGCATGTATTTGTTCATTTTATGATTTTGTGATGGTAATTTGTATGATTATGTCTTATGAAGTACATGTGTACGTTATTACTTTAATATAGTTTAATAACAGAGTAATTTATTTAAGTTCATGGTTGTATGAATTTGAAAGAATATTGTACGGAGTATAATTTTGCAAATTGATTAATTTGCGGTGCATTTGTTGGATATGAATCTATGATTATCCTCTTATTGTTGTAAATGATTACATGTTATTGTATTATATTGTAATTTGACTTGTGAAAGTCATGGTGAAAATATTAAATTCATGACGGGGTATTTGGTCATGATGGGAGTAATTTTAATAATACTCGGTATTATCTTAATGTTTGAAATTGATTTATTTGATAATCTCGGTTTAGATGGGTTGTAATAACCAAAGGGAGATTGTTGATTTAATGGTTTTATCCATGGCGAAAGAAAATTTTCAATAGTATTGGGTGTACAACTAATTGACATTTTCCGGTTATGGAGTAGTCATATGTTGTTGTTTAATAACGCTTTGATCTTTGAAATAAGTCCAAGAGAAATGGACCTTGTAAAAGGCGGTTTTATTATCATGTTCTTCTATAGGAGACATGGGGGAGGTTAATATAATCTTCGGTATTAGGAACACGGTGAGAATAACGACTATTCTCTCATAAGTGCTCTTAAAGGTTGAGTGTGATATTTATATTGTATTTGTATACGGTTAAAGTAATATCATAATCATGGTTATACAAAGAATTAATTGTTATGCGGTTTAAAATTGAGTGTGTATGGATACAGTTAAAATACTACTCATCTGTGGCATACAATTAAATGTGTGAATAAATAAATAAATTGGAACCATGGTTTATGTTTTGTCCAATGTCGGATTTCTTTCGGTTTTTAGAAAGAGATAAATGCAAATTGAATAGCCAAATATAATGTAGACGGGTATTTTCTACAATTGATGGTGTATTATTGCTTAGAGGAGGTACCATAGGTTTATGGACTTCTAAGGAGTGAATTTGCATGTTAATTTATAAATTAAAGTTGAAAATCGTAGTGTTATTAGCTATAGCCGGTAAAAGGTTAAGTTGCTAGAAAATTAATCTACGAGTTATCTTTTATGTTTTGATCAATTTTACTCAGATTTGTGGTAACGGTTTCTAATTGACTAAGTTTATAGTCAAGAGTATAACGGTGATCGCGACACCGGGGTGTTAGAAATAACACAGTGCATTTGTTATCATAAATAGGGTGATTTTGATTGTTTTGTGAGATCTCAATTCTAGTTGATCAATTGTGCGCACAAGGATCAATTAGGGACTTGTTATAAAGTCGGTTGGCGGGATGAGAAGAAAACCCGAACAAATCTTTAATGATTGGATACCCAATTCCCCTCTAATACAACGTTAGAGGCTGAATTCAATGTGGAAGGCCAATTATTAACGATTGAAGCACACAAGTGTATTTATCCCGAATGTATGTGCTTAATTAGACTTGCATGTTGTAAGGTTGAAGTTTATCTTCCTAATTGATCTTTTGAAAAAGTGTGTTTGCAAGGACACGATAAAAAGAATCAACCTATATGAATATGGAGTATAGCTGCTTCAAAGGAGTTTGGGTTTGACTCCTGAAATGTTCATGAATAGATATGGGACACTAGGCTGTAAATAAGTGTCGGTTTGTAATTTCGGAAGTAAACTTGATTTATGTGTGAGTTATCTTCATGTATTCAAAATGTGTAGAGGGGTTCAATGCTAAGTCACACCCTAATACTCGAATATTTGGAATGTGTAACTTCACTAAGTGGGAATTCAATCTTCGTGACATTTCCATTTATGCATAAATTGGTATGTTTGTTAGCTGTTTTTAAATTTGAATTACGCTTAAATGGGGGAGGATTGTTGGTAATTTAAGTGTAATTACCGGTTCATTTAGCGTAGTCAGATTTGGTTCATAGATGGGTAAATTCGATATAATATAATATAAGTTTGGGAAGTACGGAGTGTACGCTTATATATAATTATGTACGAGTTTACGGTATAGTTGTTATTAAATGTGACGGGATTATTGAAGAGTCGCAACTCTTGGAAACAAAGTATCCCTGTGACACATTACTTCTATATATATAGAAGTGTGATTGAGAAGGAAATATAATAGGAAACCAATTCCTGGTTGCCATACACAGGAAACTAATTCCTGGTTCTTCTGCATCAATGAACATATATCAAAATACAAAAATAATACTTCTGAATTACATCTCTGTTTTTCGTGCCAAAAACAGAGGACACCGTCTTATCTCAATAGGAAATTCGGTACAACCCTGGCACCAATATAGGGTCGAATTGTTCTATTAGGAAAGCGAAAGTCGATTCGGTGTGGTTTGATTATATTGTCAATTCCATTCGTCTGTACCCTAATTCTAACAGATCACACCTAGTTACCTTTGTTGAGATCAAAAACCTTGCTACTCCTCTTCTTCTTCAATCAAGATAGTGTCTCCTTCCTCCAAATCACCTTCTCCTTTGAATATCCAAGCCAAAACACACAAGCAATGAATACACAACATAATAACACATTAAATAATACAAAATCAGAAAAATAAAAGGACTAAAAGAGACCATATACCGAAGGAATAGACTAGGGAAGATCTAGGATAAAGGGGATGAGAGCTTGGATGAATAAAAATGGTGTTTTGATGAGATTAGAGAGTTTCTTGTGGGAGAATTATGAAGGATGAATGTGGATGTGATTAGGGATGAGTTTAGGAAGTTAGAAATCAGATTTCAAGGTTGCTATGTTTAGGAGTTAATAAGATATCTTATGCCTTGATCAAAAAGCTATCCAAGAAGCCCTAAACCTAACCCGAGCTGGGGAATTCGGCTCGGCCTAGGGTGGGCTGGATCAAACTGACTTCTAAGAATTTGGCAGTTGCGACAGCGTCGAAAAAATACGCAGTTTAGCCTTTTGAATCACCTGAATCGGAGTTCGTATGAGGAAATTACACCGTTTTTAAGTTAATTACTCAGTTTTTAAGTTCTGACTACAGTGTAGCTCAATCCACGCGACAAGTGAACTGAATTTCTCGAGCTAAAAATGAGAAAATCAAGAGAAATGAATTACGAATATTATTGAGACGAATAATTAATATTAGGAAAAGTCGGGGTGTTACAATCTCACCACCTAAAACGAAGTTTCGTCCTCGAAACTTGAGAACGAAAGAATACCCCCAAAGGGTTAAGAAAACTACCTACTCTTATGGTCCTCAAGACAAGAATCGCTAACTCTACTCACCTTGATCACAGGGGCATAGACACGCTTAACGACGCTTATATTAGCTCAATATCACCAACTGCTCGGATGTGGATCGCTAGTTTATGTAAACTTGTATACCATAGATACATCGTATGCTCGACCAACCCAAATTGACTATTATTAGCTTCGTATGTCCATAACAACTCAACATAGTATCTCAATCCAAAATCTTAACATAACTCCAAGCATATTTTAAAACCAGGGGCACCCTAACTAACGTCACTAATACAATTGTCGCACAAACTAATCCTCAAATTAGGCACACTAGCCTCACAAAACCATATTCTTCAACCAAGCATCTTCCTCACCAAGTCTAACCAAAACCTCAGACGGGTTTTAACCCAGAAGGCACCATTACCTATGTTACCAAGACAAACTAACGCGTAAGCTAATCCCCAAATCAATGCTAATGTCAAGCCTCATATCCTTAATCATAACGTGATGCAAGCTCAAGTCTATAACGCTTCTCATATCTATCCACACTCTCCACAACGAAATAACCATAATTATGTTATACCATATCGTCTCATCCCCAAATCAAAGGTATATTATCACGTAGCTATCAAAATGTGTCGTCAAAAGCTTAATACTCTCTCAACCCATTGTTTCCATACACAAGTCTATCCATACCTTCCTCGAACGTCACTACCTTACCGACCTCAAATTCTCTCCTCCCATTATTGAATTTCCTTATTCCTAACACATACACAAAACCACAAGATGCACACTTGTCATTCCTACATTATCCTTTAGAGTGCATTCCCCAAAGATTTATCGTGCTCACTATATCCTTTAAGTTTTCCTCAAAGCCGATTATTGTTCACCACAATATCACTTTCCAATTCTCACTATCCCATGATTGTCACAACCCATCTAGCAACATAACTAAGTCCTAAAAATACTCCCTACGCAGATACTATAATCTCCCTAACGTTCACTCACCATAAATTAAATCATTAATCTCAAAGACTAAGAATCACATGTGTATTAACTCATAATTATAAAACGGTCTCGGGTTGCACTAGCTAGGAATCGCAAAACTAAGAATCCTCAAAAGCTACAACGACCAACCATGTGCATATGCTAACAAACACCATACTATCAACTAATAACTAACCAAACTCTACCATCTATGACTCCAATAACAGCGACAGCCTAAGGATCAGATCTCGAGCTAGATAAGGGTGAAGCACCTTACAGCTAGATGCCAAGGAATATGATTAGAGAAATTTATCAAGGACAAGATTGATGTTAATACATCAAGAGCTTTTACAAAATCGAGAACGTGAATAGCTACGGAAAGGAATGGAAAATAATAGAAGATCGACGTCTTAAAAGTCGGCTCAAAGGCAATAGAAGTAGCCACTAGAGGGAAACCTAAGGAGTAGAATAACATAAGACCCGAATGACAAGACTAAAAGGTGATCAATAGGGTCTTGATATAAAAGTGATGAGTTATGATGAACAGGAAAGAAAAGAAGGAATGAAACGAATTAAGTAGAAATATGACAAAATAAATCCTTTGCAAGGAACTGCTCAACAACCACCAATTTGACAAAAGAAATTTTTAATATGAAACGATGAAGGAAAATAGAAATATACTTTAAGAGTTCACAAATGAAGGCATAAGACTCGTTTCCAACAAAGAACTCTAATTGGTTTCGTTATGAAGGAGAGACGAAAAGGTAATTGCTGAAAAGTTTGACAAATATAAAGTATTATCAGAAGTAACAATTTCAAAGAGAAGTCTTAAAGTCGAGTTTCCAAAATGACTTTGATTTTTAGAGGAATAAAGCTGCTAAAATACCAAGTAGAATAAATAATGTTTAAATAAACCAAATGGTCAAATTAGAAAATCTAATAAAAGAAGGTTTAGGATAACCAAGAGGTTTTGATCAAAAGTGGATGCAATAGATAAGTGTCAGTCATTTCAAATTTGATTGAGTAAAAAGCCATCAAAATGTATTGACGCGTTTAAAAATGAATGGAAAAGTAAAACCTTACTGATTAAAATTTTTCCTTAACATAGTTACAAAATAAAAAAGTACAAGAAGGATAAACATACCATTGTAGCACAAATATACAAAAATAGGTTTTGTTAATAGAACTGACTGAAAACATTCTAGAAATAAAAGAGTTTAGAAATTATTTCAGCACGATCAATTGAAAAAGATGAGGACGAACATAATAAGAAATTTTATTGGGGAAAAAGAAACTCAAACTGTAATCACGAGCTGATAGTTTTAAAACAACTATATAATAAGATCAAGAACTAGAAGGAACTAAGGACAAGCGTAGCTAACAAGCTGAAAGACGTCCCTACGAATACAGTAGGTGACTTAGATTAGGAGCTTCCGCTGCGTGCTCTGATGGTAGGACCATACATTCGCAATTCGGCTTCAAGTTTCTTACTCCAGCTGATCAATCAGTACGAATCAAAGACTTTAAGAGTTAAATTTCTAGATATTTAAAAAGGTCAAATGAAAGATGGAGATTTAAATTTAGAATAAGCAAATGATTAAAGTTGAAGAAACGAATAAATCGAAAAGTTAAAACAAGGGATCGACAAGGCATAAATAGACTAAAATTTTCGATAAAACAGAACTCTCAAATGAATAACATTAAAAAGCAAGGGTCATACAAGTGTATTAAAACGGAATGCAAAATACTCCCTTTTTTGTCGATATTTAAAAATGAAGGATAACATGATTTGGTAAGAAAATAGAAGTATAAAGGATTTAGTTTAGAATGGTAAGTATGATGAAAGCAAAGAAACCAAGTATTAGTACATAAGAAAGCAATTATCAGAGTGAAACATTTTGAAATAAAGAAATAAATTTAAAAACGACGATTAAATGAAATCAAAAGCTTTTAAAGACTATTTTAGAGGCAGGACTAGTAAATTTTAAATGTTGAGATTTATCGAGTCGACACCCGACCTCGCATGACTCCATCATTCCTGTACCTGCATCCAAAGCAAACATATGATCTAATGGTGGAAATCCTAAGACCACCATTCACACAACTACTCATACACATGAACAAATAACGTAGACCCCCTAATGTGTCTACCCAACACTCTCACTCGGTGTTCTAGGTCAAATCCTACTCACTCACCTAAGAGAGTTGGGAGCGTATTCGCTCTGATACCAACTGTAACAACCCGGATTTTTCAACAAAATAAAATAAAGAAATAAAAAGGATTTATGAAATAAAAGAAAATAAAAGCGAGCCACAGTGGCGGAAACACCGTGGAATCCGGATCATTACTCACTAAACCAACTAAACAACGATAAAAAGGTAGGCCTCGAGGCCTAGAAGTGGGGAGTAAATACCCCTTACACATTCAAACTCCAAAATGAAAGTAAAATAACAATAATAAATCTAAACATCCTCGCAAGCCTAATCCACAATCACTCCAAGGTTAGCTATAGGTCATCCTCATGGCGTCTTCATTTGACAAACCCGATCCCGCGCATACCTATAAAAGAGAGGCAACAACCACAATCAGTGGGGAGTAACTAGGTGCTCTCCAGTCATATTTTAACATAACAAACATAGACAACAACAACGCAAACAAGCTCACCTGGCCTACGGCCTATGATCAAAGTACAAACAAACATGAATAATAACATACAACAATGGTACAATAATACACAAGTAACCAAATCACATGGCACAACCAAGTAGTGCCCAAACCAATCGAGCACCCATGACGATCTTTCTTCCAACCAATTGCGAGAGTAAGCGCGGAGAACTGGGTGAAGCAACAAGAATCACCCCGGGTGAAGCAACAAGAATCACCCAAACCCTATGGCGGAACAGCAACAAGAAGTTCCTCAATAATCACAAGTCTAAATTTGGCCAAATTCCACCGAGCAACAAGAACGGTGACGACATAAATAACCATAGTCTCTAACCCTTATGGTTGAGAACCCATAGTCGCTCTAACTAAGCAACAAGAATAGTCGAGGGGATCATGGGCGGTATCCGTCCATCCTAGGACGTTGTATCTCCTCACACATGTGCCAGAACAGTACCCATGTGCAAACTTAACTCAAGCACAACCTGTTAACCTGTCTCCAACACTTCCAACACAACCATACAACCACAACAACCATACTCATACATACACAAGCCTCATTACAATCACAACCAACTATACATACGGAGTACAATATGATCAAAACACTTTACAAGTCAAACATTCAATTGACATGCTCTTAATTCATTCTTTAGTGATCAAACAAAGAGTAACCCGATTCAATAAAGCATAATTAACATTTTAAGACATGCCAAGACTCAAACAAGCGACAAACGCACACATACACGCACACATGCCTCACGGCATGAGCACAAATCACACGGCCACCACACTACAAACCCGATTTCATGCATCAAACTCAATTCACATGTGGTCCATTAACAATTTATGTGATCAATTCATTAAAACATGCATACATGCACTTCTAGACTTAATCAAATCCTCTTAACTCACGGTTTATCTTAATTGTATAAGGTGATTAATACAAACATCAAGATTCAACATGATTAAGCGAAAACAAGAAGAAAACAAGAGGAGAAAACCAAGCAAGGGCCACGGCCCTCACTCTTAACATTCGGCTAACTCAACAACACAACACCAATTCGTTTTTCATCAATTTACAAGCATGATTAATGATACAATATGTGAATTATGCATGAAAATATGATAAGATGGCAAACCCTAGTATGAGGCCAAAGATTCTAGCATGAATTTATGATCAAACATCAACCAAACAACAAGATGTGCAAGCAAACATTACAATAACTGTAACACCCCGTGTTATTTTAACACAATATGATAAAAGAATTTAATTCCTCAAATTAAATTCATCCTTTTTCCATATAATAAAATACGACTGAAATTTTTTCGCCAAATAATAATAAATTTTCCTAAGTACAAATTTAAAAATTTTGAAAAATAAAGTTTGTTCTATTATCTCCAGAATTGAAAAAGAAATACATTTCAAAATTTGATAAAAATCAACACAAAATTTATATCGCCTTTCAAATTTCAAAAAGGTTAAGTTATATTTACTATTCATAAAAATAAATGTAAAACCTTTTATTCATAAAATTCAATTTCAAACATTTTTCGTTTTCAAAATAAAAACTTTAGTTTTAATATCAAATTACTATTTCATTTCTATTAAACTAGCCTCTCTCTAAATTGTCGAAATTTGAAGTCACACTTACTTTAAATTGATTAACTTTTTGACGCTTGTTTATAATTCTTTAAATCTATAACATTCAATCTAAAAATAAGTATTTCGACCTAGTAAAATTTTAATCAAAATCTCGAGGGTTAAGATCCGATTTTTATATTTAGTACTTTTGAAAATTAGTTTTATTTTTATTTCGATTTTATTTCAAAATACTATTTTAAGATCATATCTTTTATTTTGAGACTTTCTGCGATCACAAGAAATCGAAAATTTCAATAACGATAATCGAGCCCGAAAATTTGACTTTTGACTTTTGACTTTCCTTAGTCAAATTTTATCTTCTTCCATTTTCTTACACATTTACTTACACCATTATAATTATCATCATCACTTTTATTTTATTTTATTTTATATTTAAATTTAAAGTTTATACTTTTAATAAAAATATAAATACAAATTCAATACTACTACTTTAATATTACCATTTTCATTTAGTCACTTTTAAAAATTTTCTAAAGTAGTAAATAAAATATTTTAGTCTTAAATTTATAAAATGAATACTTTTCAGAAAATCGTCAAAACAGCACTTTTTAACTTTTATCGCTTTTGACACCCGACTTTTAAAAACTGACTAATTTCGTGAAAAACATTTTTAAACACACTTTAGACATTTTTAATGACAAATAGTGTCAAAGACTTTTTAAACCAATTAGAATTAGGATGTTCCCTAATTTCTTTTAAATAAAACATTATTTTTCTTTTATTAAAACAAACTTATACAATACACTTCTTTTAACCTAATTCTTTTCTAACTTCCTCATTATTTTTCTAAGGACAAAACTCACCCATTCCCTCTCAAAAATGTCGAGCCACCCTTGCCTCTTTTCTCTCTTTTATTTTTCTCATTTTTTCTTCCAAAAACAATTAAAATAAAACCCTAATATTATCTCTAATAATTCATAAGTAATTCTAGTTATATTAGTGGGTATTAGGAGCAAACATGCATGGATTATGTGGGTGAATAACATGGGTTTTGGGTGAAGGTTTTATCCGATCTAAAATTTATTTTAGATCCTCGACGATTAACTTCCAAAATAAGGTGACTAACTATGTCTTATATTATTCTCTTAGTAAATTAATTTGTTTTGTTATTATGATTTTATGAATATGAAAATTATGTTAAACATGTTAAACATCACATGAGTGCACTTGTATATTTATGTGTTGTATAATAAAATGATAATAACTAAATAATGTGTTAAATAGAGTATTGTAGTATTATGTTTATATATTTAGTTAAATTATTTTTGAGCATTTTTAATTTATGTTCATATGATTTTTATGTTTAGTTATGTTTTATTTGAGTAGTAATCATATATAAAAATTATGTGAAATATTAAAAATGAGTTTAAAGTGAATAAAAATGAAAAATAAAAATTGTATGTTCTTATGTATATATCTCGGCAATTTGCCATTTTTTTATATATTTTTACTTTTAATTTTTGTAATTAATATGTTAGATTAAGTTAGTTAAAATGGATGTTACCATATGAAAAGAATTAATTTAGGAAAATAAATTATAAGTTATTAAAATCAAAAATGGTGTTCTTGAACTTTAATATGATCTTCATATGTGTTCTTACAATATTCATGTTGATGTTCATCCTTATTGTTCACTTTGATTATGTTTTATAATATGTTTGTTTATAATTTGTGTTTATGTTTAGTTATTGTTTTATATATTGTTAGTAATATTATATAAATCAACTTAAAACATTATAAATCATTTAGATTAAAAAGTTAGAAATTTAAAGTGTTGAAAAACACTATTCATAATTATAAATGAAATTTTTAGTAAATTTCATTTTAGTTTAAGTCGTTTTAGTATAATTAGAATAATTAAAATATAAAGACTTTAAGTTAAAAACCGATAAAATCGAAAAATGAAAATTTGAACACTACTATTGTTGCTCACGGCATTTTTGCTAATTTTAGGGTTAAAATTTGTTTTATCACTTTTTAGTTTATTGTTAATATAATTTAATTATTAGTTAATAAGTTAGAATTAAGAAATTAAAAGAAATAAATCAATTTTTACATATATATGTTCCACTTTGACATTCTTGTATAAAATTGACTAAATTTGACCAAAATGAAATTATCACTAAGTCACTAAAGTTAAATAGTAATTAGAATTGAATTTTAGTATAAATCGATTTAGTTATAAATGAAATATTATAAACCGATAAAAACATGTAACCGTTATAAAAATGAACTAAATCGTGTGTTACTGCCTTTGCTATCTGGACTGTTGATCTTGGACATACGGACTAAAATGAATCATCCACGTTACTATTATTTTAAAAATGAAAATCGCTAAATTTAGTTAATAGACGACTAAATTTAACTAAGTCTCATTTTAAAATAAATATCATTATCACTTTGTACAAATTGAACTTAACATTTTTAAAACTAATATTTTAAAATGAATATCATTATCACTTTTTACAAATTGAACTTAACATTTTTAAAACTAGTATTTTAAAATGAATATCATTATCACTTTTTACAAACCGAACTTAACGTTTTTAAAACTAGACTTTTAAAATATTTACAAAAATCACTAAGTACAAAACGAACCTAACGACTTTGAAACTAGAAATTTGTACTTAGGAAATAAAAACAAGTTAAGTATTATACTAAAATACCTTAAGTATAAAAATACGTATAAATATAAAAAATACGTACAAGTATAAGAATACGTATAAGTATAAAAATACAATTAGAATACGAAGTATAAAAATACGAATACGTATAAAAATACGTATAAAATACGGTGAATAGTGAAAAGTGAATAGTGAATAGTGAATAGTGAAAAGTGAATAGTGAAATACTGAAAATAATTGAAAATTTTACTAAGTATAGAAAATTTAAAATGAATAAGTAAATAACTTAAAGTGTTTGAAAAACACTTAAATAAAATTTGACATATTAATAAACATATCAAATTAGAAATTTAAAAACGTTAATAATTAACAACACTTCAAATAATAAACGAATGTGTTATGTGATCATATGAAACCTACAATTCAAATAAAACGTTTGACGCTGAGACTAGGAGAGTCTAGTAACATGTGATATGTAAATATCAAATAAATAATGAACATTGAGTAAGTTAAATAAAAGGTCAAGCTTGGGCCTCAGATAAAGGAACGTCAATCGTAAGTGAAGTGGGGTTAAGATAGTCTTGTAGCGGATACCACTGTCTCGGTCTCTGACATGGGTCATCCCGGTTAGTGTGGTTGAGCCAGCGACTTTATTGCTTAGCATCCTCGCCCATGCCTTACGCCTTAAGTCGTATTGCCTATGCCAGTACAAGATAATGAAAAATTCAACTCTTAGTGGGTCGGGCTTTAGGAAATAGTCGTTTTATCCCGAGTTAAGGTGCTCTATGAATAGCATAGCCTACTCTTAAATTGGATATTAGTGTATGCATACTAGACTAGGGTTTTATTCCCCTATTTCGCTCAAGTTATCAGGGCATCCGTGCCGATTTTGGCGATTATAGCGGTGGTCTCCTTGCCGTGTTTCGTTCTTAGTGGGCGCGACACTTGCATTCGTTCTTACCCTGCGTAAAGATTACTTGACGAGATTGTATCTGAAGTTCGAATCATTTCGAACACTAGAAGATGAGATGCAAGTACTATAGTATTCGGCGTGGTTTACGAGTCGAGTAAGCCTCTGCACTATGGAAGTGAGATGCAATCGATCAGAGTACAAAGGCCTACTCAGTGGTCAGGCTCGTAAGCAGTATGTGTTGTTTGTTGTATGATTAAATGAGAATGAGTGTGTACCATCTTCGAAAACTAAAGACCACAACTTTCTGAATTGAATCGAGTCTGCATGATGTGAATGATACGATATGTATGTTTGATTGCGATCCGATATCGCCTTGTAATGCCATTGAATTATTGTGATACTATTGCTATGCTATTGTGTGTTATTTGCCTTCATAATTGAATATCATGCTTATATGATTTATCGCTTTAAACGCATGCTTATTATGACATATATGTCTTTATATGCTAATTGTATTAAGCATGTTTATGTTTTTATCATAATGTTATGTTTATAAAGCGATAATATTAAACCAAAGTAATTGAAATCGAGGGTAAGTATGAGCATAGCTAGTCCTTTGTCGCTCGTGAGCATCCCCCATCGCTTTATTGTGCAGACGCTCGTGGACGGAGGCTGGGTTTTGGATGGAGCCACGAGACGTTTTTATTGTTTTTCCTTAGTTGTTTTCGAGAGAGATGTAATATATATAACGCTATTCTTTTGAATTTCCGTATTAGAGTTGTTTTATTCAACTCTTGAACGATGTTTGTAACATTTGGGTTTTTATTGTATAATTAATGACGCTGGTTTAAGACTTAATTAATTTCCGCCTTAGTAATTAAAGTCGACTAAAAACCAGGTTGTTCTGATTGGTATCGAGTCTGTCTTGCGACCGTGAATAACTTAATAGTTATTTCATCTAGCGAGAGACACCTGGGCCGGACATTCATATCGTATGTCAGGCTGACTTATAGGATCAAATAATAAATTAGAAATCTTAGCTCGCTAAAATAATAACATAGAACGCTTTAAAGTGTGAGGATGGGTAGAAACCTTAAGGACCGACCATAGGCTAAGGACTTTTAAATAACAAACTACTTCCCTCAAAATAAAATACACTAACTATCGTATGCTTGCTACTTGCTGATGTGACTAACTAAAACTAACAACTATCCTCGGATATAAAATCTAAGTAATAAGTCTAATTCTCGAAGATCGAAGCCTTTAATCAAATACATGACGACAAGACCTCAAACGAAGCAAATGGACGCATCAAGAACCTTACAGTTGATAAGATGTTCAAGATCTCGAAGGTTTCTGTCGTAGGAAGGATTGCTACAACTCCATCTAATTATCCTCTTTAACACAAATTTCTATTTCGTTCCCCTTTAAAAATTTTAACCTCTTTAACCTTTTCCTTCTAACTTCTAATTTTCTACATCTATAATTTCCTTACAATCGACTTTTTAAAATTGATTTTTCATTCCTCTTCCTTAATCTCGCAAAATGATTTCATTTTTGCTTGTCAATTCTTTAAACTTCATTTGATTGATTCTCAAAAACTTTCAAACTTCATTACATTTTAAATCCCTTAAACTTACTATCTCTTTTAAAAAAGTTACAAAACTTCGTAAATTTATAATTCCTAATTATCTTCAAAAATTTACTTAAATGTTTCCCTTTGAAGATATCTCTGAAAACTTATTCAATTAATTCTTAAATTTTATTTCGTGATTTTAAATATCTTCGAAATTATTTTGTTTTAAATTGTATATTCTTTACCTCATTTATTATTGAATTTAATTAATTTCAAAATTTTAAACTTATCAATACCTATATCTGAATTCTCAACCTTTAAAATGAATCTTTAGCTTTTCTCTTGAATTTGATAAATATGTTTAAAATTTTCTTAAGGGGGTAGGACAAAATACGATGATTTAAAATCATTGATTAAAATTATTTAAAAACATTATTTCAGCCAACCTTAAATTATATATTTAATTTCAAATAAAATTTAAAATTTGTTTTATTTTAAAATCCTTATAAATGTTAATTTAAATTAATTCCGTACAAAACTTCTAAGCCCCACCTTTTTGAAAATCCCTTTGAAGTCGATTTTGGAAAATAATAATCTAGCAACATTTCTATATTAATTCAAAATATCCCATTTGTAAATATAAAACAATTATAATCCTCCAATCTTTTCACTCCACCTAACACTTGTATAATAATTCAGAAATTCAAACTTTTTGAAAAGTCTTATTCTACTAGAATAAAATGTTACTATCGAAACTTGTAAATTTTTTATATTTCTTTCTAACTGTCTTGTTAACCTCGGGCAGTTATCCACTCTATTCAAGTTTCGGGACGAAACTTTTCTTAAGGGGGTAGGTTTATAACACCCCGTGTTATTTTAACACAATATGATAAAAGAATTTAATTCCTCAAATTAAATTCATCTTTTTTCCATATAATAAAATACGACTGAAATTTTTTCGCCAAATAATAATAAATTTTCCTAAGTACAAATTTAAAAATTTTGAAAAATAAAGTTTGTTCTATTATCTCCAGAATTGAAAAAGAAATACATTTCAAAATTTGATAAAAATCAACACAAAATTTATATCGCCTTTCAAATTTCAAAAAGGTTAAGTTATATTTACTATTCATAAAAATAAATGTAAAACCTTTTATTCATAAAATTCAATTTCAAACATTTTTCGTTTTCAAAATAAAAACTTTAGTTTTAATATCAAATTACTATTTCATTTCTATTAAACTAGCCTCTCTCTAAATTGTCGAAATTTGAAGTCACACTTACTTTAAATTGATTAACTTTTTGACGTTTGTTTATAATTCTTTAAATCTATAACATTCAACGAAAAAAATAAGTATTTCGACCTAGTAAAATTTTAATCAAAATCTCGAGGGTTAAGATCCGATTTTTATATTTAGTACTATTTGAAAATTAGTTTTATTTTTATTTCCGATTTTATTTCAAAATACTATTTTAAGATCATATCTTTTATTTTGAAACTTTCATGATCACAAGAAATCAAAAATTTCAAAAACGATAATCGAGCCCGAAAATTTGACTTTTGACTTTTGACTTTCCTTAGTCAAATTTTATCTTCTTCCATTTTCTTACACATTTACTTACACCATTATAATTATCATCATCACTTTTATTTTATTTTATTTTATATTTAAATTTAAAGTTTATACTTTTAATAAAAATATAAATACAAATTCAATACTACTACTTTAATATTACCATTTTCATTTCCGTCACTTTTAAAAATTTTCTAAAGTAGTAAATAAAATATTTTAGTCTTAAATTTATAAAATGAATACTTTTCAGAAAATCGTCAAAACAGCACTTTTTAACTTTTATCGCTTTTGACACCCGACTTTTAAAAACTGACTAATTTCGTGAAAAACATTTTTAAACACACTTTAGACATTTTTAATGACAAATAGTGTCAAAGACTTTTTAAACCAATTAGAATTAGGATGTTCCCTAATTTCTTTTAAATAAAACATTATTTTTCTTTTATTAAAACAAACTTATACAATACACTTCTTTTAACCTAATTCTTTTCTAACTTCCTCATTATTTTTCTAAGGACAAAACTCACCCATTCCCTCTCAAAAATGTCGAGCCACCCTTGCCTCTTTTCTCTCTTTTATTTTTCTCATTTTTTCTTCCAAAAACAATTAAAATAAAACCCTAATATTATCTCTAATAATTCATAAGTAATTCTAGTTATATTAGTGGGTATTAGGAGCTAACATGCATGGATTATGTGGGTGAATAACATGGGTTTTGGGTGAAGGTTTTATCCGATCTAAAATTTATTTTAGATCCTCGACGATTAACTTCCAAAATAAGGTGACTAACTATATCTTATATTATTCTCTTAGTAAATTAATTTGTTTTGTTATTATGATTTTATGAATATGAAAATTATGTTAAACATGTTAAACATCACATGAGTGCACTTGTATATTTATGTGTTGTATAATAAAATGATAATAACTAAATAATGTGTTAAATAGAGTATTGTAGTATTATGTTTATATATTTAGTTAAATTATTTTTGAGCATTTTTAATTTATGTTCATATGATTTTTATGTTTAGTTATGTTTTATTTGAGTAGTAATCATATATTAAAATTATGTGAAATATTAAAAATGAGTTTAAAGTGAATAAAAATGAAAAATAAAAATTGTATGTTCTTATGTATATATCTCAAGCAATTTGCCATTTTTATATATTTTTACTTTTAATTTTTGTAATTAATATGTTAGATTAAGTTAGTTAAAATGGATGTTACCATATGAAAAGAATTAATTTAGGAAAATAAATTATAAGTTATTAAAATCAAAAATGGTGTTCTTGAACTTTAATATGATCTTCATATGTGTTCTTACAATATTCATGTTGATGTTCATCCTTATTGTTCACTTTGATTATGTTTTATAATATGTTTGTTTATAATTTGTGTTTATGTTTAGTTATTATTTTATATATTGTTAGTAATATTATATAAATCAACTTAAAACATTATAAATCATTTAGATTAAAAAGTTAGAAATTTAAAGTGTTGAAAAACACTATTCATAATTATAAATGAAATTTTTAGTAAATTTCATTTTAGTTTAAGTCGTTTTAGTATAATTAGAATAATTAAAATATAAAGACTTTAAGTTAAAAACCGATAAAATCGAAAAATGAAAATTTGAACACTACTATTGTTGCTCACGGCATTTTTGCTAATTTTAGGGTTAAAATTTGTTTTATCACTTTTTAGTTTATTGTTAATATAATTTAATTATTAGTTAATAAGTTAGAATTAAGAAATTAAAAGAAATAAATCAATTTTTACATATATATGTTCCACACGACATTCTTGTATAAAATTGACTAAATTTGACCAAAATGAAATTATCACTAAGTCACTAAAGTTAAATAGTAATTAGAATTGAATTTTAGTATAAATCGATTTAGTTATAAATGAAATATTATAAACCGATAAAAACATGTAACCGTTATAAAAATGAACTAAATCGTGTGTTACTGCCTTTGCTATCTGGACTGTTGATCTTGGACATACGGACTAAAATGAATCATCCACGTTACTATTATTTTAAAAATGAAAATCGCTAAATTTAGTTAATAGACGACTAAATTTAACTAAGTCTCATTTTAAAATAAATATCATTATCACTTTGTACAAATTGAACTTAACATTTTTAAAACTAATATTTTAAAATGAATATCATTATCACTTTTTACAAATTGAACTTAACATTTTTAAAACTAGTATTTTAAAATGAATATCATTATCACTTTTTACAAACCGAACTTAACGTTTTTAAAACTAGACTTTTAAAATATTTACAAAAATCACTAAGTACAAAACGAACCTAACGACTTTGAAACTAGAAATTTGTACTTAGGAAATAAAAACAAGTTTAGTATTATACTAAAATACCTTAAGTATAAAAATACGTATAAATATAAAAAATACGTACAAGTATAAGAATACGTATAAGTATAAAAATACAATTAGAATACGTATAAAAATACGTATAAAATACGGTGAATAGTGAAAAGTGAATAGTGAATAGTGAATAGTGAATAGTGAATAGTGAAAAGTAAATAGTGAAATACTGAAAATAATTGAAAATTTTACTAAGTATAGAAAATTTAAAATGAATAAGTAAATAACTTAAAGTGTTTGAAAAACACTTAAATAAAATTTGACATATTAATAAACATATCAAATTAGAAATTTAAAAACGTTAATAATTAACAACACTTCAAATAATAAATGAATGTGTTATGTGATCATATGAAACCTACAATTCAAATAAAACGTTTGACGCTGAGACTAGGAGAGTCTAGTAACATGTGATATGTAAATATCAAATAAATAATGAACATTGAGTAAGTTAAATAAAAGGTCAAGCTTGGGCCTCAGATAAAGGAACGTCAATCGTAAGTGAAGTGGGGTTAAGATAGTCTTGTAGCGGATACCACTATCTCGGTCTCTGACATGGGTCATCCCGGTTAGTGTGGTTGAGCCGGCAGCTTTATTGCTTAGCATCCTGCCCATGCCTTACGCCTTAAGTCGTATTGCCTATGCCGTACAAGATAATGAAAAATTCAACTCTTAGTGGGTCAGGCTTTAGGAAATAGTCGTTTTATCCTGAGTTAAGGTGCTCTATGAATAGCATAGCCTACTCTTAAATTGGATATTAGTGTATGCATACTAGACTAGGGTTTTATTCCCCTATTTCGCTAAAGTTATCAGGGCATCCGTGCCGATTTGGGCGATTATAGCGGTGGTCTCCTTGCCGTGTTTCGTTCTTAGTGGGCGCGACACTTGCATTCGTTCTTACCCTGCGTAAAGATTACTTGACGAGATTGTATCTGAAGTTCGAATCATTTCGAACACTAGAAGATGAGATGCAAGTACTATAGTATTCGGCTTGGTTTACGAGTCGAGTAAGCCTCTGCACTATGGAAGTGAGATGCAATCGATCAGAGTACAAAGGCCTACTCAGTGGTCAGGCTCGTAAGCAGTATGTGTTGTTTGTTGTATGATTAAATGAGAATGAGTGTGTACCATCTTCGAAAACTAAAGACCACAACTTTCTGAATTGAATCGAGTCTGCATGATGTGAATGATACGATATGTATGTTTGATTGCGATCCGATATCGCCTTGTAATGCCATTGAATTATTGTGATACTATTGCTATGCTATTATGTGTTATTTGCCTTCATAATTGAATATCATGCTTATATGATTTATCGCTTTAAACCGCATGCTTATTATGACTTATATGTCTTTATATGCTATATGTATTAAGCATGTTTATGTTTTTATCATAATGATATGTTTATAAAGCGATAATATTAAACCAAAGTAATTGAAATCGAGGGTAAGTATGAGCATAGCTAGTCACTGTCCGCTCAGCGGGCATCCCCCCATCAGTTTATTGTGCAGGACGTTCGTGGACCAGGAGCTGGGTTTTGGATGGAGCCACGAGACGTTTTTATTGTTTTTCCTTAGTTGTTTCGAGAGAGATGTAATATATATAACGCTACTCTTTTGAATTTCCGTACTTAGAGTTGTTTTATTCAACTCTTAAACGATGTTTGTAACATTTGGGTTTTTATTGTATAATTAATGACGCTGGTTTAAGACTTAATTAATTTCCGCCTTAGTAATTAAAGTCGACTAAAAACCAGGTTGTTACAGTTGGTATCAGAGCTGTCTTGCGACCGTGAATAACTTAATAGTTATTTCATCTAGCGAGAGACACCTGGGCCGGACATTCATATCGTATGTCAGGCTGACTTATAGGATCAAATAATAAATTAGAAATCTTAGCTCGCTAAAATAATAACATAGAACGCTTTAAAGTGTGAGGATGGGTAGAAACCTTAAGGACCGACCATAGGCTAAGGACTTTTAAATAACAAACTACTTCCCTCAAAATAAAATACACTAACTATCGTATGCTTGCTACTTGCTGATGTGACTAACTAAAACTAACAACTATCCTCGGATATAAAATCTAAATAATAAGTTTAAATCTCGAAGATCGAAGCCTTTAAGCAAATACATGACGACAAGACCTCAAACGCAGCAAATGGACGCATCAAGAACCTCACTACTGATGAGACGTTCAAGATCTCGAAGATTTCTGTCGCAGGAAGGATTTCTACAACTCCATCTAATTATCCTCTTTAACACAAATTTCTATTTCGTTCCCCTTTAAAAATTTTAACCTCTTTAACCTTTTCCTTCTAACTTCTAATTTTCTACATCTATAATTTCCTTACAATCGACTTTTTAAAATTGATTTTTCATTCCTCTTCCTTAATCTCGCAAAATGATTTCATTTTTGCTTGTCAATTCTTTAAACTTCATTTGATTGATTCTCAAAAACTTTCAAACTTCATTACATTTTAAATCCCTTAAACTTACTATCTCTTTTAAAAAAGTTACAAAACTTCGTAAATTTATAATTCCTAATTATCTTCAAAAATTTACTTAAATGTTTCCCTTTGAAGATATCTCTGAAAACTTATTCAATTAATTCTTAAATTTTATTTCGTGATTTTAAATATCTTCGAAATTATTTTGTTTTAAATTGTATATTCTTTACCTCATTTATTATTGAATTTAATTAATTTCAAAATTTTAAACTTATCAATACCTATATCTGAATTCTCAACCTTTAAAATGAATCTTTAGCTTTTCTCTTGAATTTGATAAATATGTTTAAAATTTTCTTAAGGGGGTAGGACAAAATACGATGATTTAAAATCATTGATTAAAATTATTTAAAAACATTATTTCAGCCAACCTTAAATTATATATTTAATTTCAAATAAAATTTAAAATTTGTTTTATTTTAAAATCCTTATAAATGTTAATTTAAATTAATTCCGTACAAAACTTCTAGGCCCCACCTTTTTGAAAATCCCTTTGAAGTCGATTTTGGAAAATAATAATCTAGCAACATTTCTATATTAATTCAAAATATCCCATTTGTAAATATAAAACAATTATAATCCTCCAATCTTTTCACTCCACCTAACACTTGTATAATAATTCAGAAATTCAAACTTTTTGAAAAGTTTTATTCTACTAGAATAAAATGTTACTATCAAAACTTGTAAATTTTTTATATTTCTTTCTAACTGTCTTGTTAACCTCGGGCAGTTATCCACTCTATTCAAGTTTCGGGACGAAACTTTTCTTAAGGGGGTAGGTTTGTAACACCCCGTGTTATTTTAACACAATATGATAAAAGAATTTAATTCCTCAAATTAAATTCATCTTTTTTCCATATAATAAAATACGACTGAAATTTTTTCGCCAAATAATAATAAATTTTCCTAAGTACAAATTTAAAAATTTTGAAAAATAAAGTTTGTTCTATTATCTCCAGAATTGAAAAAGAAATACATTTCAAAATTTGATAAAAATCAACACAAAATTTATATCGCCTTTCAAATTTCAAAAAGGTTAAGTTATATTTACTATTCATAAAAATAAATGTAAAACCTTTTATTCATAAAATTCAATTTCAAACATTTTTCGTTTTCAAAATAAAAACTTTAGTTTTAATATCAAATTACTATTTCATTTCTATTAAACTAGCCTCTCTCTAAATTGTCGAAATTTGAAGTCACACTTACTTTAAATTGATTAACTTTTTGACGTTTGTTTATAATTCTTTAAATCTATAACATTCAACGAAAAAAATAAGTATTTCGACCTAGTAAAATTTTAATCAAAATCTCGAGGGTTAAGATCCGATTTTTATATTTAGTACTTTTTGAAAATTAGTTTTATTTTTATTTCTGATTTTATTTCAAAATACTATTTTAAGATCATATCTTTTATTTTGAGACTTTCTGCGATCGCGCAAATCGAAAATTTCAAAAACGATAATCGAGCCCGAAAATTTGACTTTTGACTTTTGACTTTCCTTAGTCAAATTTTATCTTCTTCCATTTTCTTACACATTTACTTACACCATTATAATTATCATCATCACTTTTATTTTATTTTATTTTATATTTAAATTTAAAGTTTATACTTTTAATAAAAATATAAATACAAATTCAATACTACTACTTTAATATTACCATTTTCATTTTCGTCACTTTTAAAAATTTTCTAAAGTAGTAAATAAAATATTTTAGTCTTAAATTTATAAAATGAATACTTTTCAGAAAATCGTCAAAACAGCACTTTTTAACTTTTATCGCTTTTGACACCCGACTTTTAAAAACTGACTAATTTCGTGAAAAACATTTTTAAACACACTTTAGACATTTTTAATGACAAATAGTGTCAAAGACTTTTTAAACCAATTAGAATTAGGATGTTCCCTAATTTCTTTTAAATAAAACATTATTTTTCTTTTATTAAAACAAACTTATACAATACACTTCTTTTAACCTAATTCTTTTCTAACTTCCTCATTATTTTTCTAAGGACAAAACTCACCCATTCCCTCTCAAAAATGTCGAGCCACCCTTGCCTCTTTTCTCTCTTTTATTTTTCTCATTTTTTCTTCCAAAAACAATTAAAATAAAACCCTAATATTATCTCTAATAATTCATAAGTAATTCTAGTTATATTAGTGGGTATTAGGAGCTAACATGCATGGATTATGTGGGTGAATAACATGGGTTTTGGGTGAAGGTTTTATCCGATCTAAAATTTATTTTAGATCCTCGACGATTAACTTCCAAAATAAGGTGACTAACTATGTCTTATATTATTCTCTTAGTAAATTAATTTGTTTTGTTATTATGATTTTATGAATATGAAAATTATGTTAAACATGTTAAACATCACATGAGTGCACTTGTATATTTATGTGTTGTATAATAAAACTAGTAGTGCGACCCGTGAATTTCACGGTCATGTTTCAAATTTTCTTTATGTATTTTTGGATTAAACTTCTCTAATCTAACTTAATCAATGACCATGTCTCTCATAAATTTCAGTCACAAGTTTAGAAAACAGAAATTTCTTACAAGTGCATGCACACTGTATCGTTATTTCTATGACATTTCATTTTTGTCTTATTCTACTCATGAGATATTACTTGACCTATTTTTATGGTACATACCCTTAAGGTTTGACCCATTTTTAACAATATGTAAGTTTTTAAGTTTGAATCCATGGTACCCTCAAACTTTAGATTTGACACTTCTCATGACCTTACTCACGTTTTATTTATAACATCGTCAAGTTTAAACATATTAATCAAAGTTTTGTTAATGTATATATCTTTATTTATAATTTATAAAATTTAAGGTAGATTTGTGTCACTAAACTAACTAATTTACTTGATTTGAAATTCCTAACATGGTAATTAATATACTCCCGAAAACTCATAAAAAAAAAAAAAAAAAAAAACAAACCATGAAATAAATTCTTTGTTCTTTTTTTACTCTAAAATAACAATTTTACCCATATCAATATACTTATTTAATAAAAATATCACACATTTTATCATCATAAATAGACCTCATTTACCCAAACTACCAATAATACCCTTAATTTTTTCACTTTTCTTAAAAATGGGTGCAAAATTCAATGGACCGCATCAACAATTTGTTGTCATTTGAGTTCATGATTTCGTCTCTAATCTTTTCAAGAATGGTTGGAAAATGAACCTAATAGTTGTACTTTGACATCAGTTTAGCAACCTCAAGTAGAAATTTTGGCGGATCACCATTGTTTGTGAGATCATCGTGTTATGGAAGAGGAGACATCCATTTTTGAAAGTTCTGGAGACTACCAGTGAAATCTGTAAGACCATCCACACCCATATTCAATATTTCATCTTCATCTCATATATTTTATTATTTCTCTCTCCAATTTTATCATCTATCTCAAATTTTCACTTTTCATCTTCATCAATTAAAAAACACCCTACATCCATAAATCTTCATCACACTTATTTTATTATTTCTCTCTCCTTATTTACAATACCCACACATTTTACATCAAAATCCACTAACCCAAATATTTTTATTACCTCAAATTTTATTAAAAATATTCATAACACATTGGAGTATTTTTTAACATCATAAAATATTACTAACAAAATAAAATATTCTTTTGTAGTTAGATTTTTAACGTCGTTTTTTTAGTCAAATTTTGAACATGACTACTCTTAAAAGGTTGAGTGGAATAAGATTGTTAGTGATATCTTAATTGATTATTTTGTCGGCTACTATTATTCGGCAAATTAGTATTATCTGCCTGAATTACGATTTTTGATTATCACTTATATTAAGATCAAATTCATCGTAATTATAATGAAAGTCACTACAATTAGTATTTTTGCTCATAGTATAATAATATATTTTTTTTTATTATCACTTTTATTTGGTTATTTTTGTAAAATAATATTTAAATTGTGAGTAAATTAATTGATAAGTGATAAGTATTTATAAATAGAGAAAATTATAAGGTTAGAAAAATAGACAATTATAAATTGAAAAAAAAAAAAAAAAAAAAAAAAAAAAAAAAAAAAAAAATGCTCTCCAACTTGCAACGAAGTACGTAGTACTAATAAAATACTCCTCTAAAGCTGCAATAATAATAAAATAATCCAACTAAAGCTGCAATACCATCTTCATCCGTCTTCGTTGGGACGAAGTCTTCGTCTTTGTCTTCCCCATCTGGTGCAGGCCTTTCTTCATCTTCCTCTTCAACTTTCAATCTTCATCTTTGACATTTTAAAGCCGCTGTGGATGGTCTAAACATGCCAAATTGATAATCGATGACATTGATGACATTGATGCTAACGTAATATTAGAGTCAATGCAATTTGAGCGTAACAATCCAAATCAAAATTGTGACAAATACTGCTACAACATACGGAGAAATATTAATAATATTGTGATAATCCTCACACATTTGAAGCAAGTAAATTAACTCAACTAAACAGAAAAATCATTCTCCAAAATATAGGAAATTTGGAGCTTCTTACAAACCCAAATAGACCCTATATTTAAACTTCAACATGGAGCAGAACAGTTTTAAGATCGGCCCAAAATCAATTTTAAAGACATGGAAATTTTTGAATTCGCAACAGAAATGAAAATTTCTTGAACTGTAAGTTTCGATTGTAGGAGTGAAACTTCCATGAGCCATTGGTAAGCATACTAAATTATGTAAATGTTAACAACTCAACCATTTTCAATTGTCCAGGATGTAATTAGCCTGTAATATTGCACGTGTATTTGGACTTGAGTCTTTTTACAATGCCCTTTTCTAGAGGCCTAAACACACATGAAATCGGAGTAAGGAGAGAATACACAATTTATCAGTTGTGAATTTTCTTTTTAAACTAAAGGCTATGTGATAGTAGTCCTTGCGGAGTACAAAATTAGGCGCAGGCGTGCATATAATTTTGGCCTAGTTAAGAAGTACTCGTAATATTTCATAGGTACACCTACATTTACTCATAATCATTTTACTTAACAAATAATAATCTGCAATTATAATAGGTAGAATTCATTGCATGTCCATTCGACACCTCTAAATGCTTTCATATTTTCAATTGTTGGGCCTTATGCATCATTGGTTAGATAATATGTTCTCCTGCCCAAAACGCTATAGTGTGAGAATTACCTCAAAACCGGCGGCAATTGAGTCACTAACTCGTAAATATTAATTCTGTGGTTAGCTGTATAATTTACCCAGCGATAAATTAACAACATTATGTGGCTAACAATACAACTTTTTGAGCAACAAACAAAGTAATTACATTAACAGGTTGTTCTCTTAATATCTACGACAATGACATTTTAAGCAACCTACAGAGTAAGTGCTCATTTTGGATGCAATCTTTCCTGAGAATTCTTATTTCCTATGATTTGGAGTAACCAAACAAACACATTAATCAACATTTTTCTAGGAATGATAAACAATACTTATATCAATATTTTTTTGTTCAAATCGAAAAGAATATTTACTCGAAAAAAAAAAAAAATATCAAAACGAAGATATTAATTGGTCCGTTTCATTCTGTAATTTTCTCGAAGGAGGCTCAATAATGCTTTAGCTCACGCACTAGCTCAAATGGTTTCGGGCTCAGTGGCTTAGTGAGCTTTTAACCTCAAGACTGTTTACACTTTTGTCAAACCAACCTTTGTTGAAATCAATTAATTGTCGTCTTGAAAGAGTTCACCTACGCCCGTGTTCCTACTTGTTCGAAGTCTCTTCTTACTCATCCATTTTGAGTACGCTTTGGAATCATATTTGGCGCAAAGAGTTCACCTACGACTGTGTTTCCATGTCATTGAACATCAAAACAGCGCGAAAAACAGAAACATTTAGCTCAGGATCACTCGTTTCATTCTCCGCCTTTCTAAGTAGCTCCAATGCCTTGCCTTTCAGTTGAACTCCTATTCAATTTTCATCAGAATCCTCTCGAGTCCATTGATGTCATGATCACCTACAACTGTGTTTCCATGTCATTGGCTGTAACTTGTACGATTGTACGAATCTTTTCTCGCTCATCCAAGTCAATAATCCGTAAAAATCTTCTCCAAACAATCTTCACTCTGAAGAAAAGAAAATAGTTAGTTAGCTGTATGAATGCATGATCAGTTTAACAACCGCTATGCACAAAAGAAGCAGATTTCAGCGAGACGGGAAAATCTATGGCTATTCCACGCGACTACGCCTTTCAAAAAAACAATAAAAGGTTGTTCAAACACTCTTGTGACCGATATCATTCATACGCAATAGTGGCAATAAGTTGAAAAATCAATGTCTATCAAAAGAAAATTAAGTTTAAGGTAATTACTTACAAGTTCATTGATGATAAGTCGATAAGATAAAGCCTACGATTTTTGCAGTGAACAGTTTGTTGTTCACAGGCCCTCCCAAATTCCATCCATTTAACCTGACTCATTAGGCTAACAACAGAAACAGATACGAACAACACATTTTCAAAAAAATTTGAAGACCCGACCCAGAAAGCTATCCTAAAACCGCTAACTACTTATCTGTGGGCCAAAAACCCATGCAAGACCCCACTAACGTTCGGTCGAAATCTAGCAATTCTGTGGGCATACTTCAAAATCGAGACAAATTTATTCCTTTTACAGCAGAAAAACGATCAATTTTACACGTCACAATTCGATTTTACGCAAATGGTTTGAAAACTACGGAGTAACAATTACAATCCACACCGACCTGAACCATTGGCTAATAATTACCTTGAGCTTAGTGTTTAGACTCAAATCAACGGTAGCACGAAATGGAAGTTTAGCGTCCCGAAATATAGTGCAGAAGGATGATTAATCATCTACAATATCAAACTTTTATAATGTAAAGCCTACATTACAAGCCAAGAATCTTGAATATTAGAATACCAGTTCAATAATTTCCCAATTTTTTCACCGAAATATGGAAATTATACACATCATAACTCAAAATTTTAGCAGATCACTGAGCATTTAGAAAGTAAATTCGCAAATTTGATCAACAATTTGAACTACACCAAGATCAAATCTTTAGAAGAAAAAAAAAATCACATAGGAACATGTCAAGAATTACTCACATAGTAATTGAAAATCGATGACAGCTTGTGAAGTTTGCGTGTGCTGCTTTACTTCCGTGTTTAGCAACAGGCAATGATATGCATAGTGAATGAGAAGCAGGCATCGGTTCTCGAGTTCGTGGAAAACACTCAGGAACCATCAGCAGGCTGATGCAATGGATTCGTTAGGGACCTTAAAAACATGGCGGTCACGATTGGAGAAAATCTACCCGTGGAGTAGTCTATTGTGGGCTTGTGGCCATGGAAATGTCAACACCCAAAAGACAACACAAAGCAACAAAATAGAAAATAAATAATACTCTGTACAAGACTTACCTGCTGGTCCATTCCAAAATCAAAGTAGTAGCGTGTTCGGCTTCGCATAAGATCACTTCCCATCATGAGCTAATAGAGAAGATCAAGTCCTTGAAGTCCAGAGTATCCAAAGGTTATCACATTTACAGGCATCGCGTACCTATCCAAACACCATCAAAACTGAATTCAGCACAACTGTCACATAACCAATACAACTAAACTGATTTATGATACTAAAACTTCAAGCAAACCCACTGGTAGCATATCCTGATATCCTCTGATCTGATCACCTATTTTTGTACGTTTGCTTTTGAATTACTCCGTAGTTCATTAAGAGTGCATATATATTTGAGTACTACTGAGTCAGGGTCTATGACAATAGATTATATTACCAAAGTACACTTCTTATATATCTCTAAATAGTCAATACGTAATCTCGATCAACCCACCCTTACCCAAGCAGCCACCACCTTCCCTTCATCAGGGTTGCACCCACTACTATCACTACGGAGTAACAATTACAATCCACACCGACCTGAACCATTGGCTAATAATTACCTTGAGCTTAGTGTTTAGACTCAAATCAACGGTAGCACGAAATTGAAGTTTAGCGTCCCGAAATATAGTGCAGAAGGATGATTAATCATCTACAATATCAAACTTTTATAATGTAAAGCCTACATTACAAGCCAAGAATCTTGAATATTAGAATACCAGTTCAATAATTTCCCAATTTTTTCACCGAAATATGGAAATTATACACATCATAACTCAAAATTTTTGCAGATCACTGAGCATTTAGAAAGTAAATTCGCAAATTTGATCAACAATTTGAACTACACCAAGATCAAATCTTTAGAAGAAAAAAAAAATCACATAGGAACATGTCAAGAATTACTCACATAGTAATTGAAAATCGATGACAGCTTGTGAAGTTTGCGTGTGCTGCTTTACTTCCGTGTTTAGCAACAGGCAATGATATGCATAGTGAATGAGAAGCAGGCATCGGTTCTCGGGTTCGTGGAAAACACTCAGGAACCATCAGCAGGCTGATGCAATGGATTCGTTAGGGACCTTAAAAACATGGCGGTCACGATTGGAGAAAATCTACCCGTGGAGTAGTCTATTGTGGGCTTGTGGCCATGGAAATGTCAACACCCAAAAGACAACACAAAGCAACAAAATAGAAAATAAATAATACTCTGTACAAGACTTACCTGCTGGTCCATTCCAAAATCAAAGTAGTAGCGTGTTCGGCTTCGCATAAGATCACTTCCCATCATGAGCTAATAGAGAAGATCAAGTCCTTGAAGTCCAGAGTATCCAAAGGTTATCACATTTACAGGCATCGCGTACCTATCCAAACACCATCAAAACTGAATTCAGCACAACTGTCACATAACCAATACAACTAAACTGATTTATGATACTAAAACTTCAAGCAAACCCACTGGTAGCATATCCTGATATCCTCTGATCTGATCACCTATTTTTGTACGTTTGCTTTTGAATTACTCCGTAGTTCATTAAGAGTGCATATATATTTGAGTACTACTGAGTCAGGGTCTATGACAATAGATTATATTACCAAAGTACACTTCTTATATATCTCTAAATAGTCAATACGTAATCTCGATCAACCCACCCTTACCCAAGCAGCCACCACCTTCCCTTCATCAGGGTTGCACCCACTACTATCACTACACGTGACCACCCTAAAACACCCCTTCAACCTCCAACAACCACAAATGACATACACTTCCTAACATAACCCCCTTCACACAGCGACTGCTGCCGCCACCTTTTTCACCATTGACATGAACGTCTCCTCGAGAAACCCTTATCTGGTGATTGAAGGTGGCAAGAATGCAAGATAGGTAGACGTTGCGGGGCTGGGAGTGGTGGTGAAGGTGGGGAAGATTGTAAGTTAAACAATAGGTAATATTGGTTGAAAAATTTATCAAAACATACCAAAGTGGGAACATTAGCTTTTAGCAAACCCATGAATGAGCTATGTTCTGTAAACAAACTTCAAATACTTGACCAATAAGCTCCATTCCACCACAAATTTTTGACCATTGTACCCATATGCCAGTATGGTTGTTATTATTAAAAGCTGACCAATTAAACCACGATAAGTGTTAAATTGGCGACATTTAAATCTCAAACTGTCAATCATATGTGTACACCATGTCGCACAATAGATTCAGTTATTCTATATATAGTTATCTGTAAATGAAGCGAAACAAACAAAGACAAAGCAAGGGTACAAACCATTAGGATGGTAGCAATGGCTAAGAGTTTGTAAGCATACTTTATTTGCTCTTCGTCTGCATCCTCTCAAGTTCTGTAAGTCAAACACACAATATCATAAAGTGAGCTAAGAAAGTACTTGAAACTGCATAATCAAAGAATTAGTTTATCTTCAATTCTATAAATCCAGAAAAAGAAGAAAAATGTCATACTATGCATCACCTATGATTTTCACGGGTCAATATTTAAGCCTTTCAGAAGCCTCTTTCATCCACCTTCTCAACTTCTGTCAACACTCCCCTACCATTAGGTAAACCCCTTGTATTTTTAAATAGAAGGATCAGTAGCTCATATGAAAGTACAGCAAGACCCTCAGTTTCGTAAATTTCGATAAATTCCAACATTGATAACCAGTTTACGGAGGCGAAGTGAAACACTACAACCGCAACGCGAGTGATTCCGCCGTAGTCCAATAAAAGGCACAAAACATATATGAAATTAATCGAAAGAATAAGATCGTCTGCAAATACAATCGAAACAATTTGATAATGGAAAAAAATACCTAAGAATCCACTAATGGCATTGGATTGAAATTTGATTGATGGCGCCAAGCATGGAACAACGGTGGTGGCCAAATCGGTGTAACGAAGTGGTATGAATATGGTGGATTGAAATTTGGATGATTGATTTTTCGAATAAGGATGACGGGATGATTGATTCTTCAACTTCTCCATCTGTTCAAGTTTATGAGGAAGCTGAATGAACGCTTGAGAAGGATGTGTTTTGTTTTTTTAAAGGTTTGACGTGGCATGGAATTGTGACGTGGCAAAAGGGAAGAGCAATTTGCTCTGCTTTTTTAAAGGTTTTGGAATCGTGTTGGTGGATGATTTAGTTTTAATAGTTATATATAGATGATAATAACTAAATAATGTGTTAAATAGAGTATTGTAGTATTATGTTTATATATTTAGTTAAATTATTTTTGAGCATTTTTAATTTATGTTCATATGATTTTTATGTTTAGTTATGTTTTATTTGAGTAGTAATCATATATAAAAATTATGTGAAATATTAAAAATGAGTTTAAAGTGAATAAAAATGAAAAATAAAAATTGTATGTTCTTATGTATATATCTCGGCAATTTGCCATTTTTTTATATATTTTTACTTTTAATTTTTGTAATTAATATGTTAGATTAAGTTAGTTAAAATGGATGTTACCATATGAAAAGAATTAATTTAGGAAAATAAATTATAAGTTATTAAAATCAAAAATGGTGTTCTTGAACTTTAATATGATCTTCATATGTGTTCTTACAATATTCATGTTGATGTTCATCCTTATTGTTCACTTTGATTATGTTTTATAATATGTTTGTTTATAATTTGTGTTTATGTTTAGTTATTGTTTTATATATTGTTAGTAATATTATATAAATCAACTTAAAACATTATAAATCATTTAGATTAAAAAGTTAGAAATTTAAAGTGTTGAAAAACACTATTCATAATTATAAATGAAATTTTTAGTAAATTTCATTTTAGTTTAAGTCGTTTTAGTATAATTAGAATAATTAAAATATAAAGACTTTAAGTTAAAAACCGATAAAATCGAAAAATGAAAATTTGAACACTACTATTGTTGCTCACGGCATTTTTGCTAATTTTAGGGTTAAAATTTGTTTTATCACTTTTTAGTTTATTGTTAATATAATTTAATTATTAGTTAATAAGTTAGAATTAAGAAATTAAAAGAAATAAATCCATTTTTACATATATATGTTCCACACGACATTCTTGTATAAAATTGACTAAATTTGACCAAAATGAAATTATCACTAAGTCACTAAAGTTAAATAGTAATTAGAATTGAATTTTAGTATAAATCGATTTAGTTATAAATGAAATATTATAAACCGATAAAAACATGTAACCGTTATAAAAATGAACTAAATCGTGTGTTACTGCCTTTGCTATCTGGACTGTTGATCTTGGACATACGGACTAAAATGAATCATCCACGTTACTATTATTTTAAAAATGAAAATCGCTAAATTTAGTTAATAGACGACTAAATTTAACTAAGTCTCATTTTAAAATAAATATCATTATCACTTTGTACAAATTGAACTTAACATTTTTAAAACTAATATTTTAAAATGAATATCATTATCACTTTTTACAAATTGAACTTAACATTTTTAAAACTAGTATTTTAAAATGAATATCATTATCACTTTTTACAAACCGAACTTAACGTTTTTAAAACTAGACTTTTAAAATATTTACAAAAATCACTAAGTACAAAACGAACCTAACGACTTTGAAACTAGAAATTTGTACTTAGGAAATAAAAACAAGTTTAGTATTATACTAAAATACCTTAAGTATAAAAATACGTATAAATATAAAAAATACGTACAAGTATAAGAATACGTATAAGTATAAAAATACAATTAAAAATACAATTAGAATACAATTTTATTTAAGTGTTTGAAAAACACTTAAATAAAATTTGACATATTAATAAACATATCAAATTAGAAATTTAAAAACGTTAATAATTAACAACACTTCAAATAATAAACGAATGTGTTATGTGATCATATGAAACCTACAATTCAAATAAAACGTTTGACGCTGAGACTAGGAGAGTCTAGTAACATGTAATATGTAAATATCAAATAAATAATGAACATTGAGTAAGTTAAATAAAAGGTCAAGCTTGGGCCTCAGATAAAGGAACGTCAATCGTAAGTGAAGTGGGGTTAAGATAGTCTTGTAGCGGATACCACTATCTCGGTCTCTGACATGGGTCATCCCGGTTAGTGTGGTTGGTAGCGACTTTATTGCTTAGCATCCCGCCCATGCCGTTACGCCTTAAGTCGTATAGCCTGTTTCGTACAAGATAATGAAAAATTCAACTCTTAGTGGGTCAGGCTTTAGGAAATAGTCGTTTTATCCTGAGTTAAGGTGCTCTATGAATAGCATAGCCTACTCTTAAATTGGATATTAGTGTATGCATACTAGACTAGGGTTTTATTCCCCTATTTCGCTAAAGTTATCAGGGCATCCGTGCCGATTTGGGCGATTATAGCGGTGGTCTCCTTGCCGTGTTTCGTTCTTAGTGGGCGCGACACTTGCATTCGTTCTTACCCTGCGTAAAGATTACTTGACGAGATTGTATCTGAAGTTCGAATCATTTCGAACACTAGAAGATGAGATGCAAGTACTATAGTATTCGGCGTGGTTTACGAGTCGAGTAAGCCTCTGCACTATGGAAGTGAGATGCAATCGATCAGAGTACAAAGGCCTACTCAGTGGTCAGGCTCGTAAGCAGTATGTGTTGTTTGTTGTATGATTAAATGAGAATGAGTGTGTACCATCTTCGAAAACTAAAGACCACAACTTTCTGAATTGAATCGAGTCTGCATGATGTGAATGATACGATATGTATGTTTGATTGCGATCCGATATCGCCTTGTAATGCCATTGAATTATTGTGATACTATTGCTATGCTATTATGTGTTATTTGCCTTCATAATTGAATATCATGCTTATATGATTTATCGCTTTAAACCGCATGCTTATTATGACTTATATGTCTTTATATGCTATATGTATTAAGCATGTTTATGTTTTTATCATAAATGTTTATAAAGCGATAATATTAAACCAAAGTAATTGAAATCGAGGGTAAGTATGAGCATAGCTAGTCACTTTGTCGCTCAATGAGCATCCCATCGATTTATTGTGCAGGACGTTCGTGGACCAGGAGCTGGGTTTTGGATGGAGCCACGAGACGTTTTTATTGTTTTTCCTTAGTTGTTTCGAGAGAGATGTAATATATATAACGCTACTCTTTTGAATTTCCGTACTTAGAGTTGTTTTATTCAACTCTTAAACGATGTTTGTAACATTTGGGTTTTTATTGTATAATTAATGACGCTGGTTTAAGACTTAATTAATTTCCGCCTTAATAATTAAAGTCGACTAAAAACCAGGTTGTTACAATAACAATGTAAACAACAAGATCATCACAAGTTAGGCCTCATACATGCTAAAATACAACTAGATCACACCTAGTTACCTTTGTTGAGATCAAAACCTTGCTACTCCTCTTCTTCTTCAATCAAGATAGTGTCTCCTTCCTCCAAATCACCTTCTCCTTTGAATATCCAAGCCAAAACACACAAGCAATGAATACACAACTTAATAACACATAAAATAATACAAAATCAGAAAAATAAAAGGACTAAAAGAGACCATATACCGAAGGAATAGACTAGGGAAGATCTAGGATAAAGGGGATGAGAGCTTGGATGAATAAAAATGGTGTTTTGATGAGATTAGAGAGTTTCTTGTGGGAGAATTATGAAGGATGAATGTGGATGTGATTAGGGATGAGTTTAGGAAGTTAGAAATCAGATTTCAAGGTTGCTATGTTTAGGAGTTAATAAGATATCTTATGCCTTGATCAAAAAGCTATCCAAGAAGCCCTAAACCTAACCCGAGCTGGGGAATTCGGCTCGGCCTAGGGTGGGCCGGATCAAACTGACTTCTAAGAATTTGGCGATTCTTGACAGTGTCGAAAAAATCTGTGATTTAGCCTTTTGAATCACCTGAATCGGAGTTCGTATGAGGAAATTACACCGTTTTTAAGTTAATTACTCCGTTTTTAAGTTCTGACTACAGTGTAGCTCAATCCACGCGACAAGTGAACTGAATTTCTCGAGCTAAAAATGAGAAAATCAAGAGATATGAATTACGAATATTATTGAGACGAATAATTAATATTAGGAAAAGTCGGGGTGTTAAACCTATTTCTTTACTGCCACATGTTTCACTCTGATAATTACATTCTTAGTTACTAGCAGACATCTTTGATTTCCTCAAAACTCATCTTTTACGATTAAATACCCTATTCTTCTATTTTCTTATCAAATGATAATACTCCTATTTTCCTTCCAAATGTATTTTTGCATTTCCCTTTATTGTTAATGACGCTTGCTTTTAACAATATTTGTTTGACTGCTCAATCCCTTTGAAATTTTAATTTATCTATTTCTTGATGATTTATTGTCTTAATTTCTTTTTGGTTAATACGAATTTAATCATTTGATTATTCTACTTTAAAATCTTACTCTTTCGTTTGACCTTTCGAAATATCTAGAAATTTAACTCTTAAAGTCTTTGATTCGTACTGATTGATCAGCTGGAGTAAGAAACTTGAAGCCGAATTGCGAATGTATGGTCCTACCATCAGAGCACGCAGCGGAAGCTCCTAATCTAAGTCACCTACCGTATTCGTAGGGATGACGTCTTTCAGCTTGTTAGCTACGCTTGTCCTTAGTTCCTTCTAGTTCTTGATCTTATTATACAGTTGTTTTAAAACTATCAGCTCGTGATTACAGTTTGAGTTTCTTTTTCCCCAATAAAATTTCTTATTATGTTCATCCTCATCTTTTTCAATAGATCGTGCTGAAATAATTTCTAAACTCTTTTATTTCAAGAATGTTTTGATCGATTCTATTAACAAAACCTATTTTTGTATAATTGTGCTATAATGGTTTGTTTGTCCTTCTTGAACTTTCTTATTTTGTAACTATGTTGAGGAAAATTTTAATCGGTATCGCTTTACTTTACCATTCAATTTTAAACGCGTCAATACATTTTGATGGGTTTTTACTCAATCAAATTTGAAATGATTGACACTTATCTACTGCTTTCACTTTTAATCAAAACCTCTTTGTTATCCTAAACATTCTTTTATTAAATTTTATAATTTGAGCATTTGGTTTATTTGTATATTATTTATTCTACCTGGTATTTTAGTAGCTTCATTTTTCTAAATTCGCTGTCGTTTTGAAACTCAACATTGAGACTTCTCCTTTCAATCGTATCTTTTGATCATATTCTATATCTGTCAAACTTTTCGGGAATTACCTTTTCGTCTCTCATTCATAGCGAAACCAATTTGAGTTCTTTGTTGGAAACGAGTCTTATGCCTTCATGTGTGAACTCTTAATGAATATTTCTATCTTCTCTCATCGTTTCATTTTAAAAATTTCTTTTGTCTAATTGGTGGTTGTTGAGCAGCTTCTTGCAAAAGATTTATTATGTCATATTTTTTACTTAATTCGTTTCATTCCTTCTTTTCTTTCTTATTCATCATAACTCATCACTTTTATATCATGACCCTGTCGATCACCTTTTAGTCTTGTCATTCGGGTCTTATGTCATTCCATCCCTTAGGTTTCCCTCTAGTGGCTACTTCAGTTCTATTGCCTTTGAGCCGACTTTTTAAGACGCCGATCTTCTATTATTTTTCACTCCTTCCCATAGCTATTCACGTTCTCAATTTTGTAAAAGCTCTTGATGTATTAACATCAATCTTGTTCTTGATTAATTTCTATAATCGTATTCCTCGACATCTAGCCGTAAGGTGCTTCACCCTTATCTAGCTCGAGATCTGATCCTTAGGCTGTCGCTGTTATTTGAGTCATAGATGATAGAGTTTGGTTAATAAATAGTTGATAGTATGAGTGGTTTACTAGCTAATGCACATGGTTGGTCGTTGTAACTTTTGAGGATTCTTAGTTTTGCGATTCTTAGCTAGTGTATCTTGAGACCGTTTTATAATTATGAGTTAATGCACATGTGATTCTTTGTCTTTGAGATTAATGATTTAATTTATGGTGAGCGAACGTTAGGGAGATTATAGTATCTGCGTAGGGAGTATTTTTAGGACTTAGTTATGTTGCTAGATGAGTTGTGACAATCATGAGTTAGTGAGAATTGGGAAGTGATATTGTGATGAGCAATAATCGGCTTTGAGGAAAACTTAAAGGTTATAGTGAGCACAATAAAACTGTGGAGTTTGTACCTTAAAGGATAATGTAGGAATGACAAGTGTGCATCTTGTGGTTTTGTGTATCTATTAAGTATAAGGAAATTGATTAATGGGAGGAGAGAATTCGAGGTCAGTAAGGTGGTAACGTTTGAGGAAGGTATGGATAAACTTGTGTATGGTAACAATGGGTTGAGAGTGTAGTAAGCTTTTGACGACACATTTTGATAGTTACTGGATAATATACTTTTGATTTGGGGTTGAGACGATACGGTATGACGTAATTATGGTTATTTCATTGTGGAGAGTGTGGATAGATGTGAGAAGCGATATAGACTTGAGCTTGGATCACGTTATGATTGAGGGTATGAGGTTTGTCTTTGGCATTGATTTGAGGATTAGTTTGTGCGGCAATTGTATTGGTGACGTTAGTTAGGATGTCCGCGGTTTTAAAATGCGTTTGGAGTGTGGTAAGATATTTGGATTGAGATACTATGTTGAGTTGATATGGACATACGAAGCTAATAATAGTCAATTTGGGTTGGTCGAGCATACGATGTATCTATGGTATACAAGTTTACATAAACTAGCGATCCACATCCGAGCAGTTGGTGATATTGAGCTAATATAAGCGTCGTTAAGCGTGTCTATGCCCCTGTGATCAAGGTGAGTAGAGTTAGCTATTCTAGTCTTGAGGACCATAAGAGTAGGTAGTTTTCTTAACCCTTTGGCGGTATTCTTTCGTTCTCAAGTTTCGAGGACGAAACTTCTTTTTAGGTGGTGAGATTGTAACACCCCGACTTTTCCTAATATTAATTGCTCGTCTCAATAATATTCATAATTCATTTCTCTTGATTTTTCTCATTTTTAGCTCGAGAAATTCAGTTCACTTGTCGCGTGGATTAAGCTATTCTGTAGTCAGGACTTAAATACGGAGTAATTAACTTAAAAAACGGTGTAGTTTCTTCATACGAACTCCGATTCAGGTGATTCAAAAGGCTAAACTGCGTATTTTTTCGACGCCGTCGCAACTGCCAAATTTTCAGAAGTCAGTCTGGACCGGTCCACCCTGGACCGAACCGAAACCCCCAGCTCGGGTTGGGTTTAGGGTTTTTGGGTAGCTTTTTGATCAAGGCATTATATATCCTATTATCTCCTAAACATAGCAACATGATAATCTGATTTCTCCCTTCCTAATCTCATCCCTAATCCCATCCTTATTTATTCCCCTTAATCCTCTCACAAAATCTCTCTCAAAGCTCCTAAAACTCCATTGTTATTCATCCAAGCTTTCATCTTTTGTGCCGTAATTCTTTCCTAGTCTTTTCCCTTGGTATATGACCTCTTTTTATCTCTTTTATTTTCTGATTTTGTATTATTTTATGTGCTATTGTGCTATGTATTCATTGCTTGTGTGTTTTGGCTTGGATCTTCAAAGGAGAAGGTGATTTTGAAGAAGGAGACACCATCTTGGTTGAAGAAGAAGAGGAGTAGCAAGGTTTTTGATCTCAACAAAGGTAACTAGGTGTGATCTAGTTGTATTTTAGCATGTATGAGGCCTAACTTGTGATGATCTTGTTGCTTACATTGTTATTGTAATGTTTGCTTGCACATCTTGTTGTTTGGTTGATGTTTGATCATGATTTCATGCTAGAAACTATGGCCTCATACTAGGGTTTGTCGTATTATCATCATTAATTGCATAATTCACATATTGTATCATTAATCATGCTTGTAAATCGATGAAAAACGAATTGGTGTTGTGTTGTTGAGTTGGCCGAATGTTAAGAGTGAGGGCCGTGGCCCTTGCTTGGTTTTCTCCTTTTGTTTTCTTCTTGTTTTGGCTTAATCATGTTGAATTTTGATGTTTGTGTTAATCACCTTAAGATAAACCGTGAGTTAAGAGGATTTGATTAAGTCTAGAAGTGCATGTATGCATGTTTTAATGAATTGATCACATAAATTGTTAATGGACCACATGCGAATTGAGTTTGATGCATGAGATCGGGTTTGTAGTGTGGTGGCCGTGTGATTTGTGCTCATGCCGTGAGGCATGTGTGTGGGTATGCGTGCGTTTGTCGCTTGTTTGAGTCCTGGCATGTCTTAAAATGTTAACTATGCTTTATTGAATCGGGTTACTCTTTGATTGATCACTAAACACTGAATTAAGAGCATGTCAATTGAATTTATGACTTGTAATATAATTTGATCGTTATGTACTCCGTATGTATGGTTGGTTGTGATTGTAATGAGGCTTGTGTATGTATGAGTATGGTTGTTGTGGTTGTATGGTTGTGTTGAAAGTGTTGGAGACAGGTTAACAGGTTAACAGGTTATGCGTGGGTTAAGTTTGCACATGGGTACTGTTCTGGCACATGTGTGAGGAGATACAACGTCCTAGGACGGACGGATACCGCTCATGGTCCCCTCGGCTATTCTTGTTGTTTAGCTAGAGCTATCATGGGTTCTCAACCAGAAGGGTTAGAGACTATGGTTATTTATGTCGTCACCGTTCTTGTTGCTCGGTGGAATTTGGCCAAATTTAGACTTGTGATTATTGAGGAACTTCTTGTTGTTGTTCCGTCATAGGGTTTGGGTGATTCTTGTTGCTTCACCCGGGGTGATTCTTGTTGCTTCACCCAGTTCTCCGCGCTTACTCTCGCAATTGGTTGGAAGAAAGATCGTCATGAGTGCTCGATTGGTTTGGGCACGACTTGGTTGTGCCATGTGATTTGGTTACTTGTGTGTTATTGTACCATTGTTGTATGTTGTTATTCATGTTTGTTTGTACTTTGATCATAGGCCGTAGGCCAGGTGAGCTTGTTTGCATTGTTGTTGTCTACGTTTGTTATGTTAAAATATGACTGGGGAGCACCTAGTTACTCCCCACTGATTGTGGTTGTTGCCTCTCTTTTATAGGTACGCGCGAGACGGGATTGAGTGAGTTGGTGCGAGGATATGACAGTGTATTACCTTAGAAGAGACGTGTTTTCGTTTAGACTCTTTGGACTTGTATTTTGGTTTTGTTTTAGCCTTCCTTTCGAACCTTAGACTTTTGTTTTGGATTTGGTTTGTACGGGGTATTTATTCCCCGCTTCTAGGCCTCAAGGCCTACCTTTTTATCGTTGTTTAGTTGGTTAGTGAGTAATGATCCGGATTCCACGGTGTTTCCGCCACCGTGGCTCGCTTTTATTTTCCTTTTATTTTATAAATCCTTTCTGTTTCTTTATTTTATTTTGTTGGAAAAATCCGGGTTATTCTGATTGTAACAATCTTGTTGTCCGAGGTTATTGAGTAGGGTACCGTTGAAGAGGTTCATGTGTTGGCTCAAGTGACATAGAGCTTAAAAGGATTGTAAGTACTACTCATATCAACAAGATCGTCTTCTTTTGGTGGCTCATCTTAAGAACTCTTGATTAAGCGTGCTTCTTTGGAGAGTAGTCTTAGGATGGGTGACCTTCAGGAAGTTCTCAGGATGCGCACGCAGTGAGGACAAAGTGCGCATTTGGAAAGGGCCCGTGTTGGTGCAGTGGCGATGTACGCAGCCTGGCGAGCTACTGTGAATGACATTTCGGCCTTTAGTTGGGGCCGGGGTGTTATAAATGGTATCAGAGCAACCCAGCGACCGTGTGGTCGAACCCTGTGTCTTGTTGGCCAGGTACGCACCTAGCTGGGGAGGATTCTGGAATGCTATATTGTAAGTAGCGACCAGGCGCAACGAGGACGTTGCGTTCTTCAAGTGGGGGTGTGTAACACCCGGTGTTGTCCGAGGTTATTCGGCCGTACCCGTTGAAGAGGTTCATGTGTTGGCTCAAGTGACATAGAGCTTAAAAGGATTGTAAGTACTACTCATATCAACAAGATGCATCTTCTTTTCTGGTGGCTCATCTTAAGAACTCTTCAGTTATGCGTGCTTGCTGGAGAGTAGTCTTAGGATGGGTGACCTTCTGGGAAGTTCTCAGGATGCGCACGAGTGAGGACAAAGTGCGCTGGAAAGGGCCCGTGTTGGTCTGTGGGCGATGTACGCAGCCTGACGAGCTACCGTGAATGACATTTCGGCCTTTAGTTGGGGCCGGGGTGTTACACACAGGGAGAAGGATGTAGTCAAGAGGATCGCTTAACTAAAGCAGGTCATACTCAAAGGTTACAAATGGGTTGATGTTTTGAAGGTCTAAACTAAAAGCAATGAAAGCAAAGAGTGTAAAAGTATAAGAGAGGGGAGATTAGGGCATCGGGATCATGTGACATCGATTCAGGAACCAACTAAAGAGGGCTTATCAATCGATTGAAATCATGCAAGCGATTAGGCTTTAGAAAATACTCTCTCGAGTCAATTTTAACCTTAAGCAAATTCAGCGGGCTCTCGCTACGTACTAAATTCAACTTATCGATTATGCGTGAGTCTAGTTTCAATTAGGCTTTCGATCTTAAATTGAAACAACCTAAATTCAATTCAATAAAGGCGTCCCTAAATTCAATTGATAATAAAACGCGTAGGAAGAAATCGACTTGCACAAATTCAATCAATAAAAGCAATTAAAACATGTTCCGAATCAATCTCACAATCACCCTAAACCCTAATTGAGAATTAGCTATGCATAATTAAAGTCACAACAAAGCAATTAAAACAACACATGATGAATGAAATAGCAAATGAATTAAACCTGAGATTAATCTTGAATTGTAGTAAGGATCGATCTTTGCAAGTAATTAAATCTAAACTAAGGTTTTTAGAGAGTTTAAAAGAGAGAAAAGTACTTCTAATTCTAAAGCAGAGAAAAACTAGAATGAAAAGATCATCAATAAACCCTAACTCGAGCCTATTTATAGGCCACGAAAATCCGGAGAATAAAAGCAGGTGAACCGATCGGTTCGGGGCTGAACCGATCGGTTCAGGGGTGGGAACCGATCAGTAATCATAAAACCGTGCGGTTCTAAGGTTCTCAGAAATTTGCAGCAACTTTGGCTCATAAAACTGTGCGGTTCTAGGGGGTAAACCGATCGGTTTGCATAGAACCGTGCGGTTCTAAGGACTTCCAGCAATTCCAGCAACTTTTGTTCTTGTTTCACGTATTCAGAACCTATAGGTTTGCTCTGAACCTATAGGTTTGACGTCACAAATCATCGTATGGCCTCCAAATCAACTCTCGGGCTTCGTCTTGACGTCACGATACTCGTAAATGCTCCAATTGACTCAGGTTTTAGCTCAAGACCGCCAAAACCTGCAAAATATGAACGAGGAACAACAGTATCGCAATATAAAGCATATAGCTCCTAAAATAATAATGAAATCGAATAAGCGCGAGCTAAAAGCGACTAAAACGGGGGTATAAAAGCTATATAAATGACATACATCATGAGTCCTTCGACAAGTTCAAGGAATTCCAGAATAAGGTTGAGAACCAACTGGATAGAAAGATAAAAGCACTACGTTCAGATCGTGCACTACTACAAAACTTGCAATAGACATCCCACTTTTTTACTAATACACATCAAACTTACATCTAATGTTAAGTTGAGTGATGTCTATTTAAGGTCAATAGACATCAGACTTAAGTCTGATGTATATTTGATCAATAAACAACAGTTGTATAAATGTCTAATGTCTATTAGCTTTATAAACATTAGAGGTTTTCAAAAATCTGATGTCTATTTTCTTAATAAACATCAGTTGAGGATAAAAGTTTGATGTCTATTCAACTACTAAATAGCAAAAAAAAAAAATATATATATAATATTGGCAATAGTTTCGCGCATTCAAAATTAGACACTATTGTATTCATTAAAATAAAAAATAATTTCATCCTAATACAACATTCTGTATTTTGGTCTCCACGACCATTATAATAGTAACCAAAAACAACCTACAATATATCGCTATTACATTCTAAACATCAATGAAATCATACCTATTACTTTTACTCTATACGATTTAAATAACAATTAAACGAGATCCACATGTCTGTTTTCTCCTCCAACTCTTCGTGCTTGATGGTATGTGACCTTCTAAGTACGCCAATATAGTGTAGAGCATTCTTCATCTCTAAATTTGACAAACGACAGGACAAAAACAATAAATGCAAAGGTAAAACAATTTGTAGCATGACAACATAAGAGTATCCGTTGATTATACACATCATATTACCATTCTAGAATATAATTATTAGTAAAGCTAAATTAAAAATGAACTTTAATTTGCCTATGAAAAACAACACATACAATTATAAAGAGTAAATACGGAGTAAGAACAATTGACGATTCATTCAGTTAAGAAAATTAGGAAGTAATATCGGGAAAAAAAGACACCAAAGACAAATGCAATGATCAAAGACAGAGGCACTGTAATAACAAAGAAGAAAGGCAAAAGAACGCAGATAGAAATAACAGAATAACGCAAAAGAACGCAGACAAGAATAACAGACACAAAGAACTGACTACAACACCAACAAAAAAAAAAACAACACAAACAACAATACAAAGATAACAACGCAGACATCAGGGTTGAGACCGCAACAACATCAATGCGCACGAAAACGATGCGCGGCAGCAGCACAACAAAATGATAACAACATGCATACTGGACTATGATACCTTATATATATAGCAGCAACGTAATAAATACTTTTTCAATTCCTCATTTTTGACAATTATATAAGAACTAAATCATCAAAATCACAATATGATGAACCTAATTTGATATTTCCCCTAGTCGAACCAAATCATCACAATATCTATCGACACAATCATGATTGATAATTAAAATCTAATTTGATTTCAAATCAATTCTATCAACACCAAATTGTAAATAAGAAACCTTAATACTAATATGGAGAAGCAATTACAAGAGGAACTCATAGAATTAGGCTTAATTACAGTCAATCAAATTTAATCGGACTAATGTAAAAACGAGATTATGAGAAAAAAAATAAAGATCAGACGAATTACCACTTAATATTTTCGCGTGCTTGCAACGGTCGAGTTGAACTATCGTACTGGTCACCGGTACGAGGTGTCGCCGTGGTGTTGGTATTTGGCCGTAGGCCGGTGGTTGGCAATGGGGATTTGATTATGGTGTTTAGCAGTGGTAAGTTGATGGTGGTTTTCAATGAATTAGAAGAAGGTTAGGTTTTTTTTTGGGGTAAGATTAGCGCGGGTTTATGTTAGGGGAATGAGGTTTTGTTTTTTATTCTTTATTTAAATTTAAATTGAAATTTAAAATTTTAATTCAATTTGAAAATTTAAATATTTAGAGTGATTAATCAATAGACATCTTTTTTTTTTTTAATGTTTATGGTTGTATGATGTGTAAATATGTAAAAATGAATAAGAATGCAAATCTGTCTTTATTTTGTCTGATGTATATATTTAAACATCTATTTGTCACTATAAAAATGATGTTTATAAATTATCTTATATACATCAGATATTTTAAAAATATGATGTATATGTTTACATATCAGATTTTTAAAAAACGTCTGATGTCTAATGTAACTTAATAGACATCATAGTATTTAAGGTTTGTTGTATATATTTTTATACAAGTGTTTTATGTAACAACCTATGTCTATAACTTACATAAAATTTTAAAAACATTAATAGATATCAATATTCTAAAAATTAGATGTCTATTAGGTGATGTCTATAACGACTTTTGTAGTAGTGGTGGTGGCGAATATTTTTCAACTGAGTTTGATCGACACCTGAAAGACCGCGGAATAGTACTACAGTTAACTCCACCCGGAACACCACAACTGAATGGTGTGTCCGAACGCAGGAATAGAACTTTACTTGATATGGTTCGATCCATGATGAGCCACACGGTTGTACCTGACTCATTATGGGGCTATGCTCTTTTGTCAGCTGCTCTTATACTTAACCGAAGTCCGTCTAAAGCTGTTGACAAGACTTCATACGAGTTATGGAAGGGAACAGTCCCTAACTTGTCCTTTATTCGGGTTTGGGGGTGCGAGGCTTATGTCAAGTGGAGACACAAGGATAAGCTCGGCCCGCGATCGGTCAGGACATACTTTATTGGTTATCCAAAAGGGATGTTTGGTCATTACTTCTATTCGCCTACCGAACACCAAGTTTTTGTTGCGTTTAGTGCGAAGTTCTTAGAGAAAGAGTTTCTCGAAGACAAGAGAGGTAATAGAACCTTCGATTTGTCGGAGATTCCTGAACCAACAACCGAGCAACCAATGGAGGAAACTGTTCATTCTTCGTCTGCTGCGGTTAGTATTCCCTTGGAACCCAGGAGGTCAGGTAGACTCTCCATTCCTCCAGATAGATACAACGGTATGGTCGAGGAGAATGGGAGAGACGACGTTTTACTCCTTGAGAGCAACGAACCCGTAACTTATAAAGGTGCCATGACATGTTCTGACTCAAAGCTATGGCAAGAAGGCATGCAATCTGAGATGGACTCTATGTATGAGAACAATGTATGGGATCTGGTTGACTTACCTGATAAGGTTCGGCCTCTTCAGTGCAAATGGCTTTACAAGATAAAGCGATTTGTAGAAGGACATCCAGATATATACAAGGCACGATTAGTGGCAAAGGGTTTCACTCAAGTGCAAGGGTTGCACTATGATGAGATCTTTGCACCCGTAGTCATGCTTCGTTCCATTCGGATTGTCTTAGCGATTGCCGCCTTTCATGGCTATGAAATTTGGCAAATGGACGTGAAAACCGCCTTCTTAAACGGTTATTTGGAGGAGGAGTTGTACATGGTACAACCCGAAGGTTACACAGATCCTAAAAATCCTACGAAGGTTTGCAAGCTTAAGCGTTCCATCTATGGACTTAAGCAAGTTTCACGGAGTTGGAATCATCTCTTCGACCAAGTGATAAAAGAGAATGGATTCACTCGATCGGTCGAAGAACCATGTCTATATATCAAGTCAAGTGGGAACAAGATTGTCTTCCTAATACTATATGTCGATGACATACTTTTGATTGGGAATGACATACCTCTATTAACTTCGGTAAAAGTTTGGTTAAAGAACCATTTCCAGATGAAAGATCTAGGCGAGGCACAACGAATTTTGGGGATCCGTATCTATAGAGATAGATCACGACGGATGTTATCCCTCAGTCAGGAGTCTTATATAGATAAGATTCTTGAGAGGTTCAGCATGACCAACTCCAAGAAGGGGAGCCTTCCAATGATCTCTGGAGTGCAATTGAGTAAAGCTCAAGCACGAAAGACATCGGAAGAGGTCGAACGCATGAGTCGGATTCCTTATGCATCAGCTATAGGATTGATCATGTATGCCATGATATGCACACGTCCGGACGTGGCATATGCATTGAGTATGACGAGCCGATACCAAGGCAATCCAGGTGAAGCACCTTTGGATGGTCAGAAAGAACATTCTTAAGTACCTACGGAGGACTAAAGATTGGGTATTGACTTATGGAGGAAACTTGAGCTATCTTGCTTGATCAGTTCTGTGGATGCTAGTTTCCAAGCGGATCGAGATGACTCGAAGTCTCAATCTGGATTCGTTTTTACTCTTAATGGTATTTGCGATCATTTGGAAAAGCTCCAAACAAACTGTTATAGCAGATTCAACGAATGAGTCCGAGTACTATGCTGCTTCAGAGGCTGCAAAGGAAGCTATATGGATGCGTTAGTTCTTACAAGGACTAACTGTAGTTCCTAGTTCGAATGTCCCGATCAACATCTATTGCGACAATAGTGGTGCCATCTTCCAGGCGAAGGAGCCGAAGTCCAGAAACAAGTCTCGGCACATGCAAAGAAAGGCTCACATGATCCGAGAATACGTGGAGCTGAAGGAGATAGTGATTGACAAGATTGCTACAGATGATATCGTAGCAGATCCTCTCACTAAACCATTAAGATATGATAAGCATGAAGGGCACGTTATTTCCATGGGAATTAAGCGTGTTCCTAAGTTGTATTAGTTGTTTGTATGGATTAGACACCTGTATTTCCTAAAACTACTAATAAAATTATCGTTTTGTTTTATATATTGTTTTTCATGAGGGTTGTGCAGACAACGCTGAACACCTCAAAGTGAACTGAATTGCTTTATATTTTTCTTTGATCCGTGATCGCCTACACGAGCTGATAACTCAGGCAATTATTTTGTGACGTCGATTGATGGTGGGTTCAACTAGCCATAAGTCAAACTGTTGACTGATCGATCACAGATGCGGGTTTACTGAAATCGCGCAGGACAATTTTGTGACGACAACATGGAGTCCAAAATGTTTCAGAACATTAAGTGCCGGGTCGTGGATAGGACATCCATAGTGTTCCTAAAGTCGATTCTTTTGACTATCGACTGTCTCTTGAGATTAGGGCAGATTTTGGGTGACTTTGGTTTCTTTCTCACGGTCGACCGTAACAGGCGGCCAAGTAGATTTTCACTGGGTCATTTCATGCTGCGCTTACATCTGCCGAACTTGAGTTGAGGAAAATATCCAACTTCTATCGAGTTATAGTACTTTTCTCAGGGCCACTCGAGGAGTTGTAACTGAAAATGCATGACCATGCTCGAATAATGATTCGTTTATCAGTTAAGTTACTCTCTAGTCGGGGAAACCACTTTTGATACTGATCAAACGTAAACTACGACCTTTGTGAATACGGACTTTGCAAATTAGTTTACATTGAGTGGGAGAAATTTATTATGGATATGAGAATCGGGTATCGCACATACACTTGTACGGACAAGTGGGAGATTGTTGGAGCTAGTGTCCTCCACAGTTAGTGCAATAACATAAATAAACCTCTAAAGGTACACAGGGTACATTTTGTATTTAATCAGTTGATTAACGTTTATCGATAACGGTTGGCTTGCTAGATAAGTTTGACGTTATCGTCATACAGATGGCGGTGATCAACTGGCCCCTAAGAGTCACACCTAAAGGATGTGTTTGAGAGATGTGATTATTTGAGAAAATAATCATATCGATGCCTTATTTAATGACTAAAAGGTTAGTCAGTGTTGTTGACTAAAAGGTTAGTCAAATATGACTAAGAGTTAGTCAAAATTGATAATGAATATTATTTAATAATGATTAAATGATTTAAGATGAGAGAAATTAGTTGTAATTCGTAAATTGAATATAAAAGGTTATATTTAATTATTACGTATAATGTTGGCTAATTAGTTTTAAACAGTTATAATTAATTAGCAAATTATAAATATACGGACATTTATGATTTTTTATAATATATGGATATTATAATTACATTATATATTAAAAGCTAATGAAACTAATTAAATGTGTTTGGATAAATCTTTTAATTAGATTGGGCTTTTAAATTTAGAGGTGGAAAAGTCCACCTCCCATCCATTTTGGACGTGTGATGTGTTAAGGGGAGGGGGAGTTTGCTTCCTCTCTACTTAACCTAATCACTTCCTAAACTCATCCTAAGGAAAAACCCTAATTCATTCCATCATAGCACACAACACAAAAACCTAGAGAGAAAAGTTGTTTTCTTCTCTAATTTCTCTAGCAAATCTAAAGGGCATATCTTGACTCATCTTGGGTGTTATAATTAGGGGATACCATCTTTTTGGTATTGTTCTTAGGCCAAATCTCAAGTTTTGAAAGGTTATTTCTTAATCTATATACTATGTTATGCAATTTCAATTTATGACTATAAATCACTGATGTAAGGCGAATTTGTGAGCCTAAGAAGCGGTTTTTAGTGGAGTTTATGCAAGTTTTGAGGCACTCTTGGCGGTAATTATGGATAATTCGACTCATCGGTCATTTGTTGCAAAATATGGCATTTAGTATGTGAAACCGGAGACTTGAAGAATCGGCGTAAAACGTATCTCATGCAAGCTTCGGAACGGGTTCGAAAGCGCGAATCAAAAGACGAGTTGGAATGTCATCCTAGCCACCACGCCTACACTTGAAGACCCACGACGGACCATGGAGACGGAGCGGAGTGCAAGCGACGGAAATCGGAGCAAAAACGAGTGAAAGAATGCAAAATCAGCCGAGAAAATGGAGTTGCTCCTTCAAAGGAGCTGCTCGCCCCAGAGAGCGGCCCGCTCTCTCTCAGGAGCTGCTCGCCCCAGAAGAGCGGCTCGCCCTCCCACAAGAGCGGCTCGCTCCACCTGAGCGGCCCGCTCCCGATCTGGAGCGGCTCGCTCTCCCTGTTACGTGTTTTATTTTTCCGTATTTTGTATTTCGATCCTTTGTTTTATGGGAGTATATATACTTCCTTTCTTGAAAAACACTACTTATCTTTTATTTTAGGCAGCTTTGGAAGGAGAATTAAGAGGGAGATTAGGTTAAGTTTTCAAATAATTACTCTTTAATTAGTTTTTAGTTTGATGTTTATGGATTTTCTCAAGAATTTGGTTTATGTTTGGATGATTATAGGTAACTAAATTCCCTTGCTTTTGGTGTAATCTTTGGGGTTTCAACCCTCTTTTTGATCAATGTGAGAAAGATTTCATCTTTACTATTTCATTTGAGTATTTACTTCTCTTAATGCATTGTTTTTACACTATTTTTGGTTTTGTGACTTGTGTTGATCTATTGTTGCATTTCCTTGAATTATATGCTTGAAGATTTTGGTTGTTCATTGTTTGGATGCTCTTAATCCATCTTGTGTGCATTATTATCATGTATTATGTGTGGTATGTTGATTCATCCTCTTATAATCATGTTTTGAGAAGTAAAGTGTGAATCTTTAATGCGAAACTATTTCATGTCGATTCTTGAATGTGTTTTCATTAGGTTTTCATACATTCCTCTTATGTTTACTTGTGCATGAGTTGCATGAATACATTTGAATGTTGTTTCATCGTGTTTTTAATGCAATTTTCACCTTGGTTTGCCGATTCATTCTTGGGCGTGTTCATGCATTGTAAGTGTTTGAGGAATTGCTTAAGTGAAGAGTAGTTTCATATTTTTATACTCACTTGATCAATTGGTGTGTGTTGGAACCTTGTGTGATTACACCAAAAGTGCTCCTCTCATCTTGTTTAATCTCTTTTATATTACTTGCATTTTAGTTTTCGAATAAATCAACCCTTTTAAACCCCCCTTGTTTACTTTATTTTGTTTCGTGACATTAGCCTAGATATCGTCTTCTCTTGGGTTCGACCCTATTCTTGCCACTAAACTACTTACTTGTGTGAATTGAATAGGTTTAATAATTTGTTAATTTGGCCCCTTTTATTAGCGACGTAAAAGGCGCGTCAAATTTTGGCGCCGTTGCCGGGGAAGGCATTAGGCTTTCTTGTTTTCTTCTTTGCTAGTTAGTTAGTTAGTTAGTTGTGTAGTTTCCTAGTTTTCCTAGTTCTTCTCTTTTGCATAGTTGTTTGTGTAGTTAATTATTGCTAGCATCTTTTAGAGAGTATTTATTGTTGCTTTTATTGCTAGTGTAGTAGCTTTTAGTCCTCTTTGTAACCCAAACTTGAGTCTCACTCAAGTGTTGGGTAGAATTTTACCTTTTTAGTGTTGTTTTTATTTTGTAGGTTATTTCTTCTTGCATGTACCCAACTAGGTCATCTCGACCTCCAATTGCGCCCATTGATCTAGAGATCGAAAAGACGTTACGAGATCTTCGTCGAGTAATTGGTGAACCTTCTACGCCCGACGATATTGTCTTCGAGTTGGATCGCGAAGGAGAAATCGTAGACGACATCGAAGGTTTTCACAACATATTTGCCGTACCCGAAGAGCCTCAACCTTTAAACATGGCGGGACCACCCGAAAATCGCACGTTGAGACAACTTACCGCTCCCGATCTCACACAACAACCGTTGTGCATCACTTTTACACCGAACGAGGAAGGGCAAAACCATGCCTTGAAGTCGGGAATCATCCACCATTTGCCTAGCTTCTACGGTAGAGCGGGAGATTGTAACAACCTGGTTTTTAGTCGACTTTAATTACTAAGGCGGAAATTAATTAAGTCTTAAACCAGCGTTATTAATTATACAAATAACCCAAATATTACATCATCGTTTAAGAGTTGAATGGAACAACTCTAAATACGGAAGTTAAAAGAGTAAAGTGTTGTATATATTACATATCTCTCAAAAGCAACAAAAGTAAAGCGTAAAAACGTCTCGTGGCCCCATCCAAAATCCAGCTCCTGGTCCACGATCGTCCTGCACAATAAACTATTGGGGGGATGCCCGCTGAGCGGACAGTGACTAGCTATGCTCATACTTACCCTCGATTTCAATTACTTTGGTTTAATATTACCGCTTTATAAACATAACATTATGATAAAAACATAAACATGCTTAATACATATAGCTGTAGATACCCGTATCCGTACCCCCCAAAAACAAACCCGATGATGAAAAGGACTTTCATGCATGCTTTTAAAAGAGTCGAAACGGTACAAAAGTGTCTAAAACGTATTAGTCATTTTTAGCGTATTAATTTGGATTTGCATAATCATGAAAATGAATGTCAATTTTAGTCATCATGAGCGTAACACGAGCACAATATAGGAACGTCTTATTAAGCCAAGCCACAAAACAAATTTCAACTAGCTACAAAGCGGCCCAAACTTACAAAAGCGACCCAAAACGCACACTAACACTACACTCATTACGGGCCAAAGTGCGTCCCGTGTCACATTTTCACAAAACAAAACTCCACGATACCATTAAATAATATAACCCAATATTATTTAATTTCGAGCCAAAACCGAAAAACACGACAAAAACCGAAACACGAAAACCGAAATTCGGACAAAAACCAAAGACTTAACCCATAAGTAAACAACCCACAAAACACAATCATCACCTAATCACATACCCAAAACCAAAAGGCGGCTTAAAACAGCCCACCAAAACAAAAATAAAATCGCCAGTTGACAGGCGATTAAAAATCAAATCGCCTGTCAATAGGCGATTTTCTTTTTGTTTTGTACCAGCCGCCTTTTTGATTTTTCTTTAAAAAATATCCAACTCAAACAAACTTAAACGCCTGTATACAGGCGATTTAATTTTGTCATCCCACAAAAACCACCAAAACTCTATAAATACCAACCCACTTCATTCTTTTCAAACACCGGTTTTTTAACACTTATACACTATTCACGAAATCCACTCAAAAATACCGTCTTTTCATTTTCGAAAGGTAAACACTTTACCTACGGGCCAGACGTTTGAGACTCGGACAATGGGGTTACATTAACCCCAAACCCGATATTGGCACTAGCGAAGCCGTATTAAATGTCTGATTTGTAGCAATTCGGATTCATAATCCGTCTAAACCCCGCCAATATCGCATAAATAAACGACTCATTATCACTAAAGCAAACCGACGTCACTTTTATAATTATGCAAGTCCTCATTCATGCATTAAATAACGACTAGAATCACGGATCCAACACTAAATTGTACCGTTTCATAGAGTCTTTTAGCATGTCAAAGCGAGGTTTTTACGTACAAATTCTAATACGAGGTCGGAAAATAACGTCTATAGTAATAATTTAGTCAATAAATTATTATTTAACGTACATTTCCAATAGCAATATGTCATTATTTTGACAATTTACATTATTTATGCATTTTAATCGAGTCATACTTATTCGCACTTATGCGTGGCGTGACTTTTTAGCCCAAATATCGAAATTAAGCAAATGTTTTCAAATTAGTAGAGACTACTCTTATGTAGGCTTTTTGATTCTTGTTTTCAAAACTCATTTTGTCAAAACTTTCGAAAAGTAACCTCACTCAGAACCCCTTCTCCGGTTTCAAACCTCAGTTGATAGGTATCGACGCACCTTGAAATCTGAGACACTCGTGTCTTGTATTTCAAGACGCGTTGAATAGGTTCCAAATTCCTTTAATATTTGGTGGCGACTCAAAATACATTTCAAAGGACTTTTATACTTTTTTTTTGACCGCAAATTCATGCAATGATCTCCCATTTTTCATTTCACCCCTTTTACAAAACCGCACTCCCCTTTTTCTGCGAGGCATTCGCCCGCTCTACGCTCAAGACTGAGGTCGAGGCTCAGCGTAGAAGGCGTCGATAGGTTTTCCCAAGAAAAATTCCCGGTACCTTCAGCTGGCGACTCCGCTGGGGACGAGCATGATTCTTATTATTTTTGAAAAACTAGTTTTTCTTTTATTTTAAAATCATAAAGAAGTGAAGCTTGAAACTTTGAAAACATTTACGCTTTCGATATTTGGGCAAAAATCGTTGAGTTGAATCCTCTGATTCAAACCACACCCTTTGAAACGGCCCTGATAACTCTCGCCATAAGCGAGGTAACTCGGACACACTGCTTCTCTCACCCTCCACGATTACAAGTACGGCATCCGCACAAACGATCGTAACTACCAAACTCGAACGCTCTAGGGCCGTCTTGAATTCACACCTAAGGCGTGTGTAGTCTTGCGGGTGCCCTACCAAACGTCACGGGAATGACCGGAGGGAACCTTACCCTATAAACCAAAAACCTTTGTGTTTATATGTACAAGTGTGAAGCTATAGTACCCTCACTATAGTAGTCTTTCAAAACTTTCTGCATGTAAAAACTTTTCCTAGGCATTATACTTTTAAAATACGTCCATCTTTGAAATTGCTTTTTCAAACTTTTTTCAAAAAAGGTCATACTTTTAAAAACACGCCGTAAGGCTCTTTGACCTATAGTCATTTGAGTTTAATAAATAAAATGCCACTACATTTAAAACCGACCTAGGATAACCACTATATCCTGTGTCTTTTTCAAAACGTAAATGAATTATGCATCGACGTATCGTCATAATACATTTATTGCTAAAGGTCTTTCACAAAGCAAAAACCCGAGTATGTCAATACATTTCGGAGATTTTAAATGAAATTACCTTTTAGATCGTTAGAATTAGCTCTATAGCGAGTGACTCTTTAGTCATCCCGATTTAATCTTTTCTCTCAAAACAAAAACGGGCTCGTTCAGATGCGAACCCGTTGATTTACTCTTTGAATCAAGTGACTTATCGTCATTTTTGATTTAAATCCCTGAGTCACACGTAAAGGGCGAACAATTGATCGCTTTTTACCCAATTTTAACATCCTCAGATCGGTTAGCCTATCGCTACTTCGGTCTGATTCCTTTTTATCGTAATCTAATGATAAACCCCTAGCAACATATCGCTAAATTGGGTTAATCTGATTATGATCATGCAAATTTTTCCTACCTCGAGAACAGGGACGTGTTAACGCGCCTCTATCTCAAAAGCTTCCCGTGTCCTTTTAAAAGCTAAAACACGAGTCAAGTCAAGTCACCCACTTTTTACACTTTTGTGTCTTCCTTTGGTCGTGAATGCGATTTTTCATTTGAGTCTTTTCTTTCTCTTTTAGAATCACTAAAGATTTGAAAACTTTGTCAGGTCCGCTCATTGAAAAACCCTGAACACCCGGCTCGCGAGCGCAAGATGAATTTCCGTTTCAACCTCGCGAATGATGAAACTGCCTTTCCACCACCTCCTCCGCTAATGACGATCACCGAACACGTAAGGCTGCTCGACCACAAGGTAGCCAATCTCACCGCTTTGTTCGAACATCTGGCTGCCATGCAAAAGATCGAAGCCGAGAAAAACACAAGACTATTCGCCGAAGAGTCTGCTCGACACATCAAGAGAATCCGATCCCTGGAGGATGAAATTCACAAATACAAACTGGCCAAAACTTCAGATCATGGTCGCCAGGTTAATGCTTCTCCCGCCGCAACAATGACTGGACCGTTTAACGCTATAAACTCGAAGGCACTAGCAGCACGACCAGTATTCCTAGCACAGCCCACTCCTACCTCACCCAGGTCACCATCAGTTGGACCATTTTCGTTGCAACAACGACGAAGGTTCGACCCCCTCTTTATGTCCTACTCAAAGGCATTAGGAAGGCTCGTGAAGAAGAGCATTCTCCACCTTCCCAAACCCACCAGTGTACCACCTGAGGATAAGAAGCCATTATCATGGCACGAGGACTCGTACTGCGAGTTCCACAGGGGAAAGGGACATGACACGGAGAACTGTTTCCGCTTGAAGAACGTGATCCAAGACATGATCGACAATGAAACAATCGATAAGCCAAGCATAGCTCCTAAACCATCAGGCCAGCAGGACACCTCCCTTGCTCGCCCCATTTTCGTAGGAACTCATCCCATCCTCAATCACCCCCTCCTAGCTCCCGCAAGCGATCACGAGGTCAACGTCCTTTTCGACAGCATCAACAACAACGGTAGCAACATTGATCACATTCGCCGAGCTAGGACAAGGACAAAACCAAGGCACGAGGACAGGAAAGAAATTTCCACCCAGATCCCTCATCAACGTCCCCTCAGACCGTCCGACGGCCACGATAAAGCTCCACACCCCCAACGTCCGTGATCGCCTCTTTTAGATCTACAAATACCGCCGGGATTACCTCCTAAACGCGCGAGCAAAAGCAAGGACAAAGACATGATCGAAAATATGATTACCCCACCCATAACGAACGGTCCTTCATATAACACAACATGGCGAGGTGCCAAGGAGATCCTTCCAGCACAACTCATTGACCGCATTGTTCGGGATTGGCTACCAGGTGCCATAACTTTCTCCCACGCAGATCTGCCGCCTTTTCAAGACCCACACAACCCAGCACTCTACATAACCGTAGAGTGTCGCAATATGGTGCTACCTGTCACCCTCATCGACAACGGCTCCGCAATCAACATCCTGCCCCTAACAACTGCCCTCAAACTAGGACTAAAAGAAAGTGATGTCACCCGCTTCCAACAAAGATAAGAGCGCATTTACTCAGACGCCCCGCAAAGATAGAAGGAATCATAACATTACTCATCATGACAGGTTCTGTTGAAACACTAACCGAAGTTCCAAATTTCATGAATATCCCTCCCAGATATAACATGTTATTAGGAAGGACCTGGATTCACGCCATCGAGCCATCACATCAACTCTGCACCAGAAAGTGAAGCTTCCCTGTTACAACGAAGTCATTACCATAAAGGCCTCAGACTTTCGAGTCGCTCTCCATCAGCTGAAGCTTGAAGAAAATGCCACCCAATCTACCAATGCCCAGGGAAGTCCCAATCCAAGCACCTGCACCTAGAGTCTAGGGTCCTGCGTCATCATGACGCCAATTTTCTAAAAATCGGCTAGGTTACTCGATCATTTTCCTAATGTAGTAAGTCTTAGTAAAGAACTAGAGTCATTAAGGTTGTCCAAAGCTCCCTCGTCTGGGCTATCTTCAAATGTAACCGCTTTTGATAACATTAATAACATGAAAGTTTTTTGTTACTCTTTGCCTCATTTAAATTCTACTTTTCCTAATAATCGCGATAAATTTAAACCAAATAACATTGCATTATATAGATACATTGCAAGTATTGTCTCAAAACCCGAACAGGACCCCATTATTGAAGACACAACGACCATCAACATAGGAACACCCGAAGAGCCTCAAGAACTACAACTGGGGGCTTCCCTAAGCCTGAGAAGAAAGGGCCACATATACTAAGCTTCTCACAGAATTCAGGGACGTCTTCGCATGGTCATACAGAGACATGCCCGGCATCGACCGTGAGATAGCTGAACATCGCATCCCGATCAAACAAGGTAGCAGACCGGTCAAGCAGAATCTTCGACGCATCAAGCCAGAATGGTCTCTCATGGTCAAAGAAGAGATCGGCGACTACAAGTCGGGTTCATCCAAGTCATCGAATACTCGATCGGGTCTCCAATATGGTGCAGGTTATGAAGAAAAGCGGCAAAATACGGTATGTGCCGACTTAGGACCTGAACAAAGCTCGCCCAAAAGATGATTTCCCACTACCCCACATGGACATCCTAATCGACAACAATGAGACCACGCCTTCTTTGTCATTCATGGATGGATACGCGGATACAACCAAATCAAAATGGCGGCAGACGACATGCCAAAACCACCTTCAGAACCCCTGGGAACGCATCGCTACACGCCATGCCATTTGGGCTCATAAATGCCGGCTACCTACCAACGATCGCTACCACCTTGCTCCACGACATGATGCATAAGGAGGTTGAGGTATACGTCGGCGACATGATTGTAAAGTCAAAAGGAAGCGGACGACCACGCCACCAACCTCCGCAAGTTCTTCACCGTAATCGAGCAAGACAAAATGCGATTAAACCCACGTAAATGCACCTTTGGAGTCACATCGTGCAAGTCGCTAGGCCACATAGTAAGCCAACGAGGGATCAAGTAGACCCACCAAAATCAAAGCAATAATGAGCATGAAGACGCCGAGCAACATCGGCGAAATAAGGAGTTTCTTGGGACAAGTCCAATATATCTCGGTTCATCGCCAAGCTTACCATGATTTGCGAGCCAATCTTCAAAAATTGAAGAAGGAAGAGCATACGAAGTGGGGACGATGATCGCCAACAAGCGCTCGACAAAGTCAAGAGCTTACTTACAAACCCACCCGCTCGTACCCCCACAAAAGGACTTGCCATCGCCGCTATACTTGACGACCACGCCAAACGCCATGGGTGCCATGCTCGCCAAGAAGTCAACAACGAAGAACGGGCCATCTACTACATCGCCAAGAAGTTTCACGACACGAAACTTCGGTATGAACGATCGAGAAAGTCGCCTCTCACCGTCCGGGCAACCAAAAAGCTCAGACACTACCTACTCACTAGCACAACAAGAGTCTACTCACTAATGGACCCTCAAATACCTATTTGAAAACCGATCTGAACGGACGTATGGCCAGGTGGACTCTGCTTCTCGCCGAGTACGAACTCAAGTACCTCCCTCTGAAAGTAATCAAAGGAAGAGCGGTTTCGGACTTCCTCGCAGAAAATGCAATCATCGAACAACCCATGATCGATACAATGTCATTTCCGGACGATGGGATCTTCGCCATAGAAAGGGAGTACTGGCAATTATACTTCGACGGAGCGTCAAACTACCGCGGCTATGGAGTCGGAATACTCCTAATATCCCCAAACGGCGATCATACTCCACTCTCAATCAAGCTCGACTTCAGTGTCACGAACAACGCCGCGGAATCTGGCTTTGCATTTACGGCTGCAGCGACCATCGCCCTCAAAATAAAGAACCTACGGGTGCATGGAGATTCATTCCTCATCATAAATCAAGTGACCGGGGCATGGAAGATCATGAGCGAAACCCTCACCAAATACCAAACAAAAGTACAAAAACTCCTAACCAACTTCGACTGCATTGAATTTTACCACCTCCCAAGGGAAGAAAACCAGTTTGCTGACGCACTGTCAAAACTCTCATCCCTCCTCAACATGCCACCAAACATGAGGTTACTACCCGTCATCGTCGAAAGACGTGACGAACCAGCATACATCCATACCATTGACCTGGACGAAGCCGAGCAGACAGAGCCGTGGTATCAAGCCATAATCAACTACAAAACAGACAACACTTACCCACCCGACACCGATAAACGCGGACAGAGGGCTATCAGACTCCTAGCTTCCCAATTTGTGCTAGAGATGGGACAATTACTCAAGAAGACACCACAAGGGACACTGCTCATATGTGTCGACTACAAGAAGGGCGTGAAATCGCCACGCAAGTCCATGATGGCGAATGCGGACCCCACATGAACGCCGAGCACTCGCAAATGTATTCTACGGCTAGGATGGTATTGGGCGACCATGGAAGGCAGATCAGATCCAATACGTCATGCAATCGCCACAACCGCCAAATTTTCAAAGAACGCCCAACATGTACCACCTTCACCACTATACACCCTAACCTCACCTGGCCCTTTTTCAACCTGGGGCATCGGCGTGATAGGAAAAGTCCACCCCATCTGAGCAGAGGTCACCGCCCGTCTTGGTGGCCATCGACTACTTCACTAAATGGGTAGAAGCAGCATCTTTTCGAACCCTCGGCCCCAAAGAAGTCGCCAAGTTCATCCAGACGAACATCATATGCCGATATGGCATACCCCATGAGTTCAACAGCGATCAAGGTTCGTGACTTTCAACGCGAGACTAAGCCATACTCACAAAATACAACATCCAAAGATCACAAATCCTCACCCTATCGACCCCAAACCAATGGAGCCGTTGAAGCGACAAGCAAAGGCGATCGTCACCATACTCGAAAATGATCGACAGCTGCAAAGATTGGCCCAACAAGATACCATATGCACTCTGGGGATACCGTACTACCATCCGAACCCCTACGGGCATGACCCCCTATTTCCTCACCTACGGCGTGGAAGCCGTCCAACCGGTGTAAATAGAAATACAATCTCTACGCATACTAATGGAAAGTAGCATCCCGGAAGCAGAATGGGCCCGTGAACTGCATTTAACAACTCATGCTCCTGGATGAACGCCGATTGCATTCCCCGAGCACCGCATTTAATGTACCAAGCCCGACTACAACGAGCATTCAACAAACGAGTTAAGCCACGACACATAAAAGTAGGTGATCTCGTACTAAAGTCGATCCGGCACCACTTCCAGTCGACCCACGAGGAAAATTCAAGTCTAACAGGGCTGGACCCTACCTCGTCAAGGAAATCTACACGGGCGGAGCAGTCAAACTAACCGACCTCGACGGCCAAGAGTTCAACCTCGCCACAAATCTCGATCAACTCAAGAAATACTATCCCTAAAAACCCCTTGCAATGTATCTGTAAAATACAATTTTATAAAAACAATTCCTGGGCCGGCATGCCCTTAAACGTGCACATTCCATAAGCAAACACAATTCATGGGCCGGCATGCCCCTAAACATGCACATTCACCACAAAAAAAAAAAAAAGCAAACACAATTCATGGGCCGGTATGCCCTTAAACATACATTCTCGAACTACGCCGGTTTGATTCCACTTTTCGTGGATACGTAGGCAGCTTTGTAAAAAGCACAACCGATATTCAACACAAAAATGACGCGTCTAAAGCTTAAAAAGGCCAAGGACATAGTCAACACAAAAATTCGTCTTTTAAACCTAAGGGTGAAAAGAACGACATTCAACACAAAAATGACGCGTCTAAAGCTTAAAAAGCCCAAGGACATAGTCAACACAAAAACCGTCTCGTAACCTAATAGGTTAACATAAGGCGATGTTCAACACAAAACGACAAACCCAAAACTTAAAAAAGTCGAGGGAATAGTCGATACAAAAATTTCCTAAAAGACAAAAACCATGCTTGCATTCTAAACCTTTGAAAAGGATTAGAGCCAAGGAATTTCACACAAAATAACAAGCAAAATGAGGCAGAGTCGTAAATAAAAACCTGATTTTTATTAATCTTAAAAAGAACGGTTACATTTTGATTTTTCAAACGTAGGAGCATAACTACGACCTTAGAAATACACTAACAAACACTATATATTACAATACAGGTCCCGGCATGAACATCGGGTTTAGGATAGGTAATATATTACATAATACAACATAATATGAACATAATACTAACAAAGCACACATAAACTAAAACCAGGTTATTCTCCGAAGCAGACTCAAAACCTTCCAGCTGAATAGGGGAGCACCAACACTCAACCCCTACGGCGACCCCCAAAATTACCATGACAAATCCGGAGCACCTGGCCCTGGAATACGGCGACGACCGAACACGCATTCAGCCGCCGAGAGAGGCACCGAGCTCGAAGCGCCACCCCTACCACTATTACGTCCAAAGCGGATCGGGTCGTAGGCGGACGTCGGCGGAGGCTCGTTAAGCTCTATGGCACGGAGACGAGCCCTCTCCACAAAGACTTTCAAAGAACGGTCCATTTGGAGTAAGCCCTCGACACCGGATCGTCGGGAGTACCAGCCACAAGCCACTTAGGACGCATGATCCAACCACTGACCCACTCGTCGGCCACCTGGTTATTTAACACAACCATGTCCTGTACCTTCGTGTCCTGGCCAGGAATGAACTGTGCATACCCTATCTGTCGCCTCACCCGCAGGGGATGGATGTAAACCCCCATCTCGAACCCACACAATAGGACCCCAGAGGGGCCATCACCTCATCGCGCCGTCACACTGACCACTCCCCACCAGGATACCGACCAACGGATGACACATGACCTCACAAACTCGGGGAAATAGTCATTAGGGCGCTCGTCTGGACCCGACCATCGCATGTAACGATTGGTAATGCCTCCTGCGACATATTCGCCATCGAAGCCAAGGTCGTTCAACACACTTAGACGCTCCATCAGCCACACCTGGAGGATCAATGGACACCCCTGTGACGCATGTTCCCTATTACATGCCCTGGCCGTCCAATCCAAGGATCGTCTCAATGTAATTAAAGCAGAAGGATTGCAACCTATTTCCATCTGCTCCACAACAGCAATTAAACGCGGATCTCCCAACAACCCCTCGGACACAGAGTCCGGGAACATATAGCAATGAACCAAGCAAAAGCGAGCCGCTTCTCCTAGCCACAGCAGAGATATGCCCGTTTGCATTATTCCTAAACCATTGACACAAACGATAGAGGTTGATACGGTTCCCAACAAATAACTCTTCCACCTCATCACGGGTCATCTGGAGATAATTCTGAACCTGCCTCTTGTAGCCAAGTTCCTGCCTGACACATACAGGCAGGCCAATCCGGGTCCACCCGCCAATGACCCCAAACTCCTCGACTAACGGGCAAACCTCTCCGCAAGGAAAGCGGAACACATGAAGGCTTGGATCCCAATACTCAAGACAAGCGTCCAGGAACTCGTACTCCATTCGAACCTGCCTTAGCCCACGAAATACGCCAACTCCGCAATCTTTCAAGAGCTTCTTCGACACGCGATAAGGACGCACACCCCCGGCGCAAGTTCCCTACAAAACTCTTCATAGCTGGACGTTTGTCCCGTAAATATTCTGAATATTCTTGGAAAATCGAGAATAGAAGACGAGAGGATGAGTGAAATGAACTAACTTACCCCTCCTTTTATAGCCGAGATTTGCAAAACGAAATACAACACAAAAACTTAAACGCTAGTGAACAAGCGATTAAAATAAATCAAAGAAAACCACAAACAAAATTTAATCGTCAGAACAAAGCGACAAAATCAAATCGCTTTGCTTACGGGCGATTTTCTTTTTCCTCCTGACAAAATTATTCGATTTCTTACACTTCTTACACACCTATACCCTAAAATATTTAACTTATTACCCCATTTATCCTTTCTACCGACCTTGGACCTGTTTTTACGGTCCCGTCGCGTCGTCTCGATTTGCGTAATTGACTCCCGTCTTTCGTATTTTTCATTTTCACAAAACACGATAATCACACAAAAATATGATTTTCGCATTCACAATTTTCGTCTCAAAACGTCGTTTTAGCTCAAATTTTTTTGCTATGTCAAAAACGTCTTTTTCACGAGTCTAGAATATTTTCTAAACCAGCATTTTTCAAAAACTCTTCATTTCGCATTTAATTTAGTCATTAGCGAGTCAGTCTCAATCGAGACGTATATATATGCTTTTACGACTAACAATGTTTTGCAGTGCACGGCAAGAAGCAACACGCAAGGATTTCAGACCCGGCTACGACACAGTAATGCATTTTCGCAACAAGACAAAATAACCAAATTATACCCATAAACACCTACAAGTCCAAAAAACCAACCAACCATAACAAATCCTGATACATAAACCGTTACCAACAAATACTAATACTCATAATACAAGTCTGAAATATACAAGTCCAAGCCTACTACGACTGGTCACGACGCTGCAAGACAGCACGCAGGGAATCAATCTCAGCACGCGCCCTATCCAGCTCCTGCAACGTCTGCAGGCCCTCTAGCTCTGCCCGGACCCTCGCCAACTCCTCGGCATGCGCGACCTCCATTTCGACGCGATCTCGCCTCCTCACCACGACCTGGCTAACTCAAGTCGCGCCTCGCCTCTCTCTACCGTAAGCGCCCACCACCTTCTCATTCACGCATCGCCACACTGCTTTGCGCGCCCGCCACACCTCCTGTGGACCTCTACCGCCACCGCGCAGAATACGAGAAATCAATTTAGCTTTCTGGGGGCTACAATCACAAACCTGCTTCAACAGAGTTTGACTAATGATTTTACAATAAAATCTTACTCAAACTGGGGGCTATAATCAAAAACCTGCTTCAACAGAGTTTGAATAATGATTTTACAATAAAATCTAATTCAAACTGGGGGCTATATACTACATAATACTCATGCTGTACAAAGAGGAAGGTTAATACCTTTTTCACGCGCGGATCCCAACTCTCAAGGCCCGTGACGGTGACCCGCAGACCAGACAAGGTCGCAAAGACGATCGAATGAGAGCAGCCCTCGTGAACAACCAGCAGGTCCTCAACGAACGGAGGAGGCTGGAACTCAAGATCAGGATCACGTCGCTACAAAACAAAAATAGGGTAAATTTTTGCTTCCTAAAACCAAAACACATACAAGCAAAAGGGATAAACAAGCATACCTCGATCACAGCGTCAGCAAGGGCATGCTGTGCCCAAGTCACGTAATCCTCATCCCGCCGCAGCAAGGAGTCGGACTCACCCTCGTGATACACGTCACGACGCTCATTAGCGTCGGGAGTCTTCACAAACAAAACCGAGGGCGGAGGAACAGTGCGATGAAGCCGCCGCGACCCGCTGCAGACAGACGCTTCACTCAAAGCAAGATGAGCCAGATCGAAGTCTCGATGTACAGCCGCCGTCCGTCAAGGGGACCAAAGCGGGCTGCAATCGACTCAGGGACGCCGGTAAACTTCCTCCAGGGGTCGCGAACAAACTACAAAACAAAACCAAATTATAAACCACAAAAACAAACACAAACCCAAAAACAAGCTACAAAAGACCAAAGTACAAAACACAATCACCCTTACCTTATCCATCGTCATCCCGTTGAAGCGCACACGAGCCGCGTCATAGTTCAGGCCAATACCCTCCGACCATTGTCGCGTACGCATGGAAAGCCGGGTATGTAGCCGTCACCTGGAACGTGTCCGGAAGCAGAGAAGGGAAGTGAGCGTAGCACCAAGCCTGCAAGCAAACAGAACACACGTTACAAAAGAAAAGCATAGACGAGATAACAAGATGCTGCGAAATCAAGCCTTACCTCCATCAGAAGACCAGGGCCCACGAGCGACACATCTGAATCCTCGTTAATCCGGTCAGGGCGCACTGCATCCCTCAGGTAACGGATCAATGACCCAAACCGGAGTGACCGGTCAAACTCACCTAGCGTGACAAATCCGGATACGCCATCAAAGACAAATTGCCGAGGCCCGCTTCTTATCGCCAAAGTGGGTGGGCGTCGGGAACCACCACGACCTACAAATGCCCTACGCTCGGCGCCGCTCGAGTGGACCCCTACTTCCTCCTCTTCCCCTCGAAGAAGTCAGCAAACCAAATAGTCCGGGGCTGAAACGTATGCTCCTCACCTACCCCGCACTTAACCCCGTCGCCAAACAGGCGCACGACTGCGTGGGCTATCGATAGGAGGTCGCCACGCCCCACTGGCACGCCTCACCATGAGGCGACCAGTGACAATCGCCCACGAAGAAGGAGTCACGCCAACCTCAGAACCAGGCATGTGGAAGGTGTTGGTCGTATCCCAAAACCTATCCAACAACGCCCGGCAATGATGGCGCGAGTTCACCCGTTTACCCCGCACCTCCCTCCACTTCTGCACCAGGGGACCAAAAGCTGTCCCGAGCACTATATCCCGCTCCTCCTGGGTGAGCCTACCCTCAAAGACGTCAAACACCGTCCGGAACCCAGAGAAGGTCCTCATCGAGCCTAATGGAAAGCCGACCTTCACTCGAATCGACAAGTGCTCCAAGCGACTCCAAACCAGAGTCACGCCATCCCAGTCAATGGCCACCTGCGACCACAAACGAGGACCGTGAGGATAGTTAGGCCTCTCGCCCAACTCGTCAACCATCCCCATGCAAACCTCGTTGCGGCCTCGAGGCTGCCGCGACATCCTGGGCCTGACCCTCGGCCTCTGCCTCAGCCTCAGCCTCTGCCTCAGCCTCCGCATGGCCCCCAGCCTCAACCTCATCCTGGACCTGCTCCTGAGCCTGGCCCTGAACGACGACCCGGCCTGGCGGCCCGCGGCGGCAGCGAAGAAGAACTGGCGGCGTCGGCGGCTGGCGGCGGCTGGCGGCGGCGGCGGCAGCGACCTCGGCAATCTCAACCTCGGCGGTGGCCTCTGCCGCGATCTCGTCAAGATCTCATCCTCGCTACTCGAAGACTCCTCCGACTTCGGAAGGTCCTCGTGAACGGCTCCGGACCGAGCACGACCACGCCTCATGGGACTCTCCACAGAGCTCCTCGCTTCCAACCTCCTCAACAACACCGGCGACCTCAGCCTCGTCCCGGTCACCACCCTCTGCAGCGACACGAGCTCGACGTCTCGGCTGCTGGCGCCTCACCGTGGTTACATCCACCTTGCGCTTCTTCGGCCTCGGGTTCCTCCGACCGCGACCACGGCCTCTAACCTGGCCCCCTCCAGGAGCCGCAGGCGCCCCTGAAGCAACGCCGTGGCCACGTCCCTGCGAAGCCCCTGCCGCAGCACCACGACCTCTGCCTCGCCCCCCTCCTGGAGCCGCAGGCGTCCCTCCAGCACCGCCACGGCCACGCCCCTGCGAAGACCCTGCAGCTACGCTCCGACCTCCACCACGGCCTCCCCCAGGAGCCTCAGACGTCTCCACAGCAGCGCCACGTCCACGCCCCTGCAAAGACTCTGAGACAACACCCTGAGCCTGACCTCGGCCACCAACAAGAGACCTCGACGACCCAGCAGCAGCTTCACTACCGCTAACATCACCAGAAGACCGCGTCCGCTCAACGACGGTCTTCTCACGTACCACATTAGCTGAAAAAGCAGGCGACTCGGCAGAAACGTCACGACCCGCAGCACTAACGGATGGCTCAGGACCACCAGGAACAGCACCATGTCCAAAGCCACTCGCAGAAGGCCCAGACGACGACCGACAAAGACCGGCACCACTAGCGTAAAAAGGCGGGAGACTCCACGACGCCAAACTCACCGGGCGTAGAAGCTCCAGCGCCTGAGGAAAAGCTCTCAAAGAAGTCCGACCGAGACGGACCCTGAAACCTCCAAGGCGCAGGCATCCCCGGCAGGAGTTTGCTCGCCTCCGAACAAAAGTCAACTCCAGCCAATACCCGATCCATGTCACTGGAAGTAGGCGCTGGAGGCGTAGGATCACCTGCACAAGATTCAAAGGCATACTCAGAAAACGGCAACAACAAATCATTCTAGAAAGATCAAGACAAAGCAGCAAAAAGCAAGCCATAGACCCATTTTTGACAGATAAGGCCAAAACGGAGCAGGAGCACAGGAAACCAAAATCCATGAGACGTATACGATATATACGTCCTACTCAGTCAAGTTAAGAGCAAGCACGCGCAAAAAAGCAGAGAATTGGCCAAAACAAGAAGCGTGCCTTTTTAACCTAAAAATAGCAGAAGAGGGAAAAACGCTACAGGAAGCCAGAAACCCATATTTGCTGACACAGACCCAACCCATAAATCACAATAAGCTTACGCAAAAAATTTCATGCGAAAACGATGTCCCGAACACCTCGACTGAATAGCTTTTACAAAACACCTCCAAACTACAAAAACGGCCTTTCCTTGACCATAACTCAACCCAAAAAGCCCCCACTTCTCACAAAACAACCCCCTAGCCAACACAGACGACATACATTACCATACATTCCATGAACGGGGCACGAAAAGCGAGGAAAAGCGACTTTTGGAAACCTAGCCTAAACTACAAAAAACGCTCCAAAACACCTCCAAACAACACATTTTCTACAAAACAAGACCAAAAGTGTACCATACTAGCCATGAAAACACAATACAGAGAATTCGGGCAAGTTTCGGAACCGAAAAATTTCGACCAAAATCGGCCCCTATACCAAAACGCACGAAAATGACGTTTTTTTTCGAGCCGTTCTTCGCATACAAGCCACCCAAACCTTCACATTAGCATACTACAACATTTTCAAAATAACCAAGCCACTCGGAATCGCCTTACGCTACAAAAACAGAGCACAAGCCCCGATTTTACCCCCTTCTACACGGTTTTTACCCAAACGAACCGCTTTTCGCGACCATTTCAACAAACCGAACTCACCAACACGATATACTACTACTGGGTAAGCTACACTGAAGTTTTGAGCCATTTTCGAGACGTTTTCAAAAATGACCAAAATGCCCCTACACTACAAAACGCACGAAAATCGAGACCACGAGCCGGGTTTTCACACAACGACAGCAAGACAAGCAAGGCAAGCACTATACTAGCCATGGCGAACGTTTTCAAGCCAAGACGAGAGCTAAACTCGAATCAAACCAACAAAAATCGACCAAAACCCTAGAAAACGGTTTTTCAAGTTAAAACCGACTCAAACAAGCTTCAAAACGCGAAAAACCAAGTGAGTTGAGTACGTACCTTGGTCCATGACGAATTGTAGGAGTCGGAAAATCGAAATTTGGTCTAGAAAATCGCCGGATTGAATTTTGGGTATTTTCGATTTAATTTTTATTTTTGAAACGAAATAAACCCTCCTCCTTTCTCTTCCCTGACTTTTATACAGATTCACAAAACAAAAACAAAATCGCCAGTTTACTGGCGATTTTATTTTTGTTTCATGGGTTTCTGTTTGGTTTTGGGCCATTTCCTCGGCCCAATACACCTTTCAACCCATTTTAAACACGATTTCAACCCAACCAACAAAAACGCGTAGCCTCCTTAAGAGACGTTCATAAAAACCTAGCCCTTTTTATGAGACACAAAAAAACACGTAGCCTCCTCACGAGACGTTCATAAAAACCTAGCCCTTTTTATGAGAAACCAAAAACACGTAGCCTCCTCACGAGACGTTAAAATACAAAAACACGTAGCCTCCTCACGAGACGTTAAAATACAAAAACACGTAGCCTCCTCACGAGACGTTAAAATACAAAAACGCGTAGCCTCCTTAAGAGACGTTCATAAAAACCTAGCCCTTTTTATGAGAAACCAAAAACACGTAGCCTCCTCACGAGACGTTAAAATACAAAAACACGTAGCCTCCTCACGAGACGTTAAAATACAAAAACGCGTAGCCTCCTTAAGAGGCGTTCATAAAAACCTAGCCCTTTTTATGAGAAACCAAAAACACGTAGCCTCCTTACGAGACGTTAAAATACAAAAACGCGTAGCCTCCTTAAGAGACGTTCATAAAAACCTAGCCCTTTTTATGAGAAACCAAAAACACGTAGCCTCCGTACGAGACGTTAAAATACAAAAACGCGTAGCCTCCTTAAGAGACGTTCATAAAAACCTAGCCCTTTTTATGAGAAACCAAAAACACGTAGCTTCCGTACGAGACGTTAAAATACAAAAACGCGTAGCCTCCTTAAGAGACGTTCATAAAAACCTAGCCCTTTTTATGAGAAACCAAAAACACGTAGCCTCCTCACGAGACGTTAAAATACAAAAACACGTAGCCTCCTCACGAGACGTTAAAATACAAAAACGCGTAGCCTCCTTAAGAGACGTTCATAAAAACCTAGCCCTTTTTATGAGAAACCAAAAACACGTAGCCTCCTTACGAGACGTTAAAATACAAAAACGCGTAGCCTCCTTAAGAGACGTTCATAAAAACCTAGCCCTTTTTATGAGAAACCAAAAACACGTAGCCTCCGTACGAGACGTTAAAATACAAAAACGCGTAGCCTCCTTAAGAGACGTTCATAAAAACCTAGCCCTTTTTATGAGAAACCAAAAACACGTAACCTCTTTACGAGACGTTAAAATACAAAAACGCGTAGCCTCCTTAAGAGACGTTCATAAAAACCTAACCCTTTTTATGAGAAATACAAAAACACGTAACCTCCCCACGAGACGTTCATAAAAACCTAACCCTTTTTATGAGAAATACAAGAACACGTAACCTCCTCACGAGACGTTCATAAAAACCTAACCCTTTTTATCAGAAGAACACGTAGCCTCCTTACGAGACGTTCACAAAAATCTAAACCACTCTTATAAACCAAACCCCAAAACGCGTAACCTCTTCTACGAGACGTCCAGCAAGGAAAGCAAAGCAAGGAGCGCAAGCCGGCGCAAGCAAAGCAAAGGAGCGCAAGTTAAGCAAAGCAAAGCAAGGAGCACAAACTAAACACAAGCAAGGCGCCACCGGGAGTACTCAGGCCACATGCGGTGACATGCCCTTAAACATGTAGGACCGTCATGTCCTTAAAAACATGTCGTCCCTCCCCGCATTTCCCGACGCTAAGTCCTCGTCTCTCCCATAAGACACATGCTTAGCGCCGCCAGGTAGTATCGAGACTGTAATGATCCGGATACTATCTTTAAGTTTGACTAACGCTTTGTCCAAGCTGAGTCAAACGTGGGGCTCAGAGATACGCGTATCCGTACCCCCCAAAAACAAACCCGATGATGAAAAGGACTTTCATGCATGCTTTTAAAAGAGTCGAAACGGTACAAAAGTGTCTAAAACGTATTAGTCATTTTTAGCGTATTAATTTGGATTTGCATAATCATGAAAATGAATGTCAATTTTAGTCATCATGAGCGTAACACGAGCACAATATAGGAACGTCTTATTAAGCCAAGCCACAAAAACATTTCAACTAGCTACAAACGGCCCAAACTTACAAAAACGACCCAAAAACGCACACTAACACAACACTCAAAACGGGCCAAAGTGCGTCCCGTGTCACATTTTCACAAAACAAAACTCCACGATACCATTAAATAATATAACCCAATATTATTTAATTTCGAGCCAAAACCGAAAAACACGACAAAAACCGAAACACGAAAACCGAAATTCGGACAAAAACCAAAGACTTAACCCATAAGTAAACAACCCACAAAACACAATCATCACCTAATCACATACCCAAAACCAAAAGGCGGCTTAAAACAGCCCACCAAAACAAAAATAAAATCGCCAGTTGACAGGCGATTAAAAATAAAATCGCCTGTCAACAGGCGATTTTCTTTTTGTTTTGTACCAGCCGCCTTTTTGATTTTTCTTTAAAAAATATCCAACTCAAACAAACTTAAACTTTGTATCAAAGCGATTTAATTTTGTCATCCCACAAAAACCACCAAAACTCTATAAATACCAACCCACTTCATTCTTTTCAAACACCGGTTTTTTAACACTTATACACTATTCACGAAATCCACTCAAAAATACCGTCATTTCATTTTCGAAAGGTAAACACTTTACCTACGGGCCAGACGTTTGAGACTCGGATAATGGGGTTACATTAACCCCAAACCCGATATTGGCACTAGCGAAGCCGTATTCGTAATACGGTTGTAGCAATTCGGATTCATAATCCGTCTAAACCCCGCCAATATCGCATAAATAAACGACTCATTATCACTAAAGCAAACCGACGTCACTTTCATAATTATGCAAGTCCTCATTCATGCATTAAATAACGACTAGAATCACGGATCCAACACTAAATTGTACCGTTTCATAGAGTCTTTTAGCATGTCAAAACTGAGGGTTTTTCTGTACAAATTCTAATACGAGGTCGGAAAATAACGTCTATAGTAATAATTTAGTCAATAAATTACTCCCTCCATTCACATCCAAAGGCATCGGTTGCTTTATCACATTTGTCGAGGCGAATGTCGGAACGGAAATATCTATAATTTCACACGATAAAAAAATCTAAAAATTGGATATGATATAGTACGCATAAAGACGAATAAAACAAGATCACACACGATTATATTTTCACTTATAGATTGTCGGGAATTTCAAAGATTACCGACACATATGAATAGTGTCAAAAAGGCAAATGATGCCTTTGGATGTGAATGGAGGGAGTATTATTTAACGTACATTTCCTATAGCAATATGTCATTATTTTGACAATTTACATTATTTATGCATTTTAATCGAGTCATACTTATTCGCACTTGTACGTAGCGTGACTTTTTAGCCCAAATATCGAAATTAAGCAAATGTTTTCAAATTAGTAGAGACTACTCTTATGTAGGCTTTTTGATTACTGTTTTCAAAACTCATTTTGTCAAAACTTTCGAAAAGTAACCTCACTCCGAACCCCTTCCCTGGTTTCAAACCTCAGATTGATAGGTATCGACGCACCTTGAAATCTGAGACACTCGTGTCTTGTATTTCAAGACGCGTTGAATAGGTTCCAAATTCCTTTAATATTTGGTGGCGACTCCGAAAATACATTTCAAAAAGGACTTTTATACTTTTCTTTTTTGACCGCAAATTCATGCAATGATCTCCACATTTTTCATTTCACCCCTTTTACAAAACTTCAGACCCCCTTTTTTCCTCAAGGCGCATTCTCGCTTCTACGCTCAAGACGGCGAGGCTCACAGCAGTGAGCGTCGATAGGTTTTCCCAAGAAAAATTCCCGGTACCTTCAATAGCATATAAAGACATATAAGTCATAATAAGCATGCGGTTTAAAGCGATAAATCATGTAAGCATGATATTCAATTATGAAAGCAAATAACACATAATAGCATAGCAATAGTATTTCTGCTATACGGATTAAAGATTCCTCGGCTAGAATTGTTCGTTCTTCGTTAGTCATTTGTGGAGCAGCCATTCTGCAAGAGTTAAGAAAGCGAAGAGATTTATTAGCATCGCAAGGTGTTAGATAACATGCCTAACATTGATAGAATTTATTTGAAGTAAAAGTGATCACAGCAGTCATGCATGTAAGCACAGAGGTTAAGTATATTATTCCATTGAAATGCATCTGGTACATTTTCTGAAGCAGACAGAGGAAAGGTTGGGAGTAAAGAGTGTATTTTTGTGGAATTGTTTGTGAATTTAACAGATGTCTTCACTCCGTGCCGTCTGGTACTCCTTTGACGCTTCAATCCTCGGAAGTTGAATTACTATTCAAATTTTATATCCGAGGATAGTTGTTAGTTTTAGTCAGTCACTTCAGCAAATAGCAAGCATACGATAGTTAGTGTATTTTATTTTGAGGGAAGTAGTTTGTTATTTAAAAGTCCTTAGCCTATGGTCAGTCCTTAAGGTTTCTACCCATCCTCACACTTTAAAGCGATTTCAAGTTATTATTTAAGTGATCTAATAAAAGAAAAATCTAGTTTATTATTTGATCCTAGTAGTCTTGCGGTTTAGCATGTTAATATGTTAACCCGCCCAGGTGTCTCTCGTTAGGTAAGCATAAATCGCATTAGGCAATTCATGTTACTGTCCACGAGTCACTCGATACTAATCTGTAATAATGGTTTTTAGTCGACTTTAATTACTAAGGCGTTAATTAAGTCTTAAACCAGCGTTATTAATTATACAAATAACCCAAATATTACATCATCGTTTAAGAGTTGAATGGAACAACTCTAAATACGGAAGTTAAAAGAGTAAAGTGTTGTATATATTACATATCTCTCAAAAGCAACAAAAGTAAAGCGTAAAACGCGTCTCGTGGCCCCATCCAAAATCCAGCTCCTGGTCCACGATCGTCCTGCACAATAAACTATTGGGGGGATGCCCGCTGAGCGGACAGTGACTAGCTATGCTCATACTTACCCTCGATTTCAATTACTTTGGTTTAATATTACCGCTTTATAAACATAACATTATGATAAAAACATAAACATGCTTAATACATATAGCATATAAAGACATATAAGTCATAATAAGCATGCGGTTTAAAGCGATAAATCATGTAAGCATGATATTCAATTATGAAAGCAAATAACACATAATAGCATAGCAATAGTATCACAATAATTCAATGGCATTACAAGGCGATATCGGATCGCAATCAAACATACATATCGTATCATTCTACTCATGCAGACTCGATTCAATTCAGAAAGTTGTGGTCTTTAGTTTTCGAAGATGGTACACACTCATTCTCATTTAATCAAACAACAGACAACACATACTGCTTACGAGCCTGACCACTGAGTAGGCCTTTGTACTCTGATCGATTGCATCTCACTTCCATAGTGCAGAGGCTTACTCGACTCGTAAACCACGCCGAATACTATAGTACTTGCATCTCATCTTCTAGTGTTCGAAATGATTCGAACTTCAGATACAATCCCGTCAAGTAATCTTTACGCAGGGTAAGAGCGAATGCTAGTGTCGCGCCCACTAAGAACGAAACACGGCAAGGAGACAGAACCGCAAAGCGCATAAGCACATAATGTCACGGTGGCCCTGGTAACTTTAGCGAAATAGGGGAATAAAACCCTAGTCTAGTATGCATACACTAATATCCAATTTAAGAGTGGGCTATGCTATTCATAGAGCACCTTAACTCAGGATAAAACGACTATTTCCTAAAGCCTGACCCACTAAGAGTTGAATTTTTCATTATCTTGTACGGCCTTGGCTATACGACTTAAGGCGTAACGGCATGGGCAGGATGCACTAAGCAATAAGGCTGCCGGCTTAAACCACACTATTCGATATGACCCAAGCCAGAGACCGAGATAGTGGTATCCGCACAAGACTATCTTAACCCCACTTCACTTACGATTGACGTTTTCATATCGGAGGCTCAAGCGTTTGACCTTTTATTTAACTTACTCATTATTCATTATTTATTTGATATTCCATATCACATGTTACTAGACTCTCCTAGTCTCAGCGTCAAACGTTTTATTTGAATGGTAGGTTTCATATGATCACATAACACATTCGTTTATTATTTGAAGTGTTGTTAATTATTAACGTTTTCAAGATTTTAAATTGAATCGTTTATTAGTATGTCCAAATTTTATTTAAGTGTTTTTTCAAAGCACTTTAAGTCATTTACTTATTTATTTTAAATTTTTCTATACTTAGTAAAATTTTCAATTATTTTCAGTATTTCACTATTCAATTTTCACTATTCACTATTCACTATTCACTATTCACTATTCACTATTCACCGTATTTTATACGTATTTTTATATGTATTCGTATTTTTATACTTCGTATTCTATACGTATTTTTATACTTATACGTATTCTTATACTTGTACGTATTTCTATATTTATACGTATTTTTGTACTTAAGACATTTTAGGTATTTATACTTAAGATATTTTAGAAAATAAACTAAACCCCTTTTATTTTCTAAGTATAAATTTCTAGTTTCAAAGTCGTTAAGTTCGTTTTGTACTTAGTGAGTTTTGAAAATATTCTAAAAGTCTAGTTTTAAAAACGTTAAGTTCGGTTTGTAAAAAGTGATAATGATATTCATTTTAAAATATTAGTTTTAAAAATGTTAAGTTCAATTTGTAAAAAGTGATAATGATATTCATTTTAAAATATTAGTTTTAAAAACGTTAAGTTCAATTTGTAAAAAGTGATAACGATATTTATTTTAAAATGAGACTTAGTTAAATTTAGTCGTCTATTAACTAAATTTAGCGATTTTCATTTTTAAAATAATAGTAACGTGGATGATTCATTTTAGTCCGTATGTCCAAGTTCAACAGTCCAAATAGCAAAGGCAGTAACACACGATTTAGTTCATTTTTATAACGGTTACATATTTTTATCGGTTTATAATATTTCATTTATAACTAAAACAATTTATACAAAAATTCAATTCTAATTACTATTTAACTTTAGTGACTTAATGATAATTTCATTTTGGTCAAATTTAGTCAATTTAAAGTGTATATGTCGTGTGATATACTATATATGTCAAAATTGATTTATTTCTTTTAATTTCTTAAATCTAACTTATTAATTAATAATTAAATTATTTTAACAATTAAACTAAAAAGTGATAAAAACAATTTTAAGCCTAAAATAGCATGAATGCCGTGAGCAAGCCTATTCATGTCCTAAATTTTCATTTTTCGATTTTATCGGTTTTTAGCTTAAAGTCTTTATATTTTAATTATTCTAATTATACTAAAACGATTTAAACTAAAATGAAATTTACTAAAATTTTCATTTATAATTATGAATAGTGTTTTTCAACACTTTAAATTTCTAACTTTTTAATCTAAATGATTTATAAAGTTTATGTTGATTTATAGTATAATACTAAGTAATATATAAAACAATAATTAAACATAAACACAAATTATAAACAAACATAATATAAAACATAATCAAAGTGAACATAAATGATGAACATCAACATGAAGGTAATAAGAACATACATGAAGATCTTAATAAAACTCAAGAACACCATTTTCGATTTTAATAACTTATAATTTGTTTTCCTAATTTAATTTTTTTAACATGAATACATCTATTTTAACTAACTTATTCTAACATATTATTTACAAAAATTAAAAGTGAAAATATATAAAAAAAAAATAAGAAATGCCGTGTATATGTAATATATATGTATAAATTTTCATTTTCGATTTTAACCACTTTAAACTCATTGTTAATATTTCACATAATTTTTATATGGTACTACTACTTAATTAAAACATAACTAAACATAAAAATCATATGAAACATAATTAAAAAATGCTCAAAATAAATACAACTACACATATGAACATATTACTACAATAATCTATTTAACATACTACTTAGTTATTATCATTTTATTATACAACACATAAACATACAAGTACATATAAGTGATGTTTAACATATTTAACATAATTTTCATACTCATAAAATTATAATAACAAAACAAATTAATTTACTAAAAAGATAATATAAGACATAGTTAGTCACCTTAATCGGTAAGTTTATTGGTTGTCCGGATCGACTATATTATCTAGGTCTAAAGCTTCACCCAAGTACCCGTCTTCACCTTCAAAAACCCGTAAACAAGTGAGCTCGAATTTGGTCAGTTTTAAAAAGTCGGGCGTCAAAAGCGATAAAAGTTAATGTCTGCGCGTTTGACGATTTTTCGAAATATTTCTACTTTTGAATTCTAAGACTAAAATATTTATTTCATTATTCAAAAATTTTAAAAAGTCTTAAAGAAGTCGATAAATTTTACAAAACACAAGTTGTGCAAAAATAGAGATTTTGGAAGGTTAAAAGGTTAGGATTTGATTTAAGCTTTGAAATTAGAAATTGATGACTAATTATTGAATTATATTAACACGGGGTGTTACAAACCTCCCCCCTTAGAAAAGTTTCGTCCCGAAACTTGAATGAAGAAAAGGATTTTCACCTGAGATAAACAGCTCGGGGTATTTCTCCTTCATAGAGGCTTCGGTCTCCCAAGTTGCTTGTTCAGTCAATTGACCCTTCCATAGCACCTTTACTAAGGGAACCGTCTTCCGCCTCAACTTCTTGGTTTCTCGTGCTAGAATCTTGACAGGTCTCTCGGAGTAGAGCAAGTTAGGCTCAACTGCGATTACGTCCGGAGTAATGATATGACTTGGGTCACTCCTGTATCTCCTCAGTTGCGAAACATGAAACACGTTGTGAACCTTCGACAAATTGGGTGGTAATGCTAGGCGATAGGCTACCTCACCAATTCTGTCGGTTATCTCATATGGTCCCACGTATTTAGGACTCAATTTTCCCTTCAAACCGAATCGTCGGACCCCCTTCATGGGTGATACTTTTAAGAACACATGATCGCCGACTTCGAACTCAATAGGTCGGCGATGTTTGTTGGCATACATCTTTTGACGGTTTTGGGCCGCTTGTAGTCGTTCACGAATGATTTTGATGTGCTCGATCTGATCTTGAATAACTTGTGGTCCAGTTCCCACGTTGTCACTAGCATCGTCCCAACAGACTGGGCTACGACACTTCCTCCCGTATAGTGCCTCGAACGGGGCACAACCTAAGCTTGCATGGAAGCTATTGTTGTAGGAGAATTCAATCAAAGGTAGACTTTTCTCCCAATTCTCGTTGAATTCTAATGCACATGCCCTGAGCATGTCCTCGACCGTTTGGATAGTTCGCTCAGTTTGACCATCGGTCGCAGGGTGGAAAGCGGTGCTCATCTTCAGTTGACTTCCCAATGATGCTTGGAGCTTGTCCCAAAAATGAGAGGTGAATCTCGGATCCCTATCCGATATAATGTCCAGTGGTACACCATGTAGTCTGATCACCTCCTTCTCATAAGCCTTAGCTAGCTCTTCAAGACTCCAAGTGTCTTTGATTGGTAGAAAGTGAGCTGATTTGGTCAGGCGGTCCACTATTACCCAAATTGCATTATTCCCTTTATGAGTCCTTGGTAAACCCGTTATAAAATCCATGGAAATGGAGTCCCACTTTCCCAATGGAATGTCCAAGGGTTGTAGTAGTCCCCCAGGTCGTTGATGTTCAAACTTCACCTTTTGACAGATTAAGCATTTCGCAACATATTCGGCAATCTCTGCTTTCATTCGAACCCACCAGAACTTCAGCTTTAAGTCTTGGTACATTTTATCAGACCCTGGATGTATGGAGTATCGTGTACTATGTGCCTCGTCGAGGATCCTTCTCTTTAGCACTGGTACGTCGGGCACACACCACCTTTCTTTGAATCTCAAACTCCCGTCAGGTTTAATCTCAAACCCTTCTCGGTTTCCTGAAGGAATTTCTCTTCTGATTTTCACGAGTTCTTCATCCTCCCATTGTAGAGCCCTAATCTCGTGATATAACTCCGGCTCTGCGATCATTGCGTTCAAATCAGCATCGTCAGACTGAACCAACTCTAAGTTCATTCTCTTGAAGTCTCTGACAATACCAGCCGGAATCTCCCAAATGTTGCTAAGGGTATGCGTAGTCTTTCTACTCAGAGCGTCAGCAACGACGTTCGCCTTACCCCCGTGGTACAGTAGCTCAATCTTGTAGTCCTTGATCAGTTCTAACCACCGGCGTTGTCTCATGTTGAGTTCCTTCTGCGTGAATATATATTTCAGGCTTTTGTGGTCAGTGTAGAACTTGATACTCACTCCGTAGAGGTAATGACGCCAGATTTTCAAAGCAAACACCACAGCTGCTAATTCTAGGTCATGAGTTGGGTAGTTTCGCTCATGAACCTTCAATTGCCTTGACGCATAAGCAATGACCTTCCCTTGTTGCATCAGTACGCAACCCAGGCCATTCAGTGAGGCGTCACTGTAGACTTCATACTCGTCTCCATCCGTAGGGAGAGCAAAGACGGGTGCCGTGGTAAGTCTTGTCTTAAGTTCCTGGAACGCATTCTCGCACTCGTCGCTCCAAATGAACTTGGACTCCTTCTGTAGTAATTTGGTCATCGGTCGTGCTACCTTAGAGAAATCTGGAACGAACCTCCTGTAGTATCCTGCCAACCCTAGGAAGCTGCGTATTTCAGTTATATTTGTGGGAGCCTTCCATTCTTTCACTGCGTCGATCTTTGCAGGATCTACCATCACTCCGTCCTTCGAGATGACGTGACCCAGGAATGCTACCTTCTCGAGCCAAAATTCGCACTTAGAAAATTTAGCATACCACTTATATTCCCTTAGTATCCCCAAGATGATACGGAGATGCTCTCGTGTTACGCCTCGCCTTGGAATAAATCAGGATATCGTCAATGAAAACCACCACGCATATGTCTAGGTACTCGTGGAAGGTTCTGTTCATTTGATCCATGAACACTGCTGGTGCGTTTGTTAAACCGAAAGGCATGACCTTAAATTCGTAGTGACCATATCTGCTTCTGAAAGCAGTCTTCTGGATGTCCTGTTCTCTTACCGCAATCTGATGATAACCTGACCTCAGGTCGATCTTAGAAAACACTCCCGCGCCCTTCAATTGATCAAAGAGATCGTCGATTCTGGGTAAAGGGTAGCGGTTCTTAATGGTCACCTTGTTTAACTCCCTGTAGTCGATGCAGAGTCTCATACTGCCATCCTTCTTTTTCACGAAGAGAACCGGTGCTCCCCAAGGCGAGACACTTGGTCGTATGAAACCCTTTTCAATCATTTCCTCTAGTTGTTTATTCAATTCCTGTAGTTCTACCGGTGCCATCCTATAGGGTGCCTTTGAGATTGGGGCAGTGCCTGGCGTAAGGTCAATAGAGAACTCGACATCACGTGCAGGTGGCAAGCCTGGCAACTCGTCAGGGAAAACGTCAGGGAATTCCCGTACTACGTGAATATCTTCAATGTTCACGCTCTCCTTTACTTCGCTAATACTGCATAGGTACACTTGATGCCCTTTTCTTTCTAACCGTCGTAGTTGCAGCATAGATATGATTTTCGCCCCCTTAATTGGCGAAGTGTTCTGATACGTGACTCTAGTCCCTGTAGGATGCTTCAAGCGAATTTTCCGATCTCGGCACTCGAATATCGCATGGTGTTTAGCCAACCAATCAATACCAAGTATGACGTCGAACTCCGGCATGTCGAAAAGAATGAGGTCGGAAGGAAAAATTGTTTTGTGAATGGTGATTGGAGTTTCTTTGAATATTTTGGAACATTTGAGAATTTTACCATTAGGTAGAGAAATGTTTGCATTGATTGATTCAAATTTTGTGAGATTAGCTTTAGAGACAAATTTAGAAGATATAAAGGACAATGATGCCCCAGTGTCAAACAAAACCATAGCGTTCACAGAGTTTACAAGAAATATACCAGTAATGACGTCGGCCTCAGGTGATTCCTCTGCCTCAGCTTCTGTGAGGACATAAACTCGACCTTGTACCACAACAGATTGTGGTACACCCGCAATCGGCGCCGTGTTCAGGTTATTAGGGCATACGTTTGCCTTGTGCCCAACCTTCTTGCATTTGTAGCAGGTAATCGGCTGACCGTTGCACTGCCTACCCTCATGTGGTGCCTTGTGACACATACGACAATTTCCCGGTAATGCTCTAGGTTGAGGAGCCCTTCCTGCAACCATGGCTCTCTCATTGTTCCCAGCAGGAACCCTGTTTTGGAATGCAGGCCTCTGGAAGTTTGGCCTCTGCTGATTAGGGCGTTGGTAGTTTGGCTTCTGAATGAAGCTCGACTGTGCCACAGATGGCACGAACACCTTCTTCTTCTGTTTCTCCTCAGCCTTTTCCAACTCTAAGGATGCCCACACACTGCACGCACGTTCATACGCTGCAGCTACAGTAGTGTAGGTGCCAGTGCTCATGTAGGTACGCATACTGTTAGACATATTGCGCAGATACCTCTGAGTCATTGCCCTCTCGTTGGGAGCAACCGTAGCCCCGAATTTGGCCAGCTTTTGAAATTCCTTTGTGTACTCTTGGAGTGTCATGTCTCCCATCTTGAGACTTATGAACTGCTCCTCTTTCTGGCATCGGAGTTCATACCCGAAATATTTCCCCTTAATCTTCTCAATAAATTCGTACCAGGTGAACGTAGTGTCAGGTTCATTGGTCCTGACCACGCTCCACCAGTCATTTGCCTCTTCCTTTAGGTAATAGGCGGCAATGTTGACTCTATCCTCTGGAGGCGTTCTAGCCAGATCCATGAGTTTCTTCATTTCCTCCAACCAATTTGTGAGGTCGATAGGGTCATTAGAACCCGAGTATGTTGGTGGACGATGACGGGAAATGCGATCAAACGCGCTTGGATGATGTTGGCGGTTTGCGTTGTCCGTGGCTATTTCTGCTATACGGATTAAAGATTCCTCGGCTAGAATTGTTCGTTCTTCGTTAGTCATTTGTGGAGCAGCCATTCTGCAAGAGTTAAGAAAGCGAAGAGATTTATTAGCATCGCAAGGTGTTAGATAACATGCCTAACATTGATAGAATTTATTTGAAGTAAAAGTGATCACAAAGATCATGCATGTAAGCACAGAGGTTAAGTATATTATTCCATTGAAATGCATCCGGTACATTTTCAAGGCATGAGGAAAGGTTGGGAGTAAAGAGTGTATTTTTGTGGAATTGTTTGTGAATTTAACAGATGTCTTCACCCGCGTCGCCTGGTACTCCTTTGACGCTTCAATCCTCGGAAGTTGAATTACTATTCAAATTTTATATCCGAGGATAGTTGTTAGTTTTAGTCAGTCACTTCAGCAAATAGCAAGCATACGATAGTTAGTGTATTTTATTTTGAGGGAAGTAGTTTGTTATTTAAAAGTCCTTAGCCTATGGTCAGTCCTTAAGGTTTCTACCCATCCTCACACTTTAAAGCGATTTCAAGTTATTATTTAAGTGATCTAATAAAAGAAAAATCTAGTTTATTATTTGATCCTAGTAGTCTTGCGGTTTAGCATGTTAATATGTTAACCCGCCCAGGTGTCTCTCGTTAGGTAAGCATAAATCGCATTAGGCAATTCATGTTACGGTCACGAGTCAGCTCTGATACCAACTGTAACAACCTGGTTTTTAGTCGACTTTAATTACTAAGGCGGAAATTAATTAAGTCTTAAACCAAATAAGTATTAATTATACAAATAACCCAAATATTACATCATCGTTTAAGAGTTGAATGGAACAACTCTAAATACGGAAGTTAAAAGAGTAAAGTGTTGTATATATTACATATCTCTCAAAAGCAACAAAAGTAAAGCGTAAAAACGTCTCGTGGCCCCATCCAAAATCCAGCTCCTGGTCCACGATCGTCCTGCACAATAAACTATTGGGGGGATGCCCGCTGAGCGGACAGTGACTAGCTATGCTCATACTTACCCTCGATTTCAATTACTTTGGTTTAATATTACCGCTTTATAAACATAACATTATGATAAAAACATAAACATGCTTAATACATATAGCATATAAAGACATATAAGTCATAATAAGCATGCGGTTTAAAGCGATAAATCATGTAAGCATGATATTCAATTATGAAAGCAAATAACACATAATAGCATAGCAATAGTATCACAATAATTCAATGGCATTACAAGGCGATATCGGATCGCAATCAAACATACATATCGTATCATTCTACTCATGCAGACTCGATTCAATTCAGAAAGTTGTGGTCTTTAGTTTTCGAAGATGGTACACACTCATTCTCATTTAATCAAACAACAGACAACACATACTGCTTACGAGCCTGACCACTGAGTAGGCCTTTGTACTCTGATCGATTGCATCTCACTTCCATAGTGCAGAGGCTTACTCGACTCGTAAACCACGCCGAATACTATAGTACTTGCATCTCATCTTCTAGTGTTCGAAATGATTCGAACTTCAGATACAATCCCGTCAAGTAATCTTTACGCAGGGTAAGAGCGAATGCTAGTGTCGCCCACTAAGAACGAAACACGGCAAGGAGACAGAACCGCAAAGCGCATAAGCACATAATGTCACGGTGGCCCTGGTAACTTTAGCGAAATAGGGGAATAAAACCCTAGTCTAGTATGCATACACTAATATCCAATTTAAGAGTGGGCTATGCTATTCATAGAGCACCTTAACTCAGGATAAAACGACTATTTCCTAAAGCCTGACCCACTAAGAGTTGAATTTTTCATTATCTTGTTCGGCCTTGGCTATACGACTTAAGGCGAACGGCATGGGCGGGGATGCACTAAGCAATAAGGCTGCCGGCTTAAACCACACTATTCGATATGACCCAAGCCAGAGACCGAGATAGTGGTATCCGCACAAGACTATCTTAACCCCACTTCACTTACGATTGACGTTTTCATATCGGAGGCTCAAGCGTTTGACCTTTTATTTAACTTACTCATTATTCATTATTTATTTGATATTCCATATCACATGTTACTAGACTCTCCTAGTCTCAGCGTCAAACGTTTTATTTGAATGGTAGGTTTCATATGATCACATAACACATTCGTTTATTATTTGAAGTGTTGTTAATTATTAACGTTTTCAAGATTTTAAATTGAATCGTTTATTAGTATGTCCAAATTTTATTTAAGTGTTTTTTCAAAGCACTTTAAGTCATTTACTTATTTATTTTAAATTTTTCTATACTTAGTAAAATTTTCAATTATTTTCAGTATTTCACTATTCAATTTTCACTATTCACTATTCACTATTCACTATTCACTATTCACCGTATTTTATACGTATTTTTATACGTATTCGTATTTTTATACTTCGTATTCTATACGTATTTTTATACTTATACGTATTCTTATACTTGTACGTATTTCTATATTTATACGTATTTTTGTACTTAAGACATTTTAGGTATTTATACTTAAGATATTTTAGAAAATAAACTAAACCCCTTTTATTTTCTAAGTATAAATTTCTAGTTTCAAAGTCGTTAAGTTCGTTTTGTACTTAGTGAGTTTTGAAAATATTCTAAAAGTCTAGTTTTAAAAACGTTAAGTTCGGTTTGTAAAAAGTGATAATGATATTCATTTTAAAATATTAGTTTTAAAAATGTTAAGTTCAATTTGTAAAAAGTGATAATGATATTCATTTTAAAATATTAGTTTTAAAAACGTTAAGTTCAATTTGTAAAAAGTGATAACGATATTTATTTTAAAATGAGACTTAGTTAAATTTAGTCGTCTATTAACTAAATTTAGCGATTTTCATTTTTAAAATAATAGTAACGTGGATGATTCATTTTAGTCCGTATGTCCAAGTTCAACAGTCCAAATAGCAAAGGCAGTAACACACGATTTAGTTCATTTTTATAACGGTTACATATTTTTATCGGTTTATAATATTTCATTTATAACTAAAACAATTTATACAAAAATTCAATTCTAATTACTATTTAACTTTAGTGACTTAGTGATAATTTCATTTTGGTCAAATTTAGTCAATTTAAAGTGTATATGTCGTGTGATATACTATATATGTCAAAATTGATTTATTTCTTTTAATTTCTTAAATCTAACTTATTAATTAATAATTAAATTATTTTAACAATTAAACTAAAAGGTGATAAAAACAATTTTAAGCCTAAAATAGCATGAATGCCGTGAGCAAGCCTATTCATGTCCTAAATTTTCATTTTTCGATTTTATCGGTTTTTAGCTTAAAGTCTTTATATTTTAATTATTCTAATTATACTAAAACGATTTAAACTAAAATGAAATTTACTAAAATTTTCATTTATAATTATGAATAGTGTTTTTCAACACTTTAAATTTCTAACTTTTTAATCTAAATGATTTATAAAGTTCATGTTGATTTATAGTATAATACTAAGTAATATATAAAACAATAATTAAACATAAACACAAATTATAAACAAACATAATATAAAACATAATCAAAGTGAACATAAATGATGAACATCAACATGAAGGTAATAAGAACATACATGAAGATCTTAATAAAACTCAAGAACACCATTTTCGATTTTAATAACTTATAATTTGTTTTCCTAATTTAATTTTTTTAACATGAATACATCTATTTTAACTAACTTATTCTAACATATTATTTACAAAAATTAAAAGTGAAAATATATAAAAAAAAATAAGAAATGCCGTGTATATGTAATATATATGTATAAATTTTCATTTTTGATTTTAACCACTTTAAACTCATTGTTAATATTTCACATAATTTTTATATGGTACTACTACTTAATTAAAACATAACTAAACATAAAAATCATATGAAACATAATTAAAAAATGCTCAAAATAAATACAACTACACATATGAACATATTACTACAATAATCTATTTAACATATTACTTAGTTATTATCATTTTATTATACAACACATAAACATACAAGTACATATAAGTGATGTTTAACATATTTAACATAATTTTCATACTCATAAAATTATAATAACAAAACAAATTAATTTACTAAAAAGATAATATAAGACATAGTTAGTCACCTTAATCGGTAAGTTTATTGGTTGTCCGGATCGACTATATTATCTAGGTCTAAAGTTTCACCCAAGTACCCGTCTTCACCTTCAAAAACCCGTAAACAAGTGAGCTCCAAATACCCAAAGATAGCTAGGAAACACTAGTGAATTTATTAGAGTATTATTAGGGTTTTATTTTAGTGTATTTTAGATGGAAAATGAAAGAAAAATATAGAGGACAAATGGAGGAAGTGCTCGGCTGGTTTTGGGGCTCCAAAGGGTTGTTTTTACACTTAGTAAATAATGGAACAAGTTTAGAATGCTTTAGGTTAAAAGATTAGGTGTTAAAGTTTGTTTTTAATTAGATAAATAATGTTTAATTAACTTAAATAATACATCATTCTCTCCATCATCAACACACTAAGTCCACATTACTATTCATGCATTAAAAATGTCTAATTTGTGTTTTAAAATGTTTTCCTCGAATTTGGTCAGTTTTAAAAAGTCGGGCGTCAAAAGCGATAAAAGTTAATGTGTGCGCGTTTGACGATTTTTCGAAATATTTCTACTTTTGAATTCTAAGACTAAAATATTTATTTCATTATTCAAAAATTTTAAAAAGTCTTAAAGAAGTCGATAAATTTTACAAAACACAAGTTGTGCAAAAATAGAGATTTTGGAAGGTTAAAAGGTTAGGATTTGATTTAAGCTTTGAAATTAGAAATTGATGACTAATTATTGAATTATATTAACACGGGGTGTTACAGAGATGACCCTAATAGACATCTTGTAACACCCCGTATTTTCATAATTAAATTAAAATATATTTTCTGTTGCTATTTTGTAAAACTATATCTATTTTTCATAATACCTTATATATTTAATAGTTTTAAATAAAATTTATGATCTTTTAATAATATTTTTAGTACCATTTTATACTAAAACATAATAAATTACTTATGAAATAATTTCTTTTATAAAATAGTATAATTACTTTACATTTTAAATAGTTAAATTATTACCTCGACCAAATATTTTAATAGTATTCCCGTTTTATAAACTATTTATGTAATAATGTATTTTAGATTTCCCTTTTGAATTATAATCATACTTCAACAAATTTTCCTAAACTAGTTTAAGTAAATTTTAATTTAAATTGCATACTTAAAGATACCCTAATACGGATAAACAACTATACTAAACTACGGAGTATTATATATACTCGCATCTCATCTAACCTAATACCCCGTCTCAGATTACATCGCCTCAAAAAAAACCACCTCCATTAAAGCCGACTTCAACCTTGCACCGTGACTTCGTTTCTTAACCGTTTTACTCCGTTCTTGCGTCATAATTATCCTCTCTTCATCCTCTTCACATTAAGGTAAGCTATACTCCGTTTCGTCTCTGTCGCTCGGATCGCCGTTGATATCGTAACTCATATTTATTCTCGTTTTTCACCCTAATCGATCGTAGGACTAAACCGGGACGACCCTGACGTTGACACGTACGTAGTAGACGACTCAATTGAGGAATAGCGCTTAAAGGTAACGGTGATGACGTTACTCGGTATTACATTACTGTAAGGGTGTTTGTGTGCGTATGTGTACGTGTATGTGTAGGTGATGTTAGGGTGGTGTCTATTTCGTGCATTGTTGGTTAGCTTGTGATCAGCGTGTTGTACTTAGTAGCAGGAAGAGTAGGAGGCCGAGTAGTGATGGCATGGTTTGTATGTATACGTGATTTACATAGGTGATGATTATATATTTGTGCATGAATGATCAATGTGTGTGTAGTGTAATAAATTATAATACAATATTTATATATTAATATATTAATCTTGTTCATGTTTTGAGAATACAAGATTAGTGATAGGCATGTCATAATTTTGTGGGTTGACATAATTTATTAAGTTGTTAGTTTTAGTGTAGTAAGTTAGGTTGATACTTACTCCGTATTTAACTTGTTAATTGCATTGAGATTGTGATTTCCTATTGAGATTGGCTTGAGATTGTGTTGTATTGTCACTGTTGGGCTAAAGGATGTTGTATTGACATTGATTTTGAGTTGGTTTGATTGAGCTTGAGTTGAGTGTGCGTACGTGCACTGTTGGGCACGTGCGTGAGGAGATACAACGTCCATTGTGGGACGGATACCGCCCTTAGGGGTTCCCATCCGCTTTTGTCACGGATAGGGACTATGGTTTGATTAAAAATGTCGACACCGTTTTTGTCGCGGTGACACCGTTTTTGTCGCGGTGGGTTTGGCCAAATTTAGACAGTTGAGGAACTTTTGTCGTTCCGCCATAGGGTTGGGACTTTTGTCGTTCCGGGGTGATTCTTGTTGCTTCACCCAGTCCTCCGAGCTTACTCTTGCAATGGTTTGATTGAGGATCAGAATGACTTATGATTGTTTGACTTGAGATCGTCATGTTAATGCTAATGTTGATGTTTGTGTGTGCTATTGTTGTTGCATTTGTTGTTGTACTCTGATCATAGGCCGTAGGCCAGGTAAGGTACTTGTTGAGTTGTATGGAGATTGTCGTAGTATTGTTAACTATTGTTATATAGCTTGTGATTATCACATGTTATTATTTTATGAGCTATTTTATTTACTTGTTAACTTTATTGTGATGTAATATGGCTGGGAGAACGTCTGAGTTACTCCCCACTGACTGTGGCTGTTGCATGTTTTGCAACAGGTTAGCGCGGGTTCGGGATTGATAAGTGAGGTTGCCGTGAGGATGGACCTTAGCTAGCCTACTCATGTGGATTTGGGATTGTTTGATAGACTTGATTAGACTTTACCGTTTCATGTCGTACTTATGTTGCATTTATGGGGTTGTAAGGGGTATTTATTCCCCATTTGCTAGGCTCAAGGCCTACTATTCTTTTGGTTATTGGTTGAGTAGGGAGTAATGACTCGGATTCACGGTGTTTCCGCCACCGTGGCTTTCATTTTTATTCACTTTCTTTTATAAATCCTTTTTAAAAGCTTATTTTATTTTGTTGGAAAATCCGGGTTGTTACAGTTGTAACACCCGGTGTTGTCCGAGGTTATTCGGGCCGGGTACCCCGTTGAAGAGGTTCATGTGTTGGCTCAAGTGACATAGTGCTTAAAAGGATTGTAAGTACTACTCATATCAACAAGATGCATCTTCTTTTCTGGTGGCTCATCTTAAGAACTCTTCAGTTAAGCGTGCTTGCTGGAGAGTAGTCTTAGGATGGGTGACCTCCTGGGAAGTTCTCAGGATGCGCACGAGTGAGGACAAAGTGCGCTGGAAAGGGCCCGTGTTGGTTTGTGGGCGATGTACGCAGCCTGGCGAGCTACCGTGAGTGACCTTCCGGCCTTCAGTTGGGGCCGGGGTGTTACACATCTTGCCGAATTCCATGTGGTGTGTTCTTCAATGAAGCCGGATGGTGTTGACGAGGAGCAACTTAAACTTCGAGCTTTTCCTTTTTCCCTAAAGGATGCCGCTCGAGATTGGCTCTACTTCCTTCCACCTAATTCGGTTACCACTTGGCAAACCATGAAGCAAATGTTCCTTGCTAAGTACTTCCCCGCTTCACAATCGTCCCTCCTAAAGAAGCAAATTTCCAATATTAAGCAACTCGAAGGGGAGACGATGTATGAATACCGGGAGAGATTCAAGAAGATGTGTGCAAGTTGCCCTTAGCATGGGTACGCCGACCAAGATCTTATTATGTACTTTTTCACCGGTTTATTACCGGAGGAGGCAAGGATGGTAAACGCGGCGGGTGGAGGTACAATTGAACACAAGACCGTTGAGCAAGCTAATATCTTATTCGAAGAGCTCTCGGCTAGTTCTAGACACTTTAGAACTAAGCCAAGAGGGGTGCACATGTTGAAAGAACAACAACCGAGCCATGACACCAAGCTTATTAACCAAATGAGCTCTTTAACCGCTATGGTCGAGAAGCTTATGCATGAGAAAGAAGGTAATCAAGCTCAAGTGTGTGGTATTTGCGACTCTCAAACCCATGATATTTCCACGTGCCCTCAAATGCTTGAAAGTGACATGGAAGCGGTAAATTCGGTTGGTGCCTTTGGTAATAGGCCTCCACGACAAAATTATGACCCTCATTCCAACACCTTCAATCCGGGATGGAGGGATCATCCAAATTTTAGGTGGAACAACCAAGAAAAACCTCAAGAATCAAAGTGGAACCAAAACCAAGGGAACCAAGGAAACCAATATGCTCAAAACCCCCAATTTCAACAAAACAACCGTTTTTCCAATCAAAAACCCCAAACACAATTCACTCAACCACAATTCCATCAAGGTGGTTCTTTTCAAACCAAACCACCTATACAATATAACCAACCCCCACAAAATCAACTTGTTCCATCGAGTTCTAAACAACAAACCTCAACCGAGGAATTGGTACGTTCTTTGGCTTTATCCGTTGGTGGCTTGAGTTCAAATGTGAATACAATGCAAGGTAACATCAATACTTTGCAATCCACCATGCTCCAAGGTCAACAAGAGAGCAAGTCGAGTATCTCTAACCTTGAGAGGCAAATGAGCCAAATGTCGAGTGCTATCGGTCGACTTGAAGCCCGGGAGTCTAACAAATTACCCCCATCTACCGTCCCGAATCCTAATGTGAGTGCCGTTTCGTTGAGAAATGGAAGGCAACTTGAAGAGGCGGAGAGAAAGAGTGGTAAAAGGGCTAGGAATTCATCCCCTCGTCCGAAACCCGTTGAGCAAGTCGAGGAAGATGAGATTATTGTGGTGGAAAGTGGTTCTCACCAAGTACCTCCCAAGGAGAGCCATGATGATGACGTCCCTCCCATGAGATCACCGATCTATGAGCCGGAGGCCCCTTTCCCAAGCGCTCTCAAGGAGACACGGAAGGTCGAGCAAGATAAAGACATCTACGAAACTTTCCGTAAGTGTGAGGTAAACATCCCCTTGATTAATTTGCTAAAAAGTGTGCCTAGGTATGCTAAGTTTTTGAAGGAGTTGTGTACGGTAAAACGTAACAACAAGCTTAAGGCGGCTAAAAAAGTAAGGGTAAGTGAACATGTCTCGGCTATTTTCCAAAAGAAAATGCCTCCAAAATGTAATGATCCGGGAATGTTCACTATAACTTGTACTATCGGGGGGAAGAAGGTCGCTAATGCAATGTTAGATTTGGGGGCCTCGATCTGTTATGCCATCTTCTTTGTATGACACCCTTAATCTAGGCCCTTTAGCTAAGACCAACGTAGTAATTCAATTAGCAGACCGATCGAATACTTATCCTAAGGGAATTGTGGAGGATGTGTTGGTTGAGGTGGGAAAACTTGTGTTTCCCGCCGATTTCTATGTGTTGGATATGAACCGAGATCAATTTGCCGCCCCAATGCTTTTAGGGAGACCTTTTCTTAAAACGGCAAAGACCAAAATCGATGTGGCTAGTGGTTCGTTAACTCTAGAGTTTGACGGTGAGGTTATAGATTTTAACATTTATGATTGCATGAAATACCCACCCGAGGACCATTCTTTGTGCTTTGTTGATATAATAGACCCTTTAGTTGAGCAAGTTTTCGACTTAAGCGGCTATGACGAGCTTGAAATAGCGCTATTTAATAGTTTAATGAACGATGATTTGAATGCCGATATTGCTTTTCCTTCAAGCTTGCAATCTATGCTATGTGACTTGGGGGATGGGGTTGAAAATTTGAGTTTGGGAGAATTTGGTGTAAGTTTTACAGCCGAAAAAATAGACCCGCCTCCTCAAAAGAGCTACTCTCTCCTGAGGAGCGGCTCGCCCCCCTTTGAGAGCGGCTCGCTCTCGCTCCCTCTGCTTCTCCGTATGACATTTGCTCGTTGTTTGTTGGTACTAACCCCCCTCCACTAGCCTATGTTAGTGAGAAACCCGTCCCTTCAGTTTTGAAGGCCCCCGAGGTTGAATTGAAGCCGCTCCCAAGCCATTTAAAGTACATCTTCTTGGGCAAATACGAGACACTTCCGGTGATTATCTCAAGCAAACTCACTTCCGAGCAAGAAGGTAAACTTTATGATGTTTTGGTTGAGCATAAACTAGCGATGGGTTGGACGGTAGCCGACATACGAGGTATTTCTCCCTCTACTTGTATGCATCATATATACTTAGAGGAGGAGTCTAAGCCGATTCGACAACCTCAAAGGAGGCTTAATCCTCTTATGATGGAGGTTGTCAAGAAGGAGATTCTTAAGCTCCTTAGTGTCGACATGATATACCCGATTTCGGATAGCAAGTGGGTTAGTCCGACCCAAGTTGTCCCGAAGAAGTCGGGTATTACCGTTGTTGAGAATGACAATGGGGAAATGGTTCCCACCCGAGTGCAAAATGGGTGGAGAGTATGCATAGATTACCGTCGTTTAAACGCGGTAACTAGGAAGGATCATTTCCCATTGCCATTCATTGATCAAATGCTCGAGAGGTTGGTGGGGCGTGCCTTTTATTGTTTCTTGGACGGGTTCTCGGGCTACTTTCAAATCCCAATTGCTCCCGAGGACCAAGAAAAGACGACTTTTACATGCCCATTTGGCACATTCGCCTATAGGAGAATGCCATTTGGGCTATGTAACGCCCCCGCCACCTTTCAAAGGTGCATGTTGTCCATATTCTCCGAATATGTAGAAGATTTTATTGAGGTCTTCATGGACGATTTTACCGTCCATGGAGACTCATTCGATAGATGCCTACATCACTTAACACTAATGCTCAAGCATTGTATCGACTTAAATCTTGTGCTCAACTCCGAGAAATGCCATTTCATGGTCGAAGAGGGCATAGTGTTAGGTCATGTAGTGTCATCTAAGGGACTTGAAGTGGACAAAGCAAAAATTGACACTATCAAGTCCCTACCTTATGCGACTAATCTTCGTGAAGTTCGTTCCTTTTTAGGTCACGCCGGTTTTTATCGACGTTTTATTAAGGACTTTTCAAAGATTACCTCGCCATTATGCAAGCTACTCCAAAAGGATGTTGAGTTCGTGTTCGATGATCAATGCAAGAGGGCTTTCGATGAGCTCAAGGCAAGGTTAACTTCCGCTCCCACAATCCAACCCCCCGATTGGAAGTTACCTTTTGAGATCATGTGTGACGCAAGCGACTATAAGTTAGGCGCGGTTCTTGGACAATCCGTGGGTCGAGCCACTCATGTGATATACTATGCCTCCATGACGCTCAACGAGGCCCAAAAGAACTATTCAACAACCGAAAAGGAGCTTCTTGCGGTTGTATTTGCCTTGGATCGTTTCCGATCGTACTTGCTTGGGACAAAAGTGATAGTTTACTCCGATCACGCCGCCTTGAGACACTTGATGACGAAGAAGGAGTCAAAGCCGAGATTGATACGTTGGATTCTCTTACTTAGTGAGTTTGACTTGGAAGTGCGAGACAAGAAGGGAACCTCCAATGTGGTAGCGGATCATTTGAGTCGGATCATTCACCCCGAGCAAAGTAAGGACGCCCAACAACCGATTAAAGCACTATTTCCCGACGAACATCTTCTTGCAATCCAAGTTTGCACTCCTTGGTATGCAAACTTAGTGAACTACCTTGTCACCAAACAATTCCCTCCTAACTTGTCTAAGGCTCAACGAGATCGGATCAAGAGTGACTCTAAGAACAACGTTTGGGATGAACCATATTTATGGAAGCATTGTAGCGACTCGGTGATAAGACGGTGTGCTCCCGACCATGACATATCTTCTATTCTAGAATTTTGTCACTCGCAAGCTTGTGGTGGTCATTTTGGAGCTAAGAGAACCGCTCACAAGGTGCTTAATAGTGGTTTCTTTTGGCCTAGCCTCTTCAAGGATGCTCATGCCTTTTGTCACACTTGTGATAATTGCCAACGAGTCGGGAACATCTCGAGAAAGAATGAAATGCCACAACATCCAATGCTCTATTGCAAGGTCTTTGATGTATGGGGAATCGACTTCATGGGTCCCTTTCCGAGCTCCAATGGGAATCTCTACATCCTTCTCGCCGTGGATTACGTTTCAAAGTGGGTTGAAGCGAAGGCCACTCGAACCGATGACGCCAAAGTGGTGGCGGAATTCTTCAAAGCACACATTGTCTCTCGTTTTGGGTTTCCTAAAGCTTTGATAAGCGATCGAGGGACTCATTTTTGTAACCGAGCTATTGAAGCTCTTCTCAAGAAGTATGGAGTGATACACAAAGTGTCCACCGCTTACCACCCTCAAACTAACGGTCAAGCGGAGGTGTCAAATCGCGAAATCAAATCCATACTAGAGAAGACGGTTAACCCAACGAGGAAGGATTGGAGCCAACGTTTGGAGGATGCATTGTGGGCCTACCGTACCGCATACAAGACACCCATTAGAATGTCACCTTACCGACTTGTGTATGGGAAACAATGTCACCTTCCGGTGGAGGTGGAACACAAGTCGTATTGGGCGGTCAAGAAAATGAACATGCGATATGATGAGGCGGGAGACGCGAGGAAGCTTCAACTTCAAGAGCTTGAGGAGATACGACGGGATGGCTTTGATAGTGCGGAGACTTACAAGGCTCGGTCCAAGGCGCTACATGATAAGCTCATATCGAGAAAGGACTTCAAAGTTGGTGAGAAAGTTCTTTTATATCAATCACGACTTCGTTTATTTCCGGGCAAACTTCAATCTCGTTGGCTTGGACCTTTTGAAATCGTCAAAATTTATCACTATGGAGCCATCGAGATTCGAAGTTTGACCACCGGAAAGGTCATGAATGTCAATGGGCATCGACTCAAACCGTACTATGAAGAATTTTCAAAGCAAGGGTTCGAAGAATTTATTCTTACGGACCCTATTTACACGGATTGAGTCGGTGTCGTGTCGGGCCTAAGACGGTAAACAAGGGCGCTAGGCGGGAGGCAACCCGACCATTCTCTTTTTGCATAACTTTGTTTATCTTAGTAGTAGAGTAGTTTTTGCCTTATTGTTTGCTCATTTTGTAGGAACAACCACTAATTTTTCACTAGTGAAACGCTTCACGCTTCCCGAGGCACGAAAAGGCGGAATCCCGAGAAGGCAATGTTATGGGTGTCATGTGGGAGGTTAATACCGCTCAAAAATGACCCGCTCGAGAAAAGTTGGACCAAGGAGGGCCCACTTCCAAAAACCAATCAGGCGAAAAAACAGGCTCGCCCCTCATCAGGAGCGGCCCGCTCTGCCCAAGGAGCGGCTCGACCCCTTATTTTCCAAAACAAACAAAAATGACGCAAAGAAAAGTCGGCCGCCCCCCCCCCCCCCCTCCCCCCCCGAAGAGCGGATCGCCCCTTGGGAGCGGCTCGCCCTTCCTGGGGAGCGGCTCGCTCCTCTGATTTTTCAGCTTTTTTTTCTTTTGTTTTTGTCGAGCTTTCTCTTCTTTCTTCCTTCATTATTTCCTTTCATTAAACCACTCATTCTCACTCTAAATCAACCCTAATTCTCGAAACACCCTCAAATCTCCACCAAAATCACTCAAGTTTGTTTCTAAACTTCATAAAATCAACCCAAATCACTTTATTTCTCATCAAACCACATCAAAAACACTAATTTTGACCCAAAAATCGATTTTTCCACTCAAACCCTAACTTTTCAAAAATCGATTTTTATGCAATTTCAAGCTTCAAAGTGGGTTAGTAATGGAGTTTTTGGGTTCCTAGATGCTTGGACTTCAACAACATTGCAAGTTTGAGCCTTGAAATCAAGAGTCGGTATAATTTTCGACCCTCCCCTTGTTTTATCCGAATTATTTGTCTTTTTAGAGGCTTTTAGGTCGATTTCTTTTGGCTTGTTTTGGTCTAGTTGTTGTTGTTTGTTGTTGGTTGAGCATTTTGAGGTGAAATTTGGGTTGTGCTCATTGTAGAGTCGGTTTTTGGTAGAGTGGTTTCGTAGTGCACGCCAAGTGTTTGTCGAATTGTCTCTTAGAGTTTGTTAGGGTGTGTCACCATTTTTTCTTCTCTAAATTGTCATCATGAAAAAGTTCTTTGGTAAAAAAAAAAAGGTTCCTCCTCGAGTACTAAGCGTCAAAGGACGGCGGAGCAACCCTCCGCTCCACCTCCACCGCCCCCTTATAAAGCTAGCGAGACTCTCAACAAGGAGGATAAAGTACGTTTTAGAATAATACAAAAACGAATTATCTTGTCAACCCGTTTCTTCCATGTCGAGACTCTCGAGGCTCTTGGTCTAGATGGTCACATTCTTGTCATGTTAAACAAGGGTGGGTTAAGCGGTCTTTTTAATCGTAGTGCCCCTACTTATCGACAAATCACTCTAGAGTTTATTGCGTCAGTCAAACATGACCTCTTGCCTAGTAGGGAACCCGGTGTCTCGTTTCAAATAGGGGGTCAAAAGAAACATGTGTCCATGGTCGAGTTTAGGGAAGCTTTAGGTGTCACTTTGCCCCCATCCGACTTTTGTAGAGCACAATTGAGTTTCAATACTCATGACTTTTGGTATGCGATCACGGATGGGGATCGTAAGACAAAGAATGACAAGAATAGCACTATCCCCCATCCCTCCCTTCGCCTTATGCATCGATTTCTCAACATGACTTTTTTGGGTCAAGGTGAGCCAACTAAAGCCACAAATTCGAGCATCAAATACTTGTGGTGCGTGAGTCCGGAGGGAGAGGGAATTCCGGATTGGGCAGCATTGTTCATTGAAAGTTGTCGAGCTCAATATGCCCCTTCGAAGTCTGGCAAGATTCCTATGGGCGGTATGGTAACCCTAATCGCTGAGTATTTTGGTATTCCGATACCTAATGATACGTTGGTTCCCGGTGGGTATTTGTTCGATATGACGGGTTTGCGTGATTGTCGCGTCCTTAACGCGGGCTTATGGCTTTGGGGGAAAGACCTACCCTACATGTGGCTCCCTAGGCCACCGAACTCTCGACCCTTAGCTTGGGGGGATCGGGCTCCTCTCCTCTACATGCCCCCGGACCATGAGTATGGCTTTGCTATTCGTCAAGCCCGCGGCTTGCTTCATGATGACGAAGAGAGGCCACCTAGTGAGGACGAACCGGAGTTTGTGGACGAGGATGATGATGACGCGGACTATAATCTCGATAGAGGGGATGATTTGGGTGATGATGATGATGCGGATGACGGTGGGGGCGACTTGGTGATGCTTGATGCTCCACGTAGAGCGGATGGAGCTAGTGGAAGCGGAGTACGTCCACAACACTTTGAGAGTGGGAGTGCGTACGGAGGATATGGGTTTGCTCCTCCTAGACATTCGAGCTACACGGGGGAGACACAACGGATGTGGGGACCGGATGGGTTACCTAACTACGATTTGCCCCCGTTCCAACCAATTCCGGGCTCATGGTGGCCCGAATATCGAGACCGAATGTTTACTATGGAGAGCAAAGTGGGTATTACCTATGATATGACTATGGCAATGCATAATATGCACATTGCCAATGAAACACCCAACTATAACCTGGTCCCTCAATCCTGTTTTGACGAGTTGAACGCTTTGGAGATCACCTACGCCGCTAGGAGAGCGGCCGAGAGAGAGATGAGAAGGAAATGGAGAGAGGAGAGGAAGCGAGGCGAGCCTTCGGGCTCGGGAGGCGGTGATTGAGTTGTTTAGTCCCTTCCCTTTTTGCTTGTTTTATAATTTTATCGATATGCTTTGAGGACAAAGCAAAGATTAAGCATGGGGGAGGGGTTAAGAGCGTTGTAGTGAGTTTGTCTTGTAATTTATGTGATTTATGTATATAGTTTGAGTGCTTTGCCTTATGTTTGTCATCTTTCAAAAAAAATATGAAAAATGAAAAAGAAAAAAAATACAAAAATATGAAACCCCGATAGGTTGAAAACTCGAAAGGGCGGCCTATGCAAAATTTGGAAGGCCTCGCCTTAAGGATGCCTTAGTATGTGTCCTTTTTGGCAAAGAAAATCGAGGTCAAAAGAGCCGCAAAATGAAAAACATGGGCCATATTTACCTCCTAAGTATGAGGCTAGTACTAATATCCCGTACTATGGGCGTTGATCGTATAATTTGCTTGTTTTATGACATGTGCAGAGGCATAAGTTGCGGAGTTTGGAGGGTGGTAGGATTAGAGCATTTGGTGAGGCCATTTGGATGCTAAGAAGGGTTGCGCTGTTGTTTCATGGCACTCACCAAATGGGGAGACATAAGGAGGGGGACTTGAGGAATGCTTTGATTAAGGTGAGGCATTTCTCCTACGACTTGGAGTGGAGTTGGCTTGTGTTTGGAGGATTCTTTGTCGAGGGAGACCGGAGTGAGGGGATTGGAGTTGGTGGACATCGAGTGAGGATCTTGAGGGAGACCTAAGGAGGGAGAAGTGAAGATAGGAACATGATAGTGAGGGAGAGATAAGAAGGTAGGGGTGTGAGAGAAGAGAGTGGAATGAGCCTTGAGTTAAGGCGTGTTACTTGTTTTGCTCGGGACGAGCAAAAGGCTAAGCATGGGGGAATTGATGTAAGGCGAATTTGTGAGCCTAAGAAGCGGTTTTTAGTGGAGTTTAAGCAAGTTTTGAGGCACTCTTGGCGGTAATTATGGATAATTCGACTCATCGGTCATTTGTTGCAAAATATGGCATTTAGTATGTGAAACCGGAGACTTGAAGAATCGGTGTAAAACGTATCTCATGCAAGCTTCGGAACGGGTTCGAAAGCGCGAATCAAAAGACGAGTTGGAATGTCATCCTAGCCACCACGCCTACACTTGAAGACCCACGACGGACCATGGAGACGGAGCGGAGTGCAAGCGACGGAAATCGGAGCAAAAACGAGTGAAAGATTGCAAAATCAGCCGAGAAAATGGAGTTGCTCCTTCAAAGGAGCTGCTCGCCCCAGATAGCGGCCCGCTCTCTCTCAGGAGCTGCTCGCCCCAGAAGAGCGGCTCGCCCTCCCACAAGAGCGGCTCGCTCCACCTGAGCGGCCCGCTCCCTATCTGGAGCGGCTCGCTCTCCCTGTTACGTGTTTTATTTTTCCGTATTTTGTATTTCGACCCTTTGTTTTACGGGAGTATATATACTTCCTTTCTTAAAAACCCTACGTATCTTTTATTTTAGGCAGCTTTGGATGGAGAATTAAGAGGAAGATTAGGTTAAGTTTTCAAATAATTACTCTTTAATTAGTTTTTAATTTGATGTTTATGGATTTTCTCAAGAATTTGGTTTATGTTTGGATGATTATAGGTAACTAAATTCCCTTGCTTTTGGTGTAATCTTTGGGATTTCAACCCTCCTTTTGATCAATGTGAGAAAGATTTCATCTTTACTATTTCATTTGAGTATTTACTTCTCTTAATGCATTGTTTTTACACTATTTTTGGTTTTGTGACTTGTGTTGATCTATTGTTGCATTTCCTTGAATTATATGCTTGAAGATTTTGGTTGTTCATTGTTTGGATGCTCTTAATCCATCTTGTGTGCATTATTATCATGTATTATGTGTGGTATGTTGATTCATCCTCTTATAATCATGTTTTGAGAAGTAAAGTGTGAATCTTTAATGCGAAACTATTTCACGTCGATTCTTGAATGTGTTTTCATTAGGTTTTCATACATTCCTCTTATGTTTACTTGTGCATGAGTTGCATGAATACATTTGAATGTTGTTTCATCGTGTTTTTAATGCAATTTTCACCTTGGTTTGCCGATTCATTCTTGGGCGTGTTCATGCATTGTAAGTGTTTGAGGAATTGCTTAAGTGAAGAGTAGTTTCATATTTTTATACTCACTTGATCAATTGGTGTGTGTTGGAACCTTGTGTGATTACACCAAAAGTGCTCCTCTCATCTTGTTTAATCTCTTTTATATTACTTGCATTTTAGTTTTCGAATAAATCAACCCTTTTAAACCTCCCTTGTTTACTTTATTTTGTTTCGTGACATTAGCCTAGATATCGTCTTCCCTTGGGTTCGACCCTATTCTTGCCACTAAACTACTTACTTGTGTGAATCGAATAGGTTTAATAATTTGTTAATTTGGCCCGTTTTATTAGCGACGTAAAAGGCGCGTCAATCATATAAAGTTTTCATTATAATCCTGTGTTTATAATGGACTATATACCGATATAATCCTACAGTGAAGGCCCAAATATTGTGGATATGTGTAGCTTATTTTATAAGTTTTGGAGTTGAGTATATAAGCTTTTTTTAGGGTTAAAATTTTCTACCTAACTTGAGCTAGCACAACAAAAACACAAAAACACAAAAAGAGAGAGTTTGAGAGAGAGTAATGAGTTCGGATTTTTCAGACACAGCTTCACTAAACTGAAGATCGCCGGAGATCTCATCGTCCGACTTTGCTGAAATTTTTTCAGCCTGTTCGTGACTCTTGGGGCTAACTTTTGACTGTTTCGTTTTTTATTTGGAGTTCTGGATCGTCTGTTATCGCGTCTGGACAGAGGAGCTACGTTTTGGTGATTTCTTCACTTTTGTCTCTTGATTGTAGTTTCTTATTGTTGATGTTGTTGGTGGGTTTGTGAAACCTTTGTAGAACGATTTGGGTTTCTTTTTCCCTCAATTTATTCATAATAAGAAGAGAAGAAGATCGAGGGTGGACTCCTTATAAGTCCCGTGGTTTTACCCTTCACATCGAGGGGGGTTTTTCCCACGTATAAATCGTGTGTGTTGTTTGCGATTTTACGCTTCCGCATTTGCTTATTATCGTTGCCCTATTTTAGCTTTTTTGTTTGCTTGGTTTATTGTTGGTGATTCGGGTTTTGTCGGTTCCTTGTTGGTTGATTGTCTTCGTGTTTGATCCTTGTGGGTTGTGTTGTTGTTATTGAGCATCACTTTGGGCTCTTCATTTGGTATCAACACTTTTGTTTAATTTGAGGTATTATCTATGGAGTCTAGTAGTGGGAATTCCATGGTGAAATTGACATCAACTAATTATTCGTTGTGGAGACCGATGATGGAAGACTTGTTGTATTGCAAGGATTTGTATGACCCGATTGACGTAACTACTAATACCGATGGTAGTGTAACCAAACCTTCTAAACCGGAGAAAATTGATGATAAAGAATGGGCAAAAATGAAAAGAAAGACTTTGGGGACTATTCGACAATGGATTGATATTAGCATCTTTAACCATGTGTCTCAAAAGTCCGACCCTTATGATTTGTGGAAGAAATGGGAGGGTGTAACAACCCGGATTTTTCAACAAAATGAAATAAGCTTTTAAAAAGGTTTTATAAGAGAAGGTGAATAAAAAAGAAAGTCACGGTGGCGGAAACACCGTGAATCCGAGCTGTCACTCACGCAAAAAAATCTAATCAAATCAAAAAGACACAGTAAGCCTTAAGGCCTAGCAAAATGGGGAATAAATACCCCTTACAATCCCAAATGAACATAAGTATAAACCAAAACATAAAAGTCTAACAAGTCTAATGATTGAAACTGTCCAAACGAATCCCAAGACTTCACACGAGTAAACCTAGCTACGGGTCTATCCTCACGGCTTCCTCACTTGTCAAACCTGAACCCGCGCATACCGCTTACAAAACATGTGATGACCACGGTCGATGGGAGTAACTCAGACGTTCTCCCAGCCATATTACATCACAATAAAGCTGACAATTAAATAAAACAGCTCATAGAAATAATAACAGTAATAATAGTAATAATAATAAAATGTAACCAAAACAAGCTTTACAACCATCATCAAACGCAAGAGAAAGCACGGAGCACTGGGTAGCCACATAACCGTGAACCACCCCGGACCTCACCCTAACCGGTGATACCTCCAAACCCTATGGCGGAACCACATAACCGTGAGTCCCCTTTCAATGGATCCACATAACCGTGAAATCCTCAACACTGTCTTAATTTGGCCAAACCTCACCATAACCGGTGACGACATAACAATTACCATAGTCTCTAACCATAACCGGTTGAGAACCCAAAGGGCGGCATCCGTCCAAACTAGGACGTCGTAACTCCTCACGCACGAGCCATAACCGTACCCGTACGCACACTAGTCTCAAGCTTACAATAATCAACTCAATAACCTGAGTCAACTCAATCTCAACATTATCCATCATCCAACAATACCAAATCAAACATCATTATCACCAAAACATTTTACAAGGCTCAACAATGACAATATACTAGCATTATACGGAGTAATCAACCCTAAAGCCAACATGTGATCATAATTAGGTTACTTACTAACTCACGATACAATCTTTAGTGATCCATATATCATAATTATCATTACTCACGCAATCATATAGCCTAGACATGTTTCTATACTCACAAGGTATGAGACCGAGTCCAAACCAGGAGATATGATCATATGAACACAACAACACAAGAAAAAAGGACCCCAGACACCAAAACAGTCCGAAAGCGGATAAAAATATAATATTTCATAACTTACTAAACTAAAAATATATACGACTACAACTCGAGAGATCACATACCTATTTGACGACACAACAACATTAGCCATAATTACAACTATACTTGATTAACTTTACACAACAAGTAATTCCAATTGATCAATTATACAAATAATTAAATGATTACCGAACTAGTGAAACGTATACTCAAACCACGAACATGGTGATTATACTTACATTTACATAATTAATTACAAATTAGTATACTACATGCACTAACTCCACGCAAGCTTATCATGCATAAGACCCTTAATATATTTATATTTATACATATATATATATTCATCCATCATCATGACTTATTTTACACACATAAAGAATGGTGACATACATTACGAATCTCCCAAAAACAGAGTAGTCTTAACACACTCGATCATGCATCAAATTTTCGACAGAACCACTGACGCAACCGACTAATACAAGGATATTACCTTCTAAACTCGACAGTTCACAACGTATTATACACATCCTAGCAATGATTTCAGAGACATAATACTACACCGAGACATAACAGAACACATAAACTTTAATGTAACGTAATATCGAGTAACGTAGTCACCGTTACCTTTTCGCGCTAATCCTCAATTGAGTTGCCCACCACGTACGTGTCAGCGTCAGGATCGTCCTGGTTCAGTCCTACGATCGATTAGGGAGAAAAACGAGTATAAATAAGGGTTACGATATTGACGGCGATCCGAGCGACTGAGACGAAACGGAGCATAACTTACCTTAATGTGAAGAGGATGAAGAGAGGGTAATTATGGCGCAAGAACGGAGTAAAACGGTTAAGAAACGAAGGAGAAAATGAAGGATAAAGAAGATGTTAATGGTGGTTTTAGTCGAAGAAGAAGACGACGACGAAATAGGTTATACGGAGTACTAGGTCAACTAGGGTACGAAGGCTACTATTATTTATATAGTCTGCAAAACCCGTAACTCTTCTAATCCAAGCCCAATATACTATATTTTAAATAAAGTATAAAGTATAAGATATATATTTAAATGAGATTTTACAATATATTAGAGTATATATAATAATAATAATAATAATAATAATAATAATAAAATAGTAATTCAACAACCATTAGCTTTAAAATCATTATTTGAATATTCTAATTAGAAATTAATTTTTATTATTTAATAAGGGTAAACATTTTATAAGTAATTTATTAACTTTTACTAAAAATATTATTAAACATATTATTTAAAAGAGATCATAAATATTATTTAAAGTTATTATATATAATATTATTATATTAAATATAGATTTATAAAATTACAGTTAAAAACATATTTTAATTTAATTATAAAAATACGGGGTGTTACATTCTCCCCTACTTCAAAAAGTTTCGTCCTCGAAACTTGAAAACAAAGGAAAGCCTAAACGAGCATTATTCTAGGAATGACTAACTCTACTCACCTCAATTGCTAAAGATAGGTACACGCAACGACACTTAGGATATGATAACCCCGACACTACCCATCACACGGATGTGGATCACTCACTCACATAACATTCAACAATGTAGATACACCCCACACTCCACAAGCTCAAATGAAAAGGGTTAGCAACAAAGATGGATTTTCCCAAAAAGAAATAGGAACATCCTGGAACACGAATGAACTTGGAAATGCTTTTCCGTGGAAAGAGTAATAAGAGTATCCTCGGAAGGAGAGAAAGTAAGTTGAGATAAAAGGATGGGAAAGAAATGACAAAGGATAGCCAATATCGAAAAGAACAAAAGAAGGCACCAAGATAACAAGGAACTTACCGTTGACCACATTAGAATGAGCCTCAGCCTCAGCACGGCTCATGACAAAGATACGACCCTTCTGAGCAGGGGGATTAGTCTTCGTAGTTGCAGTAGATGGAACAACGGCAGAGGATGATCTAGCAGCAGCAGCAACGGCCGGTTTCTCGGCCTTAGGGCATGCATTAGCCTTGTGTCCCGACTCTCTGCAGTTGAAGCACACGATCGGAGTTCCATCACATGACTTACCCGGGTGGTAAGCCTTCTTGCATCGATAGCATAGCATACCCGGCCCAGAAGCAACCTGAGCATGGTTCCCAAATGATCGAGCCTCGAATCTCCCCTTTTTCTCAGCATGGAAGGAAGATTGTGGTACAAACGGCCTCTTCACAAACCTGTTCGCAGCGGCGGCCTCTTGACTGAATCGACGATACACGCCGAGAGCTTCGGTCATAAGCCTTTGGGCGTGGCAGAGGGCATTCCTGCTAGCACGGTTCTAACACCAAAGGATAGATTCTTCTCGTATCGACGAATGCGAGCCGCTTCGTCGAGAATAATGTGTGGCGCAAAACGAGCCAGAGCCGAGAACTTGTCAGTGTACTCCTGCACTAACATGGTACCCTGTACAAGATTAATGAACTCTTGCTCCTTCTGCCAGCGGAGCTCATCAGGATAGAAACGCTTCTTCAACGCTTCGCAGAACATAGCCCAGTTGAACCCAACCTGAGCCTGGAGAGCAGCTCTAGATAAGGCCCACCAGTTGTCGGCCTCCACCTTTAGATAGTAGGTGGCGATATCCACCTTCTGCGCCTCGGGGCACCGAGTTGCCACGAACAGCTTCTCGATCTCCCTAATCCAGCTCTCGAGCACAATTGGATCTGCCTTGCCATCATACGTAGGGGGATGATGACGATCAAAACGATCGAAGACGGACTGGTTGTTCTCACGTGCCTCCGTCAAAGCTATGATTGCATCCTCAATTCGGCGCATGCGTTGAAGGTCCTGTTGCGCGGCATTCCCATTTCTAGCCATCTGCAACACAAAAGCTTAGTTAATAGTAGCACTTACTAAACATGCTACTTCCAAACAACTACTCAAACGCACACAAAAGCAACGTAACCCCCTATTGTGTCTACCCAACACTCCACTCAAGGTTCTAAGTCAAATTCTACTCACTCATCTAGGAGAGTTGGGAGCGTGTTCGCTCTGATACCAACTGTAACAACCCGGATTTTTCAACAAAATGAAATAAGCTTTTAAAAAGGTTTTATAAGAGAAGGTGAATAAAAAAGAAAGTCACGGTGGCGGAAACACCGTGAATCCGAGCTGTCACTCACGCAAAAAAATCTAATCAAATCAAAAAGACACAGTAAGCCTTAAGGCCTAGCAAAATGGGGAATAAATACCCCTTACAATCCCAAATGAACATAAGTATAAACCAAAACATAAAAGTCTAACAAGTCTAATGATTGAAACTGTCCAAACGAATCCCAAGACTTCACACGAGTAAACCTAGCTACGGGTCTATCCTCACGGCTTCCTCACTTGTCAAACCTGAACCCGCGCATACCTGCCACAAAACATGTGACAGCCACAGTCAGTGGGGAGTAACTCAGACGTTCTCCCAGCCATATTACATCACAATAAAGCTGACAATTAAATAAAACAGCTCATAGAAATAATAACAGTAATAATAGTAATAATAATAAAATGTAACCAAAACAAGCTTTACAACCATCATCAAACGCAAGAGAAAGCACGGAGCACTGGGTAGCCACATAACCGTGAACCACCCCGGACCTCACCCTAACCGGTGATACCTCCAAACCCTATGGCGGAACCACATAACCGTGAGTCCCCTTTCAATGGATCCACATAACCGTGAAATCCTCAACACTGTCTTAATTTGGCCAAACCTCACCATAACCGGTGGCGACATAACAATTACCATAGTCTCTAACCATAACAGGTTGAGAACCCAAAGCGCGGCATCCGTCCAAACTAGGACGTCGTAACTCCTCACGCACGAGCCATAACCGTACCCGTACGCACACTAGTCTCAAGCTTACAATAATCAACTCAATAACCTGAGTCAACTCAATCTCAACATTATCCATCATCCAACAATACCAAATCAAACATCATTATCACCAAAACATTTTACAAGGCTCAACAATGACAATATACTAGCATTATACGGAGTAATCAACCCTAAAGCCAACATGTGATCATAATTAGGTTACTTACTAACTCACGATACAATCTTTAGTGATCCATATATCATAATTATCATTACTCACGCAATCATATAGCCTAGACATGTTTCTATACTCACAAGGTATGAGACCGACTCCAAACAAGCAGATATGATCATATGAACACAACAACACAAGTAAAAAGGACCCCAGGACACCAAAACAGTCAAAGCGGATAAAAATATAATATTTCATAACTTACTAAATAAAATATATACGACTACCCATTTCGATATACCACATACCTATTTGACGACACATGACCTTAGCCATAATTACAACTATACTTGATTAACTTTACACAACAAGTAATTCCAATTGATCAATTATACAAATAATTAAATGATTACGAACTAGTGAAACGTATACTCAAACCACGAACATGGTGATTATACTTACATTTACATAATTAATTACAAATTAGTATACTACATGCACTAACTCCACGCAAGCTTATCATGCATAAGACCCTTAATATATTTATATTTATACATATATATATATTCATCCATCATCATGACTTATTTTACACACATAAAGAATGGTGACATACATTACGAATCTCCCAAAAACAGAGTAGTCTTAACACACTCGATCATGCATCAAATTTTCGATGTAACCACCGACGAACCGACTAATACAAGGATATTACCTTCTAAACTCGGCCAGTTCACAACGTATTATACACATCCTAGCAATGATTTGAGAGACATAATACTACACCGAGACATAACAGAACACATAAACTTTAATGTAACGTAATATCGAGTAACGTAGTCACCGATTACCTTTTCGCTAATCCTCAATTGAGTTGCCCACCACGTGCGTGTCGGTCAGGATCGTCTGGTTCGATCCTACGATCGATTAGGGAGAAAACGAGTATAAATAAGTGGTTCACGATATTGACGGCGATCCGAGCGACTGAGACGAAACGGAGCATAACTTACCTTAATGTGAAGAGGATGAAGAGAGGGTAATTATGGCGCAAGAACGGAGTAAAACGGTTAAGAAACGAAGGAGAAAATGAAGGATAAAGAAGATGTTAATGGTGGCTTTAGTCGAAGAAGGAGACGACCACGAAATAGGTTATACGGTGTACTAGGTCAACTAGGGTACGAAGGCTACTATTATTTATATAGTCTCAGAAACCCGTAACTCTTCTAATCCAAGCCCAATATACTATATTTTAAATAAAGTATAAAGTATAAGATATATATTTAAATGAGATTTTACAATATATTAGAGTATATATAATAATAATAATAATAATAATAATAATAAAATAGTAATTCAACAACCATTAGCTTTAAAATCATTATTTGAATATTCTAATTAGAAATTAATTTTTATTATTTAATAAGGGTAAACATTTTATAAGTAATTTATTAACTTTTACTAAAAATATTATTAAACATATTATTTAAAAGAGATCATAAATATTATTTAAAGTTATTATATATAATATTATTATATTAAATATAGATTTATAAAATTACAGTTAAAAACATATTTTAATTTAATTATAAAAATACGGGGTGTTACATTCTCCCCTACTTCAAAAAGTTTCGTCCTCGAAACTTGAAAACAAAGGAAAGCCTAAACGAGCATTATTCTAGGAATGACTAACTCTACTCACCTCAATTGCTAAAGATAGGTACACGCAACGACACTTAGGATATGATAACCCCGACACTACCCATCACACGGATGTGGATCACTCACTCACATAACATTCAACAATGTAGATACACCCCACACTCCACAAGCTCAAATGAAAAGGGTTAGCAACAAAGATGGATTTTCCCAAAAAGAAATAGGAACATCCTGGAACACGAATGAACTTGGAAATGCTTTTCCGTGGAAAGAGTAATAAGAGTATCCTCGGAAGGAGAGAAAGTAAGTTGAGATAAAAGGATGGGAAAGAAATGACAAAGGATAGCCAATATCGAAAAGAACAAAAGAAGGCACCAAGATAACAAGGAACTTACCGTTGACCACATTAGAATGAGCCTCAGCCTCAGCACGGCTCATGACAAAGATACGACCGCCACGGCGGGGATTAGTCTTCGTAGTTGCAGTAGATGGAACAACGGCAGAGGATGATCTAGCGGAAGAACGGTAGGTTTCGGCCTTAGGGCATGCATTAGCCTTGTGTCCCGACTCTCTGCAGTTGAAGCACACGATCGGAGTTCCATCACATGACTTACCCGGGTGGTAAGCCTTCTTGCATCGATAGCATAGCATACCCGGCCCAGAAGCAACCTGAGCATGGTTCCCAAATGATCGAGCCTCGAATCTCCCCTTTTTCTCAGCATGGAAGGAAGATTGTGGTACAAACGGCCTCTTCACAAACCTGTTCGCAGCAGCAGCGGCCTCTTCAGCCTGAATCGACGCATACACGCTCAGAGCTCGGTCATAAGCCTGCTGGAACGTGGCAGAGGGCATTCCTGCTAGCACGGTTCTAACACCAAAGGATAGATTCTTCTCGTATCGACGAATGCGAGCCGCTTCGTCGAGAATAATGTGTGGCGCAAAACGAGCCAGAGCCGAGAACTTGTCAGTGTACTCCTGCACTAACATGGTACCCTGTACAAGATTAATGAACTCTTGCTCCTTACGCGTGAGCTCATCGGGATAAACGCTTCTTCAACGCCGCAGAACATAGCCCGATTGAACTGACCTGAGCCTGGAGAGCGACTCTAGATAAGGCCCACGGTTGTCGGCCTCCACCTTTAGATAGTAGGTGGCGATATCCACCTTCTGCGCCTCGGGGCACCGAGTTGCCACGAACAGCTTCTCGATCTCCCTAATCCAGCTCTCGAGCACCATTGGAACTGCCTTGCCATCATACGATGGGGGTTGATGACGATCAAAACGATCGAAGGCAATTTGGTTGTTCTCACGTGCCTCCGTCAAAGCTATGATTGCATCCTCAATTCGGCGCATGCGTTGAAGGTCCTGTTGCGCGGCATTCCCATTTCTAGCCATCTGCAACACAAAAGCTTAGTTAATAGTAGCACTTACTAAACATGCTACTTCCAAACAACTACTCAAACGCACACAAAAGCAACGTAACCCCCTATTGTGTCTACCCAACACTCCACTCAAGGTTCTAAGTCAAATTCTACTCACTCATCTAGGAGAGTTGGGAGCGTGTTCGCTCTGATACCAACTGTAACAACCCGGATTTTTCAACAAAATGAAATAAGCTTTTAAAAAGGTTTTATAAGAGAAGGTGAATAAAAAAGAAAGTCACGGTGGCGGAAACACCGTGAATCCGAGCTGTCACTCACGCAAAAAAATCTAATCAAATCAAAAAGACACAGTAAGCCTTAAGGCCTAGCAAAATGGGGAATAAATACCCCTTACAATCCCAAATGAACATAAGTATAAACCAAAACATAAAAGTCTAACAAGTCTAATGATTGAAACTGTCCAAACGAATCCCAAGACTTCACACGAGTAAACCTAGCTACGGGTCTATCCTCACGGCTTCCTCACTTGTCAAACCTGAACCCGCGCATACCTGCCACAAAACATGTGACAGCCACAGTCAGTGGGGAGTAACTCAGACGTTCTCCCAGCCATATTACATCACAATAAAGCTGACAATTAAATAAAACAGCTCATAGAAATAATAACAGTAATAATAGTAATAATAATAAAATGTAACCAAAACAAGCTTTACAACCATCATCAAACGCAAGAGAAAGCACGGAGCACTGGGTAGCCACATAACCGTGAACCACCCCGGACCTCACCCTAACCGGTGATACCTCCAAACCCTATGGCGGAACCACATAACCGTGAGTCCCCTTTCAATGGATCCACATAACCGTGAAATCCTCAACACTGTCTTAATTTGGCCAAACCTCACCATAACCGGTGACGACATAACAATTACCATAGTCTCTAACCATAACCGGTTGAGAACCCAAAGGGCGGCATCCGTCCAAACTAGGACGTCGTAACTCCTCACGCACGAGCCATAACCGTACCCGTACGCACACTAGTCTCAAGCTTACAATAATCAACTCAATAACCTGAGTCAACTCAATCTCAACATTATCCATCATCCAACAATACCAAATCAAACATCATTATCACCAAAACATTTTACAAGGCTCAACAATGACAATATACTAGCATTATACGGAGTAATCAACCCTAAAGCCAACATGTGATCATAATTAGGTTACTTACTAACTCACGATACAATCTTTAGTGATCCATATATCATAATTATCATTACTCACGCAATCATATAGCCTAGACATGTTTCTATACTCACAAGGTATGAGACCGACTCCAAACAAGCAGATATGATCATATGAACACAACAACACAAGTAAAAAGGACCCCAGACACCAAAACAGTCCGAAAGCGGATAAAAATATAATATTTCATAACTTACTAAATAAAATATATACGACTACCAGCTCGATATACCACATACCTATTTGACGACACCGCAACCTTAGCCATAATTACAACTATACTTGATTAACTTTACACAACAAGTAATTCCAATTGATCAATTATACAAATAATTAAATGATTACCGAACTAGTGAAACGTATACTCAAACCACGAACATGGTGATTATACTTACATTTACATAATTAATTACAAATTAGTATACTACATGCACTAACTCCACGCAAGCTTATCATGCATAAGACCCTTAATATATTTATATTTATACATATATATATATTCATCCATCATCATGACTTATTTTACACACATAAAGAATGGTGACATACATTACGAATCTCCCAAAAACAGAGTAGTCTTAACACACTCGATCATGCATCAAATTTTAAATGAACCAGCGTGAACCGACTAATACAAGGATATTACCTTCTAAACTCGACAGTTCAACGTATTATACACATCCTAGCAATGATTTCAGAGACATAATACTACACCGAGACATAACAGAACACATAAACTTTAATGTAACGTAATATCGAGTAACGTAGTCACCGTTACCTTTTCGCGCTAATCCTCAATTGAGTTGCCCACCACGTACGTGTCAGCGTCAGGATCGTCCTGGTTCAGTCCTACGATCGATTAGGGAGAAAAACGAGTATAAATAAGGGTTACGATATTGACGGCGATCCGAGCGACTGAGACGAAACGGAGCATAACTTACCTTAATGTGAAGAGGATGAAGAGAGGGTAATTATGGCGCAAGAACGGAGTAAAACGGTTAAGAAACGAAGGAGAAAATGAAGGATAAAGAAGATGTTAATGGTGGTTTTAGTCGAAGAAGAAGACGACGACGAAATAGGTTATACGGAGTACTAGGTCAACTAGGGTACGAAGGCTACTATTATTTATATAGTCTGCAAAACCCGTAACTCTTCTAATCCAAGCCCAATATACTATATTTTAAATAAAGTATAAAGTATAAGATATATATTTAAATGAGATTTTACAATATATTAGAGTATATATAATAATAATAATAATAAAATAGTAATTCAACAACCATTAGCTTTAAAATCATTATTTGAATATTCTAATTAGAAATTAATTTTTATTATTTAATAAGGGTAAACATTTTATAAGTAATTTATTAACTTTTACTAAAAATATTATTAAACATATTATTTAAAAGAGATCATAAATATTATTTAAAGTTATTATATATAATATTATTATATTAAATATAGATTTATAAAATTACAGTTAAAAACATATTTTAATTTAATTATAAAAATACGGGCTGTTACAGAGGGTCTTTATGAAAGAAAGACCGCTCATAACAAAGTTTCGTTGATTAAAAGACTTGTTAATTTGAAACTTAAAGGTGGAAAGTCCGTGTCCGAGCATCTTAGTGACTTCCAAGATGTTATTAACAAGTTGACTACTATGAAGATTGTTCTTGACGATGAGCTTCAAGCGTTGTTTTTGTTGAGTTCTTTGCCGGATAGTTGGGAGACCTTGGTTGTGACGATTAGTAACTCCGCTCCTAATGGTGTGTTATCTTTGGATGTGATCAAAGAAAGCATGTTTAATGAAGAGATTAGAAGAAAGGAGATGGGGGTTGACAATTCACATGCTCTTGTTGTTGAAAATCGAGGAAGAAGCAAGAGTAGGGGTCCTAAAGATCGTGGTAACTCAAGGGAAAGGTCCAAGTCTAAAGATGTGAAAGAGACTAGGACATGTAATTATTGCAACAAGTCTGGTCATATTCAAAAGTATTGTTATAGTCGCAAGAAAGAACAAGGAAATAAGCTAGACTCACATAATGATGGAGATGATAAGAATACTGCAGCGGTCGCTTCTAAAAGCGGTGATGATGTCGCCTTGATTTGTGCAACTAGTAAGTGTCATCATGTCGATTCTTCAGATTCAGAGTGGTTGATAGATACGGGAGCTTCGTATCACTTTGTTCCTAGGCGAGAGTATTTCTTGAATTACCAAGCGGGTGATTTTGGTAGTGTCAAGATGGGTAATCAAAGCTCCGCTAGCATTGTTGGCCTTGGTGACATACGTGTGAAGACTAGTGTTGGATGCATTCTTACTTTGAAGAATGTGCGTCATATTCCTGATCTACGTCTGAATTTGTTATCTGCAAACGTCCTTGATCAAGAGGGCTTTAGACATACCTTTGGTGATGGTAAGTGGAAACATTCAAAGGGTTCGATGACAGTTGCTCGAGGCGAATTGTGTTGCTCATTGTATAAAACATATTTGAGCATATGTTCGGGTGAAGTGAATGCAGTTGAAGATAAGAATTCTCCTAACTTGTGGCATCGAATATTGGGACATATGAGTGCAAGGGGATAAAGCTTTTGGCCGGTAAATCAATTATTCCTGTTGATAAGACGGTTTCTCTTGACCCTTGTGATTATTGTTTGGCTGGAAAGCAACATCGTGCTTCTTTTTCTAAGAAGTCTACTCGGAAGCAAGTCAAGTTGGAGTTGGTACACTCCGATGTTTGTGGTCCCATTGAAGTTGAGTTTCTTGGTGGCAATCGATACTTTGTCACTTTTATTGATGATGCTACTCGGAAGACTTGGGTGTATATGATGAAGACAAAAATCCAAGTTTTTGAGATTTTCAAGAAGTTTCATGTCATGGTAGAACGCGAGTCGGAAAAGAAATTGAAGCGTCTTCGGTCCGACAATGGTGGCGAGTACACGTCACGTGAGTTCAAAACTTATTACGCACAACATGGCATTCGACACGAGAGGACGGAGCCCTGGACACCTCAACATAATGGAGTTGCAGAAAGGATGAACAGAACCATTGTGAAGAAGGTGAGGTGTATGCTTAGAATGTCTGATCTTCCTAAGACATTTTGGGGTGAAGCGGTAAATTCTGCTGTGTATTTGATTAATCGAGCTCCTTCGATTCCTCTTGGTCTCGACATTCCCGAGAGAGGCTGGAAAGGGTGTGATCCTGTATACTCTCATCTTCGAGTCTTTGGATGTAAGGCATTTATGCATGTGCCTAAAGAATAAAGATCAAAACTAGATTCGAAGACCAACCCTTGTATCTTTGTTGGGTATGGTGATGAGGAGTATGGTTTTAGGCTTTATGATGTTGAAAAGAAGAAGGTGGTGAGAAGTAGAGATGTGGTATTCTTTGAGCATGAACGGGGTGCTAATCTTTTGAGTACGAGGTACTCTTCTACCTCAGATTTGTCGTTTGATACCACTGATGATGTGTCTTCTCCTGTGCCTATTCCTGTTGACCAGCCTAATGATGAGAATGTCGAGGTGCCTAATGATGATGAGGTACAACCTTATGATGTTGGTGATGTGCCCGTTGATGGCACTGTACATGAAGCTGATGATGATATTGATGAGTCATCATCTGATGAAGAAGAAGATCGTGAGCCCGAACAACATGAAGATGATAATCATGGTGAAGAGGTTCTTGAGCAGTGGGAGCATCCTACCCCTCATGTTGAGGATACCCATGTTAGAAGGTCTATTAGACGGCGCATACCTTCGACGATGTATTCTAGTTCGGAGTATCTTCTTGTTACCGATGAAGGCGAGCCTGAGAATTATCAAGAAGTGTTGAGTCTTGATGAGAAAAATGTATGGCTCGATGCTATGCAAGAAGAGATGGATTCTTTGAAAAAGAATGAAACTTATGAGCTTGTGGAACCTCTTAAAGGCAAAAATAGTCTTGAGAAACAGATGGGTTTCCAAGAATAAGAAAGACGGTGATAAAATTGTGAAACGAAAAGCCAGATTGGTGGTCAAAGGATGCAATTAGAAGTAGGGTGTTGATTTCGATAAAATCTTTTCTCCCGTTGTCAAGATGACTTCTATCAGGACTGTTCTGGGATTAGCTTCAAGCCTTGATCTTGAGCTTGAGCAGTTTGATTTGAAAACCGCTTTCTTACATGGAGATTTGCATGAGGAGATATATATGGAGCAACCAGAAGGATTTGAAGAGAAAGGGAAGGAGAAGCTTGTTTGTAAGCTGAAGAAGAGTCTTTATGGGCTTAAACAAGCGCCGAGGCAATGGTATCGTAAATTTGATTCGTTTATGACTAGTAATGGTTATAAACGGACTTCGGCGGATCCTTGTGTCTATTTTAAAAGGTTCCCTATAGGTAATTTCATTATCCTTCTTTTATATGTTGATGATATGCTCATTGTTGGACAAGATCCAAAGTTGATTCAATGCTTGAAGAAAGACTTGTTGAAATCGTTTGATATGGAAGACTTGGGTCCTGCAAGGCAAATCTTGGGTATGGAGATTTCTCGTGATAGGAAAGCCAAGAAATTGTGGCTATCACAAGAAAAGTATATTGAACGGGTGCTTGAGAGGTTCAATATGAAGAATGCTAAACCTGTGAGTACACCACTAGCAACTCACTTTAAGCTTAGTAACCAAGATTGTCCGACGACAGAAAAGGAGAAGGAAAGCATGTCGACTATTCCTTACTCATCAGCCGTGGGTTCGTTGATGTATGCTATGGTGTGTACGAGACCGGATATTGTGCATGCCGTGGGTTTAGTGAGCAGATACTTATCCAATCCGCGTAAGGTTCATTGGGAAGCAGTTAAGTGGATCTTCAGATATTTGCGGGGTACCTCCAAGTTGAGCTTGTGCTATGGAGGTGGTAAACCAGTTCTTGAAGGCTATACGGACGCAGACATGGCAGGTGACCTTGATAGCAGAAAGTCCACCTCAGGTTCTATGTTTACATTATCAGGGGGAGCCATTTCATGGCAATCCAAGCTACAAAAATGTGTAGCTTTGTCGACAACTGAGGCGGAGTATATTGCGGCTGTGGAAGCAAGCAAAGAGATGTTATGGCTTAAACGGTTCCTTCGAGAGTTAGGTTTGAAGCAACATGAATTTGTCGTTTTCTATGACAGTCAGAGTGCCTTAGATTTGAGCAAAAACACTATGTATCATGCTCGTACCAAGCATATTGACGTGATGTATCATTGGTTACGGGATGTGATTGAAGACAAACAGTTAAAGCTGAAGAAAGTCCACGTACACCGATAAGAATGCTTCTGATATGCTGACGAAAGGAGTTCCTGGAGGTAAGCTTATGACATGTAGTAAGCTTGCCGGTTTGAAGTTCAAGTGATCATGAACGATCACGTCTTCCCCGTGATGGGCTGAAGGGGGAGATTGTTCTGAGTTCAGCCCACTTGTGAACGCCCAAATATTGTGGATATGTGTAGCTTATTTTATAAGCTTTGGAGTTGAGTATATAAGCTTTTTTTAGGGTTAAAATTTTCTACCAAACTTGAGCTAGCCAAAGTACATTATTGGAATGTTACTTCAACAGTTGGGATTATTCGTGGATTAATTCGAGTTCGGATTATTTATGGAATAAGAGAATCAGTTCGGATTATTCTTGGCAATTAATCCTAAAATTTTCTGCCTAACTTGAGCTAGCACAACAAAAACACAAAAACACAAAAAGAGAGAGTTTGAGAGAGAGAGTAGTGAGTTCGGATTTTTCAGACACAGCTTCACTAAACTGAAGATCGCCGAAGATCCCACCGTCCGATTTTGCTGAAATTTTGTCAGCCTGTTCGTGACTCTTGGGGATACTTTTGACCGTTTCGTTTTTTATTTGGAATTCTGGATCGTCTGTTATCGCGTCTGGACAGAGGAGTTATGTTTTGGTGATTTCTTCACTTTTGTCTCTCGATTGTAGTTTCTTATTGTTGATGTTGTTGGTGGGTTTGTGAAACCTTTGTAGACCGATTTGGGTTTCTTTTGCCCTCAATTATTTCATAATAAGAAGAGAAGAAGAGGGTGGACTCCTTATAAGTCCCGTGGTTTTACCCTTCACATCGAGGGGGTTTTTCCCACGTATAAATCGTGTGTGTTGTTTGCGATTTTACGCTTCCGCGTTTGCTTATTATTGCTGCCCTATTTTAGCTTGTTTGTTTGCTTCGTTTATTGTTGGTGATTCGGGTTTTATCGGTTCCTTGTTGGTTGATTGTCTTTGTGTTTGATATTGTGGGTTGTGGGGTTGTTATTGAGCACCACTTTGGGCTCTTTAGAAATAATGTCCAATTAAAATTAATATTTTATTTGATTGTTTATAGTAAAAATTGAAAATGATGTTGTTTTAGAACGACAGAGTTTCAACAGTGTCATACATTCTTCAAAAATTCAAAATATACAACAGTGTAGAATCATAGTGCAAGGATCAAAGATACTCCCTCTATATTTTTGATTAAGCCCCACTTACCTTTTATAGAAAATTTTTCCAATAAGCCCCATTTCCCTTTAAGGCAATATTCTCTCTCACATACCCCACATTTTCTCACACACACCTACTTTTTCTCACTCACAACCAATATTTTATAATTAAACTATTCTACTTTTTTCCACCCTACCCCACTTTTTTTCCCTTTTTATTAAAAATTGTGTAAAATGGATGGGGGCTTATTCAAAAATATGGAGGGAGTAATAATTACTCATGTATTCTTGAATATTTCAAGTTCTCCATATGATTTAATTTTGTCACCGTTCTGAATCGAATTGAAAAGCGATACTTGACACCCAATACATTCAGCGAAATTAAAATGACAACAGAGAAGCTGAATACTTGCGAAGTTGTTAATTAGAGTTTTTTTTTAATTTGGTTCTACGGTGAGTGGCAAAAATACAAAAGGACAACGCTTCCGACCTTACGATGGCAGCAAGCCAGCGACAACGTCTCTTTAGGCGTGATTAGGTGAAGCAGGCTGAGGTTGAGAAAACAGAACAACGTGGAAGAATACGAAGAACAGATTTTAGAAAAGTAGATGATAATGGATGAATGGTGTATAACGGTAACGAAATGCTTGTATAAGTGACATGATTAAAATTGCTAGCACTTGTTGCCTCGGCGACAAGAGAGAGGGCCGGCGTCAGCAGTGATAGATCCAACCATGGACGATGACTTAGCGCCCAAACTCGAGGCCTTTGAATAACTGAACGACGCTCCTTCACCAGACGGGGTGAAGTACGCTCCATTCAGCATCATGTCCCCGTCTGACCGCCAATTCCATCCCTTCCAGCGACCTTCTGCTGTTTCAACCCGTTTTGTCACCTGACATTTCACCAAATTGCGCTCTAGTCATGTGCAAATACACAATAATACTTGATATAGTGCTACGATGAAAACTGTTGTAATTAAAGGTTGTTTGGTTGGCAAGAGCATACCTCTTTTGCAAAAGGATTTGTTGGGGCCGAGTATCTGTTGCCCTGGCTGTTGATAGTCGGGCTTGCACTTCCACCAATCGCATACATTTCCCAGTGCGTGTAGTCGTTGTTCACTACGTGGAAATAACCATGGCGACACCTGCGTTATTAAGGTAATTTCTGTCATTGCTCTTTCAGCTAAAGTCGCTACTTCAAATGATGATTTCCAGAAGAAAAGTATTTTTGACAAACACAATGGATGAGCAAGTACAGGAGTGAAGTACCTTGGCATCCTCTGAATAAGGCCTGCACCAAAATGATTGAAGGCGATAGTAACTTGCATTTGTTTGTCTCTGACATACGAATCACTATGCCCCAACAACATCACCTGCGACATTCCGTGAAAACAAAGTGTCATTAGCCAACGTTACACAAATGAGGACGATAACTATAAGTGTGGGATGGAAGGCTTACCTCGTTATGATGTGCGAAGTGATTGTTAGAAATAGTAATAGCAGTCGAGCCCATGATAGCATCAACAAGGCCGTCAGCACAGTGTGAGAGCGAATTGTGATCGATCCAAACATGGCTCGCACCAAACAAAGATACACCATCTCCGTCAGCCATGGTTCTCCACCCGAAATGAGAAGGGGAGCTCCTCACCATAGCATTACCTGTTGGTTTACAGTCGTGGATGTGAATCCCGTGTATAATGATGTTGGTCACGTATTGAATCGTGATACATGCGCCATTCGCTATGTGGACGTTGGCCCCACGACCGTCAATTGTCTTGAAGCTGTTCATAATTAACTCCTCCTTTAGTCGGATCACCATGTCACGCTGGAACACGATCCACAGCGGCTCGTCTTGGATGACTGCGTGTCGCAGAGTCCCTGGCCTCGGGTTCACAGGGTCGTCGTCACGTGGGTCTGTGACGACGTAGAATCGCCCGTTTCGACCACCAATGGCGTTTCTACCAAAGCCGATGCCACAGTCAGCAAGGCGTTTGCGGTTCTTGTGCCACTTTGGGTCACACCGCCAGCAGTCGTCAATGGGGTTTCCTGTTCCACATGAGAAATAACCCAAATTTCTCCGCTGTGTGCTGTTCTGAATACTCCTGCGGCATTGAATACGATATCAGCATACTTGCGACAGTATACTTTTCAATAATTGTAAGAGTCGACACTCGACACTGATGCCTGAAAACGGAACAGATGACTGATGCAAACAAATTACGTCGTTCACAGAAAAGGTTCTCATTAATTCTCCATCTTCTTTGACACCTATGTAAAACAAAGGTAAAATTGCTCTGTACATACAGCTGTCTGAGTATTTGTTTCTTGACATAAAAGACTCAACAACAAAATTCAGGAACAACAGTTTTTAAGCGTCAAGAATCGACTGTGAGACCATCTTTTCCGTCAGGGTACAGAAACAAAATTGATTCAACCAATCGACATTTTAACATGCATCTTAGCTAGCCAACGAGACGATGTTTCAACGATAGTAATTTCGAGATTTCCAATCTGTTGCTTATACTGTTAAAACATTAAAATGTGAAGATGAAGCAATGTAGATCAAAGTAAATGGCAAAACATCAAACATGAGATTATAGCAAGAAGTGTCAGTTTGTCAGTTGGTGAATTTGTGAAATGTTTCACAAGATTATCTATTTATGATTTCAGTATTATCATTGGCTGGTTCACATTGATGGTCATGGGTCGTGGGTAGAGCTGTCAAAATCTGACCCGACCCGATAAACCGCCCGAAACCGACCTGTAAATGACCCGAAGTAAACCTGCCTTTTTCGACCCGAACCCAAAATCTACCCGAACCCGAAATGACCCGAAAGTAATGGGTCAAAACCCGACCCGTAGCGGGTTAACCCGTTGGGTAAAAAACTTAAGTATCTATATATAAAATGTCTTTGTCAGTTTCAATTTACATGTAAAATTTCTACTACAAATTTAAGGGGAAATTTAACAGGAATAATCCAAACTATAGCTTTTTTTTCTCTCAATAATCCAAACTATTATTAATCCCGCAATAATCCAAACTATTATACTTATCTTCTCCCATTAATCCAAACTATTATACTTATCTTCTCAAAATAATCCCGCAATGATCATTTTGAGAAGGTAAGTATACTAGTTGGGATTATTGCGGGATTAACGATAGTTTGAATTATTGGGAGAAGAATAGGCATAGTTTGGATTATTCCTGTTAAATTTCCCTTAATTTTAAACATTTCACACCTAATGAATTTTTCATAATTGAAAATTTTCACTTAAATTATACGGAGTAGTCTTTATTATTTAATAATTACAGAATTAATCAATTTAATAGTGTTTGTTAGTTACATTTGACATTATGAATTTGAGGCATCTGAAATCATTATTAAATTTTGAAACAAAATATATGTGGAGAATAAATGAGAAAAATGAGAAAAAAATGATATATTTTTATGTCGGTAGTTCGAGGTAACATTTTAAATTTGAAGATACTACTTGGAAACTACATATATGGATCTAATATTATAAATATCGATTTAATAGACACACACGCATCTATAAACTTATTTTAAATTTTTCAATTTTGGAACTTATAATAATATACTCCGTATCAATTAGAGTTGGTTATAGGAGGCACCATAAAAATGACTGTTTTTTTTTTTTTTAAAGCACCCTAAAAGTGTAAATAGTGCATTTGGAAGGAAGCTGAAAAGTTTAAATTTTTGGATTTGGTGGGATGTAAAATCAAGGAATAAATTTGGGGAGCAGATAAGTGATTCTAAATTCTAAATTTGGGAGAGAAATAGTGAAATACGTATCAGTACCACCCAAGTCTTCACATTAGTAATTCACCCACTTGTCAGTAATGATTAATGAAGTACAGTTACAAGGGACAACTTCCACTAATTTTAATATTTGTGTTTTGACATCATGTAAAGTTTGACTATAAATGAAGAGAGTAGTTTTTTTTAGTGAAAATTAAACCGTTATACCAAAAAAAGAAAAAAAATATGGATAAAAAGACGTTGATTAACCCGTATTTTGACCCTAACCCGACCTGGAACCCGTGTACACCCGACCTGTATACTACCCGAACCGAAATACACCCGACCCGTATGTTACCTGTATAATAGTTGCCCGAACCCGAAACCCGCCCGCCCGACCCGTTTGACAGGTCTAGTCGTGGGACACTAACATGTTAAATTTTATTTTCACATATTTTGATTAGGCTACATTTTTGCTACATGTAGTGATCAATTGTGAGATTATTGTCGTGATCAATTGGCTGGTGCATAAGATACTAGAGCATATTGTCGTGATCAATTGTGAGATTAACCCATTTAACTTGGAGATGTAGTGATTAAGTCCCATTACTTTGAGTTATGAAATTTAATCCAATTTTTTAATTTCCAACCAAAATATCAATTTTATTCCGTCTCGGCCTTATCTGCCGGGCATCGCTTTAGTTTCATAGGAATCAATGGGAGAATCCCAAATTAGTCAAGTGGTGATGCCGCCGGGACGAAGCCACATTGGAAGTTCCACCAGGGCCGAAATACATAAATTATTTGCTTTACGTTTTACCGACAACTAGTGTATAAAAAATGTTTTTGGACAATATGTTTGACGATATCCGGAGTACTATACTTTAACAATTTGTATAAAATATTAAAAAATAGTGTGAAATCATTATTTCATTTGTAATTAGTACCTTCACTGTATTATTTTTTATGATTATAGACATACAATTATAGAAATAATTTTACCCTTTAAAATTTTGTCAACTTAATTACATTTAATAATATAAGTATTTTAACTCTCATATCTAATAATATTTGAACTAATATGATTCGTATCATCAAAATTTTATGAAATCAATAAAATCTTGAAAGGAGTCCACGAGATTTACGAGTATTGGAAAAATAAAATTAAATAAAAAATTGAGGACTAGAACAAACTAGGACATACTAAAAAATCGCTATAAGTAAGTTTCGAACCCACACCCCACTAAAGATCTAAGCCCAACCAACTCTACTATAGTAACAACATGTCTACCACTTGCTGTATTACATTCTTATTTTGTTCTTAGAAATGCTACCCGGGTTTGGGCCTTTTGGCCTACCACGTAGCTCCGTCATTGCTGCCGTTGGCGGTGTTGCGTTCCACGCCTCGACAAAGATTGGACTTATGAGTATACGAGATATTTTAGGATGTAAAGACTCTCTTCACTAAGGCTCGATCCAACCTTTGTCTCGACGAATGGATTCATATAGTTATCAATTCAATAAATTTGGCTATACATATATAAATTGCATGAACTATTACACATTTTGGAAAAGAAAACAATATTTGATTGAATTACATAAAGTTTGGATTTTGTAAAGTAATTTCACATGTATATCAATGATATTGAAATCAGTGAAAATATTAAAAATAATATTTTATCTAAATACTATGTTAATTAATAAATTATTTAAATATTTAAATACTTTAAAAATATAATTATTTTAATGTACAATTAGTATTAATAAAAATGATCGAATAATACATTTTATGTTAAAATTAAGAATATGGTTGGACTATCACTTTTTATTAAAGTTATGGGACCTAATTGTTACATTTATAAGTTATGGGGGTTAATTTCACAATTGCTTAAAGTAATAGGGGCTGATTGTCTACTTTCACGACCTAACTAGACTCGTAAAGCAACCCGTCCCCGAGTAAACCATAAAAGTAGCACCGCAAGACAATCATTTATGGGCCCATGTACAATCTAAAAAGTAAAATTAAAAGGGTTGTTGATCCAATTTTAGCCTTAGCCTTTAAGTATGAATGAATCATGAATATAGATGCATGTGCGAACAAATGTTTATAATTATATCAACAAAATGTACTCCGTAGTTTTCTTTTATTTTCCTCTCACATACTCCGTATAATGTTTGAAAATAAATGTAATTTCAAAACAGATTGAAACCGTAACTCTTAACAGCAAATGGGTGCACCTAAGCAACTCGCTTTAAACCAGCTTTTAGACCGGGCCACGAGCCAGGCTGGCCGCCACAGGCCGACACGGCCCACTAGAATGGAGGGCCCGCTAGGATGGAGGGTCGGGCCTAAGTTAGACTATGCTTTCAGAAAAGCCCCAAGCCTAAACATTTGGTAATAAAATAAAGTTGTGTAAAAGGGAGGGCCCGAGCCCGACCCGTTATTTGGAAGGGCCGGGCTTTAGCGGGCTGGGAAGGACCACCAAAAATGTGGCCCATTGGGCAGCGCGAGCAGGGTCGGGCCGGCTGGCCCGCACAAATGACCAGCTCTTTCGGTTCCCATTTTCTCACCCACAAAGTAAAGTCATTGAGCCACAAAATCGCTCAGTGACGTGAGTTTGCCTACGTGGACATAATTATTCTAAAACGACTTCATTTTAGTATTTTGTTTTATTTTAAACTATTACGGAGTAATATATATGTGTGAAATACCATCATGAATGAGAAATGACGAGGGGAAGAGGATGAGAGAAAGCAAACCCACATGTGAACCATGTCAACAATTTGCTCAGGGTCTTCCACTGCATGCTCATTCACTACATCACCTTTCTCCTCCACCCTGTCAATAACCCACTTCCACATTAATCATTATGACATTATTAATATAAATTAAATGTTGCAAAAAACTTGTATCAGATTGTCTAACGTGAACATGACAATTTTTTCTGGTGGATAAATGACGACTTAAAAAAATTGTAATGATATAATAAATTGTGACCACTCGTAACCAGGGGCGGCCCCAAGGGGGGGCACGGGCCCCCCTACTCTTTTTCTGAAAAATCAAATCAAATATGTATTAAAAGTTAAAAATAGGAATATCAATTTTGTAATTGTTAAGGTGGAATAGGTGTTAGGGTTCAATTCTCATGACTATCTTTTTTGAAATTAATATGTTTCTTGGGTTTCTCTTGACCTTTATTTCATTTTTATATTTTTTTTGGTCAATTCTATTGGCCTATATTTTACTTTTTTTTGGTATGATTATTTTACACTCTTCATATTAAATTATAAAAATTGAATGTTCACTAAATTACTATATTAATAACGACTTAAAAAAATTGTAATGATATAATAAATTGTGACCACTCGTAACCAGGGGCGGCCCCAAGGGGGGGCCAAGGGGGGGCACGGGCCCCCCTACTCTTTTTCTGAAAAATCAAATATGTATTAAAAGTTAAAAATAGGGATATCAATTTTGTAGTTGTTAAGGTGGAATAGGTGTTTAATATACATGCAAGGGTCATGGGTTCAATTCTCATGACTATCTTTTTTGAAATTAATATGTTTCTTGGGTTTCTCTTGACCTTTATTTCATTTTTATATTTTTTTGGGTCAATTCTATTGGCCTATATTTTACTTTTTTTGGTATGATTTTTTTACACTCTTCATATTAATTTATAAAAATTGAATGTTCACTAAATTACTATATTAATACATTTCTAAATGAACAAACTAAAATATATGTCTAAATTAGGCTCTTTTTGTTATATTGATACTTTATACGGAATAATCAGTATTTTATAAAAGTTATATAATGCTACTTCATATTATATAGTTTAATATTTAATTTTATATTCATTTTTCAAGTTTCAAGAGGTTACACTATGTAAAATTTTACTTTTAATTGGTCAATGGGTCAATTTGGGTTTTGACCCATTATTAGTGGGTGATTTCGAACTCCGTTCATTTCGGTCACGAGTTGAAATTTACAGGTATTGACCCGGCCCTAAAAAACCGCGTGAGAGTAGGCTGGATTTACGAGGTGGGTCATATTTTGATGGGTTTACTCGTCGTAAAAAAATTTTTAATTCGCCAATAGGAAACGTGCCCCCTGCCTCTAAAATCCTGGGTCCGCCACTGCTCGTAACACAAATATATTAATCGTATTAAAAAGTTTAAAATGATCATAACAAAGTAAATTAAATTGAATAAATGTATTGCAACATTGAAATTTTAATGTCAACGTTAAATTCCTAATTGAAACTCTCTAACCAGTTTTTTTTTTAGAATTTATTTGATTTGATGTTGAAACGGAAATTGGTGATTTGAATTTCATAGACCAATATAAATCCGCTTTAGCCTAATTGACGCCAAAAGAACAAAGCAAAAAGATTAATTACTTTGTAGAATGTGGGGTAAAGTCACTAAAATTTAGATGTACATAATTTCTCTTATATTGCTAAGTGACATGAAAAGGGAGCTGAGTAAAATATTTTAGCTCAGTTTTTGTTTTGTACTCACTCTATTTTTTTCATTTGGTCCCCTTCAATTTTTCACAATTATTAAGAAAAAGTGGGGTAGGATAGAGAAAAATGATGATAGTTTAAAAATAAAAAAATTAGTTGTAAGTGAGAAAAAGTAGGATATGTGAGAGAAAAAGTGGGATACGGGAAAGAAAAGGTTACTAAAAAGGAAAATGAGAATAAATGAAAAGAATTTCTAAAAAGGATATATGGGGCTAAATCAGGGGCGGATCCAGGAATCGAAGATACCTTGGGCTAAAAGTAATTTAGAATTGTGCACGGTTTTTTTTTATCTTCAAATCATCGCTAGAAATTGATATATTTCTCCGATTTTACATTTTTCAACTCCATAAATGGAGTTCAAAAAGAAAATTAAGGAAATATATGAAACAGATACTCCGTAGTAATGAGCATTACAAATGAATTCCACAAAAAACGTGTATATATAAAAAAAAATTAAAAAAAATAAAAAAGTAGAGAAAGTTGACAAATAAGAAAAAAAAAATTGACATTTCAATTAGGGTGTTAAGCTGGAATTTTTTTCTACATTCAAATGAGCTTACAGTATTTTAGGAGAAAAGTAATATTCCCTCCATTCCATAATGTTTCACCGATATTAGTATGACTCAAATATTTAGATTAGTAAATTGTGTGAGTGAGATTAAAGTAGAAAAATAATAAAGTAGATTGTGTGGTTGAAATTGATGGAAAATTGATAAAAATAGAAATAGGAAGAAGATAGTGGAATTTCCTTTTAAAGAAAGTGGGAAGAAAATTGTGGAATGGAGAGAGTACTCAAAATAAAATTGAGGACCACAGGAATCGAACTCAAAACATAGAAGCACAACACAAACTCAGCACACTTCCACTGCGCCACTCTTAACTTATTTGTTTCTTATCTCATACGTTTATATATTACTAGTGATAATGACTGTTTTTCTTTTTGTGAGCCCAAAACTTACTTGGGCTTTAGCCTATATAGCGCACGCCTGCATTCGCCCCTAGACTAAATGGAAAGAATGGAGGGAGTACTACGGAGTAGTTCTTAAATTACATTTTTATCAAAATTTAATTTTTGACCACAAAATATTGCAGGGTACTCTATTATTGTTTTCATCCCTACTTAAACAATGGAAATGTGATTTTTGAAAGTAATACGGAGTACGTGAATAGCTCCAAAACTGAAGTTGACGTCGTTCAAAATCAATGACCATTTCGGTTGAAATAACTTTTTCATACGAAGTGAAATGTTAATTAAATTAGTGCTTAATTTATGACTAGTAGACAAATGACTCAAACTGATGGAGTATAGGGAGTACAATTAAAATATACCGGAAATAATTATGAAAATTAACGTATGTACTTACATTTTCGTCATTGTCGTGTTCTTCAAGTTCTGAATTTTTTCTGTTACAATCAACCTGAAATTTCCCAGTGTTGAAAAATTAAACTTTCATCAAGTATTTTTAACAAGTACTCCGTAGTAAACAATAATGTAGTATCCTCATGGCTGTTTGGTGGACGACACAGAATAAAGGATTACACGCTACATTCGCGGATTCACCTTCGACTTGTTGAGTTTCATACAAGGTTTTTGAACTAATAGCCTACTACATACATTTCGTAATAAGTTCCCTCTTTTTATTTTGGGATGATTAAAGAGATAATGAAAATGAAAAAATTTAAAATTAAAAATCTTTGTTAAAACTTACTATAAATAGAAATGAGACATTTATTTTGGAAAAATTTTTAACGAGAATGAAGTACTTATTTTGAGATAAAGGGAGTATAGCTCAAAAAGTGCACATGAAAACTCAGCCAGTTTGAATAAAAAACCTCAACAACTAGAATTGAAGCGAATGTAGCACATTCAGATGTATAATCCAATAACTGTGTTGACACGGCCATTAAAAGTTCGTTTAAGTAAATGGTAGAAGAGAGACATTACGTAGTAGACGAAGACGCGACGACCGTTGCGACAAAAAGCAGAAGAAGAAGGAAAACATAGGAGAATGAAGGTAGGCGTGAAGTGAAGTAAGGTGCCATGTTTACCAGTCAGTGTGCTTGTCACTGTTTTTCTATTTTTATTTATCTCTCTGTTTTGAGAGAAGTGAGGTACAATGGAAGGGGAACATATTACCGTCTTTTTATAGTGGGTTTCACTTTTCTTATGTTTCTTGATATCTATACGACCAGTAAATCTCTTGTAAGATAATATCCACGCTAAATTAATGTGAGATCAATATAAATAATTCCGTACATAGTTAAAGGAATAAAAAACAAAAATTGATCTTTAAAATCACCAAGGAGGCCACTAAAAATTTGGTCAAGACTAACAATAAAAAAAAATACAAATAATATGAAAATAATTACAGATATATAGTATTCCACAAAACTTCACCATCTAGTCTCATACGAGAATCAGTTAGTGAAGAGACATTTTCTATATAAAATGCGACTTTATTATAAATTGACCATGATTATTACTCCATATTAATTAAATTGTCAATATTTTATTCATGCAGAAAAGTCCTAAGTACTCAATTTGACCATTATTCATGTACTCAATTTCGTTGTTTTAAGCAAAATCACACAGATTTGTACGAATAGCAACAGAAAATTTCGAAAAATTTAGGGCACTTTCAAGTGAAATTTTTTCGTAATTTCGTAATTAAATTGACACAGTTCTAAGTACTCAACAGAAAAATTCATGCAGAAAATTCGTCACTCCTAAGTACTCAATTTCGTTGTTTCAAGCAAAATCACACAGTTCTGTACGAATAGCAATAGAAGTGCACAAATTTGTAATTCTGTACCCTGTAATCCCTACCAGAGAATTAATGTAATCACTTTTTGCTTGGTAGCCCGCAGTTTTCTCCATTTCTTCTCGGGGTTTCTGCGTCATTAATCCTGATGTCTTAACTCTTGTACCCGTGAAGCTCAATTCTGTCCAGTTTCACAAACAGTACCAGTTAACTCACTCTTGTACATTTTCAGTCCTTTCAAAAATTTACCAAAACATTACAGCTTAAGTAAAACACATTAAAAATATAGTAATAAATTACACTTAATTAAATATACAATGTTGACGCCAAGTGACAACCAAAGCTAGATAATCTCAAACTATGTTAACTTTGACTTTGGTTATCAGGTTAAAATCCCTTTAATAGGGTCAACTTCCGGTCAATAGTTATGTCGTACCTTTCTTATACAGAGTAACTTATACAGTTGTATTCCCTCTTTTCAACTCAATTTGCATCATTTACTTTTTCACGTTTGATAACGCGAATGTTGAGATACAAATATGTAGAGTTTTACGTTTTTAAACATTATAAAATTTGGATATCCTTATTGTGCTCATTAAAACCTATGAAACAAGATGCCACATTACTATATTTTATTTAATAAGTTGTGAGAAATTATGAAAAATTTTCAGTTGAACGAATAATGGTTTTTTTTCTCTTTGATGCTAATGGAAGTAAAAGGAGAGTAAGCTATAAGGTTCAAGGTGAGCTCGTGTAGGTTCATGTCGTTTTGGGTATACTTAGGACCTGTTCTTTCAGAACATTTTATTCCATTTGATTCGATTCGATTCGATTCATTCCACTTGATTCGATTCGATTCGATTCATTCCATTCGATTCGATTCGATTCGATTGATTCACTTGATTCGATTCGATTCGATTCATTCATTTATGTTATAATTTGAACTTATTCGATTCGATTCGATTCGATTCGATTCGATTCATTCGATTCGATTCGATTCGATTCGATTCATTCATTTGATTCGATTCGATTCGATTCATTCGATTGATTCGATTCGATTCGATTAAATTTAAAAGTCGAAAGAAACAGTCGCTGAATTATGGGAATTGTACGTTGATATTGTACTTACTACGGAGTAATTCTTTGGAGACAGTTGTGGAACATTAGCCGTCAATCCTCATGTAATACGTTCGCCGAGACTTTCGCTGTGCTGATTGCTGTCTATTTGTCTAACTACCAACCAATTCTTGTAATGAGTACTCCGGAAGTGTAGGAATATATATAAAGTACGGACAATTTCCAAGTACTTGCAAGCACTTCTAGACGAGTTTAAAACAGAAAAGTCAAAAAGTAATACTCCGTATGTTATACTCCGTCTATCCTACTCTTGAATTCATTTATATTTCTACGGATTTTTCCATGGAGTATTTTTGTGTTTTTTCATTTTTTTTTTTTTTTTTTTTTTTTTTTTTTTTCATGTTGTGTCCTTAATTTTTAAAATTTTCCTATAATATATCTCAGAACTTCACATCTATTATCTAAATTTAGGAAAATATAGAAATATAATAGATGAAAAATTTTAAAGTTTAGGGGCATATCATGAAATATAAAAATGAAAAATATAGATGTGAAAATGAAAAATTTAATTTTAAAGTTTAGGGGCATATCATGAAATATAGAAAAGGTAAGGATACAAATAAATGAAAAATTTCAAGGGTACACCATAGAAAAACCCTATTTCTTTAACCTTTGTGATTGAGTTAACTTTTCACTAACGATTATGTAACAGATTTATTTAGATTAATTTAATTTGATCATAGTATAAAAGTCTCGATCTATTTGAAAATGAAGCATTTGGCCGGAAATGGATGACTGATTTGAAAAAGAAAAACACATAAAACAATGAATATTTAAAAAAAAAAAAATAGATTGTATTTTCACGGACAAAGATAATAAGGGCCATCTAATTGAAAATACTGTCATAAAAAAAAAAAAGTAGCTTAGTGATTATTTATTCAAATATAATTCATTCAACGTTTAAATTTAATACGTTTAATTTAAGAGCGACATAATATCTAAATTGAATAATTACATAAATAAAAATAAGAAGCTAACATACAGAGCAGCCAATTTCTATGTATTACTCCGTACATAATTTTCAGATTTTTAATCATAAGTGACTAACTAGATCATATGTTCAATCAAGTTCGGGTTTAAAATGTAGGCCCATTATTTTGAGTCCCTTTCTACTACATTATAGACGGTTTTTCCAATAGAATCGAATTTTGAGAAGTCTAGTAAGTAGTATACATTGTTTAATTAATAGTGCCTTATAATAAGTGTTAATCTAATCCATTAAAAATATATACTCGACTGTAAAATTTAATAGGTAACAAAACGAAATCAAAGAAATTATATATTAAGGATTGGTAGAATAGATTTTTTAAATGTCTCGCGATCACCGCGCTGACCCATTATTTAAGATTTGGCTGCACGCCAAGTAACACCAAAGAAAACGAAAAACCATTATATATAATTAGAACTGGCAAGCTTGACCCGACCCGAGCGACCCGACCCGAACCTGATGTGTCATATATTTACCTATATATAACCCCTTGATCACGAGCTTTACTTTGCGTTTCCCGTGCTTTTACATGCGTTTCGCTTCCTATTTCTCTCCGTTTTGGCTCTGCTGCGTTTTTGTGTCCATTTTGTAGGTATAAGCAGCTATTAGGAGGTTAGGATGCTATTCGGGAGGTTTCGTGAGGTTTCGTAAAGTTTCGTGAAGTTTGGAGGTGATTCGAGTTGGTTTCGTTGCGTTTCGCTTGCGTACGAGCCTCGTTTCAACCAATGAAGGTGTCTCGGGACCTTAGAACGGGATTTGAAGCTATCATTATCATCCTAAGACTCGTCCCTACTCGTGAGCCTCGTCCCTTAGTCTTGGGACGACAAAAAAGTGAAAAATAAGCTAAGGCAAAGAAGTGGAAAAAAGAGCAACAAAACTGAATCCAACGGGATGAGTGTCCCGTTGCCTTGGGACCTGACTTCTCCTTGTCCCGTCCGGGATGACCTGTCCCGTAGCCCTGGGACGGGTCTTGACTCTACGTGTGCTTTAAATACATCGTCAATTTGAAGGAGCAAAACATTATATTTTCGTCTGATTTTTTCTGAGCATTCTACCAACACTTTAAACTACTTTCTCAAGAAAACTTAGGGTTTGATCATTTTTCCTTCTTGTACTTTGAATTCCCGACTCGGATTACTTTGGTTTCGATCATCTATTTGGTATTGTTGTTTTTGTTCTTTGATTTCTCTTGCAAATTCTGATTTGGTATTGTATTCTTCTCTTCTCTTTTGTTTATCATTTCAATATACACTACTACAAAATGTAACTATAGTAACACCATGAAAGTGTTGCAAAATGTGTGAGAAATGTTGCCTTTGACCTTAAGCAACACTTTTAAGAGTGCTGCTTAAAGCTCCGTTGCAATAGCTTAATGCAACACTCTTTGCAACACTTTTTTACCCAATGCAACATTTTTACTAAGTGTTGCACCTTACTTTAGCATGCAACACTTTTTTTCAGCAACAATTATCTAAGAAATTGCAACACTTTTCTTGTTTGAAATGCAACATTTATTTGTGACATTTGCAACATTTTTTTCTTGACTAACCCAACGCTTACTATTATCAATGCAACACCTTTCATGTCGATGACGCAACGATTTTTTATACACAAAACAACACTTTTTTAAAACGAGGCTAATAATTTCATTCCAAAAGAACGTAAATACATTATCTTTTTATGAAGTTTGTATTTTTTACATTGACAGTTATCAGAACATTAAATTACAAATTGCAACCTAAAGAACAGTCGAAGGCGTGTCTTGATTTTTTAGCTTAACTCTCTTCATGAGCACATATGTAGCCTATAAACCATATCATCTTCATTCCTTTCAGTCCATATTTGAAGCTCTTTCCTACAAACCGGTCCCAAGAAGCACCAGTATGAACTCAGAGTCAACCGCCAAACACAACCTATTATATAGGTGAAGAACAAAAAAGAAAAGATGGTTATCATTTTCAGCAGTTTGCATAGCATCAACAAACATCACCTACCACCACAATACCCTTTTGTATCGGTCTTCCTTTAATAATTAATACGAGTATAAGCATTGTTAAAATCCAATATAAGAAACAATATACTCCAATACAAAACTCTTTTCAATGGAAAAAAAGTGTGCAATTTTAATGGATAGTACTTCCTTGATATAGCACTTTATCCAAGCGAAGATTGGTACAATAAGACACTACTACACTATATATCTCATGTATTTATCGTGTCACACATATTTTCTATTCTCTTCATGACTTCTAGTGTTAGACCTAACAATAACATATACTTACAACCATTTCTCCGCAAAATAACAACTAAAACAGAACTCGAGGCCAAGCTAAAAGCTCGGCAGCAGCGGAAAATGGTAGCAGCCCCACGGCCAACAGATAGCTGTAGCAACAGACATGGACATCAGTTATACAACACTACTCAGCCTCCTCACTCTCACAATATTATAATTCACATACATAAGCTCGAGTTGTATACGTAGCACTTTGACACGGTATTCCTACACATACAACAACGACCACAACTTCACAAGTTGACGTAGTAGAGCAGTAGAAGTAAAGCGTAACAGCAGCACCAGCAAGCGAGAAGAAATACCTCAACACTCCGTCAAAACTCAATACCATCGGTTCACACATATACATTGCTACAACACTCAACAACAACATGATTAACGCACAATTTACACAAACCTAGTATAATGTAACAGCCACGAGAATTAAATAGTAGCACGACTGATAGAAGGAAAGTCGACAAAGGGGTAGTACTACACCAAACAATCAGCAGCGACGGGACTAATATAAGCCAGCAGCCACAAGACTCGACTTCACTAGCAACAATAGCAGTGAGCAGCCACAATAATTACAGACAACAACGATAAAATGGACTGCGGTTAAAGTCGAAGGGCTCACGAATAACAATCGTAAAGGCGCTATCAGAGTGGCCAAGCAAAACCAACAGCAACTACGGCAATAACAATAATCCCCAGCAGCAACAATGCACTAGCATAGCTACAGAGGACAACAACAACCAACACCACACATGGACCTAGCCTCCATACGCTAGCATACTCACACACGAACCAGCAGCATCTTCGATAACAGTAGCAACGTAACACCAGTTACATAAAGGCTTATGATACACAAACACATCACGCATACACATTCATCACAACTCGAACACATAGCCTTACACACACACCCTAACACATCAATTACTCATCACAAAATACCTTACACCAGACTAAGTAACGATAAGCCTTACCTCGGCAAGATGTCCAAAAACCGAGTTCAAACGAAGAAAATCTGTCACCAATCCCTTCCACGAGTTCACATGCTACAATTAACGAGATTGATACAACTATAATACTACTCAATCGACAGTTATAATCGTGAAGATTGACTCAAAATCGAAAAGCCCCAAATATTAGGGTTAAAATCGATTGAGACAGAAATTGAAAAAGTAGATACGAATTATTACCTTCAATAATCGAATAAGAGGGCTAAGACTCGAGAACACTGATGATTGAAGCTTGAATTCGAGAAAATAATCTAGGCTAAGACAAGAATAACGAAGAAAACAACCATGAGACACCGCGTTATTGCCCCTTGTTTCGCCGGTGAAGAAGGGGGATGATGATGGTGGTGATGATGGTGATGATGATGATGAGAACGAAGTTGAAGTGATGAATGATGATGAGAACGAAGGTAAGACGAAGAAGGCAGAGGAGCAAGAGGAGTAGAGGTCAAAAGAGAGGGGGATGTATTATTATTTTGGTCGACTAAAAATAAAGAATAAGGGTAGTGGTGAATATGTTATATTTTGGATCAATTTATATACTCTTATTTATACTAGTTTTCATATAAAAATTACACTTAAGAAATAATATAAACTCGTATATAAGCTTGACTTAAAAAAAAAATAAAACCGACTTAAAGTATGAGACTCGCTTATAATAAGGTACGAAAATATGGAGTATTACAAAATCGAATTTATGAGAATAAAAACTCCAAAAACAAGATTCCGATGAAAATTTCCCAAATTTATATAATCCCTAAAATCGATTTGATCAATACTTTTGTTGTATAGTTAAATTAATATAAACAAATTAAATAATATAACTAATCTATGATGAACATATATGATATGGAATAATTCATCAGTAAGAAACTAAGTAATCAAAATAAATGGATACCGACTTTAAAAAGACATTTGAAATTAACAAAAACATGAAAATGATGATTAATTTACCTGCTATAGCGACAATGGACGATAGAAAATTGAAAGAAGGGCGATGCGGGAACGAGAATCTTCTCATGATGGCACACTTGAAAGTTACTCCCTAAAGTCCCATTTAATTGACGAGTAAAATCTATGATCTAGTGGTCATTATTAAGGTACCCTGAATAGTAGGTCTTAAATTTGAATCCCTCATAAGCTGAGTTTAATCTTAAATTATGTATATAATTCTAAATAACTTTTACAGTTAAGCCAAACATTTATTCACGAAAAATTATTTTATTTTAATATGAAAGAAACATTATAATTTAGTGTCACCAACATTTTTTTAAATTTGCAACATTTGGCCAAAGTGTTGCTTTTTCTACCATAAAAATGCAACATTTTTAGAAAAGTGTTACCCGTTGATGAATATTTGGCAACACTATTACAATAGTGTTGCCATAGATAATGAAATGCAACACTTTTTAAAGAAGTGTTGCTATGGGTACAAAATTTGTGTAAATTGCAACAATTTGAATAAGTGTTGCCTACTAAATGTTGCAATAGCTTCAATTTGTAGTAGTGATATATTGCTCTTGATCATGTTTTTATCTTTCTTCTTTGTTTTCGTTGTTGTTTTCGCTATGTGTGAGTAGTCCTTTATCTAGGGTTGAAGGGTGACCATGGGTGAGTAGTCTAGGATGATTTGGTGATGTTTGATGAGGGTTTTACATGTGACTTTGGTTGTCTTGTGTTTGATTGTGTTTGTTGATCCCTTGGCCAAGGTTTAGCAAGCGTTTTCCACCCTTAAACTTAAGACCGAAAGCCTAGTTTAAGGTAGGGTACGAGACCAACCATTAGGACCCTCACTTGTAAGTTGCGAGAGCCCGCATTTGAGACCTAGAGAACGCTTAGAACCGAGAGGTCGAGCCTATTCCTTAGCACAGGCGATTCCCGACTCATTTCTATCACCATCCTTCATCCTAGCTTTGCCTTTGCTAACCCCGATTCCCTAGACTTTTCCCTTATCGTTTAAACCCCTTTCCTTACGCTCTAGCTTTAGTTAACCAACCTACACTCGAACCGAGATTAGAATCATTCACAATAGCCAACATTGCAACCTTCTCCCTGTGGATACGATCCCGACTTACCCTAGCTACCTAGTGTTGAGTTTGGTTTTACTTTTGATTAGGAGAGTGCGACGAATCCTATTAGAACCCGAGCAAAATCGACCCGATAAGACCCGAAATTATAGCGACCCGAGCCGATTCGATGACTAATTCGTGAACCCGACACGACTGATAAAGTCGACTAAACCGAACTGACGGGCCGAGATGACCCGTAACCCGATTCAACCCGAATTTATTTGATAGCTGACCCGACCCGAAATGACCCGTGACCCGAATTGACCCGAAACTTTGAAGATTTTAAAGAATTTTGAAACTTTTTCAAAATTTTCAATCTTTCAATTATACACCAAATAAAATATTTGACATTTTGAAATTGCGATATAGTTAAAAATTCAAATATTGGTTTGAACACTATTAAAATTTCAAAATTTGTTTGGCGCCAAAATTTAAGCCTAAATTATTAGCGACCCGAATTTGACCCAAACGGTTACATTTGATGAAGAGTTAGATTACTTTCCAATAATAATGTTATTACGTTTCAAAAGAGGTTGGTTGTCGTCGACGAACAAGAAGAATTTCGATCGGGGCTACGGAGGTGTTGGTTATGTTGTTGTTGAAAGATAGATCGACATTGAGCAAGTTGGACCCACCTCGAGGTGGTAGTCGGAGTGCTGGTCAGAACAAGATGGAGATGTTATTACAGTTTTGACGAGAATAGTGGTAGTTTGGTGAGATTATAAAAAGAAGGTGCTAGAAATTGTCGTTCGATTTAGACGACTATCTTCTTGGTGGTGGTAAGAGCTGCGACGGTGGTTGTTGTGTGGCAGGAATGATGGTAATGGTGGTGATTAATTTAATCGTTGGGGTGGTGTTTCATGGATATAGATGTTGTGACTTAAAAAAGGAGGGGGGAGTTTAATGGGTGATGTGACACTTATAATGTGTCTTATTCTATGAGGCAGACTCATAGAAGACATACTCTTATTTTAATTCCCTTTCATACAATTGCATTAAATGTCATATAAATTAATACATCAGTCTTAATTATTATTATTATTATTATTATTATTATTATTATTATTATTATTATTATTATTATTATTATTATTATTATTATTATTATTATTATTATTATTATTATTATTATTATTATTATTATTATTATTATTATTATTATTATTATTATTATTATTATTATTATTATTATTATTATTATTATTATTATTATTATTATTATTATTATTATTATTATTATTATTATTATTATTATTATTATTATTATTATTATTATTATTATTATTATTATTATTATTATTATTATTATTATTATTATTATTATTATTATTATTATTATTATTATTATTATTATTATTATTATTATTATTATTATTATTATTATTATTATTATTATTATTATTGTTATTATTATTCTTATTATTATTGTTATTGTTATTATTATTATTATTATTATTATTATTATTATTATTATTATTATTATTATTATTATTATTATTATTATTATTATTATTATTATTAGAATTAGAATTAGAATTAGAATTAGAATTATTATTAAAGAACATGAAACAACGTTTACACAAAATCGGTATGTTTGAGCTTTGGTCTTATGATGGTAAAACTCGTCAAAGTCGTCACCAAGTGAAAGGAAGAAGAAGAAGAAGTTTAAGAAAAAAGCTAGATACACACACTTGTAATAAGGTAAAAGATTACCAATTGAATGAGCGTGGTCACAACAACCTGTATGTGACCACAAACTCACGTTTGGCCTTGTTTTCTTAAAATGATTTTATGTCTTCGAAATTAACTGATATTTTCAAGTCAAATACTCTTCCAAAAATAAAAATATATTTTGAACCATTAAAATATATTTTATGATCAATCTTGTTTGAAAAGTTATTAGAAAGTATCTTGTAGAAAATATCTATGGAAACTTATTCTTTTTATTTTCTTAACTGATTTGAGAATATCTTGTGATTAAATTTTAAATGGAATAAAAGATTTTCAAAGTATAATTATTTCCCAAGCAATCAGTTTATGGTAACACAATTTTAGGAAACAATTGTTTTGATCACAATTTCCGATTTAGTAGGATTCTTTTGACTCAAACTTTGGAAATCAGTCAAGAATATAATATTTTCATTATCATATAAAATACTTTCGAAGTCCATCATTTTTACTAATCCTTTTCGTGCATAAAACTTTCAGCAAACTTTAGTACTTTTAGAAAACTGTTTGAACTTTAATTTTATTCTTTTGCAAAAATTATTTTCACGAAAATGGCCAGCAAGTTTACTCATTTGATTGATATTACTTTATCTTAACTTGCGCTAGAACTAAGTCTCTAATTCGTTCTACTTAAGAGAACAAGTGATTGAGAGAAATCGCGTTTTCTTGTACTTTGAGAGCAAATTGTGCAACACTAGTGAGTTGTAGTATGATTAATGTGTTTGTAATCCGGAGTAGGTACTAAAACGATTAATAAGAGAGTAGTGGACGTAGGTCTCGGATCGTGAGACTGATCCACTTCAAAAATTCCGTTGCATACTCGTACTTACTTTCGTTTTACTTAAGTTTTAATTTCGGTAAACTTCATTTAAATTTTTAAAACTCAAAAATTGTTTTCAATTACCAATATTCACACACTCTTAACGGGATTTCATTTAATTAATCTAGGATCCATAGACTCTTCAATTGGTATTAAAGCGTCGTGTTCTTGATTGCCACACCGCACAACAGTAACCTTTACAAAACCATATGATGTGATAGTGTCACTAAACTTTAAGTACTAATGTCAAGAAGCTTGCTTTAGTCCATAGATCTGTTGGGGTTAGTGTCCTCCATAGTGAGTGCAATAACATAAATAAATCTCTAAAGGTACACAGGGTACATTTTGTATTTAAATCAGTTGATTAACGTTTATCAATAACGGTTGGCTTGCTAGATAAGTTTGACGTTATTGTCATACAGATGGCGGTGATCAACTGGTCCCTAAGAGTCACACCTAAAGGATGTGTTTGAGAGATGTGATTATTTGAGAAAATAATCATATCGATGCCTTATTTAATGACTAAAAGGTTAGTCAGTGTTGTTGACTAAGAGGTTAGTCAAATGTGACTAAAAGGTTAGTCAAATGTGATAATGAATGTTATTTAATAATGATTAAATAATATTAGATGAGAGGAATTAGCTGTAATTCGGAAATTGAATATAAGAGGTTATATTTAATTATTACGTATAATGTAGGCTAATTAATTTTAATCAGTTACAATTAATTAGTAAATTATAAATATAAGGATATTTATGATTTATTATAATATTAGGATATTATAATTACATTATACATAAAAGCTAAAGTATACTAATTAAATGGGTTTGATAAACCTTTTTAAGTTAGATTGGGCTTTTAAATTTGAGGTTGAAAAAGTCCACCCCGGGACTCCCTCTTTTGGACGTGTGAAACAAGTGGGGAGGGGAGAGGTTTCTTCCTCTCCACTTAACCTAATCACACTATAAGTCTTATCTTAACCTAATTGATAATTAGACTTGCACACAACACAAAAAAATTCTCAAAAAAAGAAAAACAGTTTTCTCTCTAAAATTTCTAGCAATTCAAGGGCATATCAAGAACACATCTTAGGTGAGATAATTAGGAGATACCATATTATTGGTATTGTTCTTAGGCCATATACTTAAGGATTAAAAGGTCAATTCTTAATCTATTTAGTATATTATGCAATTTCAATTTATGACCATAAATCTTGTAAAATTTTTCATTATAATCCTGTGAATTTTAAGGTCTATATACGGATATAAACCTACAAGATCGACTTTCTCAGCCTACACACCTTATCCTCATCACCTGAAGCTATGAAGCCCTCAGGTTTTTTCATATATACTTCCTCCTCAAGTTCACCATTTAGAAAAATGGTTTTAACATCCATATGGTGAAGCTCAAGGTCATAATGAGCCACCAAAGTCAAAATAATTCTTAATGAATCCTTCTTCGACACTGGGGAGAAGGTCTCCTTATAATCAATACCATCTTTCTGTGTAAACCTTTGGCGACAAGTCGAGCTATATATTTCTCTATGTTACCTTTTGAGTCCTTTTTGGTCTTGTAGACCCATTTCGACCCAACAGTTTTGGAGCCCTCGGGTAACACAACTAGATCCCAAACTTAGTTGTAACACCCCGGCCCCAACCAAAGGCCGGAATGTCATTCACGGTAGCTCGCCAGGCTGCGTACATCGCCCACAGACCAACACGGGCCCTTTCCAGCGCACTTTGTCCTCACTCGTGCGCATCCTGAGAACTTCCCAGGAGGTCACCCATCCTAAGACTACTCTCCAGCAAGCACGCTTAACTGAAGAGTTCTTAACATGAGCCACCAGTAAAGAAGATGCATCTTGTTGATATGAGTAGCACTTACACTCCTTTTAAGCACTAGGTCACTTGAGCTCATCACATGGACCACTTCAACGGGGAACCCGACCCGAATAACCTCGGACAACACCGGGTGTTACACACCCCCACTTGAAGAACGCAACGTCCTCGCTACCGGGTAGCTACTTACAATATAGCATTCAGAATCCTCCCGACTAGGTGCGTGCACTAGGATTCGACCACACGCTGAGTGCGTACCTAGGATTCGACCACACGGTCGCGGGTTGCTCGATACCATTTGTAACAACCCGGCCCAACCAAAGGCCGAATGTCATTCACGGTGAGCTCGTCAGCCGCAGACATCGCCTACTGCACCAACACGGGCCCTTTCCAAACAAGACTTTGTCCTCACTCGTGCGCATCCTGAGAACTTCCCAGGAGGTCACCCATCCTAAGACTACTCTCCAGCAAGCACGCTTAACTGAAGTGTTCTTAAGATGAGCCACCAGAAAAGAAGATGCATCTTGTTGATATGAGTAGCACTTACAATCCTTTTAAGAACTAGGTCACTTGAGCTCATCACATGGACCACTTCAACGGGGAACCCGGCCCGAATAACCTCGGACAACACCGAGTGTTACATTAGTTGTCATCCATAGATTGCATCTATTCTTTCATGGCATTTAACCAACTTTCAGAATTGTCACTTTTCATGGCTTTTCAGAACGAGACAGGATCCTCACTAATGATTATGTCACATTCAATTTCAATAAAATAAACCACATAATCATCTGGAATGACAAATCTTCTTTCTTTTACAAAGCGCCTTAATGGTTCTTGTGGTATATTAATATGTGGTATATATAATTTCCTATCAAAGTGCACTAGTTACTCAAACTCGTAAATCAGATCAAACACTAAGTAGAGGACATTATAACTACCTAATATCCAACACAATATGGATAATCTAAGATGAAACCCGCTATGACCGCATACCAATAAGAACGGAAGCATGCAAAACCCGACAAAAGCCAGGCCTGCGCAATAGCGTGTCGGGTACATCAACGGACTTTAAATGCTAAAGATACCAATAGGTAAGAAGGACGATTCAATCCCTTATCTAATGTATGTATACACCTCTACTTAGAATCGACATAAACCTCGCTATTCAAGAGTGTATGTTTCCTAAATAAAACGATTAATACCTATCGACGAGATTCCCGGATGGGATGGTCATTTTCCATTACCTCGTATGGGCCCGCGGTTGCAACACGATTGCCCTTTTCAGGGGTGTATACGCCACGTTAAATAACGACTGAGAGAGCCATTAGATCACCTCAATTAGCACTGAGAGTGAAAGAGTCCCCATACGCGGCTACCTTACCAACCCTGACCTTATAACGTTTAACATCACAGACACCCGAGTATTTAACAAGTACTTCTTTTCTCATTTTCTCGTTCTCTTATTACTTAAGCGATAGTTCTTACTAATTAACAACGTCGAACTTGTATAATGAAAATTTAATTCTATCAATTCTTCAGGTAAACAGAAGCACATAGAAAACTTAAATATTTATTTTGGGTCCGTTCGTATACTTTAAATATTTTCACTATTCATTATATTACTATTCATCACGGTTACTATTCATCATTTTACTATTCATCATTTTACTGTTCATGATGGTTACTATTCATTATTTTACTACTCATGACGGTTACTATTCATCATTTTACTATTCATCATTTTACTTTTCATGACGGTTACTATTCATTATTAAACTTAATCACTAAGTGTGGATACCCACATCCGTACCTCCCGCCAAAAACCCAGTGATGTAACAATGGACTTTTATTGCATGCTTTTATGTTGACTTAAATGGTTCTAACTGTGACGAATTCAAGTTAAATGTTTTGAAATGCAAATGAGGTTTCTTTATGGGTCATCACTACTCTTAGTGTCCTTATGTCTAGAGTCTAGCTTGTCTCAAATTCAGGTCCTAATCGGCATGCGCACACCCCTTTCTAAACACATAGTCTAATTGATCATCTTACATTAACAAGGTTCAATTCGATTCTCCTAAATCCTTAAATTTAGGCTCAGTCGCTAAAACCACCTTTTAGGACTGGCGAGCACCTAGGATAGCCTTACGGAATGTCCTATTTCACAAAACACTACAAAATATACCCTTTTTACATTTTTAGGGCTTGGGCCCAGAACCGAGCCCAAAACCATTCCTGGCCCGCTTCCTAAGGGCCAGGATAACCTAATCAAAACCCTACAACCAGCCACCATCCGTAACTTAGAGCTCAAGCAAGATTATACCGTATATCCTAAAATATAATTTGGAAATATACGGAATAAAAGGATAATGCCCGCCCTACCAATCGCAAGAGGCCTTGCGATTAGAGGCAGCAGTATGAAGCGACCTTGCGATTGCCCCAAGCATTCGCAAGGAGCCTTGCGATTCCTACGTCCGGTTTTATCCCCTGGCTTTCCTAATTCTTGACGAGCTCTACACTATAAATACAACCCTCCACATACGTTTCAAAACTCAATTTGACATTCAATTCACAGCACAATTTCACAACTCAAAGCCTCACGCATAAACATCCTTAGAATTCTTCATTTTCCTAGTGTTGAATTCTTCCCTTTGAAGCGAAGCGCTGCCGGTTTCCTGACTTGAGACAGGTAGGTCTTAATCCTAACATGGATTAAGGTTTTCTTTACTTCTTTGACTACCAAGGGCCTACATTAGGCTCACCCCGACTTTGGTACTTAAGTCTGCTTTTCATAAGGCGGCCATGCACCTCGAATACACACCCTATTCGTTACACCTTTCCAATGTCGCATAAACAACTGACCTCTTTAAAATAAACCAATGGATAATTGAATGTTTATTTTATTGCATGCATTTTAGCAAATCCTCATCTTGCATTTAAATCACTTAAAATGAATTCGTCATTAACTGAACTATTTTCGTTAACAAGTTAAGCGTGCTTAACTGAGGGTTTTAAACAATCTCTTTTGCATTACTTTTACAATTTGTATCGCACTTATACGTAGCGAATTACTTAGGCTCATGTATGATTATTTGCATTTTTCTCAAGTCTAGTAAAGGCTATCTTTTGATAGGCTTTTCCAAAAGATCTTTCATAAAAACATTACTTTGAATTATACTTTAGAAGAGTACCCTCACCCGAATCCGAATCTGGTTTCACAATAGCCTTAGACGGATGGGTGTCGACGTGCCTTGAACTCTAAGACGTGTCTTTGAGCTGAGGACACGGAGGCGGGTTCTAAATTTCCCTCATAATTTAGTGGCGGCTCCAAAACAGTTTTTAAAGGTTTTTTGTACTTAATTTTTTTTAACTTTTACGCCCTTAGCAAGACGTCGAGTGGTCCGATTTAACCCCGGTACCTACAGTTGGCGACTCCGCTGGGGACAGGTTTTATTTTTAAAACTAAAACTAGCATTTTCTTTTTAAAAATAAAAACGAGACTTGAACGACTTGAGAACAATCAATATACATGAGCTAAGCATATCCGTTAGAGTCGAATCTAGTCGGATTCACACACGAATACCTCAAGAGGTGGTTCCAAACGCAGGCATTGTCCATTCGACGAGGCACGTACTGGACTAACCTTCCTCTCACCCCTCCACGGCTCGCCGTAGCAATCTGATTTGACCGCCCCAGGGCTTCCTTCGTATCCTACACGTTATACTGTGTGGGCGAAGGGCTAAAAGCACCTGCCAAAGCGTACTCAAATCAGTTGGAGGCGTACAAGACTTGACCAAACGACCAAGAGTCATACGTACGAGTGCGAGGTTATACAATATAGTCTTTTTCAAAATTCATTTGCATATTTTCGAAAAGTCGCTATAAATTTTCAAAAATAATCAACCTAACAAACTAACATGCAAACATTTTTCCAAACAAAATACTCATGAACTTTTGAAATAAACTTTTTTCAAATTTTCCTTTTACAAAACTAGCAAAACCCGAGTCGAGGCTTTTCAACCCCAGCTCGTGGATTTCATTCTTTAAGCCTCATGGTTTAAATCCTTTTTAACATCCTCGACTCGTCTAAACCGAGTCGATTCCTTTTTACGCATCCATCTTTAGCCCATGACAACATACCGTCGCTCGGGCTAAATGGATGCAAAGCAAAATCTTTCAACATCGAGGCGAGCTGCTGTAGATACCCGTATCCGTACCCCCCCAAAAACAAACCCGATGACGAAAAGGACTTTCATGCATGCTTTTAAAAGAGTCGAAACGGTACAAAAGTGTCTAAAACGTATTTAGTCATTTTTAACGTATTAATTTGGATTTGCATTATCATAAAAATGAATGTCATTCTTAGTCATATTAAGCACAACACGAGCACGATACAGGAACGTCTTATTAAGCCAAGCCACAAAAACAGCCCAACTAGCTACAAAACGGCCCATACTTACAAAAACGACCCAAAACGCACGCTAACGCAACACGCAAAACGGGCCAAAAAGGCCCCGTGTCACATTTTCACAAAATTAAACTCTACAAAACCGTAAAATAATATACTTTAATATTATTTTAATTCGAGCCAAAACCGAAAAACACGACAAAAACCGAAACACGAAAATCGAAATTGGACCAAAAACTAATTTGGCCCAAAAATTACTTAACCCACACGACCAAATTACATCACAAAACATAATCATCACAATAAAAAACGTCATTAAGCCAAAGGCGGCTTCAGCAGCACACCAAAACAAAAATAAAATCGCCTGTAGACAGGCGATTAAAAACTCAATCGCCTGTTTACAGGCGATTATGTTTTCCTCTCCCAACCCTGGTTCTTTTATTGCATTTGGCGGCTGCACTGAAACTTAATCGCAGGCTCACTGGCGATTAAGTTTTGTCAATACACAAAAACGAGCCATTTCCTATAAATACCAACCCCTTGCCTTCATTTCAAAGCATCGGTTTTTCAACACACATACACTATTCACAAAATCCACTCAAAAATACCGTCTTTGCATTTTCGAAAGGTAAACATTTACCTACGTTTTGGACGTTTGAGACTCGGACAAAGGGGTTACATTAACCCCAATCCGATATTGGCATTAGCGAAGCCGTATTCTTAATACGGTTGTAGCAATTCGGATTCATAATCCGTCTAAACCTCGCCAATATCGCATAAATAACGACTCAATATCACTAAAGCAAACCGACGTTACTTTTATAATTATGCAAGTCCTCATTCATGCATTAAATTACGACTAGAATCACGGTTTCGACACTAAATCAGACTGCTTCATTTAGTCTTTTAGCATGTCAAAACTGAGAGTTTTCACAAATTCTTAAAGAGTCAAATACGAGGTCGGAAAATAACGTTTATGGTAATAATTTAGTCAATAAATTATTATTTAACGTACATTTCCTATAGCAATATGTCATTATTTTGACAATTTACATTACTTATGCATTTTAATCGAGTCATATTTATTCGCACTTGTACGTAGCGTGACTTTTAGCCCAAATATCGAAATTAAGCAAATGTTTTCAAATTAGTAGAGACTACTTTTATGTAGGCTTTTTGATTTCAGTTTTCAAAAATACATTTTTGTCAAGACTTTTGAAAAGTAACCTCACTCCGAATCCCTTCTCTGGTTTCAAACCTCAGACGGATAGGTATCGACGCACCTTGAAATCTGAGACACTCGTGTCTTGTATTTCAAGACGCGTTGAATAGGTTCCAAATTCCTTTAATATTTGGTGGCGACTCCGAAAATACATTTCAAAAAGGATTTTTCTACTTTTCTTTTTTGATCACAAACTCATGCAATGATCTCCCCCATTTTTAGCAAACTTCGCACTTTTTCCTGCGAGGCGCATTCCGCTTTCTACGCCTCAAGACGAGGCGAGGCTCAAGCGCAGTATGCCGATAGGTTTTCCTTCCCTTCCCGGTACCTTCAGCTGGCGACTCCGCTGGGGACGAGCATGATTTTTATTATTTTTGAAAAACTAGTTTTTCTTTTATTTTAAAATCATAAAGAAGTGAAGCTTGAAACTTTGAAAACATTTACGCTTTCGATATTTGGGCAAAAGTACGTTCAGTCGAATCCTCCTGATTCACAACCACACCCCTCGAGGAACGGCCCCTAGTAAAGCTCGCTTCATAAGCGGGATAACTCTGGACACGTCGTTCTCTCACCCCTCCACGATTACAAGTACGGCATCCGTACAAACGATCGTAACCAGTCAAACTCGAACGCTCTAGGGCCCGTATTGAATTCACACCTAAGACGTGTGTAGTCTTGCGGGTGCCCCTACCTAAACGTTGCGGGAATGGCCGGAAGGAACCTTACCCTATAAACCAAAAACCTGTGTTTATATGTACAAGTGTGAAGCTATAGTACCCTCACTATAGTCGTCTTTCAAAACCATTGCATGCAAAAACATTTCCTAGGCATTGTACATTTAAAATACGTCCATTTTGAAACTTCTTTTTTAAACTTTTTTTTCAAAAAAGGTCATACCTTTTCTAAACACGCCGTCAAGCTCTTTGACCTATAGTCATTTGAGTTTGATAAATAATGTGCCATTGCATTTAAAACCGATCGGGATAATCACTATATCCCAGATCTTTTTCAAAACGTAAATGAATTATACGACTGACGTATCGTCATAATACATTTATTGCTAAAAACATTTCACAAAGCAAAAACCCGAGAATGTCAATTCATTTCGGATATTTTAAAACGAAATTAACCTGTTTTGTACTTTAGAATTAGCTCTAAGTCGAGTGACTCGTTAGTCATCCCGATTTTAACCTGATCTTTTTCTCTCAAAAACAAAAACATGGGCTCGTTCAAATGCGAACCCGTTGATTTCAACTTTGAATCGAGTGACCTATCGTCATTTTGATTTAATTCCCTGAGTCACACATAAAAGGCGAACAATTGATCGCCTTTTTCCCAATTTTAACATCCTCAGATCGACTAGCCTATTGCTACATCGGTTTGATCCTTTTTATCGTAATCTAATGATAAACCCCTAGCAACATGCCGCTAAACTGGGTTAATCGGATTATGATCATACAAATTTTTCTACCTCAATAATAGAGACGTGTCAATATGCCTCTACCTCAAAAGCTTCCCGTGTCCTTTTAAAAGCTAAAAACACGAGTCAAGTCATGCACCCACTTTTTACACTTTTGTGTTTTTCTTTGGTCGTGAATGTGATTTTTCGTTGAGTCTTTCACTTCCCTTTTAGAATCACTAAAAGTTTGAAAACTTTGTCAGGTCCACTCATTGAAAAACCCTGAACACACGGCTCGCAAACACAAGATGAATTTCCGTTTCAACCTCGCAAATGATGAAGCTGCCTTTCCACCGCCTCCTCCGCTAATGACGATCACCGAACACGTAAGGCTGCTCGACCACAAGGTAGCCAATCTCACCGCTTTGTTCGAACATCTGGCCGCCATACAAAAGATCGAAACCGAGAAAAACGCAAGACTGTTCGCCGAAGAGTCTGCTCGACATATCAAGAGAATCCGGTCCCTGGAGGATGAAATTCACAAATACAAACTGGCCAAAACCACAGACAACGGTCGCCAGGGCGATACTTTTCAAACCACGGCGAAAGTTGAACCATTTAACACCGTCAACTCAAAGGCACTAGCAGCACAACCAATACTCCTAGCACAACCCACTCCTGCTGTACCCAGATCATCATCAGTCGGCCAATTTTCGTCACAGCAACGACGGAAGTTCGACCCCCTCTTTATGTCCTACTCAAAAGCATTGGGAAAGCTCGTGAAAAAGAACATTCTGCATCTTCCGAAACCCACCAGTGTACCACCTGAGGATAAGAAACCACTATCATGGCACGAAGACTCGTACTGTGAATTCCACAGGGGGAAGGGACATGACACCGAGAACTGTTTCCGCTTGAAGAACGTAATCCAAGACATGATTGACAATGAAACGATCGATAAACCAAGCATAGCTCCTAAACCGTTAAACCAACATAACACACCCCATTCTCGCCCCATTTTCGTAGGAACACACCCTATCCTCAATTATCCCCTTTCGGCCCCCGCGGGCGATCACGAGGTCAACGTCTTTTACGACAGCATCAACAACAACGGTAGCGACATCGATCACATTCGCCAAGCTAAGACAAAAACCAAACCAAGGCATGAGGACAAGAAAGGAACCTTCACCTGCATCCTCATCAAAGACTTCTTCAGACGGTCCGACGGCCATGATAAGAGTTCTAACCTCCAACGCCTGTTTCAAGACCCAGCGGAACTACTAACACCGCCCGGATTCCCTCCCAAACACACAAGCAAAGGCAGACAAGGGCATAGTCATAAGTATGACCATCCTACCCATAACGAACGATCTTTCCCTTAACACAACATGGCATAACACCGAAAATGTCCTCCCAGCACAACTCATTGACCACGTCATCCGGGATTGGCTACCAGGCGCCATAACTTTCTCCCACGCCGACCTACCACCCTTCCAAGATCCACACAATCCAGCACTCTACATAACCGTAGAGTGTCGCGATATGGTGCTACCCGTTACCCTCATCGACAACGGCTCGGCAATCAACATCCTGCCCCTAACAACCGCCGTCAAGCTAGGAATAAAGGAAAGTGATGTCACCCCTTGCTCCAACAGCATAAGAGCATACGACGGTACATCCCGCAGCATAGAGGGTATCATATCACTACCCGTCATGACAGGGTTTGTTGAAACACAAACCGAAGTTCCACTTATGAATATCCCAAGATACAACATGTTACTAGGAAGGACCTGGATTCACGCTACCGGAGCCGTCACATCTACTCTGCACCAAAAAGTGAAGCTCCCCTTTTACAACGAAGTCATTACCATAGAGGCCTCGGACTTTCGGGCCGCTCTCCATCAACTGAAGCTTGAAGAAAACGCCGCCCAATCTACCGACGACCCGGGAAGTCTCAATCCAAGCATCTACACCTAGAGTCTAGGATCCTGCGTCATCATGACGCCAATTTTCTAAAAATCGGCTAGGTTACTCGATCTTATACCTAATGTAGTAAATCTAGCTAAAGAACTAGAGTCATTAAGGTTGTCCAAAGCTCCCTCGTCTGAGCTATCTTCAAATGTAACCGCTTTTGATAACATTAATAACATGAAAGTTTTTGGTTACTCTTTGCCTCATTTAAAATCTACATTTTCTAATTATTGCGATAAATTTAAACTAAATAACATCGCATTATATAGATACATTGCAAGTATTGTCTCAAAACCCGAACAGGACCCCATTATTGAAGACACAACAACCATCAACATAGGCACGCCCGAAGAACCTCGAGAACTACAGCTGGGGGCTTCACTAAGCACAGGAGAAAGGACCACATACACCAAGCTCCTCACTAATTCAAGGACGTCTTCGCATGGTCGTACAAAGACATGCCCGGCATCGACCGTGAGATAGCTGAACACCGCATCCCGATCAAACAAGGTAGCAAACCGGTCAAGCAGAAGCTCCGACGCATCAAGCCAGAATGGTCTCTCATGGTCAAAGAAGAGATCGAAAAGCAGCTACAAGCTGGATTCATCCGAGTCATCGAATATTCTGACTGGGTCTCCAACATGGTACCGGTCATGAAGAAAAACGGCAAAATACGAGTATGTGCCGACTTTCGGGACCTGAACAAAGCCTGCCCAAAAGACGATTTCCCACTACCTCACATGGACATCCTAATCGACAACACAGCGGACCACGCCCTACTCTCATTCATGGATGGGTATGCAGGATACAACCAAATCAAAATGGCAACAGACGACATGCCAAAAACCACTTTCGTAACCCTCTGGGGAACATATCGCTACGATCATGCCATTTGGGCTCATTAATGCTGGCGCTACCTACCAACGCACTGCTACAATCCTACTACACGACATGATGCACAAAGAAGTCGAAGTATATGTCGACGACATGATCGTGAAGTCAAAAGAAAAGGATGACCACCTCACAAACCTTCGGAAATTCTTTACCCGGATCAGGCAGTATAAAATGTGATTAAACCCACAGAAATGCACCTTTGGGGTCACATCAGGCAAGTTGCTGGGTCACATAGTAAGCCAGCGCGGGATCGAAATAGACCCGACCAAAATCAAAGCAATAATGGTAATGAAAACGCCGGGCAACATCGACGAAATAAGGAGTTTCTTGGGACAAGTCCAATATATCTCCCGATTTATCAGCAAACTCACCATGATTTGCGAGCTTATCTTCAAAAAGTTGAAGAAAGAAGAGCATACGAAATGGGACGACGACTGTCAACAAGCATTCGACAAAGTCAAGAGCCTGCTTACAAATCCACCCGTTCTGGTACCTCCACAAAAGGACTTGCCACTATCGCTATACTTAACGACCACGCCAAATGCTATGGGTGCCATGCTCGCCCAAGAAGTCAACAACGAAGAACGGGCCATTTACTACATTACCAAAAAGTTCCACGATTACGAAATAGTCGAGAAAAGCTGCCTCTCACTGGTCTGGGCAACCAAAAAGCTCAGGCACTACCTACTCACCAGCACAACAAAAGTCTACTCCTTAATGGACCCCCTCAAATACCTATTTGAAAAACCAATCCTAAACGGGCGCATGGCCAGGTGGACTTTGCTTCTCGCCGAGTACGAACTCAAGTACCTCCCTCTGAAAGTAATCAAGGGAAGAGCAGTTTCCGATTTCCTTGCAGAAAATGCTATCGTCGAACAACCCATGATCGATACAATGTCATTTCCGGACGATGGAATCTTTGCCGTAGAAAAGGAATACTGGCAATTATACTTTGACGGAGCATTAAATTACCGCGGCTACGGAGTAGGAATACTCCTAATATCCCCTAATGGTGACCATACGCCGCTCTCAATCAAGCTCGACTTCAGCGTCACGAACAACGCCGCAGAATACGAAGCCTGCATTTACGGCCTACAAGCAGCAATCACCCTCAAAATAAGGATCCTTCGCGTGCATGGAGATTCATTCCTCATCATAAACCAAGTAACTGGGGCATGGAAGATCATGAGCGAAACCCTCACCAAATACCAAGCAAAAGTACAAAAACTCCTAACCAACTTTGACTGCATCGAATTTTACCACCTCCCAAGGGAAGAAAACCAATTTGCCGACGCACTGTCGAAACTCTCATCCCTCCTAAATATGCCGCCAAACATGAAATTACTACCCATCATCGTCGAAAGACGAGACGAACCAGTATACATCCATACCATCGACTTAGACGAAGCCGAGCAGACAGAGCCCTGGTACCAAGCCATAGTCAACTACAAAACAAACAGCACTTACCCACCCGACACCGATAAACGTGGTCAGAGAGCCATTAGACTCCTAGCTTCCCAGTTCGTGTTAGAAATGGGGCAATTACTCAAGAAGACACCACAAGGCACGCTCCTCATATGTGTCGACTACAAGAAGGGACAGGAAATCATCACGCAAGTCCATGATGGCGAATGCGGACCTCACATGAACGCTCGAGCACTCTGCAAACAGATTCTACGGCTAGGATGGTATTGGACAACCATGGAAGCAGACTGCATCCAATACGTCAAGCACTGCCACAACTGCCAGATTTTCAGCAATGTACAACATGTACCCCCCTCACCACTATACAGCCTAACCTCGCCCTGGCCCTTTTCAACCTGGGGCATCGACGTAATAGGAAAAGTCCACCCCATCGGAGCAGGAGGTCACTGTTTCGTGCTAGTGGCAATCGACTACTTCACAAAATGGTTAGAAGCAGCATCTTTTCGAACCCTCGGCTCCAAAGAAGTCGCCAAGTTCATCCAGACAAACATCATATGCCGATATGGCATACCCCATGAGTTCATCAGCGACCAAGGCTCGCACTTCCAGCGTGAGACAGAAGCCATACTCACAAAATACAACATCCAGCATCACAAATCCTCACCCTATCGACCCCAAACTAATGGAGCCGTTGAAGCAGCAAACAAGACAATCGTCACCATACTCGAGAAAATGATCGACAGTTGCAAAGATTGGCCCAACAAGATACCATATGCGCTCTGGGGATACCGTACTACCATCCGCACCCCTACAGGCATGACCCCCTATTTCCTCACCTACGGCATGGAAGCCGTCCAACCAGTGGAAATAGAAATACAATCACTACGCATACTAATGGAAAGTAGCATCCTAGAAGCAGAATGGGCCCGTGAACGCTACGAACAACTCATGCTCTTGGACGAACGCCGACTTCATTCCCTGAGTACTGTACGAATATACCAAGCAAGATTACAACGAGCATTCAACAAACGAGTCAGGCCGCGAAACATAAAAGTTGGTGATCTCGTACTAAAGTCAGTCCGAGCACCACTTCCAGTCGACCCACGAGGAAAGTTCAAGCCCAACTGGGCTGGGCCCTACCTCGTCAAGGAAATCTACACAGGCGGAGCAGTGAAACTAACCGATTTGGACGGTCAAGAGTTTAACCTCGCAACGAACCTCGACCAACTCGAGAAATACTACCCTTAAAAAACCCTTACAATGCATCTATAAAATACAATTTTCTAAAAAAAAAAAAAAACAATTCATGGGCCGGCATACCCTTAAACGTGCACATTCCATAACACAATTCATGGGCCGGCATGCCCCTAAACATGCATCCACCAAACACAATTCATGGGCCGGCATGCCCCTAAACGTGCACATTCACCACAAAAAAGCAAACACAACTCATGGGCCGGTATGCCCCTAAACGTACATTTCCTGAACTACGCCGGTTTGATTCCATTTTTCATGGATACGCAGGCAGCTTTGCAAAAAGCGCAACCGATATTCAACACAAAAATGACACGTCCAAAGCTTAAAAAAGTCAAGGACATAGTCACCACAAAAACCGTCTCGTAACCTATTGGGTTAACATAAGGCGATATTCAACACAAAAAAGACACGTCCAAAGCTTAAAAAAGTCAAGGACATAGTCACCACAAAAACCGTCTCGTAACCTAATGAGTTAACATAAGGCGATATTCAACACAAAAAAGACACGTCCAAAGCTTAAAAAAGTGAAGGACATAGTCACCACAAAAACCGTCTCGTAACCTAATGGGTTAACATAAGGCGATATTCAACAATAAACGACAAACCCAAAGCTTAAAAAAGTCGAGGGAATAGTCAATACAAAAATTTCCTAAAAACCATGTTTGCATTCTAAACCTTTAAAAAGAGATTAGAGCCAAGGAATTTCACACAGAATAACAAGCAAAATGAGGCAAAGTCGTAAATAAAAACCTGATTTTTATTAATCTTAAAAAGGACGGTTACATTTTGGATTTTTCAAACGTAGGAGCATAAACTACACTAACAATATATATTACAATACTTATACAAGTCCCGGCATATACATCGGGTTTAGAATAAATAATATATTACATAAAACAACACATAATACAACATAATACAACATAATATGAACATAAAACTAACAAAACACACATAAACAACACCAGGTTCTCTCCATTATCAAGCAGACTCGCAACCTTTCAGCTGAATAGGGGAGCACCGACCCTCAACCTCTACGGCGACCCCCAACATTACCGTGACGATCCGGACCACCTGGCCCTTGAACACGACGACGACCAAACACGCACTCAGCCGCCGAGAGAGGCACCGAGCTCGAAGCATCACCCCCACCACTATTGCGTCCAAAGCGGATCGGGTCGTAGGCAGACGTCGGCGGAGGCTCATTAAGCTCTATGGCACGGAGGCGAGGCCTCTCCCGAGCACTTTCAGCAATGGTCCATTTAACATAGGCCCTCGACACCCGGATCGTCCCAGGAGTACCAGCCACAAGCCACTTAGGACGCATGATCCAACCACCGACCCACTCATCGGTCACCTGGTTATTTAACACAACCATGTCCTGTACCTTCGTGTCCTGGCCAGGAATGAACTGTGCATACCCTATCTGTCGCCTCACCCGCAGGGGGTGGATGTAAACTCCCATCTCAAACCCACACAATAAGACTCCAGAGGGACCATCGCCTACTGCACTCGCCGTCACACTGACCACTCCCCACCATGATACCGACCAACGGATAGCACATGACCTCACAAACTCAGAGAAATAGTCATTAGGACGCTCGTCTGGACCCGACCATCGCATGTAACGGTTGGTAATGCCTCCTGCGACATACTCACCATCGAAGCCAAGGTCATTCAACACGTTCAGACGCTCCATCAGCCACACCTGGAGGATCAGGGGACACCCTCGGTACGCATGCTCCCTATTACATGCCCGGTCGTCCAATCCAAGGATCGTCTCTACCAGAATTAAAGCAGAAGGATTGCAACCTATTTCCATCTGCTCCACAACGGAAATTAAACGCGGATCTCCCAACGACCCCTCGGACACAGAGTCCGGGAACATATAGCAGTGTACCAAGCAAAAGGCCAAAGCCCTCCTCCTGGCCACAGCAGAGACATGCCCGTTTTCATTATTCCTAAACCATTGACACAAGCGATAGAGGTTGATACGGCTCCCAACAAATAGCTCTTCCACCTCGTCACAGGTCATCTGGAGGTAGTTCTGAACTTGCCTCTTATAGCCAAGCTCCTGCCTGACGCATATAGGCAAGCTAATACGCACCCACCCGCCAATGGCCCCAAACTCCTCAACTAGAGGGCAAACCTCTCCGCAAGGAAAGCGGAACACATGCAGGCTCGGGTCCCAATACTCAAGACAAGCATCCAGGAACTCGTACTCCATTCGAACCTGCCTCAGCCCTCGAAATACGCCAACTCTGCAATCTTTCAAGAGCCTTTTCTCGATACCCGACAAGGACGCACACCAACGGCGCAAGTTCCCTTCAAAATTCTCCATAATTCGACAAACGTTCCGTAAATATTTTGAATATTTTTGGAATATCGAGAATGGGAAGATCAAAGGATGAATGAAATGAGTTAACCTAGCCCTCCTTTTATAGCCGAGATTTGCAAAACGAAATACAGCACAAAAACTTAAACGCTAGTGAACAAGCGATTAAAATAAATCAAAGAAAAATCACAAAACAAAAACCTAATCGCAGAACAGCGCTAGTAAAATAAAATCGCTTTGTTACAGCGATTTTCTTTTCTTTTCTGACAAAATTATTCGATTTCTTACACTTCTTACACACCTATACCCTATATTTTTAACTTTTATTACTCCACATTATTTCTACCGACCTTGAACCTTTTTTTTACAGTCCCGTCGCGTCGTCTCGATTTGCGCAATCAGCTCCCGTATTTCGTATTTTTCGTATTTACAAAACACGATAATCACACAAAAATTAAGCACAACACAAAATATGACTTTCGCATTCACAATTTTCGTCTCAAATCGTCGTTTTAACTCACATTTTTACGATGTCAAAAGCGTCTTTTTACGAGCCTAAACTATTTTCTAAATTTCATTTTTCAAAACTTTGCATACGTTTTTATTTTTCAAACAAGTCAGTCTTAATCGAGACACGTATATATGTTTACGACTAACACTGTTTTGCAGGTACGCTAGGGAAGCAAATACGCAAAGATTTCAGACCCGGCTACGACGCAGGAATGCATTTTCCGCAAGAAGACAAAATAACCGAATTATACCCATAAACACCCACAAGTCCAAAAAACCAACCATACACAAGTCCTAATACATAAACCATTACAAACAAATACTAATACTCATAATACAAGTCCAAAATATACAAGTCCAGGCCTACTGATCGGGTCACGACGCCAGAAGACAAAGACGCAGCGAATCAATCTCACTGCGTTCTCGCCAGCCTCAAGATATCGACCCTCCAGCCCGCCGGACTCGCTAACTCCTAAGCATGCGCAGCCTCCCACTCGGCGATCTCGCGAACCTCCTCACCGACCTGGCTAACTCCACCGGCGTCGGACGCCACTTTCGCCTCGCAGCCTCAACTACCTTCCGTTCACGATCGCCCGCCACCGGCGGTTCGCCGCCACAACCTCCTGCGGCATCGCCACCGCCACCGACAAGCCACAGAAATCCACTTAGCTTTCAAAACCGGGGGCTATGTTCTAAAGCTGCTTCAACAGCGTTTGAATTATGATTTTACAATAAATTCTAACTCAAACTGGGGGCTACAATCAAAAGCGACTTCAACAAAGTTTGACTTATGATTTTACACTAAAATCTAACTCCAACTGGGGGCTATAATCGAAAGCGACTTCAAGCAGAGTTTGAATAATGATTTTAACCATAAAAAACTAATTCAAACTGGGGGCTATACTACATAATACTCCACGATTAAACAAAGACAGAAAGTACCTTCTTCACGCGCGGATCCCAGCTCTCCAGTTCGCAGACGGTGACTACGCATGCATAAGCGCAAAGACGATCGAATGTTGGCAGCCCTCGTGAACAACCAGCAGATCCTCGACGAACGGAGGAGGCTGGAACTCAAGGTCAGGATCACGGCGCTACAAAACAAAAATATGGTAAATTTTTGCTTTTTGAAACTAACACACATAAGCAAAAAAGGGACAACAAAGCATACCTCGATCACAGCGTCAGCAAGGGCATGCTGTGCCCAAGTCACGTAATCCTCAGCCGGCCGCAGCAGGGAGTCGGACTCACCCTCGTGATACACGTCACGACGCTCATTAGCGTCGGGCGTCTCCACAAACAAAACCGAGGGCGGAGGAGCAGGTACGATGAAACCGCCGCGACCCGTCTGCGCAGACAGACGCTCACCCAAATGCCAGTACGAGCCGTACTGAGTCTCAATGTACAGCCGCCGTCCGTCAAGGGGACCAAAGCGAGCTGCAATCGACAGAGGGACGCCGGTAAAATTCCTCCAAGGGTCGCGAACGAACTGCAAAACAAAACCAACTTATAAAAAAAAACACAAACACAAACCCTGATACAAACTACAAAAAAAAACCAAAATGCAAAACATAATCACCCTTACCTTATCCATCGTCATCCCGTTGAAGCGTACACGAGCCGCGTCATAGTTCAGGCCAATACCCCTCCGATCCGCTATCGCGTATGCATGGAAAGCCGGGTACGTGGCCGTCACCTGGAACGTGTTCGGGAGCAGAGAGGGGAAGTGAGCGTAGCACCAAGACAGCAAGCAATCAGAATACAACGTTACGAAAGAAAAGCATAAACAAGATAACAAGACCCTGCGAAATCAAACTGTACCTCCATCAGAAGACCAGGACCCACGAGCGACACATCTGAATCCTCGTCAATCCGGTCAGGGCGCACCGCGTCCCTCAGGTACCGGATCAGCAGCCCCAGAGCAAGGGTCACCCAATCGAACTCGCCTAGACGTGACATGTCCGACAACGCCATTCAGCACAGCTTTCAAGGCCCGCTCCCCCTTATCGCCAAAGTGGGTGGCCGTCAGAAACCACAACAACCACAGCCGGGCCCTCTGCTCAGCGCTCGCTCGAGTAGACCCCTTCTTCTTCTTCCCCTCGAAGAAGTCGGCAAACCATACGGCCTGGTCAAACGCTGCGGCGCCTCACCGTCTCCAAGACCGAACCTCACCGATCAATCGCACGACGCGTGGGCTATCGATAGGAGGACGCTCACGTCCCCAGTCAAGCACGCCCTCACCATGAGGCAGCCCCGTGACAACTGCCCATGAAGAAGGGGTCACGCCAACCTCGTAACCAGGCATGTGGAAGGTGTTGGTCGTATCCCAAAACCTATCCAGCAACGCCCGAAGCACATCAAGACGCGAGTTCACCCGCTTACTGATAATGCTTAGTCGCACTCTCCTAATCAAAAATAGACCGGACAAACACTAACTAGTAGCAAGGGTAAGTCGGGGTCGAATCCACAGGGAGATGGTCGCTTATGTTGGGTATTTTTTAACGATTCTAGTCTCGGTTCGAGTGCGGGATTGGTTAACTAAAGCTAGAGCGCAAAAGTAAAGGATTAAACTTATGAGGGAAAGGTCTAGGGAATCGGGTTAGGCAATGGGTAAGTCAAGGCCAAGGATGATGATCGGAATGAGTAGGTATCGCACATGCTAAGGATAACGCTCGGCCTCTCGGTCTTAAGCTCCTCTAGGTCTCGAATGCGGGCTCTCACAACTTACAAACGAGGGTCCTAATGTTTAGTCTCGCGCCTACCCTAGAACTAGGCTTTCGTTCTTAAGTTCAAGGGTGCTAGATACTCGCTAAAACGTGATCAAGGTATCAAAGAGAGCAATCAAGCAAAGACTAAACAAAGCATGACAAAACCTAACTCAAGATAATCATCAAACTCAAGCCAAACAATCACCCATGCTTCACCCTCTCACCCTAGATAAAGAACTACTCACTCATAGCGAAAACAACAACGAAAACGAAAGCAAAAGATGAAATCATGATCAATGACAGTATATAATGAATTGACAAACAAAAGAAAGGAGGAATTGAAAATACCAATCAGAAAATTCCAAGAACAAGAGGATGAATTCAAGCAACAAAACCAAATAGACGATCAAACGAACATAAACCGAGTCGGGAATTGAAATACAAGAAGGAAAATTAATCAAAACCTAATTTTTGGAGAGAAACTAGTTTAATGTGTCTAGAGAATCCTCAGAAAAATTCGTGCAAAAATAAGATGTTTTGGCCTCTCAAATAGACGATCAATTTTAAGCCAACGAAGAGACACAAGGCTGCCCCGGGCGGTGAGGAGTGCCCAGGCGGGGTGGGTTGGTCCCGGACGGGATAAGAGCTTCCCGTGTTGTTCAGATTTTTCAGCTTTGGTTCTTGACTTGTACTTAGTTTTTTCTTGCTTCTTTCTCTTCCCAAGGCTACGGGACAAGGCCTACATCGTCAGAAGGAGTAGGGACAAGGTCTACATCGATCACATGAACTTCAAATCCCGTCCCGAGGTCCCGGGACACCTTCAAAAGCTAAAACGGGGCTCGTGCGCAAGCGAAACGCAACGAAACTAACTCGGAACTTCACGAAACTTTGCGAAACTTCACGAAACCTCTCGAATAGCATCCTAACCTCCAAATATGCGTGTTTACCTGCAAAATAGACACAAAAACGCAGCAGTGCCAAATCGGAGAGAAATAGGAGCTGCAACGTATATAAAAGCACTAGAATCGCAAAGAAACGCTAACGACAGGGGCTATAAATATATATAAATATAGGACACATCACTTACCCCGCACCTCTCTCCATTTCTGCACCAGGGGACCGAAAGCCGTCCAGAGCACTATGTCCCGCTCCTCCTGTGTAAGCCTCTCGTCAAACGCGTCGAACACCGTCCGAAACCCAGAGAAGGTCCTCATCGAGCCTAACGGGAAGCCGACCTTCACTCGGATCGACAAGTGCTCCAAAGGGCTCCAAACCAGAGTCACGCCATCCCAGTCCTTAGCCACCTGCGACCACTGGCGCGGTAGTGGGGATAATTAGGCCTCTCGCCTACTCGCCAACCATCCCCATGAAAACCTCGGGCCGCAGCCTCAAAGTCGCCAGACTGCGTGTCCTGGCCTCGACCTCACCACTCGCCGATCCCGAGCCTGGCCTCAACCGACCTACCGTACTTCACAAAGAAGAATAAAGAAGAACTCGAAAGCAAATACAAGAATAACCTGAGCAAAGAAGACGGCAGAAGCCTCAGCAATCTCAACCTCGACAGGCCTCACCAGCCTCGCCAGAGCTCGCCTCGCCACTCAAGACCCTCCGACCTGCAGGATCCTCGTAGCGCCCTGACCCCCGAGGATGACCACGCCCACAGAACCTCAACAGGGCCTCGCCCAACCTCCTCAAAAACACCGGCGACCTCACCGCCGTCTCCGGCCACCGCCTCCGCAAGAAGACGAGCTCTACGACGTGGCCTACTGCTGCCCTCACCAGAAGCCACATCCACCTTCCGCTTCGGCCTCGGGTTCCTTCGAGTCTCACCTCGACCTCTACCACGGCCCCTCCAAGAGTCGCAGCACCCTCAAACAACGCTGCGGGCCACGACCCTCAAAGACCCCGCAGAAAGACCACGACCTGCTTTGGCCCTCCCTGAGCAATAGCGACCCCACAAAGAAGGTTACGACCACGCCCGCAAAGATCCCGCACCGCACTCGGCCTCTACCACGGCCTCCCCCAGGAGTCTCAGACGTCTTCACAGCAGTGCGACGTCCACGCCCCTGCAAAGACTCTGAGAGGACACCCTGGACCTGACCTCGGCCACCAACAGGAGACCTCGACGACCTAGCAGCAGCTCCACTACCGCTAGTATCACCAGAAGACCGCGTCCGCTCAGTGACAGTCTCCTCGCGTACCTCATTAGCTGAAAAAGCAGGTGACTCGGCAGCAACGTCACGACCCGCAACACTAACTGACGGCTCAGGACCACCAGGAACAGCACCATGTCCCAGGCCACTCGCAGAAGGCCCAGACGACGCACTGACAGCACCGGCACCACTAGCGTAGCGGAGACTCCACAAAGAAGACCAAACTCACTCCCTGGTGTCGGAGGAGCCCCCGACGTCTGAGGAGGAAAAGCTCGCATCAAGTCCGACTGAGACGGACCATCGGAAACCTCCAAAGGCGCGGGCATACCCGAAGTAGAGATATGCTCACCCCCCGGAACAGTAAAGTTGACACCGGCCAACACCCGATCCATGGAACTGGAAGTAGGTGCAGAAGGCGCAGGATCACCTGCACAAGATTCAAAGACATACTCAGACAACGGCAACAAAGAAATCAATTAGAAAGCGTATACGCAAAACGATGTAGCAAGCATTAAGGCCTACATTATCTACAGATAAGGCCAAACGGAGCGTATACGTAAAATAAAATTCCATAAGACGTATACGATATATACGCCCTACACAGACAAGTCAGGAGCAAGCACGCGCAAAAGCAGCAGAGAACTGGCCAAAACAGTAAATGTGCCCTTTTAACCTAAAAATAGCAGAAAGGGGAAAAACGCTACAGAAAGCGAAAAATTCATGTTTCCTGAGACAGACCCAACCCATAAATCACAATAAGCACGTACAAAAAATTTCATGCGAAAACGATGTCCCGAACGCCTCGACTGAATAGCTTTTACAAAACGCTTACAAACTACAAAAACGGCCTTTTCTTGACCATAACTCAACCAAAAAGCCCCCCACTGCCCACAAAACAACCCCCTAGCCAATATGGACAACATACAGTCCGATACATTACATACACGGGACACAAAAAGCGAGGAAAAATGGTTTTTATGAACCTAACCTAAACTACAAAAAACGCCCCAAAACACCTCCAAACAACACATGCCCTACAAAACAAGGCCAAATATATACCATGCTAGCCATAACAATGCAATACAGAGAATTCGGGCAAGTTTCGGAACCCAAAATTTCGACCAAAATTTCAGCCCCTATACCAAATCACACGAAAATCACGGTTTTTCGAGCCGTTTTTTCGCACACAAGCCACCCAAACCTCCACACAAGCATACTACAACATTTTCAAAATAACCAAGCCACTCGGGATCGCCTTACGCTACAAAAACAGAGCACAAGCCCCGACTTTACCCCCTTTTACACGGGTTTTCGCCCAAACGAACCGCTTTTCGCACGTATTTCAACGAAACGAACCCACCAACACGTCATACTACTAATGGGTAAGCTACACTGAAATTTTGAGCCATTTTCGAGATGTCTTCAAAAATGACCAAAATGCCCTCCAAGTCAAAACGCACGAAAATCAAGGCCACAAGTCGGGTTCTCACAAACAATCAACAATGGCAGCAACACAAGCCTCATATGACTCCCAAGCATCTAGTTCAAGCAAAGACGAGGGCTAAATCCGAATCAAATCAATAATTTTCGACCTAAACCCTAGAAAACGGTTTTTCGAGCTAAAACCGACTCAAACAAACTACAAAACACGAAAAACCAAGTGAGTTGAGTACGTACCTTGGTCCATGACAAATTGTAGGAGTCGGAAAATCGAAATTTGGTCTAGAAAATCGCCGGATTGAATTTTGGGGGTTTTCGATTTTGTTTTTGTTTTGAAAATAAAATAAACCTCCCCCTCTCTCCTTTCCCGTGTTTTAACCAAAAAACGCCAAACAAAAACCAAATCGCCTGTAAACAGGCGATTAACTTTTAATTCGCCTGTTCACAGGCGATTATATTTTTACTTTATGGGTTTCAGTTTTATATTGGGCTGGTTTTCCTCGGCCCAATACACTTTCAACCCATTTCAAACACGTTTTCAATCCAACACAAAAACGCGTAGCCTCCTCACGAGACGTTCATAAAAACCTAACCCTTTTTATGAGAAATACAAAAACGCGTAGCCTCCTCAAGAGACGTTCATAAAAACCTGACCTTTTATGAGAAAAACACGTAGCCTCCTCACGAGACGTTCATAAAAACCTAGCCATTTTTATGAGAAATACAAAAACACGTATCCTCATCACGAGACGTTCATATATAAAAAACTAGCCCTTTTTATGAGAAATACAAAAACACGTAGCCTCCTCACGAGACGTTCATAAAAGCCTAACACTTTTTATGAGAAAACAAAAACGCGTAGCCTCCTCACGAGACGTTCATAAAAACCTAGCCCTTTTTATGAGAAATACAAAAACACGTATCCTCCTCACGAGACGTTCATAAAAACCTAACCCTTTTTATGAGAAATACAAAAACGCGTAGCCTCCTCAAGAGACGTTCATAAAAACTTGACCTTTTATGAGAAAAACACGTAGCCTCCTCACGAGACGTTCATAAAAACCTATCCCTTTTTATGAGAAATACAAAAACACGTAGCCTCCTCACGAGACGTTCATAAAAGCCTAACCCTTTTTATGAGAAAACAAAAACGCGTAGCCTCCTCACGAGACGTTCATAAAAACCTAGCCCTTTTTATGAGAAATACAAAAACACGTATCCTCCTCGCGAGACGTTCATGAAAGCCTAACCCTTTTTATGAGAACACAAAAACACGTAGCCTCCTTACGAGACGTTCATAAAAACCTAGCCCTTTTTATGAAAAATACAAAAACACGTAGCCTCCTCACGAGACGTTCATAAAAGCCTAGCCCTTTTTATGAGAAAACAAAAACACGTAACCTCCTTATGAGACGTTCACAAAAACCAAAAACACGTAGCCTCCCCACGAGACGTTCATAAAAACCCAACCATTTTTATGAAAAATACAAAAACGCGTAACCTCCTTGTGAGACGTTCACAAAAACACCAACCATTCTTATAAACCAAGCCCAAAAACGCGTAACCTCTGCTACAAGACGTCCAGCGAAGAAGCAAAGCAAGGAAGCACAAGCAGAAGCCCAAGCGAAGACACAAGCAAGGCGCCAGCTGGGAGTACTCAGGCCACCTGCAGGCTGACATGCCCTTAAACATGTAGGACCGTCATGTCCTTAAAAACATGTCGTCCCTCCCCGCATTTCCCGACGCTAAGCCCTCGTCTCTCCCATAAGACACATGCTTAGCGCCGCCAGGTAGTATCGAGGCTGTAATGGTCCGGATACTATCTTTAAGTTTGACTAACGCTTTGTCCGAGCTCAGTCAAACTGGGGGCTCTGTAGATACCCGTATCCGTACCCCCCCAAAAACAAACCCGATGACGAAAAGGACTTTCATGCATGCTTTTAAAAGAGTCGAAACGGTACAAAAGTGTCTAAAACGTATTTAGTCATTTTTAACGTATTAATTTGGATTTGCATAATCATAAAAATGAATGTCATTCTTAGTCATATTAAGCACAACACGAGCACGATACAGGAACGTCTTATTAAGCCAAGCCACAAAACAAATTTCAACTAGCTACAAAACGGCCCATACTTACAAAAACGACCCAAAACGCACGCTAACGCAACACGCAAAACGGGCCAAAGTGCGTCCCGTGTCACATTTTCACAAAATTAAACTCTACAAAACCATAAAATAATATACTTTAATATTATTTTATTTCGAGCCAAAATCGAAAAACACGACAAAAACCGAAACACGAAAATCGAAATTGGACCAAAAACTAATTTGGCCCAAAAATTACTTAACCCACAAGACCAAATTACATCACAAAACATAATCATCACAATAAAAAACGTCATTAAGCCAAAGGCGGCTTAAGCAGCACACCAAAACAAAAATAAAATCGCCTGTAGACAGGCGATTAAAAACTCAATCGCCTGTTTACGGGCGATTATGTTTTCCTCTCCCAACCCTGGTGCTTTTATTCCATTTGGCGGCTGCACTGAAATTTAATCGCAGGCTCACTGGCGATTAAGTTTTGTCAATACACAAAAACGAGCCATTTCCTATAAATACCAACCCCTTACCTTCATTTCAAAGCATCGGTTTTCAACACACATACACTATTCACAAAATCCACTCAAAAATACCGTCTTTGCATTTTCGAAAGGTAAACATTTTACCTACGTTTTGGACGTTTGAGACTCGGACAAAGGGGTTACATTAACCCCAACCCGATATTGGCATTAGCGAAGCCGTATTCGTAATACGGTTGTAGCAATTCGGATTCATAATCCGTCTAAACCCCGCCAATATCGCATAAATAACGACTCATTATCACTAAAGCAAACCGACGTCACTTTTATAATTATGCAAGTCCTCATTCATGCATTAAATAACGACTAGAATCACGGATCCAACACTAAATTGTACCGTTTCATAGAGTCTTTTAGCATGCAAAACTGAGGGTTTTTTACAAAATCTTAAGAGTCAAAATACGAGGTCGGAAAATAACGTTTATAGTAATAATTTAGTCAATAAATAATTATTTAACGTACATTTCCTATAGCAAATGTCATTATTTTGACAATTTACATTATTTATGCATTTTAATCGAGTCATATTTATTCGCACTTGTACGTAGCGTGACTTTTAGCCCAAATATCGAAATTAAGCAAATGTTTTCAAATTAGTAGAGACTACTCTTATGTAGGCTTTTTGATTATTGTTTTCAAAATACATTTTGTCAAAACTTTCGAAAAGTAACCTCACTCTGAATCCCTTCTCTGGTTTCAAACCTCAAACGGATAGGTATCGACGCACCTTGAAATCTGAGACACTCGTGTCTTGTATTTCAAGACGCGTTGAATAGGTTCCAAATTCCTTTAATATTTGGTGGCGACTCCGAAAATACATTTCAAAAAGGATTTTTCTACTTTTCTTTTTTGATCACAAACTCATGCAATGATCTCCCCCATTTTTAGCAAACTTCGCACTTTTTTCTGCGAGGCGCATTCCGCTTCGGCCAAGACGGGCGAGGTCTGCAAGGCGCAGTATGCCGATAGGTTTTCCTTCCCTTCCTGCACCTTCACCACAAGACACGCATTTTCGTCTCAAAAACACTCCTAGCTTATTTTCGAAAACTTCCTTCTTTTTCAAAATTTAAAGGAGTCTTTTTCAAACGAAGTGAGCTAAAAACGAATGTGTAAATGAATGTGTCAGTCGGGTCTGTCATATAGCTGATGCACTCCATGCAAATGTAGGGAAATTCAACTGGATACCCGCCGCACTAAGAACCGAATTGTCATCCCCTATAGAAAACGAACCTACAAACGAAAAATGGCCGGTAACGAAGATGTTAACGCACTCCGCGAACAAGTCACCAAACTGACCAATGATCTTGAACGCCTACTGGCCCACCACGAGACTAAAGTCAATCGAATGGAGCTGAAAATCAAGGACGAGGCGGATAAACACGCCAAGAAGCTCCAGGCTATGGAGGAACGCCTCGGTGCCCCAGGAGGCTACTCCATACACAAGGAGAATGAAAACATTCCCCAAAACATCAAGGACGAACTGCCCAGCAAGCTCGCCCTTAGTGATCTTCCAATCTTCCAAGGTCACGAGAGCCCAATTACTCACATTAGGGCCTTCAAATCACAGATGGGTATCAAGGGGGTCAAGCCGGAATACTGGTGACAAGGCTAAATCGTCACGCCTAATCAAAATAAAACCTAACAAACAACTAACAGAAGCTAGCGGTAAGCAGGGTCGAATCCACAGAGAGACAGGCAGTCAAACAGATGCTTAGCTAAAACTAGGTCAATCTCAAGGTAATAAAGTCGGAGTTTTATAAGACTAAACTAAGGACAATAAACAAAAGAGTGTGTAAAAGTATATAAAAGGGAGATTAGGGCATCGGGATCAATGTGACATCGATCCAGGAACTCAACTCAAAAGGAATTAACAATCAATTGAAGCTATGCAAGTGACTAGGTTTAAGAATACGCTCTCTCGAGTCAATATTAACCTTAAGAAAATTTAGCGGGCTCTCACAACTTACTAAACTTAACTTATCAAATACGCGTGAGTCTAGTTTCAATTAGGCTTTCGATCTTAAACTGAAACAACCTAAGTTCAATTCAATAAAGGCGTCCCTAAATTCAATTGATAATAAAACGCGCATGAAGAAGTCAACTTGCACAAGTTCAATCAATATAAGCAATTAAAACATGTTCCTGAATCAATCTCACAAATCACCCTAAACCCTAATTATAAAATTAGCTACTCATAATCAAAGGGCAAACAAAACAATCAATAAGAATAAACATTATGGAAGAAATAAAAGCAATTGAAATAAAACCTGAATCAATCGAAGTACCGGCGATTACAAAGAAATCAATCTCGAACTAAACTAATTGAGTTTGGATGTTCTAAAAGAGAGAAAACAAAATAAGCAGTAGCAACTAAAAACTAAAACAAAACATAAAAGAAAGCATGGTATCTCTAGTTTTCGTCCTAAGAGTTATATATATAGTTTCCAAAAACTTAATCATGAATTAAAATAAAACCCGAAGAATAATACGTGGGAGCCGGCCGACCGGCCGGTCCCTTTGGTCTGGGCCGGGCCTCCTCCTTTGTTCTATACTTGGCCCTTGGTCTTTGGGCCTTTATCTTCCTCGTTACTTCTTGTCTTTTTGGTCTTATATTCGAACTCCGAGCTCCTGCGCGAGCTCGAGCTTGGTCTCGTAATCTCAAATCTCGAATTAGCTCCAAATGCCTCGGGTTTTGGCTCAAACCACCAAAACCTGCAAAATATAAATAAAATGCAGCAGTATCGAGAAATATAACAAATAGCTCATGAAATCATAATAAACTCAAGTAAACGCGAGCTAAATGCAACTAAGCCGGGGGAATAAAGTCTATATAAATAGCACGTATTAACTGGCCATCACTATTCCCACATTCTCTCGCCGCTGTACCCAAGACATGGTTCTACTCTTTGAACCCAGAAAGGGTCTCTTCATTTGAACAGATCACGGTCGAATTCGACCACCAATACAAGGACAACGACGACACCCAGGTCTCTATCCGCACCCTGGAGGTCCTGTCACAAAGGGACAACGAAGGATTCACCGAGTACCTTACTAGGTGGAAGAAGCTCAGTGCACAAATTCCGAATCGTCCGCGAGAGGACGAACTTGTGCCATAGTTCGTCAACAACTTGCGACCCGTGTACCAATTTTACATGCGGTATAGCAACGTACAAACTTTCAAACAACTTACTAAGGTCGGCACCCAGATTGAAGACGATCTTAGAACGGGGACCATGGCCAAGTACACTGGTCATGCATATCAAAGGAGTTCGTCTAAATCAACACGTACGACTAAGAGCGATGAGAACCGTACCGTCGCCAACCTAGAGTCACTTGGCGATCCAGAGTCATTCGCCACTACTACTTCTTCTCCCTTCAAACCTAAGAGGAGTTTTGATACTCTCTACATGTCTTACACTAAGGCATTTAAGAGGCTTGTTGACAAGAACTATCTACAACCTATCGGGCCTACCACCGAACCGCCCGAGGACAAGAAGCCTAAGTTGTGGGATTCTAACGCTTACTGTGCATACCACAGAGGCAAGGGCCACAACAATGAGAACTTCTTCAAACTGAAGCATGCTATCCAGGATCTTATCGACCAATGAAAGCTCGATAAGCCGACGGCCAATGGTAAGCCGTCCAACAAAGATAACCCTTTGGCCAACCATGCAATCTTTGTGGGCTCCATACCCGTCATTGATTGCTCATACCTCATTACACCTACCGACGACCAGATCAACACTATCTCTCTTGACCAACCAATCATGGAGAGTAATGTTCAAAATAACGGCGAGAGCTTCACCAATTTTCTAGCTAGGTGGAAGGAGCTCAATGCACACCTTGTAGGCCTAGTGCACCCAGATGAACTCGTGCATGATATCATCGAAGACCTACACCCAATATACCAAACCCACCTTCGGTATGCTAACATACGTAATTTCCAGCATCTTGCCAACATCGCCACACAAATTGAAGATGATTTGAACGCATGCTATGGCGAACAAATCAATGGAGTGTGGTATTCTAGTAGCGAGAGCGAGGGCGAATGACCACCACGTAACAAGGCCGTAGCCCAAATCAACAACACCAGCAGTTCTTCTTCTTCCAAAAACAATAAAAAGGGCAAAAACAAGAAGGGAAAGAAGAGGGGCAATAAGCCCCAAGTCAAAGTTAACTCCGCCGAACCCGAGACTAAGGGCGAGGTTTCACACCTCACTCGCTCCGGGCGGCCTTACCAAAATATCTTTACGGATGCCCATGCCGAGGAGGCCACCGCCACCGACAAGGGCAAAGCCGTAGTCCAGGAGGACGTCCCCTCCAAAGATACACCCTCTGCTCCAACAATCCTACCGCCAAGCACGAGCGAGACGCTTCAAAAGCAGCTCGTTCGCACCAAGGCTGACGTTTCTATCTGGGCTCTTCTGCGAGATTCTGCCGAGCATAGGAAAGCATTCATCCGCGCCCTACAAATAGCAAGCGCGGATGCGGACATTTCACCTGACCAAATGGTCAACCATGTTACGAGGGATTGGCTTGCTGGGGCCATCACTTTTTCAAATAATGAATTCCCAACATTTGGCGCTAATCACAACTTGACCCTATACATTAGCACCGAATACAGAAAACGAACCCTACCCGTGACTCCAATTGACAACGGGTCCGCAGTAAACGTTCTACCCCTATCAACCGCACGTTGTCTGGATCTCGACGACAAAGACTTTCGACCAAGCAATGAAGGCGTCAAAGCCTTTGACGGGACCAAACGTAGCGTGAGAGGGACAATCTCCCTCCATGTACGCACAGGCCCCATAGAACGAAAAGTCGATTTTCAAGTAATCGACATGACACCGTCCTACAATATGCTCCTAGGACGCCCATGGATTCACGCCGTACGAGCCGTGATATCCACACTACACCAAAAGGTAAAGCTACCTCTCAATGATGAGGTCATAACTATCAACGCCTCCAATTTCCGAAGCTTAAAAAGGTAAAGAGCACAGTCAACACAAAACATAAGTCCGAAGCTTAAAAAGGTCGAGGATTTCAAACAAAATAATTCAAACATAAGTCCAAAGCTTTAAAAGGTCGAGGATTTAAGACAACATGCAAATGTTCGAAGCTTAAAAAGGTGGAGAACTTTTCAAAACATAAGCAAATGATACAACGAGACAAGACAAAGGCAAATAAATTCTATTTTATTACTTTAATTTAGAATCATCGAACAATTTAGAAATGAGTTAGGAACAAGCCTCCTCAACCCTTTATTCGAATTTAAATACATGTATTTAATTGAATAAAGAAATTTTCTAAGCATAAAGCAAAGTATTCAGTCTTCTTTTGTCGCTTCGGATTACCCTCTTCATCTTCAAGAGGTCGATTCGCAACAATCTTCGAGCTAATAACGGGAGCATTCCTTTCAAATCCTGGGGGCTCGATGGGATCCTCGACCTGCTCGACTGGGGGCTCCTCGATCCTAGGCCCTAGACGATCCCTAACGGTCACTCTCGGTCCAAGTCTCTCCCGCGCCGGCCTCGAAGAAGAAGCGCCCGAACTAGAAGCACCAAGATCACCATAGTCCCTCTTCCCGCGCACCACTTCTTGCGCCAAATAGGGCCTTGGCCCATTATTCTCCCTTCTTCTTTGATTCTCTCGCTCCCGAGAATCATTCGAAAGATACCATCGCCTATAGAAGTCTGAGATACGGGTAGACTCTATATGCGACGGAACCGCCCAAGTGACACGATCCGACCATCCCGGGATCCAAGCATCCATCGTTTGGTTGTTTAGTACAACAACCCCTCCAACATCAATCCATGAGCCGCGTTCGCCACGCACGGTGCCGCGACCGCCGTAATACGCCACCATGGAACGAACCAACGGATAGTACTCTCTTTCACAAACCCCCGGAAGTAGTTGAGTGAACGCTCCCAAGGGTCAACCCACTCCGTCTTCCGTGACGTAGCACCCGCCGCTTTGTACACGTCGTCATGGGGAAGAGCCGCATATACGCTTAGTCTCTCCATAAGCCAAATGTGGAGAATCCTAGCGCAACTTCGGTACGAGCTCAGATGATTAGCAGAACGGTCGTCTAAGCCCAGTAAGGTTTCCGCCAAGAATAAAGCAGATGGATCATGTCCTCGCTCCATCTCTTCCACGACACGAGCATACCTCGCGTTTCCGAAAACCCCATCCGGCATTGACCCCGCAAAAGCATAACGGTGAATTAGGCAAAAGGCAAGAGCCCTTCGCCTAGAGCGGTCCGAAATGCTAGTATCGGCCCAATTCATGTATCGTTGACACAAGCTTAACATGTTCACCTTACCTCCCTCAAACAAACCCGCAGCATGAGCATTCGACATCTGAGGGAAGTTTCGCAACATCCCGTTGAAGCAAAGCTTACTCCGTACCACCACAGGAGTAGTGCGTTTCGACCATCCCGCAATGGCCGCGATTTCCTCCATCAAAGGACACACCTCTTCTCCTGGAAACCGAAAGACGTGCAAGCTAGGATCCCAGTAGTCCAAGCATGCATCCGGGAAATCCAGCTCGACCTTCATTTGGTGAAAGCCAATAAAGACACCCGCCCCATCATCATAGATCACCTTCTTCTCCGCCGGACGTAGCGAAGAAGTCCACCTCTTCAAGAGAACATCAAAATGCTCAACCATATTTCTTGAACAAAAATAACTCTTGTAAATATACCTAATATGTTTATGAAAGCAAAGCTTGTAAAGAGAAAAGAAGAGAAGTGATTTTGAATGAGGATTATGGCACGCACCCCCTCCTTATATAGAAAAACATGTTCGAGATTTGGAAACCCAGCGCTACCAGCCAGGCAGAGAAACCGCAAGGCTCTATGCGGTTTGCAAACCAAACCGCATAAGCCTATGCTGTTTAGCCCACAACTTTCCTAATTTCATCTTTCCTAAACACGACATTCTATATTATATTACGACGATTACTTTGTTGTACCCCCATGCAGCAACATTATACTTCGTTTTAGCAAATACGATTCATACCACGAGTCGACTCATTACATTTCAAATGTTCATTTAAGCTCATTTCGACTTTTAAAATGAACATTTTTACGAAATCATTTTCTCACATATCATTTCAATCCCAAACATCCCACTCGGGAATTATTTCGTTTTTCAAACCAAGCTTACTAACAATACAGGTTTACAACATACGAAACAACAAGCAACTACACGTCAAGCTACAATAAACAAAGTCATGTAAGGAAGGGTTCATACAATCCTTATTACACAGATTCACTAATACAACTAAGGATGACGATGACGATACTCGTCAAAGTCACGCTTGAGCCGAGCTGCCTCAAAGACGACTGACACAATCCGCCCGCCACCCCAAGCCATCCTCCACTGCTCGCCGTCCCTCCACAGCCTTCTTATGCACGCCCCACACCGCGATGAACAACAGAATGATCAACATTTTCCCCTATTTTGCCTTAATTTCACTCAAATTAAGCCAAATTTAGGGGGGAAATTTCAAAACAAACACATTTTTCTCCATTTTGCCTTAATTTCACTCTAATTAAGCCAAACTTAGGGGGGAAATTTCAAAACAAACATATTTTTCTCCATTTTGCCTTAATTTCACACAAATAAAGACAAACTTAGGGGGGAAATTTTAAGACAAACGCCTCATTCTTCCCATTTTGCCTTAATCTCACACAGATTAAGTCAAACTTAGGAGGGAAACCTCAAAATTACCAACCGCAGTTTACTCCACTTTGCCTTAATTTCACTTAAATTAAAGACAAACTCGAGGGGGTAATACAAAAATCATGAATCTCACTAGTTTGATCATCGTTATATTTCATACCTCGATCAAACTAGGGGTTCACACATATACAAAGAAAGAAGACCCATACCATCTTCACCTTGCCACCCCAGCTGTCCATGCCCGCATCAGTAATCCCCGGCAAGTAAGACGGCACCTCGAAAGTACGACGGACACCTGAGTCATCCCACTCAATGGTAGTCGGGAAGTCACTAGGCTGCTCCGCCATCTCAGGATCGAACAGCTGCAAAACAAGACAAATATACACACGTCAGGGGAATTTTTCGAAAATTTTACCCTACGCATTTTCAAAACCAAGACAAACTTACCTCAACCGGCCTACAAGCAAGCCGGGACCAAGCAAGCCGGGACCAAGCAAACTGGCCGTAGTCTTCCCGAGGACAAAGAAGACTCCCAGACTCTCCCTCTCCGTACAGCGTCACGCGCTGCTGTGTAGAAACACCCCACTCAAAAAGGACTCGCGGCGGATCCCTAGGCACTACTGGAGCTGGCCACCCCGTCTGGTAAACCAAACGCTCTCCAAGGTACCAAACTGGTCCGTACGGCGTCGCCAAATACAGACGTTAGACGTCACGCTCCGCGAACCTAGCTCGAACACTCTCAGGAACGCCCGCATACTGCTCCCACGGACATGACACAAACTGCAAAATAACAACATTCTCAAGATTACATACAATCATTTTAAATACACGCTATTTGAAATGGTTCAAGTACAAACCTGCTCAAACCTCATGCCATTCAGGCGCACTCGAACCTCATCGTACGACCAGTCATAGGCCGCACGGTTTGCAGGTGCCCCAAGTACGCACCGCCGGGTATCCTCTCACGACCTTCCTAGCGTGCTCAGGCAGCAGGAAGGGGAAATGGCTAAAGATCCATTACTGCATACACAAGAACACGTTACAAAGACAACAAAACGAAATCAACAATATACACCTAAGATAAACAAAGCAATACTGTAGATACCCGTATCCGTACCCCCCAAAAGCAACCCGATGATGAAAAGGGACTTTTATGCATGTTTTATAAATAGACGAAACGGTACAAAGTGTCTAAAACATTTTAGTCGTTTTTAACGTATTAATTTAAATTTGCATATTTCGTAAAATAAACATTTAATTTTGTCGCCATATTTCAAGCCGAGACGCACGACACGATTATTTCACCCACAAAACAGCCCACAAAAACAGCCCACAAAAACAACTCACAAAAACAACCTACAAAAACAACCTACAAAAACAACCCGCAAACCACAAAAATACGCACCCAAAACAAGTCAACACGACTCCCGAGTCACATTTTCGTAAAAACAAATTTTACGATATTACAAAATAATACAAAACGAGACGATTTTATTTCAAGCCAAAATCGAAAAACACGACAAAACCGAGACCAAACACAAAAATCGTAAAGCATTTTCAGCTCAAAAGGATCAAAATCCCTTGGACAATAGCATGCATCATCCTAAAACCAGCCAAAAACATCACACCCATCAAATTGAGAAAGCGGCTCTGCAGACAACAAAAAGAAGTCGTAAGTCAACGCACGACTCAAAACAAGTCGTCTGTCAATCGCAGGCGACTTGTTTTCAGTCGTCTGTCAACGCTCGACTTGTTTTGAGTCGTCTGTTGACTTCACGATTTGTTTGTGCCCTGTACTGCTTGTTTTGATTTTGGCACGAGCCTTCCCCTTCCCTTATAAATACCCACACTCACAAACACAACTTACACACAACAACTTCTCTACTCTCCAACTCTTATGTATTTTGAATTATCGTCTTTGCATTTTAAGGTAAACGCTTTACCTTGAATTAGACTTCGGACAAGGGTTACATTAACCCAACCCGATATTGGCATAACGAACCCGTATTCGCAATACGGTTGTAATTCGGATTCTAATCCGCCTAAACCCCGCCAATATCACATAAACAAACGACTCAACGTCACTAAAGCAAACCGACGTTACATTTTACATTTATGCAAATTCTCATTCATGCATTAAATTTTGACTAAACACGGATTCGACATAAACTTGTACCGCTTCAACTAGTCTTTTAAACATGCAAAGCGGTGGGTTTCAAAATACTAGAATTAGACAAAGTCGGAAAATAACGCTTTATATTAATTCAAATTAATGAATTAATTATTTTACGCATATTTCCTATAGCAAAACGTCATGACTTGACGATTCACGTTCATTATTTCGCATTATTATCGAGTCATTATTCGCACTGACGCAGCGTGCCATTAGCTCAAACATCGAATTAAATACCGTTTTCAAATTAGTAAAGACTACTTTACGCAGGCTTTTGATTCGATTTCATAAACGCTTTGATTAACTTTCAAAGTAACCTTGCTCAGAATCCTCTGGTTTCACAATAACCTTAGAAGGAAAGGTATCGACGCCTTGAATTCTAAGACTGCGTGTCTTGTAATTCAAGACAGCGTTAAAGGTTCCAAATTCCTTTAAATATTTGGTGGCGACTCAGAATACAATTTCAAAGCGATTTTCAAGTTTTACAAGCAATGATATCCCCATAGCAATATTCGCACACATTTTGCACTTACGCCAAATTTTCTCGCAGAGCGCCTTGCTCTATTCGAGCAAGCTCGCAGGCGTCGAGATAGGTCCGATCCGGGTACCTTCAGCTGGCGACTACCGGGTACCTTCAGGTCCGATCCCCAAATGAGTCGCCAACGAAGGTACCCTGATCGACCTATCTCGACGCCGCGAGCTTGCTCGAATAGAGCAAGGCGCCACGCGAGAAAATTTGGCGTAAGTGCAAAATGTGTGCGAATATTGCTATGGGGATATCATTGCTTGTAAAACTTGAAAATCGCTTTGAAATTGTATTCTGAGTCGCCACCAAATATTTAAAGGAATTTGGAACCTTTTTAACGCTGCGTCTTGAATTACAAGACACGCAGTCTTAGAATTCAAGGCGGCCGATACCTTTCCTTCTAAGGTTATTGTGAAACCAGAGAGGATTCTGAGCAAGGTTACTTTTGAAAGTTAATCAAAGCGCTTTATGAAAATCAAATCAAAAGCCTACGTAAAGTAGTCTTTACTAATTTGAAAACGAGTATTTAATTCGATGTTTGAGCTAATGAAACGCCACGCACGAGTAATAATGACTCGATAATAATGCGAAATAATGAATGTGAATCGTCAAGTCATGACGTTTTGCTATAGGAAATATACGTAAAATAATTAATTCATTAATTTGAATTAATACAAAACGCTATTTTCCGACTTTTGTCTAATTCTAGAATTTTGAAAACCCTCGCTTTGCATGTTTAAAAGACTAGTCAAACGGTACAAGTTTATGTCGTGATCCGTGTTTAGTCAAAATTTAATGCATGAATGAGAATTTGCATAAATGTAAAATGTAACGTCGGGTTGGTTTAGTGACAGTGAGTCGTGTGTTTATGCGATATTGGCGGGGTTTAGACGGATTAGGAATCCGAACTACTACAACCGTATATTAATACGGTTCGTTATGCCAATATGGGGTTGGGATAATGTAACCCTTGTCCGAGTTTAATTCGAGGGTAGAGCGTTTACCGTAAAATGCAAAGACGATAATTCGAAAATGCATAAGAGTTAGAGAGAGAGTAGAGAAGTTGTTGTGTGTAAGTTGTGTTTGTGAGTGTGGGTATTTATAAGGGAAGGGAAAGGCTCGTACAAAATCAAAACAAAGAGTAATGTGGCACAAACAAATCGTAAGTCAATAGACGACTAAAAACAAGTCGCCTGCTGACAGACGACTTGAAAACAAGTCGCCTGCTGATGACGACGACTTGTTTTTGAGTCGCCTGCTGACTTACGACTTCTTTTTGTTGTCCGCAGAGCCGCTTTCTCAATTTGATGGGTGTGATGTTTTGGGCTGGGTTTTTAGGATGATGCATGCTATTGTCCAAGGGATTTTGATCCCTTTCAATGAAAATGCTTTTACGATTTTTTGTTTCGCTCTGCTTTTTGTCGTGTTTTTCGATTTTGGCTTGAAATAAAATCGCCTCGCTTTGTATTATTTTGTAATATCGTGAAAATTTGTTTTTACGAAAAATGTGACTCGAGAGTCGTGGTTGACTTGTTTTGGGTGCGATTTTTGTGGTTCATGTTGTTTTTGTAGGTTGTGTTTGTAGGTTGTTTTTGTGAGTTGTTTTTGTGGGTTGCTTTTGTGGGTGCTTTTGTGGGTGAAATAATCGTGTCGTATGCCTCGGCTTGAAATATGACGACAAAATTAAATGTTTATTTTACTTAAATATGCAAATTTAAATTAATACGTTAAAAACGACTAAAATGTTTTAGACACTTTGTACCGTTTCGTCTATTTATAAAACATGCATAAAAGTCCCTTTTCATCATCGGGTTGCTTTTTGGGGGTACGGATACGGGTATCTACAGAGCCCCCAGTTTGACTGAGCTTGGACTAAAGCGCTAGTCAAACTTAAAAGATAGTATCCCACCACTACAGCCTCGAGACTACTCAAGGCGGCGCTAAGTATGTGTCTCGGGGAGAGACGAGGACTTAGGGCCGGGAAATGCGGGGAGGGACAACATGTTTAGGGACATGACTGTCCTGCATATTTAGGGGCATGCCAGCCTGCTGGACTTGTGACAGAGGTTCAAAATGTTTTTGTATGACTCGTAAAAGAGGCTTAGGTGTTTTGTATGACTCGTAAAAGAGGTTTAAAATGTTTTTGTATGACTCGTAAAAGAGGTTTAGGTGTTTTGTATGACTCGTAAAAGAGGTTTAAAATGTTTTTATATGACTCGTAAAAGAGGTTTAGGTGTTTTGTATGACTCGTAAAAGAGGTTTAAGTGTTTTTGTGTGACTCGTAAAAGAGGTTTAGGTGTTTTTGTATGACTCGTAAAAGAGGTTTAAAATGTTTTTGTATGACTCGTAAAAGAGGTTTGTGTATTTTGTAAAACTCGTAAAAGAGTGTAAATTTTGAGTGCGGGTTCGTAACGTAAAAAGTGAAAGTGAGCTGGGCTGAAACTCGGCCCATCACTTAAGTAAGGTTCTCCCACCAAAAACCCCGGATACACGGCTCGTAGACGCAAGACGAACTTCCACTTCAACCCTGTGAACAACGAAGTTACCCCTCCGCCGCCAATGACGATCGCTGAACATCTTCAACTACTCAACGACAAGATCACCAATCTCGCCAATCATGTCGAACATTTGGCGATAATGCAAAAGCTCGAAGCCGAGGAAACTGCAAGGCGTTTCGCGAAAGAATCTACGCAAAATGGTAAAAGAATCCGGTCCATGGAAGGTGAAATCCGCAAGTACAAGCTGGCCAAAACTACAAGCCATGGTCACCAAGGCAACACATCTCGAACTGCAGCAACAACTGAACCAGTCAACTTTGTCAACTCAAATGCACTAGCGGCATCACCTGTGTTCACAACGCAGCCCACGCCCGCTACACCCAAGTCATCATCTGCTGGGCCGTCTTCGTCAAAACAACGACGAAACTTTGACCCCCTTTACATGTCTTACTCCAAGGCATTGAAAAAGCTCGTGAAGAAGAATATTCTGCAGCTTCCGAGCCCCACCAGCATACCACCTGAGAGTAAGCGACCACAGTCATGGAACCAAAACGCCTATTGTGAATTCCACAGGGGAATGGGGCATGACACTGAAAATTGCTTCGGTCTGAGGAATGCAATCCAAGATTTGATCGACAACAAAACGATCGACAAACCAAACGCAGCTCTTAAGCCATCGAACCAGCATAGTCGCACTATCTTCGTGGGGACACATCCCATCCTCGACTGCTCTCACTTGGTGCCCACAGACGACCATGAAGTCAATGTCGTTTACGACATTACCAACGACTACGACGACAGCCCCAGGCGCATTCGCAAAACCAAAACTAAAGCAAGAACGAAAGCAAAACATGCAGACAAGAAAAGGGTTTTCGTGCAGATCCCTTATCAATATCCCGTCAGGCCATCCGACAGCACCCGTGAGGTTTCATACCCCCGACGCCCGTACCAAGCTCCTTTCAAGCAGCTGGAACCACCGGGGTTCCCTTCAAAACTCAAAAATAAAAACAAAGGCAAAGGCATACTCACGGATGAGATTGCTCCGCCTACCTCACCCGTAGCAGATATTCCTTCACCTAGCACAACTGTGCACAGAATCAAGGGTATGCCACTCAGGCAACTCCCCAAAACAAAATCAAGCACTTCGATATGGCAACTCTTACAAGACTCGCCAGGACATCTCAAGGCCCTTCAGCGAGCCCTACAAGTCACTCCAATTGCAACAAAGACATCTCCGGCACAGCTTGTCAGCCACATCATCCGAGATCAAGCACGGTGCTATAACTTTCTCTGACGCGGACCTACCACCCTTTAGAGATAGGCACAATACAGCACTCTACATAAACGCAGACTGTCGTGGCATGACGTTACCCGTTACCCTTGTCGATAACGGTTCTGCAATCAACATTCTACCTTTAGCAACCGCCATCAAACTGGGACTAAAGGAGAGTGACTTCACCCCTTGCTCCGGCGGCATAAGAGCATACGACGGTACACGTCGTAGCGTAAAGGGGGTCATCTTACTATCCATCATGACAGAATACGTCGTGACGAAAACCAAATTCAAGGTCATAGACATTCCCTCGACATACAATATGTTGCTAGGCAGACCTTGGATTCACGCCACCAGAGCCATTACATCAACTCTGCACCAGAAGGTTAAACTACCTCTGGGCGACAAAATCATCACCTTCGAGGCCTCGAACTTCCGCGCCACCCTCCGATAACAAAAGACCGCAGAAGGCACCACCGAACCCTTCAATAACGTATGTGGTCCCAACCCACACATTCGCGCCTTTACCTCTGAAGAAAAAATAAAGGCACTCTATACAAAGGACAATAGAAGTCAATGGCCCACAATGGGTCTAGGCTATGTGCCATGGTATCATGAATCCATGCGCATGATCAGAGAGACCAAAAACCGTCGACATACCAACGACGTTACCATGCAACCGTACTATCTCCGCCTTTGCAAATACTTCGTCAACAAAGGGACTGATCAAGCATCCAAGAATACACCATCCTACACCGCCGCAAGCATCAAGCTCGTCTCTGACATGATCTGTGACAATCATTTTGACCCCACTAGCCTAATCATCCACTACAATGACAAAACGGTAGATGGCTGGAGCAAAACCCTAAAGTGGACTGATGACGAAGGTCGCAAGTTCGAATTCACCACAGGGAAAGGCTATGCCTTCGAGAATCCTGAGACCGACGAAAGCACGAACAACAACACTAGCAATGAGTTTGTCTTAGAGTTTAGGGCTCCGCGTCATCCTAACGCAAAGTCTCTTAAACCGACCAAGCCAAGCAACTATATTCCTGAAGTAGTAGACCTAGCTGAGGAATTAGAACTTGTAAGGTTGTCTAAAGCTCTATAGTCTGAGCAATCTTTCAAATGTAACTGCTTTTAACGACATTAATGACAAGAATGTTTTCGTTTACTCTTTGCCTCGTTTTGCCTCTTTACTTTTGCACATTTACTTTTGCACATTCTAACATTTGCGATAACATTAAACAAAACAACGTTGCATTTTGTAAATACATTGCAGGCACTGTTTCCAGACCCAAGCAGCCTTCCGTCCCTGAACGTATAACAGCCATCAATACCAAAACACCCCAGGAACCCAGGAAATTACTACTGTGGCCTTCCCCAAGCACAGAAAAACATTTGCAGCCTCCAAGCTACTTACAAAAATCAACAACACCCTCATCTGGTCTCGCAAAGACATACTCGCCTTTGACCAAACACCCTACAACAGCAAAAGCAGGGCATCAAGCCTATCAAGTAAAAAGTCACAACACATCGTCCAAGCCAACAAAAACGTTACCTGGACATCAAACACAATCCCAACCACGAAGAAAAACGGCAAAATCCTAGTATACGCTGACTCCAGCAACCCAAGCAAAGCATATCCAAAAGACAACCTTTTATACATTGACATCCTCGTCGATAACGCCACAAGAAAACAGAAAGGACTCCACAACCAGACAAGTGTCCAACCACCACAATTGCAGCGTAGGAATACCCCTACTTACCCCTAATGACAACCACGCACCCCTCTCCCTGTAAAGACTTCAACACCACAGTATACAAAACACCCGTCCACGACCCACAAGGGTCCACGAACACGTTACATTGCCTGTCACCCCTGCTAAACAAACCTTCGCACCCAGATACTGCCCATTAGCGCAAAACAGCGCAACAAACCAGCATACACTCATTGCTTCCAACCACACTGGGGGCTGAACACAATACCGTGGTATCAAACCCTTCCCAACTACAAAACAACCAACACCCACGAAACATTCGACAATGTATTTATAAAATGCAAATAAACAACATTCCAAGAATCGCAAACCGGACCGGCATGTCCTTAAACGTGCACCTATAACAAACACACTTCCTGGGCCGGCATGCCCTTAAACGTGCACTTTCTCCACAAAAAGCAAAAGCATTTCATGGGCCGGCATGCCCTTAAACGTGCACCCCCTGTACAGAAATCAAAAACAAAAAATTCCTGGGCCGACATGCCCTTAAACATGCACATTCAACACAAATACAACTCCGAACTACGCCGGTCTGATTCCACTCACGTGGATACGTAGGCAGCTTTGCAAGAAGCGCGACCACGATTCAACACAAAACGACGCGTTCAACGCTTAAAAAAGCGGAGAACATAGTCAACACGAAATACACGTCTGCGACAGACAATATTCAACACAAAAACGACACGCCCAAAGCTTAAAAAGGTCAAGGGCACAGTCGACACAAAAATGACACGTCTGAAGCTTAAAAAGGTCGAAGACACAGTCAACACAAACGCAAGATCATGATCCAAAGCTTAAAAAAAAGAAAAGTCGAGGATATAACTTTTTTTTACAAAACAGCAAACGAGGCAAACGTAAACGAAAACGTTCATTTCATTAACGATAGTCAAAAGTAGTTACATTTTGGATTTTCCGTCTCTAGAGCAAAGGACAAAACTACAACGTCTAACGTCTCTTTAGGTCTTAGGAATAACGAAGCAAACTACACGACAGCACCATCAACAGTTAAGGTTGACAGCAAGCCACGACAGGGTTCCTTCGGCACCATTTTCATCAACGGCATGTATTTCCTCGATTTCCCGGATCACAGATCACAGGCGGAGACGACAACTGTTCGACACCTAAACACCAGACACCATACTCTCAGACAACACATCGCTCGACCTCAAACCCTCGCCATTACGGCAATTACACCCCTTTTCTTGCGTCAAAAACACCTCCTCTTACTCAACAGGACGCAACCGTGTATCACATCACCTCGTTTTACATCCCTACTTTACGTTTTTTGTTTTTCACATTCAAAAAACCCGTCATCCTCAAACACACTTTCAGCTCTACGCAAATTACGTTTCTCGCAGTTCGCAACTTTCAAATAATAATTCTTTTATTCTTTTCGTCAAAACATTTTTTTTGCAAGTCTGCGTTTTACGTCTGTCAAAATTTGTTCTACGCATATTTTCATCAAAACACTTTCGCAAATCTGTAGCTTAAATACTTTTGCTGCATCACGCATTTCCAAGCGTTTAATCTCAATCGAGATTCATATTTTCGCACGACTAACGAAGCATTGCAGGTTTTACATACGACATACGCTCAAAGATGCTAACACAAGGCATTACTTTTACCAAGCTCGTCAGAATCACGCTGTACAATCATATACGAGGCCATTCAAGTCAGCAACGACTTTATTTCACACCAAAAATGCGCAGCAATCGCATACGCAGCCATACGAGGCCATACGTCCGGTACAATGATGCATCCACGCCCAGCTATACACTACCACAATAATACGTCTGATACGCAGATTACAAAATAATACTCCTAATACATAATATACAAAAACAACCATAACCAAACATATACATAACCATACACAAACAAATACAACGCCAAGAATAATCTTACGCCTACGACCCACCGCGACGACGCAGCTGCTCCCGAAGCGCGTCAAGCTCGACACGGTAGTCACTTAACTCCCGCTCAGCCTGCGCCCTAGCTGCCTCAGCCTCGGCTCGCGCCCGAACCGCCTCAATCTCTGCTGCACGACGAGCCGCGTTATCCGCCTGCAGCTGCTCAATCTGACGCCGACTCATGCACAACTGAACGGCCTGGTTGTTGAACTCTATCCGCCATCTAGATGCCGCCTGCCACAGCCTCCGATGAACCGCGCCCGCCACCTGTCAAACAAGATACCAATCAAACTGGGGGCTAAAATCAAAAGCAGACCAAACAAGTTTGACTCAAGTTTTACACTAAAACTTACGTCAAACTGGGGGCTAAAATCAAAAGCAGACCAAACAAGTTTGACTCAAGTTTCACACTAAAACTTACGTCAAACTGGGGGCTAAAATCAGATGCAGCTCACACAAGTTTGACTCAAGTTTCACACTAAAACTTACGTCAAACTGGGGGCTAAAATCAAAAGCAGATACAACTAGTTTGACTCAAGTTTTACACTACAACTCAAGTCAAACTGGGGGCTATACCATATAATAATACGCATAATACAGCATCCTAATACGCACAATACAGCACCACAGAAATCAGAAATTTTACCTTCTTCACCTTCGAACCCCAACGCTGCCACTCCCCGTCTGCCACCGATGAGCTACACGGCGGCAACTCAAACCTATGCGGGCACCCATCATGCTCAAACACCAAGTCCTCATGAAACGGAGGCGGTTGGAACTCCATGTCCGGATCACGAGGCTGCAATTCACAAAAATCAGGAGCAATTTTGGTGTTTCACAAAAATCGGGAACAATTTTTGCTTTTTACTAAAAATCTTACACTACCAAACCAAATACAAAAGCAACCGCAAAGTACCTCGACAATAGCAGGAGCTAACGAACGACGAGCCCACAGGTCATAGTTCTCCCCCGGCCGCAACAGGGTGTCCGATTCCCCTTCATGATACTGGATACGACAGACGTTTTCATCTGGCGTCTGCTCAAACAAAACCTTCGGCGGATCCGCCGGCACCACGAAATCATCATAGCCCGTCTGCCTCGCCATCCGCTCTCCCAAAAACCAGTAAGAGTCGAGATGCGACGCTATGTACAACCGCCGACGGTCCAGAGCACCAAAACGCGCTGCAATCGTCGGAGGAACATCCTTGAAAGCACTCCAAGGTCTCGCAACAAACTGCAAAAGTCAGGAACCGATAAGGAACACGGAAATACGCCAAGCTGAAACCCAAGTTCACAAAGAGAGCATTCTATTTACCTTATCGACAGTCATCCCGTTGAACGCCTTCCGAGCCGCCTCGTAACGCAACCCAATACCTCTGCGATCCATCATCGCGTAGCAGTGGAACGCCGGGTACGCCCGTTCTATTTTCAATTTGGCAGGCAGAAGCGAAGGGAAATGCGCATAACACCAGGCCTACGGTCAAGACAAACAGTCAAACACAAAATTCGCATAAACACAGCTATAACAAAACACAGAATCACAAAACAAGGCATACCTCCATCAGTAAACCAGGGCCAACTAAGGAAGGACGCGATCCAGAATCTATCTTGTCGGGACGAACAGCATCCCGACAAAATCTGGTCAGCACGCTCAACGCGGGAGTAACCCAGTCATACTCCCCTAAGCGAGACAAGTCACTCAACGCCATCAGTACAGCTGTCGACGTCCGCTCGCTCTTGTCTCCAAAATGGGTAGCCGCCAAGAACCACCAAAGCCAGAGGCGAGCACTCTGCTCGTCACTAATCGCGCTAACCGGCTTCTTCCCATTGCCCTTGAAAAAATCATCGATCCAGACGGTGCGAGGCTGGAAGGTATCCCTCTCCCCTCTCAGGCACCGGACACCGTCACCTATCAGGTCCCGGACCGCCCTGCTCGTCATAGTAGGGCGCACCTGGTCCCAAGGAATCATCGTGTCTCCGTGAGGCAGACCGGAAACGACGGCTAGGGAGGTGAAAATGATACCAACCTCATAGCCAGGCATATGAAACGTATTGGTGGTATCCCAATATCGATCCATCAACGCCCGAAGCAAGGACTGACGAGCGGTCACGTTCTTTCGACTAACTTCCCTCCACTTTGCAACAAGTGGACCAAAAGCCGTATTGAGAACAATCTTCCGCGACTCAGGAGACAGGTACATCTCGAAAGCCTGGAAAACTGTCCCATATCCCGAGAACGTCCTCATATCCCCCGGCTTGTACCCGACTCGTACCCTCGTCGACAGGTGCTCTAGCGGGTTCCAGTCTAGGCGCCGGCCATCCCAGTCTCTGGCCACGCCCCCCCACACACGCGGCCCATGGGGATACGAAGGTCTCACGCCCATCTCCTCGGCCATCCCCAGGAAGCAACCTTTTCTAGCAGTTGCAAGCAAAGCAGCCTCGTCATCTTCGAAGCCGCCCTCAGCCTCGACAGGATCAACATGCCTACGAGCCTTCCCGCGTCGCGGCTTAGGAACCGTAGGCCTCCCCTCGTCGTCTGATCCCCCGGCTCCTCCCGATCCATCTGAGCCCCCGGCTCCTCCCGAGCCACCAGCTCCACCTGCGTCTACGGCTCCACCCGAGCCACTAGCTCCAGCCTCACTAGAAGTGCCAACCCCATCACCACTAGGCGCGCCGCTACGTTCAGTCCCCTTACGCTTCCTGACGTTCCGGCGGCGATTGTCGCGCTCAATTGTCTGCACCGGTACCTGCTGATCAGAAGACTCGAACGGGGAGGCCGCACTGAACAAATCAGACTGTGAGATATCCTCGGAAATCTCTACAAACGGACGATATTCAGACACGGGAGTACGCATATTTCCCTGCGACCTGAGACCAAGCGCATCGCACAATTTCTGCGTACTCGAACCCATTTGCCTCTGGGAACCATCACCTGCATTCAAAACAACAAAAATCACGATCAAAATCACCACCTAGAACGTACCTTGAAAAGCTAATTCATAATTAGTTCAAGAAATAAGAGCAACAGCAAAAGGCAACAGAAAACAACAAAGCAACAGAAAGTAGCAGGAAAAGCAACCTTAAGCCTGCCCTAACAGATAGCATTGCAAAGACGCAGAGATTCACGTATTATAATCCTAATACAATATATGGGTCATAATAAGCAAGTAATAAAAACATCTCGCAAAAGCAAAGACTTGAACAAGCTTTATCATACACTTACAACTCACAAAAACAGCTTTCTCCTAACCAGAGCGGCCCCGACTCACCGCGGAATCACCCGCCAAGCAAACTAAGCCCTCCCTGTGACATACTACTCAAGGATCGGACCACGAAAAGTAAAGAAACCGCTCTCAAAGAGCGCCACTTTAAAAACACAAAAATCATCCAAAACACCACAAAATGACGTGTCCTCAACGAAACAAGGCTATGAATGCACTACAATAGTCATAATAGCCCACATTCGAAATTTCCAGCCGATTTCGGGACCAAAAATTTTCAGCTCAAAACCGACCCACGCATACAACACGTTTTTCATCCGGAAAACACCGTTTTCACGCACTTTCAGCAAAACAAGGCCACACAAGCATAATACTACTCAAAGACAACACACCCGGAAGTTGTGAGCAAGTTTCGGGACGAAATTCAAAAAATAACCAAAACACCCCTAGGTCAAACGCACGAAAACCGAGGAAAACAGTCCCGGTCTTTCACAAAATCAACAAACAGCAACAAATACAAGCATTATACAAGTCATCACCACCATTTTCAAACAACAACAAAGCTCAAATTCGAAATCCAAAGACGGTTTCTACAAACCCTAGAAATCGATTTTCAAGTTAAAAAACGACCCAAATCACCTCCAAAACGCAAATTAGCAAGGGGATTAGGTGCTTACCTTGATCCATGACGAAATATAGGAAGCGGAATGACAAAATTTGAGCTAAAAATCGTCAAAATCGAAGGAGAAATGAGCCGTTTTTTTTTTTTTTTCTTTCCCTTTTTCGTTGGTTTTGTTTCACTTCTACTGCCTTGTTTTCTTTTGTCTTTCGTTTTAGGTAGTTTGATTTAGTGTGAGTATGAGTCAAGCTAACTTCTCCTACCCCTAATTTTTGTTTGGTTTCACCTCACTTAAGTGATGGGCCGAGTTTCAGCCCAGCTCACTTTCACTTTTTACGTTACGAACCCGCACTCAAAATTTACACTCTTTTACGAGTTTTACAAAATACACAAACCTCTTTTACGAGTCATACAAAAACATTTTAAACCTCTTTTACGAGTCATACAAAAACACCTAAACCTCTTTTACGAGTCACACAAAAACACTTAAACCTCTTTTACGAGTCATACAAAACACCTAAACCTCTTTTACGAGTCATACAAAAACATTTTAAACCTCTTTTACGAGTCATACAAAACACCTAAACCTCTTTTACGAGTCATACAAAAACATTTTAAACCTCTTTTACGAGTCATACAAAACACCTAAACCTCTTTTACGAGTCATACAAAAACATTTTGAACCTCTGTCACAAGTCCAGCAGGCTGGCATGCCCCTAAATATGCAGGACAGTCATGTCCCTAAACATGTTGTCCCTCCCCGCATTTCCCGGCCCTAAGTCCTCGTCTCTCCCCGAGACACATACTTAGCGCCGCCAGGTAGTATCGAGACTGTAGTGGTCCGGATACTATCTTTTAAGTTTGACTAGCGCTTTAGTCCAAGCTCAGTCAAACTGGGGGCTCTGTAGATACCCGTATCCGTACCCCCCAAAAGCAACCCGATGATGAAAAGGGACTTTTATGCATGTTTTATAAATAGACGAAACGGTACAAAGTGTCTAAAACATTTTAGTCGTTTTTAACGTATTAATTTAAATTTGCATATTTCGTAAAATAAACATTTAATTTTGTCGTCATATTTCAAGCCGAGACGCACGACACGATTATTTCACCCACAAAACAGCCCACAAAAACAGCCCACAAAAACAACTCACAAAAACAACCTACAAAAACAACCTACAAAAACAACCCGCAAACCACAAAAATACGCACCCAAAACAAGTCAACACGACTCCCGAGTCACATTTTCGTAAAAACAAATTTTACGATATTACAAAATAATACAAAACGAGACGATTTTATTTCAAGCCAAAATCGAAAAACACGACAAAAACCGAGACGCGAAACACAAAAATCGTAAAAGCATTTTCAGCCCAAAAGGGATCAAAATCCCTTGGACAATAGCATGCATCATCCTAAAAACCAGCCCAAAAACATCACACCCATCAAATTGAGAAAGGCGGCTCTGCAGACAACAAAAAAGAAGTCGTAAGTCAACAGACGACTCAAAAACAAGTCGTCTGTCAACAGACGACTTGTTTTCAAGTCGTCTGTCAACAGACGACTTGTTTTTGAGTCGTCTGTTGACTTACGATTTGTTTGTGCCCCTGTGCCTGCTGTTTTGATTTTGGCACGAGCCTTTCCCTTCCCTTATAAATACCCACACTCACAAACACAACTTACACACAACAACTTCTCTACTCTCTCTCTAACTCTTATGCATTTTCGAATTATCGTCTTTGCATTTTAAGGTAAACGCTTTACCTTCAAATTAGACTCGGACAAGGGTTACATTAACCCAACCCGATATTGGCATAACGAACCCGTATTCGTAATACGGTTGTAGTAATTCGGATTCCTAATCCGTCTAAACCCCGCCAATATCGCATAAACAAACGACTCACTGTCACTAAAGCAAACCGACGTTACATTTTACATTTATGCAAATTCTCATTCATGCATTAAATTTTGACTAAACACGGATTCGACATAAACTTGTACCGTTTCAACTAGTCTTTTAAACATGCAAAACTGAGGGTTTTCAAAATACTAGAATTAGACAAAAGTCGGAAAATAACGTTTTATATTAATTCAAATTAATGAATTAATTATTTTACGTATATTTCCTATAGCAAAACGTCATGACTTGACGATTCACATTCATTATTTCGCATTATTATCGAGTCATTATTCGCACTCGTACGTAGCGTTTCATTAGCTCAAACATCGGAATTAAATACTCGTTTTCAAATTAGTAAAGACTACTTTACGTAGGCTTTTGATTTCAGTTTTTCATAAAACGCTTTGATTAACTTTCAAAAGTAACCTTGCTCCGAATCCTCTCTGGTTTCACAATAACCTTAGAAGGAAAGGTATCGACGCGCCTTGAATTCTAAGACTCGTGTCTTGTAATTCAAGACGCGTTAAAAAGGTTCCAAATTCCTTTAAATATTTGGTGGCGACTCCGAATACAATTTCAAAACGATTTTTCAAGTTTTACAAGCAATGATATCCCCCATAGCAATATTCGCACACATTTTGCACTTACGCAAATTTTCTCGCGTAGCGCCTTGCTCCTATTCGAGCAAGCTCGCGCGAGGCGTCGAGATAGGTCCGATCCGGGTACCTTCAAATACGTACCTCCATCACGAACCCTGGCGAGACTAAGGACAGTCTCGACCCTCGGTCCATGACCCGCGGCCTCACCACGTCCATGCAGAAGCGAATACACAAGCCCAAAGATGGCGACACCCAATCAAGTGTCCCAATTGCACCCCAGTCTATGAGATGCATAAGGACCGACGTCGCCGCCCGCTCACCCTTGTCGCAGAAGTACACGGCGCTCACGAACTACCACAACCACAGACGAGCGTTTTGCTCGTCACTCCAATCCTGGGGGCCCCGCTGCGTCTTCCCCTCAAAGTACTCTAGGATATGGCTCGTCTTAATGACGTAAGGCGGCCTACCCCTGTACTCCACCTCAAGACCACCGCCAATCGCTGCAGTCACCACGTCGTCTACGATGGACGGCGCAAACCCGAAGCTCATATAACGGTCACCAAACGGCAGCCCCGTTGTGGATACCCATATCCGTACCCTCCCAACAAAAACCCTGTGATGTATCACGGACTTTTATTACGCATGCTTTAACGTTGACTTTTACGGTTCTAACTAATGTCGAATTCATTTTTGAGTCGTTTGAAATGTTAAAATGGTTGAGGTCGCGTCACATCACACTTAAATAAACGTTCATTTTGTCCATTTGGAGTCTAGCTAGGTCCTTGTCCTGCTTCATTTGGCATGAGCTTCGCATTTGCACTACAATTAGCCCTTTTACATTAACAAGGTCTAATTCAGCATTCCTAAATTCCTAAATTTAGGCCCGGTAGCTAAAACCGCTATTTAGCACCCTCTTACACAAAATACAGCTTCACGTCTTAGCTCATTTCACAAATCTATGCAAATACACCCTTTTTCATTTTTCCGGGTCTCGGGCCCGAAACCGAGCCCAAACCCAAGCCTTTGGCCCGCACTCCAAAGCCCTGAACACCACAAAATATCTCAGGATTATCCTAGCTGTTTTCTTGAGCCACACGTCCAAATTATCACGTAATCTTTCAAAGATTTCGTCAAACCGAAACTAGGAAATTAGGCCTAGAACCACACCTCCAAACCGCACAGCCTTATGCGGTTTGGAGGGGAAACCGCATAAGCTTATGCGGTTTGCCCTGGCAACCGCATAAGCCTATGCGGTTCCTCGGCTTGTTTTTATTCCCTGCTTTCCTAATTTCTCCGAGGTTTTTAGTATATATAGAGCCCTATACCCGACCTCATAACACACAATTTGCAACCAGAATACATCTCTCTCTCTCACAAAACACAATTTCTCATCAGATTTCACATCTTACACACTTCTAAACACCCTCAAAGCCTCACGCACTCAAATCCTTGAGTTCAACACACCATCCCGTGTTGAATTCATCCTCCTTTCAAGTTCAAGAAGCGAAGCTCTGCCCAGATCTGAAGCGTCAGGACAAGGTAGGTACCGATCCACTTGGATCAAAGCTTTTTCTTATTTTCTATGGACTAACAAAGGGGACTACACTCTAGCGCCCCCCCCCCCCCCCGGCTTTGGCACCCGAGCGCGCTTGCCTTCCAAGTGTTCTTATTACTTCGGGTACACTCCATATCCGATGACACGCCAAAGTCGCATAAGCAACCGACCTTATAAAATAAACCAATGGACAATTGAACTTTATTTTATTTGCATGCATCTTGCACCTTCTTATTTTGCATTAAAATCAACTTAAACAATGAATTCGACCTTTAATCGAGCAGTATTCGTTAACAAGTTAAACATGCTAAAGCGAGGGTTTTAATCAATCTTTTTGCATCTGCATCTGCATTCTTTTACAAACTTATCGCACTTGTACGTAGCGATAACATTAGCTCAAATATCATCTTACATGGATTGTTCTAGGTCAGTAGAGGCTATTTTTACATAGGCTTTTCTAAAAGGTTTTCATAAATCATTATTTGAATTAACTCTTTTTCTAAAGTACCTCACTTGAATCCAATCTGGTTTCACAAGCCTTAGATCTAGGGGTGTCGGCGTGCTCCAAAATCTAAGAACATGTTTTTAGCTTAGAATATGGTAGCAGGTTCCTATTTTCCGCGATAAATAGGTGGCGACTCCATAACAGTTCTTAAAGGTTTTTCCAACTTAATCTTTTTTAACTTTAAAATCCGCCCTTAAGCAAGACGCCGAGTTGGGTCCGATCCCGGGTTCCACAGTTTGGCGACTCCGCTGGGGAGATTTTATTTTTAAAACTTAAAACTAGCTTTTTCTTTTTAAAAATAAAGAGGTGAAACTTGAAAGCCTTGAACAATCCAAGTATACATATTTGAGCTATGCACATTCGTTTAGAGTCCATTCCTTTTGGAATCTAGGCACCGTTTACACCCTTGAGAGGTGGTTCCAACACCTTGAGCTTGTCCACTCGATAAAGCACGTGCAGGACTAACTTTCCTCTCTCCCCTCCACGGCTTGCCGTAAACGATTATCTCGACCGCCCCAGTGCTCCCTCTAGAAAACCTATCGCTCCGGCGTAAGGAAATAGAGGGGTTAAGTATCTGCCAAAGCGTACTCGAGGTAGTTGGAGGTGTACCCGACTGACTCATTTTTCACCCTTTTTGAGTCATACGTACAAGTTCGAGGCCATGCACCCCATGGTCTTTTTCAAAACGAGCATATGCATTCATATCTTCGAAAACTCGCCTAAACGTTTCAAAGATAAATGAACCTAACATCTAACACCTTTTCAAACAAAACTATCGCGAATTTTTGAAACAAGCTTTTTCAAAACTTCCCTTTTTCACTAACAAGCAAAAACCCGAGCAAGGAATAAAACCCGAGCTCGCGGATTTCAATCCTCTAGGTCACACGGCCTAGACTCCACTTTTAACATCCTCGGTTCGACTTGCTAATCACTCTCGAGCCGAATCCTTCTTCTTTTACACATCCGACTCGAGCTCACCTCGGTAAACCACCGACATCAGTTCGACGGGTGCAAAGCAAAACGTTTTAACATCGAGACGAGATGCGCGCACGCATCCTCGCCTCAAAAGCTTCCTCTAGCAAAACCTTTTTCGAAAACCTCCTCTTTTCAAACATAAAAGGTCTTTCTAAACAAAGAAATGAGCTAAAATGAATGCCTAAAATGAATGTGAGTCTAGTGGGTCGAGTCGTGTCACTAATGCAAAGTGAAATGCAGGCCTCAGCTGGATACTCACCATGAATCGCATCATCATCCCTTCCTTCAAACGCTCCTCAAAGATGGCTAACCTCAACAAGCTGAAAACCCTCCGTCACCGCATTGATCAGCTCACCAAAAACATTGACAACTTGAAGGCCTTGCATCAATTCGAAGTTGCACGGTTGGAACAACGCTCCAAGGCCGACAAGCATGTCTCCCTCCACACTCTCATCACCCAACTCCAAAGCGACGAAGAAGATTTTACCCAATATCTCGTCCGTTGGAGAGGATTACTTGCTCGGGTTCCGAATCCTCCGCACGAAGACGAACTCATGTACACATTTCTCGGTAGCCTACGACCCGAGTGGCGAAAACATTTTGATTACGGCGACACCGAGAATTTCGAAGAACTCATTGAAATTGCCCTCGGAGCCCAAAGCAACCCCACAATCTATGACAATCCGGCAATCTTCCTCGGATCGGCACCCGTCATGGATTGCTCTTACTTGGTCACACCCACCAACAACCAAATCAATGGGGTTTGGTTCAGTGATGACGAAGACGAAGAGTGGCCACCCACTAACAAAACGGTAGCTCAACTCTCGACTACTCCTTCCTCGAATAAAAACAAAAGCAACAAGAAGGGAAAGAAAAAGAAGGGCAAGCAGTCCGAAAGCAAAGATCAAAAAGAAAAGGGCGAGCAGTCCGAAAACAAAGTTCAAAGAGAAAAGGGCGAGCAGCCCGAGAAAGAAGACCAAGACGAAGTTTCACATCTCACACGCTCTGGTCGTCCTTATCAAAATATTTTCACGCATTTAACATGCCGTAAAAGCAACTACTACGAGAAAGGCAAGGCCGTAGCCCAAGAAGATAATCCCTCTACAAGTACACCCTCCACCTCTACAGTAATTCCACCACCTAACACGAATGAGGTGCTTCAGAAGCAACTCGCTCGCACAAAAGCCGATGTTTCAATCTGGGCCCTTCTACGAGACTCAGCTGAACATAGGAATGCATTCATCCGCGCTCTACAAATAGCATGCGCAGACGCTGAGATCTCCCCAGATCAAATGGTCAGCCATGTCACTAGGGATTGGTTACCGGGGGCTATCACCTTCTCAAACGACGATCTCCCCGCATTTGGATCAAACCACAACCTCGCCCTATACATCAGCGTTGAATGTATGAAGAAAACTTTGCCCGTGTCCCTTGTTGATAACGGCTCTGCAGTCAATGTTTTACCATTGGCCACCGCACACCGTCTCGCTTATCCGACAAAGACTTCACCCCAAGCATGGACGGAGTCAAAGCTTTCGACGGAACCCGACGTCACGTGAAAGGAACCATTTCTCTTCACATACGCACTGGTCCCATAGAAAGAAAAGTCGAGTTTCAAGTCATCGACATGACCCCTTCCTATAACATACTCCTAGGACGACCATGGATTCACTCCACCAAGGCCGTAACTTCTACTCTACATCAAAAGGTTAAAATCCCTCTCAACGAGGAAGTCATAACCTTGAATGCCTCAAACTTCCGAGCCCTTTTCGATACACCAAAAGAGCCCAATTCTGCCGAAATTGTGGCTGAACCCGCAGAAGACTTATGTGGTTTCGACTTCGAAGTTGGCGCCATCACGCGTGCCCCAATCAAAACCTACAAACCCTTCAAAACAACAAACAACAATAGCCTTTGGCTCACCATGGGCCTAGGCTACAAACCCAAGGACGGTGACCAAGAGCGAATGGTCAAAGAAGTCCAAAAACGAAAGTCAACCCACAAGGTTACCCTACGACCTTACATCCTTGACTTAGACGCATATTTCACCCCAGGAGGAAAAGTCGACGGAAATACCTCCCTTCGAGACCTCATCCATACATCCGAAGCCTGCTACTCTAGTGAGGTCGAGCATAATGCACCTCGGACCCCACCGGGCATCAAAAATGAAGAGATCGTCGCCACTATTATGCGTGATCGACGTTTCGACCCTAACCAACTGATAGCCGACGCCACTGATAAAACCCTTAATGGATGGTATAAAACGCTGAAATGGACTGACGCACATGGTCATCACTTCCAGCTTATCACCGGTGAAGGACCACTTTTCGACCACATCACCAACCTCAAAAACAAAGAGGCAAGCACCCCAAGCAACTCAAGCACCTCAAGCAACTCAAGCACCTCAAGCAACTCAAGCACCTCAAGCAGCTCCTCAAACAGCGAAGACGAAGAAGAAGAAGAAGAAGAAATTCTTTTAACTTCTAATGCTCTAAGTGTCGGGTCACCTGTCGACCCATCTATCCTAGACTCTAGCTTTAGTTTAGACTTTCTTTTTACGGAGGCTAGCTCCAAGCAATTTTCTGAATTGTCGAATAATTCTTCTCAAAATAATGAAATGAATAAATTTGCTTACGCCTTGTCTCAAGTTAAAACAAACAACAAAGCACAAACATCTAACAATCAACAAACAACAAACAAATCAAAAGACACTAACTCATGCGATAAAAATAAACAATCTCTAAACAAATACATTGCAAACATTGTTTCTCCCAAAACACAAGACCCTATCATCGAGGAAACCATAACCATAAACGTGGGAACCCCCGAAGAACCAAGGGAACTACAACTAGGAGCCTCACTAGACGAACACGAGCGCACCCAATTTACACAACTCCTAAGCGAATTCAAGGACGTATTCGCTTGGTCATACAAAGACATGCCCGGCATCGAACGAAGCATCGCCGAGCACCGCATCCCCATCAAACCCGGTTACAAACTAATCAAACAAAAGCTAAGAAGACTACGTCCCGAATGGTCCCTTATGGTCAAGGAAGAAATCGAGAAACAACTACAAGCCGGTTTCATCCAAGTCATCGAGTATCCTGAATGGGTCTCAAACATGGTCCCAGTCCTGAAAAAGAATGGCAAAATTCGAGTATGCGTTGACTTTCGCGACTTGAACAAAGCTAGTCCCAAAGATGACTTTCCATTACCCCATGTGGACGTCCTAGTCGACAACACCGCCGACCACGCCCTCCTATCCTTCATGGACGGCTACGCAGGCTACAATCAAATCAAAATGTCACTGGAAGACATGGCAAAGACGGCCTTCATTACACCGTGGGGGACATATCACATACGCTTATGCCCTTCGGCCTAATCAATGCTGGCGCTACATACCAACGCACCGCTACAACCCTTTTACAAGACATGATGCACAAAGAAGTCGAAGTTTACGTCGACGATATGATCGTAAAATCAAAGGAGAGAAGTGGTCACATCACTAACCTCCGCAAGTTCTTCGTTCGCCTACGGCAATACAAAATGCGCCTCAACCCCCAAAAATGCACTTTTGGAGTTAAATCCGGTAAACTACTAGGACACGTAGTGAGCCAAAGAGGCATCGAGGTCGACCCCTCGAAAGTCAAAGCAATCCTCGAAATGCAACCCCCGAAGAACCTCGACGAGATTCGAAGTTTCTTAGGCCAAATCCAATACATCTCACTCTTCATCAGCAAACTCACCATGATATGTGAACCGGTTTTCAAGAAGCTCAAGAAAACCGACCACGTTGAATGGGACGAGGAATGTCAAAAAGCATTTGACAAGGTCAAAGAATTGCTAACTAACCCGCCGGTTCTACAACCACCCCAAGAAGGTTTACCCTTATCCTTATACCTTACAACAACACCCACCGCCATGGGCGCCATGCTCGCTCAAGAAGTAAACGGTGAAGAACGCGCAATCTACTACATCAGTAAAAAGTTTCTCGATAACGAAACTCGATACTCACCCGTCGAGAAGAGTTGCCTAGCCTTAGTATGGTCATCCAAAAAACTCCGTCACTATATGCTAGCACATCAAACAAGGGTGTATTCCACAATGGACCCCGTAAAATACCTCTTCGAGAAACCTGTACCTAACGGACGAATGGCCAGATGGACATTGCTCCTAGCCGAATTCGACCTTAAGTATGTACCCCTCAAAGCAATTAAGGGACGAGCAGTCTCCGATTTTCTAGCCGAAAATGCAATCACCGAGCAACCAATCATCGACACAACATCCCTTCCAGACGATGGGATTTACAACATCAACCAAGAATAATGGGATTTATACTTCGACGGCTCCTCCAACTACCGAGGTTGCGGAGTAGGAATACTTCTCATATCCCCGAATGGCGAACACACATCCTTATCCATTAAACTGGACTTCGACGTAACAAACAACGCCGCGGAATACGAAGCATGCTTGCACGGTCTCCAAGCAGCGCTTGTACTCAACGCCCGCAATATAAGAGTCTATGGGGACTCCTCCCTCATAATCAACCAAGTGTTCGGAGCATGGAAGATACTTAACGAAAACCTAGCATTATACCAAAACAAAATACAAGAGCTCATAAACGAATTCTACCACGTAGAATTCATACACCTCCCACGCGAAGAAAACCAATTCGCCGACGCGCTATCCAAACTCGCGTCCCTAATCAACATACCCCCGGGGATGGAAACCCTACCCATTGTTGTGGAAAGACGAAACGAACCCGCATACATCTGTGACATCGAAACCGAGGAAGAACAAACCGACCCTTGGTACCAAGCAATCATCAACTACAAAACAAACGGCGAATACCCGCCAAACACCGACAAACGGGCCAAGCGAGCCCTACGCCTATTATCATCACAATTCGTGCTGGAAATGGGAAAATTACTCAAAAAGACGCCGCAAGGAACACTCCTCTTGTGCGTCGACCACAAGAAAGGACACGAAATCATGTCCCAAGTACACGATGGCGAGTGCGGACCACACATGAACGTGCGAGCCATGTGCAAACAAATCATAAGGCTAGGATGGTATTGGACTACCATGGAAGCCGATTGCGCAAAATATGTCAAACACTGTCATAATTGCCAAATCTTCGCGAACATACAACACATACCACCTTCACCGCTATACAGTTTAACATCGCCATGGCCCTTCTCCACATGGGGAATTGACGTCATTGGCAAAGTACAACCCGTAGGAGCAGGAGGACACTGCTTCATCCTCGTGGCCATCGACTATTTCACCAAATGGGTCGAAGCCGCATCGTACCGCAAGCTAGGCACAAAAGAAGTCGCAAAATTCATACAAAACAACATCATTTGTCGCTATGGCATACCACACGAGTTCATTAGTGACCAAGGCACGCACTTTCAAGGGGAAGTCGAGCCACTTCTTCTCAAATACAAAATACAACGACACAAGTCATCACCCTATCGATCAAGAAACCAAGCCAGCTTGAGGCAAAGAAACAAAACCGTCAGATCAAACCTAAAAAAGATGATCGACACCTGCCACGACTGGCCCCACAAAATCCCATTTGCATTATGGGGATACCGCACCACAATCCGCACACCCACAGGCATGACACCCTATTTCCTAACCTACGGAATGGAAGCCGTTCAACCCGTAGAAATCGAAATGCAATCCGCCGGATCCTCATGGAAGCGGACATTCACGGGAATGGGCACGCGAACGCTACGAACAACTCATTCTCTTAGGCGAAAAGACGACTACATTCACTAAATGCGATCAGAATGTATCAATCTCGCCGCAACGCGCTTACAACAAATCCGGGTCAAACCACGAAACATTAAAGTGGGTGACCTAGTACTCAACCGTCCGAGCACCATTACGGTCGACCCAAGGGGAAATTCAAACCCAATTGGGCGGACCGCATTTGGTCAAGGACATCCTTCCCGAGGAGCGATGCGTTAATCGACCTTGGCGGCCAAGACTTCCGACTACCAACAAATCTTTATCAACTCAAGAAATACTACCCTTAAACAAATTTGCAATGTACTTCACAAAAGGACAAAACTCGCTCTCGCATGAGTGAACTACGCTCGGTTTGATTCCACGACCTTTGTGGATACGTGGCGACTTTGCAAAGAGCTCAACCGAATCACACGAACTACGTGGGTTTGATTACGTATTCAAAAGCAGATCGTGGCTTTTATCAAAAGCACAACCGAACTTTTTCTAGCACGCATGCCCAAAGCTTAAAAAGGTCGAGGGTTTTGCACTCACAAAATGACACGCTCAAAGCTTAAAAAGGTCGAGAGCACAGTCAACACAAAACAAAACACGAATCCAAGTCCAAAGCTTAAAAAGGTCGAGGACTTAAAGACGGAACAAGTCAAACAAACGAATCCAAAGCTTAAAAAGGTCGAGGATTTAAGACAAAACAATTCAAAACGCACAAGTCCAAAGCTTAAAAAGGTCGAGGATTTGAGACAAAATACAAGTGTTCGAAGCTTAAAAAGGTCGAGAACATTTGAAAACAAAACAAAGAAAACAACGAGACAAGACAAAAGCAAATCAATTCTATTTTATTACTTTATTTAGAATTTTCTGCAATTTAGAAAGGAGCTAGGAACAAGCCTCCTTAGCCCTTTATTCCAATCTAAAACATGTATTTAAATAAAGGAATCTTTCTAAACTAAACAAAACAAACTACTCAAGTCTTTTTCTGACGCTTCGGGTTGACCTCTTCATCTTCAAGAGGACGATCCGCCACAACTTTCGACCTAAGGACGAGAGTAGATCTCTCAAAACCTGGGGGCTCGATCGGATCCTCATCTTGCTCAACTGGGGGCTCCTCGATCCTTGGCCCTAGGCGGTCTTTAACGGTCACCTTCGGTCCAAGCCTTTCCCGCGCCGGTCTCGAAGAAGAAACACCTGCACCAACAGTACAAAGATCACCATAGTCCCTCCTTTCGCGCACCGCCTCATACGCCAAGGAGGGCCTTGGCCCATTCTTTTCCCTCCTCATTTGATTCTCACGTTCCTTAGGATCATTGGAACGGTACCACCGTGTATAGAAGTCCGTAACACGGCTAGACTCTATATGCTCCGGCACAGCCCAAGTAACACGATCCGACCACCCTCGGATCCAAGCATCAATCATCTGGTTGTTTAAGACAACAACCCCTCCAACCTGCGTATCTTGATCCGGAATAGTCTGCGCAAGCCCGATTTGCCTCTTCAAGCGAAGAGGATGAATCCATACACCCCGTTCAAACCCACACAACATCAACCCGCGAGCCGCGTTCGCCACCGACGGTGCCGTTACCTCCGTAATACCCCACCACGAAACATACCAACGAATGCTGCTCTCCTTCACAAACCACCGGTAGTAGTTTAGCGAACGCTCCCGAGGGTTAGCCCAATCCATCTTCCGAGACGTCGTCCCCGCCGCCTTGAAGACACTTCCAAGGGGAAGAGCTCTATACACACTCAGCCTCTCCATCAGCCAAACGTTGAGAATCCTAGCGCAACCCCTGTACGAACTCAGACGATTAGCATAACGGTCGTCTAAGCCCAGTATAGTCTCCGCTAGGATCAACGCAGAAGGATCATGTCCCCTCTCCATCTCTTCGACAACACGAGCATACCTCGCGTTCCCGAACACACCATCTGGCATGGACCCCGCAAAAGCATAACGATGAACCAAACAAAAAGCAAGGGCCCTCTGCCTAGAACGGTCCGAAATACTAGTATCAGCCTTATTCATATATCGTTGACACAAGAGAAGCATGTTTACCTTGCCTCCCTCAAACAAACCTGCAGCATGAGCGTTTGTCATCCCAAGGAAGTTTCGCAACATCCCGTTGTAACAAAGCTCACTCCTCACGACCACAGGAGTAGTCCGTTTCGACCATCCAGCAATGGCCGAGAACTCCTCCATCAAAGGGCACACCTCTCCCCCGGGAAACCTAAAAACATGCAAGCTAGGATCCCAATAATCTAAGCACGAATCAAGGAAGTCTACATCGACTTTCATTTGACGAAAGCCAATAAATACACCCGCACCGTCATCATACACCGCCTTCTTCATCCCCGAACTCAAGGAAGACGTCCACCTCTTCAAAAGAGCATCAAAATGCTCCTCCATTTTCTTGGACACAAAAAAAAAAACTTTTATAAATATACCCAATATATTTATGAGAGCAAAAACCTAAAGCAAAAGCACAAAGAAGAGAAGTGATTGTGAATGAAGATTATGGCACGCACCCCCTCTCCTTATATAGGAAAACAATATCCGAAATATGGAAATCAATACAAGACAAAGCCAAAGAAACCGCAAGGCTCTATGCGATTTGCACACCAAACCGCATAAGCTTATGCGGTTTTCCCTTGCAACCGCATAAGCCTATGCGGTTTCAGGGGCTGGTTTTTCTCAAAATTTTCCTAATTTCGTCTTTCCTAAAACACTACGACCTACATTGGGCCACGACATTCTTTTGTTGTTCCCACGCACCCGCATTACATGTCGCTTTGGCAAACACGATTCATACCACGAGTCAACGCATAACATTTTTCGCATTCACACGAGCTCATTTCGCATTTAAAATGAACTTTTTGCAAAACATTTTCACAATCTAAAATGAACATCAACGCATCCCACTCGGGAATCATATCATTTCTTCAACCAAGCCCACCAAACAGGTTTACCGACGAAGTTCAAGCTACTACAACAAAGTTCAAAGTTCAAGCTACAACGACATGTACATAAAGGTTCATACAATCTTTAAATACACAAATTCACTCGGGGTGACGGCGCCGATACTCGTCGAACTCACGCCGAATCTGAGCCGTCTCAGCTCGGCTCTGACACAACTGAGCTGTCTGCTCAGCCCAAGCCATCCTCCACCTGTTGGCTATACGCCATAGCTTCTTATGCGCCTCCTTCGCCACCTGTGAAACACAACACAAACACAGTTCACACTTTTCTCCATTTTGCCTTAATTTCACTCAAATTAAGTCAAACTTAGGGGGGAAATTTCAAAACAAACGCAGTCCACCCCACTTTACCTTAATTTCACCCAAATTAAACCAAACTGAAGGGGATAACACAAAAAACGACTCTCACAAGTTTGATCATCGATATACTTCATACCTCGATCAAACTGGGGGCTTATACACATACATACAATCACACAAGTACATACCTTCTTCACCTTGCTCGTCCAGCTGTCCATGCCCGCGTCAGTAGTCACCGGCAAGTACGTCGGCAGAACAAAGGTACGACGGACGCCAGAGTCATCATACTCGATAGTAGTAGGGAAGTCATCAGGCTGCTCTGCCATCTCGGGATCAAACTCCTGCAAACAAATACAACGCACACGTCGGAAATTTTTCGCAAAATTACCCTACGCACCCCAAACACCGGCACACATACCTCAATCGGCCACAAGCAAGCCGAGATCGAGCAAAATGGGCATAGTCTTCCCAGATGCAGGAGGCTCACCGACTCTCCCTCCCCATACAACGCCACACGATCTGGCGAGAAACCCTCGCTCAAACGGGACCCTCGGCGGATCCTCAGCACCACCGAGTGGCCACCTGCTGAAAGACCAAACGCTCTCCAAGATACCAAACCGATCCATACGGCGTCGCTATGTATAGGCGCTGGGTCTCTCGCACCGCAAACCTAGCCCCAATGCCCTCAGGAATATCCCTGTACTGGCCCCACGGGAACGGCACGAACTACAAACAAAGACAAGACAAACACGTTCACAAATACAGATACAATACAATCATTTTAAGTACACTCTATTTAAAATGGTTCAAGCACAAACCTCATCAAATCGCATCCGGTTCAGACGATCCCGAACCTCGTCATACGACCAGTTAAATGCAAAGACGGTTACATCGTACCCTGGCACGTCACGGGTACTCCTCACGATCCGCGACAAAGATGTGGAGGAGCGAGAAGGAAAGTGGCTAAGAATCCACGACTGCACACAAGAAACAAAAATACGTCATAAAGGCAAAGACAACAAAAATGAACAACAATGCACCCGAAACAACAACGAAATCAATACGTACCTCCATCAAGAAGCCAGGCGCGACTAAGGACAGTCGCGACCCTCGATCCATGACCCGCGGTCTCACAAAGATCCATGCGTAAACGAATGCACAAGCCCGTAGGCGTCACCCACCAACGTCCCAATTGCATTCGATCCAGAGATGCATAAGGACCGATGTCGATGCCCGCTCACCCTTGTCGCCGAAGTACACGGCGCTCACAAACCACCACAACCACATACGAGCATTCTGCTCGTCACTCCACTCCGAGGGGCCATACTCGGTCTTCCCCTCAAAATACTCCAAGATATAGCTCGTCTTGAAGGTATAGGGGGCGACCACAAATCACCTTCCAAACCACCGCCAACCGGCGGTCACAACCTCGCCCACAACGGACGGCGCAAACTCAAAATCCATGTCGCGATCCCCAAACGGCAGCCAGTTATGACCGCGTGCATCAGACAAGGTAATGCCGGCCTCAAAGCCAGGCATATGGAACGCCGTCGTGGTGTCCCAATACCTATCCATGAAGGCCCCGATCAACATCAGGTTCGCCGCCCGCTTCTTCTTCGCAATCTCCTCCAATGGCCAACCAACGGCCAAAAGCACTACGCAACACCTGCTTGCGCCCTCGGCGAAGCCTCTCCTCAAAAGCACACATTGCGGACGAGACGCCCGAGAAAGTCCTCATCGGGCCCTTATCCCAACCCATCGTCGCTCGATAGGAAACATGTCTCTCCGGAGCAAGCAGAAGGTTGTGGCCATCCCAACCCTTCGCGAAAGCCCTGTTCGCACGTGACTTTCGCGGCCTAGAGCTACTCGCCCTAGGCGCAACCTCCTCAACCTCCTCCTCAGCAACCTCCATCTCGGCTTCCAGCTCATCCACCAGCTCTTGAGCAAGCTCGTCCTCAGGATCGCGCACAGGAACATTTCTCCCACGACCCCTACCTCGTGACTGACCACGTCTCGTGGGCAGATCACGAGGGTCAGCTTCCCTCTCACTACGAGTGCGCCTCAAGTTACTCGAGCTAGAGGCTCCCTCTGTCCTCGAACTAGCACTCTTACGAGATCTCGATCTCGTAACGCGGCTGGAACCTTCTCCTGCAACCAAACACAACCATTACATACAGCTATAATACATGCAAGTATACAACTTGGCATACACATACTCAAATACACACAAATAATATGCACATAATACATATACATTCCCTTAACACATTGCACTATACGCCCTACAGAGCATTTTTAGGCCTAATTCATAATTAAGCCAAAAACCGTTCTCTACATTTCAAAATCACAACTTTATGGTTTCTACGCGCCATAATAGTCCCCAACAACAACCCATTACAAGCAATTGCATTTTGGTCACTCCGATCAAAAACCCCCAATTCGCCCTAACTACTCCGTATAACTACGACTTAAGACGGCGATTTGAAAGCCTTAACTCGACATTTTTGCAAAACTAACGTTATAGGCATGCTATACTCGCTATGGGCATCCTACACCGAAGTTCAATTGAAATTCCGGGTCGGGAAATCCGGGTTCGTTTTCGGGCCCGAAACCTAATTTGGACGTTTTTCACACAAAGACGGTCTAAATCACAATCAATTCACACATACACGTTCGCATGGCATAATGCAACACAATGACGTCAATTTCAAGCATTCAAACGGCAAATTTCAGGCAAAACTCGGGTTTTCATTCAAAACCCGTCTTTTCAACATTTCAAGGCAAAACTACCTAATTACAACGACAAATAACGCAAAAGCAAGTTAAAATGGAGCATTACCTCGTTCCATAGCAAAGCAACGCAAGAAAAATGAGCAAAAACGGTTGAGAAATCGAAAAATGACGTTTTTGAGTTAAACCGAAAATGAGTTATGAACCTCACTCACGGCCTCACTCGTGTTATATAGCCCCAATCGCCACTAAGGCAAACCGCATAACCTTATGCGGTTTGCCCTGCGAACCGCATAAGGCTATGCGGTTCTGACCGTGGTTTTTCTCGGTTTTTCTCGCTTTACGCCTACTTTTCGATTCCTAATTCATTTTAGCCTATACAACTCCAAGGCACGTCCCGTGCTTGGGTCAAGGCATCACTCACAACCCGCCATACGCCAGATATTAAGCATTTAATATACGATGCGAGGTATACACTAACGCTCTTCACGAGCATTACATCATTTTCTCCTCCACGGAAGGCAATCATATGCAACTACAACTACATAGACACTCCTCGGCGAGCCCAAGCACAAGTACTCCGCGATATACACCTAACTCCAAGCATTTCACTCTACATAGACGCTCCTCGGCGAGTTCAAGCACAAGCATTACACAGACGCTCTTTCACGAGACCTACACTAGCACTTATCCAAACATCTTACAAGCATATGCACCTTGCACTTTAGCCCCCACGCATTGCAGTACATGCGCTCTTTCACGAGACCATACGAAGACGCTACAAGCAGCAGCACTATACGATACCCAACATATACAAGACGACGATACCAAGCACACGCAAAGGCAACGACAGTACAACAAGCACGACGAAGACACTCTGCAGGCCGGCAGGCCCTTATAATATGCACGGACCGCCAAGTCCTTAAAATGCGCACGCCCCTCCCCGCATAGTCCGGTTCGAAGTCCTCGTCTCACCCATGGACACATGCTTCGTTCCGCTGATCATATCGAGACTGTAATGGTCCGGATATGGTCGTGGAGTTTGACTAGCGCTCTAGTCCGAGCTCAGTCAAACTGGGGGCTCTGTGGATACCCATATCCGTACCCTCCCAACAAAAACCCTGTGATGTATCACGGACTTTTATTACGCATGCTTTAACGTTGACTTTTACGGTTCTAACTAATGTCGAATTCATTTTTGAGTCGTTTGAAATGTTAAAATGGTTGAGGTCGCGTCACATCACACTTAAATAAACGTTCATTTTGTCCATTTGGAGTCTAGCTAGGTCCTTGTCCTGCTTCATTTGGCATGAGCTTCGCATTTGCACTACAATTAGCCCTTTTACATTAACAAGGTCTAATTCAGCATTCCTAAATTCCTAAATTTAGGCCCGGTAGCTAAAACCGCTATTTAGCACCCTCTTACACAAAATACAGCTTCACGTCTTAGCTCATTTCACAAATCTATGCAAATACACCCTTTTTCATTTTTCCGGGTCTCGGACCCGAAACCGAGCCCAAACCCAAGCCTTTGGCCCGCACTCCAAAGCCCTGAACACCACAAAATATCTCAGGATTATCCTAGCTGTTTTCTTGAGCCACACGTCCAAATTATCACGTAATCTTTCAAAGATTTCGTCAAACCGAAACTAGGAAATTAGGCCTAGAACCACACCTCCAAACCGCACAGCCTTATGCGGTTTGGAGGAGAAACCGCATAAGCTTATGCGGTTTGCCCTGGCAACCGCATAAGCCTATGCGGTTCCTCGGCTTGTTTTTATTCCCTCGCTTCCTAATTTCTCCGAGGTTTTTAGTATATATAGAGCCCTATACCCGACCTCATAACACACAATTTGCAAACAGAATACATCTCTCTCTCACAAAACACAATTTCTCATCAGATTTCACATCTTACACACTTCTAAACACCCTCAAAGCCTCACGCACTCAAATCCTTGAGTTCAACACACCATCCCGTGTTGAATTCATCCTCCTTTCAAGTTCAAGAAGCGAAGCTCTGCCCAGATCTGGAGCGTCAGGACAAGGTAGGAACCCATCCACTTCGTTCAAAGCTCTTGCTTATATTCTATGAACTAACAAAAGGGACTACACTCTAGCGCCCCGGCTTTGGCACCTGGCGCTTGCCTTCCAAGTGTTCTTATTACTTCGGGTACACTCCATATCCGATGACACGCCAAAGTCGCATAAGCAACCGACCTTATAAAATAAACCAATGGACAATTGAACTTTATTTTATTTGCATGCATCTTGCACCTTCTTATTTTGCATTAAAATCAACTTAAACAATGAATTCGACCTTTAACTGAACCGTATTCGTTAACAAGTTAAACATGCTAAACTGAGGGTTTTAATCAATCTTTTTGCATCTGCATCTGCATTCTTTTACAAACTTATCGCACTTGTACGTAGCGATAACATTAGCTCAAATATCATCTTACATGGATTGTTCTAGGTCAGTAGAGGCTATTTTTACATAGGCTTTTCTAAAAGGTTTTCATAAATCATTATTTGAATTAACTCTTTTTCTAAAGTACCCTCACCCCGAATCCAATCTGGTTTCACAAGCCTTAGATCTAGGGGTGTCGGCGTGCTCCAAAATCTAAGAACATGTTTTTAGCTTAGAATATGGTAGCAGGTTCCTATTTTCCGCGATAAATAGGTGGCGACTCCATAACAGTTCTTAAAGGTTTTTCCAACTTAATCTTTTTTAACTTTAAAATCCGCCCTTAAGCAAGACGCCGAGTTGGGTCCGATCCCGGGTTCCACACCCGTCATGACCGCATACCCAGACAAAGTAATACCGGCCTCAAAGCCCGTCATATGAAACGTCGTGGTGCTATCTCAATACCAATCAAGGACAGCTCGAATCAACATCAGGTTCGCCGTCAATTGCCTCATCTCAATCTCCCTCCAGTGCTCGACCAAGGGACCGAAAGCACAGCCAAGCACCCAAGCTCTCGCTCCCTGTGAAAGCTTCTCTTCGAAGACACACATAACGGACGAAATGCCCGAGAAAGTCCTCATCGGAACCTTCGCCAAGCCCATCTTCGCCCGATATGAAATATGCAACTCTGGAGCAAACAAGAGGTCATGGCCGTCCCAACCCTTGGCGAACGACCTATCTACTCGTGACCCATGTGCCCTAGAGCTGCTCGCTCTAAGCATGGCCTCAGCCTCCTCCGGCTCCTCATCAGCACCTAATTCGCCCTCCAGCTCGGCCGCCAACTCAAGAGCAAGCTCATCCTCCGCAGCAGGATCATGCCTCGCACGACCCCTACCCCGTGGCGTACCACGCCTCGTACGTAACTCCCGAGGGTCAGCATCCCGCTCGCTAAACGTATGCCTCATCCGAGTCGTACTGGGGGCTCCCTCCGTCCTCGAACCTGTACTCTTACGAGACGTTTGTGACCTCGTAATGCGCGCAGAACCTTCTCCTACAACAAGACATGACCAATACCTACGGCTATGATATACACGGCTATGATATACACATATACACAGACACACAACCTTTCACACGCCACAGAGCATTTCTAGGCCTAATTCGCAATTAAGCCGAAAACCGTTCTCTAAACGTCAAAGTTACAACTTGATGGTTTCTACGCGCTACATTAACCTTCAATTTCACCCCTAGCGATTAATTGCATTTCAGACACCCCGATCAAAAACCCCCAATTTACGAAGAACACTCCTTATTCAATTAAGGAAAATCGTCAAATTGAAAGCCTTAGCTCGACATTTTCGCAAAATTGGAGCTTGATACATGCTATACGTGCTATGGGCATCCTACACTGAAGTTTAATTGAAATTCTGGGTCGGAAAATTCGGGCTCAAATTCGGGTCGGAAATCTGATTTGGACGTTTTTCACACAAAGACGGTCTAAATCACAATCATTTCACACATACATGCTAGCATGGCATAATGCAACACAATGACGTCAATTTCAAGCATTCAAACGGCATATTTCAAGCAAAAACCGGGTTTTCATCCAAAACCCGTCTTTTCAACATTTCTAGCTAAAACTAGCTAATTAGAACGACAAATGACGTAAAAACAAGTTAAAATGGAGCATTACCCGATTCCATAGCAAAGCAACGCAAGAGAAATGATCAAAAACAGTTGAGAAACCGAAATTTGGTGTATTTTAGAGATAGAAACCGAAAAAGTATAATGAGGAGCACTCACGGTGTTGTTCGTGCTTTATAGGCAATTTATTGCCACTAAGGCAAACCGCATAAGCCTATGCGGTTTGCACCCCAAACCGCATAAGGCTATGCGGTTTGCTCCCTTGGTCTTTCTCTGACTTTTCTCGTTTTGGACCTACTTTTGGATTCCTAATTCATCCTGGCCCAAATTCATCTCCAAGTACGTCCCGTGCTTGGGTTAAGGCGTCACCTACAGTCCGCCATACGCGTGTATTAAGTATTTAATATACGGTACAGAAGCAGAAGCACAAACGCTCTTCACGAGCCTTTACACCATTTTCTCCTCAAACGAAAGACAATTGCGCACAATGGCAACTACATAGACGCTCCTCGGCGAGTTCAGACACGAATATCCTGCAATACATATCCAAACATAAGCATTATACAACTACACATGCGCTCCTATGCGAGACCAGACACTTGCAACTACATATACACTTCTGCGCACGACTACTAAATCACGCTTTAGCACATACGCTCTTTGACGAGACCATGCACTTGACATCTGCGCTCCATGGCGAGGCTCGACACGAACACAACATCAGCAATAAGCAAATATGATGGACGAAGGCACTAAGCACATACCGCATTAGGCATACATCATAATACAACACTACACAACAGCAACGAGCACAACGAAGGCACTTAGCAGGCCGGCAGGCCCTCACAAGCATGCACGGACCGCCACGTCCTTAAAATGCGCACGTCCCGCCCCGCATAACCCGGTTCGGAGTCCAAGTCTCACCCATGGATACATGCTCCGTTCCGCAAACGATATCGAGACTGTAATGGTCCGGATATGGTCGTGGAGTTTGACTAACGCTCTAGTCCGAGCTCAGTCAAACTGGGGGCTCTGTGGATACCCATATCCGTACCCTCCCAACCAAAACCCTGTGATGTAACTCGGACTTTTATTACACAAGTTTTAACGTTGACTTAGACGGTTCTAATAAGGTCGAATTAATTTTTGAGTCGTTTTGAAATGCTAAATGAGTTAGGTCGCTTCACATCACGCTTAATTAAATGTTCTTTTGTCCATTTAGAGTCTAGCTTGGTCCGCGTCCTGCTTCGTCTGGCATGAGCTTCGCATTTGCGTCACAATTGGTCCTTTTACATTAACGAGGTCCGATTCAGCATTCCTAAATTCCTAAATTTAGGCCCGGTGGCTAAATCCTCCCTTTAGCTCCCTCTCACACAAAATATAGCCTCACGGGTTATCTCATTTCACAAAATGCCACAAAATACACCTTTCTCACATTTTCGGGTCTCAGGCCCAAAACTGAGCCTCACTCCAAAGCCCTCAGTCCTCAAAATATCTTGAAGAGCCCTCCATACAGCATTCTTGACGTGCAAGTCAAGGATTATACTGTATCTTTTTGAGATATAATCAAACCGGAATTAGGAAACTGGACCTAAAACCACACCCTTAAACCGCATAACCTTATGCAGTTTAGGGCCCAAACCGCATAAGCCTATGCGGTTTACCTGGCCAACCGCATAAGGCTATAAGGTTTGCCTGCCTGTTTCTATCCCGAGATTTTCTATTTTCTCCGAGGTGTTTTGTATATATACCCCCCTATACCCGACCTCATAACACACAATTCACAGTCATAAATCACCAGCAACTCTCTTTCAAAGCCGCACGCACTCAAATCCTTGTGTTCAGCACACCATCCTGTGTTGAATTCATCCTCCTTTTAAGTTCAATAAGCGAAGCTCTGCGCAGATCTGAAGCGCCAGGACCAGGTTGGTACCGATCCACTTGGATCAAAGCTTTTTCTTATTTTCTATGGACTAACAAAGGGGACTACACTTTAGCGCACCCCCCCCCCCCCCCCCCCCCCCGGGCAACCGAGCGTGCTTGCTTTCCAAGTGTTCTTATTACTTCGGGTACACACCATATCCGATGACACGCCAAAGTCGCATAAGCAACCGACCCTTCTAAAATGTTATTTTATTTGCATGCATCTTGCACCTTCTTCTTTGCATTAAAATCAACTTAAACAATGAATTCGACCTTTAACTGAACCGTTTTTGTTAACAAGTTAAACATGCTAAACTGAGGGTTTTAAACAATATTTTTGCATTTGCATCTGCATTATTTTACAACTTTATCGTACTTGTACGTAGCGATAACATTAGCTCAAATATCATTTTCCACGGATTGTTCTAGGTCAGTAGAGACTATTTTTACATAGGCTTTTCTAAAAGGTTTTCATAAATCATTATTTGAATTAATCTTTTCTAAAGTACCCTCACCCCGAATCCATTCTGGTTTCATGGCCTTAGATCTAGGGGTGTCGGCGTGCTCCAAAATCTAGGACATGTCTTTAGCTTAAGACCTGATAGCAGGTTCCTAATTTCCGCGATAATTAGGTGGCGATTCCAAAACAGTTTTAAAGGTTTTTCTAACTTAATCTTTTTAACTTAATTCGCCCTTATGCAAGACGCCGAGCTGGGTCACCCCTCGATCCCGGGTTCCACACCCTCTTTTCCCTCTAATCTCACGGCTCAATATATATATTGGGGAGAAATTTTTCTTTCCAAAATATAACAACTTGTTGACCAAGAAATCAAAGTGTATCTTAACTCTTTTCTCTTGGTTTCCTTAGCTTTATAAAATAATGTAATATATATTACTAGTGTCATTATCATGGACCCACTATAATATATCATTAAATATAAATATCCATATATTTATAATTTGCTAATTAATTATAACAATTTATGCCTAATTAGCTTACATTATATTCAACAATTAAAAATAACATTTTATATTCAATTTACGAATTACATGTAATTCGTCTCAGCTAACATTATTTAATCCTTATTAAATGGCCGTATCATCCTCACACGAACTAACATTTTAGACAAAAACACTGACTAACCTTTTAGTCAATTAGTAAGGCATCAATATGATTATTTTCTCAAATAATCACATTTCTTAAACACATCCTTTAGGTGTGATTTTTAGGGACCAGTTGATCACCGCCATCTGTATGACAATAACGTCAAAATTATCTAGCAAGTCAACCGTTATCGATAAACGTTAATCAACTGATTATAATACAAAATGTAACCTGTGAACCTATAGAGGTTTATTCGTGTTATTGCACTAACTGTGGAGGACACTAGCTCCAACAATCTCCCACTTGCCCGTACAAGTGTATGTGCGATAACAGATTCTCATATCCCATAAATTTCTCCCACTCAATGTAAAACAATTTGCAAAGTCCGAATTTGCAAAGGTCGTATTTTACAAGTGATCAGTATCAGGAGTGGTTTCCCCGACTAGAGAGTAACTCAACTAATAAACGAATCTTTATTCGAGCATGGCCATGCATTTCAGTTACAGCTCCTCGAGTAGCCCCTGAGAAATAACATAACCTGATAAAGGTTGGATTTTTCCTTCAACTCGAATCTTACAGATACAAGCGCAGCATGAAATGACCCCCGTAAAAATCTACTTAGCCTCTTGTTACGGTCGACCATGAGAAAGAAACCAAAGTCACCCAAAAACTGCCTTAATCTCAAGAGACAGTCGATGGTCAAAAGAATCGACTCTAGGAACACTACGGATGTCCTATCCACGACCTGGCACCTAATGTTCTGAAACATTTAGGACTCCATAACGTTGTCACAAAAATGTCCTGCGCGGTGTCATTATAACCCGCATTTGTGATCGATCAGTCAACAGTTTGACTTATGGCTCGTTGAACCCACCATCAATCGACTTCACAATATAATTTTTAGAGTTATCAGCTCATGTAGGCGATTACGGACCAAAACAAATATAATGTAATTTAGTTCACTTTGTGGTGTTCAATGTTGTCTATACAACCCACATGAAAAACAAAATATGAAAACAATACGTTGATTTTATTAATAGTTTTATGGAAGAAGATACATATGTCTAATCCATATATAAAACAACTAATACAACTTAGGAACACGCTTAATTCCCATGGGAGTAACGTGCCCTTCATGCTTATCATATCTCAATGGTTAAGTGAGAGGATCTGCGACGTTATCATCCGTAGCAATCTTGTCTATCACTATCTCCTTTTGCTCCACGTAATCTCTGATCATGTGAACCTTTCGATGTACATGCCTAGATTTTTTGATGGACTTAGGCTCCTTAGCCTGGAAGATGGCACCACTATTATCACAATAGATGGTGATCGGGTCATCCGAACTAGGAACTACGGTTAGTCCCTGTAAGAACTGACGCATCCATATAGCTTCCTTAGCAGCCTCTGAAGCAGCATAGTACTCGGACTCAGTCGTAGAATCTGCTATAACACTTTGTTTGGAGCTTTTTCAGCTGACCGCAGCGCCATTAAGAGTAAATACGAATCTAGACTGAGATATCGAGTCCTCTCGATCCGTTTGGAAGCTGGCATCTGCGTAACCGATTGCGCATAGCTTAGTGTCACCTCCAAAAGTCAATACCCAGTCCTTAGTCATCTGTAGGTACTTAACGATATTCTTAACAGCTATCCAGTGTGCTTCACCTGGATTGCCTTGGTAACGACTTGTCATACTCAATGCATATGCCACGTCTGGACGTGTGCATATCATGGCATACATGATCGATCCTATAGCCGATGCATAGGGAATCCGACTTATGCGCTGCACCTCTTCCGATGTCTTTGGTGCCTGAGCTTTACGAAAATGCATCCTAGAAATCATAGGAAGGTTCCCCTTCTTGGAGTTGGTCATGCTGAACCTCTCAAGAATCTTATCTATATAAGACTCCTGACTGAGGGATAACATCCGTCGTGATCTATCTCTGTAGATACGGATCCCCAAAATTTTTTGTGCCTCTCCTAGATCTTTCATCTGGAAATGGTTCTTTAACCAAACTTTTACCGAAGTTAAGAGAGGTATGTCATTCTCGATCAAGAGTATGTCATCGACGTACAATATTAGAAATGCAATCTTGCTCCCTCTCGACTTGATATATAAGCATGGTTCCTCGACTCCGAGAAGCCGGCTCAAGTCCATATCTTGAACACTTGAACTTGCATACCTTCTTAGGATTTTTAGGATCAATGAAACCTTCGGGTTGCATCATGTACAACTCCTCCTCCAAATAACCGTTTAAGAAGGCGATTTACATATCCATTTGCCAAATTTCATAATCATGAAAAGCGGCAATCGCTAAGAGTATCCGAATGGAACGCAGCATGATTACAGGTGCAAAAATCTCATCATAGTGCAACCCTTGCACTTGAGTGAAACCTTTTGCCACTAGTCGTGCCTTGTATATATCTGGTTGTCCTTCTACAAAATGCTTTATCTTAAAAAGCCATTTGCACTGAAGAGGCCGAACCTTATCAGGTAAGTCAACCAGATCCCATACATGATTCTCATACATAGAGTCCATCTCGGATTGCATGGCTTCAAGCCATAGCATAGAGTCGGAACATGTCATGGCACCTTTATAGGTAGCGGGTTCGTTACTCTCTAGGAGTAAAACGTCATTTCTCTCATCCTCCTCGACCATACCAATGTATCTGTCTGGAGGAATGGAGACTCTACCCGACCTCCTGGGTTCCAAAGGAATATTAACCGCAGCCAATGATGAAAGAACAGTTTCCTCCATTGGTTGCTCGGTTGTTGGTTCTGGAATCTCCGACAGATCGAAGGTTCTACTACTTGTCTTATTCTCGAGAAACTCTTTCTCTAAGAACTTCGCACTAGCCGCAACAAAAACTCGGTGTTCGGTAGGCAAATAGAAGTAATGACCAAACATCCCTTTTGGATAACCAATAAAGTATGTCTTGACCGATCGCGAGCCGAGCTTATCCTCGTGTCTCCACTTGACATAAGCCTCGCAGCCCCAAACCCGAATAAAGGATAAATTAGGGACCGATTCCTTCCATAATTCATATGGAGTCTTGTCTACAGCTTTAGACGGACTTTGGTTAAGTATTAGAGTAGCTGACAAAAGAGCATATCCCCATAATGAGTCAGGTACAACCGTGTGACTCATCATGGATCGAACCATATCAAGTAATGTTCGATTTCTCCGTTCGGACACACCATTCAATTGTGGTGTTCCAGGTGGAGTTAACTGTTGCACTCACTACCCGAAAATTAAGCAAAAAAAACGCAAGAAACCCGTTTCAAATAAAAAATCCAACCGTTGTTTCTCTGGCCGTTATTTATAATAAAAAACAACGCAAAAAAAATATACGAAACCGTTATTTATACTAAAAATAAGATTTTCTAAAAATTTCAAAGTTTACATTAAAAAAAACGGTTTTTTTAAAAAAACCGTTGTTTTTAATAATTAAAAAAAACGGTTTTTTTAAAAAACCGTTATTTTTAATTATTAAAAAAAACGGCTTATTGAAAAAACCGTTTTTTTTAATTATTAAAAACATTGGTTTTTTAAAAAAACCGTTATTTTTAATTATTAAAAACAACGGTTTTTTTAAAAAAACCGTTTTAAAAAATTCAATTTTTTTATAAAAAAAAAAAAATTACGAAATTGCTATAATTACATATAAATTATCAAAATACAAACAATTTATATAAATTATCAAAATACAATTAATATAAATTATCAAAATACAATTAATATAAATTATCAAAATACAATAATATAAATTATCAAAATACAATTATATAAATCGTTTATAAAAGCTAAGATATTTGCCTTTTTATATAGCTAAATACAAAATACAATAATATAAATTATCAAAATACAATTACATATTCTATTTATGCCCAAACATTAACATACAACAAGAACAAGAAGAACAAGAACAACAAGAACAACAAGAACAAGAAGAACAAGAACAACAACAACAACATACAACAACAACAACATACAACAACAACAAAAACGTAACAACAACAACAAACAAAACACGACCGTAACAACGGCATTCAAACGCATGCACACACACACACATACATACACACATACCTACATACAAACAACATACATACATACAACATACTCTCATATACACATACATATCAAACAAAAAAACGAAATTAGGAAAAAGAATGAAGAGTACATAAAACGAATGAAAAACGAACCTTTTTAAGGAATATAAATTATGGCTTAGCAAACTTCGAACAAAGTATACTTTAAACTTAAATTAAAAATTGAACAATATTGAAACTAATCTAAATGAGAGGTTGTTTAGAATAAAATTAGATTAAAGAATCCGAATGAAAAAAAAAATGAGAGGTTGTTTAGAATAAAATTAGATTAAAGAATCCGAATGAAAAAAAAAAATGAGAGGTTGTTTAGAATAAAATTAGATTAAAGAATCCGAATGAAAAAAAAAAATGAAGTAGAAGAGAGTGTTTGATTATGAATAAGACTCAAAAATAAGAAGCAGTAAAAAAAAATATAGTCCGGCAAAAATAAAAAAACGTTTGATCTTCCTAGCAGCGCCAAATTTTAATTTTAAAAAAATTTAAAACATAAAAAAAAACGGTTTTTTTAAAAAAACCGTTTTTAATAATATTAAAAAAACCGTTTTTTTTAATCAAGCGCCAAATTTTAATTTTAAAAAAATTTAAAACATAAAAAAAACGGTTTTTAGGTATAAAAACCGTTTTTAATAATTATTAAATAAAACGGTTTTTTTAAAAAAACCGTTTTTTTTAATCAAGCGCCAAATTTTAATTTTAAAAAAATTTAAAACATAAAAAAAACGGTTTTTAGGTATAAAAACCGTTTTTAAAAATTAACAAAAACAACGGTTTAATTGTAATAACCGTTTTTTTTAATGATAATTAAATATAACGCTTTTTTAATTACGTAACCGTTATTTAAAGTCTAACTAAAAACAACACATTTTAATAAAAACCGTTATTAATATCCTTCCCGTTGTTTTTAATGATTTTTTCGTTGTTTTTAGTGATGAGTTTGATTTGGCGCCTATAATTTTTACAACGGAAATTTTAATTGCGTTGTTTATAATATTATAAACAACGGAAAGGCTAATTTGTGTTGTTTTTGCTCCGTTGTTTTTGCTCTGATTTGTAGTAGTGACTATTCCACAGTCTTTAAGGTGTTGATCAAACCCATTCGAGAGATATTCGCCACCACGATCTGAACGCAGTGCTTTAATCTTTCTATCCAGTTGGTTTTCAACCTTCTTCCGGAATTCCTTGAACTTTTCAAAGGACTCACTTTTATGTTTCATTAAGTAGACATAACCATATCTACTCAAATCGTCCGTAAAAGTGATAAAATACCTATAGCCATCTCTAGCGTTGATTGACATAGGTCCACACACATCACTATGTATGAGTCCTAATAGGTCAGCAGCGCGCATTCCAACACCTTTGATGGAAATTCGAGTCATTTTGCCTATGAGACATGATTCACACGTGCCGAAAGATTCATAGTCAAATGGTGAGATACACCCATTATCAATGAGTTTTTTCACGCGTTGTTCATTTATGTGTCTCATACGGCAATGCCATAGATAGGTTTGATCTTTGTCACTAACCTTTGCTTTGTTATTATTCACATGCAATATATTTGTGGTTTGATCTAAAACATAAATCTCATTTATAGAAACTACTTTGCCATATATCCTATCGTTTAAAGAGAAAATGCAACTATTATCCTTTATTGTAAACGAAAATCCATCTTTATCAAGTATGGAAACAGAAATAATGTTTTTAGATAAACTGGGTACATAGTAACAATTATTCAGAAATAACTCAAATCCACTCGGGAGTTGGATTACATATGTTCCCACTGAAACAGCAGCAACTCTTGTCCATTCCCCACACGCAGGTCCACATCACCCCTTGCGAGAGTTGTGATGTTTCTTAGGCCCTGCAAATGATTACACAGATGAGACCCACAACCAGTATCAAGTACCCAAGTTCCGAAACTTGCATGGTTAATCTCAATCATATGAATAAAAGATGACATACCAACAAGAGTGACGCGACCTGTTTTAATGTCTTCAGCATACACGGGACAGTTCCGCCACCAATGCCCAGTCCTGTGGCAATGGTGGCACTCCATGCTTTCTTTGCTCTTTATCTTGCCTTGTGAGCAACCGCTAGACTCATCAGGCCCACTCTTGGCATTTCCTGACTTCTTGAACTTTGGCTTCCCTACAGCTAGGTTGGCCTGAGCCTGGCCCTTACCCTTGCCCTTGTTTTCAACCATGAGAACATCCTGCTTCAAGCTCCCACTCAATTTCAGATCATTCTCGGTCTGTACGAGAAGCGAGTGGAGCTCATGAAGACTTTTCTTCATGTCATTCATATAATAATTTGCCCTAGAAAGGGCAAAACCATCATGAAGTGAATGAAATACACGATCAATGATGATCTTCTCATCGATTTTGAAACCAAGTGCCTCTACTCTCTTGACATTCTTGATCATGTCAAGAAGGTGTACTCATAACCGGTTGGCCCTTCTGTAGTTTCGCCTCAAAGAAGCGACAGGTATACTCATAACTAATAATTCTCGGTGCTTTCGAGAATTCCTTAGAAAGAGTGGTGAAAATCTTATTTGCACCTTGGGCAATGAACCTCTTTTTCAAATTGGATTCCATTGAATAGATGAGTAAGTTTGTTATCGCACCCGCCTCCATCACGAATTCACTATAAGCAAGCGTTGCATTGACTCCTGCATCCGGACCTGGGTTAGGCGGTAGCGGCTCAATCAAGTACTTGAGCTTATCGTCAGCAATGGCAGCATTCCGTAATGCCACCTCCCAATCTGCAAAGTTGGACCCATTATTCTTCAGTCGAGTAGACTGATTCATATTGTCCATAAATATCTTAAGCCAGAATTCACGTCCGAGCGTGGCACTTGGCATTGGGTCGTCTGTACTTCCAGCCATTTGTTATTTAGCAGTTATATCTGTATATAATGAATTCAAATACTGTAAAAAGAAGAAATAAATATAATAAGAATTCATCGTTTTAAATTTAAGTCTTAATGCAAAACTGTTTAACACGATGACTTATGCATTCATACAATTGACCTCCCTCAAGAATTATATAAATGATCCCAATACTCAATTTCTGTAAATTGATAAGCCAACCTCTTAGCCAATTCTACCTTTAGAATTCTCGGTCGATAAATTTCTGTAAATTCTATCTTTTAGTCCACTATAATCACGAGATATTACTCGGACTACAATGTTGAGGTAAAATAGGTCAACACTCACTACTTACCCAACGTAGAAGGGGTCATATGGAAAGTAAGGTCCTATATGCCTACCGACGAAGAAGGGGTTCATAGTAGTTTTCCCTATAAAGACTAATCTCAATTTTAGTTTTAGAGGAAGATCCCATCATCTTTTTAAATTCATTTTAAGTGAACAAAAGTCTAGCAATATGAGAATGATTTAAACTAAGGTGATGGCCTTATAAACGAGTGACATCGGTATGTCCATAATGAAAATGCAAACTATATGAATCATTTTTCATGCAATTTTAGGTGGTTTGGTTTAGGCGGAATATGATGCAACTATCTAACATGCAAACATAGCAACAAGAATGGAAAAATAAAACGCAAAATAAAAACACCTAGTGTGGCCTATCTACCAGAATAAACAAAAATACAAGTTGGAATCCATCCTTGGACCCTTAAAGCTTGTCTTGATGTTCCATCTTGGTCTATATTGGGAGTGAGCCATCCGATCTCCATCTTGAATCTTCTCAAATCAATATCAATATCAATATCAATATCAATATCAATCAATATCAATATATAATATTAAAAAGAAAACTTTTTCTCAATATATTCTTCAAAATGTGTTTTGAATGTGTTAACAAGAGGATGCCACCTCACCAAAAACCCCAATTTTCAATGCCACGTCATATCCCCCAAATTCATCCCACCTATCCAAAAGCTCTCCGTCTTTTCTACTTCCTCAGGCAACGGTTTCAACAAAACAAATCAATAGACGGAATGTGAAAAATCCAATCACTTGATTACGGTAATCAATTGAAAATCCCTATAAGAGTGATCCTTGATTTTACACCAACACCGCTCTTTGCACTTCGTCTTTATTCGATATTTCAAATCGCCCACCATCATCTATTCATGCTCGACATCATCAGTCAAACTTCATGACACCATCGACGTTCCATGCTCAGGTAATACGATTTTGTGCATAGTCGAATTTGTTAAAGTATATTTGCTATGTATAATTTACATTAGTTTCTTACCTTAATTTCTTGCTTGTGTACTCCGTATTTGTTTGTATTTCATCTATCAAAACTGTGTATCAGTTCAATTTATTATATTGAATTTAACTGTGTTTCTAATTTTGCTGCAATTTTTGTGTGCAGAATCTTTATTATTTGCTCAGTAAATCTGTTGTTAAGGCTACACCGTCGGTTCTTCGGTGCTATGAAAATAAAGTTGAGCTCAACAGGTTGTAATTTGTTATGTTAATGTTTTTGTTTGTATTTATTCTGAATGCATTGTGTGTTGTTTTAATTTTCTCAAGCTTGATTTGTGAAAAGTATTTTTGTGTCAAGTACGAATCTATGATGAAATTATTAGCTTATATCTAGGCGTTAAGCAATGTTTAAGGTTGAAAGTCCACATAAATTATTACTTCATATTGAACGGTCTTAGGCTTTCAGAAGTTTGACAAAGTTGTGTGTTATGTTGACACAAATTTGGTCAGTATGAATTAACATGAGTGTTAAAAAATAAAATGTAATGAAAATGACACCATCGTTGTTCCATCGATTCATGCTCGACATTGTCGTTATAATGAAAATGATTTGGGCTAATCTTTCTCGACGTCATTAAAATGGAATTTCAAATAGATTATGTCAGTAGAATAAGTGTTGCTTAATGCATAGAAATGGGTGGGCTAATAGCATTGTTTTTACGGTACCTATTATATAGAAAGTATGTACATCTATTTGATATTAATCAAGTCTCTATTCAAATCAAATGCAAAACATAATTAACCATGAAAATTGCATATTTTTTTGAATTGTTCAAATCTAAGAAGAAACGATGGAAATAGATTAAGAAATTGATGATAAGAGATATTGAAGATCGTGAAAAGGTTGGATCCTTTTTGGTTTTTCGCTGAAATACTTTGATCACCAACGATATCAAGTTCAAGCCTTAAATTGGATTCATTTTTAATAATGTCTTCGTGGATAAAACAGAAGATGGTTATAGGAACAGAAATTGTCTTGGTATAATAATTTTGGTCTACATTTGGGTCAACAAAGTCACGAGGTTATGACGATACAGTATTATATTAAGTATGGTTAAGGACAGTGAGAGTCATTAATTCGTTAAACACTTAAACATACTATTTCCAAACAATGAAACAAAAATTGGCTATGAATATGCATTCTAAATATCTCACATTTCCCTGTTTTAAAAGTAAATCTTCAGAAAATAAATAAATAATATTCTTATAATTTATATGGATGTTCCATTGATTTATTTTCAATAAATTTTCCTAAGAATTATGGTGTTTCTCAAACTAATTTTTGATCAGTCTATTTTTGTCAGTGAATTGCTTTTATTATGTAAGATCCATCTTTTTAGAGATTTTGAGGTAGTTTTATACTGAACCTTAGGTGATTCATCTTTGACACCTAATGGTATGTAATTTTGGTGTTGGCAGGAAGTGCATTGTATTTGTGTAATATTGATAGAATTATCAGTGAAAAAATTGGGTCTCGCCTAAAGCAAGAGTGTATATAGTCGATGCCTCTATCATAGTGTATTGCGTCTACCTCTTCTCATGCACTAGCAATTGTTGCTAGGAAGAATCTAATTAATTCATAACTCCCAAATCAATTTATTGCTGCAATCACTTCACTTTAGAAATGAAATCTCAATCGACGATCTTGTATATTCATTCGGTCACTTTACGATAATATTTCAGGATCTCTAAACAAAGTTCCGAGGATTGCAAAACTGGAGGTGTCGTTGGGGAAAGTAACATGTGAACTCTTCACAATTTGTCCAGTCAAGGTGAGTTATCGAGATCCTTCTAAAACAACAGAGATAGTAAACCATATTACCAGTGTCGCGTTGGGTTAATCAATACTCACATATTTGGTATCACGTTATGACTATTTTTCAGAATTGATTTGAATTAACTATACATTAGCGATAAAACATTTGTATAGCATATGCGTAAATCTTATTTATATCAAGGTTTCTAATAAGATAGGCAACCATGGTTTCTATAATATTTAGTTTTTTTCTTTGTTTTACCGTGAGTCTGAAATAATCAACTATTATTCTCAAAATTATATCAAAATTGGATCGTATGTTGTAATTAAAGAATACCAAGCTACAAAAGTTGAAACTCTCTTCAATCAAAGCTAAGAACCAGGGAATCTCTACCATTAGTTGTATGTATTTTTCAATTAGGTCTTCAAAATTCAATTAGTGAGCTTTTAATAGACATTACATTCACTAAGCTCTTATTATTTAAGATATTTTTTTGGCTCAATTCATAAGTTTTGTAATAATATGTCTGGGTTACCTTATAAATTGTCAAAAGTATCTGTTTGTACGCAATACAAGTCTTGTAATTGTATTGGTTTAGGTATAGTTTCTTTGGTCTCATAACAAATCTATTGAGTCGAGACAAGAATTGATGGTAATTTATCCCTGTCATACAATATTACATTTCCTCTAGGTAGTATGATTTTTTGTTGGGTAGACATATTATGTTTAGAATATGTTTGACGATTACAGGAATAATCGCTATAGGCGGCTTTTCATAATGTTATTAAACAGTTCTTCTCGCATTGTCACAAATAAAACTCCACAATGCCTAGAGTAGGTATCTAGGTTTCGAAACATCAGAGCTTTTTAGCAACATGTTGTTTTTTGGATTTATATGTTGGAAATTGAGCTCATTTGTTGATGTAAATCTTAAATTAGTGTCTAACTTTCAAGAATCAATTGCAGTTTGGAAATATTAATTCCCCCTTTTAAATTTTGATCTAAATCGTGTTGATGTGTTGTACGTTGTTACCATCATAGTGTTGTTGTTGCTGTCAATGTGTACTGTTATTGTTGTTGCTGCCCACTGCTATTGCTGTTGTTGCGCACTACTATTGTTGTCTCTGCATTGTTGTTCATTTTGTTATCTCGGCAGTGTTGTTGCTGTTGTTGCAAGTTGTTATTCCCGTTTGTGTTGTCGGCATGTTACTGTCGTTGCAACTAATTGTGTTGTAGATGTCACAATGCTCTTTTTGCTGTCGTTGCACGTTGCTTTTGTTATTATTTTTCAGTTGTGGTGTATTGATTTAAAAAAAAAACTCAAAATCTTTATGCATCTGTTAAAAGTTAAAACTTAGGTCTTATATTCGTTATTACTCAATTAACCCCCACTTTATCAATTAAGAAATCTTTTCAAGTTCACTTAGTAACTGCAATGTGTATTAACATCTGCAATGTGTATTAACATAATTTGTGTGTATTTTTAAGATCTTTGGTGAGACCGTGTATTGTTCCTTTCTTATCGACTTCAAACTGACAGAAATTTGGTTTTTGCATTTTACGCTTAAGCTATCTTTCCAGATGAGTCTTAAAGCCAAGTTCGTGGTGTTACTTTCTTCGATAATAAATGAGTCTATATGTGTAACTTGCTTCGGTTTCGCTGAATTGGTTCACTACATGTATGGTCTGGATTTGCCCGCTTAACAGTTAAAAGATACGTTGTTGTGATATTTTGGCATTTGTGCCGCAATTCATCGAAGTACAAACCATGGTTTCCCCAATAGCGCATGCACGTCGTAGTTTATACTATCTCATGACTGACATGCCCGAAGAATCTCTCAACGATATAGTACAAGCACATGTTATATTTGCTATATTACAAGCAGTCGCTTTGTTTGCGCTTAGACGAGAGAATGCAACTCCACTTGCTATACAAGATGCATCGTCACTTGCTATACAAGATGCATTGTCCCTAAAAATAAATGATACGGAACACGATTTCAGTATTTCGTCATCATTCATTCTTCCTCCTAATTCTTGCGTGTGATAATTCTCGAAAAGGTTTTCTCAAAGAACTATTTATCGCATTCATTCTTTGAATTTGACGATGTTAGTTTTTAAGTCTCTCTTTGTTGAATTCTTGAATTTGTTTAGTTTAGTTGTTGTCATTTTGTGAAATTTGGTGAATTTGCACAATTCTTTTGCGCAGGCTAGATTAATAATGTACGGTCATTCGATCTCCCTTGCATTTTTTTTTCTCAATTTTGTTTCAAATTTCCTACGCACTATGAGTTTCTTTCAGCTTCAACTAAAATTAGTTGTAGCTATGGTTTCTTTCAGATAAATAACTTTAGTCCTTTTCGGATTTTCTCGAGTGTACCTGACTGAATTGTGTGACAAGTATTCCGTCTACTAAATAAATCAACACCAGACTACAATTTCATAAGAACCACCAAAAACAGGCTCGAAACAGAATTTACAAACGCACCGTGGATTGCACGGGTCGCATCACTAGTTACAATTAAAATTACAAATGCAAACCTATTTACATTCTCACTCAAAAATAATTTCAAAAATTAAAATTACAAGAGGGGAGATACGAGATCTCAATATACAACCAAGACTATATTTCCATCATTACAAGCCAATCGTTATCGATAAACGTTCATCAACCGATTATAATACAAAATGTACCCTGTGAACCTATAGAGGTTTATTCGTGTTATTGCACTAACTGTGGAGGACACTAGCTCCAACATTTCGGTAGTTTACAAAAGGGTTATAAATAGAAATAGTAATTTTCTATTAAAAAGTAATGTTTTAATAATAAAACAAAATGATTAAACATTTAAATAAAAATTTGAGAAGTTAAGTTTACTTTACAAAAAGAATGGAAGAGGATAAGATGGCTTAGTCACCACCTTTTGATCGGACACTTTTGGCCTTGATTTGCGTGTTTGGAATCGTTGACTTGAATTTCAAAGTCGAGAAAGATATAAGGGTACGGTCCATTTTTATTTGAAAATGAAAAATGTTCGAAATTAAATTTTATGAATTAAAGGTTTTACTTTTATTTTTATGAATAGTTAACTTGACTTAACCTTTTTGAAATTTGAAAGACGATATTAGTCTTGTGGTTGATTTTTATAAAATTTTGAATTGTGTTTCTTTTTGAATTCTAAAGATAATATATTTTATTTTAATTTTCAATAATTTTAAATTTGGATTTAAGAAATTTAGTATTATTTGGCGGAAAAAATTTAGACGCATTTTTATTATAAGGAAAAGGATGAATTTAATTTAAGGAATTAAATTCTTTTATAATATTGTGTTAAAATAACACGGGGTGTTACAACTAAATCCGGTTTGCATGGTTTACATGGGTAAAACATGATATGGAAGATTAGTTCTCGCTCTAAGGAAATTCGTCGCTATGATTCCTATATTTTGTCTCTCATTATATTGGACCAAGTGAGAGAAAAAAGACGGTTAAATCTTGAGATTTAACCGTCTTTCTTTATGAACTTAATAGAAAGACGGTTAAATTTCATGATTTAACCGTCTTTTTATTCTGTTCACCCTCACTATTTCCATAATCACCTACTACAATTTGATGACAAGACTATAGTATATATGGGGGTGATTTTTTATTTGTTTTGGTCACTGAACCTGCTTTCCATTATGAAAATAATACACTATCTATTTTGTGAGAAGGAGGGTTTGTAACCACTAAATTACTACGGTTACGGAGTTATTAGGCAAGTTAGATCTGAATATTATTATCAATATTATTATTGGGGGTCTTCTTTATTATCTATCTAATATATATATATAAAGTCGAAACCATAGTCTCTATGGTCGACATTTGTCACAATATAATTGGTCTAAAAAAATTAAAATTAATATTATTTATAATTCTACTATTGCTATATTTTAGATGAAAAAATATTAACATATCTAATTTGAAATATAATACTATATCTACAATTGAAGTCTTTGCAATATTAAAACTTTCCAAAAAAATTTAACTGTAGATTTTTTAATTGTGAAAAAGATAATAATTTGAAAATAAGCAATTATTTGACACATAATTACCTTATTTAATTAAAATACCTTAGATAATTTTTAGGTAAGTATTCATTCTTTTTTGTATATATATATATTTAAATCAAAAACTTTAGCTAGATATTCCTAGGTATAGTACTCTATTAAATAGTTTTAGTTTATTATGTTTTAATTATGATTAAGATTGTGTTAAATCTATTTTTTACAGTATATTTTATAAAAGTGTTTAAATTTGAACAATATTATTTCTTAACTACCATATTTGGTACCTAAACATAGCTTGCTTAAATTCATGCTGATGCTTTTTTCTTTGTATGTTGTAGATTTATATATTTTACGTTCAAGATTTGAAGTTTTTATTGAAGAAGGTTGAATAACAAAACTAATGAATATGTAAACATGAAAGGTAAAAGGTATGTACAATATTTATCAATTATCTTATTTTCAAATCAAGTTATTAAATATGGTTGTATAATAATATCTGTAATGCTTAATGCATAATCTTTTAGTTATTTTAGTCGTATTAAGTTTTGATTTGATTGTTCATTTCAATTTGTATGAGAACATATGCTAATTAATGATAGGATGAAGTTTGGCTTAATGACAAAATTTCAATCACTTTACTACCCTATTTTAATGTAACAAAAAGTGAAGATGTAACTGTGGCACTATGGATTATATCTTTATAATTTGGTTGGTAACCTTAATTTATTATTCACATGACCTCATTTTTCCAAAAATAATATAAGTTGAGCAATAGTTTTGAATATTTTTATATACTTATTATTCACATTTTTTGTATTAAATACCATATAAAATTGTATCATAATTTTTAAATATATAAATTAGACAAATATACACCAGATATATTTTATTAAAAAAATTAAATGATAATGATTGAAAATATATATTAATATTATTTATAATTCTATTACTTATAGAATTCTCGATGAAAATAATTAACATATGTAATTTAAAATATAGTAAGAATCTACAATTATAATTCTTAAAATATTAGGATACCAAAATTGAATAATATACATACATATTGTTACTTATTTAATTTAATAAATAAGTTAAGGAAAATAGTAAAAAGAAAAAATAAGTAAGTGTAATTTTAAAATATATAGAATAAGCAAAACAAATATGATAATTCATAGAATCCTTAAAATATTAGTGTCGTAGTAAATTTGTTTTTTAATTTATTGTCATAATTTTATCATATTCAGAAATTTTAAAATTAGTACAAAAACATATAATAATTAAAAGGATAAAGTATAGAAAATAATTCAATTAAAAATGTTTGTTTTTAAAAATAGAAACTTGATAATATTTAATTTGCATGAGTAATAATAGTGAAATTGATAGTGGTAAATTAAAACTATAATTGTACGTAATTACAAGTAATAAAAGCGGTGGTAGTGAATATAATAATAATAACGAGAATAAAGAAATTAATAATAGTATTGCGAGAGTAGAGAATATACTTTTATTATTTGATAGGTACTCTTCATAAATCATAATTCAAATGAACAATATTTTCAATAAAATACAAACGGAGTAATACATTTGAATTTTTTACAGACTTAGTATTTACGAGTACTTTTTAGAAAAATTGTTATATTAAATACCATATAAAATTGTACCGGTAAAAATATAAATTAGACAAATATACCTAAATCATATTTTATACATTTTTTTTAAAAGATAATGATAGATGGCCCGGGCGGGGCCGGACATGCAAACTAGTTATTTCTTATTATTGAAGACTATATTAATTAATTTATAAGCAATGGCTGGAGGTATGTCTCAATCCTTTAATCGCTTCCGCATATTAATCTCAGAATTATGTTTCATTTGTATGAGATTATATTTATAAGTTTTACAAGTTAAACCTGCTTGACTGAATGCTTGAGTTAAGTTTGCGTACAGGTACTGTTTGGCACGTGCGTGAGGAGCTATAGCGTCCTTGTTATGAGTTGGTTCACGTTAAACCAAGTTTTTATGTTCATGATATAATAAAATAAAAAATTGTATTTCTTTCAGGATAAACATATTCGCGAAATCTTGTATCAAATCATTTAGCATGTGAGTGTTTTTTTTTTTTTTTTTTTTTTTTATTAATATTTTTTTTTTACTAGCAAAAAAACATATTCCCTTCGTCCCGGTGATTTGTTTACACTTTCCATTTTGGAGTGTACGGGTCATTTGTTTACACTTTCCATAAATGGTCATGGGTACCCCATGTGGGAGGTGGACCCCTTCTCCCGTAACCAATTACATTTCATAATTTTAAGCAAGCGGGACCCCCTTTGCACTTATATTATTATTTTATTAGTTTCTTCTCTACCTCTCTTCTCACATCGATAAATGTGTATAAAGTAAACATAAACAAATCACCGAGACGGAGGGAGTAGTATATTTATAACGGTCTGTATAAATCTTGCCTTGAAATGTACTTCCTCCATTTCAATCAATTCTATACATTTAATTAAAATATATCTCACATATATTCAACCAATGCACATAATTGGTTGCAATGGAGGGAATAATTGTCACTTTTACCATTTTTTTTATAATAATAATAATAAGTCATTAACAAAACAGCAAATGACAATTACAACAAATATGTTAAACTGAAAAACAATTCTAACGATAATTAAAGTACAAATTTCTCTTATAGAATGAAAGATCTCAATCTCTAATTTGACAATTCGGCATAAACTCGTATCGATATCTCCACAAAGCCTTCGAGGGATCTTTAAATTTGAATAACCATGGTAGAGAAACCGCTTTGCTCAGTTATTGATTGTTGACAATTAACGTGTATCCATTGAATAATCATTCAATGAGTTATCAGAATCATTATGTTGATAAACAAAGAAACATATAAACACCCTATAAAAAGATAACGAAGGAATCTTACCAATAGGAACTGAAAAGTACGTCTCAACAAATGAGAGACTTTTACTATGACAACAATAGAATAACATATAAAATTAAAGATTAATTAAGTTTTGGAGTTTACTATCGACTAATGAATGTCATTGGTAGTCCCGAATTTTTAATAGGAAAAAGGTTTGTTTTTTTTTTTTTTTTTTTTTTTTTTTTTTGGAGAAAGAGGAGGAAGGGGACTAGGGTTTTTCGGGGGAGTATTTCAATTTAAGTGTTGTCACTTTTACTTGATTCTCTTTGACTTGATTGGCTTTCTACCTACAAATTTGGTAGATTGACATACACGCAAAAAAGCATAAATAAATTGAATAGAAGGGACAACAACTATTACTACACACTTTTTGCACTTTATACTCAGATTGCATATAAATTTTGCGTAAATCACCGTTTCATTTCGCAAATTTCGCTACACTTGTAGCACTGCGAGATTTACGTAGCTAAACTGAATTTTTTAACTTTTTTAATTTTTTTTTTCAGTCAAATTACAGAGTTAATATACCTACTATACATGTGTGAGTCAGGCCTTAAAATAAATTATTGTAATTCTGTTTCATTTATACTCGATTATATAACTTTTGTATCATTTAAGTAACAATTATGATTAATTGTTCATTAAATTTTTTTCAGTATCCTATTTGTTTTATATTTTTGTATCCTTTTAACTGTAATTTGTGCCTTTATCTCGCATCAATTTAATGTGAGTTTTATCTCACAAGAGAATTACTGCTTACTTTAAGTCTACTTTGGAACTTTTAGGACTAATTTTACAAAAGTGAAAAATTAGAATATTAATAAATCAAATAAAACAAAAATATTACTCGTAACAAATACGTTTCTATTTCAATATTTACTAAATGAATAGATGCTAGGGTAACTAAACGCGCTTTATCTATCTAAAGACGTAATGTTCATCTTTTGATTGTAAGAATTTACAAAATATAACATATTTTTTGTATAACATATAGTACTTATTTCGATTCATCTGGTTACTATCATTTGCTTTTGGCACAATTACTAAGGAATTGTTAGATAGATCGTGAGTTTTCACCTTTTGTTTTATTTTAGAGTAAAAAAGAAACTTAAAATAAAAATGATAAAAGTTGCAAGAGCATCCTAAAAGAAAGTATGATAAAACCAGGAGAATGAGAGGAAGTATAAATTTGAACTAAATTACGAAAAATTAAATTAGCCTAACCTTACAATCTTGAATAGCTTGATCACAATACGTATTTGGCAGTACAAATAACCGGTGTAATAGACCCTTTTTTAGATAAAACAATGAACATAATACTTCTTTGACCAAGTATAACATAAATCCATAAAGTTATAGTAATATGATTAATTTTTAGCTTAGGATGCTTAAGACTACTAGTAGTTCAAACCACATGTGTCAATGATAGTAAAGTATAAAGCAACCAAACCATTGACATGTGATTTAGACAAATTAAGTTGTCCAACTACCAATCACTTAATCAACAACATAAATAAATATGATGAAAGACTTCAGAAAATCCTCACTCGTTTTGACAGCTGGGTAAAGTAAACCATACACTATCCAAATATAGACTAGGATTTTGGTTAGGGAGAGCTATTTCAAAATGTTTTGGGAATTTTTTTGGGAAAAAGCAAAAAGTATTTTGATAAAGAAAAAAAGTACTTCCTCCATTCCATTTGATTCTATACATATTTCTTTTTTGGAAATTCCAATCAATTCTATACATTTCTATTTTGGTCCGTACTTTATTAAACTAAAAGACCAATATACCCTTCATCAATACCCCACCCAACCCACTTGCAATGTCCTTTTTTAAAGAATCAAGTAGGGGTAATTTGGTAATTCTATTGTCTACCCCACTTGATTTTCTTCTACCTTAATTACCGTGTTTTGGTCAAATGTATAGAACCAAACGGAATGGAAGAAGTATTTTGGTAAATTTTTGGGAAAATTGAAAAATGAAAGAATAGCAGATTAATTTGTAATGTTTGTGATTTAAGACATGTTTGTGTTTTGCGGTTACAAAAGTAAGGAGCCAAAAATTGATGACGCAAAAACCTGGTATGAGATAAAATTACGGGCTACTAAACCAAGATCTCTTTATTACTACTCTTGTAGGAACTACAAAGCTTGTGATTACAGCTTGTGTACTTAGCAAACTTTTTGTGGACAGCTAACGTAATTTGCTAATACAGTGCGTATGAGTTTTTGGGTATGAAACGTTTGTTTCAACTAAATTTAGTCGGTTCGTTATTTGACTCGTAAAATGGGATATAGCGATCTACTCGATTAACAACTTGATTTATGTGGTTATGGTGAAGCGTGTTGGTGGAAAAGAATGCAAGTAAATAAAGTGCACAAAGATAAATCGACACAAAGGATTTGGTGACGCGGAAAAACCCGAGAACGGGAAACTACCGCGGGGGGAATCTGAGTTCCATCTAACGTGCTCCACTAAATATTGTATGACAAGCAACAAATTACAATGAGTGATAATTATGTAATACTTCGTAATGTAGGGGTGCTCAGGTACTTTGGAGTATTTAACTGCAGGTGGATTGGAATGTAGATTATGGTAGTGCGTAATAAGAGATGTTGTAACCTCGCTAGAACGCTACTCATTACTTTATATAGGGCTGGAAAGCTGATTTTAGGGTTTGGTACCTACAGAGAGTCTTCAGGCACCTTTTTTTGGAGCTGCTGGCTACATTTGGGGAATTAGTTGCTGACTGGTTCTTTCTCTTTTCTGTTGTAAATTGTACCGTTATTTTGCCCTAAAGCCTTGGGCTTGCTCATATCTTCAGCCCAATACTCTTCATTTGTAATGGATGTTGGCCCAAGTGGCCCTTTTCTATTAGTAGACCATTTTTGGCCCAAACAATAGCCCTAGATTTCTTTGCCTTCCTGAGCAAGGATGGTAAGAAATCTCTCCTATTCAGGTCTATCTTCATGCCTTGCTTAGGATGTCTTTGTCTTGCTGAGGTTGTCTTTGTCTCACTGAGGGTGACTGAACTTCGCCGTATTTCTGCTCGGCTCAGACTGTGCCACGTGTCGCGATCTGAGAGCCCCTTAAAAAGACAAATGATGATGACTAATTTGTCCTTCCATTAATTACACGCTTGCATTTGAACTACCCTCACGCTTTCTACTCTTACTCAACTACCTCCTCTATAAATAAGGTCGTCTCACCCTGCTTAAAAGATTTTTAGAAACCTTACACCCTTTGGTCGTTTAGATCTTCAGGGCGTTTTTCTACTTCTTCTAGGTAATTCTTGTGCTTTGCTTCTTTTTTCCTTTTCCAATGTCGAGTGAGTCTTCTTCATCTCTTTCTTCAGGTGGGTGAGAAGTCGGTTTTAGTATAGGTTAGTATGATGATTTTGAGCTCATTTAGTGAGGTTTTGCTGTGGTTTTATAAAGGTTTTGCGATTTGTGATCAATTGCCCACTATTTGGATGTCGCGAAGATTTATCGTGTTTTGTTTGTATTATGACGTTCACGAGACTTGGTCGGGATGAGGAGCGAGCTTGGATAAAGAGTTGGTGGATGTGGCGACCTAAGGCGCGTGCAACATGCAGAAGAAGTGAAGCAGAACAGAAAAAAGCGGCAGAAAAAAGGCGCGACCTGGGCGCGGTTGAGGCGTGACTCAAGCACGAGCGACACGCGAGTGACACGCGGATGAGGCGCGAGCGAGCCGGTCGCGTGTCCTGCTCAATTTTCGCCGGATTTTTATTTTAATCTTTTAGGAAAATATACTATTATTAGTTTTTAGACTTAACCTAGTTTATTATCTTTTTCCGTCTATCTTTCATTAGTTTTAGTTTGAAGAATTTTCCCAAAAACTTGAGAAGTGATTTAGGAGATTATGCGTAGCTAAACTTTTAATTCTTGATTCAAAACGATTGAGGCGACGATAATTCAACCGTGAGATTATTGTTAATCTCTTAACCTTCTTGTGAGTATTATCTAATTTTCTTGTTATAATTGTTGGTTAACCCTAATTTTGATTAGTGCGTACGACTAATTAGGATTGTTGTTAATCTATTTGCTAGATTTGATTATTGGCTCCGTTTGTCGTACTCAGTTTGTCGTGAATTGACCATAAAAGGGATTGAATTTGTGACTCGAGTATTAACAGCGTTGTTAGTATTAGTTATCTTTATTGTTTCTCGCTCTATTTCTTCTTTTGATTTGAACTTGTTTCGCGTGACTCGAGTTAATCATAGAAAGAGTAATAAGGGCATCTGTTTTAACCTAATTGCTAAGTTAAGAGGGAAATTTATAGTTAGTGTAATTGAACTACATTGATTGTCACAATAAAGTGCTCAAGTGAAGTTAATTGATTATTTTCTGTGATCGGCTACATTATCGTTCGTGGATTTCTGTTTGAGTCAAGACCCTTCTCATACTTGTTTTCACCCATCTTTTTATTATTGCTTTTACATTAATTAGTTATTCTAGTTCTCACTAAACCAACCCCCCCCCCCCCCCCCCCCTCCAAAACCTGTTATTGTCATTTAATTATTTTGTGTTATTGCACTCATTTACGCTTTACTCTTTTTCAATTAGTGTTTTTCCCGTTGGATCAACCCTTACTTCCATTTTTTACTACTTTTTTTTTTGTTATATAGGATTTAAGTGATTAAATATTTAATTTGCGGCATGCGACTTTTAGCCCGTCAAATTTGGCGCCGTTGCCGGGGAACTAGGCATTAATTGTTTTCATTGTTTTAGTGTAGGTGTATGCATGATACGTGTTATTTATATAGATCATTTGCCCTCGGTTTGGTCGCATTTAGCTTGCATTTATTCGAGTTCATTATTATTTTAGGAGCTATTTGCTATATATTGCGGTACTGTTGTTCTTCGTTTATATTTTGCAGGTTTTGGCGGTCCTGAGCCGAAACCTGAGTCGAGTGGAGCATTTCAAGTACCGGGACTACGAGACCAAGCTCGAGCTTATACGGAAGCTCGGGAAACGAATAAAAGACGCAAAAAGATTAAAGCCCAAGAGAAAGACGAAGCCCAAATGAATAAAGAAGAGCCGACCCAAGTGAAGAGGGCCTAGGTCAAGCCAGGCCCGTAGAAGGCCATTTGAAGTGGGAATTTTTGTCGGGTTTGATTTTAATCCGAGTGGTTTATGGAAATTATGTATAAATACTCTTAGGACGTGATTTAAACAGGGATGCTTGATTTTTCTGTTTTAAGTTAGGTTAAAGTTACTGCTTAGCTTTGTTTCTCTCTTTTTACATAACTCTCAATAATTAGTTAATCTCAAGATCAATACTTTGTGATTCAAGATTTATTTCAGGTTTAATTTCAATTGTTATTATTCCATTCATCATGTTTAATTATTATTATTATTATTGTTTTGTCTGCCCTTTAATTATGAGTAGCTAATTCCCCAATTAGGGTTTAGGGTGATTTGTGATATTTGGTTCAGGAACATGTTTTAATTGCTTAATTGATTGAACTTGTGCAAGTTGACTTCTTCCTACGCGTTTTTATTATCAATTGAATTTAGGGACGCCTTAATTGAATTGAACTTAGGTTGTTTTAATTTAAGAGCGAAAGCCGAATTAAAACTAGACTTACGCGTATTTGATAGGTTGAGTTTAGTAAGTTGAGAGAGCCTGCTAAATTTGCTTAAGGTTAATATTGACTCGAGAGAGCGTATTCTTAAATCTAGTCACTTGCATAGCTTCAATTGATTGTTATTTCCTTTTAAGTTGAGTTCCTGAATCGATGTCACATTGATCCGATGCCCTAATCTTTCTCCTATATATCTTTTACTCCTTTTTACTTATTGTTCTTAGTTTAGTCTACCTTTACACACCGATTTTGTTACCTTAGGAATAGCCTAGATTAGCTCAAACCTTTTAACTGCACCTTCTCTCTGTGGATCTCGACCCTACTTGCCACAAGCTACCCAGTTAGTTGTTTTTAGCTATAGGTTTATTTTTGATAGGCGACTACGACTTAGCCTCATCAAATTTTGGCGCCGTTGCCGGGGAGACGGTTTAGCTAGTTATTGTTTTTGCTTAGTTTAGGTGTATTTCTCTCTTGTCTCAGGGAACACTAGTTCCTTGAGATCGTTCTCACCGTTTTCTTTGAGTTATTTATGCGCAGGTCACCCTCATGTTTTGTCCCTTTTGATCCTGAACCGGAGCGTACTTTTCGTCGGACGCGTAATTTCTTCTAGGAGATCGCTGAGGCATACGAACCTGAGATTGTGGAAACTTCGGACGAGGAATCTCGAGCGGAGCAATCGTCCTACGAAGAGGACATTTCACACGTTACTACTGCTGTTGTTACTGAGGCACCCATGACTATGCTGAAACTCTATAGTCATTCTTTGCCTAAAACAGAGTCCATTCCTAATGGATTCCAGATGGCCGCTACTGTCCAGGGCAATTTTGAGATTCACCCCGCCTTTCTCAATTTGGTGGAGCGAAATCAGTTTGGTGGGAATCCTACGGAGAATCATGGTCGACATATGCAGGTTTTCACTGATTATTGTTCAACGATCAAGCAGGCCGAGATTACGCAGGATCAGATTAGGGAGATGTTGTTCCCTTTTTCATTACGAGATCGAGCCCGCGAGTGGATTACTGATTTATTTAAGACTGCTGCGGGAATTACAAATTGGAATGGGTTGGCTCTTACTTTCTATTCGAAGTACTATCATCCGGAGCGTACTAATTATATGCGCAGTCAGATTCAGAGCTTCAAACAATCTTATGATGAGTCTTTAGCTGAAGCTTGGGAGAGGTACAAGAAGCTGATACGGGATTGTCCTCACCACGGGTTGAATGATTGGTTGGTAATCATGACGTTCTATAATGGGTTATATGCAGAGAGTCGTGCTATTTTGGATTCCGCTGCAGATGGTCGTTTCGCCAACAATGTGGATGATGATAAGGCGTGGGTGTTGTTAGAGCAGATGGCGATGCATTCGTCACAGTTTGGTAAGTCGAGGGGCAATTCACGGTCTGCTCATCAAGACCGTGATAAGGAGAGCTTGAGCGTGATTACTAGTCCACTTGTTGCGTTGACTACGAAATTGGATATGATGTAGGGCGGTGGTTCTTCGAGTGCTCATGTTAATGCTGTTGCAGGGCACGATTCTGGTTACTATTCTCCGGGTTATGCTACACCCCTCGTGCAAGTTCATGCATATCAATCTTATCAATCGAACTTGCCTTACCAAAACCAACCTGGTTACGATCGCTCGCTCTTATCTTACCGTAACCAAAATGTCCTTAACCCGACCCCACAACCACCACAAAACCCACCATACATCCCACCTCACAAGAACTACCAACCCCCACCCAACTACCAAAAACCCGCTTACATTCCACCACCACCTACCCCGGGACCCAATCCTATGGCGGAAATGAAGGCCATGATGATGCAGATGCAGCTAGCGACGTTGGCCGTGGAGAGGTCGCAAGAAACAATGATGCTACAGATGCAAAAGGACGGGCAAGCTAAGGACGCAGTGATGTGTCATATATTTACTTACGTATAGCCCCTTGATTCACGAGCTTTTCTTAGCGTTTCCCGTGCTTTTACTTGCGTTTCGCCTCCTATTTCTCTCCGTTTTGGCTCTGCTGCGTTTTTGTGTCCATTTTGCAGGTACACGCGCTTATTTGGAGTATAGGAGGCTGGTCGAGAAGTTTCGGAAAGTTTCGTGAAGTTTCGTGAAGTTTTGAGGTGATTCGAGTTGGTTTCGTTGCGTTTCGCTTGCGTACGAGCCTCGTTTCACTAAATGAAGGTGTCCCGGGACCTTGGGTCGGGATTTGAAGCTCTTATAATCATCCTAGACCTCGTCTCTACTCATGAGCCTCGCCCCTATGCCTTGGGATGACAAGAAAGCAAGAAAAAACTAAGTACAAGAAAGTGCAAAAACAAGCCAAGAACTGAACAACACGGGACAAGTGTGTCCCGGGCGGGGTGAGTAGTGTCCCGGCCGGGGTGGCCTTCCCGGAGCTCTGGGACAACTTCGACTCTTCGTGTGCTTGATTTACTTCGTCTATTTGAAGGCCTAAAACATATTATTTTCGCACGAAATTTTTACAGCATTTCAATAACACTTTAAAGTACTTTCTCACAAAAATTTAGGGTTGGATTAATTTTCCTTCTTGTATTTTCAATTCCCGACTCGAGTACGTTGTTTAGATCGTCTATTTGGTTTTGTTGCTTGGATTATTCTTGTTCTCCCCTGAATTTTCTGATTGGTATTGATATTCTCTTCTCCCTTTTGATTACTATTTCATTATATATCATTGTTGATCATGTCTTTCATTATTTCCCTTGCTTTTGTATTCGTTTTTGCCATGTGTGAGTAGTTTCTTATCTAGGGAGGAAGGGTGAATCATGGGTGTTGGTTTTGGTTGTTTTTGATGATTACTTTGAGTTAGGTTTTGTGCTTGCTTTGTTTAGTTCTTGCTTGATTGTCCTCGTTGATTCCTTGATCACGTTTTAGCGAGTATCTAGCACCCTTGAACTTAAGAACGAAAGCCTAGTTCTAGGGTAGGCGCGAGACTAAACAACAGGACCCTCGTTTGTAAGTTGCGAGAGCCCGCATTCGAGACCTAGAGGAAGCTTGAGACCGAGAGGACGAGCATAACCCTTAGCATGTGCGATTCCTTACTCATCCCGATCATCATCCTTGACCTTGACTTACCCATTGCCCAGCCCGATTCCCTAGACCTTTTCCTTATCATTAAACCCTATTCCTTCGCTCTAGCTTTAGTTAACCACAATCATTCGAACCGAGACTAGAATCACTAAAAATAACCAACATTACGACCATCTCCCTATGGATTTCGACCCGACTTACCCTAGCTACCCGAGTGTTGAGTTTGGCATTATTTTTGATAAGGCGAGTGCGACTAAACCTATCAAATTTTGGCGCCGTTGCCGGGGAGACGGCTTTGTTTTTTGTTGTTTATTTGGTTCTTTTCTCTTTGTTACTCTTGTCTCAAGGAACCTCAATTCCTTGAGGCCGCTTCTTACGTCTACTCGAGTGTTATGCATGCCCAGGAACACGCGTACGTCTCAAAAAGGCTTGGCAATTCAGTTTGATCCGGCGCCGGAGCGAACATTTCGTAGGCGCAAGAACTTGCTAAAGGACTTGGAAGCTACTATTTCCCCTTCTACTTCATCCTCTAAAGAAGCTGACATTGAACCTACACCCGAAACAAAGAAGATGGTGAAGCTTTCGGATCACTCAAAGCCAACCGCCGCTCAAATTCCTACGGGCAATGCTATGCCCAAGCGGCCAACAACTTTGAAGTAAAGCCCGCGTTCATCAACTTGATTGAGCGTAGTCAATTCGGAGGGAGCCCCGGTGAGGACCCCAATCTCCACATTCAAAATTTCTGCGACTATTGCTCTACAATCAAGCAAACGGGTGTCACTCAAGATCAAATTCGGGAGATGCTCTTCCCATTTTCCCTCCGAGACAAAGCCAAGCTATGGTTGAACTCCTTGAATCGTGTAGCTCTTGCGATTGTTGATTGGAACTCCTTGGTCTTGGCATTCTATCAAAAGTACTTTCCGCCCGAGAAGACCGCCATGCTTAGGAGTCAAATTACAAGCTTTAGGCAAAGGGGGGATGAGTCTCTCTTTGATGCGTGGGAAAGATACAAAGACTTGCAACGTCAATGCCCTCATCATGGCATGGACAAATGGTTCATTGTTATGCAATTCTAAAATGGTCTCTATAATGAGTCACGCCAAGTGCTTGACTCGGCGGCGAATGGTAGGTTCGACAACATTGATGTCGATGAGGCTATGGATACGATCGTGGCCATGGCAACACACAATGCGCAATACGGGAGCTCTGGGAACTTTCCTAGGAGCGGGGGTAAGAATGATAGTGATGCGGTGGCCATGCTTTCGGCTAAGATTGACGCTATGACCGCGATGATGATGAGCGAAATGCGAGCGGGTGGTAGTTCTTCAAATGCTAATGCACAAACGGTAACGGCAATGCACACTTCCCATGACCCGACTTGTGGTTCATGTGGCGTTTCCGGTCATTCTTCCTTAGAATGCCAAGGTATGTATCCGGTCCATGCTTTTCAATCTCAACAAAACAACCCTTACTCAAACTTTTACAACGAAGGTTACAAAAACCATCCCAACTTGAGCTACAAAAGCCAAAACGTCTTGAATCCTCAACCACAACAACCACAACACCAAAACAGCCAACCAAATTTCAGCTCATACAATAATCCTCGACCCTACAACCCTCCGGGCTTTAATCGCCCCAATTTTCAATCTCAAAATGCTCAAAATGCTCCACCACCCGTTGTTCCTGCTCCGGTCCCCGATCCTATGAGTGAAATGCGAGCCATGATGATGCAAATGGCTAAGAAGCAAGAGACTATGATGGAACACATGCAAAAGAGCGATCAAGCAAAGGACGCGGCCATTAAGATGCTTGAAACGCAAGTGGCTCAACTTGCTTCTTCTAATCCTCAACGGAAGCCGGGTAATCTTCCTTCGCAAGGGTCACAACCTCATGATACCGTTAACGCCATTTCCTTGAGAAGGGGCACGAGCTATGACGGTCCTCCTATGCCTACCTATGATGCCCCTCCCGCTAAGGTGGTAAGTGAGGTAGATCCTTCTCTTTTTGCTAATGACTATAGTGTGCCTACCAATGATGTTGCAGGTACAAAGAGCAATGGAGCGAGCACGAGTGGAAGCACAAGTGGTGAGCTGGCCGTGAGTGGGCATGGTGGTGGTGCAGCCGTGACTCCCACAGGAGGGCAGGCCGTAGGCGTAGAGGCCAAGAGGCCAAGAGGGCCGAGAAGACCAAGGAGCAAGCGTAGAGCAAGCCGAACGAGCCGCCAATTCAAATCAAGTTACCATTCCCGAGCCGAGTGGTAAAGTCAAAGCTAGACACACAGTTTGGTAAGTTTATGGAGGTCGTCAAGGACCTCAAGGTAACTGTGCCCTTCACTGAACTTGTCACACAAGTCCCTGCTTACGCAAAATTTTTAAAAGACATCCTGACTCGTAAGAGATCGTTTAGTGAGGTCGAGACTGTGGCTTTTACTGCGGAATGCAGCGCTCTTTTGCAAAACCAGTCTCCTCCTAAACTAAAGGATCCTGGTAGTTTCTCCATACCTTGCACGATTGGTACCGTTTCTATTTCTAATGCTCTTTGCGATTTAGGTGCAAGTGTAAGCGTCATGCCTTACTCCGTATGCGAGAAACTCAACATGGGGCCTTTGAAAGTGACCAATATCACGCTCCAAATGGTGGATCGTTCTGTCAAACGCCCTCTAGGCGTTTTGGAGGACGTTCCTATCAAAGTTGGTAAATTTTTCATTCCCGTTGACTTTATTGTCCTTGACATGGCCGAGGACTCCCAAATTCCTCTCATAATGGGTCGGCCTTTCTTGCACACTGCTGGTGCTATAATAGACGTCAAGAACGGCAAGTTAACGTTGGATGTTGGAGGTGATTCGATTACTTTTAACTTGTCTAACGCTTTAAAGCGTCTTATGTTGGAGGAGCAGGTCTTTGCTATTGATGTTATTGATGATTGTGTCGACGAGTACTTACCTCAAGTCCTCGAGAGGGATCCTCTTGAGGCCATTCTTTGTTGCGATTATGTTGCAGGTGAGTTAGGGAGGGCGGAAGCGGGTAAGGATGTACTCAAGGACGTGTTAAGTGACGAAGTGGTTGGAGAAGGCCGACTTGCATGTGTTGGCCGAGCTAATGATGATGATGGAGATGGACTTGACGACGAAGAGGATGACGGTAGTGGGTTCGTCTATGACGAGACCCATGGTTGGTGGTACTTCTAGTACCCGTGCTGAGCCCCCGTTTGAAGCTGGTTTGGGGGAGGCACTTCATTTTGTATATATCTTGTATGTACTTTGTTTTCTTTCAAGACTTTTATCGTTTTTCTCCCTTATTTTATGGTCCCTGGTTGATGTGCTTTTGGACATATTGGGGACAATGTGTTGTTTGGTTTGGGGGGAGGAACGCTTTGCTTTTCATTAAGCGCTTTCTTTTTCGTTTTTCATTTTCCAAAAAACTCACAAATCCAAAAAAATCTGAAAAATCTCAAAAAATACAAAAACATCAGAAAATTTCTCAAAAAATACCAAAAATACGTATCCCAATCATTGTTTGCGAGCTTGTTTTGATCTTATTCTTTCCCGACATCCCTTCCCTTGTATGCTTTTGGCTTTGGCATGATTTATAACGTTGGATTAGCGCTACGGGGATGTTTAGACGCGTTAGTAGATGATGGCATGTGCTTTTACTTTGTTGGCTTTATCATTCGCGGACTATAGCTACTCTTATTGTGAGGTTTTTAGCCTCTAGAGGCCGGTTCATCTATCCCGGTCCCCATGCTTTGATTGTGAGTAGTTCTCCTCGTGGGGTACGTAACTTTAACGCGCATAAGTGTGGCCCCTATCCTGTTTTTCCCCGCGATTTTGTCACATGTTTTGCATATGAGGCTTTAGTTGATTTCCATTTGATTCACCTTGTTCTTACATGGTTTTTATTCCTCTCATATATGATCCCTATTACCCTTATTTCACATGAGTTTGCTAGCTACATTGCCATATAGCCTACCCTTGTAACAACCTGGTTTTTAGTCGACTTTAATTACTAAGGCGGAAATTAATTAAGTCTTAAACCAGCGTCATTAATTATACATAAACCCAAAATATTACAACATCGTTCAAGAGTTGAATAAAACAACTCTAAATACGGAATTTAGAAGAGTATGGTGTTATATATTACATATCTCTCGAAATACAACAAAAGTAAAGTATAAACACGTCTTGTGGCCCCGTCCAAAATCCAGCTCCTGGTCCACGAACGTCCTGCACAATAAACTATGGGGGGATGCCCGCTGAGCGGACAGTGACTAGCTATGCTCATACTTACCCTCGATTTCAATTACTTTGGTTTATCACTATCGCTTTATAACTATAATAGTATGATAAAACGATAAACATGCTTAAAACATATAGCATGTAAAGACATATTAGTCATAATAAACATGCGATTTAAAGCGATAAATCATATAGGCATGCTATTCAATTAGGAAAGCGGATAATGTAATATCATATCATTTGTATCATAGATACACAGAGATTACAAAGCGATATCGGATCGCAACAAACATACGTATTGTAACATTCTCGTCATGCAGACTCGATTCAATTCAGAAAGTTGTGGTCTTTAATTTTCGAAGATGGTACACACTCATTCTCATTTAATCATATAACAAACAACACTTACTGCTACGAGCACGACCACCGAGTAGGCCCTTGTACTGATCGATTGCATCTCACTTCCATAGTGCAGAGGCTTACTCGACTCGTAAACCACGCCGAATACTATAATACTTGCATCTCATCCTCTAGTGTTCGAAATGATTCGAACTTCGTGATACAATCTCGCCAAGTGATCTTTACATGTGGCAAGAACGAATGCAAGTGTCGCGTCCAATAAAGACGAAACACGGCAAGGAGACAGAGCAGTAAAGCGCATATGCACATAATGTTACGGTGGCCTCCGATAACTTTAGCGAAATAGAGTGAATTAAACCCTAGTCTAGTACATGTACATTAGTATCCACGTTAAGAATGGGCCACGCTATTCGTAGAGCACCTTAACTCCAGATAAAACGACCATTTCCTAAAGCCTGTGGCAAAAACCATGGCATATTCAATTATCTTGTCCTAAGAATGGCGATCAGCGACAAGACTATCTTAAACCCCACTTCACTCACGATTGACGTTCCCTTATCTGAGGCCCAAGCTTGACCTTTTATTTAACTTACTCAATATTCATTATTTATTTGATATTACATATCACATGTTACTAGACTCTCCTAGTCCCAGCGACAAACGTTTAAGTATTTGTAGGTGTCATATGATCACTTACCACGTTCATTTATTATTTGAAGTGTTGTTAATTATTCACGTTTTCAGGTTTCTAAATTGAAAAGTTTATTAGTATGTCCAATTTTATTTATGTGTTTTTCAAACACTTTAGGTCATTTACTTCTTCATTTTAAATTTTCTATACTTAGTAAAATTTTCAATCATTTTCGATTTCACTATTCACTTTTCACTATTCATCGATTTTACTATTCATCGTATTTACTATTCATTGTATTTACTATTCATCGTATTTACTATTCATCGTATTTTATACGTATTTTTATACGATATTCGTATTTTTATACTTCGTATTCTATACGTATTTTTATATGTATTCGTATTTTTATACTTATACTTATTATTATTATTTTTTTATACTTAAGGTATTTTAGTATAATACTAATCTTGTTTTTATTTTCTAAGTACAAATTTTTAGTTTCAAAGGCCTAAGGTTCCTTATGTACTTAGGCGATTTTGAAAATATTCTAAAGTCTAGTTTTAAAAATGTTAAGTTCGGTTTGTATTTAGTCATTTATGAAAATATCTAAAAATCTAGTTTCAAAAACGTTAAGTTCATTTTGTATAAAGTGATAATGATTTTCATTTTTAAAATATTAGTTTTAAAAATGTTAAGTTCAATTTGTAAAAAGTGATAATGGTATTCATTTTAAATTGAAACTTAGTTAAATTTAGTCGTCTATTAACTAAATTTAGCGATTTTCATTTTAAAAGATAATAGTATCGTGGATGATTCATTTATAGTCCGTATGTCCAAATTCAATAATCCAATAGCAAAGGTAGTATCACACGATTTAGTTCATTTTTATAACGGTTACATATTTTTATCGGTTTATAATAATTCATTTATAATTAAAACGATTTATACAAAAATTCAATTCTAATTACTATTTAACTTTAATGACTTAGTGATAACTTCATTTTGGTCAAATTTAGTCAATAAAAATGAAGGATGCCGTGTACAACATATATAACACAAAAATTGATTTATTTCTTTTAATTTCTTAATTCTAACTTATTAATTAATAATTAAATTATATTAACAATAAACTAAAAGTGATAAAAACAATTTTAAGCCTAAAATAGCATGAATGCCGTGAGCAAGCCTAGGATGTTTCTAAAATTTCATTTTTCGATTTTATCGGTTTTTAGCTTAAAGTCTTTATATTTTAATTATTCTAATTATACTAAATCGGTTTAAACTAAAATGAAATTTACTAAACTTTTCATTTATATTTATGAATAGTGTTTTTCAACACTTTAATTTTCTAACTTTTTAATCTAAATGATTTATGGTGTTTTAAGTTGATTTAATATATAGTAATAACAATACCTAAAACAACAACTAAACATAAACACAAAGTAATAACAAACATAAATTAAAACAAGATCAAAATGAGCATAAATGATGAACATAGCATGAAGATGATAAGAACACTCATGAAGAACTCAAGAACAACTCAAGAACACTTATTTCGATTTTGATAATTTATAATTTATTTTCCTAAATTAATTCTTTTCATATGGTAACATCCATTTTAACTAACTTAATCTAACATATTATTTACAAAAATTAAAAGTGAAAATTTATTTAAAAAATTAAATAAAACCGTGTATATGTAATATATATATATAAATTTTCATTTTTGATTTTAATCACTTTAAACTCATTTTTAATATTTCACATAATTTTTATATAACATTACTACTTCATTAAAACATAAATAAACATAAAAATCATATGAACATAAATTAAAAATGCTTAAAATTAATTTAACTAAACATAGAACAAAATTACTACAATAATCTATTTAGTATATTATTTAGTTATTATCATTTTATTATACAACACCTAAACACACAAGTACATATAAGTGATGTTTAACATATTTAACATAATTTTCATACTCATAAAATTATAATAACAAAACAAATTAATTTACTAAAAAGATAATACAAGACATAGTTAGTCACCTTAGTCGGTATGATTATTGGTTATCCGGATCGACTAAGTTATCAAGGTCTAAGTCTTCACCCAAGTACCCGTCTTCACCTTCAAAAACCCGTAACAAGTAAGCTTCAAATACCCAAATAATAACTAAGAACACTAGTGATTTATTAGAGTATTATTTAGGGTTTTAATTTAGTGAGTTTTAGGTGTAAAATGAAAGAAAAATAAAGAGAGAAAAGGGGCTAAGGTGGCGGCCAAATGAAGAAGAAAAAGAGATGGTTTTGCACTTAGAATAAATGAAAATGATGTTATGTAATTAGGTTAAATGAAATGTGTAGTATAAGTTTTGATTTATTAAGAAAATAATGTTTTATTAATATGTAATTAGGGAACCAAAACTTTCAACTAGCTCCTAATAGTCTTCCATTACTATTTGTGCTAGAAAATGTCTAAAGTGTGTTTTAAAATGTTTTCCTCGAATTTGGTCAGTTTTAAAAAGTCGGGCGTCAAAAGCGATAAAAGTTTAAGCTTGCGCGTTTGACGATTTTTCGAAATATTTCTACTTTTGAATTCTAAGACTAAAATATTTATTTTATTATTCAAAAGTTTTCAAAAGTTTTAAGAAAGTCGATAAATTTTACAAAATAAAAGTTTAGCTAAAATTGTGATTTGAAGGCTAAAAGGCTTAGGATTTGATTTAGACTTTGAAATTAGAACTTGATGGCTAATTAATGAATTAAATTAACACGGGGTGTTACAAACCTCCCCCCTTAGAAAAGTTTCGTCCCGAAACTTGAATGAAGGATAGGATTTTCACCTGAGATAAACAGCTCGGGGTATTTCTCCTTCATGGAGGCCTCGGTCTCCCAAGTTGCTTGTTCGGTCAATTGACCCTTCCATAGCACTTTCACTAAGGGAACCGTCTTCCGCCTCAGCACTTTGGTTTCTCGTGCTAGAATCTTGACAGGCCTTTCTGAGTATAGCAAGTTAGGCTCAACCGCGATCACGTCGGGAGTAATGATATGACTTGGGTCACTCCTGTATCTCCTTAGTTGAGAAACGTGGAACACGTTGTGAACCTTGGATAAATTGGGGGGTAGTGCCAGGCGATAAGCTACCTCACCAATTCTTTCAAGTACTTCGTATGGTCCAACGTACTTAGGACTCAGTTTCCCTTTCAATCCGAAACGTCGAACCCCTTTCATGGGTGATACTTTCAAGAACACATGATCGCCGACTTCGAATTCAATAGGTCGGCGATGCTTGTTAGCATACATCTTCTGACGGTCTTGTGCCGCTTGCAGGCGTTCACGAATTATTTTGATGTGTTCGATCTGATCCTGAATAACCTCTGGTCCAGTACCCACGTTATCACTAGCGTCGTCCCAACAGACTGGGCTACGACACTTTCTCCCGTATAGTGCCTCGAATGGAGCACAGCCCAAACTTGCATGAAAGCTATTGTTGTAGGAGAATTCAATCAAAGGTAAGCTTTTCTCCCAATTCTCGTTAAATTCTAGAGCACATGCCCTGAGCATGTCCTCGACCGTTTGGATAGTTCGTTCAGTTTGACCATCGGTCGCAGGGTGGAAAGCGGTGCTCATCTTTAGTTGGCTTCCCAATGCCGCTTGGAGCTTGTCCCAAAAATGAGAGGTGAATCTCGGATCCCTGTTCGAGATAATGTCTAGTGGTACACCGTGTAGTCGAATCACCTCCTTCTCATAAGCCTTAGCTAGCTCTTCAAGGCTCCAAGTGTCTTTGATTGGTAGAAAGTGGGCCGATTTGGTCAAGCGGTCCACTATTACCCAAATCGCATTATTGCTTCGGTGAGTTCTTGGCAAACCTGTTATAAAATCCATGGAGATGGAGTCCCACTTCCCCAAAGGAATGTCCAAAGGTTGTAGTAGTCCCCCAGGTCGTTGATGTTCAAACTTCACCTTTTGGCAGATTAAGCATTTCGCAACGTATTCAGCAATCTCTGCTTTCATTCGGACCCACCAAAACTTCAGTTTTAAGTCTTGGTACATTTTATCAGACCGAGGATGTATGGAGTATCGTGTACTATGTGCCTCGTCGAGGATCTTTCTTTTCAACACAGGTACGTCAGGCACACACCACCTTTCTTTGAATCTCAAACTCCCGTCAGGTTTAATCTCAAACCCTTCTCGGTTTCCTGAAGGAATTTCCCGTCTGATCTTAACAAGCTCTTCATCTTCCCATTGTAGAGCTCTTATCTCGTGATATAACTCCGGCTCTGCGATCATGGCGTTCAAATCAGCATCGTCAGACTGAACCAACTCTAAGTTCATTCTCTTGAAATCCCTGACAATACCAGCCGGAATTTCCCAAATGTTGCTAAGAGTATGCGTAGTCTTTCTACTCAGAGCGTCAGCAACGACGTTCGCCTTGCCCTCATGGTACAATAGTTCAATCTTATAGTCCTTGATCAGTTCTAACCACCGGCGTTGTCTCATGTTGAGTTCCTTCTGCGTGAAGATATATTTGGACTTTTGTGGTCGATGTAGAACTTGATACTCACTCCGTAGAGGTAATGACGCCTTGATTTTCAAAGCAAACACAACCGCTGCTAATTCTAGGTCATGAGTTGGGTAGTTTCGTTCATGAACCTTTAATTGCCTTGACGCATAAGCAATGACCTTCCCTTGTTGCATCAGTACACAACCCAGGCCATTCAGTGAGGCGTCACTGTAGACTTCATACTCGTCTCCATCCGTAGGGAGAGCTAAGACGGGCGCTGTGGTAAGCCTGGTCTTGAGTTCTTGGAAAGCATTCTCGCATTCCTCACTCCATATGAACTTAGATTCCTTCTGTAGCAACTTCGTCATGGGTCGTGCTACTTTGGAGAAGTCTGGAACAAATCTTCTGTAGTATCCTGCCAAACCTAGGAAGCTGCGTATTTCAGTTATATTTGTGGGAGCCTTCCATTCTTTCACTGCGTCGATCTTTGCAGGATCTACCATCACTCCGTCCTTTGAGATGACGTGACCCAGAAATGCTACCTTTTCAAGCCAAAACTCGCACTTGGAAAATTTAGCATACCACTTATATTTCCTCAGTATTCCCAGGATGATACGAAGATGTTCCTCGTGTTCTGCTCCAGTCTTTGAGTAGATTAGGATATCGTCAATGAATACAACCACGCAAATGTCAAGGTATTCGTGGAAGGTTCTGTTCATCTGATCCATGAACACTGCTGGTGCATTTGTCAAACCGAAGGCATGACCTTAAACTCGTAATGACCATATCCGCTTACAAAGCGAGTCTTACGGATGTCTGTTCTCTTACCGCAATCGATGATAACACGACCTCGGGTCGATCTTAGAAAACACTCCGCGCCTTTTAGCCGATCAAAAGGTCGTCAATCCTTGGTAGGGGTAGCGGTTCTTAATGGTCACCTTGTTTAACTCCACGTAGTCGATCTGAGTCTCATCGCCATCCTTCTTTTTCAAAGAGCAGGTGCTCCCAAGGTGAGACACTCGGTCGTATGAAACCCTTTTCAATCATTTCTTCCAGTTGTTTCTTTAATTCCTGTAGTTCTACGGTGCCATCCTATAGGGTGCCTTTGAGATTGGGGCGTGCCTGGCACAAGGTCGATAGAGAATTCAACGCCACGTGCGGTGGTAAGCCTGGTAAATCGTCTGGGAAGGCGTCGGGAAATTCCCGTACTCGTGAATAGCTCCAATGTTCACGCTTTCCTTGACCTCGTTATTGTTGCATAGGTACACTTGGTGTCCTTTTCTTTCTAGCCATTGTAGTTGTAACATGGAGATGATTTTCGCCTTTAATTGGCGAAGTCTTACGACACGTGACTCTAGTCACTGTAGGATGCTTGGCGAATTTTCCGATCTCGGCACTCGAACAACGCATGATACTTAGTCAACCAATCGATCCCCAGAATGACGTCGAACTCCGGCATGTCAAAAAGAATAAGGTCGGAAGGGAAGATTGTTTTATGGATTGTGATTGGAGTTTCTTTGAATATTTTGGAACATTTGAAAATTTTTCCGTTTGGTAAAGAAATATTTGCGTTGATTGATTCGTATTTTGTGAGATTAGCCTTTGAAATAAACTTAGAAGATATAAAGGACAATGATGCCCCGGTGTCAAATAAAACGACAGCGTTCACAGAGTTTATAGGAAAAATACCAGTGATGACGTCTGCCTCAGGTGACTCTTCTGCCTCGGCCTCTGTGAGTACATAAACTCCACCCTGTACCCCAACAGTTGTGGTACCCCGCCAGTCTTTGTGTTCTGGTTGTTGGGGCATACATTCGACTTATGCCCTACCATTTTGCATTTGAAACAGGTGATTGGCAGACCATTGCACTGCCTCCCCTCATGTAGAGCCTTGCGGCATATACGACAATTCCCCGGTGCGGCCCTTGGTTGAGGAGCCCTTCCTGCAACCATGGCTCTCTCGTTGTTCCCAGCAGGAACCCTGTTTTGGAACGCAGGCCTCTGAAAATTCTGCCTCTGTTGGATCGGGCGTTGATAACTCGGCCACGAATGAAGCTGCGCGTACCCGCAGATGGCACAAACATCTTCTTCTTCTTTTTCTCCTCGGCTTTTTCCAACTCCAAGGAAGCCCATACCCTGCACGCACACTCGTAGGCTGCGGCAAAAGTAGCGTAGGTGTTGCTGCTCATGTGGGTACGCAGATCGGTAGACATGGTGCGCAGGTACCTGCGAGTCATGGCTCTATCGTTGGGAAGCGATCGCGACCGAATTTTGCCAGCTGTTGGAATTTCTCAGTGTATTCCTGGAGTGTCATGTCTCCCATTCTGAGACTTATGAATTCCTCCTCTTTCTGACACCTGAGCTCATACCCAAAGTACCGCCCCTTGATCTTCTCAACGAATTCGTACCAGGTGAACGTGGCATCAGGCTCGTTAGTCCTGATTACGTTCCACCAGTCATTCGCCTCCTCTTTCAAATAAAAGGCAGCGATGTTGACCCTATGCTCCAGAGGTGTTCTGCTTAGGTCCATCAGCTTTTTCATCTCTTCTAGCCAATTAGTGAGGTCGATAGGGTCATTAGAACCCGAGTATATTGGTGGACGATGACGGGAAATGCGATCAAACGCGCTTGGATGATGTTGGCGGTTTGCGTTGTCCGTGGCTATTTCTGCCAAACGGATCAAAGATTCTTCTGCCAGGAGGTGTCTTTCCTCGTCTGTCATTGGAGGTGCGACCATTACGAAAGAATTAAGACGTGAAGGAATTTATTAGTATTGCGAGGGGTTAGAAGACATGCTTATCATTGATAGCTTTTACTTGAAAGTAAATGCAATAACGGCAGTTATGCAAGTAAGCACAGAAGTTAGGTATTTTATTCTATTGAGATGTCTCTGGTACATTTTCTGAAGAAAATAGAAGAAGGGTTGAAAGTAGAGAGTGTATTTTTTGTGGAATTGTTTATGAATTTAATGGATGTCTTCACTCCGTGCCGTCTGGTACTTCTTTCGATGCTTCAATTCTCGGGAGTTGAATTATTATTTTGATTTTATATCCGAGGATAGTTGTTAGTTTAAATCAGTCACTTCAGCAAGTAGCAAGCATACGCGAGTTAGTGTATTTTATTTTGAGGGAAGTAGTTTGTTATATTTAAAAATCCTAAGTCTATGGTCAGTCCTTAAGATTTCTACCCATCCTCACACTTTAAAGCGATTTGAAGTTTATTATTTAAGTGACCTAATAAAAGGAAAATCTAATTTATTATTTGATCCTATTAGTCTATGCCTGACATACAATATGAATGTCTGGCCCAGGTGTCTCTCGTTAGGTAAGCATAAATCGCATTAGGCCATTTATGTTACGGTCACGAGTCAGCTCTGATACCAACTGTAACAACCTGGTTTTTAGTCGACTTTAATTACTAAGGCGGAAATTAATTAAGTCTTAAACCAGCGTCATTAATTATACATAAACCCAAAATATTACAACATCGTTCAAGAGTTGAATAAAACAACTCTAAATACGGAATTTAGAAGAGTATGGTGTTATATATTACATATCTCTCGAAATACAACAAAAGTAAAGTATAAACACGTCTTGTGGCCCCGTCCAAAATCCAGCTCCTGGTCCACGAACGTCCTGCACAATAAACTATGGGGGGATGCCCGCTGAGCGGACAGTGACTAGCTATGCTCATACTTACCCTCGATTTCAATTACTTTGGTTTATCACTATCGCTTTATAACTATAATAGTATGATAAAACGATAAACATGCTTAAAACATATAGCATGTAAAGACATATTAGTCATAATAAACATGCGATTTAAAACGATAAATCATATAGGCATGCTATTCAATTAGGAAAGCAGATAACAGGTAATATCATATCATTTGTATCATAGATACACAGCAGGATTACAAAGCGATATCGGATCGCAACAAACATACGTATTGTAACATTCTCGTCATGCAGACTCGATTCAATTCAGAAAGTTGTGGTCTTTAATTTTCGAAGATGGTACACACTCATTCTCATTTAATCATATAACAAACAACACATACTGCTTACGAGCCTGACCACTGAGTAGGCCCTTGTACTCTGATCGATTGCATCTCACTTCCATAGTGCAGAGGCTTACTCGACTCGTAAACCACGCCGAATACTATAATACTTGCATCTCATCCTCTAGTGTTCGAAATGATTCGAACTTCAGATACAATCTCGTCAAGTGATCTTTACATGTGGCAAGAACGAATGCAAGTGTCGCGTCCAATAAAGACGAAACACGGCAAGGAGGCGAGCAGTAAAGCGCATATGCACATAATGTTACGGTGGCTCTGATAACTTTTGCGATATAGAGTGAATTAGCCCCTAGTCTAGTACATGTACATTAGTATCCACGTTAAGAGTGGGCCACGCTATTCGTAGAGCACCTTAACTCCAGATAAAGCGACCATTTCCTAAAGCCCGTGGCAAAACCATGGCATATTCAATTATCTTGTCCGTGATGGCGTAGCGACAAGACTATCTTAAACCCCACTTCACTCACGATGGACGTTCCCTTATCTGAGGCCCAAGCTTGACCTTTTATTTAACTTACTCAATATTCATTATTTATTTGATATTACATATCACATGTTACTAGACTCTCCTAGTCCCAGCGTCAAACGTTTAAGTATTTGTAGGTTTCATATGATCACATAACACGTTCGTTTATTATTTGAAGTGTTGTTAATTATTAACGTTTTCAGGTTTCTAAATTGAAAAGTTTATTAGTATGTCCAATTTTATTTATGTGTTTTTCAAACACTTTAGGTCATTTACTTCTTCATTTTAAATTTTCTATACTTAGTAAAATTTTCAATCATTTTCAGTATTTCACTATTCACTTTTCACTATTCATCGTATTTTACTATTCATCGTATTTACTATTCATTGTATTTACTATTCATCGTATTTACTATTCATCGTATTTTATACGTATTTTTATACGTATTCGTATTTTTATACTTAAGTATTCTATCGTATTTTTATATGTATTCTTTTTTTTATTCTTATACTTATTATTATTATTTTTTTATACTTAAGGTATTTTAGTATAATACTAATCTTGTTTTTATTTTCTAAGTACAAATTTTTAGTTTCAAAGTCGTTAGGTTCGTTTTGTACTTAGGCGATTTTTGAAAATATTCTAAAGTCTAGTTTTAAAAATGTTAAGTTCGGTTTGTATTTAGTCATTTATGAAAATATCTAAAAATCTAGTTTCAAAAACGTTAAGTTCATTTTGTATAAAGTGATAATGATTTTCATTTTTAAAATATTAGTTTTAAAAATGTTAAGTTCAATTTGTAAAAAGTGATAATGGTATTCATTTTAAATTGAAACTTAGTTAAATTTAGTCGTCTATTAACTAAATTTAGCGATTTTCATTTTAAAAGATAATAGTATCGTGGATGATTCATTTATAGTCCGTATGTCCAAATTCAATAATCCAATAGCAAAGGTAGTATCACACGATTTAGTTCATTTTTATAACGGTTACATATTTTTATCGGTTTATAATAATTCATTTATAATTAAAACGATTTATACAAAAATTCAATTCTAATTACTATTTAACTTTAATGACTTAGTGATAACTTCATTTTGGTCAAATTTAGTCAATAAAAATGAAGGATGCCGTGTACAACATATATAACACAAAAATTGATTTATTTCTTTTAATTTCTTAATTCTAACTTATTAATTAATAATTAAATTATATTAACAATAAACTAAAAAGTGATAAAAACAATTTTAAGCCTAAAATAGCATGAATGCCGTGAGCAAGCCTAGGATGTTTCTAAAATTTCATTTTTCGATTTTATCGGTTTTTAGCTTAAAGTCTTTATATTTTAATTATTCTAATTATACTAAATCGGTTTAAACTAAAATGAAATTTACTAAACTTTTCATTTATATTTATGAATAGTGTTTTTCAACACTTTAATTTTCTAACTTTTTAATCTAAATGATTTATGGTGTTTTAAGTTGATTTAATATATAGTAATAACAATACCTAAAACAACAACTAAACATAAACACAAAGTAATAACAAACATAAATTAAAACAAGATCAAAATGAGCATAAATGATGAACATAGCATGAAGATGATAAGAACACTCATGAAGAACTCAAGAACAACTCAAGAACACTTATTTCGATTTTGATAATTTATAATTTATTTTCCTAAATTAATTCTTTTCATATGGTAACATCCATTTTAACTAACTTAATCTAACATATTATTTACAAAAATTAAAAGTGAAAATTTATTTAAAAATTAAATAAAACCGTGTATATGTAATATATATATATAAATTTTCATTTTTGATTTTAATCACTTTAAACTCATTTTTAATATTTCACATAATTTTTATATAACATTACTACTTCATTAAAACATAAATAAACATAAAAATCATATGAACATAAATTAAAAATGCTTAAAATTAATTTAACTAAACATAGAACAAAATTACTACAATAATCTATTTAGTATATTATTTAGTTATTATCATTTTATTATACAACACCTAAACACACAAGTACATATAAGTGATGTTTAACATATTTAACATAATTTTCATACTCATAAAATTATAATAACAAAACAAATTAATTTACTAAAAAGATAATACAAGACATAGTTAGTCACCTTAGTCGGTATGATTATTGGTTATCCGGATCGACTAAGTTATCAAGGTCTAAGTCTTCACCCAAGTACCCGTCTTCACCTTCAAAAACCCGTAACAAGTAAGCTTCAAATACCCAAATAATAACTAAGAACACTAGTGATTTATTAGAGTATTATTTAGGGTTTTAATTTAGTGAGTTTTAGGTGTAAAATGAAAGAAAAATAAAGAGAGAAAAGGGGCTAAGGTGGCCGGCCAAATGAAGAAGAAAAAGAGATGGTTTTGCACTTAGAATAAATGAAAATGATGTTATGTAATTAGGTTAAATGAAATGTGTAGTATAAGTTTTGATTTATTAAGAAAATAATGTTTTATTAATATGTAATTAGGGAACCAAAACTTTCAACTAGCTCCTAATAGTCTTCCATTACTATTTGTGCTAGAAAATGTCTAAAGTGTGTTTTAAAATGTTTTCCTCGAATTTGGTCAGTTTTAAAAAGTCGGGCGTCAAAAGCGATAAAAGTTTAAGCTTGCGCGTTTGACGATTTTTCGAAATATTTCTACTTTTGAATTCTAAGACTAAAATATTTATTTTATTATTCAAAAGTTTTCAAAAGTTTTAAGAAAGTCGATAAATTTTACAAAATAAAAGTTTAGCTAAAATTGTGATTTGAAGGCTAAAAGGCTTAGGATTTGATTTAGACTTTGAAATTAGAACTTGATGGCTAATTAATGAATTAAATTAACACGGGGTGTTACAAACCTCCCCCCTTAGAAAAGTTTCGTCCCGAAACTTGAATGAAGGATAGGATTTTCACCTGAGATAAACAGCTCGGGGTATTTCTCCTTCATGGAGGCCTCGGTCTCCCAAGTTGCTTGTTCGGTCAATTGACCCTTCCATAGCACTTTCACTAAGGGAACCGTCTTCCGCCTCAGCACTTTGGTTTCTCGTGCTAGAATCTTGACAGGCCTTTCTGAGTATAGCAAGTTAGGCTCAACCGCGATCACGTCGGGAGTAATGATATGACTTGGGTCACTCCTGTATCTCCTTAGTTGAGAAACGTGGAACACGTTGTGAACCTTGGATAAATTGGGGGGTAGTGCCAGGCGATAAGCTACCTCACCAATTCTTTCAAGTACTTCGTATGGTCCAACGTACTTAGGACTCAGTTTCCCTTTCAATCCGAAACGTCGAACCCCTTTCATGGGTGATACTTTCAAGAACACATGATCGCCGACTTCGAATTCAATAGGTCGGCGATGCTTGTTAGCATACATCTTCTGACGGTCTTGTGCCGCTTGCAGGCGTTCACGAATTATTTTGATGTGTTCGATCTGATCCTGAATAACCTCGGTCCAAGACACGTTATCACTAGCGTCGTCCCAACAGATCGGGCTACGACACTTTCTCCGTATAGTGCCTCGAATGGAGCACGACCCAAACTTGCATGAAAGCTATTGTTGTAGGAGAATTCAATCAAAGGTAAGCTTTTCTCCCAATTCTCGTTAAATTCTAGAGCACATGCCCGAGCATGTCCTCGGCCGCTTGGATAGTTCGTTCGGTTTGACCATCTGGTCGCGGGGTGAAGCGGTGCTCATCTTTAGTTGGCTTCCCAATGCCGCTGAGCTTGTCCCAAAAATGAGAGGTGAATCTCGGATCCCTGTCCGAGATAATGTCTAGTGGTACACCGTGTAGTCGAATCACCTCCTTCTCATAAGCCTTAGCTAGCTCTTCAAGGCTCCAAGTGTCTTTGATTGGTAGAAAGTGGGCCGATTTGGTCAAGCGGTCCACTATTACCCAAATCGCATTATTGCTTCGGTGAGTTCTTGGCAAACCTGTTATAAAATCCATGGAGATGGAGTCCCACTTCCCCAAAGGAATGTCCAAAGGTTGTAGTAGTCCCCCAGGTCGTTGATGTTCAAACTTCACCTTTTGGCAGATTAAGCATTTCGCAACGTATTCAGCAATCTCTGCTTTCATTCGGACCCACCAAAACTTCAGTTTTAAGTCTTGGTACATTTTATCAGACCCAGGATGTATGGAGTATCGTGTACTATGTGCCTCGTCGAGGATCTTTCTTTTCAACACAGGTACGTCAGGCACACACCACCTTTCTTTGAATCTCAAACTCCCGTCAGGTTTAATCTCAAACCCTTCTCGGTTTCCTGAAGGAATTTCCCGTCTGATCTTAACAAGCTCTTCATCTTCCCATTGTAGAGCTCTTATCTCGTGATATAACTCCGGCTCTGCGATCATGGCGTTCAAATCAGCATCGTCAGACTGAACCAACTCTAAGTTCATTCTCTTGAAATCCCTGACAATACCAGCCGGAATTTCCCAAATGTTGCTAAGAGTATGCGTAGTCTTTCTACTCAGAGCGTCAGCAACGACGTTCGCCTTGCCCTCATGGTACAATAGTTCAATCTTATAGTCCTTGATCAGTTCTAACCACCGGCGTTGTCTCATGTTGAGTTCCTTCTGCGTGAAGATATATTTCAGACTTTTGTGGTCAGTGTAGAACTTGATACTCACTCCGTAGAGGTAATGACGCCAGATTTTCAAAGCAAACACAACCGCTGCTAATTCTAGGTCATGAGTTGGGTAGTTTCGTTCATGAACCTTTAATTGCCTTGACGCATAAGCAATGACCTTCCCTTGTTGCATCAGTACACAACCCAGGCCATTCAGTGAGGCGTCACTGTAGACTTCATACTCGTCTCCATCCGTAGGGAGAGCTAAGACGGGCGCTGTGGTAAGCCTGGTCTTGAGTTCTTGGAAAGCATTCTCGCATTCCTCACTCCATATGAACTTAGATTCCTTCTGTAGCAACTTCGTCATGGGTCGTGCTACTTTGGAGAAGTCTGGAACAAATCTTCTGTAGTATCCTGCCAAACCTAGGAAGCTGCGTATTTCAGTTATATTTGTGGGAGCCTTCCATTCTTTCACTGCGTCGATCTTTGCAGGATCTACCATCACTCCGTCCTTTGAGATGACGTGACCCAGAAATGCTACCTTTTCAAGCCAAAACTCGCACTTGGAAAATTTAGCATACCACTTATATTTCCTCAGTATTCCCAGGATGATACGAAGATGTTCCTCGTGTTCTGCTCCAGTCTTTGAGTAGATTAGGATATCGTCAATGAATACAACCACGCAAATGTCAAGGTATTCGTGGAAGGTTCTGTTCATCTGATCCATGAACACTGCTGGTGCATTTGTCAAACCGAAAGGCATGACCTTAAACTCGTAATGACCATATCTGCTTCTGAAAGCAGTCTTCTGGATGTCCTGTTCTCTTACCGCAATCTGATGATAACCTGACCTCAGGTCGATCTTAGAAAACACTCCCGCGCCTTTTAGCTGATCAAAAAGGTCGTCAATCCTTGGTAGGGGGTAGCGGTTCTTAATGGTCACCTTGTTTAACTCCCTGTAGTCGATGCAGAGTCTCATACTGCCATCCTTCTTTTTCACAAAGAGAACCGGTGCTCCCCAAGGTGAGACACTCGGTCGTATGAAACCCTTTTCAATCATTTCTTCCAGTTGTTTCTTTAATTCCTGTAGTTCTACCGGTGCCATCCTATAGGGTGCCTTTGAGATTGGGGCCGTGCCTGGCACAAGGTCGATAGAGAATTCAACGTCACGTGCAGGTGGTAAGCCTGGTAAATCGTCTGGGAAGACGTCAGGAAATTCTGTATCACGTGAATAGCTCCAATGTTCACGCTTTCCTTGACCTCGTTGACGCTGCATAGGTACACTTGGTGTCCTTTTCTTTCTAGCCGCTGTAGTTGTAACATGGAGATGATTTTCGCCCCCTTAATTGGCGAAGTCTTCTGATACGTGACTCTAGTCCCTGTAGGATGCTTCAAGCGAATTTTCCGATCTCGGCACTCGAACAACGCATGATACTTAGTCAACCAATCGATCCCCAGAATGACGTCGGACTCCGGCATGTCAAAAAGAATAAGGTCGGAAGGGAAGATTGTTTTATGGATTGTGATTGGAGTTTCTTTGAATATTTTGGAACATTTGAAAATTTTTCCGTTTGGTAAAGAAATATTTGCGTTGATTGATTCGTATTTTGTGAGATTAGCCTTTGAAATAAACTTAGAAGATATAAAGGACAATGGTGCCCTGTCAAATAAAGCAGGCGGCGTTCACAGAGTTTATAGGAAAAATACCAGTGATGACGTCTGCCTCAGGTGACTCTTCTGCCTCGGCCTCTGTGAGTACATAAACTCGACCCTGTACCACAACAGATTGTGGTACCCCCGCAACAGGTGCTGTGTTCTGGTTGTTGGGGCATACATTCGACTTATGCCCTACCATTTTGCATTTGAAACAGGTGATTGGCAGACCATTGCACTGCCTCCCCTCATGTAGAGCCTTGCGGCATATACGACAATTCCCCGGTGCGGCCCTTGGTTGAGGAGCCCTTCCTGCAACCATGGCTCTCTCGTTGTTCCCAGCAGGAACCCTGTTTTGGAACGCAGGCCTCTGAAAATTCTGCCTCTGTTGGATCGGGCGTTGATAACTCGGCTTCTGAATGAAGCTCGACTGTGCCACAGATGGCACAAACATCTTCTTCTTCTTTTTCTCCTCGGCTTTTTCCAACTCCAAGGAAGCCCATACCCTGCACGCACACTCGTAGGCTGCGGCAAAAGTAGCGTAGGTGTTGCTGCTCATGTGGGTACGCAGATCGTTAGACATATTGCGCAGGTACCTCTGAGTCATGGCTCTATCGTTGGGAGCGATCGCGACCGAATTTTGCGGTGTTGGAATTTCTCAGTGTATTCCTGGAGTGTCATGTCTCCCATTCTGAGACTTATGAATTCCTCCTCTTTCTGACACCTGAGCTCATACCCAAAGTACCGCCCCTTGATCTTCTCAACGAATTCGTACCAGGTGAACGTGGCATCAGGCTCGTTAGTCCTGATTACGTTCCACCAGTCATTCGCCTCCTCTTTCAAATAAAAGGCAGCGATGTTGACCCTATGCTCCAGAGGTGTTCTGCTTAGGTCCATCAGCTTTTTCATCTCTTCTAGCCAATTAGTGAGGTCGATAGGGTCATTAGAACCCGAGTATATTGGTGGACGATGACGGGAAATGCGATCAAACGCGCTTGGATGATGTTGGCGGTTTGCGTTGTCCGTGGCTATTTCTGCCAAACGGATCAAAGATTCTTCTGCCAGGAGGTGTCTTTCCTCGTCTGTCATTGGAGGTGCAGCCATTCTGAAAGAATTAAGACGTGAAGGAATTTATTAGTATTGCGAGGGGTTAGAAGACATGCTTATCATTGATAGCTTTTACTTGAAAGTAAATGCAATAACGGCAGTTATGCAAGTAAGCACAGAAGTTAGGTATTTTATTCTATTGAGATGTCTCTGGTACATTTTCTGAAGAAAATAGAAGAAGGGTTGAAAGTAGAGAGTGTATTTTTTTGTGGAATTGTTTATGAATTTAACAGATGTCTTCACTCCGTGCCGTTTGGTACTTCTTTCGATGCTTCAATTCTCGGGAGTTGAATTATTATTTTGATTTTATATCCGAGGATAGTTGTTAGTTTAAATCAGTCACTTCAGCAAGTAGCAAGCATACGCGAGTTAGTGTATTTTATTTTGAGGGAAGTAGTTTGTTATATTTAAAAATCCTAAGTCTATGGTCAGTCCTTAAGATTTCTACCCATCCTCACACTTTAAAGCGATTTGAAGTTTATTATTTAAGTGACCTAATAAAAGGAAAATCTAATTTATTATTTGATCCTATTAGTCTATGCCTGACATACAATATGAATGTCTGGCCCAGGTGTCTCTCGTTAGGTAAGCATAAATCGCATTAGGCCATTTATGTTACGGTCACGAGTCACTCGATACCAATCAGAATAACCTGGTGTTAGTCGACTTTAATTACTAAGGCGGAAAATAATTAAGTCTTAAACCAGCGTCATTAATTATACATAAACCCAAAATATTACAACATCGTTCAAGAGTTGAATAAAACAACTCTAAATACGGAATTTAGAAGAGTATGGTGTTATATATTACATATCTCTCGAAATACAACAAAAGTAAAGTATAAACACGTCTTGTGGCCCCGTCCAAAATCCAGCTCCTGGTCCACGAACGTCTGCACAATAAACTATGGGGGATGCTCACGAGTGATGACTAGCTATGCTCATACTTACCCTCGATTTCAATTACTTTGGTTTATCACTATCGCTTTATAACTATAATAGTATGATAAAGCGATAAACATGCTTAAAACATATAGCATGTAAAGACATATTAGTCATAATAAACATGCGATTTAAAGCGATAAATCATATAGGCATGCTATTCAATTAGGAAAGCGAGATAATGAGTAATATCATATCATTTGTATCATAGATACACGGCGGGATTACAAAGCGATATCGGATCGCAACAAACATACGTATTGTAACATTCTCGTCATGCACTCGATTCAATCTGAAAGTTGTGGTCTTTAATTTTCAAGATGGTACACACTCATTCTCATTTAATCATATAACAAACAACACATACCGCTACGAGCACGACCACCGAGTAGGCCCTTGTACTGATCGATTGCATCTCACTTCCATAGTGCGAGGCTTACTCGACTCGTAAACCACGCCGAATACTATAATACTTGCATCTCATCCTCTAGTGTTCGAAATGATTGAACTTCGATACAATCTCGTCAAGTGATCTTTACATGTGGCAAGAACGAATGCAAGTGTCGCGTCCCAATAAAGACGAAACACGGCAAGGAGGCGAGCAGTAAAGCGCATATGCACATAATGTTACGGTGGCCCTGATAACTTTAGCGAAATAGAGTGAATTAAACCCTAGTCTAGTACATGTACATTAGTATCCACGTTAAGAATGGGCCACGCTATTCGTAGAGCACCTTAACTCCAGATAAAACGACCATTTCCTAAAGTTCGTGGCAAAAACCATGGCATATTCAATTATCTTGTCCCAAGAATGGCGGCGCGACAAGACTATCTTAAACCCCACTTCACTCACGATTGACGTTCCCTTATCTGAGGCCCAAGCTTGACCTTTTATTTAACTTACTCAATATTCATTATTTATTTGATATTACATATCACATGTTACTAGACTCTCCTAGTCCCAGCGTCAAACGTTTAAGTATTTGTAGGTTTCATATGATCACATAACACGTTCGTTTATTATTTGAAGTGTTGTTAATTATTAACGTTTTCAGGTTTCTAAATTGAAAAGTTTATTAGTATGTCCAATTTTATTTATGTGTTTTTCAAACACTTTAGGTCATTTACTTCTTCATTTTAAATTTTCTATACTTAGTAAAATTTTCAATCATTTTCAGTATTTCACTATTCACTTTTCACTATTCATCGTATTTTACTATTCATCGTATTTACTATTCATTGTATTTACTATTCATCGTATTTACTATTCATCGTATTTTATACGTATTTTTATACGTATTCGTATTTTTATACTTCGTATTCTATACGTATTTTTATATGTATTCGTATTTTTATACTTATACTTATTATTATTATTTTTTTATACTTAAGGTATTTTAGTATAATACTAATCTTGTTTTTATTTTCTAAGTACAAATTTTTAGTTTCAAAGTCGTTAGGTTCGTTTTGTACTTAGGCGATTTTTGAAAATATTCTAAAGTCTAGTTTTAAAAATGTTAAGTTCGGTTTGTATTTAGTCATTTATGAAAATATCTAAAAATCTAGTTTCAAAAACGTTAAGTTCATTTTGTATAAAGTGATAATGATTTTCATTTTTAAAATATTAGTTTTAAAAATGTTAAGTTCAATTTGTAAAAAGTGATAATGGTATTCATTTTAAATTGAGACTTAGTTAAATTTAGTCGTCTATTAACTAAATTTAGCGATTTTCATTTTAAAAGATAATAGTATCGTGGATGATTCATTTATAGTCCGTATGTCCAAATTCAATAATCCAATAGCAAAGGTAGTATCACACGATTTAGTTCATTTTTATAACGGTTACATATTTTTATCGGTTTATAATAATTCATTTATAATTAAAACGATTTATACAAAAATTCAATTCTAATTACTATTTAACTTTAATGACTTAGTGATAACTTCATTTTGGTCAAATTTAGTCAATAAAAATGAAGGATGCCGTGTACAACATATATAACACAAAAATTGATTTATTTCTTTTAATTTCTTAATTCTAACTTATTAATTAATAATTAAATTATATTAACAATAAACTAAAAAGTGATAAAAACAATTTTAAGCCTAAAATAGCATGAATGCCGTGAGCAAGCCTAGGATGTTTCTAAAATTTCATTTTTCGATTTTATCCGGTTTTAGCTTAAAGTCTTTATATTTTAATTATTCTAATTATACTAAATCGGTTTAAACTAAAATGAAATTTACTAAACTTTTCATTTATATTTATGAATAGTGTTTTTCAACACTTTAATTTTCTAACTTTTTAATCTAAATGATTTATGGTGTTTTAAGTTGATTTAATATATAGTAATAACAATACCTAAAACAACAACTAAACATAAACACAAAGTAATAACAAACATAAATTAAAACAAGATCAAAATGAGCATAAATGATGAACATAGCATGAAGATGATAAGAACACTCATGAAGAACTCAAGAACAACTCAAGAACACTTATTTCGATTTTGATAATTTATAATTTATTTTCCTAAATTAATTCTTTTCATATGGTAACATCCATTTTAACTAACTTAATCTAACATATTATTTACAAAAATTAAAAGTGAAAATTTATTTAAAAATTAAATAAAACCGTGTATATGTAATATATATATATAAATTTTCATTTTTGATTTTAATCACTTTAAACTCATTTTTAATATTTCACATAATTTTTATATAACATTACTACTTCATTAAAACATAAATAAACATAAAAATCATATGAACATAAATTAAAAATGCTTAAAATTAATTTAACTAAACATAGAACAAAATTACTACAATAATCTATTTAGTATATTATTTAGTTATTATCATTTTATTATACAACACCTAAACACACAAGTACATATAAGTGATGTTTAACATATTTAACATAATTTTCATACTCATAAAATTATAATAACAAAACAAATTAATTTACTAAAAAGATAATACAAGACATAGTTAGTCACCTTAGTCGGTATGATTATTGGTTATCCGGATCGACTAAGTTATCAAGGTCTAAGTCTTCACCCAAGTACCCGTCTTCACCTTCAAAAACCCGTAACAAGTAAGCTTCAAATACCCAAATAATAACTAAGAACACTAGTGATTTATTAGAGTATTATTTAGGGTTTTAATTTAGTGAGTTTTAGGTGTAAAATGAAAGAAAAATAAAGAGAGAAAAGGGGCTAAGGTGGCCGGCCAAATGAAGAAGAAAAAGAGATGGTTTTGCACTTAGAATAAATGAAAATGATGTTATGTAATTAGGTTAAATGAAATGTGTAGTATAAGTTTTGATTTATTAAGAAAATAATGTTTTATTAATATGTAATTAGGGAACCAAAACTTACAACTAGCTCCTAATAGTCTTCCATTACTATTTGTGCTAGAAAATGTCTAAAGTGTGTTTTAAAATGTTTTCCTCGAATTTGGTCAGTTTTAAAAAGTCGGGCGTCAAAAGCGATAAAAGTTTAAGCTTGCGCGTTTGACGATTTTTCGAAATATTTCTACTTTTGAATTCTAAGACTAAAATATTTATTTTATTATTCAAAAGTTTTCAAAAGTTTTAAGAAAGTTGATAAATTTTACAAAATAAAAGTTTAGCTAAAATTGTGATTTGAAGGCTAAAAGGCTTAGGATTTGATTTAGACTTTGAAATTAGAACTTGATGGCTAATTAATGAATTAAATTAACACGGGGTGTTACAACCCTAGCCTAGCTAGTGACTGCTTTTGCTTACTCTTGTGCTCGTTCGTTGGGTCGCGATCATGGCTACGACTTGCTGATGTCGTTTGCTTGGAGAGTTGGTGAATATATGAGTCGGGATTGCTGTTTCCTCGACCTTTTATGAGGTATTTCCGCAACTTTGTGAGTGTGCTCTTAAGCTCAAGAAAAAAAAAACAAAAATCAGAAAAAAACAAACACAACACAAAATATAATTCAAAAGAAAAGAAATGTGTGCACAAAAATGAAAAGTTGTTGTTGTTGTTACATGAGTGAGCACTTGAAATTTGTTGCTTTGTTGCGATGATGTGTAGAGGAGACCGATGTGCTGTAGGGATCTCATCCCATTCACTAATCAAATATTAGTGTAAATCAAATTACTCTAATTTGATTTAGCAAGATCTATGTAGTACAAATTCACTTTGTCACAAGTTTAGAAATGTTATACCTTTCTCAAAGGGAAATATTGGGCACAAAACTAGAACTCCTTTCTAGTTTTGTTTCTTGAGCTTAAGTTTAGGATGATCCTCCAAAAACCCGAGTTTCCAAAGTAGGAAACCTCCTCTTAGTTGCACCCAAGAACTACACCAAAAATACTAAGGATTTTGATCTAGAAATCACTTAGTAATACTTGATAATATGTGATATTATTAATATTACTAACTCTTAGTAATACTAGTATAATATGTGTATTAAGTTTTTCTAGAGAGAAAAAGGGAGAGATGAGGGAAAAGAGAATGAATGAATTCTCTTCCTAAGGTCTTGTGTTTTTATAGAACAACAAGTAAAATGAAGTGTGTGTTACACACCTCATTTTTTCAGCCAACACAAGAGAAGAGAAGAAAAGAGACTTTATCTTGATAAGAGGAATTGGTTGCATGATAATCATTATGTTCATGCATGCATATCCAAGACACTACTTGACAAAACAAATAAAAACAAGGGGAAGCTTCTCCCACTTGCTCTTGAACGGTCCAAGGGACCCCATATGGGTCTAATTTGTTTTTCAATATTTGTCCCACAAATTATAATAATTTATCACTTAAATCATTTAATATGATGAAGTATAAATTAATTAATCTCTTCTCTATAATACATGTACACTTACATGTATTAAAATGTACTTTTACTAATCTCATTAGTAAAATATACATAAATAGTGAATTAACGTTTAATCACTAATTCCCATCTCCTCTAATAATTTTATCGATATAAAATTAAATCATTCGAGTTCACAACTCGATTTCTCTCTAAATTAATACACTGACTAACCGTTAGTCGATTTATCAAGTTACTAATTTAATCGTATCTCATACAATTAATTAGCTTAAATATTTGGAGTACGTTCCTATAGGTGTGACTTAAAGGGATCAATTAATTACCGCCGTTCTCACGACAATAACGTCAAACTCTAGTCAGCCAACCGTTATTGATTTACGTTAATCAATTGACAATAATACAGGATTATCCCCATGTATTCCTTAATTGAGATTTATTAAGTAATCGCACTATTGTGGAGGACACATACTCCAACAATCTCCCACTTGTCCGAGACAAGTTGCGCATTACCAATTCTCATGTCCGTTTCACATCTCCCACTCAATGCAAGGTGTCTTACAGGTCGTACTTGCATTCAAAAGATATATATCATGAGTGGTTTCCTCGATAAGGAGAGTAGCTGTCTGACCGGGGAATCTACCGTAGATTCTTACCGAGCGTGGCCACGCATTTTCAGCGACGACACCTCGAGTGGCCCAGAGCTGTTTTACCCTAACGAGGGTGGACATTTCCTTCCACTCGATTATCTTGTATAATGCAGATCACAATGACCCCAAAGATGCCCTTATAACCCCTTTCACGGCATGGCTTAGGACAAAATTAAAGTCACTTTCGGAACCGCACCGACTGCATAATCGGTTTCCAGTCAAAGAATCGACTCAAAGGAATACTATAGAAATTCCCACCACGACCAGGTTTCAATCTCATTGAAAAGGAATTCTATAAGCGTCACAGTCCGACAGAGTGTTTCACAGTCTGTCTATGCAAACGATCAGTCATCACTTATGACCCCATGGTGTTGAACCCACCATCGATCGACTTGCAATCTAGTCTCTTTGAGATGTCACCTCTTATGAGAGACCAGGGACCAAATACTAAGTTTATGCCGTTCACTTGAATATGTTCAAAGTTGTCGCACAACTATTCGGATAAACAAAGTATGCATTCAAAATGACTTAAAAGAGTAAATATACTCTAAACAATGAATGTTATTTTCATATATGTAATAGGATACTTTATCCATTACATATCTCAAAAACTAAAGGAAATCAGGTATACGCCTCAACCCCATAGAGGCGGTGTGAGCGTCATGCTTAGCCCTCGAAAGAGGCTTGGTTAAAGGATCAGCGATGTCATCGTCTGTCCTAACCTTACAAATATCTATTTCCTTCATTTCCATGTTATCTCTTATAACATGGTATTTCCTCAAAACGTGTCTAGACTTATTACTAGACTTGAGCTCCTTCGCTTGAAAGATAGCCCTACTGTTATCACAATAAATAGTGATTGGATCTACGGCACTAGGGACTACTCTTAGTCCATCCAAGAACTGCCGAATCCATACAGCTTCCTTAGAAATTCCGGTCGCCAAATATTCACTTACATTGTAGAATCCGCAGTGACACTTTGCTTGAAACGTTTTTCAGCAAATAGCACCCCCATTCAACATAAAGACATAGCCGGATTGGGATTTCAAATCATCCCCATCGGTTTGGACACTTGCATTTGTGTAACCCTTTACACGCAGCTCAAGTTCTCCTCCAAACACTAGAAACGAATCCTTAGTTCTTCTCAAGTACTTAAGGATGTTCTTTACGGCTATCCAGTGACTCTCACCGGGATTGGCTTGATACCGACTTGTCATGTTCAAGGCGAAAGCGACATCGGGACGAGTGCATATCATAGCATACATGATTGATCCTACAGCGGAGGTATAAGGGATCAATTTCATGCGTTCAATTTCCGCATGAGTCGTAGGACATTGAGATTTCTTCAATGTTATTCCTACACTTATTGGACGAAAGCCTCTCTTGGAGTCTTTCATATTGAACCTATCAAGAATCTTATCGATATAAGCTTCTTGACTCAATGCTAGTATCCTCTTGGATCTATCTCTATAGATCCGGATACCCAAGATGCGTTGTGCCTCTCCCAAGTCCTTCATTTGGAAATGGTTTCCCAATTCCACCTTTACCGAATTCATAACTTGGAACATCATTTCCAATTAGTAGTATGTCATCCACATACAAAACAAGGAAGGTTACCTTACTCCCACTAAACTTCATGTATAAACAAGGTTCCTCGGCACTTCGAGCGAAACTCTTTTGTTTTATAACATGATGGAATCTATAAATCCAACTCCTTGATGCTAGTCTTAAGACCATAAATGGATCTCTTAAGCTTGCATACTTTCTTAGGGTCGGATGTATCCACAAAACCTTCAGGTTGTGTCATGTACACTTCCTCTTCTAGAATCTCATTCAAGAAGGCGGTTTTTACATCCATTTGCCATATTTCATAATCATGAATTGCGGCAACCGCTAAGATTATCCTTATGGATCGAAGCATTGAAACCGGTGCAAAGGTTTCATCATTATGAATACCCCGGACTTGTGTAAAGCCCTTTGCCACCAATCTAGCTTTGTAAACATCTATATGTTTATCTATGCCGAGTTTGATTTTGAATATCCATTTACGCTGAAGAGGTCTCACTCCTTCAGGTAAATCTACCAAGTCCCAAACTTGGTTCTCATACATAGAATCCATTTCGAATTTCATGGCCTCAAGCCATTGTTCGGAGTTGGGGTTACTAATAGCCGCCTTGTAGGTTGAGAGTTCGTTACTTTCGAATAACAACAAATCACCCTCCTCCTCGATGTTACCGAGGTAACGGTCAGGTTGATGACTAATTCTTCCTGACCACCTAGGGATTACAACCGTGTCAGAAGACGAGGGAACGGTTTCCTCATTTTCTGCCTCGGTTTGTGGCTCTTGAACTTCACCAAGTTCAAATTTTCTCCCACTGTGTCTTTTAGAAATATATTCATTTTCTAAAAAGACAGTATCACGAGCCACAAACTCTTTGTTCTCGTGAGGGTTGTGGAAGTAATAACCACACGTTTCCGTAGGATAACCTATAAAAAAAAAAAAAAAAAAAAAAACATTTGTCAGACTTTGGTGCGAGTTTATCGTCGGATTTATTCTTAACGAATGCCTCACAACCCCAAATTCTCATGAATGACAAATAGGGAACCTTTCCCATCCATATCTCATATGGAGTCTTGTTGGCTGCTTTAGTCGGACTTCGATTTAGTGAGAATGCGGCAGACAGTAGCGCAAAGCCCCAAAAAGATCCAGGAAGCTCACTTTGACTCATTATAGACCGAACTATATCTCATAAAGTTCGGTTTCTCCTTTCTGCAACACCATTCAACAGTGGTGTGCCCGGAGGAGTCCAATGTGATATTATACCACAATTCTTAAGATGTGAATCAAAACTCATTACTTAGATATTCGCCATCACGATCCGATCGTAGTGCTTTTATCTTCTTATCAAATTGGTTCTCAACCTGATTTTAAAATTCTTTAAATTTCTCAAAAGCATCACTTTTATGCCTTATTAAGTAGACATAACCATATCTACTTAAGTCATCGGTAAAAGTAATGAAGTAATGATATCCTCCTATAGCGGTGATGTTTAATGGACCACACACATCGGTATGTATGAGTCCTAAACCTCACTTGCTCGTATCCCTTTACCACTAAAGAGTGCACGAGTCATGTTGCCTAAAAGTCAAGCCTCGCATGTGCCATATGATTCGCAATCAAATGGTTTGAGAACCTTGGTCTCAACAAGTCTCTTTGTACGTCTATCGTTTATATGACTTAAACGACAATGCCAAAGGTAGGATTTGTTTGATTCATTCGTTTTGAGCTTCTTGTTCTCTATATGATAAACATCATTGACATCATTCAAAACATAAATACCTCCAATTGAAATGGCTTCACCATAAACCATTTCATTAAATGAAAAAGTACACCGATTGTACTTAATCATAAAACAAAAGCCTTCCGCATCTGACACGGAGACGGAGATAATGTCTTTGGTTAGAGTTGTTACAAAATAACAGTTATTCAAGTACAACTCTAAACCACTAGCTAGAGTGAGTACAAAAGTTCTCACGGAAATGGCCGCTACTCTAGCTCCATTACCGATGCGGAGATCTACATCACCCTTGGCTAGTGCTCGCGCGTTTCTCATCCCCTACAAGTGATTGCAAAGATGAGATCCACATCCGGTATCCAATACCCATGTAGAAATGCAAGCATGATTTATGTCAATCATATAAAGACTAGAAGGAATAATATCTTTGGATGTCGCACATCCATCATTCTTTTTCCTTCAAGAATTTGGGAAAATTGCGCTTCCAACGACCGTGTTTGGGCTTGCTATTCTCAATAGCCTTCCCCTTACCCTTATCTTCCTTGAACCGAGCTTTATTAGCTCCCTTCCCTTTCTTGACCCCAATGTTTATGTTCTTCAATCTCATTGAAAGAACATCTTTTCTCTCAATCTCATTTACTTTGATGCTCTCTTAGTTAAAGCACATCATCGTCACTCTAGTGAATATCTCATATGCACTTTTGTGAGTAACGAAGCGAAGTTTGAGAGTAGGTGACATTGACCAAATCTACACATTTTTCAACTCATTGTCCACCTTTAGGTGCTCATCGTAGGCGGCTCGTGCCGCCGCGGTGGCCCTAAGTCCGGGTTCGGCGGGAAGTTGTTCAGTAAGGTATTTAAGCACATTGTCGGATTGAGCGGCGCCCCTTATAGTCGAATCCCATTCGACAAGGTTGCTACCGTCATTTTTAAGGATACATTTATCCATCACGGTTCTCAACCATGAATATATACCCAAAATGGGTGCGGGAGTTGAGATTGTCATTGTGATTTCCAATAAATTATTCTACAACAAATATGAGGAAATTAACATTCATTGTTTATTAATAACATTTGTTAAAACTCATTTTAAGACAAATGTTCATTTATATAATGATCTCCCACGAAATTATATAAACGATTCCAAGACTCGTTTTTCATATAAAATTAGACATCTCATGTTTCCTTTTATATAAAAACGATAAGTCAACACTTGACTAATTCTACACTAAAATGCTTGGTTGATGATTTTCTATAAAATGCATCCATTAGCCCCAAATAACTCTTATTTGGTTGAGTCCAAACCAAATTAGCATGGGACTTCCTCCCACTACTTACCCATGGTAACGAGGTTCCACGTTGCGGAGGTCCTCACGAACATGGGGTTCATAGTTGCCACATTTGGAAAGGCTTAATCTCAATTCATTTGGTAAATTATGTGGGTGATCTTGTCGATTTTAGTCATAGAATTCTTTATAAGTGAACTAATGTAAGAATGGCGACCTAAAAACGACAATCGTAGTGGGATATCGAGGCATGCATGGCGATTTTGGCATGTATGCGGAAAAAAGCAATCAAACAAGTATAAGTAAGCATAAGCATTAACCTAGTATGGCCACCTAAAAGTAATTAAAATTACAAGGAGTTACAAATTGGAAACCAACTCCTTTGGTCACTCTTCATATGGACTTGATCCAAGTCTCCTCCTTGCAAGCTTTAGAACACTTCTAAGGCTCCATCTCGATCCATCGCCGGTCTTCGATTTACAAATAGTTACAAGTTTAAATTACAAATGAATACATAGCAATCCTATTATACATTTGTAAATGAAATAAACTATTAAAATTACAAACCGGCGATACGAGATCGCATATAATTACAAAACCACACGATATTCCCTTTCATTACGGGTAATATCGGTAAAAATAACAAACTATGGTCATACTAGTAAGAATAAACATTCATTCAAAAATAAATATTCATCCAAACATGCATAATGAAAAGCTTATAAATAAAAACATGCCAAAATCGCCCTAAACAATAATCGCATTAAATCGTTTCAAACCGATCTCATTTTTAATCGATTAATCTCATATTAATCAATAATGCTTAAAACACCTTTTAAGCTTGAACTAAAACTTCTAAACTGATTTATAACACCCAAAATTAGTTCATACTAACTTATGGTGATTTTAGTTCATAAATATGGTCATTTGCTAATTAGATGTACTTTAATCATAACCTTTTATGAATAAAGCTTTATAAAATCAAAATAAAATAAAATAAAACCATTTTTATTTTGACAAAATTTTGTATATTCTGGAACACTTCCAAAATATCAAAAAAGAAAAGCTTGGTCAGAAAATATTTACGAATTATTTTATAATAAATAACATACGATTTCATCGATTTTAACTCATAAAATCAAGAAAACGTCTAAAACAGTGAGGCAAAATCCCAAATTTATACGAGAGCATCCTAATAATGTATAAAAATATTGGTATAAATTTCATGTCCAGAAAACAAAGTTTACTATATTTTTGGACATAAAATGCATTATATACCGATTTTAAACAAAAATATGAATAAATATTCAAACCTCAAGATCTGACTTTGAAAATTTGCATTCAGAAATTATAAATATGAAATATCACTGTGTAAAAATTTCGAGACCAGATTCCAACTATAACTATTTATAGTAATTATTTTAGCCAAAAACTCACTTTTTGACTCGGTTTTGTATAAAAATCATTTTAATTAGCAAACAAATTTCACAAATTACGAAATTTGACCAGTAACTTCATGAGACCAGAAACTTTGCATGCTATAAAAAGCTCGTGTTAAAACCATTTTTAACACTATTTTCGGATTTTATCATATTTATTCTCAATAAATATATAAAACTCCAAAATCAACAAAATAAATTTGTAACTACAAGCCTAAGCTCTGATACCACTTGTAGGGATCTCATCCCATTCACTAATCAAATATTAGTGTAAATCAAATTACTCTAATTTGATTTAGCAAGATCTATGTAGTACAAATTCACTTTGTCACAAGTTTAGAAATGTTATACCCTTCTCAAAGGGAAATATTGGGCACAAAACTAGAACTCCTTTCTAGTTTTATTTCTTGAGTTTAAGTTTAGGATGATCCTCCAAAAACCCGAGTTTCCAAAGTAGGAAACCTCCTCTTAGTTGCACCCAAGAACTACACCAAAAATACTAAGGATTTTGATCTAGAAATCACTTAGTAATACTTGATAATATGTGATATTATTAATATTACTAACTCTTAATAATACTAGTATAATATGTGTATTAAGTTTTTCTAGAGAGAAAAAGGGAGAGATGAGGGAAAAGAGAATGAATGAATTCTCTTCCTAAGGTCTTGTGTTTTTATAGAACAACAAGTAAAATGAAGTGTGTGTTACACACCTCATTTTTTCAGCCAACACAAGAGAAGAGAAGAAAAGAGACTTTATCTTGATAAGGGGAATTGGTTGCATGATAATCATTATGTTCATGCATGCATATCCAAGACACTACTTGACAAAACAAATAAAAACAAGGGGAAGCTTCTCCCACTTGCTCTTGGACGGTCCAAGGGACCCCATATGGGTCTAATTTGTTTTTCAATATTTGTCCCACAAATTATAATAATTTATCACTTAAATCATCTAATATGATGAAGTATAAATTAATTAATCTCTTCTCTAAAATACATGTACACTTACATGTATTAAAATGTACTTTTACTAATCTCATTAGTAAAATATACATAATTAGTGAATTAACGTTTAATCACTAATTCCCATCTCCTCTAATAATTTTATCGATATAAAATTAAATCATTCGAGTTCACAACTCGATTTCTCTCTAAATTAATACACTGACTAACCGTTAGTCGATTTATCAAGTTACTAATTTAATCGTATCTCATACAATTAATTAGCTTAAATATTTGGAGTACGTTCCTATAGGTGTGACTTAAAGGGATCAATTGATTACCGTCGTTCTCACGACAATAACGTCAAACTCTAGTCAGCCAACCGTTATTGATTTACGTTAATCAATTGACAATAATACAGGATTATCCCCATGTATTCCTTAATTGAGATTTATTAAGTAATCGCACTATTGTGGAGGACACATACTCCAACATGTGCTGCTTTCGGTCCGTTTTTCATGAGAGTTGAGTTCTTTGTTGGTTGGATGAGCACTTGAGTAGTACTAGTGGTTTCTAGTGGCTTAGCTCCACGATTCCATAATCTATTTGTCCACTTTCTTGCCCTTACCCTCTCTTGGCCTTTACACACCTCATATCCTATGTAAGCCCTCATGTTTGGTTCGTTTTTGTGACATTATTTGTGTACGGGAATGCGAGATTTGGACCACATTAGATTGCGGGCGTGCTTCCACAAGTCGAGTAGGTGAGTGTCATCACATATATCACCTTGTTCATCATTTGTGCTAGAGTGGAAGCCGCGAGAGGTCCGTGATTTGATTGCTAGAGAGCCAAAGTTTAAGCCATGCTATTCATTCTACGCCGTCTTGTAATTCTCATCCGTTAGCTAGCTATTTCCATACGTCCCATGCTGTTTCGGGATTGATTGCCATTTGCTTAAGCTACTTGCGGTTTGGTGTTTGTTTGGGGAAGTATTCTTTTGCTCGCTTTGTCCTCTGTTTTCTGTCACGCTTGGTTGCTCGAGGACAAGTAACGGTTTGGTTTGGGGGAGTTTGATGTGTCATATATTTACTTACGTATAGTATAGCCCCTTGATTCACGAGCTTTTCTAAGCGTTTCCCGTACTTTTACTTGCGTTTCGCCTCCTATTTCTCTCCGTTTTGGCTCTGCTGCGTTTTTGTGTCCATTTTGCAGGTACACGCGCTTATTTGGAGTATAGGAGGCTGGTCGAGAAGTTTCAGAAAGTTTCATAAAGTTTCGTGAAGTTTTGAGGTGATTCGAGTTGGTTTCGTTGCGTTTCGCTTGCGTACGAGCCTCGTTTCACTAAATGAAGGTGTCCCGGGACCTTGGGTTGGGATTTGAAGCTCCTATAATCATCCTAGACCTCGTCCCTACTCATGAGCCTCGTCCCTATCCCTTGGGATGACAAGAAAGTAAGAAAAAACTAAGTACAAGAAAGTGCAAAAACAAGCCAAGAACTGAACAACACGGGACAAGTGTGTCCCGGGCGGGGTGAGTAGTGTCCCGGCCGGGGTGGCCTTCCCGGAGGCCGGAGCTCTGGGACAGCTTCGACTCTTCGTGTGCTTGATTTACTTCGTCTATTTGAAGGCCTAAAACATAATATTTTCGCACGAAATTTTTACAGCATTTCAATAACACTTTAAAGTACTTTCTCACAAAAATTTAGGGTTGGATTAATTTTCCTTCTTATATTTTCAATTCCCGACTCGAGTACGTTGTTTAGATCGTCTATTTGGTTTTGTTGCTTGGATTATTCTTGTTCTCCCCTGAATTTTCTGATTGGTATTGATATTCTCTTCTCCCTTTTGTTTACTATTTCGTTATATATCATTGTTGATCATGTCTTTCATTATTTCCCTTGCTTTTGTATTCGTTTTTGCCATGTGTGAGTAGTTTCTTATCTAGGGAGGAAGGGTGAATCATGGGTGTTGGTTTTGGTTGTTTTTGATGATTACTTTGAGTTAGGTTTTGTGCTTGCTTTGTTTAGTCCTTGCTTGATTGTCCTCGTTGATTCCTTGATCACGTTTTAGCGAGTATCTAGCACCCTTGAACTTAAGAACGAAAGCCTAGTTCTAGGGTAGGCGCGAGACTAAACAATAGGACCCTCGTTTGTAAGTTGCGAGAGCCCGCATTCGAGACCTAGAGGAAGCTTGAGACCGAGAGGACGAGCTTAACCCTTAGCATGTGCGATTCCTTACTCATCCCGATCATCATCCTTGACCTTGACTTACCCATTGCCTAGCCCGATTCCCTAGACTTTTTCCTTATCGTTAAACCCTATTCCTTCGCTCTAGCTTTAGTTAACCACAATCATTCGAACCGAGACTAGAATCACTAAAAATAACCAACATTACGACCATATCCCTGTGGATTTCGACCCGACTTACCCTAGCTACCCGAGTGTTGAGTTTGGCATTATTTTTGATTAGGCGAGTGCGACTAAACCTATCACGCAGCGATTAAATTATTGGAGAATCAAGTGGCGCAGCTCACCGCTTCACAAGCATCGCGTCAACCGGGTACCCTTCCACCTCAAGGTAATCCTCCTAAACCTCCGCATGACACGGCATGTGCGATTACGTTGAGAAGTGGGTTGATGTATTGTAACAACTTGGTTTTTAGTTGAATTTAATTACTAAGGCGGAAATTAATTAAGTCTTAAACCAGCGTCATTAATTATACATAAACCCAAAATATTACATCATCGTTCAAGAGTTGAATTAAACAGCTCCAAATACGGAAGTTAAAAGAGTAAAGTGTTATATATTACAAATCTCTCAAAACAACTGAAAGTGAAGTAATAAAAACGTCTCGTGGCCCCATCCAAAATCCAGCTTCTGGTCCATGATTATCCTGCACAATAAACTGATGGGGGGGGTGCCCGCTGAGCGGACAGTGACTAGCTATGCTCATACTTACCCTCGATTTCAATTACTTTGGTTTATTACTATCGTTTTATAATTATAATAATATGATAAAACGATAAACATGCTTATTACAAATAGCATATAAAGACATATAAGTCATCCTAAGCATGCGGTGAGAAGCGATAAATCATGTAAGCATGATATTCAGTTATGAAAGCAATAACAGATAATATCATAGCAATAGTATCACAATAATTCAACAGGATTACGAAGCGATATCAGATCGCAAACAAACATACATATCGTATCATTCACATCATGCAGACTCGATTCACTACTTCAGAAATTTGTGGTCTTTAGTTTTCGAAGATGGTGCACACTCATTCTCATTTAATCAAACAACAAACAACACATACTGCTTACGAGCCTGACCACTGAGTAGGCCATTGTACTCTAGTCGTTTGCATTTCACTACCATAGTGCAGCGGCTTACTCGACTCGTAAACCACGCCGAATACTATAGTACTTGCATCTCATCTTCTAGTGTTCGAAATGATTCGAACTTCAGATACAATCTCGTCAAGTAATCTTTACGCAGGGCAAGAACGAATGCAAGTGTCGCGCCCACTAAGAACGAAACACCGCAAGGAGACAGAACCGCATAATCGACCTGAATCCACAAGGTCACGGGTGCCCTGTTACCTCTAGCGAAATAGGGGAATAAAACCCTAGTCTAGTATGCATACACTAATATTTACTTTAAGAATGGGCTATGCTATTCATAGAGCACCTTAACTCTGAATAAAACGACTATTACCTAGAGACTGACCCAAAAGAGTTGGCATATTCTTTATCTTGTACGGCTTTGGCTATACGGCTTAAGGCGTAACGGCATGGGCAGGATGCTAAGCAATAATTCTGCCGGCTTAAACCACACTATTCGATATAGCCAACGCTAGAGACCGAGATAGTGGTATCCGTACAAGACTATCTTAGCCCCACTTCACTTACGATTGACGTTTTCATATCCGAGGCTCAAGCGTTTGACCCGTTATTTAACTTACTCATGATTTATTATTTATTTGATATTAAATATCACATGTTACTAGACTCTCCTAGTCTCATCGTCAAACGTTTAAGTATTTTATTCGGTTTGATATGATCACATAACACGTTCGTTTATTATTTGAAGTGTTGTTAATTATTAACGTTTTCGAGTTTCTATATTGACTAGTTTGCGTGCCCGGCCCCGCCCGGGCTAACTATGTTTACATTAAAATTTTAATTTTATTTAAAATTTACATTATATTAAATACTTGTCCAGTTTATACATTTACTATTTATGACATATATAAGCATTATATGAAACACTTGTCCAGTTTATACATTTTCTATTTATAACATATTTGTATGAAAATTCTTGAAATCATACCTTAATTAATATAAAATTATTATCAATAATTCATACATTATCAATGTATACTCTCATAAAAAATATTATTTTGATATAAAATTAATGATATAAAATTTATGATTTCTTCTTGGTTTTTTTATTTCAAATATAAACTCACAAATACTAAATTTTTCCTAATGTGAGTCATAATATTTTTTAGGTAAGTTTTTATTAAATATCATAGAGAATTAGTTGTTTTAAATAACACTAATAATTAAATACTAAATTTTTCTAATGTAACTAACTAATTAAATTTTCATCAAAAAATATATTACTTTCAAAAATTTATTTATTTTTATTTTTCACACATTGCAAATATAATATATCTATTTTTTCCAATTTGTAAAATATGTATTCTTCAATTAAATCAATTTATGTATTCTTCAATTATTATAATATAATAATTAAATATCTATTTTTCACACATTGCAAAATATGTATTCTTCAATTTTGGTATCCTACAATTTTAAGAATTCCAATTATAGATTTAGTATTATATTTTGAATTACATTTGTTAATTATACTACACCATCTTTTTTTTTTTTTTTTTTAATTACATATATTCTCTTTTTGTTACGTTTAAATGAGGTAATAAAGAAATTGAAATTTTGTCATTAAATCAAACTTTACCCTATCATTATAATAAACATGTTTTTTTTTTTTTGTTTTTTTTTTCTTAATTAGCAGATTCTCATACAAAATTAAGATGAACAGTCAAATTAGAACTTAATACTATTAAACTAACTAAAAGATTATGCATTAAGAATTACAAATATTATTATACAATTATATCTAATTACTTGATTTAAAAATAAGATAATCGATAGATATTGTACATCACTTTTACCTTTCATGTTACATATTCATTAGTTTTGCTATTGGTTTATAATCAAGTTTGTTCAATAACAAAACTTCAAATCTTGAACATAAAATATAAATCTACAACATACAAAAAAAAAAAAGATCAGCAGTAATTTAATCAAGCTATGTTTAAGTATCAAACATAGTAATTAAGAAATAAAAATATTCAATTTTTAAACACTCTTATCAAATACACCGTAAAAATTAAATTTAACACAAATTGTAATCATAATTAAAACATAATAAAGTAAAACTATTTAACATAGTACCTACCTGCTACCTAGGAAGATCTAGCTAAAGTTTTTAACGTATATATATACACAAAAAATGGATACTTACCTAAAAATTAAATAAGGTAAATATAATTGTTTAATTTGAAATTATTATTTTTCTTCTCAATTAAAAACATCTTCAATTAATTTTTTTTTGAAAATTTCTAATATAGAAAAAATTTCAATTGTAGATTTAGTTTTATATTTTAAGTTACATATAATATTTTTTGATCTAAAATCCTAGTAATAGTAGAATTATAAATAATATTAATATTATTTTTTTTAGACCAATTATATTGTGACAAATGTCGACCATAGAGACCATGGTTTCTGCTTTATATATATATATACTAGTTTGCATGCCCGGCCACGCCCGGGCTAACTATATTTACATTAAAAATTTAATTTTATATAAATTTGCATTATATTAAATACTTGTTCAGTTTATACATTTACTATTTATGACATATTAGCATTATATTAAATATTTGTCCAGTTTATATATTTAATATTTATGACATATTTGTATGAAAATTCTTGAAATCATAATTAAGTATAATTGTTAATCATACTTCAATTAATATAAAATTATTCTCAATGCATACATTATCAATGTATACTGTCATGAAAAATATTATTTTGATATAAAAAATAATGATATTAAATCTATGAGTTCTTCTTGGTGTTTTACTTCAAATATAAACTCACAAATACTAAATTTTTCCTAATGTAAGTGTCATAATATTTTTTAGGTAAGTTTCTATTTAAATATCATAAAGAATTAGTTGTTTTAAATAACACTAATAATTAAATACCAAAATTTTCCTAATGTAACCTAACTAATTTAAGTTTCATTAAAAAATATTTTACTTTCAAAAATGTATTTATTTTATTTTTCACGCATTCCAAGTATAATGTATCTATTTTTTTCAATTTTAATTTGAAAATATAGAGTGTTTGTTACAATATTTGATTATATATTTTTAAAGATATATGATTATTTTTAAGGTAATTTCTTTTTTTAAATGCTTTACTAAAAAAACTTATTTTATTTTAGAATCTTAATAATATTAAAATATCCAATTATATTAAGATTAATAAGTTTTATTATATAATAATAACTTAGATTATATATATTAATATAATAATTTTTGTATCAACCAATCATATTAGGACAAATGTCGACCATAGAGACCATGGTTTCTGCTTTATATATATATATTAGATACGTTTGTTAGTACGTCCAATTTTATTTAAGTGTTTTTCCAACACTTTAAGTTATTTACTTATTCATTTTCAATTTTCTATACTTAGTAAAATTTTCAATTATTTTCAATATTTCAAATTTTGAAATTTGAAATATCTTTGAATTTTGAGACGTAACTTGTTTTGCAAGTTTCGAGAATTTTTCACTATTCACTATTCACTATTCACTATTCATCGTATTTTATACGTATTTTTATACGTATTCGTATTCTTATACTCCGTATTTTATACGTATTTTTATACATCGTATTTTATACGTATTCGTATTTTTATACTTCGTATTTCTACGTATTTTTATACGTATACGTATTCTTATACTTGTACGTATTTTTATATTTATACGTATTTTTATACTTAAGATATTTTAGGTATAAAACTAAACCATTTTTATTTACTAAGTAAAATTTTCTAGTTTCGAAGTTGTTAAGGTCGTTTTGTATTTAGTGATAATGATATTTATTTTAAAACTGAAACTTAGTTAAATTTAGTCGTCTATTTACTAAATTTAGCGATTTTCATTTTTAATAATAATGGTATCGTGGATGGTTCATTTTAGTCCGTATGTCCAAATCCAACAGTCCAATATTTGCAAAGGTAGTAGCACATGATTTAATTCATTTTTATAACGGTTACTCATTTTTATCGGTTTAATATATTTCTTTTATAACTAAATCGATTTATACAAAAATTCAATTCTATTAACTATTAAACTTTAATGACTTAGTGATATTTTCATTTTGATTAAATTTAGTCCATTTAAAGTGGAAATGCCGTGTGGTTTTTATATATGTCAAAATTGATTTATTTCTTTTAATTTCTTAATTCTAACTTATTAACTAATAATTAAATTATTTTAACAATAAATTAAAAAGTGATAAAACAGTTTTTAGCCTAAAAATAGGCCTAATGCCGTGAGCATGTACTGTATGTTCTAAATTTTTATTTTTCGATTTTATCGGTCTTTAGCTTAAAGTCTTTATATTTTAATTATTCTAATTATACTAAAACGATTTAAACTAAAATGAAATTTTACTAAAAATTTCATTTAACTAAAATTTTGACCTAAAATATAAAGTTACATTTTCTAAATGTTTTTCTAATTATGTAAGTTGATTTAAGTGATGTTAATAACATTATATAAACTAATAACTAAACATAAACAAAAATTAATAACAAACATAAACTAAAACAAAATCAAAATGAGTAAACATGAAGAACACACATGAAGTTTTCAAGAACACACATGAAGACCAAAAATAAACTCAAGAACACTATTTTCAATTTTAACATCTTATAATTTATTTTCCTAATTTAATTTTTTTAACATGATAACATCAGTTTTAAACTAACTTAACTAAACATATTATTTACAAAAATCAAAAGTGAAAATATATTAAAAAAAAATGGGAAATGCCGTGGAGATGAATATGAATGTATATATTTTATTTTCGATTTTTAATCACTTTAAACTCTTTGTTAATATTTCACATAATTTTTATATAGGATTACTACTTAGCTAAAACATAATTAAACATAAAAATCATATGGACAATAATTAAAAATGCTCAAAACAAATTAAACTAAACATATGAACATATTACTACCATATTCTATTTAAAACATTATTCAGTTATTATCATTATTTATACATCATATAATCATTCAAGTGCACACAAGTGATGTTTAACATATTTTAACATAATTTTCATACTCAAAATTATAATAACAAAACAAATTAATTTACAAAAGAGGTTAAAATGAGATATAACTAGTCACCTTAATCGGCAAGCTTATTGGTTATCCGGATCGATTATATTATCTAAGTCCAATGCTTCACCCAAATAACCGTCTTCACCTTCAAAAACCCGAAATAAATAAGCTTCAATATACCCACTAATTAGCTAAAATAATACTAGAGGTTATTAGAATAATATGTAAGGTTTTAATTTAGAGGTTTTTGTAAATAAAAAGGAAGAAAAATAAAGGGAGAAAGAGTGAGCAAGGGGGCCGGTTGAAATGGAGAGAAAAGGGGTTGTTTTTGCACTTGTGAAAATAATGAAATGATGTTGTGAATTTAGGTTAAGTGAATTAGATATTAAAGTTGGTTTTATTTAGTAAATAAAGTTTAATTATAATGAAATTAGGAAACACCTTAATTCTAATTGGTTGAATAAGTCTCCTTTACTATTTGTGTTAGAAAATGTTTATTTTGTGTTTCAAAATGTTTTTCACGAAATTGGTCAGTTTTAAAAAGTCGGGCGTCAAAAGCGATAAAAGTTAATGTGTGCGCGTTTGACGAATTTTCGAAATATTTCTATTTTTGAATTCTAAGACTAAAATAAAAATTTCATTATTCAAAAATTTTCAAAAGTTTTAAAGAAGTCGATAAATTTTACAAAACGAAAGTTTTGCAAAAATTGAGATTTTGAAAGGCTAAAAGGCTAAGATTAGATTTAGGATTTGAAATTAGTATTTGATGGCTAATTACTGATTTAAATTAACAAGGGGTGTTACATGTATGATGGCCCCAAGAATCTGGAGGAAGAGGAGAAGGAGAGGGATGAAAACGTGACAACACCGAGAGACCAGAGGCCTCAGCCGGTCAAACAGCTGTCGGTTAATGGACCGGCTGGACCTGCTGGTTCGTCACAACAGGTATCTGGTGATGGTTTGAGTGACCCTCCTGCTATGGGTCACGGTTCTTCAGCGAGTTCTGGTCCGAATACTACTTCCTCTTTGCCCGCGTACGTACCAAAGTTGCCATTTCCAGGTCGACGGCGCAACTCGGGAAGTGCATCTCAGCTGAGCAAGTTTATGGACGTGCTCAAGACGCTGTAGGTAAATGTTCCTTTTATTGATTTAGTTAGACAAATTCCTGCATATGCTAAGTTTTTTAAGGAGGTCCTAGGTAGGAAGCACACCATAGATGGGGTTGAGACCATTGCTTTTATGGGGGAGGGTAGTGCTCTATTGCAGGGTAGTTCAGCTTCTAAGTTGAGTGACCCCAGGACCTTTTCTATCCCTTATTCTATAGGGAAGTATGTGGTTCAAAACGGCTTATGTGACCTTGGAGCTAGCGTTAGTGTAATCCCTTACTCTATTTGTCAGAAGCTTAATATGACCAAATTGGGTTGCACTTCTATGACATTGCAAATGGCGGACCGTTCGACTCAGCGCCCTCTAGGTATCCTAGAAGACGTTCCTGTACGGGTTGGAAAGTTCTTTATCCCCGTAGACTTTGTGGTCCTAGACATACCCGAGGACCCCCACATCCCGATCATTTTAGGGAGACCTTTCTGCACACTGCTGATGCTGTTATTGATGTGGGGAACAAGACCTTGACATTCTCGATGGGGGGTGAGAAGCTTGTGTACACCCAGTCTAGCACTCCGCGGTCCCCTATGCGTCTAGAGTCGGTTTGCTCTATTGATCCTATACCTCAGTCTCACTCTATTGGAGACACTTTGAAGGCCGTTTCTGTTGTCTCTCCGTGTGCAGGTTCTTTACAGGATAGCTGCGTGATTGGTTTGGGGGAGCGAAAGCTGCTGGAAGCCGACTTATCCGATGCTAGCAAAGGAGGAGTCTACCCTACGATTGAGTCGCCGGGCACACGAGGACTATATGGTGAGCCGTTTCGAGACGGTGTTCCTTGTGTATTGAGCTTCGATGATCTACCTCGAGATGGTAGAGTTTTGTGGCGATCAGATGCTGTTTCACCGAGTGAGGGAGTCGCGAGTGGCCAACGTCCTTGGCCTAATTACACATGATTCTGAGCTTTGAAGACGGTAGTGCGGGACCGTAAAAACCAGCGCTTCTGGGAGGCAACCCGATGACGAGTGTATTTAATTGTACTTTGGTTTGATTAGTTTTGATGACATTTACGTTTTTATTGAGCGCGTGACGATGAGGGTCTTATAATCTGTTTTAGAGTGCAGGTACTTTATGATTTTTATACTTAGAAATTTTGAGAAGTGCTCGAGAACAAGGTCCTAGCCGGCCACCAAGCTGCCGGGCTAGGACCGGGGCCGCAGCCTAAAGTTGATAACAGGGAAAAATTGCAAAAAATCGCAAAAAGGGACCTTAGCCGGCCGGCCGGCTGCCGGGCTTAGACTGGCCGACCCCCCCTGCTCTTTTGCGGTGATTTTTCGACTATAATACCCGAAGTACTTTATCGCTGGACTGATTTGGATGCATATTCGTGGATTCTTAGCCACACTCCTTGCTTCGCTTCGGTTTGGGGGAGCTACAACTTGATAATGTGAGCTTTCTTTACTCCTTTTCCCCTCATTCTCTCGCTTTATTTTCCTACCCCCATATATTATTTGTCCTTCTCTGCTTTTTGTGGTTGTGCTGTGTTCCACATTGAGGACAATGTGCGATTCTGGTTTGGGGGAGGGAAGCACTTTCGCGCTTTTTAGTTGCATTTTCATTTCGTATGCATTTATTCACAAATCCAAAAAACAATTAAAAATTTAAAAATCCCAAAAATACGAGTCTTTTGCGTTCTTTTTGGTCTTCTTAGAAACCTTTTGTGCAGGTTTAGCTTTAGTGTCTTTTGAGATACGCTCTTTGTCGCTTAGTTGAGTCTCTTGATCGTGCTGATTTGATATGCTTTGCCTACCCTTTCCTTTCATCCTAGAGGTGATTTGAGTAGACTAACTTATAATTTGACATAGGGACATGTGACGTAGACGGGGCGCGTTTCTTAGACTACCCATCCACTTGACATTGTATATACTTGTACTAGTGAAATGAAAACTTGAATTTATGTCATTGTTTGAGCCTATTTGTTCTTAAATGATCGAGCATTGCACGAAGCGGTACTTGATTTTTGGTTACGATATTATTTTAACTCCACATAACCAAACGGCCTATTTTTCTTACCCTTTAGACTTAGGTCCCTCATTTTATAGCCCGTCCTAGCCTTTGTAGCCTGTTTTTGAGCCACATTATATATATTGAGTTACATTCCAGAATTATCCTACCCGGGCTGATCAGTTGCATTAGGGATCTTGAGTTATCACGGAGTACTTGGTTGGGAAGGAAGTGGGTCGAGTCCGTGATTGCTTATTTTGTGAGTTGAGTTATGGGTTAATGTTATGTGCGTATTCCCGTAAATTATGCGCTTTCCTACGAGTTTGTAAGTTATACCCGAACCTATTTCATTTCAGTTCAAAAAAAATAAATGAAAAAGGAAAAAAAGAAAAAAAGAAGTCCAAAAAAAAAGAGAAAAGAAAACAAAAAGAAAGAGGTGGTTGTATATACGTTGTTATTTCAATAAAAAGGTCGGAGTGTTAAGTTGGAAGCGATGTTTTATCATTCTTATGCGGGAGTTGTGATTCATTTTGATAATACGGATGATGAGGAGTTTTGTTTGGATGCGGGTGTTGATTTTAGATGCAGTTGTATGCCGTTGAACTCCACATTTCCAAATGCATTTACCACCTTCTTACCCTCTTAACCCGAGCCTAACATTACAACCCTAGGAAACCTCGCTCGATGTGATTTTGAGACATTTTGGGTGACGACGTGCTTAGTTCTAGTAGTTTTCCTAGTGTCGATGTTTGTGAGATTATTTATAATCTCAACGTTTTTGTGGATGCATACGGTCGAAAGTCTTTGCATGGAGTTTATGTTACAATGTTTCGCCGTCTTTTATTTGTTCAGTTTGCTCCCTAACTCTTCAATTTATTGAAGAGGAAGCAGATATTGATTTGATTGACTTTTGTATGAGATGACGATGCTTGTGGCTTTGAGTTGCGGTTTCCTGTACTAGTTTGTCCTCGTGATTTTGTGCTATATGTGGGTAGTTTGCTTGAGGACAAGCAAAGGTTTGGTTTGGGGGAGTTTGATACGTGTTATTTATATATATATCATTTGCCCCCGGTTTGGTCACATTTAGCTTGCATTTATTCGAGTTCATTATTATTTTAGGAGCTATTTGCTATATATTGTGGTACTGCTGTTCCTCGTTTATATTTGCAAGTTTTGGCGGTCCTGAGCCGAAACCTGAGTCGAGTGGAGCATTTCAAGTAACGAGACTACGAGACCAAGCTCGAGCTTATACGGAAGCTCGGAAAACGAATAAAAGACGAAGCCCAAATGAATAAAGAAGAGCCGGCCCAAGTGAAGAGGGACCGGCCGGTCCAAGCCAGGGCGGCTAAAGTGGGAATTTTTGTTGGGTTTGATTTTAATCCGAGTGGTTTATGGAAATTATGTATAAATACTCTTAGGACGTGATTTAAACAGGGATGCTTGATTTTTCTGTTTTAAGTTAGGTTAAAGTTACTGCTTAGCTTTGTTTCTCTCTTTTTACATAACTCTCAATAACTAGTTAATCTCAAGATCAATACTTTGTGATTCAAGATTTATTTCAGGTTTAATTTCAATTATTATTATTCCATTCATCATGTTTAATTGTTATTATTATTGTTTTGTCTGCCCTTTAATTATGAGTAGCTAATTCCCCAATTAGGGTTTAGGGTGATTTGTGATATTTGGTTCAGGAACATGTTTTAATTAGGGTTAATTGCTTAATTTATTGAACTTGTGCAAGTTGACTTCTTCCTACGCGCTTCTATTATCAATTAAATTTAGGGACGCCTTAATTGAATTGAACTTAGGTTGTTTTAATTTAAGATCGAAAGCCAAATTAAAACTAGACTTACGCGTATTTGATAGGTTGAGTTTAGTAAGTTGCGAGAGCCCGCTAAATTTGCTTAAGGTTAATATTGACTCAAGAGAGCGTATTCTTAAACCTATTCACTTGCATAGCTTCAATTGATTGTTATTTCCTTCTGAGTTGAGTTCCTGAATCGATGTCACATTGATCCCGATGCCCTAATCTCCCTCCTATATATCTTTTATTCCTTTTTACTTATTGTTCTTAGTTTAGTCTACCTTTACACACCGATTTTGTTACCTTAGGAATAGCCTAGATTAGCTCAAACCTTTTAACTGTACCTTCTCTCAGTGGATCTCGACCCTACCTGCCACTAGCTACCCAGTTAGTTGTTTTTAGGTTTATTTTTGATAGGCGACTACGACTTAGCCTCATCAATGCATAATACTCGTTCTGCTAACCTGAACCTCAAGCCTTTTGACTCAGAGATTGAAAGAACCATTTTTAGGTTTAGGAAGAACAAAAGTGGTCAGCTCGTTGTCGTGCAGGATTCTAAAGTAGACGAACCTCAATACGCTTTGGCCTTTTCGGATAATTCTGACGAGAGTGACGTGATGGCTGCTAGATCGATTAAAGAACTCACAGCTCCAGATCTCACCAATCAACCATTGTGCATCACAATCCCACCTCTCGCGCCTGGTGCAAACTTTGAGTTGAAATCCGGGCTCATTCATTTATTACCCACATTCCATGGGTCAAACGGCGAAGATCCGAACAAGTATTTGTCGGACTTTCACATTGTGTGTTCTACCTGTAGGTACCGGGGTTAAATGGGACCACTCGACGTCTTGCTAAGGGCGTAAAAGCTAAAAGATTAAGTACAAAAAACCTTTTAAAACTGTTTTGGAGTCGCCACTAAATTATGAGGGAAACATAGAACCCACCTCCGTGTCCTCATGCTCAAAGACACGTCTTAGAGTTCAAGGCACGTCGACACCCATCCGTCTAAGGCTATTGTGAAACTAGATTCGGATTCGGGTGAGAGTACTTTTCTAAAGCACAGTTCAAAATAATGTTTTTATGAAAGATCTTTTGGAAAAGCCTATCAAAAGATAGCCTCTACTAGACTTGAGAACAATGCAAATAATCATACATGAGTTTAAGTAATTCGCTACGTACAAGTGCGATATAAGTTGTAAAAATAATGCAAATGCAAATGCAAAAAGAGATTGTTTAAACCCCTCAGTTAAGCATGCTTAACTTGTTAACGAAAACAGTTCAATTAATGACGAATTCATTTTAAGTGATTTAGATGCAAGATGAGGATTTGTGATGTGTCATATATTTACTTATATATAGCCCTTTGTTCATGAGCTTTTCTTTGCGTTTCCCGTGCGTTTACTTGCATTTTGCTTCCTATTTCGCTCCGTTTTGGCTCTGCTGCGTTTTTGTGTTTATTTTGTAGGTTAAAGCAGCTATTTGGAGTTTAGGATGGTGTTCGGGAGGTTTCGTGAAGTTTCGTAAAGTTTCGTGAAGTTTCGAGGTGATTCGAGTTGGTTTCGTTGCGTTTCGGTGGCGCACGAGCCTCGTTTCAATGAATGAAGGTGTTCTGGGACCATGGGTCGGGATTTGAAGGTCACATAATCACCCTAAGACTTGTCCCTACTCATGAGCCTCGTCCCTTAGCCTTGGGACGACAAATTTTGCAAATAAAGCTAAGTAAAGTTGTGTGCCAAAAGCTGAAAAATTCTGATGACCACGGGATGCATGTCCCGGATGTGTGGGACTAAATTCCTCCTTGTCCCGGACGGGATGAGCTTCCCGACCCCCTGGGACGGCTCTGACTCCTCGTGTGCTCAAGATAATTCGTCTATTTTAAGGAGTTGCAAGCCTATTTCGTACACCATCTTTTTACATTGTTTTCTAAGCACTTTAAACTACATTCTCTAAAAATCTTAGGTTTCATACTTTTATAATTTTGTAATTTCAATTCCCGACTCGGTTTATGTTCGTTTGATCATCTATTTCGGTTTTGTTGCTTGAATTCATCCTTTTGCTATTGGATTTTCTGATTGGTATTGTTAATTTCTTCTCTCCTTTGATTGTTAATTCATTATATATCGTTGTTGATCATGTCTTTCGTTATTTCCCTTGCTTTTGTTTTCGTTTTCGCTATGTGTGAGTAGTTTTCTTATCTAGGGAGAGAGGGTGATCATGGGTGAGTAGTCTTGGATGAATTTGGTGATGATTTGATGAGGGTTTTGCTTGTGTTTTGGTTATCTCGTTTTGTTTGTGTTTCTTGATCCTTTGGCCAAGGATTAGTGAGCCTTTGCTACCCTTAAACTTAAGACCGAAAGCCTAGTTTAAGGTAGGGCACGAGACCAACCATTAGGACTGTTGGGCCCAAATTTCGCAGCCCAGATTTGGCCCAGACAGCGGCAGCAGCAGAGGCCTGCTCAGGACCCTGAGCAGGACCTTGAGCACAGGACCCTGAGCATTCCAGGACCCTTAGGAGTCTCACCAACAGATCTGTCTCAAATTACAACGAGTAGCCAAAGCTGTATGTTGCGAGAATGGGGGAAGCAGTTTAGTAAGAAGAGCAAGTCAAGCCTATTCAGAGGGAGTCACAACGGTTATGGAAGGAGGAAAGATAGGAGCAAAGTCAGCAAGATCACGAGTATAAAAGGCCAACTAGGGTTCAATGAAGGATCATTCAACACTCTACAACTATACTCACAATCCACAGCAAATCTACAGCAAACCAAGCATTCCAAACATATTTTCTCAGCAAACACTTAGTATTATTCAGCAAGTATTGTACTAAATAGCGTGCCCTAGCACCAAAATCTTGTAATCCTCCTTTGAATAGTGGATAGTTGGTGGGACAAGAGCTTTCCCCCGTGGTCGTTTCCCACATCGGGTTTTCCGCGTAACCAAAAAACCTTCGTGTCTGATTTCATTCTCGTCGTTTCTTTTCTTTAAGCTTTCGTTTATAGTTCTTAGTTTGGCATACAATAAGGTCGCTTTAACCCAAACACGATAAATCAAACCTTGGTAAATTTTTTGCCAAAACATTTGGCGCCGTCTGTGGGGAATTGCGATCATCTTTGTAGCCAGACTCATTCCTTCAGCAATCATGTCAAGCAACACCAGTCAAGGATCAAGCAGTGCACCAGTGGTGTCCAGCGCAGGACGCTCTTCAACAACGGTCGCAGGGTCCTCAACCGCCCTGACGCCCTCAACTCGGGTAGTGTCCACCGCCGCAGCAACCACCCAGCCAGGACGTGCCACGAGGTCCCCCACGCCAGTGGCTGCAGCCGCAGGAGTCCCTAGGTCACCTTCTTCGGCGTCAGGAGGACCGTCGCCAGCCAGCACCGGAGGATTCGGAATGCCCTCAGGATGGCTGCCAGAGTCCACAGGAGGCGCCCAGGGACGAACCAGCACACAGCCTCAGGATTGTAACACCCCGACTTTTCCTAATATTAATTATTCGTCTCAATAATATTCGTAATTCTTTTCTCTTGATCTTTCTCATTTTTAGCTCGAGGAAGTCGTTTCGTTGGCTTGAGTATAGAAGGTTTGGTCTTGGTTGCGCTAATCGAGGTGAGTCTTGAGAGTGTGAGTGAGTATGGGGGTGATTAGAGGGTCATGAGAGGGTCAGAAGTGTTTTGGCGAGCTAGGCGCGAGCTGGCGGCGAGGAAGAAAAAGAGATCATCAGAAGAAAAGCAGACAAGAACCGCGGCGACCAGCGAGCGACATGGCGACCAGCGAACGCAGGCGGCTCGCTCAGGCCAGGGCGGCTCGCTCCCTGGCGATTCCGCGATTTTGTTTTTAATCCGTATTGATTAGGGGCTCAATTCCTATACTATTTAAACTTCCCCTTAACCCTAATGTCATTAATCATTTGTTTTTCACCCTAAACATTAAAATCCTCTCTTCTCTCCTCATTCTCTCTTAAATTCTCATTAATTCTCCTCACAAATTCATTCAATTCTTCTTCAAATCAAGCCCTAATCTGCCTAATTCCTTCCTTTGCTTATTCCTTCGGTAATTCTTATCGTTTATAATAGTTTTCTGATTATTATGTTATTATATGCTTGTATTGTGTGTTCTTATATTTTGTATGTGTTATTATTGTGCTCTAATCAAGGAGAAGAGGACTTGGGTGAAGAGGATACTATCCTAGTTGAAGAAGAAGAAGACTAGGACGATTTTCATCTATTGAACAAGGTAACTAGGTGTAGCCTTGGACATATTTTAACTTGTGTGAGGCCATATAACTGATTGAGGATGTCTTGGTTGATGTTATGTATGTAAATCTATGAACTTTGGGTTGATTGTGCTATGAAATCATGTTCTTTGGTCTTATTTGTGTTGGTCTCACACTAATATGTCTTATGGAATGATTTAGGGTGATTGTTATATTGAATTTGGGTTATGTTGTTATTAAGTTGATTTAAAAATGATAATTTTGGGAATTATAATGGTTTATTATGGCTATTCTTGAGTTCTTATGATTATTACTCCGTATTTAATATGTTGGTTATGGTTGGTATTGAGTTCTTAAGTGAATTACTCCGTACTAAGTTTGATATTGTATGAATGATCATAGGTCATGTTGAGGATGAGTATAAATTGGATAATTATGTTGTTAATGAGTTTAGGATGGATATTATATTGGGTGAAGAATAAAGGATGATTGGTATGTTATGAACTAGGGTTACTTGGTTTGCTTTAATGGTTGTAATGGTTATGAATTGGTATTAGAGATGGGTCGGAGTGGTGTGGTTTGCCATTGTTCTTATGCTTGAGTTAAGTTTGCATGCGTGTGCTCGCACGCGTATGTGAGGAGCTCTGACGTCCTAGTTTGGACGGATACCGCCCATGATCTCCTCGGCTATTCTTGTTCGCTTAGTTAGAGCGACTATGGGTTCTCAACCATGTTGGTTAGAGACTATGGTTATATAAATGTCGTCACCGTTCTTGTTCGCTCGGTGGAATTTGGCCAAATTTAGACTAATGAGTTTAAGGAACTTCTTGTTCGCTGTTCCGCCATAGGGTTTGAGTGATTCTTGTTCGCTTCACTCGAGGTGATTCTTGTTCGCTTCACCTAGTGCTCTGCGCTTACTCTTGTGCTTGTGCTGACGGGTTTCAAGATGGATTGGTTCGAGGTGTGTTAGTGGTTGTGTCGTGTGGTTGGTGTTGTTGTGCCGTGTTGGGTAGTTGTTGTCGCACTTGATTTATCGCTTGTTTTGTACTCTGATTATAGGCCTTAGGCCAGTTGAGTTGGTTAATTATTGAGTTAGCTCGAGGTTGCATTATGTTTATCGTACACTTGGGTTGTATTGCTATATATCTTGGTTATGTTGAAATATGACTGGGGAGCACCTAGTTACTCCCCACTGATTGTGGCTGTTACTTTCCTTGTGGCAGGTTAGCGCGGGTTCGGGATTTAAAGTGTGAGAAGCCGTGAGGATTGACCCCGTAGCTAGCTTTGATTCGTCTTGGACTAGACTTTGGATTAGACATATACTTGTTTGCCGTTTTCATACTTATGTTGGTCTTAGATTTGGTTGTAAGGGGTATTTATTCCCCATTTTGCTAGGCCTCAAGGCCTACCCTTTTATCGTTGTTTAGTTGGTTTAGTGAGTAATGATCCGGATTCCACGGTGTTTCCGCCACCGTGGCTCGCTTTTATTTTCTTTTATTTTATAATTCCTTTTTATTTCTTTATTTTCTTTTGTTGGAAAATCCGGGTTGTTACAGTTGGTATCAGAGCGAATACGCTCCCAACTCTCTTAGTCGAGTGAGTAGGATTGACTTAGCACACCGAGTGAGAGCGTTGGGGTAGACACTATTGAGGGTTGCGTTACTTTATATGTGTTGGAGTAGTTCTTTGAAGCGGCATGTTTAGTAAAATGCCGCTAGTAACCAAAGCTTTTGTATTGCAGATGACCATAAACGGGAAATCTCCACAGGGAGTTGCGGCCGCATCCGTAAGCTCGAGGAAGCCATATTGGCTTTGACGGAGGCGCAAGCCAATTTCCAAAAGGCCTATGATCGGGTTCTGAGTGTATACGGGTCGGTTAAAGCTGAGGAGGCCGATACTGCTCGGAGTCGCATTAAGAAGAGGCCCTTTGTTCCACAACAACCCTTCCAAGCTGGGAAGAAGGGTAGATGTGAGGCCCAACCAACGGAGAATCATCCTCATTTCTCTGATAGGTTGAAGGTGCGGTGCCACCGATGTATGAAGGCTTACCATCCGGGTAAGATGTGTGATGGGTCTCCTATTACTTGTTACATCTGCAAGGAGCCGGGACACAAGTCGATTGAGTGTCCTAAGAAGACTGTTGTCACTGCTGGTTCTTCTTCTGATGTGGTTCCCTCTATTGTGACCACCAAGATTAACCCCCCTCATAGGAAGGGTCGCATCTTCGTCGCGAGTCGGGCTGAAGCCGAGCGTCATCCTAATGTTATCATCGGTATGTATATCTTGTTAACCCTGTACCTATTCCTGTCCTTTTAGTGTTGGTACCTCTATGTCATTCATTTGAGAGTTCAGTTTTATCGAAAATTTTAGTCTATTCATGCCTTGACGATCTCTTGTCTTAACTTTTCGGTTTATTTGTTTCTTCAACTTTGATCATTTGATTATCCGCATCTCAAACCTTTCCTCATCCTCCAATCTTTTGACAAGCCTAGGGATTTAATTTTGAAAGTCTTTGAGTCTCTCCGACTGTTCAGCTGGAACAAGAATCCTGAAGCCGGATCGCGATTTCATGATCCTACCATCAGAGTACGCAGCGGAAGTTCTTAATCTATGTCACCTACCGTATTCGTGGGGACCTCTTTCAGCTTGCTAGCTACACCTATTTTTGTGCATCCAGCTTGTTCTTGGATCTCACCATACAGCTGTTTTAAAACCATTAGCCGAATTACAACTTGAGCTTCTTTTTCCCCAATAAAATTTCTTATTGTGTTCATTATCATCTTTTTCAATAGGTCGTGCTGAAATAATTTATAAACTCTCTTATTTCAAGAATGTTTTCAGTCAGTTCTATTAACGAAACCTATTTTTGTATATTTGTGCTTTAATGATTTGTGTATCCTTCTTGTACATTCTTATTTTGTAACTATGTTGACGAAAAATTTTAATCAGCATTGTTTTACTTCTCCATTCATTTTTAAACGCGTCAATACATTTTGATGGCTCTTTACTTGATCAAATTTGAAAATGACTGATGTTTATCCATTGCATCCACTTTTGATCAAAACCTCTTTGTTATCCTAAACCTTCTTTTATTAAGTTTTCTAATTTGAGCATTTAGTTTATTTAAATATTATTTATTCTACTTGGTATTGTAGTAGCCTCATTTTTTCTAAAATTGCTGTCATTTTGAAACTCAACTTTAAGACTTCCCCTTTCAATCGTATCTTCTGAGCATATTCTATATCTGTCAAACTTTTCGGGAATTACCTTTTGGTCTTGCCTTCATGCTCTATGCTATCATGCGTCTCTAGTGTCTCTATAGAACTACACCTCTTGTCTTTGAGCTAACTTTTAAGGTACCGATCTTCTATTTCTTTCCTTCCCTTGCCTTTCGGTTGCCATTCACATCCTAATTTTGTAAAAACTCTTGATGACTTAATATCAATCTGGTCCCCGTTAAGTTCCCCTGATCACTTGCTGGTCAACTAGCTAGTAGGGTGATTTATCCTTCTCCAGCTCGAGACTTGATTCCTAGGTTGTCGCTGTTATGGGAGTCTTAGATGTTGGAGCTTAGTGGATTAGTAGCTAATGGTATGGATGTTCGGTTAGGTGGCGCACATGGTTGGTCGTGGTGGCCTGAGTGGATTCCTATTTTTGTGACTTCTAGCTAGAGCTTCGCGAGGTAGCTTAACCGTTGCAAGACAATGTTTGTGAGTTATAACCTTCGTGAGTAAGAGCTTAATATGCGATGGGTAGTGGTAAAGGAAGTGATGGTATCCATACAGGTAGTATTTTTGAGGATTCGATTATGATGGTATATAGGTGTGATAATCATGAGTTAGTGAGAATTGGGAAGTGATATTGTGGTGAGCAATAATCGGCTTTAAGGAAAACCTAAAGGTTATAGTGAGTACGATAAAACTTTGGTGTTTGTACTTTAAAGGATAGTGTAGGAATGACAAGTGTGCATCTTGTGGTTTTGCGTATGTGTTAAGTATAAGGAAGTTCGTTAATGGAAAGAAAGAATTCGAGGTCGGTAAGGTAGCGACGTTCGAGAAAGGTGTGGATAGACGTGTGTATGATAACAATGGGTTGAGAGAGTAGTAAGCTTTTAGCGATACATTTTTATTGTAACTACGTGTTAGTATACGTGTGACTCGAGAATGAGATGATATGGTATGACATAATTATGGTTATTTCGTTGTGGAGAGTGTGGATAGATATGAGGAGCGATATAGACTTGAGCTTGGATCACGTTATGATTGAGGGTATGAGGTTTGTCTTTGGCATCGATTTGAGGACTAGTTTGTGCGGCAATTGTATTGGTGACGTTAGTTAGGTTGTCCGTGGGTTTAAAATGCGTTTGGAGTGTGTTAAGATTTTGGATTGAGATACTATGTTGAGTTGATATGGACATACGAAGCTAATAATAATCAATTTGGGTTTGTCGAGCATATGATGTATCTATGGTATACAAGTTTACATAAACTAGCTATCCACATCCTAGCAATTTGGTGATATTGAGCTAATATAAGCATCGTTAAGCGTGTCTATGCCTTTGATATCATGATGAGTAGAGTTAGTGATTCTTATCTTGAGGACCATAGAAGTAGGTAGTTTTCTTAGTCCTTTGGGGGTATTCTTTCGTTCTCAAGTTTCGAGGACGAAACTTCTTTTCAGTGGTGAGATTGTAACACCTCGACTTTTCCTAATATTAATTATCCGTCTCAATGATATTCGTAATACTTTTCTCTTGATCTTTCTCATTTATAGCCCGAGGAAGTCGTTTGGTTGGCTTGACTATAGAAGGTTTGGTGTTGGTTGCGCAAATGGAGGTGAGTCTTGAGAGTGTGAGTGAGTATGGGGGTGATTAGAGGGTCATGAGAGGGTCGAAGTGTTTTGGCGAGCTAGGCGCGAGCTAGCGCGAGCAGGGAAGAAAAAGAGATCATCAGAAGAAAAGCAGGACAAGAACCGCGAATGGCGAGCTAACCGCGAGCGACCACGGGCACGGAGCGGCTCGCTCCATCGGGAGCCGGCTCGCTCCCTGGCGATTCAGCGATTTTGTTTTTTAATCCGTATTGATTAGGGGCTCGAATTCCTATACTATTTAAACTTCCCCTTAACCCTAATGTCATTAATCACTGCTTTTCACCCTAAACATTAAAATCCTCTCTTCTCTCTCCTCATTCTCTCTTAAATTCTCATTAATTCTCCTCACAAATTCATTCAATTCTTCTTCAAATCAAGCCCTAATCTGCCCTAATACCTTCCTTTGCTTATTCCTTCGGTAATTCTTATCGCTTATAATAGTTTCTGATTATTATGTTATTATATGCTTGTATTGTGTGTTCTTATATTTTGTATGTGTTATTATTGTGCTCTAATCAAGGAGAAGAGGACTTGGGTGAAGAGGATACTATCCTAGTTGAAGAAGAAGAAGACTAGGCCGCTTTTCATCTATTGAACAAGGTAACTAGGTGTAGCCTTGGACATATTTTAACTTGTGTGAGGCCATATAACTGATTGAGGATGTCTTGGTTGATGTTATGTATGTAAATCTATGAACTTTGGGTTGATTGTGCTATGAAATCATGTTCTTTGGTCTTATTTGTGTTGGTCTCACACTAATATGTCTTATGGAATGATTTAGGGTGATTGTTATATTGAATTTGGGTTATGTTGTTATTAAGTTGATTTAAAAATGATAATTTTGGGAATTATAATGGTTTATTATGGCTATTCTTGAGTTCTTATGATTATTACTCGTATTTAATATGTTGGTTATGGTTGGTATTGAGTTCTTAAGTGAATTACTCAGTACTATGTTTGATATTGTATGAATGATCATAGGTCATGTTGAGGATGAGTATAAATTGGATAATTATGTTGTTAATGAGTTTAGGATGGATATTATATTGGGTGAAGAATAAAGGATGATTGGTATGTTATGAACTAGGGTTACTTGGTTTGCTTTAATGGTTGTAATGGTTATGAATTGGTATTAGAGATGGGTCGGAGTGGTGTGGTTTGCCATTGTTCTTATGCTTGAGTTAAGTTTGCATGCGTGTGTGCAGCACGTATGTGAGGAGCTCTGACGTCCTAGTTTGGTCGGATACCGCCCATGATCTCCTCGGCTATTCTTGTTCGCTTAGTTAGAGCGACTATGGGTTCTCAACCATGTTGGTTAGAGACTATGGTTATATAAATGTCGTCACCGTTCTTGTTCGCTCGGTGGAATTTGGCCAAATTTAGACTAATGAGTTTAAGGAACTTCTTGTTCGCTGTTCCGCCATAGGGTTTGAGTGATTCTTGTTCGCTTCACTCGAGGTGATTCTTGTTCGCTTCACCTAGTGCTCTGCTTACTCTTGTGCTTGTGCTGACGGGTTTCAAGATGGATTGGTTCGAGGTGTGTTAGTGGTTGTGTCGTGTGGTTGGTGTTGTTGTGCCGTGTTGGGTAGTTGTTGTCGCACTTGATTTATCGCTTGTTTTGTACTCACGATTATAGGCCTTAGGCCAGTTGAGTTGGTTAATTATTGAGTTAGCTCGAGGTTGCATTATGTTTATCGTACACTTGGGTTGTATTGCTATATATCTTGGTTATGTTGAAATATGACTGGGGAGCACCTAGTTACTCCCGCGATTGTGGTCATTACTTTCCTTGTGGCAGGTTAGCGCGGGTTCGGGATTTAAAGTGTGAGAAGCCGTGAGGATTGACCCCGTAGCTAGCTTTGATTCGTCTTGGACTAGACTTTGGATTAGACATATACTTGTTTGCCGTTTTCATACTTATGTTGGTCTTAGATTTGGTTGTAAGGGGTATTTATTCCCCATTTTGCTAGGCCTCAAGGCCTACCCTTTTATCGTTGTTTAGTTGGTTTAGTGAGTAATGATCCGGATTCCACGGTGTTTCCGCCACCGTGGCTCGCTTTTATTTTCTTTTATTTTATAATTCCTTTTTATTTCTTTATTTTCTTTTGTTGGAAAATCCGGGTTGTTACAGTTGGTATCAGAGCGAATACGCTCCCAACTCTCTTAGTCGAGTGAGTAGGATTGACTTAGCACACCGAGTGAGAGCGTTGGGGTAGACACTATTGAGGGTTGCGTTACTTTATATGTGTTGGAGTAGTTCTTTGAAGCGGCATGTTTAGTAAAATGCCGCTAGTAACCAAAGCTTTTGTATTGCAGATGACCATAAACGGGAAATCTCCACAGGAGTTGCAGCGCATCCGTAAGCTCGAGGAAGCCATATTGGCTTTGACGGAGGCGCAAGCCAATTTCCAAAAGGCCTATGATCGGGTTCTGAGTGTATACGGGTCGGTTAAAGCTGAGGAGGCCGATACTGCTCGGAGTCGCATTAAGAAGAGGCCCTTTGTTCCACAACAACCCTTCCAAGCTGGGAAGAAGGGTAGATGTGAGGCCCAACCAACGGAGAATCATCCTCATTTCTCTGATAGGTTGAAGGTGCGGTGCCACCGATGTATGAAGGCTTACCATCCGGGTAAGATGTGTGATGGGTCTCCTATTACTTGTTACATCTGCAAGGAGCCGGGACACAAATCGATTGAGTGTCCTAAGAAGACTGTTGTCACTGCTGGTTCTTCTTCTGATGTGGTTCCCTCTATTGTGACCACCAAGATTAACCCCCCTCATAGGAAGGGTCGCATCTTCGTCGCGAGTCGGGCTGAAGCCGAGCGTCATCCTAATGTTATCATCGGTATGTATATCTTGTTAACCCTGTACCTATTCCTGTCCTTTTAGTGTTGGTACCTCTATGTCATTCATTTGAGAGTTCAGTTTTATCGAAAATTTTAGTCTATTCATGCCTTGACGATCTCTTGTCTTAACTTTTCGGTTTATTTGTTTCTTCAACTTTGATCATTTGATTATCCGCATCTCAAACCTTTCCTCATCCTCCAATCTTTGACAAGCCTAGGGATTTAATTTTGAAAGTCTTTGAGTCTCTCATTGCTCAATTTGGAACAAGAATCCTGAGCCGGATCGCGATTTCATGATCCTACCATCGAGTCTGCAGTGGAAGTTCTTAATCTATGTCACCTACCGTATTCGTGGGGACCTCTTTCAGCTTGCTAGCTACACCTATTTTTGTGCATCCAGCTTGTTCTTGGATCTCACCTTACAGCTGGTTTAAAACCATAAGCCGAATTACAAATTGAGCTTCTTTTTCCCCAATAAAATTTCTTATTGTGTTCATTATCATCTTTTTCAATAGGTCGTGCTGAAATAATTTATAAACTCTCTTATTTCAAGAATGTTTTCAGTCAGTTCTATTAACGAAACCTATTTTTGTATATTTGTGCTTTAATGATTTGTGTATCCTTCTTGTACATTCTTATTTTGTAACTATGTTGACGAAAAATTTTAATCAGCATTGTTTTACTTCTCCATTCATTTTTAAACGCGTCAATACATTTTGATGGCTCTTTACTTGATCAAATTTGAAAATGACTGATGTTTATCCATTGCATCCACTTTTGATCAAAACCTCTTTGTTATCCTAAACCTTCTTTTATTAAGTTTTCTAATTTGAGCATTTAGTTTATTTAAATATTATTTATTCTACTTGGTATTGTAGTAGCCTCATTTTTTCTAAAATTGCTGTCATTATTTTGAAACTCAACTTTAAGACTTCCCCTTTCAATCGTATCTTCTGAGCATATTCTATATCTGTCAAACTTTTCGGGAATTACCTTTTGGTCTTGCCTTCATGCTCTATGCTATCATGCGTCTCTAGTGTCTCTATAGAACTACACCTCTTGTCTTTGAGCTAACTTTTAAGGTACCGATCTTCTATTTCTTTCCTTCCCTTGCCTTTCGGTTGCCATTCACATCCTAATTTTGTAAAAACTCTTGATGACTTAATATCAATCTGGTCCCCGTTAAGTTCCCCTGATCACTTGCTGGTCAACTAGCGGCCGTAGGGTGATTTATCCTTCTCCAGCTCGAGACTTGATTCCTAGGTTGTCATTTGTTATGAGAGTCTTAGATGTTGGAGCTTAGTGGATTAGTAGCTAATGGTATGGATGTTCGGTTAGGTGGCGCACATGGTTGGTCGTGGTGGCCTGAGTGGATTCCTATTTTTGTGACTTCTAGCTAGAGCTTCGCGAGGTAGCTTAACCGTTGCAAGACAATGTTTGTGAGTTATAACCTTCGTGAGTAAGAGCTTAATATGCGATGGGTAGTGGTAAAGGAAGTGATGGTATCCATACAGGTAGTATTTTTGAGGATTCGATTATGATGGTATATAGGTGTGATAATCATGAGTTAGTGAGAATTGGGAAGTGATATTGTGGTGAGCAATAATCGGCTTTAAGGAAAACCTAAAGGTTATAGTGAGTACGATAAAACTTTGGTGTTTGTACTTTAAAGGATAGTGTAGGAATGACAAGTGTGCATCTTGTGGTTTTGCGTATGTGTTAAGTATAAGGAAGTTCGTTAATGGAAAGAAAGAATTCGAGGTCGGTAAGGTAGCGACGTTCGAGAAAGGTGTGGATAGACGTGTGTATGATAACAATGGGTTGAGAGAGTAGTAAGCTTTTAGCGATACATTTTTATTGTAACTACGTGTTAGTATACGTGTGACTCGAGAATGAGATGATATGGTATGACATAATTATGGTTATTTCGTTGTGGAGAGTGTGGATAGATATGAGGAGCGATATAGACTTGAGCTTGGATCACGTTATGATTGAGGGTATGAGGTTTGTCTTTGGCATCGATTTGAGGACTAGTTTGTGCGGCAATTGTATTGGTGACGTTAGTTAGGTTGTCCGTGGGTTTAAAATGCGTTTGGAGTGTGTTAAGATTTTGGATTGAGATACTATGTTGAGTTGATATGGACATACGAAGCTAATAATAATCAATTTGGGTTTGTCGAGCATATGATGTATCTATGGTATACAAGTTTACATAAACTAGCTATCCACATCCTAGCAGCTGGTGATATTGAGCTAATATAAGCATCGTTAAGCGTGTCTATGCCTTTGATATCATGATGAGTAGAGTTAGTGATTCTTATCTTGAGGACCATAGAAGTAGGTAGTTTTCTTAGTCCTTTGGGGGTATTCTTTCGTTCTCAAGTTTCGAGGACGAAACTTCTTTTCAGGTGGTGAGATTGTAACACCCCGACTTTTCCTAATATTAATTATTCGTCTCAATAATATTCGTAATTCTTTTCTCTTGATCTTTCTCATTTTTAGCTCGAGGAAGTCGTTTCGTTGGCTTGAGTATAGAAGGTTTGGTCTTGGTTGCGCTAATCGAGGTGAGTCTTGAGAGTGTGAGTGAGTATGGGGGTGATTAGAGGGTCATGAGAGGGTCAGAAGTGTTTTGGCGAGCTAGGCGCGAGCTAGGCGCGAGCAGGGAAGAAAAAGAGATCATCCGAAGAAAAACAGACAAGAACCGCGAGCGACCCGCGAGCGAACCGCGAGCGACCCGCGGGCACGGAGCGGCTCGCTCCAGACTGGGAGCGGCTCGCTCCCTGGCAGTTTCCGCGATTTTGTTTTTTAATCCGTATTGATTAGGGGCTCGAATTCCTATACTATTTAAACTTCCCCCTTAACCCTAATGTCATTAATCAGCTGTTTTTCACCCTAAACATTAAAATCCTCTCTTCTCTCTCCTCATTCTCTCTTAAATTCTCATTAATTCTCCTCACAAATTCATTCAATTCTTCTTCAAATCAAGCCCTAATCTGCCCTAATTCCTTCCTTTGCTTATTCCTTCGGTAATTCTTATCGTTTATAATAGTTTTCTGATTATTATGTTATTATATGCTTGTATTGTGTGTTCTTATATTTTGTATGTGTTATTATTGTGCTCTAATCAAGGAGAAGAGGACTTGGGTGAAGAGGATACTATCCTAGTTGAAGAAGAAGAAGACTAGGACGATTTTCATCTATTGAACAAGGTAACTAGGTGTAGCCTTGGACATATTTTAACTTGTGTGAGGCCATATAACTGATTGAGGATGTCTTGGTTGATGTTATGTATGTAAATCTATGAACTTTGGGTTGATTGTGCTATGAAATCATGTTCTTTGGTCTTATTTGTGTTGGTCTCACACTAATATGTCTTATGGAATGATTTAGGGTGATTGTTATATTGAATTTGGGTTATGTTGTTATTAAGTTGATTTAAAAATGATAATTTTGGGAATTATAATGGTTTATTATGGCTATTCTTGAGTTCTTATGATTATTACTCCGTATTTAATATGTTGGTTATGGTTGGTATTGAGTTCTTAAGTGAATTACTCCGTACTAAGTTTGATATTGTATGAATGATCATAGGTCATGTTGAGGATGAGTATAAATTGGATAATTATGTTGTTAATGAGTTTAGGATGGATATTATATTGGGTGAAGAATAAAGGATGATTGGTATGTTATGAACTAGGGTTACTTGGTTTGCTTTAATGGTTGTAATGGTTATGAATTGGTATTAGAGATGGGTCGGAGTGGTGTGGTTTGCCATTGTTCTTATGCTTGAGTTAAGTTTGCATGCGTGTCTGTTCTGGCACGTATGTGAGGAGCTCCGACGTCCTAGTTTGGACGGATACCGCCCATGATCTCCTCGGCTATTCTTGTTCGCTTAGTTAGAGCGACTATGGGTTCTCAACCATGTTGGTTAGAGACTATGGTTATATAAATGTCGTCACCGTTCTTGTTCGCTCGGTGGAATTTGGCCAAATTTAGACTAATGAGTTTAAGGAACTTCTTGTTCGCTGTTCCGCCATAGGGTTTGAGTGATTCTTGTTCGCTTCACTCGAGGTGATTCTTGTTCGCTTCACCTAGTGCTCTGCGCTTACTCTTGTGCTTGTGCTGACGGGTTTCAAGATGGATTGGTTCGAGGTGTGTTAGTGGTTGTGTCGTGTGGTTGGTGTTGTTGTGCCGTGTTGGGTAGTTGTTGTCGCACTTGATTTATCGCTTGTTTTGTACTCTGATTATAGGCCTTAGGCCAGTTGAGTTGGTTAATTATTGAGTTAGCTCGAGGTTGCATTATGTTTATCGTACACTTGGGTTGTATTGCTATATATCTTGGTTATGTTGAAATATGACTGGGGAGCACCTAGTTACTCCCCACTGATTGTGGCTGTTACTTTCCTTGTGGCAGGTTAGCGCGGGTTCGGGATTTAAAGTGTGAGAAGCCGTGAGGATTGACCCCGTAGCTAGCTTTGATTCGTCTTGGACTAGACTTTGGATTAGACATATACTTGTTTGCCGTTTTCATACTTATGTTGGTCTTAGATTTGGTTGTAAGGGGTATTTATTCCCCATTTTGCTAGGCCTCAAGGCCTACCCTTTTATCGTTGTTTAGTTGGTTTAGTGAGTAATGATCCGGATTCCACGGTGTTTCCGCCACCGTGGCTCGCTTTATTTTCTTTTATTTTATAATTCCTTTTTATTTCTTTATTTTCTTTTGTTGGAAAATCCGGGTTGTTACAGTTGGTATCAGAGCGAATACGCTCCCAACTCTCTTAGTCGAGTGAGTAGGATTGACTTAGCACACCGAGTGAGAGCGTTGGGGTAGACACTATTGAGGGTTGCGTTACTTTATATGTGTTGGAGTAGTTCTTTGAAGCGGCATGTTTAGTAAAATGCCGCTAGTAACCAAAGCTTTTGTATTGCAGATGACCATAAACGGGAAATCTCCACAGGAGTTGCAGCGCATCCGTAAGCTCGAGGAAGCCATATTGGCTTTGACGGAGGCGCAAGCCAATTTCCAAAAGGCCTATGATCGGGTTCTGAGTGTATACGGGTCGGTTAAAGCTGAGGAGGCCGATACTGCTCGGAGTCGCATTAAGAAGAGGCCCTTTGTTCCACAACAACCCTTCCAAGCTGGGAAGAAGGGTAGATGTGAGGCCCAACCAACGGAGAATCATCCTCATTTCTCTGATAGGTTGAAGGTGCGGTGCCACCGATGTATGAAGGCTTACCATCCGGGTAAGATGTGTGATGGGTCTCCTATTACTTGTTACATCTGCAAGGAGCCGGGACACAAGTCGATTGAGTGTCCTAAGAAGACTGTTGTCACTGCTGGTTCTTCTTCTGATGTGGTTCCCTCTATTGTGACCACCAAGATTAACCCCCCTCATAGGAAGGGTCGCATCTTCGTCGCGAGTCGGGCTGAAGCCGAGCGTCATCCTAATGTTATCATCGGTATGTATATCTTGTTAACCCTGTACCTATTCTGTCCTTTTAGTGTTGGTACCTCTATGTCATTCATTTGAGAGTTCAGTTTTATCGAAAATTTTAGTCTATTCATGCCTTGACGATCTCTTGTCTTAACTTTTCGGTTTATTTGTTTCTTCAACTTTGATCATTTGATTATCCGCATCTCAAACCTTTCCTCATCCTCCAATCTTTTGACAAGCCTAGGGATTTAATTTTGAAAGTCTTTGAGTCTCTCCGACTGTTCAGTTGGAACAAGAATCCTGAAGCCGGATCGCGGTTTCATGATCCTACCATCAGAGTACGCAGCGGAAGTTCTTAATCTATGTCACCTACCGTATTCGTGGGGACCTCTTTCAGCTTGCTAGCTACACCTATTTTTGTGCATCCAGCTTGTTCTTGGATCTCACCATACAGCTGTTTTAAAACCATTAGCCGAATTACAACTTGAGCTTCTTTTTCCCCAATAAAATTTCTTATTGTGTTCATTATCATCTTTTTCAATAGGTCGTGCTGAAATAATTTATAAACTCTCTTATTTCAAGAATGTTTTCAGTCAGTTCTATTAACGAAACCTATTTTTGTATATTTGTGCTTTAATGATTTGTGTATCCTTCTTGTACATTCTTATTTTGTAACTATGTTGTGAAAAATTTTAATCAAAGATTGTTTTACTTCTCCATTCATTTTTAAACGTCAATACATTTTGATGGCTCTTTACTTGATCAAATTTGAAAATGACTGATGTTTATCCATTGCATCCACTTTTGATCAAAACCTCTTTGTTATCCTAAACCTTCTTTTATTAAGTTTTCTAATTTGAGCATTTAGTTTATTTAAATATTATTTATTCTACTTGGTATTGTAGTAGCCTCATTTTTTCTAAAATTGCTGTCATTTTGAAACTCAACTTTAAGACTTCCCCTTTCAATCGTATCTTCTGAGCATATTCTATATCTGTCAAACTTTTCGGGAATTACCTTTTGGTCTTGCCTTCATGCTCTATGCTATCATGCGTCTCTAGTGTCTCTATAGAACTACACCTCTTGTCTTTGAGCTAACTTTTAAGGTACCGATCTTCTATTTCTTTCCTTCCCTTGCCTTTCGGTTGCCATTCACATCCTAATTTTGTAAAAACTCTTGATGACTTAATATCAATCTGGTCCCCGTTAAGTTCCCCTGATCACTTGCTGGTCAACTAGCGGCCGTAGGGTGATTTATCCTTCTCCAGCTCGAGACTTGATTCCTAGGTTGTCGCTGTTATGGGAGTCTTAGATGTTGGAGCTTAGTGGATTAGTAGCTAATGGTATGGATGTTCGGTTAGGTGGCGCACATGGTTGGTCGTGGTGGCCTGAGTGGATTCCTATTTTTGTGACTTCTAGCTAGAGCTTCGCGAGGTAGCTTAACCGTTGCAAGACAATGTTTGTGAGTTATAACCTTCGTGAGTAAGAGCTTAATATGCGATGGGTAGTGGTAAAGGAAGTGATGGTATCCATACAGGTAGTATTTTTGAGGATTCGATTATGATGGTATATAGGTGTGATAATCATGAGTTAGTGAGAATTGGGAAGTGATATTGTGGTGAGCAATAATCGGCTTTAAGGAAAACCTAAAGGTTATAGTGAGTACGATAAAACTTTGGTGTTTGTACTTTAAAGGATAGTGTAGGAATGACAAGTGTGCATCTTGTGGTTTTGCGTATGTGTTAAGTATAAGGAAGTTCGTTAATGGAAAGAAAGAATTCGAGGTCGGTAAGGTAGCGACGTTCGAGAAAGGTGTGGATAGGCGTGTGTATGATAACAATGGGTTGAGAGAGTAGTAAGCTTTTAGCGATACATTTTTATTGTAACTACGTGTTAGTATACGTGTGACTCGAGAATGAGATGATATGGTATGACATAATTATGGTTATTTCGTTGTGGAGAGTGTGGATAGATATGAGGAGCGATATAGACTTGAGCTTGGATCACGTTATGATTGAGGGTATGAGGTTTGTCTTTGGCATCGATTTGAGGACTAGTTTGTGCGGCAATTGTATTGGTGACGTTAGTTAGGTTGGCGGTGGGTGTAAAATGCGGTTGGAGTGTGTTAAGATTTTGGATTGAGATACTATGTTGAGTTGATATGGACATACGAAGCTAATAATAATCAATTTGGGTTTGTCGAGCATATGATGTATCTATGGTATACAAGTTTACATAAACTAGCTATCCACATCCTAGCAGCTGGTGATATTGAGCTAATATAAGCATCGTTAAGCGTGTCTATGCCTTTGATATCATGATGAGTAGAGTTAGTGATTCTTATCTTGAGGACCATAGAAGTAGGTAGTTTTCTTAGTCCTTTGGGGTATTCTTTCGTTCTCAAGTTTCGAGGACGAAACTTCTTTTCAGGTGGTGAGATTGTAACACCCCGACTTTTCCTAATATTAATTATTCGTCTCAATAATATTCGTAATTCTTTTCTCTTGATCTTTCTCATTTTTAGCTCGAGGAAGTCGTTTCGTTGGCTTGAGTATAGAAGGTTTGGTCTTGGTTGCGCTAATCGAGGTGAGTCTTGAGAGTGTGAGTGAGTATGGGGGTGATTAGAGGGTCATGAGAGGGTCGAAGTGTTTTGGCGAGCTAGGCGCGAGCTGGAGCAGGAAGAAAAAGAGATCATCAGAAGAAAAAGCAGGACAAGAACCGCGGCGACCATGGCGAAATGGCGACCAGCGAACGCGGGCGGCTCGCTCCAGGGAGGCGGCTCGCTCCTGGCGATTCCGCGATTTTGTTTTTAATCCGTATTGATTAGGGCTCGAATTCCTATACTATTTAAACTTCCCCCTTAACCCTAATGTCATTAATCACTGTTTTTCACCCTAAACATTAAAATCCTCTCTTCTCTCTCTCCTCATTCTCTCTTAAATTCTCATTAATTCTCCTCACAAATTCATTCAATTCTTCTTCAAATCAAGCCCTAATCTGCCCTAATTCCTTCCTTTGCTTATTCCTTCGGTAATTCTTATCGTTTATAATAGTTTTCTGATTATTATGTTATTATATGCTTGTATTGTGTGTTCTTATATTTTGTATGTGTTATTATTGTGCTCTAATCAAGGAGAAGAGGACTTGGGTGAAGAGGATACTATCCTAGTTGAAGAAGAAGAAGAAGACTAGGACGATTTTCATCTATTGAACAAGGTAACTAGGTGTAGCCTTGGACATATTTTAACTTGTGTGAGGCCATATAACTGATTGAGGATGTCTTGGTTGATGTTATGTATGTAAATCTATGAACTTTGGGTTGATTGTGCTATGAAATCATGTTCTTTGGTCTTATTTGTGTTGGTCTCACACTAATATGTCTTATGGAATGATTTAGGGTGATTGTTATATTGAATTTGGGTTATGTTGTTATTAAGTTGATTTAAAAATGATAATTTTGGGAATTATAATGGTTTATTATGGCTATTCTTGAGTTCTTATGATTATTACTCCGTATTTAATATGTTGGTTATGGTTGGTATTGAGTTCTTAAGTGAATTACTCCGTACTAAGTTTGATATTGTATGAATGATCATAGGTCATGTTGAGGATGAGTATAAATTGGATAATTATGTTGTTAATGAGTTTAGGATGGATATTATATTGGGTGAAGAATAAAGGATGATTGGTATGTTATGAACTAGGGTTACTTGGTTTGCTTTAATGGTTGTAATGGTTATGAATTGGTATTAGAGATGGGTCGGAGTGGTGTGGTTTGCCATTGTTCTTATGCTTGAGTTAAGTTTGCATGCGTGTCTGTTCTGGCACGTATGTGAGGAGCTACGACGTCCTAGTTTGGACGGATACCGCCCATGATCTCCTCGGCTATTCTTGTTCGCTTAGTTAGAGCGACTATGGGTTCTCAACCATGTTGGTTAGAGACTATGGTTATATAAATGTCGTCACCGTTCTTGTTCGCTCGGTGGAATTTGGCCAAATTTAGACTAATGAGTTTAAGGAACTTCTTGTTCGCTGTTCCGCCATAGGGTTTGAGTGATTCTTGTTCGCTTCACTCGAGGTGATTCTTGTTCGCTTCACCTAGTGCTCTGCGCTTACTCTTGTGCTTGTGCTGACGGGTTTCAAGATGGATTGGTTCGAGGTGTGTTAGTGGTTGTGTCGTGTGGTTGGTGTTGTTGTGCCGTGTTGGGTAGTTGTTGTCGCACTTGATTTATCGCTTGTTTTGTACTCTGATTATAGGCCTTAGGCCAGTTGAGTTGGTTAATTATTGAGTTAGCTCGAGGTTGCATTATGTTTATCGTACACTTGGGTTGTATTGCTATATATCTTGGTTATGTTGAAATATGACTGGGGAGCACCTAGTTACTCCCCACTGATTGTGGCTGTTACTTTCCTTGTGGCAGGTTAGCGCGGGTTCGGGATTTAAAGTGTGAGAAGCCGTGAGGATTGACCCCGTAGCTAGCTTTGATTCGTCTTGGACTAGACTTTGGATTAGACATATACTTGTTTGCCGTTTTCATACTTATGTTGGTCTTAGATTTGGTTGTAAGGGGTATTTATTCCCCATTTTGCTAGGCCTCAAGGCCTACCCTTTTATCGTTGTTTAGTTGGTTTAGTGAGTAATGATCCGGATTCCACGGTGTTTCCGCCACCGTGGCTCGCTTTTATTTTCTTTTATTTTATAATTCCTTTTTATTTCTTTATTTTCTTTTGTTGGAAAATCCGGGTTGTTACAAGGATCCACTCCACACCCTCATGAGGGGCAAGGAGTCGCTGTCCAGAGTTATGGACCAAGTGCGCAGAGGAGGCGAGGAAACTGCTAGGAGGCTGCAGGCCTTGGAGTCCAAGGTTCAACGAGGAGGCAATGGAGCAGCTCCCTCAGGAACCAGTCATGAAAGCGCCGGCCCCAGCAGCAGGAGGATCCCTCAGGAGCTGGTGACCCAACTGGACCTAGGAGGAGTAACCCCAGCATCCTCAGCGTTTCAGGACCCTAGAACCATGGCCATCGACACTTCCTTGAGCCTTGGCAACCATCAGCCAAGCCCAGGTAACTTCATGTCCAGCAACTTGTTCGGAACTAATGTCCCTTTCTTGACAGGAACCCCAGTGCAGAACCTGGAAGGAGTGGCTACCGGATCAGTCGTGACTGCGTCACCGCTGTTCGCGGACCCAGTTCACCATGACGCCAGGGTTCTGGCAGGCATTGGACTCAACAGCGCCGTGGAGCAGCAGCTGCAGGAGATTAGGAGCATGATCACCAAGATTCCAGGTGTGCCCAGGCCATTGGAGAGAGCAGCAGTGGACAGCTACGCTGATTCACCCTTTGTGGACAGCATCTCACACACCCATGTTCCGAAGGGCTTCAGCTCTTCTACCATGACGCTGTACGATGGGACCACATATCCTCAGGACCATGTGAACCAGTACAAGTAGAAGACGATGGTGGTCACAGCCACAGGGGCCCTGAAGGAGGCTTGCATGTGCAAGGGCTTTGGCTCCACTCTCACAGGGGCAGCTTTGGAATGGTTCGTCAGCCTCCCGAACCGGTCCATCACCTCATTCACCGGACTGGTCAACGCCTTTGGTCAGCAGTTCGCCAGCAGCAGGAAGCCTGAGAAGCAGACCAACGACCTGTACCGCCTGGGGCAGAAAACTGGAGAAACAACAAGGGACTTTCTCAATTGCTTTAACAAAGAGAAGATCTCCATCCCGCGCTGTGACGTCGCAACCGCCATAGAAGCCTTTCGCCAAGGGCTCAAGGAGGACTCAGACCTTTACAGGGAACTGACAAAATACCCGTGCCTAGCGTTCGAGGATGCGCAAGCAAAAGCACTAGCAGCAATCAGGCTCGAGGAAGATGCAGCGTCCAGGAAGAGGACCCACAGCAGCCCTCCCAGGAAGGTCACCAGCGACCGCAGGAACGAGAGATCCAAACCGTACCAGAGGCCCGCAGTCAACAAAGTTTCGGGAGCCATGGACTGGAGGAGCCGCCAGGATCTCCCACCCAAGGTAAGTGAGTACAAATTTACCACTGATACTGATGGACTGCTCAAATACTTGCAGGACCTTGGAGACAGAGTCAGGTGGCCACGAAAGAGCCCTGCCAACAGAGACTCCAGCAGAAAAGACTCGAGCAGGAGATGTGCATTCCACGACGACATCGGCCACAACACCGAGGACTGCATAGCACTAAGGAGGGAGCTGAAGTACCTCCAGGACAGGGGGCATCTCGACCACATCCTGCCGAGAGGATCCAGGTCTAGCAAGGTGGGGTCCGCGAGTCAGGTCCTGCCGTCGCCGCCTCCGCTATATACGAAGATCGTGAACGTGATAACGGGAGGGTCGGAGCTGTGTGGGCTGAGTTACTCAGCAGCCAAGAGGCGAGCCAGGAGCAGCAAGGGGGAAAGACTAGCGTCCTCAAACAGGGTGGCCCTTCACAACCTGCCAACCGTGACGTTCGACGAACAGGACGCTGAAAGCACCCCAGAGGAGCATCATGACGCCCTGATCATTACCCTGTCTATAGGGAACTGCCTGGTGAAGAGGATCCTGGTAGATACCGGAAGCTCAGTCAACTTGCTCATGCTGCATTCGCTGAGGGACATGGGCTTCAGTGAGAAGGACCTGGTGAAGAAGCAGGTCCCTCTGGTTGGCTTCAGCGGCGAAACAGCGCATTCCATGGGGGAGATCACAATCCCAACCTTCGCAGGAGGCGTCAACAAACAGGTAAAGTATTTGGTTATTGATTGCCAGTCATCTTACAACGTAATTCTTGGCAGGCCTTGGATCCACGAGATGAGAGCGGTACCCTCAACGTACCATCAGTGCGTCAAGTTCCCAACACCCTGGGGAGTGCAAGAAATCCGTGGTGATCAGGAGGCTGTGAAGGATTGCTACAAGGATGCTCTAAAACCAACTGTGGTGCCCCCGGAAGCATAGCAATTACAGAGAAAGCGCGCTAAGGAGATGTACCAGGAGCCAGAGCAGCCAGATTTGGACCAGGTGAACCTCGACGCGCAGCACCCAGAACGCACGGTCCTAATAGGATCAGACTGCACAGGTGATATCCGAACTAAACTTGTCAATTTGCTTAGAGCTAACATGGATTGCTTCGCCTGGTCCCACGAAGACATGGTAGGGATAGATCCAAGTGTCATAACGCACCAACTCAACGTAGACCCTGGCTACACCCCAGTCCAGCAGAGGAGGCGAAAATATGCTCCAGAGCGCCACCAGATAATCAATCAGGAGGTGAAAAACTTGCTGAACGCCGGGAAAATCAGGGAGGTTAACTACCCAGAGTGGCTCTCAAATGTGGTGGTAGTACCAAAGAAGAACGGAAAATGGAGAGTGTGCATAGACTTCACGGACCTGAACAAAGCTTATCCCAAGGATCCATTTCTGGACGCAATGGTGGACGCTACTGCTGGTCACGAAATGCTGACATTTCTGGACGCCTGGAGTGGATACAACCAGATCAGGATGCATCCCAGGGACCAAGAGAAGACGGCCTTCAGGACGGAGAGAGGTATATATTGCTATAATGTTATGCCCTTTGGTCTGAAAAATGCAGGGTCCACCTACCAGAGACTGGTGAACATGATGTTCAAAGACTTAATTGGGAAAACGATGGAAGTATACATAGACGACATGGTGGTCAAATCCCTGAAGGCAGAACAGCACGCTGAGGACCTGGCAGAAACTTTTGAGACCCTGAGGAAGTACCAGATGAAGCTCAACCCCCAGAAATGCACCTTTGGAGTCTCCTGAGGAAAGTTCTTAGGATACATTGTGACGCAAAGGGGGATAGAAGCCAGTGTAGAGCAAATCAGGGCCCTGCTTCAGCTGGAATCTCTAAAGCAGCCTAAAGACGTACAGAAGCTAACAGGAAGAGTGGCAGCGCTCAGCAGGTTCATATCCCGGTCCTCAGAGAGGTGCAAGCTGTTCTATGACCTACTGAGGAAAAGCCAAAGATTTGAGTGGACACCAGATCACGAAGCAGCCTTCCAGGAGCTAAAGAGGTACCTGGCATCGCCGCCGCTCCTCGCAAAGCCAGGACCAGAGAAGCCCCTGTACCTGTACCTGTCCGTGACAGAGGTAGCTGTGAGCGCCATGTTGGTAAGAGAGCACGAAGGGTCCCAGCAGCCAATCTACTACGTAAGCAAGTCTCTGCTCCCAGCAGAGACCAGGTACACTGAACTCGAGAAACTTGTCCTTGCATTAGTTACAGCCTCTCACAAGTTGCGCCCCTATTTTGAATCCCATACTGTTATTGTGGTTACTAACTTTCCCATCAAGAATGTTTTGCGAAAGCCTGAACTTTCAGGAAGAATGGTGAAATGGTCAGTGCACCTAAGTGGATACGACCTGAAGTACGAGCCCAGGAAAGCCATAAAGTCACAAGCCCTGGCAGATTTCATCTCAGAGTTCAGCCCTGCTCAGCAACCTGGAGTGCAGGAGGAGGCCTTGAGCCTGGAGTCAGCAGGACGAACATGAACCTGGAAGCTGCACGTGGATGGAGCCTCCAACATGAGAGGCACTAGAGTTGGTTTGGTGCTACAATCCCCGAAAGGGGACTTGATTGTGCAGGCAGTGCGATGCGAGTTTCGAGCAACCAACAATGAAGCGGAGTACGAGGCCTTGATACTTGGGCTGAAATTAGCAAAGGACATGAACATGAGAAGTTTGGAGGTATTCAGTGATTCACAACTCATCGTGAACCACATGAACGAAACATACGCAGCAAGGGATTCCAAGATGATGGCATATCTTAAGGTGGCGAAGGAGTTGGTAGCAGAATTCGACAGCATCCAGATAACGCAAGTCCCCTGGGACCAGAATGTGGAAGCTGACGCCCTAGCCTCACTGGGGGCAACTTTCAAACCAGGCCAGATATCCAACGTGCCAATAGTACACATTCTGAGCCCCGCGATTGGAATTATACTGACCCTCCCTGAGGAGGGGAAAGACTCTCATATGGATCAGTGCTGGTCGTGGCTCAAAGAAGCAGGGGGAACTTTCAGCGCAGACGTGCAGCAGCTAGGGCCAGATTGGAGGAAGCCATACACGGATTGGTTGAAGGAAGATAAGTTGCCAGAAGATAGAGGGGAGGCCAGGAGCCTAAAAATGAAAGTGTCACGGTTCATACTCATTGATGGGGTCCTCTTCAGGAAGTCACTCGCAGGACCCTACCTGCGGTGCCTGGGAGAACAGGAAGCTTCTGCTGTGTTGTATGAAATCCACAGCGGCGACTGTGGAAATCATACAACGGGCAGGAGCCTAGCCAATAAGGCGCTGCGACAGGGTTACTACTGGCCCACCATGAGGAGGGATGCTGCGGTATACACCAAGAAGTGTGACGCCTGCCAACGACATGCGCCAGTGAAGCACCAGCCTGGGGAGCCTCTACACCCTATCATCTCCCCCTGGCCCTTCATGAAGTGGGGGATGGATATTGTGGGACCGCTGCCCAGGGCTCCAGGGAACAGGTTATACATGCTAGCAATGACGGATTATTTCTCCAAATGGATCGAAGCTGAGTCTTATGCGCAGGTGACCGAGCAGCAGGTAATTTCATTCATCAAACGTAACATTATCTGCAGGTTTGGAATCCCCTCAGAGATAATATGCGACAACGGGACCCAATTTATATCCGGAAAAATGCAAGGTTTCTGTGGCATATACAACATCACCCTGAGGAAGTCAGCACCCAGGTACCCTCAATCCAATGGGAAAGCAGAATCCAGCAACAAGGTAGTAATGGACAACCTCAAGAAGAAGTTGGAGGAGATTGGGGGCAAATGGGCAGATGAGCTCCCTTTGGTGCTGTGGGCAGACAGGACCACTCCTAAGGTGGCCACTGGCCAGACACCCTTCAGCCTGGTGTTTGGCGCTGAGGCCGTAATCCCGTCAGAGGTCAGGGTCCCCACGCTATGATATGGGTGCCAAACAAAAGAAGGAAACCAGGCTGCTATGACAAGCTCCCTGGACACAGTGGATGAGCTCAGGGAAAGCGCTAAGATCAGATTAGCATCCTACAAGCAAGCAGTCGCCAAAAGCTACAGCAGGAGGGTGCGAATCAGGACCCTGCAAGTAGGGGACCTGGTCCTCAGGAAGGTTTTTCAGAATACAAAGAACCAACGAGCAGGAAAGTTTGCCTACAACTGGGAAGGTCCCTACCAGGTCGAGAGTGTCGTAGGAAGAGGAGCTTACAGGCTAATGACCCTGGAAGGGCAAATCATCCACAACCCATGGAACATTCTCCATCTCAAGAAATATTATATTTAAGGGCGCTCAGGGCCCCAGGGACTTCAAGGCTCCCAGCATCATTTAAGGGCGCTCAAGGCCCCAGGGGCTTCAAGGCTCCCAGCATCGTCACTCAGGCCAACTAGGGTTCAAGGAAGGATCATTCAACAATCTACAACTATACTCAACAATCCACAGCAAACCAAGCATTCCAAACATATTTTCTCAGCAAACACTTAGTATTATTCAGCAAGTATTGTACTAAATAGCGTGCCCTAGCACCAAAATCTTGTAATCCTCCTTTGAATAGTGGATAGTTGGTGGGACAAGAGCTTCCCCCCGCGGTCGTTTCCCACATCGGGTTTTCCGCGTAACCAAAAAACCTTCGTGTCTCATTTCATTCTCGTCGTTTCTTTTCTTTAAGCTTTCGTTTACAGTTCTTAGTTTGGCATACAATAAGGTCGCTTTAACCCAAACACGATAAATCAAACCTTGGTAAATTTTTTGCCAAAACAAGGACCCTCACTTGGAAGTTGCGAGAGCCCGCATTTGAGACCTAGAGGACGCTTAGGACCGAGAGGCTGAGCCTGTTCCTTAGCACATGCGATTCCCGACTCATTTCTGTCACCATCCTTTATCCTAGCTTTGCCTTTGCTAACCCCGACTCCCTAGACCTTTCTTTCATCGTTTAAACCTTTACCTCTTTCGCTCTAGCTTTAGTTAACCTCAATCACTCGAACCGAGACTAGAATCACTCAAAATAACCAACATTACGACCATCTCCCTGTGGATTTCGACCCGACTTATCCTAGCTACCCTAGCGTTGAGTTTGGTATTATTTTTGATTAGGCGAGTGCGACAAAACATATCAAATTTTGGCGCCGTTGTCGGGGAGACGGCTTTGTTTTTTGTTGTTTATTTGGTTCTTTTCTCTTTGTTACTCTTGTCTCAAGGAACCTCAATTCCTTGAGGCCGCTTCTTACGTCTACTCTAGTGTTGTGCATGCCCAGGCAAACGCGTACGTCTCAAAAAGGCTTGGCAATTCAGTTTGACCCGGAGCCGGAGCGTATCTTCCTAAGGCGCAAGAACTTGTTAAGGGACTTGGAAGCTGTTACTTCCCCTTCTACTTCAGTTCACACCGTACCTACACCCGAAACAAAGAAAATGGTGAAGCTATCCGATCATTGAAAGCCTACCGCCGCTCAAATTCCTACGGGCAATGCTATGCCCAACATAGCGGCTAACAACTTTGAGGTGAAGCCCGCTTTTATCAACCTTATTGAGCGTAGTCAATTCGGAGGGAGTCCCGGTGAGGACCCCAATCTCCACATTCAAAATTTTTGTGACTATTGCTCGACGATAAAGCAAACGGGAGTGACTCAAGATCAAATTCGGGAGATGCTCTTCCCGTTTTCCCTCCGAGACAAAGCCAAGTTGTGGCTTAACTCATTGAATCGTGTTGCGCTTGCTATTGTTGATTGGAACTCTCTTGTGCTCGCGTTCTACCAAAAGTACTTCCCTCCGAAAAAGACCGCCATGCTTAGAAGCCAAATTACGAGCTTTAGGCAAAGGGGAGATGAGTCTCTCTTTGATGCGTGGGAGAGGTACAAGGATTTGCAACGTCAATGCCCTCACCATGGCATGGACAAATGGTTCATCGTAATGCAATTCTACAATGGTCTCTATAATGAGTCACGCCAAGTGCTTGACTCGGCGGCGAATGGTAGGTTTGACAACATTGATGTTGATGAGGCCATGGATACGATCGAGGCCACGGCGATACATAATGCGCAATACGGTAGCTCTAGGAACATTCCTAGGAGCGGAGGTAAGAATGATGGTGATGCGGTAGCCATGCTTTCGGCCAAGATTGATGCTATGACCGCGATGATGATGAGCGAAATGCTAGCGGATGGTAGTTCTTCAAATGCTAATGCACAAACGGTAGCGGCGATGCACACTTCTTATGACGTGCCTTGCAATTCTTGTGGCGTTTTCGGTCATTCTTCTCATGAATGCCGAGGTATGTATGCCGCCGTTCTTGCTTTTCAATCTCAATCCCATTCACAAAACAACCCATACTCTAACTACTATAATGAGGGTTACAAAAACCACCCGAATTTGAGCTACAAAAGCCAAAACGTCTTGAATCCCTCACCACAACAACCACAATACCAAAACAGCCCACAAAATTTCAGCTACAATAATCCTCGACCTTACAACCCTCCGGGCTTTCATCGCCCCAATTTTCAACCTCAAAATGCTCCGCCACCGGTGCAAGCCGCTCCGGTCCCCGATCCCATGAGTGAGATGAGAGCCATGATGATGCAAATGGCCAAGACTCAAGAGACGATGATGGCTCACATTCAAAAGAGCGATCAAGCAAAGGACTCGGCCATCAAGATGCTTGAAACGCAAATGGCTCAACTCGCTTCCTCAAGTTCTCAAAGGAAGCCGGGCTCTCTTCCGTCGCAAGGAACTCAACCGCAACAACATGAGTCGATCAATGCCATTTCCTTGCGAAGCGGAACAAGCTATGACGGTCCACCTATGCCTACTTTTGACGCTCCAATGCCTAAGGTGGTAAGTGAGGTAGACCCTTCCCTTTTTCCTAACGATTTTAGTGCTCCTAGTGATAATGGTGCAGGTACAAAGGCAAATGGAGCTGAGCATGGAGGAGGGGCAGCCGTGGGCCCCCAAGGAGGGCTGGCCGTGAGTGGTGAGGGTGGTGGTGCAACCGTGGAGGGTCATGGTGTGGCCAAGGAGACGCAGCAAGTTAAGAGCAAGCCTGTCGAGCCGCCAATTCAAATCAAATTACCATTCCCGAGCCGAGTGGTAAAGTCAAAGCTTGACACGCAATTTGGTAATGTAACACCCCGACTTTTCCTTATATTAATTGTTCGTCTCAATAATATTCGTAATTCATTTCTCTTGATTTTCTCACATTTTTGCTCGAGAAAATCAGTTCTCCTGTCGCGTGGATTAAGCTACTCTGTAGTCAGGACTTAAAAACGGAGTAATTAGCATAAAAAACGGTGTAATTTCCTCATACGAACTCCGATTCAGGTGATTCAAAAGGCTAAACTGCGTATTTTTTCGACGCCGTCGCAACTGCCAAATTTTTAGAAGTCTGTTTGGACCGGTCCACCCTGGACCGAACCGAAACCCCCAGCTCGGGTTGGGTTTAGGGTTTTTGGGTAGCTTTTTGATCAAGGCATTATATATCCTATTATCTCCTAAGCATAGTAACATTATAATCTGATTTCTCCCTTCCTAATCTCATCCCTAATCCCATCCTTATTCATCCCCCTTCATCCTCTCACAAAATCTCTCTCAAAGCTCCTAAAACTCCATTGTTATTCATCCAAGCTTTCATCTTTTGTGCCCTAATTCTTTCCTAGTCTTTCCATTAGTGTATGATCTCTTTTTATCTGTTTTATTTTCTGATCTTGTATTATTTTATGTGTTATGATGCTATGTATTCATTGCTTGTGTGTTTTTGGCTTGGATCTTCGAAGGGGAAGGTGATTTGGAGGAGGGAGACACTATCTTGATTGAAGAAGAAGAGGAGTAGCAAGGTTTTTGATCTCAACAAAGGTAACTAAGTGTGATCTAGTTGTATTTTAGCATGTATGAGGCCTAACTTGTGATGATCTTGTTGTTTACATTGTTGTTGTAATGTTTGCTTGCACATCTTGTTCTTTGGTAAATGTTTGATCATGATTTCATGCTAGAATCTTTGGCCTCATACTAGGGTTTATCATGTTATCATCATTAATTGCATAATTCACATATTGTATCGTTAGCCATGCTTGTAAATCGATAAAAAAACGAATTGGTGTTGTTGTTTAATGTTGGCCGTGTGTATGGGTAAGGGGCCGAAGCCCTTGCTCTTTGTTTCTCTTGCTTTTCTTCCTTGTTTTGGCTTAATTATGTTGAATTATGATGTTTGTATGAATCACCTAATGTTGAGTCATGAGTTATGATGATTACATGATGTTTAATAACGTTTATATGCATGCTTAAGTGAATTGATCATATAAATCGATAATTGGTCACATGAGTATCGAGTATATTGCATGAAAATGGGTTGTTGTATGTGTTGGCCGTGGGAAGGCAGGCTGGCCGTGGTGTTGTGTGTGTGTGTGATGGTTTGTTTGTCACTTGTTTGAGTCTAAGCATGTCTTAGGATGTTATTTATGCTATAATGAATCGAGTTACACTTGTTTGATCACTAAAAAAAGGATTATGAGCATGTCAATTGAATGTATGACTTGTAATGTATGTTAATCATGTTGTACTCCGTATGTATGGTTGGATATGCTTGTAATGAGGCTTGTGTAAGTATGAGTATGGTTGTTGTGGTTGTATGGTTGTGTTGGAAGTGTTGGAGACAGGTTAACAGGTTAACAGGTTGTGCTTGAGTTAAGTTTGCACATGGGTACTGTTCTGGCACATGTGTGAGGAGATACAACGTCCTAGGATGGACGGATACCGCCCATGATCCCCTCGGCTATTCTTGTTGTTTAGTTAGAGTGACTATGGGTTCTCAACCAGAAGGGTTAGAGACTATGGTTATTTATGTCGTCACCGTTCTTGTTGCTCGGTGGAATTTGGCCAAATTTAGACTTGTGATTATTGAGGAACTTCTTGTTGCTGTTCCACCATAGGGTTTGGGTTCTCCACGCTTACTCTCGCAATTGGTTAGAAGAAGGATCGTCGTGTGAGCTCAGTTGGTTTGGTCACAACCTTGGTTGTGCCGTGTTGTTGTTGCTTGTGTTTGTATCGTTGTTCTATTGTTGTATGATTTGTTGTTCATGTATTTATACTTTGGTATTAGGCCGTAGGCCAGGTGAGCTTGTTGCATTGTTGTCGTTTGCATTTGTTATGTTAAAATATGACTGGGGAGCACCTAGTTACTCCCCACTGATTGTGGTTGTTGCTTCCTTGTTATAGGTACGCGCGGGACGGCTTATGTGTGAGGACGTTGTGAGGATGTGACCGTAGCTTGCCTTTGTTGAGTCGTCTAGCTAGTCATTTGGGAGTTGTTTAGACTGGATTAGTCCATTTATGTTTTCATTTCATTGTACTTTGGTTTTGAATTTGTAAGGGGTATTTACTCCCCGCTTCTAGGCCTCAAGGCCTACCTTTTTATCGTTGTTTAGTTGGTTAGTGAGTAATGATCCGGACTACACGGTGTTTCCGCCACCGTGGCTCGCTTTTATTTCCTTTTATTTTATAAATCCTTTCTATTTCTTTATTTTATTTTGTTGGAAAAATCCGGGTTGTTACAGTTGGTATCAGAGCGAATACGCTCCCAACTCTCTTAGGTGAGTGAGTAGGATTTGACCTAGAACACCGAGTGAGAGTGTTGGGTAGACACATTAGGGGGTCTACGTTATTTGTGCATGTGTATGAGTAGTTGTGTGAATGGTGGTCTTAGGATTTCCGCCATTAGATCATATGTTTGCTTTGGATGCAGGTACAGGGATGATGGAGTCATGCGAGGTCGGGTGTCGACTCGATAAATCTCTACATTTAAAATTTACTAGTCCTGCCTCTAAAATAGTCTTTAAAAGCTTTTGATTTGATTTAATCGTCGTTTTTAAATTTATTTCTTTATTTCAAAATGTTTCACTCTAATAATTGTTTTCTTATGTACTACTTGGTTTCTTGGCTTTCATCATACTCACCATTTTAAACTAAATCCTTTATACTTCTATTTTCTTACCAAATCATGTTATCCTTCATTTTTAAATATCGACAAAATAGGGAGTATTTTACATTCCGTTTTAATACACTTGTATGACCCTTGCTTTTTAATGTTATTCATTTGAGAGTTCTGTTTTATCGAAAATTTTAGTCTATTTATGCCTTGTCGATCCCTTGTTTTAACTTTTCAATTTATTCGTTTCTTCAACTTTAATCATTTGAGTATTCTAATTTAAAATATCCCTCTTCATTTGACCTTTCGAAATATCTAGAAATTTTAACTCTTAAAGTCTTTGATTCGTACTGATTGATTAGCTGGAGTAAGAAACTTGAAGCCGAATTGCGAATACATGGTCCTACCATCAGAGCACGCAATGAAGCTCTTAATCTAAGTCGCCATCAGTATTCGTAGGACGTCTTTTCACCTTGTTAGCTACACTTGTCCTTAGTTCCTTCTAGTTCTTGATCTTATTATACAGCTTGTTTTAAAACTATCATTTCGTGATTACAGCTTTGAGTTTCTTTTTCCCCAATACAATTTCTTATTATGTTCATCCTCATCTTTTTCAATAGATCGTGCTGAAATAATTTCTAAACTCTTTTATCTCAAGAATGTTTTCAGTCAGTTCTATTAACAAAACCTATTTTTGTATAATTGTGCTAAAATGGTTTGTTTGTCCTTCTTGAACCTTCTTATTTTGTAATCGTGTTGAGAAAAATTTTAATCGGTATCGCTTTAGTTTACCATTCAATTTTAAACGCGTCAATACATTTTGATGGCTTTTACTCAATCAAATTTGAAATGATTGACACTTATCTACTGCTTTCACTTTTAATCAAACCCTCTTTGTTATCCTAAACCTTCTTTTATTAAGTTTTCTAGTTTGAGCATTTGGTATATATGAATATTATTAATTCCACCTGGTATTTTAGTAGCTTCATTTTTCTAAAATCGCTGTCGTTTTGAAACTCAACTTTGAGACTTCTCCTTTCAATCGTATCTTTTAATCATATTCTATATCCACAAACTTTTCGGAAATTACCTTTTCGTCTCTCATTCGTAGCGAAACCAATTTGAGTTCTTTGATGGAAACGAGTCTTATGCCTTCATTTGTGAACTCTTAAAGAATATTTCTATTTTCTCTCATCGTTTCATTTTAAAAATTTCTTTTGTCTAATTGGTTGTTGTTGAGCAGTTTCTTGCAAAAGATTTATTATGTCATATTTTTTTACTTAATTCGTTTCATTCCTTCTTTTCTTTCTTATTCATCATAACTCATCACTTTTATATCATGACCCTATCGATCACCTTTTAGTCTTGTCATTCGGGTCTTACGTTATTCCATTCCTTAGGTTTCCCTCTAGTGCCTACTTCAGTTCTATTGCCTTTGAGCCGACTTTTAAGACGTCGATCTTCTAATATTTTCTTTTCCATTCCTTTCCGTAGCTATTCACGTTCTCAATTTTTGTAAAACCTCTTGATGTATTAGCATCAATCTTGTCCTTGATAAATTTCTATAATCGTAATCCTTGGCATCTAGCCGTAAGGTGCTTCACCCTTACCTAGCTCGAGATCTGATCCTTAGGCTGTCGCTGTTATTTGAGTCATAGATGATAGAGTATGGTTAATAAATGGTTGATAGTATGAGTGGTTTACTAGCTAATGCACATGGTTGGCCGTTGTAACTTTTGAGGATTCTTAGTTTTGCGATTCTTAGCTAGTGCATCTTGAGACCGTTTTATAATTATGAGTTAATGCACATGTGATTCTTAGTCTTTGAGATTAATGATTTAATTTATGGTGAGCGAACGTTAGGGAGATTATAGTATCTGCGTAGGGAGTATTTTTAGGACTTAGTTATATTGCTAGATGCGTTGTGACAATCATGAGTTAGTGAGAATTGGGAAGTGATATTGTGATGAGCAACAATCGGCTTTGAGGAAAACTTAAAGGTTATAGTGAGCACGATAAAACTTTGGGGTTTATCTTTGTAAAGGATAAGGTAGGAATGACAAGTGTGCATCTTGTGGCTTTATGTATGTGTTAAGTCTAAGGAAATTCGTTAATGGAATAAAGAAATCGAGGTCAGGAAGGTAGTGACGTTCGAGGAAGGTATGGATAGACTTGTGTATGGTAACAATGGGTTGAGAGAGTAGTAAGCTTTTGACGACACATTTTGATAGTTACTGGATAATATACTTTTGATTTGGGGTTGAGACGATATGGTATGACATAATTATGGTTATTTCATTGTGGAGAGTGTGGATAGATATGAGAAGCAATATAGACTTGAGCTTGGATCACGTTATGATTAAGGGTATGAGGTTTGTCTTTGGCATTGATTTGAGGATTTGTTTGTGCGGCAATTGTATTGGTGACGTTAGTTAGGATGTCCACGGTTTTAAAATGCGTTTGGAGTGTGTTAAGATTTTGGTTTGAGATACTAAGTTGATTTGTAATGGACATACGAAGCTAATAATAGTCAATTTGGGTTGGTCGAGCATACGATGTATCTATGGTATACAAGTTTACATAAACTAGCGATCCACATCCGAGCAGTTGGTGATATTGAGCTAATATAAGCGTCGTTAAGTGTGTCTATGCCCCTGTGATCAAGGTGAGTAGAGTTAGCGATTCTAGTCTTGAGGACCATAAGAGTAGGTAGTTTCCTTAACCCTTTGGGGGTATTCTTTCGTTCTCAAGTTTCGAGGACGAAACTTCTTTTTAGGTGGTGAGATTGTAACATCCCGACTTTTCCTAATATTAATTGTTCGTCTCAATAATATTCGTAATTCATTTCTCTTAATTTTCTCACTTTTTAGCTCGAGAAAATCAGTTCTCCTGTCGCGTGGATTAAAGCTACTCTGTAGTCAGGACTTAAAAACGGAGTAATTAGCTTAAAAACGGTGTAATTTCCTCATACGAACTCCGATTCAGGTGATTCAAAAGGCTAAACTGCGTATTTTTTCGACGCCGTCGCAACTGCCAAATTTTTGGACCGGTCCACCCTGGACCGAACCGAAACCCCCAGCTCGGGTTGGGTTTAGGGTTTTTGGGTAGCTTTTTGATCAAGGCATTATATATCCTATTATCTCCTAAGCATAGCAACATTATAATCTGATTTCTCCCTTCCTAATCTCATCCCTAATCCCATCCTTATTCATCCCCCTTCATCCTCTCACAAAATCTCTCTCAAAGCTCCTAAAACTCCATTGTTATTCATCCAAGCTTTCATCTTTTGTGCCCTATATAATTCTTTCCTAGTCTTTCCATTAGTGTATGATCTCTTTTTATCTGTTTTATTTTCTGATCTTGTATTATTTTATGTGTTATGATGCTATGTATTCATTGCTTGTGTGTTTTTGGCTTGGATCTTCGAAGGGGAAGGTGATTTGGAGGAGGGAGACACTATCTTGATTGAAGAAGAAGAGGAGTAGCAAGGTTTTTGATCTCAACAAAGGTAACTAAGTGTGATCTAGTTGTATTTTAGCATGTATGAGGCCTAACTTGTGATGATCTTGTTGTTTACATTGTTGTTGTAATGTTTGCTTGCACATCTTGTTCTTTGGTAAATGTTTGATCATGATTTCATGCTAGAATCTTTGGCCTCATACTAGGGTTTATCATGTTATCATCATTAATTGCATAATTCACATATTGTATCGTTAGCCATGCTTGTAAATCGATAAAAAAACGAATTGGTGTTGTTGTTTAATGTTGGCCGTGTGTATGGGTAAGGGGCCGAAGCCCTTGCTCTTTGTTTCTCTTGCTTTTCTTCCTTGTTTTGGCTTAATTATGTTGAATTATGATGTTTGTATGAATCACCTAATGTTGAGTCATGAGTTATGATGATTACATGATGTTTAATAACGTTTATATGCATGCTTAAGTGAATTGATCATATAAATCGATAATTGGTCACATGAGTATCGAGTATATTGCATGAAAATGGGTTGTTGTATGTGATGGCCGTGGGAAAGCGGTGGCCGTGGTGTTGTGTGTGTGTGTGATGGTTTGTTTGTCACTTGTTTGAGTCTAAGCATGTCTTAGGATGTTATTTATGCTATAATGAATCGAGTTACACTTGTTTGATCACTAAAAAAAGGATTATGAGCATGTCAATTGAATGTATGACTTGTAATGTATGTTAATCATGTTGTACTCCGTATGTATGGTTGGATATGCTTGTAATGAGGCTTGTGTAAGTATGAGTATGGTTGTTGTGGTTGTATGGTTGTGTTGGAAGTGTTGGAGACAGGTTAACAGGTTAACAGGTTGTGCTTGAGTTAAGTTTGCACATGGGTACTGTTCTGGCACATGTGTGAGGAGATACAACGTCCTAGGATGGACGGATACCGCCCATGATCCCCTCGGCTATTCTTGTTGTTTAGTTAGAGTGACTATGGGTTCTCAACCAGAAGGGTTAGAGACTATGGTTATTTATGTCGTCACCGTTCTTGTTGCTCGGTGGAATTTGGCCAAATTTAGACTTGTGATTATTGAGGAACTTCTTGTTGCTGTTCCGCCATAGGGTTTGGGTTCTCCACGCTTACTCTCGCAATTGGTTAGAAGAAGGATCGTCGTGTGAGCTCAGTTGGTTTGGTCACAACCTTGGTTGTGCCGTGTTGTTGCTTGTGTTTGTATCGTTGTTCTATTGTTGTATGATTTGTTGTTCATGTATTTATACTTTGGTATTAGGCCGTAGGCCAGGTGAGCTTGTTGCATTGTTGTCGTTTGCATTTGTTATGTTAAAATATGACTGGGGAGCACCTAGTTACTCCCCACTGATTGTGGTTGTTGCTTCCTTTTTATAGGTACGCGCGGGACGGCTTATGTGTGAGGACGTTGTGAGGATGTGACCGTAGCTTGCCTTTGTTGAGTCGTCTAGCTAGTCATTTGGGAGTTGTTTAGACTGGATTAGTCCATTTATGTTTTCATTTCATTGTACTTTGGTTTTGAATTTGTAAGGGGTATTTACTCCCCGCTTCTAGGCCTCAAGGCCTACCTTTTTATCGTTGTTTAGTTGGTTAGTGAGTAATGATCCGGACTACGGTGTTTCCGCCACCGTGGCTCGCTTTTATTTCCTTTTATTTTATAAATCCTTTCTATTTCTTTATTTTATTTTGTTGGAAAAATCCGGGTTGTTACAGTTGGTATCAGAGCGAATACGCTCCCAACTCTCTTAGGTGAGTGAGTAGGATTTGACCTAGAACACCGAGTGAGAGTGTTGGGTAGACACATTAGGGGGTCTACGTTATTTGTGCATGTGTATGAGTAGTTGTGTGAATGGTGGTCTTAGGATTTCCGCCATTAGATCATATGTTTGCTTTGGATGCAGGTACAGGGATGATGGAGTCATGCGAGGTCGGGTGTCGACTCGATAAATCTCTACATTTAAAATTTACTAGTACAGCCTCTAAAATAGTCTTTAAAAGCTTTTGATGTGATTTAATCGTCGTTTTTAAATTTATTTCTTTATTTCAAAATGTTTCACTCTGATAATTGTTTTCTTATGTACTACTTGGTTTCTTGGCTTTCATCATACTCACCATTTTAAACTAAATCCTTTATACTTCTATTTTCTTACCAAATCATGTTATCCTTCATTTTTAAATATCGACAAAATAGGGAGTATTTTACATTCCGTTTTAATACACTTGTATGACCCTTGCTTTTTAATGTTATTCATTTGAGAGTTCTGTTTTATCGAAAATTTTAGTCTATTTATGCCTTGTCGATCCCTTGTTTTAACTTTTCAATTTATTCGTTTCTTCAACTTTAATCATTTGAGTATTCTAATTTAAAATATCCCTCTTTCATTTGACCTTTCGAAATATCTAGAAATTTTAACTCTTAAAGTCTTTGATTCGTACTGATTGATTAGCTGGAGTAAGAAACTTGAAGCCGAATTGCGAATACATGGTCCTACCATCAGAGCACGCAGCGGAAGCTCTTAATCTAAGTCGCCTACCGTATTCGTAGGGACGTCTTTCAGCTTGTTAGCTACACTTGTCCTTAGTTCCTTCTAGTTCTTGATCTTATTATACAGTTGTTTTAAAACTATCAGCTCGTGATTACAGTTTGAGTTTCTTTTTCCCCAATAAAATTTCTTATTATGTTCATCCTCATCTTTTTCAATAGATCGTGCTGAAATAATTTCTAAACTCTTTTATCTCAAGAATGTTTTCAGTCAGTTCTATTAACAAAACCTATTTTTGTATAATTGTGCTATAATGGTTTGTTTGTCCTTCTTGAACCTTCTTATTTTGTAACTGTGTTGAGAAAAATTTTAATCGGTATCGCTTTAGTTTACCATTCAATTTTAAACGCGTCAATACATTTTGATGGCTTTTTACTCAATCAAATTTGAAATGATTGACACTTATCTACTGCTTTCACTTTTAATCAAACCTCTTTGTTATCCTAAACCTTCTTTTATTAAGTTTTCTAGTTTGAGCATTTGGTATATATGAATATTATTAATTCCACCTGGTATTTTAGTAGCTTCATTTTTCTAAAATCGCTGTCGTTTTGAAACTCAACTTTGAGACTTCTCCTTTCAATCGTATCTTTTAATCATATTCTATATCTGTCAAACTTTTCGGAAATTACCTTTTCGTCTCTCATTCGTAGCGAAACCAATTTGAGTTCTTTGATGGAAACGAGTCTTATGCCTTCATTTGTGAACTCTTAAAGAATATTTCTATTTTCTCTCATCGTTTCATTTTAAAAATTTCTTTTGTCTAATTGGTTGTTGTTGAGCAGTTTCTTGCAAAAGATTTATTATGTCATATTTTTTTACTTAATTCGTTTCATTCCTTCTTTTCTTTCTTATTCATCATAACTCATCACTTTTATATCATGACCCTATCGATCACCTTTTAGTCTTGTCATTCGGGTCTTACGTTATTCCATTCCTTAGGTTTCCTCTAGTGCCTACTTGATTCTATTGCCTTTGAGCCGACTTTTAAGACGTCGATCTTCTAATATTTTCTTTTCCATTCCTTTCCGTAGCTATTCACGTTCTCAATTTTTGTAAAACCTCTTGATGTATTAGCATCAATCTTGTCCTTGATAAATTTCTATAATCGTAATCCTTGGCATCTAGCCGTAAGGTGCTTCACCCTTACCTAGCTCGAGATCTGATCCTTAGGTGTCAGCCGTTATTTGAGTCATAGATGATAGAGTATGGTTAATAAATGGTTGATAGTATGAGTGGTGTACTAGCTATTGCACATGGTTGGCCGTTGTAACTTTTGAGGATTCTTAGTTTTGCGATTCTTAGCTAGTGCATCTTGAGACCGTTTTATAATTATGAGTTAATGCACATGTGATTCTTAGTCTTTGAGATTAATGATTTAATTTATGGTGAGCGAACGTTAGGGAGATTATAGTATCTGCGTAGGGAGTATTTTTAGGACTTAGTTATATTGCTAGATGCGTTGTGACAATCATGAGTTAGTGAGAATTGGGAAGTGATATTGTGATGAGCAACAATCGGCTTTGAGGAAAACTTAAAGGTTATAGTGAGCACGATAAAACTTTGGGGTTTGTACTGTAAAGGATAAGGTAGGAATGACAAGTGTGCATCTTGTGGCTTTATGTATGTGTTAAGTCTAAGGAAATTCGTTAATGGAATAAAGAAATCGAGGTCAGTAAGGTAGTGACGTTCGAGGAAGGTATGGATAGACTTGTGTATGGTAACAATGGGTTGAGAGAGTAGTAAGCTTTTGACGACACATTTTGATAGTTACTGGATAATATACTTTTGATTTGGGGTTGAGACGATATGGTATGACATAATTATGGTTATTTCATTGTGGAGAGTGTGGATAGATATGAGAAGCAATATAGACTTGAGCTTGGATCACGTTATGATTAAGGGTATGAGGTTTGTCTTTGGCATTGATTTGAGGATTTGTTTGTGCGGCAATTGTATTGGTGACGTTAGTTAGGATGTCCACGGTTTTAAAATGCGTTTGGAGTGTGTTAAGATTTTGGTTTGAGATACTAAGTTGATTTGTAATGGACATACGAAGCTAATAATAGTCAATTTGGGTTGGTCGAGCATACGATGTATCTATGGTATACAAGTTTACATAAACTAGCGATCCACATCCGAGCAGTTGGTGATATTGAGCTAATATAAGCGTCGTTAAGTGTGTCTATGCCCCTGTGATCAAGGTGAGTAGAGTTAGCGATTCTAGTCTTGAGGACCATAAGAGTAGGTAGTTTCCTTAACCCTTTGGGGGTATTCTTTCGTTCTCAAGTTTCGAGGACGAAACTTCTTTTTAGGTGGTGAGATTGTAACATCCCGACTTTTCCTAATATTAATTGTTCGTCTCAATAATATTCGTAATTCATTTCTCTTAATTTTCTCACTTTTTAGCTCGAGAAAATCAGTTCTCCTGTCGCGTGGATTAAAGCTACTCTGTAGTCAGGACTTAAAAACGGAGTAATTAGCTTAAAAACGGTGTAATTTCCTCATACGAACTCCGATTCAGGTGATTCAAAAGGCTAAATCACAGATTTTTCGACGCCGTCAAGAATCGCCAAATTTTTGGACCGGTCCACCCTGGACCGAACCGAAACCCCCAGCTCGGGTTGGGTTTAGGGTTTTTGGGTAGCTTTTTGATCAAGGCATTATATATCCTATTATCTCCTAAGCATAGCAACATTATAATCTGATTTCTCCCTTCCTAATCTCATCCCTAATCCCATCCTTATTCATCCCCCTTCATCCTCTCACAAAATCTCTCTCAAAGCTCCTAAAACTCCATTGTTATTCATCCAAGCTTTCATCTTTTGTGCCCTATATAATTCTTTCCTAGTCTTTCCATTAGTGTATGATCTCTTTTTATCTGTTTTATTTTCTGATCTTGTATTATTTTATGTGTTATGATGCTATGTATTCATTGCTTGTGTGTTTTTGGCTTGGATCTTCGAAGGGGAAGGTGATTTGGAGGAGGGAGACACTATCTTGATTGAAGAAGAAGAGGAGTAGCAAGGTTTTTGATCTCAACAAAGGTAACTAAGTGTGATCTAGTTGTATTTTAGCATGTATGAGGCCTAACTTGTGATGATCTTGTTGTTTACATTGTTGTTGTAATGTTTGCTTGCACATCTTGTTCTTTGGTAAATGTTTGATCATGATTTCATGCTAGAATCTTTGGCCTCATACTAGGGTTTATCATGTTATCATCATTAATTGCATAATTCACATATTGTATCGTTAGCCATGCTTGTAAATCGATAAAAAAACGAATTGGTGTTGTTGTTTAATGTTGGCCGTGTGTATGGGTAAGGGTCAAGCCCTTGCTCTTTGTTTCTCTTGCTTTTCTTCCTTGTTTTGGCTTAATTATGTTGAATTATGATGTTTGTATGAATCACCTAATGTTGAGTCATGAGTTATGATGATTACATGATGTTTAATAACGTTTATATGCATGCTTAAGTGAATTGATCATATAAATCGATAATTGGTCACATGAGTATCGAGTATATTGCATGAAAATGGGTTGTTGTATGTGTTGGCCGTGGGAAGGCAGGCTGGCCGTGGTGTTGTGTGTGTGTGTGATGGTTTGTTTGTCACTTGTTTGAGTCTAAGCATGTCTTAGGATGTTATTTATGCTATAATGAATCGAGTTACACTTGTTTGATCACTAAAAAAAGGATTATGAGCATGTCAATTGAATGTATGACTTGTAATGTATGTTAATCATGTTGTACTCCGTATGTATGGTTGGATATGCTTGTAATGAGGCTTGTGTAAGTATGAGTATGGTTGTTGTGGTTGTATGGTTGTGTTGGAAGTGTTGGAGACAGGTTAACAGGTTAACAGGTTGTGCTTGAGTTAAGTTTGCACATGGGTACTGTTCTGGCATATGTGTGAGGAGATACAACGTCCTAGGATGGACGGATACCGCCCATGATCCCCTCGGCTATTCTTGTTGTTTAGTTAGAGTGACTATGGGTTCTCAACCAGAAGGGTTAGAGACTATGGTTATTTATGTCGTCACCGTTCTTGTTGCTCGGTGGAATTTGGCCAAATTTAGACTTGTGATTATTGAGGAACTTCTTGTTGCTGTTCCGCCATAGGGTTTGGGTTCTCCACGCTTACTCTCGCAATTGGTTAGAAGAAGGATCGTCGTGTGAGCTCAGTTGGTTTGGTCACAACCTTGGTTGTGCCGTGTTGTTGTTGCTTGTGTTTGTATCGTTGTTCTATTGTTGTATGATTTGTTGTTCATGTATTTATACTTTGGTATTAGGCCGTAGGCCAGGTGAGCTTGTTGCATTGTTGTCGTTTGCATTTGTTATGTTAAAATATGACTGGGGAGCACCTAGTTACTCCCCACTGATTGTGGTTGTTGCTTCCTTGTTATAGGTACGCGCGGGACGGCTTATGTGTGAGGACGTTGTGAGGATGTGACCGTAGCTTGCCTTTGTTGAGTCGTCTAGCTAGTCATTTGGGAGTTGTTTAGACTGGATTAGTCCATTTATGTTTTCATTTCATTGTACTTTGGTTTTGAATTTGTAAGGGGTATTTACTCCCCGCTTCTAGGCCTCAAGGCCTACCTTTTTATCGTTGTTTAGTTGGTTAGTGAGTAATGATCCGGACTACACGGTGTTTCCGCCACCGTGGCTCGCTTTTATTTCCTTTTATTTTATAAATCCTTTCTATTTCTTTATTTTATTTTGTTGGAAAAATCCGGGTTGTTACAGTTGGTATCAGAGCGAATACGCTCCCAACTCTCTTAGGTGAGTGAGTAGGATTTGACCTAGAACACCGAGTGAGAGTGTTGGGTAGACACATTAGGGGGTCTACGTTATTTGTGCATGTGTATGAGTAGTTGTGTGAATGGTGGTCTTAGGATTTCCGCCATTAGATCATATGTTTGCTTTGGATGCAGGTACAGGGATGATGGAGTCATGCGAGGTCGGGTGTCGACTCGATAAATCTCTACATTTAAAATTTACTAGTCCTGCCTCTAAAATAGTCTTTAAAAGCTTTTGATGTGATTTAATCGTCGTTTTTAAATTTATTTCTTTATTTCAAAATGTTTCACTCTGATAATTGTTTTCTTATGTACTACTTGGTTTCTTGGCTTTCATCATACTCACCATTTTAAACTAAATCCTTTATACTTCTATTTTCTTACCAAATCATGTTATCCTTCATTTTTAAATATCGACAAAATAGGGAGTATTTTACATTCCGTTTTAATACACTTGTATGACCCTTGCTTTTTAATGTTATTCATTTGAGAGTTCTGTTTTATCGAAAATTTTAGTCTATTTATGCCTTGTCGATCCCTTGTTTTAACTTTTCAATTTATTCGTTTCTTCAACTTTAATCATTTGAGTATTCTAATTTAAAATATCCCTCTTTCATTTGACCTTTCGAAATATCTAGAAATTTTAACTCTTAAAGTCTTTGATTCGTACTGATTGATTAGCTGGAGTAAGAAACTTGAAGCCGAATTGCGAATACATGGTCCTACCATCAGAGCACGCAGCGGAAGCTCTTAATCTAAGTCGCCTACCGTATTCGTAGGGACGTCTTTCAGCTTGTTAGCTACACTTGTCCTTAGTTCCTTCTAGTTCTTGATCTTATTATACAGTTGTTTTAAAACTATCATTTCGTGATTCTGATTTGAGTTTCTTTTTCCCCAATAAAATTTCTTATTATGTTCATCCTCATCTTTTTCAATAGATCGTGCTGAAATAATTTCTAAACTCTTTTATCTCAAGAATGTTTTCAGTCAGTTCTATTAACAAAACCTATTTTTGTATAATTGTGCTATAATGGTTTGTTTGTCCTTCTTGAACCTTCTTATTTTGTAACTGTGTTGAGAAAAATTTTAATCGGTATCGCTTTAGTTTACCATTCAATTTTAAACGCGTCAATACATTTTGATGGCTTTTTACTCAATCAAATTTGAAATGATTGACACTTATCTACTGCTTTCACTTTTAATCAAACCCTCTTTGTTATCCTAAACCTTCTTTTATTAAGTTTTCTAGTTTGAGCATTTGGTATATATGAATATTATTAATTCCACCTGGTATTTTAGTAGCTTCATTTTTCTAAAATCGCTGTCGTTTTGAAACTCAACTTTGAGACTTCTCCTTTCAATCGTATCTTTTAATCATATTCTATATCTGTCAAACTTTTCGGAAATTACCTTTTCGTCTCTCATTCGTAGCGAAACCAATTTGAGTTCTTTGATGGAAACGAGTCTTATGCCTTCATTTGTGAACTCTTAAAGAATATTTCTATTTTCTCTCATCGTTTCATTTTAAAAATTTCTTTTGTCTAATTGGTTGTTGTTGAGCAGTTTCTTGCAAAAGATTTATTATGTCATATTTTTTTACTTAATTTGTTTCATTCCTTCTTTTCTTTCTTATTCATCATAACTCATCACTTTTATATCATGACCCTATCGATCACCTTTTAGTCTTGTCATTCGGGTCTTACGTTATTCCATTCCTTAGGTTTCCCTCTAGTGCCTACTTCAGTTCTATTGCCTTTGAGCCGACTTTTAAGACGTCGATCTTCTAATATTTTCTTTTCCATTCCTTTCCGTAGCTATTCACGTTCTCAATTTTTGTAAAACCTCTTGATGTATTAGCATCAATCTTGTCCTTGATAAATTTCTATAATCGTAATCCTTGGCATCTAGCCGTAAGGTGCTTCACCCTTACCTAGCTCGAGATCTGATCCTTAGGTTTATCATTTGTTATTTGAGTCATAGATGATAGAGTATGGTTAATAAATGGTTGATAGTATGAGTGGTTTACTAGCTAATGCACATGGTTGGCCGTTGTAACTTTTGAGGATTCTTAGTTTTGCGATTCTTAGCTAGTGCATCTTGAGACCGTTTTATAATTATGAGTTAATGCACATGTGATTCTTAGTCTTTGAGATTAATGATTTAATTTATGGTGAGCGAACGTTAGGGAGATTATAGTATCTGCGTAGGGAGTATTTTTAGGACTTAGTTATATTGCTAGATGCGTTGTGACAATCATGAGTTAGTGAGAATTGGGAAGTGATATTGTGATGAGCAACAATCGGCTTTGAGGAAAACTTAAAGGTTATAGTGAGCACGATAAAACTTTGGGGTTTGTACTGTAAAGGATAAGGTAGGAATGACAAGTGTGCATCTTGTGGCTTTATGTATGTGTTAAGTCTAAGGAAATTCGTTAATGGAATAAAGAAATCGAGGTCAGTAAGGTAGTGACGTTCGAGGAAGGTATGGATAGACTTGTGTATGGTAACAATGGGTTGAGAGAGTAGTAAGCTTTTGACGACACATTTTGATAGTTACTGGATAATATACTTTTGATTTGGGGTTGAGACGATATGGTATGACATAATTATGGTTATTTCATTGTGGAGAGTGTGGATAGATATGAGAAGCAATATAGACTTGAGCTTGGATCACGTTATGATTAAGGGTATGAGGTTTGTCTTTGGCATTGATTTGAGGATTTGTTTGTGCGGCAATTGTATTGGTGACGTTAGTTAGGATGTCCACGGTTTTAAAATGCGTTTGGAGTGTGTTAAGATTTTGGTTTGAGATACTAAGTTGATTTGTAATGGACATCTGAAGCTAATAATAGTCAATTTGGGTTGGTCGAGCATACGATGTATCTATGGTATACAAGTTTACATAAACTAGCGATCCACATCCGAAGCAGTTGGTGATATTGAGCTAATATAAGCGTCGTTAAGTGTGTCTATGCCCCTGTGATCAAGGTGAGTAGAGTTAGCGATTCTAGTCTTGAGGACCATAAGAGTAGGTAGTTTCCTTAACCCTTTGGGGGTATTCTTTCGTTCTCAAGTTTCGTGGACGAAACTTCTTTTAGGTGGTGAGATTGTAACATCCCGACTTTTCCTAATATTAATTGTTCGTCTCAATAATATTCGTAATTCATTTCTCTTAATTTTCTCACTTTTTAGCTCGAGAAAATCTGTTCTCCTGACGCGTGGATTAATGCTACTCTGTAGTCTGGACTTAAAAACGGAGTAATTAGCTTAAAAACGGTGTAATTTCCTCATACGAACTCCGATTCAGGTGATTCAAAAGGCTAAACTGCGTATTTTTCGACGCCGTCAGAATCGCCAAATTTTGGACCGGTCCACCCTGGACCGAACCGAAACCCAGCTCGGGTTGGGTTTAGGGTTTTGGGTAGCTTTTTGATCAAGGCATTATATATCCTATTATCTCCTAAGCATAGCAACATTATAATCTGATTTCTCCTTCCTAATCTCATCCCTAATCCCATCCTTATTCATCCCCCTTCATCCTCTCACAAAATCTCTCTCAAAGCTCCTAAAACTCCATTGTTATTCATCCAAGCTTTCATCTTTTGTGCCCTATATAATTCTTTCCTAGTCTTTCCATTAGTGTATGATCTCTTTTTATCCTGTTTTATTTTACGATCTTGTATTATTTTATGTGTTATGATGCTATGTATTCATTGCTTGTGTGTTTTTGGCTTGGATCTTCGAAGGGGAAGGTGATTTGGAGGAGGGAGACACTATCTTGATTGAAGAAGAAGAGGAGTAGCAAGGTTTTTGATCTCAACAAAGGTAACTAAGTGTGATCTAGTTGTATTTTAGCATGTATGAGGCCTAACTTGTGATGATCTTGTTGTTTACATTGTTGTTGTAATGTTTGCTTGCACATCTTGTTCTTTGGTAAATGTTTGATCATGATTTCATGCTAGAATCTTTGGCCTCATACTAGGGTTTATCATGTTATCATCATTAATTGCATAATTCACATATTGTATCGTTAGCCATGCTTGTAAATCGATAAAAAAACGAATTGGTGTTGTTGTTTAATGTTGGCCGTGTGTATGGGTAAGGGGCGAAGCCCTTGCTCTTTGTTTCTCTTGCTTTTCTTCTTTGTTTTGGCTTAATTATGTTGAATTATGATGTTTGTATGAATCACCTAATGTTGAGTCATGAGTTATGATGATTACATGATGTTTAATAACGCTTTATATGCATGCTTAAGTGAATTGATCATATAAATCGATAATTGGTCACATGAGTATCAGTATATTGCATGAAAATGGGTTGTTGTATGTGTTGGCCGTGGGAAGGCGGTGGCCGTGGTGTTGTGTGTGTGTGTGATGGTTTGTTTGTCACTTGTTTGAGTCTAAGCATGTCTTAGGATGTTATTTATGCTATAATGAATCGAGTTACACTTGTTTGATCACTAAAAAAAGGATTATGAGCATGTCAATTGAATGTATGACTTGTAATGTATGTTAATCATGTTGTACTCCGATGGTATGGTTGGATATGCTTGTAATGAGGCTTGTGTAAGTATGAGTATGGTTGTTGTGGTTGTATGGTTGTGTTGGAAGTGTTGGAGACAGGTTAACAGGTTAACAGGTTGTGCTTGAGTTAAGTTTGCACATGGGTACTGTTCTGGCATATGTGTGAGGAGATACAACGTCCTAGGATGGACGGATACCGCCCATGATCCCCGGCTATTCTTGTTGTTTAGTTAGAGCGACTATGGGTTCTCAACCAGAAGGGTTAGAGACTATGGTTATTTATGTCGTCACCGTTCTTGTTGCTCGGTGGAATTTGGCCAAATTTAGACTTGTGATTATTGAGGAACTTCTTGTTGCTGTTCCGCCATAGGGTTTGGGTTCTCCACGCTTACTCATGATTGGTTGGAAGAAGGATCGTCATGTGAGCTCAGTTGGTTTGGTCACAACCTTGGCTGTGCCGTGTTGTTGTTGCTTGTGTTTGTATCGTTGTTCTATTGTTGTATGATTTGTTGTTCATGTATTTATACTTTGGTATTAGGCCGTAGGCCAGGTGAGCTTGTTGCATTGTTGTTGTTTGCATTTGTTATGTTAAAATATGACTGGGGAGTACCTAGTTACTCCCCACTGATTGTGGTTGTTGCTTCCTTGTTATAGGCACGCGCGGGACGGCTTATGTGTGAGGACGTTGTGAGGATGTGACCGTAGCTTGCCTTTGTTGAGTCGTCTAGCTAGTCATTTGGGAGTTGTTTAGACTGGATTAGTCCATTTATGTTTTCATTTCATTGTACTTTGGTTTTGAATTTGTAAGGGTATTTACTCCCGCTTCTAGGCCTCAAGGCCTACCTTTTTATCGTTGTTTAGTTGGTTAGTGAGTAATGATCCGGACTACACGGTGTGTCCGCCACCGTGGCACGCTTTCAGTTCCTTTTATTTGAAAAATCCACTCTATTTCTTTCTTTTATTTTGATGGAAAAATCCGGGTTATTCTGATTGGTATCGAGGCGAATACGCTCCCAACTCTCTTAGGTGAGTGAGTAGGATTTGACCTAGAACACCGAGTGAGAGTGTTGGGTAGACACATTAGGGGTCTACGTTATTTGTGCATGTGTATGAGTAGTTGTGTGAATGGTGGTCTTAGGATTTCCGCCATTAGATCATATGTTTGCTTTGGATGCAGGTACAGGGATGATGGAGTCATGCGAGGTCGGGTGTCGACTCGATAAATCTCTACATTTAAAATTTACTAGTCCTGCCTCTAAAATAGTCTTTAAAAGCTTTTGATGTGATTTAATCGTCGTTTTTAAATTTATTTCTTTATTTCAAAATGTTTCACTCTGATAATTGTTTTCTTATGTACTACTTGGTTTCTTGGCTTTCATCATACTCACCATTTTAAACTAAATCCTTTATACTTCTATTTTCTTACCAAATCATGTTATCCTTCATTTTTAAATATCGACAAAATAGGGAGTATTTTACATTCCGTTTTAATACACTTGTATGACCCTTGCTTTTTAATGTTATTCATTTGAGAGTTCTGTTTTATCGAAAATTTTAGTCTATTTATGCCTTGTCGATCCCTTGTTTTAACTTTTCAATTTATTCGTTTCTTCAACTTTAATCATTTGAGTATTCTAATTTAAAATATCCCTCTTTCATTTGACCTTTCGAAATATCTAGAAATTTTAACTCTTAAAGTCTTTGATTCGTACTGATTGATTAGCTGGAGTAAGAAACTTGAAATCATGCGAATACATGGTCCTACCATCAGAGCACGCAGCGGAAGCTCTTAATCTAAGTCGCCTACCGTATTCGTAGGGACGTCTTTCAGCTTGTTAGCTACACTTGTCCTTAGTTCCTTCTAGTTCTTGATCTTATTATACAGTTGTTTTAAAACTATCAGCTCGTGATTACAGTTTGAGTTTCTTTTTCCCCAATAAAATTTCTTATTATGTTCATCCTCATCTTTTTCAATAGATCGTGCTGAAATAATTTCTAAACTCTTTTATCTCAAGAATGTTTTCAGTCAGTTCTATTAACAAAACCTATTTTTGTATAATTGTGCTATAATGGTTTGTTTGTCCTTCTTGAACCTTCTTATTTTGTAACTGTGTTGAGAAAAATTTTAATCGGTATCGCTTTAGTTTACCATTCAATTTTAAACGCGTCAATACATTTTGATGGCTTTTTACTCAATCAAATTTGAAATGATTGACACTTATCTACTGCTTTCACTTTTAATCAAACCCTCTTTGTTATCCTAAACCTTCTTTTATTAAGTTTTCTAGTTTGAGCATTTGGTATATATGAATATTATTAATTCCACCTGGTATTTTAGTAGCTTCATTTTTCTAAAATCGCTGTCGTTTTGAAACTCAACTTTGAGACTTCTCCTTTCAATCGTATCTTTTAATCATATTCTATATCTGTCAAACTTTTCGGAAATTACCTTTTAGTCTCTCATTCGTGTGAAACCAATTTGAGTTCTTTGATGGAAACGAGTCTTATGCCTTCATTTGTGAACTCTTAAAGAATATTTCTATTTTCTCTCATCGTTTCATTTTAAAAATTTCTTTTGTCTAATTGGTTGTTGTTGAGCAGTTTCTTGCAAAAGATTTATTATGTCATATTTTTTTACTTAATTTGTTTCATTCCTTCTTTTCTTTCTTATTCATCATAACTCATCACTTTTATATCATGACCCTATCGATCACCTTTTAGTCTTGTCATTCGGGTCTTACGTTATTCCATTCCTTAGGTTTCCCTCTAGTGCCTACTTCAGTTCTATTGCCTTTGAGCCGACTTTTAAGACGTCGATCTTCTAATATTTTCTTTTCCATTCCTTTCCGTAGCTATTCACGTTCTCAATTTTTGTAAAACCTCTTGATGTATTAGCATCAATCTTGTCCTTGATAAATTTCTATAATCGTAATCCTTGGCATCTAGCCGTAAGGTGCTTCACCCTTACCTAGCTCGAGATCTGATCCTTAGGCTGTCGCTGTTATTTGAGTCATAGATGATAGAGTATGGTTAATAAATGGTTGATAGTATGAGTGGTTTACTAGCTAATGCACATGGTTGGCCGTTGTAACTTTTGAGGATTCTTAGTTTTGCGATTCTTAGCTAGTGCATCTTGAGACCGTTTTATAATTATGAGTTAATGCACATGTGATTCTTAGTCTTTGAGATTAATGATTTAATTTATGGTGAGCGAACGTTAGGGAGATTATAGTATCTGCGTAGGGAGTATTTTTAGGACTTAGTTATATTGCTAGATGCGTTGTGACAATCATGAGTTAGTGAGAATTGGGAAGTGATATTGTGATGAGCAACAATCGGCTTTGAGGAAAACTTAAAGGTTATAGTGAGCACGATAAAACTTTGGGGTTTGTCTTTGTAAAGGATAAGGTAGGAATGACAAGTGTGCATCTTGTGGCTTTATGTATGTCTAAACTCAAAGGAAATTCGTTAATGGAATAAAGAAATCGAGGTCAGTAAGGTAGTGACGTTCGAGGAAGGTATGGATAGACTTGTGTATGGTAACAATGGGTTGAGAGAGTAGTAAGCTTTTGACGACACATTTTGATAGTTACTGGATAATATACTTTTGATTTGGGGTTGAGACGATATGGTATGACATAATTATGGTTATTTCATTGTGGAGAGTGTGGATAGATATGAGAAGCAATATAGACTTGAGCTTGGATCACGTTATGATTAAGGGTATGAGGTTTGTCTTTGGCATTGATTTGAGGATTTGTTTGTGCGGCAATTGTATTGGTGACGTTAGTTAGGATGTCCACGGTTTTAAAATGCGTTTGGAGTGTGTTAAGATTTTGGTTTGAGATACTAAGTTGATTTGTAATGGACATCTGAAGCTAATAATAGTCAATTTGGGTTGGTCGAGCATACGATGTATCTATGGTATACAAGTTTACATAAACTAGCGATCCACATCAGAAGCGGTTGGTGATATTGAGCTAATATAAGCGTCGTTAAGTGTGTCTATGCCCTGTGATCAAGGTGAGTAGAGTTAGCGATTCTAGTCTTGAGGACCATAAGAGTAGGTAGTTTCCTTAACCCTTTGGGGGTATTCTTTCGTTCTCAAGTTTCGAGGACGAAACTTCTTTTTAGGTGGTGAGATTGTAACATCCCGACTTTTCCTAATATTAATTGTTCGTCTCAATAATATTCGTAATTCATTTCTCTTAATTTTCTCACTTTTTAGCTCGAGAAAATCAGTTCTCCTGTCGCGTGGATTAAAGCTACTCGTAGTCGGGACTTAAAAGCGGAGTAATTAGCTTAAAAACGGTGTAATTTCCTCATACGAACTCCGATTCAGGTGATTCAAAAGGCTAAACTGCGTATTTTTTCGACGCCGTCGCAACTGCCAAATTTTTGGACCGGTCCACCCTGGACCGAACCGAAACCCCCAGCTCGGGTTGGGTTTAGGGTTTTTGGGTAGCTTTTTGATCAAGGCATTATATATCCTATTATCTCCTAAGCATAGCAACATTATAATCTGATTTCTCCCTCCTAATCTCATCCCTAATCCCATCCTTATTCATCCCCCTTCATCCTCTCACAAAATCTCTCTCAAAGCTCCTAAAACTCCATTGTTATTCATCCAAGCTTTCATCTTTTGTGCCCTATATAATTCTTTCCTAGTCTTTCCATTAGTGTATGATCTCTTTTTATCTCTTTTATTTTCTGATCTTGTATTATTTTATGTGTTATGATGCTATGTATTCATTGCTTGTGTGTTTTTGGCTTGGATCTTCGAAGGGGAAGGTGATTTGGAGGAGGGAGACACTATCTTGATTGAAGAAGAAGAGGAGTAGCAAGGTTTTTGATCTCAACAAAGGTAACTAGGTGTGATCTAGTTGTATTTTAGCATGTATGAGGCCTAACTTGTGATGATCTTGTTGTTTACATTGTTGTTGTAATGTTTGCTTGCACATCTTGTTGTTTGGTTAATGTTTGATCATGATTTCATGCTAGAATCTTTGGCCTCATACTAGGGTTTCTCATGTTATCATCATTAATTGCATAATTCACATATTGTATCATTAGCCATGCTTGTAAATCGATAAAAAAACGAATTGGTGTTGTTGTTTAATGTTGGCCGTGTGTATGGGTAAGGGGCCGAAGCCCTTGCTGTTTGTTTCTCTTGCTTTTCTTCCTTGTTTTGGCTTAATTATGTTGAATTATGATGTTTGTATGAATCACCTAATGTTGAGTCATGAGTTATGATGATTACATGATGTTTAATAACGTTTATATGCATGCTTAAGTGAATTGATCATATAAATCGATAATTGGTCACATGAGTATCGAGTATATTGCATGAAAGTGGGTTGTTGTGTGTGTTGGCCGTGGAAAGGCAGGCTGGCCGTGGTGTTGTGTGTGTGTGTGATGGTTTGTTTGTCACTTGTTTGAGTCTAAGCATGTCTTAGGATGTTATTTATGCTATAATGAATCGAGTTACACCTGTTTGATCACTAAAAAAAGGATTATGAGCATGTCAATTGAATGTATGACTTGTAATGTATGTTAATCATGTTGTACTCCGTATGTCTGGTTGGATATGCTTGTAATGAGGCTTGTGTAAGTATGAGTATGGTTGTTGTGGTTGTATGGTTGTGTTGGAAGTGTTGGAGACAGGTTAACAGATTAACAGGTTGTGCTTGAGTTAAGTTTGCACATGGGTACTGTTCTGGCACATGTGTGAGGAGATACAACGTCCTAGGATGGACGGATACCGCCCATGATGTAACACCCCGTATTTTCATAATTAAATTAAAATATATTTTCTGTTGCTATTTTGTAAAACTATATTTATTTTTCATAATACCTTATATTTTAATAGTTTTAAAGCTATTTTTGGGACCTTTTCATTTATATAATATCTTAAATGTTATTTGATACTAAAATTAATAAATTACTTGGAAAACAAATATTTTTATAAGAAAATTATATTTTTACTTTATGATATAAAAATAGTAAAAATTAGTAATATTTTCTATGGTTATAAATATTTATTATCATATGGATACTAGTATTTCCTAAAGTATCTTATTTAACTTATTTTGTGTATTTTCCACTATTTTGACCATGACTAGCTTAAAGATAAATTAATCTATTTTCTTTTTAAGAAAATATTAGACTCTTAATAAGGGTAGAAGACTTACCTAATACTCCTTATTATATTATATATGTATATATATAAAGCAAAACCATAGTAATTAACCTAGTGCTCTGTATACAGCTACAAGATCAACCCTAATGTTGTATAACCCTACAAGAACAAAGAGTCTTTTTCGTGTGTCAAACCAACCCGACAATCCCCATTAAAACTATCTCTTCGTCCCTCCTTTCTGACTTCGTTTCTTAACCGTTTTACTCCGTTCTTGCGTCATAATTATCCTCTCTTCATCCTCTTCACATTAAGGTAAGTTATACTCCATTTCGTCTCCGTCGCTCGGATCGCCGTCGATATTGTAACTCATAATTATACCCTTTTTTCTCCCTAATCGATCGTAGGATTGAACCGGAACGACCCTGACGCTGATACGTACGTGGTGGACGACTCAATTGAAGACTAGCGCGAAAAGGTAACGGTGATGACGTTACTCGGTATTACATTACTTTAGGGTTCTGTTGTGTGTCGTATGCTATTATTTTGTGCTGGGTGAACGATTTACGATGGTAGCATTAATCTTGAGGGGCGTGGGTTTCATTGGCAGGGTGTAGTGTAGGTGGTGTTTACTAAATACGGTATTATGAATCACTATGTAGATTTGGGTAATAATGTTTTTAGTGGATAATTAAATAAGTAATCATTAGGTTCCATATATAATCATACTTGTAATTGTATTGTTTATTATATATTAAGAGTCACATGTTTTATAAAATATAACCATATAGGCCTTTGATGTGTGATTTTGTGTGTTAGTGTCGTATCGACATTAGAGTGCATGTATGTGTATATGTATAGTCTAGGTGTGCAAATTATTTATACATCTATACTACAAATTTGTGTGTTTACAAGTGTACCTGTGTAATCCAGAAGGTATCGATGGAGTAGCTATTATTGTGGTATTTTAATTTAGTAAGCTACGAAACAACAATTATATTTTTATCCGCTTTCGGACTGGTTTAGTGTCCAAGGTCCTATTGTTGGCCTAAACTAGTTTACTGAGGTCCTATTGTCAGTATTGCCGGGAGTATCTTGAGGTCCTATTGTCGAGTCTGCGGGACTAACTAGTTGAGGTCCTATTGTCAGCTGGTTAGTAGTCGACCCCGTAGGGATATGTCATATAAACGTTTCGCCTTACTAAATTGTAGTAAAGATTAAGAGTGTTGTGTTGAGTAAGGTTAAGGTGGATGAGAGTGATCGGAGTGGTCTGCTGGTTTGTATGATTGAGTTGTATGGAGTTATTATTATTATTATCATTGTTATAATTATTATTATTATTATTATTATTATTATTATTATTATTATTATTATTATTATTATTATTATTATTATTATTATTATTATTATTATTATTATTATTATTATTATTATCTTATGAGCTGTTGTATTTACTTGTTAACTTTATTGTGATGTAATATGGCTGGGAGAACGTTTGAGTTACTCCCACTCGTATGGTCATTGCATGTTTCACGGCAATGTATGCTGTGAGACGGGATTATGAGTGAGATGCTGTGAGACACGACCCGTAGCTAATGGTGGACGATTTGGCTAGAATTGTTTAGACTTGTTGGACCGTGTTTTAGGATTAGACTCTATTGTTTTCATACTTATATTCGTTTGGATTGTAAGGGGTATTTACTCCCCGCTTTTGCTAGGCCTCAAGGCCTACTTTGTCATTTTGATTTGATTAGATTGTTTACGTGAGTGACAGCTCGGATTCACGGTGTTTTCCGCCACCGTGGCTTTCATTTTTATTCACTTTCTTTTATAAATTCTTTTTAAAAGCTTATTTTATTTTGTTGGAAAATTCGGGTTGTTACACATGATCCCCTCGGCTATTCTTGTTGTTTAGTTAGAGCGACTATGGGTTCTCAACCAGAAGGGTTAGAGACTGTGGTTATTTATGTCGTCACCGTTCTTGTTGCTCGGTGGAATTTGGCCAAATTTAGACTTGTGATTATTGAGGAACTTCTTGTTGCTGTTCCACCATAGGGTTTGGGTGATTCTTGTTGCTTCACCCGGGGTGATTCTTGTTGCTTCACCCAGTTCTCCGCGCTTACTCTCGCAATTGGTTGGAAGAAGGATCGTCGTGTGAGCTCAGTTGGTTTGGTCACAACCTTGGTTGCCGTGTTGTTGTTGCTTGTGTTTGTATCATTGTTCTATTGTTGTATGATTTGTTGTTCATGTATTTCTACTTTGGTATTAGGCCGTAGGCCAGGTGAGCTTGTTGCATTGTTGTTGTTTGCATTTGTTATGTTAAAATATGACTGGGGAGCACCTAGTTACTCCCCACTGATTGTGGTTGTTGCTTCCTTTTTATAGGTACGCGCTGGACGACTTATGTGTGAGGACGTTGTGAGGATGTGACCGTAGCTTGCCTTTGTTGAGTCGTCTAGCTAGTCATTTGGGAGTTGTTTAGACTGGATTAGTCCATTTATGTTTTCATTTCATTGTACTTTGGTTTTGAATTTGTAAGGGGTATTTACTCCCCGCTTCTAGGCCTCAAGGCCTACCTTTTTATCGTTGTTTAGTTGGTTAGTGAGTAATGATCCGGACTACACGGTGTTTCCGCCACCGTGGCTCGCTTTTATTTCCTTTTATTTTATAAATCCTTTCTATTTCTTTATTTTATTTTGTTGGAAAAATCCGGGTTGTTACAGGTAAGTTCATGGAAGTGGTAAAAGACTTGAAGGTAACTGTTCCTTTCACTGAGCTTGTTACACATGTCCCTGCGTACGCTAAGTTTCTCAAAGACATACTCACTCGTAAAAGATCGTTTAGTGAGGTGGAGACTGTGGCTTTTACTGCGGAATGCAACTCACTTTTACAAAACCGGTCTCCTCCTAAGCTAAAGGATCTGGGTAGTTTCTCCATACCTTGCATGATTGGTACTGTTTCTATTTCTAACGCTTTATGCGATCTAGGTGCAAGTTCAAGCGTTATGCCTTACTCCGTATGCGAGAAACTCAACATGGGCGAGTTAAAAGTAACTAATATCACGCTCCAGATGGCGGATCGTTCCGTCAAACCCCCCTAGGTGTTTTGGAGGACGTTCCTGTCAAAGTGGGTAAGTTTTTCATTCCCGTCGATTTCATCGTTCTTGACATGGCCGAGGACTCCCAAATTCCTATCATTTTGGGTCGGCCTTTCTTGCACACTGCTGGTGCAATCATCGACGTCAAGAACGGGAAATTGACGTTGGATATAGGAGGTGATAAAGTTACTTTCAACCTTTCCAATGCTTTAAAACGCCCAATGTTGGAGGAGCATGTCTTTGCTTTGGATGTTATTGATGATTGTGTGAACGAGAACTTACCTCAAGTCGTCGGGAGGGATCCTCTTGAGGCCGTACTTTGTTGTGATTATGTTGCAGGTGAGTTAGGAAGGATGGACGAGGGTAGAGACGTGCTCAAAGATGATGTGCGTGGTGTTGCATGTGTTGGTCGAATGGATGTTGTGGATGACAAAGATGGCCGAGTAGGCCATGGTGATGATGCTAATGTTGGAGCTGTGGATGATGGAGATGGATATGACGACGATGAGGATGATGGAAGTGGGTTCGTCTACGACGCGACCCATGGTTGGTAGTACTTCTAGTACCGTTTGCTGAGCCCCCCCAGTTTGAAGTTGGTTTGGGGGGGCGTTTCATTGTGTAAATATCATGTATGTACTTTGTTTCGTTTGAGACTTTTGCGTGTTTTTCTCCTTTATTGTTAAGGTCCCTGGTTGATGTGCTTTAGGACACATCGAGGACAACGTGTCGTTTGGTTTGGGGGGAGGAACGCTTTGCTTTGCTTCGCTTTTTTATTTTTGCGTTTTCTTTTTCGTTTTTCATTTTCCAAAAAATCACAAAAACCCAAAAAATCAGAAAATTTCTCAAAAAATACCAAAAATACGTATCCCGATCGTTGTTTGCGAGCTTGTTTTTACCTTGAACTTTCCCGACATCCCTTCCCTTGTTTGCTTTGAGCTTTGGCATGATTTATATTGTTGGATGCTAGCTACGGGGATGTTTAGACGCGTTAGTAGATGATGGCATGCTTTTACTTTTTTGGCTTTATCATTTCACGGACTATAGCTACCATTATTGTGAGGTTTTGAGCCTCCTGAGGCCGGTTCATCTATCCCGGTCCCCGTGCTTATATTGTGAGTAATTCTCCTCGTTGGGTACGTAACATTAACGCGCATAAGTGTGGCCCCTATCCCGTTTTTCACCGCGATTTTGTCACTTGTTTATGCATATGAGGCTTTAGATGATTTCATTTTATCACCATGTTCTTGCATTGTCTTATTCCTCTCATATATGATCCTAATACCCTTTACCCACTTGAGTATGCTAGCTACATTGCCAAATAGCCTACCCTAGCCTAGCTAGTGACCGCTTTTGCTTACTCTTGTGCTTGTCCTTCGGGTTTTGATTATGCTACGACTTGCTGACGTCGTGTGCTTGTTGAGAGTTGGTGAATTTGTGTCGGGATTGCTGTTTCCCCGACCTTTTATGAGGTTTTTCGCAACTTTCTGAGTGTGCTCTTTGCTCAAGAAGAAAAATCAAACAAAAATCTGAAAAAAAACAAACACAACACAAATACAAAAGAAAAGAAGAATGTGTGCACAAAAATGAAAAAGATGTTGTTGTTGTTACATGAGTGAGCACTTGAAATTTGTTGCCATGTTGCGATGATGTGTAAAGGAGACCGATATGCTGCTTTCGGTCCATTTTTCATGAGAGTTGGGTTCCGTTTTTGTTGGACGAGCACTTGAGTAGTACTAGTGGTTTCTAGTGGCTTAGCTCCACGATTCCATAATATATTTGTCCACCTTTATGCCCTTACCCTCTCTTTGGCCTTTACACACCTCATATCCTATGTAAGCCCTCATGTTTGGTTCGTTTTGTGACATTATTTGTGTACGGGAATGCGAGATTTGGTCCACATTCGATTGCGGGCGTGCTTCCACTAGTCGAGTAGATGAGTGTCATCATATATATCACCTTGTTCATCATTTGAGTAGAGTGGAAACCGCGAGAGGTCCGTGATTTGATTGCTACAGAGCCTAAGTCTAAGCCATGCAATTCATTCTGCGCCGTCTTGTAATTCTCATCCGTTAGCTTGCTATTTCCATACGTCCCATGTTGCTTCGGGATCGATTGCCATTTGCTTGAGCTGCTTGCGGTTTGGTGATTGTTCGGGGAAGTTCTTCTTATCTCGCTTTGTCCTCTATTTTCTGTCATGCTTGGTTGCTTGAGGACAAGAAACGGTTCGGTTTGGGGGAGTTTGATGTGTCATATATTTACTTATATATAGACCCTTGTTCATGAGCTTTTCTTTGCGTTTCCCGTGCGTTTACTTGCATTTCGCTTCCTATTTCGCTCCGTTTTGGCTCTGCTGCATTTTTGTGTTTATTTTGTAGGTTAAAGCAGCTATTTGGAGTTTAGGATGGTGTTCGGGAGGTTTTGTGAAGTTTCGTAAAGTTTCGTGAAGTTTCGAGGTGATTCGAGTTGGTTTCGTTGCGTTTCGGTTGCGCACGAGCCTCGTTTCAATGAATGAAGGTGTTCTGGGACCATGAGTCGGGATTTGAAGGTCACATAATCACCCTAAGACTTGTCCCTACTCATGAGCCTCGTCCCTTAGCCTTGGGACGACAAATTTTGCAAATAAAGCTAAGTAAAGTTGTGTGCCAAAAGCTGAAAAATTCTGATGACCACGGGATGCATGTCCCGGATGTGTGGGACTGAATTCCTCCTTGTCCCGGACGGGATGAGCTTCCCGACCCCCTGGGACGGCTCTGACTCCTCGTGTGCTCAAGATAATTCGTCTATTTTAAGGAGTTGCAAGCCTATTTCGTACACCATCTTTTTACATTGTTTTCTAAGCACTTTAAACTACATTCTCTAAAAATCTTAGGTTTCATACTTTTATAATTTTGTAATTTCAATTCCCGACTCGGTTTATGTTCGTTTGATCATCTATTTCGGTTTTGTTGCTTGAATTCATCCTTTTGCTATTGGATTTTCTGATTGGTATTGTTAATTTCTTCTCTCCTTTGATTGTTAATTCATTATATATCGTTGTTGATCATGTCTTTCGTTATTTCCCTTACTTTTGTTTTCGTTTTCGCTATGTGTGAGTAGTTTTCTTATCTAGGGAGAGAGGGTGATCATGGGTGAGTAGTCTTGGATGAATTTGGTGATGATTTGATGAGGGTTTTGCTTGTGTTTTGGTTATCTCGTTTTTTTTGTGTTTCTTGATCCTTTGGCCAAGGATTAGTGAGCCTTTGCTACCCTTAAACTTAAGACCGAAAGCCTAGTTTAAGGTAGGGCACGAGACCAACCATTAGGACCCTCACTTGTAAGTTGCGAGAGCCCGCATTTGAGACCTAGAGGACGCTTAGGACCGAGAGGCCGAGCCTGTTCCTTAGCACATGCGATTCCCGACTCATTTCTGTCACCATCCTTTATCCTAGCTTTGCCTTTGCTAACCCCAACTCCCTGGACCTTTCTTTCATCGTTTAAACCTTTACCTCTTTCGCTCTAGCTTTAGTTAACCTCAATCACTTGAACCGAGACTAGAATCACTCAAAATAACCGACATTACGACCATCTCCCTGTGGATTTCGACCCGACTTACCCTAGCTACCCTAGCGTTGAGTTTGGTATTATTTTTGATTAGGCGAGTGCGACTAAACCTATCAATTTGCTAAATGCATACATAAAATAAAGTTCAATTGTCCATTGATTTATTTTAAAGAGGTCAGTTGTTTATGCGACTTTGGAAAGGTGTTACGAATAGGAGATGCATGGCCGCCTTATGAAAAGCAGACTCGCGTACCAAAGTCGGGGTGAGCCTAATGTAGGCCCTTGCAAGTCAACGAAGTAAAGAAAACCTTAATCCATGTTAGGACTAAGACGTACCTGTCTCGATCTAGGAAACCGGCAGCGCTTCGCTTCAAAGGGTAGAATTCAACAAGAGAAAATGATGAATTCGAAGGGTGTTTATGCGTGAGGCTTTTGAGAGATATTTGTGAAATTCTGGTGTGAATTGAATAGGTTTGGGACGTATGTGGAGGGTTGTATTTATAGTAGAGAGCTCGTCAAGAATTAGGAAATTTAGGGGATAAAACCGGATGTAGGAGTCGCAAGACACCTTGCGAATGCCTGAGGCAATCGCAAGGGCTCTTGCGATAGCCTGCCCTAATCGCAATAGTCCTTGCGATTGGTAGGGCGGGCATTATCCTCTTTTTCCGTATATTTCTAAATTATATTTTAGGATATACGGGATATTCTTGCTTGAGCTCTAAGTTACGGAGTTGTGGCTGGTTGTAGGGTGTTTTGATTAGGTTATCTTGGGCCTTGGGAAGCAAGCCAGGAATGGGTTTGGGCTCGGTTCTGGGCCCGATACCCGAAAATGTAAAAAGGGTGTATTTTGTAGTGTTTTGTGAAATAAGACAATCCGTAAGGCTGTCTCGGGTGTTTGCCAGTCCTAAAATGTGGTTTTAGCGACTGAGCCTAAATTTAGGGATTTAGGAGAATCGAATTAGGCCATGTTAATATAAAAAGGCCAATTAGATTCTGTGTTTGAAAAAGGGGTATGCGCATGCCGATTAGGACCTAGACTCGAGACAAACTAGACTCTAGACTACCCTAAAGACGCGTACCTAAGAGTGGTGACCCATAAAGAAACCTCATTTGCATTTTTTTTTTTTTTTTTTTTTGGTCAATCGAAGCGCGCACTTAGTCGCAATACAATAAGGGGAGGGGGGATTCGAACCTAGGATCTATCGCCCAGAATACCTATGTCTTAACCAACTAAGCTAAGACATAGGTACGGATAAAAGTCCATTTAAGTTAACGTAAAAGCATGTAATAAAAGTCCATTGTTACATCACTGGGTTTTAGCGGGAGGTACGGATGTGGGTATCCACAGAGCCCCCAGTTTGACCGAGCTTAGGACTAAAGTAAAAGTCAAACTACACGACAACATCCGGACCGTTACAGTCTCGATGTTATCAGCGGCGCGTAGTATGTGTCCATGGGTGAGACGAGGACTCTGAACCGGGCTTATCCGGGGAGGGACAAACATGTTTAGGGACATGACGGTCCTTGCATACTTGTAAGGGCATGCCTGCCTGCCAAATGCCTTTGCGTGCTATTGCTGTTGCTATTGCTTGGTCTCGCCGAGGAGTGCAGGTTTTCGTGCTATTGATTGTGCTTCGTGCTAGTGCTTGTGCTTCGTGCTAGTGCTTGTGCTGGTGCTTGGTCTCGTGAAGAGTGTTGTTGCTTCGTCTCGTAAAGAGTGCTGGTGTATACCCGCCGGGAATTACCGTCCGAGGGAAAATGCATATGCTTAGTGCATTTGTGCTTAAAACTCGTTAAAGAGCGTATATGGCGGACTTTAGGTGACGCCTTAACCGAGCGACACGACGTGAAAAAGTACTAAATTGGTCTAAAGGTGGACTGTAAGTCCAAATTAGGCCTAGAAATAGGAAAAACACGAAAATGCCCAAAGGGGGAATCGCAAGACGTCTTGCGGATTGCCCCCAAAATCGCAGGCGTCCTTGCGATTTAGGTCTTGGGCTTTTTACTCATTATAAAACTCGGTTTTGCTGAGTTATACACTACATTTCCTCATTTCGACATTTTCTCTCTAAAATCGACTCCTTGCGATTTTCAAGACCGTTTTCGCTCGTTTTTCTTGCTTTGCTTCAAAATGGATCAAGTTAATACTCATTTAACTTGTTTTCATGCATTTTGATGTTTAAATTGGTAGATCGGGCTTGAAATGTAGAAAAGACGTTTTTTGTGAAAAACCGTCTTTTTCCTTGAAATTTGCCGTTTGATTACTAGAGAACGATGCCATTCCCTTGTTTAATGCCATTCTTGAATGCTTGTGTGAAATGTGTATGATTTGAGACGTTTTTGGACCATTTTCGTATGAAATGGTCCCGACCCAAAAATTGGACCCGGATTTTCGGTCTCGGAATTGCAATTAAACTTCGTTATAGGTTCCCCTTGACTAGTATAGTATGTGTATAGCGTTAGTTTTTGAAAAATGCTAGTAATCGGCCATTAAATCGAGGTTTAAAGTCGATTAAAACGGAGAACTTATGTCAAAATTAGGGGTTTTTGATCAGTAAGTCCAAAATGCAATTAATTGTTCTGGGGTGTAATTGAAGGTTAATGTAGTGTGTAGAAATCGTCAAGTTGAAATTTTGATGCGTATAGAGCAGCTTTCAGCGAAATTGTGAATTAGGCTTGAAAGGGCGGGTGTTCTTGTTGGATTGTTGTTATTTCTATGGTTTGTGTCTTCGTCTTGCATCTTGTAAATGTTTGTCTTCTTTGAAATGTCGTAGGGGAGGATTGTTCTGTGCCTCCCACGACGAGGGCTCAGGCTCGTCAGAGTACGGGTTCTAGAGCCGAGGAGTGTACTACTCCTGGTGGCTCGAGTCTACGTCGTGCTTTTAGTGCGAGGGATCCTTCTCCTGCATCTGTTGACTTTCCGACCCGGAGGGGTCGTGGGCGAGGTATGGGCGCTCGTGGCCGTCGTGGTGGTGCGATTGGCGAGGAGGAGCGAGAGGTAGAGGCCATGGAGGAGGGTGAGTCTTCGCAGGCTTCAGGGTCTCGTGGTCGTGGAGGCCGTGCGAGCCATGGTCCGCGTGTCGACCGTCCTTTTGCGAAGAACTGGGATGGTCATAACTTGTTGGCGGACCGTGAGCGTCACTTGTCTCATCGAGCTCTTACTGGGCTCCCGGTAGGGTACATGAGGACCTTTTCCGGCATTTCGACTGTCATTTGGGCATATCGAAATGTCTTGTCTCCCAGGGCGAGGGAAATGATTGATGGGTCTGCCTTGGGCCCATTGGTTCAGCGTTGGGTCCAGATTGTGGACATGCCGACTACGGCGAACTTGAGGATAGTTCGCGCGTTTCTTGACCGGTACTGGGACACGACCACGACGTTCCATTTGCCGGGGTTCGAGGCAGGCATTACCTTGTCTGCATATGCTATCATCACGGGTCTGCCCTTTGGCGACCGTGACATGGATTTTGCTTTGGCGCCGCCCATTGACGACAGGGCGGTGCTTGAGGCTGTTGGTGCTGGTTTGGAGGTGCCCTATCAGGGGAAGGCACCTAATTCGGTTAAGACGAGCTACATCATGGAGTATTTCGAGGGGAAGACTCAGCATGGTCCCGGAGCTTGGAGTGACGAGCAGAACGCTCGTATGTGGCTTTGGTGGTTTGTTAGCTCTGCCTACTTCGGCGAGAAGGGAGAGCGAGCTGCTACGTCGGTGCTTATGTATCTTCTGGACTGGAGTGCGATCGGGGCGTACGGCTGGGTGTCCCCGGCCTTGGGCTTGTGCATCCGTTTCTGCATGGATGCTGTGAGGGCGCAGAAGATGGGTGAGGGGTCTAGGATTCCTCTAGTGTCCCCCAGTTTGTTGATGGAGGTACGTTGTTCTTGTCTTTAGTTGATTTGTCTTGAAATGTATTGTACTCGTGCTAACTTGTTTATGTTTCTTATGTAGTGCTGGATCTATAGTCACTTCCCTTTCTTCCTCCCTAAGGAGGTTGTTGCTCTGGAGAAGAAGTATCCTGTGATGTGGACGTGGGGTACTTGCAGTCGTATTGGGTTTGACTGAACGTACGACTTTGTTTGAGGTCAGCTGAACCAGTTGAGGAGTGGTCAGGTATGTACTGAATCCTTCTAAATAGTGTGTATTCAGATGATTTTGCTTGAAAATATGTTTTGACGCGTGTCTTCTTGTAGTTCCGTCCGCGTTCGTGGGAGCAATGCAAGGGTGTTCCAGAGGGTCTATGGGCGCGTTTTCGAGAGCGTGATGCTCAGCGGTTGTACTTGGCTACGCCGTATGGGTACGTTTGGTACTTAGGCGAGCGCCTGGCGGCTCAGACGAGGTATCCTGACTTCGTCGTGCCTCTCGATCCACCTAAAGTTCTTTTCGAGACGCGAGTCTTGAGTCGGCAGTAGAGACAGCTGCATCTTGAGGTGGAGTCGGAGAATCTCCTCCTTCGTCAGCTGGATTACGCGCAGTTCGCGTGGGGTACGCTTGCTAGCGGGCCTATCGAGGTATATTTTGTCCTTTTGTGTAGAGTAAAAATTTGTGAAAAATTTTCCCTAATTTGTCCTAATTTGTTGTGTTTCATCTTGTAGGTTCCTGACGCTGACTTGGCGTTTCAGCCCCCAGACTTCTCTACGACGGTGGAGTGGGACAACGCTGGGACACGGGAGACCTTCCACGTGCCTGAGTATCTGCCGGCCATCACGGATGCAGGGATGGATGGATGGGGTGACAAGGTGAAAAAGGTATGGCTTTTTTCATCTGTATATCTGTGTAAGCCCCCAGTTTGACCGAGGTATTGAATAACGAAGGGCAAACTTAGAGTGTAGGCGTGTTTTTGTGTTACTCCCCAAGTTTGACTGTAGTTTAGTGAAACTGTAGTCAAAATGAAGATTTTGGGTTTGAAGGTTCTAGTTTGAGGTTTTGCCCCCGTAGTTTGTCTTAAATTAGTGTATATTTAAGGCAAAATGGAGCAGAAAGGCTTTTGTTTTAAGATTACCCCTCGTAGTTTGACTTAATTTGGTCGAATTAAGGCAAAATGAGGTAAAACGTACGTGTTTTAGGGTTACGCCCTGTAGTTTGACTTAATTTTGTGAAATTAAGGCAAAATGGAGTAAAAATTGTTCATGTTTGTCTTCTATCGTGCAAGTCGCGAAGGATGTCCACAAGAAGTTGTGGCGGACAGCCTATCGCTGGAGGATGGCCTGGGCGGAGCAGGCAGCTCAGCTTTGTCAGAATCGGGCAGAGGTGGCTCGTCTTCAGAGAGAGGTCGACGAGCTCCGTCGTCGTCATCCCTAGTCGCTTCATGTCTTGTAGCTTGAACTTGTAGTTTCGTCTGTTGTGTTCGTACTTTGCGTCTTGCACCTATTTAGTTAGTAGCTAGAGAGAATTTGAAAATGATTCCCGATTGGGAGATTTTGTTTCAAAATGTTTATTGAAAAAGGGTGTAAAAATGTTCATTTTAATTTTGAAAATTCGAAATGAGCTTTAAACGAATTATAAAATGATGTGTTATGATCGGGTCAATCATGACTTGTGATGGATCCATGTTCAATTGTTTGTAATTAGGCCCAAATTAGGGAGCCCAATTAGGATGTACGTCGAAATTGCATGCGTAATAGGATTTGGAAAGTCGGGAATATGGAAACTTGGGGATAAAGCCCCTAGGAATCGCAACACCTGTTGCGAATGGCACTGGTAGTCGCAAGGGGCCTTGCGATTGGCTCCTCCAATCGCAAGGTGTCTTGCGGCTCATACTGCCGGTTCTATCGTCGAATTTTTCTAATTCGAGATTTCGTTTTCCTATATAAAGGGGGGGGGGGGGGGGGGGGGGGTACGAGCTATGAACTCATTCAATCCTAACTCTTTTCTTTGCTTGTTTTTGTATTCTCTTAAATAGCTTAGTATTTTTAAGAATATTCGAGATTTCGTTCTTCGCGACTAGGAGAAGAAGGCGTTGGCTTTGAATGGTGCGGGTGTTTTTATCGGCTTTAGGCAAATGCGCGTTGAGGTGGACTTCCTTGACGCTTGCCTTGACTATTGGGATCCTAGGGTTCATGTATTCGGGTTCCCGGGAGGCGAGGTGTGTCCGTTGTTGGAGGAGTTTCGGCTATTGCAGGATGGTCTAACCGTACTACCCCAGTAGCGGTTAGGAGTGAGTTTGGCTATAACGGGAGATTGCGACAGTATCTGTAACACCCCGGCCCCAACTGAAGGCCGAAAGGTCACCCACGGTAGCTCGTCAGTCGCAGACATCGCCTACGCTGCACTCAACACGGCCCTTTCCAACAAGACTTTGTCCTCACTCGTGCGCATCCTGAGAACTTCCCAGGAGGTCACCCATCCTAAGACTACTCTCCAGCAAGCACGCTTAACTGAAGAGTTCTTAAGATGAGCTACCAGAAAAGAAGATACATCTTGTTGATATGAGTAATACTTACAATCCTTTTAAGCACTAGGTCACTTGAGCTCATCACATGGACCAATTCAAGGGGGAACCCGGCCCGAATAACCTCGGACAACACCGGGTGTTACAGTATCTCTCAATGACCAATGCTCAAGCTGAGGGTTTGTTCGAGGGAGGCGTCGTGAACATGCGACGGTTGTGCGAGCGTTATATGAACTTGAGTGACGTGAGCATTTCTGCCCGTTCTAGGAGGAGAGCCCTTGGGTTTTGTTTGCTACATAGTTATGGGTTTGCTGGGTTGATGGAAGACGCTGTGCATGGCTATGCAAGGTATGCACGGGTGATGGAGGAGATGAAGTTAGGCCATGATCCTTCGGCCTTGATCCTAGCTGAGACTATATTAGGCTTGGACGACCGTCATGCAAATCGTCTAAGCTCGTATCGTGGATGTGGAAGGATTCTACAGATTTGGTTGTTGGAGCGTTTACGTGTGTTGGCTCCACCTGGGGGTGAGACGTACATTCCGGCTGGGCTGACGACTCGTGTTCTTCATTGGGCTATGCCTCGGGAGCGGTCAGTGAACTACTTCCAAGGGTTTGTTCGGGAGAGGACGATAAGGTGGGTCGTGTCGTGGTGGTCCATTCGACACATCACGACACCGTCGGCTGCGGACGCGTCTAGTAGGATAATGTTGTGCGGGTTCGAGCGAGGCGTATGGATCCACCCTCATCGGCTGAGGAGGCAGATCGGTCAAGCTCAGGTTATTCCAGCGCAGGATACTCGGATATGCGAGCCGGTTGTTCTGAACAACCGATTGATTGATGCTTGGGTGCGAGGATGGTCTGACCGAGTGACTTGGACTAAGCCAGCTGGTTCTGAGACTACTCGTGTCTCGGACTTCTATCGGAGGTGGTGTATTTCTCTAGATCCTCGGGATAGAGAGAACATGCGAAGGCGCGAATAGACGGGTCCAAGGCCGTCATTGTCGCATGCGACGGTTAGGGGTGTGCAAAAAAAACCGAACCGAACCGAAAAAACCGAGAACCGCACGTTTTATAGGTTCGGTGGACCGAACTGTTAAGAAATAATGGTTCGGCGCACCGAACCGTTAAAATTAGCGGTTAACGGTTCGGTTTAGGTTCGGCAAATTGAGTTAACGGTTAACCGAACCGAACCGTTAAGAGCAAAAACATAAATAAATTACACTTATATATATAAACTAAAGCATAAAGTTTAACTTTACAACTTTTATCAAACATCAAATATCAATTTTGTATTCTACCTTATTTTTCTAACACTCAAAAACATCATTTTCGTAAAATAAAATCTCATATACACCACTCTCGGTTCAATTTTAACATGTTTATTATTTTGTTAGTGTTCAATACGCATCTTTGAGTTATAACATTGATAAATTTTATATTTAATATAATTTAATGGATAATGGTACATTAGATAAGGTATTTGTAATTTGTCGTTTTTATTTTGGACGGTTAGTATGTTGTTAAAGTGTGTCGTAATCGATAATTAATTTAACTGTAAAGAAAAATTGACAGAGTAAATGGTTCGCGGTGAACCGCATAACCGAACCGTTAAAAACGTGAACCGAACCGTAAAGTAACCGTTCTTAATGGTTCGGTTTAGGTTCGGATTTTTCCCGAACCGCATACCTAATCAGTAAAATTAACGGTTCGGCATTGCAATCGATTAATGAACACCCCTAGCGACGGTGCGAGGGAGACGACACTACAGCGACTTGGCTAGTTTGAGTGCGGGAGCGTCTTCATCCAAGCCACTTGGGGAACGACTCGGACCAAAGGTGTCTGTGAAGGACCATTTGGGTGAGAGGGTTGAGGATGCAGCAGAAAAGGACCCTATCGAGCCCCCAGGATTCGAGAGGAGTGTCCCGAATCCGGTGATTGCTTCGGTGGTTGTTCGTGCGGATGCTTCAAAGAACGAAGATGAAGAGGAACATCCAAAGCGCCGTAGGAAGGACACTTAGACTTTAGATGTTTTATTCAAAGAATTTTTTGTTTATTTAATTGTTCAATGAATGAAAGGGAGTTTAAAAGCTAGTTTTAAACTCTTTACTTAGAATGTAAACATTTTCTAAAATTAACGATTAATAAAGAAAGTGTTTGCCTTTTGTCTCGTCTCATTGTTTCGTGTTTATCCTCGACCTTTTTAAGCTTTGGATATTCATTTTTTGTTCTAAGTCCTCAACCTTTTTAAGCTTTAGACTTATATTTTGTGTTGACTGTGCTCTCGACCTTTTTAAGCTTTGAGCGTGTCAGTTTGTGAGTGCATTGCCCTCGACCTTTATAAGCTTTGGGCGTTTATTTAGAATAGTTCGGTTGCGCTTTGAAAAGTTGCCTACGTATCTGTGTTTTATTACAGAATCAAACCGGCGTAGTTCGTGATTTTGGTTGAGTCTTTGAGTAAGACTGCCTACGTATCTGTGTTTTATTACAGAATCAAACCGGCGTAGTTCGTGATTTTGGTTGGGTCTTTGAGTAAGACTGCCTACGTATCCATGGTGCGTGGAATCAAACCAAGCGTAGTTCATCAATGCATTTGTGTCGTGTTTGTTCGTTTTGAGATACATTGATTGCAAAGTTGTTTAGAGCCTAAGGGTAGTATTTCTTAAGCTGATCGAGGTTTGTGGGCAAGTTGAATTTTTTGCCGTCGAGGTCGGTTAGCCTTACAGCTCCTCCAGGAAGGATCTCCTTTACTAAGTACGGTCAAGCCCATTTAGGTTTGAATTTCCCTCTTGGATCGACTGGTAATGGTGCCCTAACTGATTTGAGAACTAAGTCACCCACGTTGATGTTGCGTGGTTTGACTCGTTTGTTGTATGCGCGTTGTAGCCTTGATTGGTACATTCGTACTGTGCTTAGTGAGTGTAAGCGTCTTTGGACTAGAAGGATGAGCTGTTCGTATCGTTCGTGTGCCCATTCTGCTTCTGGTATATCTGCTTCCATTACAATTCGAAGTGACTGCATTTCGATTTCTACAGGTTGTACGGCTTCCATGCCGTAGGTTAGGAAGTAGGGTGTCATTCCTGTCGGTGTGCGTATTGTGGTTCGATATCCCCATAAGGCGAAGGGAATCTTGTGTGGCCGGTCATGACAAGTGTCGATCGTCTTCTTGAGGATGGTTACTACAGTCTTGTTTGCAGCTTCTACCGCTCCGTTGGTTTGGGGTCGGTAAGGTGATGATCTGTGTCTCTGTATTTTGTATTTGGTGAGGATAGGTTCGACTTCTCCTCGAAAGTGTGAGCCTTGGTCGCTGATCAGCTCGTGGGGTATACCGTATCTGCATATGATGTTATTTTGTATGAACTTGGCAACTTCCTTTGTGCCAAGCTTACGGTATGATGCGGCTTCGACCCATTTTGTCAAATAGTCGATGGCCACGAGGATGAAGCAGTGTCCTCCTACTCCAAACGGGTGTACTTTGCCTATGACGTCGATTCCCCATGTCGAGAATGGCCATGGCGATGTGAGGCTGTATAAAGGTGAAGGGGTTACGTGTTGCACATTCGCGAAAATTTGGCAATTATGGCAATGCTTAACATATTTCGCGCAATCGGCTTCCATGGTGATCCAATACCATCCTAACCGAAGGATTTGTTTGCATAAGGCTCGAGCGTTCATGTGTGGTCCGCATTCGCCGTCATGGACTTGAGATATGATCTCTCGTCCTTTGTTGTGGTCAACGCACAAGAGTAGTGTACCCTGGGGCGTTTTCTTGAGTAGTTTATCCACTTCTAGCACGAATTGTGATGCTAGAAGCTAGAGAGCTCTTTTGCCACGTTTGTCGGTGTTGGGTGGATATTCTCCGTTTCGTTTGAAGTTGATTATGGCTTGATACCAAGGCTCGGTTTGTTCTTCCTCGGTTTCGATGTCACATATGTACGCGGGCTCGCTGCTTCGTTCCACGACGATGGGAATGGTTTGCATTCCCGGGGGGATGTTTAGTAGTGACGCCGACTTTGATAAAGCATCTGCGAACTGGTTTTTTTCGCGAGGCAAGTGCAAGAACTCTACGCGGTGGAATTTAGCGACAAGTTCTTGGATTTTGCTTTGGTGTAATGCGAGGTTTTCATGAAGTATCTTCCATGCTCCAGATACTTGGTTGATGATTAGTGTGGAATCCACGTATACTCGTAGATTCCTGGCATTCAGTATGAGTGCGGCCTGTAATCCATGCAGGCATGCCTCATATTCTACGGCGTTGTTGGTCACATCAATGTCCATTTTGATGGAAAGGGGTGTGTGTTCACCATTCGGGGAAATGAGGAGTATTCCTATTCCACAGCCTCAGTAATTTGATGAACCGTCGAAGTATAGTTCCCATTGCTCTTTGTTTATGTTTTATATTCCTTCGTTGGGAAATGATGTAGTGTCGACGATGGGTTCTTCGTCGATCGCGTGTTCGGCGAGAAAGTCTGAGACTGCTCGCCCTTTGATGGCTTTGAGGCGTAGACAATGTCAAACTCGGCTAAAAGTAGGGTCCATCGTGCCATGCGTCCATTTGGCACGGGTTTCTCGAAAAGGTATTTGACTGGGTCCATTTTTGAGTAGACCTTTGCTTGATGTGCCAGCATATAGTGACGGAGCTTTTTGGATGCCCATACTAACGCTAGGCAACTTTCTCGACGGGCGCGTATTCGAGTTTCGTAGTCGAGAAACTTCTTGCTGATGTGGTAAATTGAATACTTTTCGCCGTTGACTTCTTGAGCGAGCATGGCGCCCATTGCGGTTGATGTTGTTGTAAGGTAGAGTGATAAGGGTAGGTCCTTTTGTGGTGGTCTTAGGACTGGGGGGTTGGATAAAAACTCCTTAACCTTATCAAATGCTTGTTGGCACGCTTCGTCCCATTCTACATGGTCGGTCTTCTTCAGCTTTTTGAAGATCGGTTCACATATCATGGTTAGTTTGCTTATGAAGCGGGAAATGTATTGGATTTGACCCAGGAAGCTTCGGATTTTGTCTATGTTCTTGGGTGGTTGCATTGCCATAATTGCCTTTATTTTCGAGGGGTCGACCTCGATGCCTCTTTGGCTCACTACATGTCCTAGTAGCTTGCCGGATCTTACTCCGAATGTACATTTTTGGGGATTGAGGCGCATCTTGTATTGACGGAGTCGTGTGAAGAACTTGCGAAGGTTGATGATGTGGTCGCTTCTCTCCTTGGATTTGACGATCATATCGTCTACGTATACTTCAACCTCCTTGTGCATCATGTCATGTAGAAGTGTGGTCGCGGTGCGTTGATAAGTCGCACCTGCGTTGATTAGACCAAAAGGAATGACTGTGTAGTAGTACGTGCCCCACGGTGTGATGAATGTTGTCTTGGCCATGTCCTCACGGGCCATTTTGATTTGGTTATATCCTGCATACCCATCCATGAAGGATAGAAAGGCATGATCGGCAGTGTTGTCGACTAGAACATCTACGTGTGGTAATGGAAAGTCGTCCTTTGGACTTGCCTTGTTTAGATCGCGGAAGTCGACCCATACTCGTATCTTGCCGTTTTTCTTTAGAACTGGGACCATGTTTGAGACCCAATCTGAGTACTCGACGACTTGAATGAAGCCGGCTTGTAATTGCTTCTCGATTTCTTCCTTGACCATAAGGGATCATTCGCGTCGTAGCCTACTTAGTTTTTGTTTGACAGGTTTGAAACCGGGTTTGATAGGGATGTGGTGTTCGTCTATGCTTCTATCGATGCCGGGCATGTCCTTATACGACTAGGAAAAGACGTCTTTGAACTCGGTTAAGAGTTCGGTGAATTGTGTGCGTTCGTCTTCGTTTAGTGAGGCGCCTAGTTGCAGTTCCCTTGGTTCTTCGGGGATTCCTACGTTTATGGTTACGGTTTCCTCGATGATTGGGTCCTACGCTGGGTGGCTCACGATGTTTGCAATGTATTTAATTAACGATTGTTCATTCGTTAGTTCATTTTTATCGCACGGATTTACGTGTTGTGTTGTTTTGTTTAGATTAATTTGTTTAGTGTTTGTTGGTTTTTCATTGTTTATTTGTTTGTTTCCAGCTTGAGACGAGACATAAGCAAACTTATCTGTATTATTCATTAAAGAATAAGAATTGTTTGACAAATTAGGAGAAGAGCTGGAGCTAGCCTCCAAAAATAGAAATTCTAAGCTAAAACTAGAAGGTGGGTCGACAGATGACCCGATACCTAAAGGATTAGATCCTGAAAGAATTTCCTCCTCTTCGTCGTCTTCCGTGTTATTATTGCTTGAAGTATCCTCGCTTGAGTCTTCACCGTTTTGCGAGGTTATCTTGTCAAAGAGAGGTCCTTCTCCCGTGACGAGTTGGTATTTGTGGCCCTGTGAGTCGGTCCACTTGGTAATATTGTACCAGTCGTTTAAGGTTTTCTCGGCGATGTCAGTGATGCGGTCGTCGGGATTGAAGCGGTGGTCTCGAATGATGGATGAGACCAAGTCTTCATTGGTTTTGTTGGTGAAAGGGAGTCCGCTTTCACTAGCGAAACAGTTTTCTTGAGGTTTGGTTAAAGTGTCTTCATCATATCCTCCGCCTGAGATAAAGTACTTGCTCATGTCGATTGAGTATTTCGGAAGTTTGAACTTACGCGCGAATTTGCGCTTTTTGACTTCTTTGGACATCTCTTCGAAGTCACCTTCCTTTGGTTTGTAGCCCAGACCCATGGTGGGCCAAAGGCTATGGTTGTCTTTAGTTTTAAAAGGCTTGTAGGTTCGGATAGGTGTGGTTGTGATGACACCTATTTCAAAGTCGAAACCACAGTGGTCTTGATTCTCTTCGATTGTGATTTCTGCGGCGTTGCGCTCCTTGGGTGAATCGAGGAGGGCACGAAAATTGGATGCGCTGATGGTTATGACCTCATAAATTCAGAGGTAGCTTCACCTTTTGGTGTAGCGTGGATGTCACGGCTCGCACGGCATGGATCCACGGACGCCCTAAGAGCATATTGTAGGATGGTGTCATGTCGATCACTTGAAAATCGACCTTTCGTTCTATGGGGCCGGTGCGTACGTGGAGGGAAATTGTCCCTTTCACGCTACGTTTGGCCCCGTCGAAGGCCTTAACTCCTTCGTTACTTGGTTGAAAGTCTTTGTCGTCGAGCTCTAGACAACGTGCTGTGGATAAGGGTAGAACATTTACTGCGGACTCGTTGTCGATTAAGGTCACGGGTAGGGTTCGTTTCCTGCATTCGGCGCTAATGTATAGGGCCAAGTTGTGATTAGCGCCAAATGTGGGGAATTCATTATCAGAGAAAGTGATGGCTCCAGCGAGCCAATCCCTCGTAACATGATTGACCATTTGGTCGGGTGAAATGTCTGCATCCGCGCTTGCTCTTTGTAGGGCGCGGATGAATGCCTTCCTATGTTCGGCAGAGTCTCGCAGAAGAGCCCAAATAGAAACGTTAGGCTTGGTGTGAACGAGCTGCTTTTGAAGCGTCTCGCTCGTGCTTGACGGTAGGATTATTGGGGCAGAGGGTGTGTCTTTGGAGGGGACGTCCTCCTGGACTACGGCTTTGCCCTTGTCGGTGGCGATGGCCTCCTCGGCATGGGCATCCGTGAAGATATTTTGATAAGGCCACTCGGAGCGAGTGAGGTGTTAAACCTCGTCCTTAGTCTCGGGTTCGGCGGTGTTAATTTTGACTTGGGGCTTATTGCCGTTCTTTTTTCCCTTCTTGTTCTTACCCTTCTTGTTACTTTTGGAAGAGGAAGAACTGCTGGTGTTTTTTATTTGGGCTGTGGCCTTGTTAGGTGGTGGCCATTCGCCCTCACTCTCTCTACTAGAATACCACACTCCATTGATTTGTTCGCCATAGCATGCGTTCAAATCGTCTTCAATTTGGGTGGCGATGTTGACGAGGTGATGGAAATTGCGTATGTTAGCATACCGGATGTGGGTTTGGTATACTGGGTGTAGGTCTTCGATGATATCATGCACGAGCTCATCCGGGTGCACTAGGCCTACAAGGTGTGCATTGAGCTCCTTCCATCTAGCTAGAAAATTGGTGAAGCTCTCACCGTCGTTTTGAACATTACTCTCCATGATTGGTTGGTCCAGGGAGATAGTGTTGATCTGGTCGTCGGTGGGCGTAATTAGGTAGGAACAGTCGATGACGGGTATGGAGCCTACGAATATAGCATGGTTGGCCAAAGGGTTGTCTTTGTTGGACGGCTTACCATTGGCTGTCGGCTTATCGAGCTTTCCTTGGTCGATAAGGTCCTCAATAGCATGCTTCAGTTTGAAGCAGTTCTCAGTATCGTGGCCTTTGTCTCTGTGGTATGCACAGAAAGTGTTAGCATCCCACGACTTAGGCTTCTTGTCTTCGGGCGGTTCGGTGGTTGGCCCGATGGGTTGTAGATAGTTCTTGTCGACTAGTCTCTTAAATGCCTTAGTGTAAGACGTGTAGAGTGTGTCGAAACTCCTCCTAGGCTTGAAGGAAGAAGAGGTAGAGGTGGCAAATGACTCCAGATTGCCGAGTGATTCTAGGTTGGCGACGGTGCAATTCTCATCGCCCTTGGTCGTACGTGTTGACTTGGATGAGCTTCCTTGATATGCATGGCCAATGTACTTGGCCATGGTTCCGGTTCTAAGATCGTCTTCGATTTGTGTACCGACCTTAGTGAGTTTCTTGAAGGTTTGTATGTTGCTATACCGCATGTAAAATTGGTACACGGGTCGCACGTTGTTGACAAATTTGGGCACAAGTTCGTCCTCTCGCGGACGATTCAGAATCTGTGCACTAAGCTTCTTCCACCTAGTAAGGTACTCGGTGAATCTTTCGTTGTCCCTTTGTGATAGGACTTCTAGGGTACGGATTGAGACCTGGGTGTCGTCGTTGTCCTTATATTGGTGGTCGAACTCGACCGTGATCTGTTCAAATGAATAGACCCGTTCTGGGTTCAAAGAGTAGAACCATGTCTTGGGTATGGCGGCGAGAGAATGTGGGAATAGTGATGGCCAATGTTCCGGCTTGACCCCCTTGATACCCATCTGTGATTTGAAAGCCCTGATGTGGGTGATCGGACTCTCGTGGCCTTGAAAGATCGGGAGGTCACTGAGGGCGAGCTTGCTGGGTAGTTCGTCCTTGATATTCTGAGGAATGTTCTCATTCTCCTTGTGTATGGAGTAGCCTCCTGGGGCACCGAGGCGTTCCTCCATAGCCTGGAGCTTCTTGGCGTGTTTATCCGCCTCGTCCTTCATTTTCAACTCCATTCGGTCCACCTCAGTCTTGTGGTGGTCTAGCAGGCGTTCAAGATCAGTAGTTAGCTTGGTGACTTGTTCGCGGAAGTGCGTTAACGTCTTCATTGCCGGCCATTTTTCGGGTATAGGTTCGTTTCTTGCGGGGAATGATAACTCAGTTCTTGGTGCGGCGAGTATCCAGTTGAAACCCTGCATTTGTATGGAGTGCATCAGCTACAAGACAGACCCGACTGACTGTGGATACCCATATCCGTACCCTCCCAAACAAAACCCTGTGATGTATCACGGACTTTTATTACGCATGCTTTAACGTTGACTTAAACGGTTCTAACTAATGTCGAATTCACTTTGAGTCGTTTTAAATGTTAAAATGATTTAGGTCTCCTCACATCACACTTAAATAAACGTTCATTTTGTCCATTTGGAGTCTAGCTAGGTCCTTGTCCTGCTTCATTTGGCATGAGCTTCGCATTTGCACTACAATTAGTCCTTTTACATTAACAAGGTCTAATTCAGCATTCCTAAATTCCTAAATTTAGGCCCGGTAGCTAAAACCGCTATTTAGCCCCTCTTACACAAAATACGGCTTCACGTCTTACCTTATTTCAGAAAAACTATGCAAATACACCCTTTTCATTTTTCCGGGTCTCGGGCACGAAACCGAGCCCAAACCCGGCCTTTGGCCCGCACTCCAAAGCCCTAAGCATCACAAAATATCTCAGAAATATCCTAGGGGTTTTCTTGAGCTTCACGTTTGAGATTATCACGTAATCTTTCAAAGATACAATTCAACCGAAACTAGGAAACTACACAAAAACCACACCCTTGAACCGCATAAGCTTATGCGGTTTGGGGAGGCAACCGCATAAGGCTATGCGGTTCCTAGGCCTGTTTTTATCCCCGATTACCTAATTTCTCCGAGGTTTTTAGTATATATACACCCATATACCTCGACTCCAAACACACAATTTCACAGCAATTCACAACCAGAATACATCTTTTACACCACAAATTCTCATCTTACACCTTTCACATTCACAAAGCCTCAAGCACTCAAATCCTTGAGTTCAACACACCATCCCGTGTAGAATTCATCCTCCTTTAAGTTCAAGAAGCGAAGCTCGCCTGCAGATCTGAGGCGTCAGGACAAGGTAGGTACCGATCCACTTGGATCAAAGCTTTTTCTTATTTTCTATGGACAAACAAAGGGGTCTACACTTTTGCGCCCCCCCGGCTTTGGCACCCAGCGCGCTTGCAATCCAAGTGTTCTATTTACTTCGGGTACACTCCATATCCGATGACACGCCAAAGTCGCATAAGCAACCGACCTTATAAAATAAACCAATGGACAATTGAACTTTATTTTATTTGCATGCATCTTGCACCTTCTTATTTTGCATTTAAAATCAACTTAAACAATGAATTCGACCTTTAACTGAACCGTTTTCGTTAACAAGTTAAACGTGCTAAACTGAGGGTTTTAATCAATCTTTTTGCATCTGCATCTGCATTCTTTTACAAACTTATCGCACTTGTACGTAGCGATAATATTAGCTCAATTATCATCTTATTTGGATTGTTCTAGGTCAGTAGAGGCTATTTTTACATAGGCTTTTCTAAAAGGTTTTTATAAATCATTATTTGAATTAACTCTTTTTCTAAAGTACCCTCGCCCCGAATCCAATCTGGTTTCACAAACCTTAGATCTAGGGGTGTCGGCGTGCTCCAAAATCTAGGACATGTTTTTAACTTAGAACATGGTAGCAGGTTCCTAATTTCCGCGATAATTAGGTGGCGACTCCATAACAGTTCTTAAAGGTTTTTCCAACTTAATCTTTTTTAACTTTAAAATCCGCCCTTAAGCAAGACGCCGAGTTGGGTCCCCCGAACGCGGTTCCCGGGTTCCACAGTTTGGCGACTCCGCTGGGGAGATCTTATTATTTTTAAAACTAAAAACTAGCTTTTTCTTTTTAAAAATAAAGAGGTGAAACTTGAAAGCCTTGAACAATCCAAGTATACATATTTGAGCTATGCACATTCGTTTAGAGTCCATTCCTTTTGGAATCTAGGCACCCTTTACACCCTCGAGAGGTGGTTCCCACATGCAGGCTTGTCCACTCGATAAAGCACATGCCGGACTAGCTTTCCTCTCGCCCCTCCACGGCTTGCCGTAAACGGCTATCTCGACCGCCAAAGGTTCTTCAGAAAACCTATCGCCTGCCAGAAGGAAATGAAGGGGTTAAGTATCTGTCAAAGCGTACTCGAGGTAGTTGGAGGTGTACCCGACTGACTCATTTTCACCCTTGTTGAGTCATACGTACAAGTTCGAGGCTATGTACTCCATGGTCTTTTTCAAAACGAGCATTTGCATTCATATCTTCGAAAACTCGCTTGAAACGTTTCAAAGATAAACGAACCTAACATCTAACAAACTAACACTTTTTAAACAGAACTCTCGCGAATTTTTGAAATAAACTTTTTCAAAATTTCCTTTTTCACTAACAAGCAAAAACCCGAGCAAGGACTTAAACCCGAGCTCGTGGATTTCGTTCCTCTAGGTCACACGGCCTAGACTCCGTTTTAACATCCTCGACTCGACTTGCGCGAGCCGAATCCTTCTCTTTTTACACATCCGACTCGAGCTCACCTCGGCAAATCACCGATATCAGTTCGACGGATGCAAAACAAAATCTTTTAACATCGAGGCGAGATGTGCGCACACATCCTCATCTCAAAAGCTTCCCTTAGCAAAACCTTTTCGAAAATCTTCTTTTTCAAGCTTAAAAGGTCTTTCAAAACAACGAAATGAGCTAAAATGAATGCCTAGAATGAATGTGAGTCTAGTGGGTCGAGTCGTGTCGCTAATATGCAAAGTGAAATGCAGGCCTCAGCTGGATACTCGCCGTACTAAGCATCGTGTAATAATCCCATACAAAAAACAAACCTACACCCGCAAGATGGTCGGCAATGACGAAGTTACCGCACTCCGTGACCAAGTCACAAAGCTGACCGCTGACCTTGAGGGCCTTTTGACCCACCATACCGTCGAGGTGGAACGAATGGAACTCAAGATCAAGGAGGAAGCCGACAGGCATGCTAAGAAACTCCAAGCTATGGAGGAGAGACTCTACGTCTCGAGCACTTACTCCATCCACAAAGAGAATGAGAACGTGCCTACCAGCATTAAGGATGAGCTCCCAAACAAGCTTGCCCTTAGTGATCTTCCTATCTTCCAAGGACATGAGAGCCCGATCATTCACATCCGAGCTTTCAAATCCCAAATGGCCATCAAGGGGGTCGATTCCAAGCATTGGCTCACTCTCTTCCCGCACTCTCTAGCAGCAGTGCCGAAAACATGGTTCTACTCACTAGACCCACAACGGGTCCCCACCTTCGAAGAACTCACAGTCGAGTTCGACCGACAGTATCGAGACAATGAAGACACTCAAGTCTCAATTCGCACCTTAGAAGTCCTATCTCAAAAGGACAATGAAGGCTTTACCGACTATCTTACTCGTTGGAAGAAGCTGAGCGCACAAATCCCCAACCGTCCTCACAGGAGACGAGCTCGTACCGAAGTTCATAAATAACCTGCGACCCGTGTATCAATTTTACATGAGGTACAGCAACATTCAGAACTTCAAAGAACTAACTAAGGTCGGCACTCAAATCGAAGATGACCTTAGGACTGGCACCATGGCTAAATACACCGGCCATGCTTATCAGGGGAGCTCCTCTAAGTCCTCCCGCGCGGTCAAGAACGACGAAAATCGTACCGTCGGTAACCTTGATGATGACACCCTTGACGCTTTCGCAACTACCTTCTCGCCGCCTCCTAAGGCCAAGAGAAACTTCGACCCTCTCTTTATGTCTTACTCCAAGGCATTTCAAAGGTTGGTCGAGAAGAACTACCTACAACCGATCGGGCCTACTAGCGAGCCGCCCGAAGACAAGAAGCCTAAATCTTGGAACCCCAATGCCTTCTGTGCATACCACCGAGGCAAGGGGCATGACACCGAGAACTGTTTTAGGCTCAAGAACGCTATCCAAGATCTGATCGATCAAGGAAAGCTCAGCAAACCATCTCAACCCACCAAGCCTTCAAACAACGAAAACCCGCTTGGAAACCATGCAATCTTCGTGGGGTCAATCCCTATACTAGATCGTTTTACCTAATCACACCCTCCGACGACCAAGTTAATGCGTCTTCATCGTCCGATGGCGAAGACGATTTAATACCGGCTACCCATCGAGGTGATAAGCCACACCAATCAACTTGCAAAAGACATCGATCACTTAAAAGCTCTACATCACACCGCAGTCGAACGTTTGGAACGTCGCGTCCAAAAAGAACTTAGCAACCCAGTCTCGCTCGACACCCTTGAAGCTTTTCGTCAGAAGGACAACGAAGGCTTCGTCAAACATCTTGCACAGTGGAGGAAACTACTTTCCCGAGTGCCCGATCACCCACACGAAGATGAACTCATATCCACTTTCCTCTTCAGCTTACGACCTGCCTGGCGATACTACTTTCACTTCTGCCACGCTCAGAACTTCGAACATCTCATTGAAATTGGCACTCGCATCGAAAAGGATCTCACATCTAGCTATGTGGATCCCGCCTACCGAAACACCCTTCAAGAACGCACTCTTAAAGGGCGAAAAATACACAACTCGCATGGCTCCGCAAGGAACTTTGACAAACTCTATATGCCCTACGCTGTGGCATTACAAAAACTAATCGAAAAAGACTACCTCACACCCATCGGACCTATTAACGAGCCACCCATGAAGAAGAAATCGAAATCATGGGATCCCAACGCCTTCTGTGCATACCACCGGGGCATGGGGCATAGCACCGAGAGTTGTCTCAAACTCAAACATGCCATCCAAGATCTTATCGATCAAGGAAGAATCAAGAAACCTCGGAGGAAAACCACACCTTCCTCCAGCAACGACGCAATTTACATCACAACTCAAGCAACCCAAGCAACTCAAGCAGCTCAAGTAGCTCCAGCGGCACAGAAGACGATGAAGAAGAAGAAGAAATTCTTTTAGATTCTAATACTCTTAGTGTCGGGTCATCTGTCGACCCATCTATCCTAGACTCTAGCTTTAGTTTAGATTTTCTCTTTACGGAGGCTAGCTCCAAGCAATTTTCTGATTTGTCGAATAATTCTCTTCAAAATAATGAAATGAATAAATTTGCTTACGTCTTGTCTCAAGCTAAAACAAATAACAAAATACAAACAAACAAAAATCAACAAGCAACAAACAACACACAAAATACAAAAGACACTAACTCATGCGAAAATGAACAAACAAATCAATCATTAAACAAATACATTGCAAACATTGTGCACCCAAAAACACAAGACCCTATCATCGAGGAAACCCTAACCATAAACGTGGGAACCCCCGAAGAACCAAGGGAACTACAACTAGGAGCCTCACTAGACGAACACGAACGCACCCTTTTCACACAACTTCTAAGCGAATTCAAGGACGTATTCGCTTGGTCATACAAAGACATGCCCGGAATCGAACGAAGCATCGCCGAACACCGCATCCCCATTAAATCCTAAGCATAAACCCATCAAACAAAAGCTAAGAAGACTACGTCCCGAATGGTCACTTATGGTCAAGGAAGAAATTGAAAAACAACTACAAGCCGGTTTCATCCAAGTCATCGAGTATCCTGAATGGGTCTCAAACATGGTCCCAGTCCTGAAAAAGAATGGCAAAATTCGAGTATGCGTTGACTTTCGCGACTTGAACAAAGCTAGTCCCAAAGATGACTTTCCATTACCCCATGTGGACGTCCTAGTCGATAACACCGCCGATCACGCTCTTCTATCCTTCATGGACGGCTACGCAGGCTACAATCAAATCAAAATGTCACTCGAAGACATGGCAAAGACGGCCTTCATTACACCGTGGGGGACATACTGCTACACAGTCATGCCCTTCGGCCTAATCAATGCTGGTGCAACATACCAACGCACCGCTACAACCCTTTTACATGACATGAAGCACAAAGAAGTCGAAGTTTACGTCGACGATATGATCGTGAAGTCAAAGGAGAGAAGTGGTCATATCACTAACCTCCGCAAGTTCTTCACTCGCCTACGACAATACAAAATGCGCCTGAACCCCCAAAAATGTACTTTTGGAGTTAAATCCGGCAAACTACTAGGACATGTAGTGAGCCAAAGAGGCATCGAGGTCGACCCCTCGAAAGTCAAAGCAATCCTTGAAATGCGACCCCCGGAGAACCTCGACGAAATTCGAAGTTTCTTGGGCCAAATCCAATACATCTCGCGCTTCATCAGCAAACTCACCATGATATGTGAACCAGTTTTCAAGAAACTCAAGAAAATCGATCATGTTGAATGGGACGAAGAATGTCAAAAAGCATTTGACAAGGTCAAGGAATTACTAACTAACCCACCAGTTCTACGACCACCCCAAGCGGATTTACCACTATCCTTATACCTTACAACAACATCTACCGCCATGGGCGCCATGCTCGCTCAAGAAATAAACGGCGAAGAACATGCAATCTATTACATCAGTAAGAAATTTCTCGATTACGAAACTCGATATTCACCTGTCGAGAAGAGCTGTCTAGCATTGGTATGGTCATCCAAAAAACTCCGTCACTATATGCTAGCACACCAAACGAAGGTCTACTAAAAAATGGACCCCGTAAAGTACCTTTTCGAGAAACCTGTGCTTAACGGACGAATGGCCAGATGGACATTGCTCCTAGCCGAATTCGATCTTAAGTACGTACCCCTCAAAGCAATCAAGGGACGAGCAGTCTCCGATTTCCTAGCCGAAAATGGAATCAACGAACAACCAATCATCGACACAACATCCCTTCCAGACGATGGGATTTACAACATCAACCAAAAACAATGGGAGTTATACTTCGATGGCTCCTCCAACTATCGAGGATGTGGAGTAGGAATACTTCTCATATCCCTGTGGACAAGGGAATTTTGATCCACGCGATGTTTTATTTCAAAAACATTTTTAATTTGAAAAGAGTCGCCACTAAATTTTTAGGTGGAATTTAGAAACCAATTTTAGAGAAAATGAGCTCGTGTGAATTTACGTGTTAGGAAGTTTAAAATAATTTCATTAATTTAACGCCTAACCCCGCCCGTTACAATAACGGTCTCTACTAAATAAAACCATGGCTATTACGAGTACAGATGCAGGTATGCAAACAAATATTTTCAACCCTAAATAAATTACATCCGTTCTATGTCGTTTAATGCACAAATAATTTCGTCGAAGTTATTTAACATGAGTTCATTTACTATTCTAGTAAACGAAGAAAGGAAGCAGAAATACTCACCGACAGCATAAGATAGATTAACAAACGTTAGCGGCAGACGAATAGAAATAAACGAGACTATTATACAAACAAATACAGATGGGTAACATAATACTAACACAAGAATGAATAATTAGACACTAACACTAACATAAAAATAAACGAGAATGAATAATTAACATGGAAAAAATGGATGTGGCGCATGAATGCAAAGTAGCAGCAAGTGACCAAACCCATACACTAATAATTAAATATGACTAACCATACTAACATACATGAATCATAATAGGCACAAACAAACAAACGAACATGTGAACTGTTAATTAAATACAACTAAATAATCAACACTAACATGAGCAAATAATGTGGGTGCAACTAATAATCAATCAATATTCACACAAGCAAATGCCTAAGTAGCCAAATACGATTAAAATTCAAGCGATCATAAACGTCTAAACGAGCATAGCACATGAAATTCCAAATTACACAAATGCATACACCAAGGAGTTACATGATTAAAGATGGAACAAGCAAATCAGAAAAGATAGCAGACAGATTCGTGCAGTATGCGAATTTTACACAATCAACGAAACTAACTAAGAAACGAATACTAGACGATGAAACAAGAAATCACGAGAGCTAATTTGAACATGAATTATAAATTTGGAAAGACAACAAAGATCAATTTTAGATAGTTAGGGCAGTTGAACGTGAATGAAGCCTAATCATATACTAAACTAACGAACCAAAACGAAGTCAAACGAACGCAGAATACAAGTCGTAGTACATAAGGAAATTAAACATACATACTAAATAGACAAGAACACGACACACCCATACATACATATCAACATCATGCGAAAAATATGAACCCAAAACGAACAATAGAAACAATGGCTACGATGATAAACAAAAGAAGCTGCAGAGAGTAATAAAAACGACAGAGGCTATAAAAAACAGTAAAAAAACGATAAATTAGCAAAAGGAAAAGAGTATTTTGCACCCTCAACTTACATGTATCGTTGACCAATTCTTTGAGTCGTAATCGATTGTAAGATTTTATCCCAAGGGGCCGTCGTCGACGAAACAATTAATAAAAAACCGTAACTTTGAACCAATACGAACAGCGATTTTCAAAAGCTTGTAACTTCTTCGTTTCTCAACGAAATTTCGAACCGAAAGATGTTTTGGAATCGTGGTAAAGTGAACTTTAAGATTATGTAAACAAATCAGAGAGATTATGAAGTTTGAAACACGAAATACGAGGTAAATCAGAGGACGGCTGAATGAAAACAGAAAAATTCTGCTCTGTTTTTTTAGCAGCTATCTCGGCCTCTTTGAGGGTTTTTCTGGGGGCTTTTTATGACTTGATGTGGAGTATGTATGCTGTATCTTTCGCGTGTCATGAAGGCTTGTGGATGGTGTGTATATATAAGGTTGAAAAGGTAGGGTTTAAGGAGGAAAAGAGCACCTCTTGCTCTGTTTTCGGGCTGCTGCTGTCCATGGTCGGTTTAGGGCTTTATAGGGGCTTTTCTTGAGTGGCAAGGCAAGGTTATATGGGTAGGATAGTTAGGATACGGGTGTGGGTCATGGGTAGGCAAATAGGAGTCGGTTTCGGGTCAAATAACGGCTGATTTTGGGCTTACGAGCTGCTGCGGATCAGCTCTATGTTTGGCTTCGTTTTGGCTGGTTAGGGTGGGTTTAGGATGTGGTTTTGGGCTGGCTTAAGCTCGGGTATGTGAGGGAGAGTGTGGGTGAAAGTGGCCTCGAAATTCGTGCTAAAACGGGCTCAAAATCGCTCTTAAAATTGGGCTTAAAACGAGTTTTAAAACTTGCTGTTAAGAAAACGAATTCATCGAATACGATTTAATAAAATGTTTTAAAAGCACGAGAAACGACTTTTCAAGTCAAATATCAAATTTATAAAAGCGATTTTTCAAATCGAGTTACTTAAAATGATTTTTCAAATCGAAATATTTTATTTTCAATAAAATACTTGAGGCAAATAAATTTTGATGTAAATAAATTTATTTTGTTAAACATTAATTTAAATATCATTTAAATTAATAAAACATTTTGTCGACAAGGTCCGCTTACATCGTAAAAACGAACTCAAATAGATGACACGAAATACAAGTTGTCCTATCATCATAGGGTGTTTGTCGGGTTCTCTAAAAATTTCCATATCGACAGATCACGGTATCTACAGAGCCCCCACTTTGACTAAGGCTTGACAAAGAAAGTCAAAGTAGACTCTCGAGTCGATCAAGATCACAACTTGAGAGCCTCAAGGGTCGCTTATGGTCCCTTAGACTGTGGTACAAAGGCTCACCACCATAAGAAGAAACCATACCAAAGCCTGGTTCGGATGCTTCTATTTTCTGGCAGAGCTGGTTGAGCCTTATCCTTAGGCGCCTACGTATCCGTTGTGATGTAATCAAACCCGTATCGTAGTTCGAGCTCGGCGGCTGTAGCTTTCGCCCGCCCAAAACAAAATGATATTTGTTTACTTGATTAAGTAAAGCCCATATCTGCATTCTTTTAGGAAGTGTCACTTCTCTTAGCTTCTGCTAATACTTCTTCATTTCGAGGATGTCATCCTGTCGTCTGGGTCTAAGGTCGGTGACTTTAGAGCCCCCGGTTGGAGCGTTCCTGCTCAATCTTAACAACAAATTATAGCGCATGACTTACATAGAGAAATCTGCGTTTTTGAAACACAAAAAAGATGGATCATCGATCCGAGTTGCGAAATTTTTGAAAATGGGTCATCGACCTACTTTTTAAACAAAAAGGATGGATCATCGATCCGAACTGAGAATTTTAATTCGAAAATGGGTCTTCGACCTGCTTTTTAAACAAAAGGGATGAATTATCGATCCGAACTGAGAATACTAATTTGAAAATGGGTCTTCGACCTGCTTTTTTTTTAAACAAGAGGGATGGATCATCAATCGGAATTTTGAGCTAAAATAGATATCGCGCTGGAAATGGGTCATCGACCCGAGCTAAAACCCACATTTGCGTGCTCGATTTGCATTTCAAATAGATTTTGTGTTCTCGACCTATTCAGAATTTTTGCGTCCTCGACCTATATCTTGAGGTTAAGGAGTGGTGGGTCTTCGACCGGAAACCGTAAGCATCTTTTGAAAATGAGTCGTCGACTGAAAACCGTAAACATCTTTTGAAAATGGGTCGTCGACCCGCATCTTGGAAAGTGGACGAGTCATCGACTCGAACCATAAACATCATTTGAAAATGGGTCTTCAACCCGCATCTTGAAAAGTGGATGAGTCATCGACTCGAGCTATAAACATTATTTGAACATGGGTCTTCAACCCGCATCTTGAAAAGTGGATGGGTCATCGACCCGAGCGCAAGACATCATTTGAAAATAGGTCATCGACCCCTCTAGCAAATTTCATTTGAAAATCGAAAGTGGTCATCGACTTGAACTTTGGATTTTGAACACTTCGAATAATTCGGCCATTAACCTAGTTTAAAAACATCGTTTTTAAAGTTGGATTGCGAGTCTAACCTAGACTACAAGAATTACTTGAAAATTGACGCGGGGTATTGGTTAGCATGCATCAAATCGAATTGGGTCCTCGACATGCGTTGTAAACATCATTTTAAAAATTAAGAAGAGTCATCGACTCTGAATGTAAACATCATTTAGAAATTGAAATGGGCCATCGGCCTGCAAGCATCATTTTGAAAAATGAAGTGGGTCATCAACCCGCATTTGAAATTTGACCTCGGATCATCGATCCAGACTTTGCAAAAAAGGTTCTTGAAATGCCTGATATTTTAAAATCGAAGCATGGCCAAGTTAGCATGAAATACGACACGAATGTGACATGAATGCGACGAGAACGTGACACGAGCAACTGACATTTGAACGTTCGACTATGACCAACTCGACCTAAGACAACGTTTCACTGACGGGTAGACTAGTAACTATGCAAGGTCTTTTAGGATGATTGACACGTGGTCTAAAATAGACGTGGGTTAATAGTATCATGTTCTCCCCCTAAGCAAATTCTTTGTAGAGATGCGAACTAACTGTCAAAGTAAACATCTTTGCCAATTCCCGTCAAGAAAAAGATCATTCCAAGACTGGACAATTACTCATCAGAACCTTGATTCTCATCCTAATCTAAATCGAGCACTAAGACAGACTCAACAAAGGTTGCTTCATTTGGACTTTGTAAAGACCCGTAAAAAATTGACGAGATGACAAATTAGATGACGGGTGGTGGTGGATTGTATCCCATATTCTAAAGGATTGCCTACATATTCGCGTGGGGCGAAATCAAATCCGATGTAGTTCGATCTAGGTGCATAAACATGGCAATTTTTTTTTTGTGTGTAACACTCGAAGGTTTCACCTAAGGTATCATGTTGTAAGGTACTGGCGAATTCCTTGTGGACCCTAAACGCTTGGGTACAACTACATAAGCCAATGATTCTCGGAATTTTAGATTATGTCTCCATTATCGTTTTGAGGACAACTTAAAAAAAAGCATTGATGGTACTTTCTGACCGTTTTGGCTTCGCCTTTAATTTTGACTTTGATCTTCGATCTCCGACGTGTTGCCACTCAATTTTTGTATTTTTGTTTGCGTTTTTGAGAATAGGCCACACCCTTTGTGGCTTAGGCTTGCTCCAACTTTCCTAGATCTTGCGGTGGGCGGTCGCATGTGGTCATATGTATATCACGCCGGACTCCTCTGACAAGTTCGTTTGCTTATTAGGCACGCGATCGAGTACACGGAGGGCGATCCATGAGTATTCGTACTTTTGGTCGCGATCAAATTCATGACCACTGTGGAGCTCCAAATTAATGGATCCTCCTCCAAAGGCAGAGGAATAGTATACCACAAGTTGACTAATGGAATTGAAACCCCTTTGGTCTTTGTTTTTGTCTTAAGCTAGTGTTGCACCTCACCATTTAGAATTGAACACGTATTTCTACCCCAGGGACACCCTTCGAGTGCGTTGTGCATTTTCATCAGTCGGATTATGGAAGCAAATTAGTGACAAGATCAATTTCATTGATTTTGAGAAGTGGTTAGAAATAATTGTGGGAAAAAAATGAATCTTAGACTCAACTCAGACATAAGATTTGAACACGAATTCTGACTTATAATCACCAACCTCGGCTTTGAACTTTTCTCCTTTCAGGAGTTGATTCAGATGCTTAGTTTGAAAGCTACCCCACTTTTGCAACATGATTTTGACTTGAGGAGGAGAATACGCGACTCGGGTTCATAAATCGACATGGTTTCGATACTATTGGTAGAGGTTTCATTCTATTCAACAACTCGAGATGCAAATGGACTGGACCAGACTAATCATGAAAAGACTCAGAGCTTAACGACATGGTCTACGACCTAACTATGCAAAAGCATGCGACATGTGGACTTGAAAACAGACTCACGGTATGAGACTTAGACCGACTAGACATGGACTTGATGTAATTAACTCGTGTTTGGACGAATAGGCTTCTAGGGTTTACGCAAATCTTTCAAAAATAGACCGGATGAGACGTTGTTGTGCCCTGACTCAGAACTAAAAAAATTGACATGCATGACTTGGGCCCAAGTGTAGGCCTGGGTGACCAAACTAGGTAAGACCTCTAAGACTTTTAGATGGACTAGACTTACTATACACGGCTTAGATTCCGACTAGACTCGACTAGGTGCATTTCATGCTTACTCGCGACTTGAAAAAGAAACCTATTTTTTGAAGTTGAGGTTTGAAAAGGGCAGCACTTCGACTACCAAAAAGCTTACTTGGTTCGAAAATTCTAGTCCAACTAGGGCTAGATTTTTACCTTTCTGGTTGGAAAAAATTCTATTCCCAAATGGGTAGCATTTCAAAAGCGTTCGAGATTATTCTAATCCTAAACGTATAGCATTTCAGTTCAAAAACTGTTCTTTTTTCAAAAGACCGACGTAGTGTTAAAAATCGTTCGGGATTAATCTAATTCTAAACGGGAAGCATTTCAGCTTGAAAGGATTCTTTTTTCAAAAGAGTTAGCGTCGAAGATCGTTCGAGATTGTTCTAATCTTAAACGGATAGCATTTCAGCTATAAAAGGATCTTTTTTCAAAAGATAATTTTATTTTAAAGAAAAAAGTTTTAGGATTTTCTAATCCTAACGAGGAGCATTTCAGCTTTGAAAAGATCTTTTCAAAAGAGCTAATATTGAAAATTATTTAAGATTGTTCTAACCCTAAACGAATAGCATTTCAGCAAGGAAGAGATCTTTTTTGAAAATAGCTAATATCGAAAATTGTTTAAGATTATTCTAACCCTAAACGGATAGCATTTCAGCTAGGAAGAGATCTTTTTTTTGAAAAGAGCTAATATCGAAAATTGTTTAAGATTATTCTAACCCTAAACGGATAGCATTTCAGCTAGGAAGAGATCTTTTTTCCAAAAGAGCTAAACTCGGAAATTATTTAAGATTATTCTAATCCTAAGAGGAAAATTATTTAAGATTGTTCTAATCCTAAACGAGTAGCGTTTTTTCAAAAGGGCTAATATCGAAAATTTGATTAAGATTATTCTAATCCTAAGCGAATAGCATTTCAGCTAGGAAGAGATCTTTTTTCCAAAAGAGCTAAACTCGGAAATTATTTAAGATTATTCTAATCCTAAGAGGAAAATTATTTAAGATTGTTCTAATCCTAAACGAGTAGCGTTTTTTCAAAAGGGCTAATATCGAAAATTTGATTAAGATTATTCTAATCCTAAGCGAATAGCATTTCAGCTAGGAATAGATCTTTTTTCAAAAGAGCTAATATCGAAAATTTGATTATTCTAATCCTACACGAATAGCATTTCAGCTAGAAATGGATCTTTTTTCGAAAGAGCTAAACTCGAAAATTATTTAAGATTATTCTAATCCTAAACGAATAGCATTTCAGCTAGGAAGAAATCTTTTTTCAAAAGAGCTAAAATCGAGAATTATTTTAAGATTATTCTAATCCTAAACGAATAACTTTTAGCTTGGAGGAGATCTTTTTTCAAAAGAGCTAACATTGGAAAAAAAATGTTTAAGATTATTCTAACCCTAAACGAATAACTTTTTAGCCTGGAGGAGATCTTTTTTCAAAAGAACTAAAATTCAGAAAATTATTTAAGATTAATCTAATCCTAAGAGGATGGCATTTCAGCTAAGAAAAGATCTTTTTTCAAAAGAGCTAATATTCAGAAAATATCCAAAATTATTCTAATTTTAGAAGGAAAGCATTTCAGCTTAAAGAATGTTTTTTTTTTTGAAGGAAAGCATTTAAGCTCGAATCAAAAATCTTTTTCAAATGAGGTGGGGTTGGAAAATATTTAAGATTATTCTAATCCTAAAAAGACAGCATTTCAGCTTAAAGAATGATTTTTTAGAAGGAAAGCATTTCAGCTTAAGTCAAAAATCGTTTCAAAAGAGATATTTAAGATTATTCTAATCCTAAAAAGACAGCATTTCAGCTAAGAAAAGATTTTTAGAGGGAAAGCATTTCAGCTTAAGTCAAAAATCGTTTCAAAAGAGATATTTAAGATTATTCTAATCCTAAAAAGACAGCATTTCAGCTAAGGGAATGATTTTTGGAAAATATTTGATTGAAAGGATGACAGTTTTGATTAAAAAAAGGACTAAAAACATGGCTTTAGATTTCACAGAGCATTTAGTCATACGCAGTTCAAGGATGCAATGCATGACCTAGACTATTCTAAATCTCGAAAAGGGTCCATGCCAATGATTCCACGTTGTTAGGGAACTTACACCCCCACCATAAGTCAGGAACGAAATGGTGAGCAGCAGTTGCTAACCTCGGCGGAACCACCTTGGTATTTAAACCGCATACGATGAACGTCATTTCCCTACTTTGAGATCGACCCAAAGGGAGAAATGGTTCGAATCCTAACAGTATGATGCATAAATAACATAAAAAAAGGGTACTCTAAATAGCCATCGTTTTACTTTTCAAGTTTCACTGTCCCCAGCGGAGTCGCCAAATTGTGGACAAGGGAATTTTGATCCACGCGATGTTTTATTTCAAAAACATTTTTAATTTGAAAAGAGTCGCCACTAAATTTTTAGGTGGAATTTAGAAACCAATTTTAGAGAAAATGAGCTCGTGTGAATTTACGTGTTAGGAAGTTTAAAATAATTTCATTAATTTAACGCCTAACCCCGCCCGTTACAATAACGGTCTCTACTAAATAAAACCATGGCTATTACGAGTACAGATGCAGGTATGCAAACAAATATTTTCAACCCTAAATAAATTACATCCGTTCTATGTCGTTTAATGCACAAATAATTTCGTCGAAGTTATTTAACATGAGTTCATTTACTATTCTAGCAAACGAAGAAAGGAAGCAGAAATACTCACCGACAGCATAAGATAGATTAACAAACGCAATGGCATTTAATAGAAATAAACGAGACTATTATACAAACAAATACAGATGGGTAACATAATACTAACACAAGAATGAATAATTAGACACTAACACTAACATAAAAATAAACGAGAATGAATAATTAACATGGAAAAAATGGATGTGGCGCATGAATGCAAAGTAGCAGCAAGTGACCAAACCCATACACTAATAATTAAATATGACTAACCATACTAACATACATGAATCATAATAGGCACAAACAAACAAACGAACATGTGAACTGTTAATTAAATACAACTAAATAATCAACACTAACATGAGCAAATAATGTGGGTGCAACTAATAATCAATCAATATTCACACAAGCAAATGCCTAAGTAGCCAAATACGATTAAAATTCAAGCGATCATAAACGTCTAAACGAGCATAGCACATGAAATTCCAAATTACACAAATGCATACACCAAGGAGTTACATGATTAAAGATGGAACAAGCAAATCAGAAAAGATAGCGCATGATTAAATGCGCAAAGATGCGAATTTTACACAATCAACGAAACTAACTAAGAAACGAATACTAGACGATGAAACAAGAAATCACGAGAGCTAATTTGAACATGAATTATAAATTTGGAAAGACAACAAAGATCAATTTTAGATAGTTAGGGCAGTTGAACGTGAATGAAGCCTAATCATATACTAAACTAACGAACCAAAACGAAGTCAAACGAACGCAGAATGCAAGTCGTAGTACATAAGGAAATTAAACATACATACTAAATAGACAAGAACACGACACACCCATACATACATATCAACATCATGCGAAAAATATGAACCCAAAACGAACAATAGAAACAATGGCTACGATGATAAACAAAAGAGCGACAGAGAGTAATAAAAACGACAGAGGCTATAAAAAACAGTAAAAAAACGATAAATTAGCAAAAGGAAAAGAGTATTTTGCACCCTCAACTTACATGTATCGTTGACCAATTCTTTGAGTCGTAATCGATTGTAAGATTTTATCCCAAGGGGCCGTCGTCGACGAAACAATTAATAAAAAACCGTAACTTTGAACCAATACGAACAGCGATTTTCAAAAGCTTGTAACTTCTTCGTTTCTCAACGAAATTTCGAACCGAAAGATGTTTTGGAATCGTGGTAAAGTGAACTTTAAGATTATGTAAACAAATCAGAGAGATTATGAAGTTTGAAACACGAAATACGAGGTAAATCAGAGGACGGCTGAATGAAAACAGAAAAATTCTGCTCTGTTTTTTTAGCAGCTATCTCGGCCTCTTTGAGGGTTTTTCTGGGGGCTTTTTATGACTTGATGTGGAGTATGTATGCTGTATCTTTCGCGTGTCATGAAGGCTTGTGGATGGTGTGTATATATAAGGTTGAAAAGGTAGGGTTTAAGGAGGAAAAGAGCACCTCTTGCTCTGTTTTCGGGCTGCTGCTGTCCATGGTCGGTTTAGGGCTTTATAGGGGCTTTTCTTGAGTGGCAAGGCAAGGTTATATGGGTAGGATAGTTAGGATACGGGTGTGGGTCATGGGTAGGCAAATAGGAGTCGGTTTCGGGTCAAATAACGGCTGATTTTGGGCTTACGAGCTGCTGCGGATCAGCTCTATGTTTGGCTTCGTTTTGGCTGGTTAGGGTGGGTTTAGGATGTGGTTTTGGGCTGGCTTAAGCTCGGGTATGTGAGGGAGAGTGTGGGTGAAAGTGGCCTCGAAATTCGTGCTAAAACGGGCTCAAAATCGCTCTTAAAATTGGGCTTAAAACGAGTTTTAAAACTTGCTGTTAAGAAAACGAATTCATCGAATACGATTTAATAAAATGTTTTAAAAGCACGAGAAACGACTTTTCAAGTCAAATATCAAATTTATAAAAGCGATTTTTCAAATCGAGTTACTTAAAATGATTTTTCAAATCGAAATATTTTATTTTCAATAAAATACTTGAGGCAAATAAATTTTGACAGAAATAAATTTACCTTGTTAAACATTAATTTAAATATCATTTAAATTAATAAAACATTTTGTCGACGGCGTCCGGCTTACATCGTAAAACGAACTCAAATAGATGACACGAAATACAAGTTGTCCTATCATCATAGGGTGTTTGTCGGGTTCTCTAAAAATTTCCATATCGACAGATACGGGTATCTACAATCCCCAAATGGCGAACACACACCCTTATCAATCAAGCTAGATTTCGACGTAACAAACAACGCCGCAGAATACGAAGCATGCTTGCACGGTCTCCAAGCAGCGCTTGTACTCAATGCCCGCAATATAAGAGTCTATGGGGACTCCTCCCTCATAATCAACCAAGTATCCGGAGCATGGAAGATACTTAATGAAAACCTAGCACTATACCAAAACAAAATACAAGAGCTCATAAACGAATTATATCACGTAGAATTCATACACCTCCCACGCGAAGAAAACCAATTCGCCGACGCGTTATCCAAACTCGCGTCACTAATCAACATACCCCCGGGAATGGAAACGCTCCCCATTGTCGTGGAACGACGGAATGAACCCGCCTACATCTGTGACATTGAAACCGAGGAAGAGCAAACCGATCCTTGGTACCAAGCATTCATCAACTACAAAACAAACGGTGAATACCCACCAAACATTGACAAACGGGCCAAGCGAGCCCTACGCCTATTATCATCACAATTCGTGATGGAAATGGGCAAACTACTCAAAAAGACACCCCAAGGCACACTACTCCTGTGCGTCGATCACAAAAAGGGACACGAGATCATGAACCAAGTACACGATGGCGAGTGCGGACCACACATGAACGCACGAGCCATGTGCAAACAAATCATAAGGCTAGGATGGTACTAGACAACCATGGAAGCCGACTGCGCGAAATATGTCAAACATTGCCATAATTGCCAAATCTTTGCAAACGTACAACACATACCTCCTTCACCACTATACAGTTTAACCTCGCCATGGCCTTTCTCAACCTGGGGAATTGACGTCATCGGCAAAGTTCAACCCGTGGGAGCAGGAGGACACTGCTTCATCCTCGTGGCCATCGACTATTTCACCAAATGGATCGAAGCCGCATCATACCGTATGCTAGGCACAAAAGAAGTTGCGAAATTCATACAAAACAACATCATTTGTCGCTACGGCATACCCCACGAATTCATAAGCGACCAAGGCACACACTTCCAAGGAGAGGTGGAACCACTCCTCCTCAAATACAAGATACAACGACACAAATCATCACCCTACCGACCACAAACCAACGGCGCGGTCGAGGCAGCAAACAAAACCGTCGTATCAATCCTCAAAAAGATGATCGACACCTGCCACGACTGGCCCAACAAAATCCCATTTGCATTATGGGGATACCGCACAACCATCCGCACACCCACAGGCATGACACCCTATTTCCTAACCTATGGGATGGAGGCTGTTCAACCCGTAGAAATCGAAATGCAATCCCTTCGAATTCTCATGGAAACAGACATTCCTGAGGCCGAATGGGCACGCGAACGATACGAACAACTCATCCTCTTAGACGAAAGACGATTACATTCACTAAGTACAGTCCGAATGTATCAATCTCGCCTACAACGCGCCTACAACAAACGGGTCAAGCCACGAAACATCAAAGTGGGTGACCTAGTACTCAAATCAGTCCGAGCACCATTACCAGTCGACCCAAGAGGGAAATTCAAACCCAATTGGGCCGGACCGTACTTGGTCAAGGAAATACTTCCCGGAGGAGCCGTGAAACTAACTGACCTTGACGGTCAGGACTTCCGATAACCAACAAATCTTGATCAGCTCAAGAAATACTACCCCTAAAACACAAACACTTTTGCATTGTATTTAAAAAACAAAACTCACTCTCGCATGGGTGAACTACGCTCGGTTTGATTCCACGCACTGTGGATACGTAGGCAGCTTTGCAAAGAGCTCAACCGAATCACACGAACTACGCCGGTTTGATTCTGTATTTAAAAAGCAGATACATAGGCAGCTTATCAAAAGCACAACCGAACTTTTCACCACGCATGCCCAAAGCTTAAAAAGGTCAAGGGCGTTGCACTCACAAAAAGACACGCTCAAAGCTTAAAAAGGTCAAGAGCACAGTCAACACAAGTCAAACAAAAATCCAAGTCCAAAGCTTAAAAAGGTCGAGGGCTTAAGGACGGAACAAGTCAAACAAACAAATCCAAAGCTTAAAAAGGTCGAGGATTTTAAGACAAAGTATGAATATTCAAAGCTTAAAAAGGTCGAGAACATTTAAAAATAAACAAAAGGAAGCAACGAGACAAGGCAAAAGCAAATTAATTCTATTTTATTACTTTATTTAGAATTTTTCGCAATTTAGAAATGAGCTAGGAACAAGCCTCCCTAGCCCTTTATTTGAATCTAAAACATGTTTTTAAATAAAGGAAATTTTCTAAACAAAACAAAGCAAACTACTCAAGCCGTCTTCTGACGCTTCGGATTAGCCTCTTCATCTTCAAGGGGCCGCTCCGCCACAATCTTCGAACTCAGCACAGGGACAGATCTCTCAAAACCTAGGGGCTCGACCGGATCCTCGTCCTGCTCGACTGGGGGCTCCTCGATCCTTGGCCCTAGACGATCTTTAAAGGTCACCTTCGGTCCAAGCCTTTCCCGCGCCGGTCTCGAAGTAGAAGCACCTGCACTAACAATACAAAGATCACCATAGTCCCTCCTTTCGCGCACCACCTCATACGCCAAGGAGGGCCTTGGCCCATTCTTTTCCCTCCTCCTTTGATTCTCCCGTTCCTGAGGATCATTGGAACGGTACCACCGTGTATAGAAGTCGGTAACACGACTAGACTCTATATGCTCCGGAACAGCCCAAGTAACACGGTCCGACCATCCTCGGATCCAAGCATCAATCATTTGGTTGTTTAGCACAACAACCCCTCCAACCTGAGTATCCTGCTCAGGTATGGTCTGAGCAAGCCCGATTTGCCTCTTCAAGCGAAGAGGATGAATCCACACTCCTCGTTCAAACCCACACAACATCAACCCACGAGCCGCATTCACAACAGACGGCGCCGTAACCGCCGTAATACCCCACCAAGACACGTACCAACGAATGGAGCTCTCTTTGACAAACCCCCGGTAGTAGTTTAGCGAACGCTCCCGAAGGTCAGCCCACTCCATCTTTCGCGACGTCGTGGCCGCAGCCTTGAAAACACTTCCAAGGGGAAGAGCTTTATACACACTTAGCCTCTCCATGAGCCAAACGTTGAGAATCCTAGCGCAACCCCTGTACGAGCTCAGACGATTAGCACAACGGTCGTCTAAACCCAAAGATGGTCTCCGCTAAGATCAACGCAGAAGGATCATATCCCCTCTCCATCTCTTCGACAACACGAGCATACCTCGCGTTTCCGAACACTCCATCTGGCATGGACCCCGCAAAAGCATACCGATGAACCAAACAAAAAGCAAGGGCCCTCCGCCTAGAACGGTCCGAAATACTAGTATCAACTTTATTCATGTATCGTTGACACAAGAGAAGCATGTTTACCTTGCCTCCCTCAAACAAACCTGCAGCCTGAGCATTTGTCATCCCAAGGAAGTTTCGCAACATCCCGTAATAGCAAAGCTCACTCCTTACAACCACAGGAGTAGTCCATTTCGACCTCCCCGCAATGGCCGCAAACTCCTGTATCAAAGGACACTCCTCTCCCCCGGGAAACCTATACACATGCAATACGAAGACATTACAAGCAGCAGCACCAGGCAACGACAGTACAACAAGCACGACGAAGACATCCAGCAGGCCGGCAAGCCCTTATAGCATGCACGGACCGCCAAGTCCTTAAAATGCGCACGCCCCTCCCCGCTTAGCCCGGTTTGAAGTCCTCGTCTCACCCATGGACACATGCTTCGTTCCGCTGACTATATCGAGACTATAGTGGTCCGGATATGGTCGTGGAGTTTGACTAGCGCTCTAGTCCGAGCTCAGTCAAACTGGGGGCTCTGTGGATACCCATATCCGTACCCTCCCAAACAAAACCCTGTGATGTATCACGGACTTTTATTACGCATGCTTTAACGTTGACTTAAGCGGTTCTAACTAATGTCGAATTCACTTTGAGTCGTTTTAAATGTTAAAATGATTTAGGTCACCTCACATCCCACTTAAATAAACGTTCATTTTGTCCATTTGGAGTCTAGCTAGGTCCTTGTCCTGCTTCATTTGGTATGAGCTTCGCATTTGCACTACAATTAGTCTTTTTACATTAACAAGGTCTAATTCAGCATTGCTAAATTCCTAAATTTAGGCCCGGTAGCTAAAACCGCTATTTAGCCCCCTCTTACACAAAATACGGCTTCACGTCTTACCTTATTTCACAAAAACTATGCAAATACACCCTTTTCATTTTTCCGGGTCTCGGGCCCGAAACCGAGCCCAAACCCAGCCTTTGGCCCGCACTCCAAAGCCCTAAGCATCACAAAATATCTCAGTAATATCCTAGGGGTTTTCTTGAGCTTCACGTTTGAGATTATCACGTAATCTTTCAAAGATACAATTCAACCGAAACTAGGAAACTACACAAAAACCACACCCTTGAACCGCATAAGCTTATGCGGTTTGGGGAGGCAACCGCATAAGGCTATGCGGTTCCTAGGCCTGTTTTTATCCCCGATTTCCTAATTTCTCCGAGGTTTTTAGTATATATACACCCATATACCTCGACTCCAAACACACAATTTCACAGCAATTCACAACCAGAATACATCTTTTACACCACAAATTCTCATCTTACACCTTTCACATTCACAAAGCCTCAAGCACTCAAATCCTTGAGTTCAACACACCATCCCGTGTTGAATTCATCCTCCTTTTAAGTTCAAGAAGCGAAGCTCTGCCCAGATCTGAAGCGTCAGGACAAGGTAGGTACCGATCCACTTGGATCAAAGCTTTTTCTTATTTTCTATGGACTAACAAAGGGGTCTACACTTTAGCGCGCTTTGGCACCCAAATACGCTTGCAATCCAAGTGTTCTATTTACTTCGGGTACACTCCATATCCGATGACACGCCAAAGTCGCATAAGCAACCGACCTTATAAAATAAACCAATGGACAATTGAACTTTATTTTATTTGCATGCATCTTGCACCTTCTTATTTTGCATTTAAAATCAACTTAAACAATGAATTCGACCTTTAACTGAACCGTTTTCGTTAACAAGTTAAACGTGCTAAACTGAGGGTTTTAATCAATCTTTTTGCATCTGCATCTGCATTCTTTTACAAACTTATCGCACTTGTACGTAGCGATAATATTGGCTCAATTATCATCTTACTTGGATTGTTCTAGGTCAGTAGAGGCTATTTTTACATAGGCTTTTCTAAAAGGTTTCATAAATCATTATTTGAATTAACTCTTTTTCTAAAGTACCCTCGCCCCGAATCCAATCTGGTTTCACAAACCTTATATCTAGGGGTGTCGGCGTGCTCCAAAATCTAGGACACGTTTTTAACTTAGAACATGGTAGCAGGTTCCTAATTTCCGCGATAATTAGGTGGCGACTCCATAACAGTTCTTAAAGGTTTTTCCAACTTAATCTTTTTTAACTTTAAAATCCGCCCTTAAGCAAGACGCCGAGTTGGGTCCCCCGAACGCGGTTCCCGGGTTCCACACTGACACATTCATTTATACGTTCGTTTTTAGCTCATTTCGTTTGAAAATGATGCTTTTAAGTTTTGAAAAAAAAAAAAGGAAGTTTTCGAAAATAAGCTAGGAGTGTTTTTGAGAGAAGACTGCGTACGCACAGCTTGTCCCGATGTTAAAAGTTTTGCTTTGCATCCACTTTGCCAAGGTGACGGTATGTTGTCACGGGCTAAAGTTGGATGCCTTAAAAGGGATTCGACTTAAACTAGTCAGGTCGAAGATGTTAAAAAGGATTTGAGCCGCGAGACTCAAAGAATAAAATCCACGAGTTCAGGTTAAAAACCTTGACTCGGGTTTTGATAGTTTTGTAAAAAAAAAAGAAATTTGAAAATGTTTATTTCAAAAATCTGCGATTATTTTGTTTGAAAATGTTAAATGTTAGATGTTAGGTTGATTTATATCTTTGAAAATTTTAAGTGAGTTTTCGAAGATATGCAATGCAAATGAATTTTGAAAAAGGCTATATTGTATAGCCTCGCATTTGTACGTATGACTCATGGTCGTTTGGTCAAGTCTCGTACGCCTCCAACTGGTTTGAGTACGCTTTGGCAGATGCTTTTAGCCCTTCGCCTACACAGTATAACGTGTAGGATACGAAGGATGCCCTGGGGCGGTCAAACCATTTCGCTACTGCAAGCCGTGGAGGGGTGAGAGGAAGGTTAGTCCAGAACGTGCCTCGTCGAATGGATGATGCCTGCGTTTGGAACCACCTCTCGGGGTGTTCGTGTGTGAATCCACTGGATTCGACTCTAACGAATATGCTTAGCTCATGTATGTCGATTGTTCTCAAGTTGTTCGAGTCTCATTTTTATTTTTAAAAGGAAAAAGCTAATCTTAGTTTTAAAAATAAAACCTGTCCCCAGCGGAGTCGCCAACTGTAGGTACCGGGGTTAAATGGGTGTTGGAGCTAGTGTCCTCCACAGTTAGTGCAATAACATAAATAAATCTCTAAAGGTACACAGGGTACATTTTGTATTTAATCAGTTGATTAACGTGTATCGATAACGGTTGGCTTGCTAGATAAGTTTGACGTTATTGTCATACAGATGGCGGTGATCAACTGGTCCCTAAGAGTCACACCTAAAGGATGTGTTTGAGAGATGTGATTATTTGAGAAAATAATCATATCGATGCCTTATTTAATGACTAAAAGGTTAGTCAGTGTTGTTGACTAAAAGGTTAGTCAAATGTGACTAAGAGTTAGTAAAATATGATGATGAATATTATTTAATAATGATTAAATGATATTAGATGAGAGGAATTAGCTGTAATTCGTAAATTGAATATAAAAGGTTATATTTAATTACTGCGTATAATGTAGGCTAATCAATTTTAAACAGTTATAATTAATTAGCAAATTATAAATATACGGATACTTATGATTCATTATAATATATGGATATTATAATTACATTATATATATTAAAAGCTAAAGAAACTAATTAAATGTGTTTTAATAAACCTTTTAATTAGATTGGGCTTTTAAATTTTGAGGTTGAAAAAGTCTAACCCCAAAGCCGTCATTTTGGACGTGTGATATGTTGAGGGGAGAGGGAGTTTTGCTTCCTCTCTACTTAACCTAATCACACCCTAATTCTCATCAAACCTAATTCATTCTCATCCATAGCACACAACATAATATCTTGTGATAAAAGAAATCAGTTTCCTTCTCTAATTCTTCTAGCAATCTCAAAGGGCATATCTCATATCATCTTGGGTGTTACAATTAGGTGATACCATCTTTTTTGTATTATTCTTAGGCCAAATCTTAAGGATTTAAAAGGTTAATTCTTAATTTTTATACTATGTCATGCAATTTCAATTTATGACTTTAAATCATATAATTTTTCATTATAATCCTGTGATTTTAAAGGACTATATACGGATATATTCCTACAAGTGGTATCAGAGCGTTAGGGCATATGAATTTTTATATGATTTTCATAAAAAATCGATTTTGTATAATTTTAAACCAATTTCATGTGTTGGCCGAATTGGTTTTCCTTGTAGCCCGTATGTTTTTGTTTTGTGCCGTGTGATTTTCATCATGTTTTGACGTATTTTGGTCCGTTTGTTTCATAATTATCAATGTTTTAAGATGTTAAAACTATTACATATGATTTTGAATGAGTTTTGATTTAATACCGATTGAATTAAAACATAAAGGACCAAATTTTGTATGTTAATGAACATATTAGTATGCTAATCATTAGATCTATAAGTTTTAAGATGATTAATTTAAAAGGTTATTTTGAATCTCTTATAAATCAATGTTTAATACGGATTAAAATTGAGTTAGCATCGATCTAATTATTAGCATAATCGAATTAAAACTGTTTAATTCAATTTTCGAGGACCGAATTAAAATTTTGTAGTTGTTTTTTATTTTGGCCGAAACCATTTAATAAAAAAAAAAAATTTCGGTTTGAATTTCTTATTGGCCGAAATATTTTCTTATTTTGGGAAAATAAATATTTTGTAATATTTGTTATAAAGATAATAAATATTAAGTTATTATGAAAAAGTTCATAATTTTTAATACCAAATATTTTTAAAGAAGTTTAAAATATTTTTGTGACCTAATTTATGTTATACTGATAATATGAATTTTGGATTATGTTTTGATTAGGTTTTATGAACAATTAAGGAATTGTTGCATAATTATAATCATTTAATAAAAAGGTGGTTTGGATTTTAATCAATTGTATGCATTGGTTATTATATTGTTTAGTTGTGCTTTACATTATGAATATATGTTTGAATGGTTTATTTTTACGCATTAATTTTGTACAAAAGGTTGTAATTTACTAGTATGGCCTTAGAAGATTGTGTTTTCGTAATGAAGGAAACATAATCGTTGGTTGTATTTTTGAGATCTCGAATCTCCCCTCTTCTAATTCTATTATTTTGGTATTTTTGAATTAGAATATAAATAGGTTTATTTTGTAATTCAAATTGTAATTTAATAAGTTTCAAGATGAAGATTCAAGATGGAGATGCCCAACTCCCACTTAAAGCCGAAGATGAAGAATGAAGACAAGCTTTAGGGTCCATGGATGGATTCCAATTTGTACTTCGTCTTTATTTTCATAGGGATAGGCCACACTAGGTGTTTTTCATTTTTGCGTTTCTTTTACCGTTTTTCATTGCATTCACACGTTAGATAGAAGCATCATATTCCGCCTAAACTAAACCAAACCACCTAATATGCATGAATATGGACCATGTAATTGCATCATATATCATGGACATACGGATGTCACTCGTTATAGGGCTATCACCTCAATTTAATCATTCACATAATGCTAGATATTTGTTCACTTAAAATGAATTAAAATGAGATGATGGGACCTTCCTCTATTCTAAAATAGAGATTAGTCTATATAAGAAAAACTGTTATGAGCCCTTCTTCGTCGGTAGGCATGTAGGACCTTACTCTCCACATGACCCCTTCTACTTTGGGTAAGTAGTAGGTGTTGACCTATTTTACCTCAACATTATAGTTCGAGTAATATCTCGTAGTTATAATGGACTAATAGATAGGATTTACTGAAATCTATCGACCAAGAATTCTTACAGTAGAATTACCAAGAAGTTGGCTTATCAATTTAAAGAAATTGAGTCTTGGGATCACTTATATAATTCTCGAGGGAGGTCGATTATATGAGTGCACGAGTCATTGCATTAAATCGTTATTGTTTTCGACTTAAACCTTTAAAAACGATGTTTTCTTATCTTCTCTCTTCTTTTCTTTTCACAGTTTCGAATTCGTTATATACAGATATAACTGCTAAAACAAATGGCTGGACGTATTGACGGCCCAATGCCAAGTGCCACACTAGACCGCGAATCATGGCTGAGAATATTTATGGGCACCATGAATCAGTCAACTCGACTGAAGAATGATGGGTCCAACTTTGCTGATTGGGAGGCCGTGATTACGAATGCCGCCATCACGATTTCAGAAGCTCATGTACTTGACAGAGCCAATACCGACTGAACCAGCTCCCGATGCAGGAGCAAATGAAGTCGTTGCTCATAGTGATTTCGTGATGGAGGCGGGTGCGTTAAAGAACGTACTCATCTATTCAATGGAATCAAATTTGCAAAGAAGGTTCATAGCCCAGGATGGAAACAAGATTTTCACCACTCTGACTAAAGAATTCTCGAAAGCACCGAGAATCGTGAGTTATGAGTATACCACTCGCTTCTTTGAAGCAAAACTCCAGAAGGGCCAACCGGTTGGTCCACACCTTCTCGGCATGATCGAGAATGTCGAAAAACTTGATGAGCTTGGTTGCAAGATCGATGAGAAAATCGTCATTGATCGTGTGCTCCACTCCCTTCATGATGGGTATGCCCTCTTTAGGGCAAACTATTACATGAATGACATGCAGAAAAGCCTGCATGAGCTTCACTCACTCCTCGTGCAGACGGAGAGTGATCTGAAGTTGAGTGGGAGCATGAAACAAGATGTTCTCATGATCGGCAACAAGAGCAAGGGTAAGGGCAAGGCTCCGACTAACCTAACTGTAGGAAAGCCAAAATTTAAGAAGCCAGTGATTGCGAAGAGTGGGCCTGGTGAGTCAAGCGGTAGCTCATAAGGCAAGGCAAAAGCGAAGCAAAGCATGGAGTGTCACCATTGCCACAAGTCTGGGCATTGGAGGCGGAACTGTCCCATGTATGCTGAGGACATAAAAGTAGGCCGCGTCATTCCTGTTGGTATGTCTTCTTTTATTCATATGATAGAGATTAACCATGCAAGTTTCGGAACTTGGGTACTTGATACTGGTTGTGATTCTCATCTGTGTAATCATTTGCAGGGCCTAAGAAACATCAAAACTCTGGCAAGAGGTGATGTAGACCTGCGAGTGGGGAATGGAGCAAGAGTTGCTGCCGTTTCAGTGGGGACATATGTAATCCAACTCCCAAGCGGATTTGAGTTATTTCTGAATAACTGTTACTATGTACCTAGTTTATCGAAAAAAATTATTTCTGTATCCGTACTTGATAAAGACGGATTTTTGTTTTTAATAAAGAATAATAGCTGTATTTTCTCTTTGAACGATATGATTTATGGCAAAGCAGTTTCCATGAACGGAATTTATGTTTTAGATCAAACCACAGATATTATGCATGTGAGTAACAAGAAAGCAAAGGTTGGTGACAAAGATCAAACCTATCTATGGCATTGCCGTATGGGACATATAAATGAGAAACGCGTGAAAAAGGTCATTGATAATGGGACAATCGCCCCATTTGACTATGAAACTTTTGGCACATGTGAATCATGTCTCATAGGCAAAATGTCTCGAATTTCCTTCAAAGGTGTTGTAATGCGCGCTGCTGACCTATTAGGACTCATACATACTGATGTGTGTGAACCTATGTCAATCAACGCTAGAGATGGCTATAGGTATTTCATCACTTTCACAGACGATTTGAGTAGATATGGATATGTCTACTTATTGAAGCATAAAAGTGAGTCCTTCGACAAGTTCAAGGAATTCCAGAATAAGGTTGAGAACCAACTGGATAGAAAGATAAAAGCACTACGTTCAGATCGTGGTTGTGAATATCTTTCAACTGAGTTTGATCGACACCTGAAAGACCGCGGGATAGTAGTACAGTTAACTCCACCCGGAACACCACAACTAAATGGTGTATCCGAACGCAGGAATCGAACACTACTTGATATGTTCGATCCATGATGAGTCACACGGTTGTACCTGACTCATTATGGGGCTATGCTCTTTTGTCAGCTGCTCTTATACTTAACCGAAGTCCGTCTAAAGCTGTTGACAAGACTCCATACGAGTTATGGAAGGGAACGGTCCCTAACTTGTCCTTTATTCGGGTTTGGGGGTGCGAGGCTTATGTCAAGTGGAGACACGAGGATAAGCTCGGCCCGCGATCGGTCAAGACATACTTTATTGGTTATCCAAAAGGAATGTTTGGTCATTAATTCTATTCGCCTACCGAACACCGATTTTTTGTTGCGTCTAGTGCGAAGTTAGTAGAGAAAGAGTTTCTCGAAGACAAGAGAAGTAATAGAACCTTCGATCTGTCGGAGATTCCTGAACCAACAACCGAGCAACCAATGGAGGAAACTGTTCCTTCTTCGTCTGCTGCGGTTAATATTCCCTTGGAACCCAGGAGGTCGGGTATGTTGGAGATACTAGGTGTCCGTCAACAATTGTGCATTGACTTCGTAGAAGTCATGGACCAAAATATGAGATTATGATAATCGGATAAATTGGGTGGTTATAATGTCTTGCTAGAGGCCGCTTATGATCTGAATATTTAGAATATTCTACCAATTTAGTCCGGTCCAATTGGGTCACACAACGGTACCCTAATGGATTAATTCATGGTTAATTGGCATAATTAGATTAGTGCATTAACCTTTCGGGTTAGACCCGAGAACTTGTGTTTATACCGTGATCTATAGTAGATCGGGAAGCGGCCTCGGGATGCGTGCCACACTCGTGCATGAATGACAAGTGTCACACATGACAAGTGGCGAGAAGTGGTCATGCATTGGCCAACATAAAGGTGCTCTTTGATTGGCCCTTATGTTGGTGCATTTTGGTTGGTGTTTGTGTAATGATTATGTCTAACATTATCATTATAATGTGCACTAAATGGCTGCAAAATTTACAGCAACTTTGCATGCCAAAAATCAGCCAAAACATACCAAAAGAAACCGAGAAAGAGAGGAGAGAAAACAAGAGGAAAAACTTGGTTTTTCCTCCATTGTTTCTAGCTTAGAGCTTGCTCCTACACACAAGTTCACATCATCCTTTTACGGTTCTAGTAAACCAAGAGAGGAGTAATCCAAGGGTACTAGTGGACTTCAATTGAGGAGCAACACTTGGGGCTCTCGAGTTAATCTCGACAATACCGGTGGAAATCACGCTACGAGGGTATAACTTCTAACTTGAGCTTGTTTACATATGATTCGATCTTGTTTTGTGTCTAATTTATTCCGCCTTAGTATTAGACACACCTTCAATTGGTATCAGAGAATCTCATATGCTCAAGCTTGGTTAGAAAGTGTCGAGATTAAGTCTCGTTCGTAGTTGCATGTATACGTCTTTTTCGTTTTTAGTTTACTCGTCACGTTGAACTCCGCTTTTGACAAATCATATGTGTTTTTGGGTGGAAACGGCATTCGAGCAAGACTGCTTTACCAGTAGTGATTTTAAGTCTAAAAACGACGTGTATCGCTCGAAATCGGCATTTTTCGATTTGAAAATGCATTTTTCAGATTTTCGACTACTTTAAAAATTTATTTTTGCATTATTTCGACTTTGTAGAGTGAAATAATACATTATATTAATTTTAGAAATTAATTTTGAAAATATTGATTTTATGGAAAATTAATATTATTTTATATTAATTAATTATGGTAATTAGTTTAATATAAATCGGTATTTCTTAAGAAATACAATTAATTTTTGAAATTAATTGAAAATGAAATTTTATGACAAATTATATTTCTGGTTGTTTATTAATTTTAGAAATTAATACATTTTAATAATTTGTCATTTTGGAATAATTATTATTTAAATTAGATTTAAATATAATGCTTGTAGTAATTAGATTACTAAATCGACTAGGTCGTTTTTCATATCATGCATGCACATATTTTTGTTTAGGTTTGACCTACTAATGTGTGTTTTATTATGATGATTATTCCTTGTTTTTCATTTTCATGTCATTTATAATATAATTGGATGTATGTTTTGAATGATTTATTTTGTCTACTTTTGAAGTGGATGAATGGTTATGGAAACTAGTATGGCTAACATAGGATATTTTTACCGACTTGCATGTCGGGAAATTATTGTATTTACGGCGCATGTGCCGATGTTATGTATTGTAAGAGCATACGCGGTCGTAATGGTACCGTGCTCATTTTATTTTATTTTGAATAGTTCAAAATGTTAGTAAAATGTAAAGCTTGTAATTGGGCTTGCACTTGGAGTGGAAGGTCCATGGAGTTACAAGACGGAGGCCCAAAAGATTTGCTTGAGGATTGGAGTCCACAAGAATAGATCTTTTAGGGTAGTGGCCATACTAGGATCCTTATTTATCGTTATCGCATTTATTTATGCTTTCGTTTATTTATTGTTCGCTTAGTATTCGATTGCACACAAATATTTGCGAATCCCACTAAATATTGAGTCTAAATGCTATTCCAAAGCTAACACCTACGAAGCCTTCGATCGTCGGTGACGTTTGTTTCTTGCTTCCGCAAGGCGTTACCTTCAATCTTTGGATAGTAGGGTGAATGTTAGACATTCACACGTGTAGTTTGGTTGACTCAACTGGGTTATCAAAATATTTTTGGACCCTGATGCATAATGATTTTTGGACATTAGATGTCACTAATCAACCAAGAGTTATATTGGATATAATTAGTTTGTAGACTTACCTGATTAATATAAATCCGAGAGTCATTCAGCTTCAGCTGGCTTGGAGATATATTGAATTGGGATCTTGGAATCACTATGATTTCTATCGGGATTATGAAATATAGTGCTAATGACTTTGATGAATTAACTAGGTTAATTTCAAAGTTGTTAATGATGAGTATAATAAAGACTTGCAAATTTCTGGTTGTAGATGGCAAATCGCAGCGACAGCGAAACAACAACTATATGAGGGCTATTCTTGAGAAGGATAGACTCGACGGAACTAATTTCCTCGATTGGTACCGAAATTTGAGAATTGTTCTCACGATAGAAAAGAAAGAGCATGTCTTAGAGACACCTCTTCCCGAGGAGCCTGGTGAGAGCGCAATAGTCGTGCTCACACTTTGCCATAGTAGGCAAAAGGATGTCTCGCAGGAAGTTGCCTGCGTCATGCTGGCGTCTATGACCCCTGAACTTCAAAAGCAATTTGAGTTCTTGGGTGCATATGACATGGTTCAGCAGCTCAAGAGTCTGTTCCAGGAACAGGCGAGGATTGAGAGATATGACGTCGCTAAGGCTATACTCGATGCCAAGCTCGAGAAGGGCAAGCCAGTGAGTCCTCATGTTCTTCGAATGATTGGATTATTCGAGAGAATGGGGAGGCTAGGCAATGAATATAGTCGTGAAATGGCTACTGATATCATACTCCATTCATTGCATGACGGGTTTGACCAGTTCATAATGAATTATAACATGAATGGAATGGAGAAATCTCTGAATGAGCTTCACGGGATGCTTAAAACAGCAGAGAAGAACATAAGGCTTAGTCCTAAGCGAGATGTTCTAATGATATCAAAGGGAGAGAGGTTTAAAAAGGCAAGTAAGGGAAAAGGGAAGGCTAAGGCACGCTTCACTAAGGGCAATGACAAGGTCATTGCGCCTAAAAGTGGTAGTAAGGCCAAAGCTGTGGATCCTAACACTTGTTTGTACTGCCGAAGGCTAGGCCATTGGAAGAAAGATTGTCCCAAGTACCAGGAGGACTTGAAGAGTGGAAATGTTGCCACTACCTCTGGTATTTTTGTGATAGACATTCACTTTTCAGATTCTACTTCATGGGTATTGGATACCGGTTGTGGTTCTCACATTTGTTCAAATGTGCAGGGACTCACAAGAAGTAGAAGGCTTGGAAAAGGTGAAGTGGACCTACGAGTCGGGAATGGAGCTAGAGTTGCTGCATTGGCTGTAGGGACCTATAGTTTGTCATTGCCCTCGGGGCTTGTATTGGAACTTAATAATTGTTATTTTGTACCAAGTATTAGCAAGAACATTATCTCTGTTTCAAAGATTGATATCGAGGGATTTTCGTTTATGTTTAAAGATCGTAATTGTTCTTTTTACTTAAATGATATGTTTTATGGTGATGCACGTTTGGAACGTGGGCTTTACTTGCTAAATCTTGACAAACCAATCTATCACATTGATAATAAGAAGTTCAAATCAGATGATTCTAACCCTGCCTATCTGTGGCATTGTCGTTTAGGCCATATAAATGAGAAACGGATTCAAAAACTCCATAGAGATGGTCTCTTGGACTCGTTTGACTTTGAGTCTTACGAGACATGTGAATCGTGTTTAATGGGTAAAATGACAAAAACACCTTTTCTAGGAAAAGGTACTCGAGCAAGTGACTTGTTAGGTCTTATACACACGGATGTATGTGGACCTATGAGCACGATGGCAAGAGGAGGGTATTATTACTTCATAACTTTTACCGACGATTTAAGTAGATATGGTTATGTTTACTTAATGAGGCAAAAGTCGGAATCTTTTGAGAAATTTAAAGAGTTCCAAAATGAAGTCGAGAATCAGCTTGGTAAGACTATAAAAGCCATTCGATCAGATCGAGGTGGTGAGTACATGAGTCATGAGTTTGATGATCATCTTAAAGGTCGTGGTATAGTATCACAATTGACCCCTCCTGGAACGCCACAACTAAATGGCGTGTCTGAAAGGAGAAATCGAACATTGTTAGACATGGTTCGATCTATGATGAGTCAAGCTGAACTTCCAGTATCATTTTGGGGACATGCTTTAGAGACTGTTGCCTTTACACTGAATAGAACACCGTCCAAAGCGGTTGAAAAGACTCCATATGAGATATGGAAAAGGAAGGTCCCTAATTTGTCTTTTCTCAAGATTTGGGGATGCGAAGCCTATGTCAAACGCTTGGCGTCTGACAAGCTTGCTCCAAAGTCTGATAAGTGTCTCTTTGTGGGGTATCCAAAAGGGACACAAGGCTATTACTTCTACAATCGTTCCGAGAACAAGGTATTTGTGGCTCGGAATGCTTTCTTCTTAGAAAGAGAATTTCTTTCCAAGAGAAAGAGTGGGAGTAAAATAGATCTTCAAGAGATCCAAGAGCCACAAATTGATGCTCCTATCTTAGAGAATGAGGAGAATCAGAAAGTTTTAGAAGCGTCCCTCGTGGTTCACTGCTCGTAGGTCGAGTAGGGAAAGTCGCCAACCTGATAGGTATCTTGGATACTTGATCACTGATGGTGAAATATTACTTTTAGAATGTAATGAACCTACAACCTATAATGAAGCTTTGGCGGGACCCGACTCCGATAAATGGCTTGAGGCCATGAGATCCGAGATGGATTCCATGTACGAGAATCAAGTTTGGAACTTGGTTGACTTGCCTGACGGTGCAAGAACTGTCAAGTGCAAGTGGGTTTTCAAGGTGAAAACTGACATGAAAGGAAACGCGACCGTTTTCAAAGCAAAGTTGGTTGCAAAAGGTTTTACTCAAGTTCATGGTATTGACTATGACGAGACCTTTTCTCCCGTCGCTATGCTTAAATCCATTCGGATTATCCTAGCTATTGCTGCATATTTTGATTATGAGATATGGCAGATGGATGTAAAAACCGCCTTCTTAAATGGTTTATTGGAGGAGGATGTGTATATGACACAACCTGAAGGTTTTGTAGATCCTAGAAATGCTGGGAAGGTATGCAAACTTCAGAAATCCATTTATGGATTGAAGCAGGCATCACGGAGTTGGAATGTTCGTTTCAACCAAGTAATCCAAGAGTTTGGATTTTCTAGGTGTGAAGAAGAACCTTGTGTATACAAGAAATTCAGTGGGAGTAAGGTTACCTTTCTTGTTCTGTATGTCGATGACATACTACTCATTGGAAATAACGTTCCTATGCTAGAGTCCGTGAAGGATTGGCTACGGAAGAATTTCGCAATGAAAGATTTAGGGGAAGCACAATACATATTGGGCATTAAGATCTATAGAGATAGATCAAAGAGAATGTTAGGACTTAGTCAAACTACCTATCTCGATAAGGTACTTGATAAGTTTAACATGAAAGACTCTAAGAGAGGCTTTCTGCCCATGGGTCAAGGCATACAGCTTAGCAAGACTCAGTGTTCAGTGGGAGCTGATGAGCGAAGCAAGATGAGTAGGATTCTTTATGCATCTGCAATAGGATCTATCATGTATGCGATGATATGTACACGTCCCGATGTCTCGTATGCTTTGAGTATGACGAGCAGGTACCAGTCAGATCCAGGTGAGAAACACTGGACGGTTTAAGAATATCTGAAGTACCGTAATAGGACTAAGGACGATTCTTAGTATACGGTGAAGAGGATAAGCTAAGTGTCCTAGGGTACATCGATGCTAGCTTCCAAGCAGGATAAAGATGACTTTAGATCCCGGTCGGGATTCGTCTTTACTCTTTATGGAGGAGTCAAGTTAGTTGGAAGAGTGCAAAGCAAACGACCATTGCCGATTCTACTTCAGAAGCTGAGTACATAGCTGCCTCGGAGGCAGCAAAGGAAGCAGTATGGATTCGAAAATTCATTACTGAGTTGGGTGTTGTCCCTAGCATTGCCGACGCGGTAGTTCTCTATTGTGATAATAGTGGAGCTATTGCTCAAGCGAAAGAGCCTAGAGCACATCACAGATCCAAACATGTGCTCAGAAAGTTTCACCTTATTCGAGAGATCATTGATCGAGGTGATGTGACTGTTTGCAAGGTCGACACGGATGCCAATGTGGCAGATCCATTAACTAAACCCCTATCGCAGGCAAAGCACGAGGTGCATACTGCTGCAATAGGCATCAAGCGCATTGTAGAATGGCTATGATGTAATTGTTTTAAATTTGATTGTAAAACAATTGTTATGCTCATCTTGTATGATATTTAATCATTAATCATTCAATCTTGGTTTAATTGAGTGATGTCCAAAATAATTTTGTCTCCAAATAGGTTGTCAGATCATGTCTGGGCAATGAAACCCTATTATGGCGAACTGGAGATGTTAATTATGGTTGTCCCTGGTCAGGTTGTCAAGTAGGGACATTGATGACCCATAATGACTAGTATGTGAGTTGATTAACGATCTTGTTTCATGATCTAGGACGTTGGACGTCCAAGTCATTCATATGGATACACGATGGTGCGTGTATTGGACTGACCCGCAGTGAGAATTCTATAAGTCTAAGAAGTCATAAGAATATCTCACTATGACTTGGAGTCGGTTCCTTAGACCTGAGTTTATCGCATAGAACTTGTACGAGAATTAGTTTGCTTTGACAGTGTCCAACGCCATGCCGTGAAAGGGGGCTATAAAGGCACTTGTTGGGTGGCTATGAAACGTATGGAGGGACATGGATAGACAAGATGGGATTGTCCTCCTAATTTATAGATTAGGATTGGTGTCTCTAGGCCACTTGGAGAGTTGAAACTGTTAAATGCGTGGCCACGCTCGGATGGATTGACCGAACAATCATCTGGTGTACAGTTTAGCTCAGAGTCCAAGAAAGCCTGAAATAGACATAGGGGTGACTTGACACTTACCTTATGTTCAGGCGAGACATTAAGAGACAAGGGAATTGAAGATGCACATCTAGCTCGTTTGCACACTTGTTTCGGACAAGTGGGAGATTGTTGGAGATACTAGGTGTCCGTCAACAATTGTGCATTGACTTCGTAGAAGTCATGGACCAAAATATGAGATTATGATAATCGGATAAATTGGGTGGTTATAATGTCTTGCTAGAGGCCGCTTATGATCTGAATATTTAGAATATTCTACCAATTTAGTCCGGTCCAATTGGGTCACACAACGGTACCCTAATGGATTAATTCATGGTTAATTGGCATAATTAGATTAGTGCATTAACCTTTCGGGTTAGACCCGAGAACTTGTGTTTATACCGTGATCTATAGTAGATCGGGAAGCGGCCTCGGGATGCGTGCCACACTCGTGCATGCATGACAAGTGTCACACATGACAAGTGGCGAGAAGTGGTCATGCATTGGCCAACATAAAGGTGCTCTTTGATTGGCCCTTATGTTGGTGCATTTTGGTTGGTGTTTGTGTAATGATTATGTCTAACATTATCATTATAATGTGCACTAAATGGCTGCAAAATTTACAGCAACTTTGCATGCCAAAAATCAGCCAAAACATACCAAAAGAAACCGAGAAAGAGAGGAGAGAAAACAAGAGGAAAAACTTGGTTTTTCCTCCATTGTTTCTAGCTTAGAGCTTGCTCCTACACACAAGTTCACATCATCCTTTTACGGTTCTAGTAAACCAAGAGAGGAGTAATCCAAGGGTACTAGTGGACTTCAATTGAGGAGCAACACTTGGGGCTCTCGGGTTAATCTCGACAATACCGGTGGAAATCACGCTACGAGGGTATAACTTCTAACTTGAGCTTGTCTACATATGATTCGATCTTGTTTTGTGTCTAATTTATTCCGCCTTAGTATTAGACACACCTTCAGGGTAGACTCTTTATTCCTCCAGATAGATACATCGGTATGGTCGAGGAGAATGGGAGAGACGACGTTTTACTCCTTGAGAGTAACGAACCCGTAACCTATAAAGGTGCCATGACATGTTTCGACTCAAAGCTATGGCAAGAAGCCATGCAATTCGAGATGGACTCTATGTATGAGAACAATGTATGGGATCTGGTTGACTTACCTGATAAGGTTCGGCCTCTTCAGTGCAAATGGCTTTACAAGATAAAGCGATCTGTAGAAGGACAACCAGATATATACAAGGCACGACTAGTGGCAAAGGGTTTCACTCAAGTGCAAGGGTTGCACTATGATGAGATCTTTACACCCGTAGTCATGGTTCGTTCCATTCGGATTGTCTTAGCGATTGCCGCCTTTCATGATTATGTAATTTGGCAAATGGACGTGAAAACCGCCTTCTTGAACAGTTATTTGGAGGAGGAGTTGTACATGGTACAACCCGAAGGTTACACAGATCCTGAAAATCCTAAGAAGGTTTGCAAGCTTAAGCGTTCTATCTATGGACTTAAGCAAGCTTCACGGAGTTGGAATCATCGCTTCGACCAAGTGATAAAAGAGAATGGATTCACTCGATCGGTCGAGGAACCATGTCTATATATCAAGTCGAGATGGAGCAAGATTGTCTTCCTAATACTGTATGTCGATGACATACTTTTGATTGGGAATGACATACCTCTCTTAACTTCGGTAAAAGTTTGGTTATAGAACCATTTCCAGATGAAAGATCTGGGCGAGGCACAACGTATTTTCGGGATCCGTATCTATAGAGATAGATCACGACGGATGTTATCCCTCAGTCAGGAGTCTTATATAGATAAGATTCTTGAGAGGTTCAGCATGACCAACTCCAAGAAGGGGAACCTTCCAATGATCTCTGGAGTGCAATTGAGTAAAGCTCAAGCACCAAAGACATCGGAAGAGGTCGAGCGCATGAGTCGGATTCCATATGCATCAGCTATAGGATCGATCATGTATGCCATGATATGCACACGTCCGGACGTGGCATATGCATTGAGTATGACGAGCCGATACCAAGGCAATCCAGGTGAAGCACACTGGATGGCTGTAAAGAACATTCTTAAGTACCTACGGAGGACTAAAGATTGGGTATTGACTTATGGAGGAAAGACTGAGCTATGCGCAATCGGTTACATAGATGCTAGTTTCCAAACGGATCGAGATGACTCGAAGTCTCAATCTGGATTCGTTTTTACTCTTTATGGCGCTGCGGTCAGCTAGAAAAGCTCCAAACAAACTGTTATAGCAGATTCAACGACAGAGTCCGAGTACTATGTCCGCTCGAGGTCGCGAAGGAAGTTTATATGGATGCGCCGCCTACAAGGACTAACTGTAGTTCCTAGTTCGAATGACCCCATCACCATCTATTGTGACAATAGTGGTGCCATCTTCCAGGCGAAGGAGGCGAAGTCCAGCAACAAGTCTCGGCACGTGCAAAGAAAGGCTCACATGATCCGAGATTACGTGGAGCAGAAGGAGATAGTGATTGACAAGATTGCTATGGATGATAACGTAGCAGATCCTCTCTCTAAATCGTTGAGACAATGTAAGCATGAAGGGCACGTTATTTCCATGGGAATTAAGCGTGTTCCTGAGTTGTATTAGTTGTTTGTATGGATTAGACACGTGTAGCTTTTTCATAAACCTATTAATAAAATCACCGTTTTTGTTTTATATATTGTTTTTCATGAGGGTTGTGCAGACAACGTTGAATACCTCAAAGTGAACTGAATTGCTTTATATTTTGTTTTGGTCCGTGATCGCCTACACGAGCTGATAACTCAGGCAATTATTTTGTGACGTCGATTGATGGTGGGTTCAACGAGCCATAAGTCAAACTGTTGACTGATCGATCACAGATGCGGGTTTACTGAAATCGCGCAGGACAATTTTGTGACGACAACATGGAGTCCTAAATGTTTCAGAACATTAGGTGCCGGGTCGTGGATAGGACATCCATCGTGTTCCTAGAGTCGATTCTTTTGACTATCGACTGTCTCTTGAGATTAAGGCAGATGTTGGGTGACTTTGCTTTCTTTCTCATGGTCGACCGTAACAGGAGGCTAAGTAGATTTTTACTGGGTCATTTCATGCTGCGCTTACATCTGCAGGATTCGAATTGAGGAAAATATCCAACTTCTATCGAGTTATAATACTTCTCTCAGGGCCACTCGAGGAGCTGTAACTGAAAATGCATGGCCATGCTCGAATAATGATTCGTTTATCAGTTAAGTTACTCTCTAGTCGGGGAAACCACTCTTGATACTGATCACTTGTGAACTACGACCTTTGTGAGTACGGACTTTGCAAATTGGTTTACATTGAGTGGGAGAAATTTATTATGGTTATGAGAATCGGTTATCGCACATACACTTGTACGGCCAAGTGGGAGATTGTTGGAGCTAGTGTCCTCCACAGTTAGTGCAATAACATAAATAAATCTCTAAAGGTACACGGGGTACATTTTGTATTTAATCAGTTGATTAACGTTGATCGAAGGAGAAGGTTTTGGTCGTGTTACGAGATCAAAATCGTCTCGTAAAAGTACAGGTTCGAGGACTGAGGGAGCCCCCAGTTCGAGTCGAATGAGGCGTTCGTATAATGAGAGGGATGCCGACCCTCGTGACTTGCCCACGACGCGCGGTATGTCACGGGGTAGGGGTCGTGCGAGGCATGACCCTGTTGCGGAGGATGAGTTTGCTCTTGAGCTGGTGAATGAGCTAGAGGCCGAGTTAGGCGAGGAGGTGGAGGAGCCTGAGGAGGCTGAGGCTGCGCCTAGAGCGAGTAGCTCTAGGCCACGTGGCTCACGAGTGGATAGGTCGTTCGCCAAAGGTTGGGACGGCCATGACCTTCTGTTGGCTCCGGAGAGGCATATTACATACCGGGCGAAAACGGGATTGGCGAAGGGTCCGATGAGGACTTTCTCGAGTATATCGTCTGTCGTGTGTGCTTTTGAGGAGAAGCTTTCGCAGGGAGCGAAAGCTTGGGTGCTTAGCTGTGCCTTTGGTCCCTTGGTTGAGCACTGGAGGGAGATTGCGGGGCGGAAGTTGACGGTGAACCTGATGTTTATCAGGGCCTTCTGTGGATACCCATATCCGTACCCTCCCAAACAAAACCCTGTGATGTATCACGGACTTTTATTACGCACGTTTAACGTTGACTTTTACGGTTCTAACTAATGTCGAATTCACTTTGAGTCGTTTTAAAAGTTAAAATCTTTAGGTCGCTTCACATCACACTTAAATAAACGTTCATTTTGTCCATTTGGAGTCTAGCTAGGTCCTTGTCCTCCTTCATTTGGCATGAGCTTCACATTTGCACTACAATTGGCCCTTTTACATTAACAAGGTCTGATTCAGCATTCCTAAATTCCTAAATTTAGGCCCGGTAGCTAAAACCGCTATTTAGCCCCCTCTTACACAAAATACGGCTTCACGTCTTACCTTATTTCACAAAAACTATGCGAATACACCTTTTTTCACAATTTCTCCTCACAATTCACTTTTACATCCACAAAGCCTCAAGCACTCAAATCCTTGAGTTCAACACACCATCCCGTGTTGAATTCATCCTCCTTTCAAGTTCAAGAAGCGAAGCTCTGCCCAGATCTGAAGCGTCAGGACAAGGTAGGTACCGATCCACTTGGATCAAAGCTTTTTCTTATTTTCTATGGACTAACAAAGGGGTCTACACTTTAGCGCCCCCCCGGCTTTGGCACCCAGCGCGCTTGCACTCCAAGTGTTCTATTTACTTCGGGTACACTCCATATCCGATGACACGCCAAAGTCGCATAAGCAACCGACCTTATAAAATAAACCAATGGACAATTGAACTTTATTTTATTTGCATGCATCTTGCACCTTCTTATTTTGCATTAAATCAACTTAAACAATGAATTCGACCTTTAACTGAACCGTTTTCGTTAACAAGTTAAACATGCTAAATCGAGGGTTTTAATCAATCTTTTGCATCTCAGATCTGCATTCTTTTACAAACTTATCGCACTTGTACGTAGCGATAACATTAGCTCAAATATCATCTTACAAGGATTGTTCTAGGTCAGTAAAGGCTATTTTTACATAGGCTTTTCTAAAAGGTTTTCATAAATCATTAATTGAATTAACTCTTTTTCTAAAGTACCCTCACCCCGAATCCAATCTGGTTTCACAAGCCTTAGATCTAGGGGTGTCGGCGTGCTCCAAAATCTAGGACATGTTTTTAACTTAGAACATGGTAGTAGGTTCCTAATTTCTGCGATAATTAGGTGGCGACTCCATAACAGTTCTTAAAGGTTTTTCCAACTTAATCTTTTTTAACTTTAAAATCCGCCCTTAAGCAAGACGCCGAGTTGGGTCCCCCGAACGCGGTTCCGGGGTTCCACAGTTTGGCGACTCCGCTGGGGAGATCTTATTTTTAAAAATTAAGAACTAGCTTTTTCTTTTTAAAAATAAAGAGGTGAAACTTGAAAGCCTTGAACAATCCTTGTAAACATATTTGAGCTATGCACATTCGTTTAGAGTCCATTCCTTTTGGAATCTAGGCACCCTTTGCACCCTCGAGAGGTGGTTCCCACATGCAGGCTTGTCCACTCGATAAAGCACATGCCGGACTAGCTTTCCTCTCGCCCCTCCACGGCTTGTCAGAACGGCTATCTCGACCGCCTCTGCTCCCTTCAGAAAACCTATCGCCCGCCAGAAGGAAATGAAGGGGTTAAGTATCTGCCAAAGCGTACTCGAGGTAGTTGGAGGTGTACCCGACTGACTCATTTTTCACCCCTTTTTGAGTCATACGTACAAGTTCGAGGCTATGCACCCCATGGTCTTTTTCAAAACGAGCATTTGCATTCATATCTTCGAAAACTCGCTTAAACCTTTCAAAGATAAACGAACCTAACATCTAACAAACTAACACTTTTCAAACAAAACTCTCGCGAATTTTTGAAATAAACCTTTTCAAAATTTCCTTTTCACTAACAAGCAAAAACCCGAGCAAGGACTAAAACCCGAGCTCGTGGCTTTCAATCCTCTAGGTCACACGGCCTAGACTCCGTTTTAACATCCTCGACTCGACTCGTTCGAGCCGAATCCTTCTTCTTTTACACATCCGACTCGAGCTCACCTCAGCAAACCACCGATATCAGTTCGACGGATGCAAAGCAAAATCTTTTAACATCGAGACGAGATGTGCGCACGCATCCTCGCCTCAAAAGCTTCCCTTAGCAAAACCTTTTCGAAAACCTCCTTTTTCAAGCTTAAAATGTCTTTCTAAACAAAGAAATGAGCTAAAATGAATGCCTAATATGAATGTGAGTCTAGTGGGTCGAGTCGTGTCGCTAATATACAAAGTGAAATGCAGGCCTCAGCAGGATACTCGTCGTACTAAGAACCGCCTAGTAATCCCATCCAAGAAACGAACCTACACCCGCAAAATGGCCGGCAATGACGAAGTTACCGCACTCCGTGACCAAGTCACAAAGCTGACCGCTGACCTTGAGAGGCTTCTGGCCACCCACACCACTGAGGTGGAACGTATGGAAACCAAGATCAAGGAAGAGGCCGATAGGCACGCCAAGAAACTCCAAGCCATGGAGGAAAGGCTCTACGTCTCGAGCACCTACTCCATCCACAAGGAAAATGAAAACGTGCCTACTAGCATCAAGGACGAACTCCCTAACAAGCTCGCCCTTAGTGACCTTCCTGTCTTCCAAGGACATGAGAGCCCGATCATCCACATCCGAGCTTTCAAGTCCCAAATGGCCATCAAAGGAGTCGACGCTAAACATTGGCTAACTCTCTTCCCGCACTCTCTAGCAGCAGTGCCCAAGACATGGTTCTACTCACTCGACCCGCAACGGGTCCCCACCTTCGAAGAACTCACAGTCGAGTTCGATCGACAGTATCGAGACAATGAAGACACTCAAGTCTCAATTCGCACCTTAGAAGTCCTATCCCAAAAGGACAATGAAGGCTTTACCGACTATCTTACTCGTTGGAAGAAGCCGAAGCACAAATCCCCAACCGCCCCCGCGAGGACGAGCTCGCATCAAGTTCATAAATAACCCGCGACCCGTATCAATTTTACATGAGGTACAAAGAACATTCGTGAACTTCAAAGAACTAACTAAGGTCGGCACTCAAATCGAAGATGACCTTAGGACTGGCACCATGGCTAAATACACCGGCCATGCATATCAAGGGAGCTCCTCTAAGTCCTCCCGTGCGGTCAAGAACGACGAAAATCGTACCGTCGGTAACCTTGATGATGACACCCTTGACGCCTTCGCAACTACCTTCTCGCCGCCTCCTAAGGCCAAGAGAAACTTCGACCCTCTCTTTATGTCCTACTCCAAGGCATTTCAAAGGTTGGTCGAGAAAAACTACCTACAACCGATCGGGCCTACTAGCGAGCCGCCCGAAGACAAGAAGCCTAAATCTTGGAACCCCAATGCCTTCTGTGCATACCACCGAGGTAAGGGGCATGACACCGAGAACTGTTTTAGACTCAAGAACGCCATCCAAGATCTGATCGATCAAGGAAAGCTCAGCAAACCATCTCAACCCACCAAGCCTTCAAACAACGAAAACCCGCTTGGAAACCATGCAATCTTCGTGGGGTCAATCCCTATACTAGATTGTTCCTACCTAATCACACCCTCCGATGACCAAGTCAACGCAGCTTCATCGTCCGATGACGAAGACGATTTAACATCGCTACCCAATCGACGGCGAAGTGATAAGTCACATCAATCAACTCGCAAAAGACATCGATCACCTAAAAGATCTGCATCGCATCGCAGTCGAACGTTTGGAACATCGCGTCCAAAAAGAACTTAGCAACCCAGTCTCGCTCGACACCCTCGAAGCTTTTCGTCAGAAAGACAACGAAGGATTCGTCAAACATCTTATACAGTGGAGGAAATTACTTTCCCGAGTACCGGATCACCCACACGAAGATGAACTCATATCCACTTTCCTCTTCAGCCTACGACCTGCCTGGCGATACTACTTTCACTTCTGCCACGCCGTAACTTGAACATCTCATCGAAATTGGCACTCAGATCGAAAAGGATCTCACATCTAGCTATGAGGATCCCACTCATCAAGTACCCTTCGAGGACACACTCTTAAAGGGCGAAGAATACACAACTCGCATGGCTCCGCAAGGAACTTTGACAAACTCTATATGCCCTACGCTGTGGCATTACAAAAACTAATCGAAAAGGACTACCTCACACCCATCGGACCTATTAACGAGCCACCCATGAATAAGAAATCAAAATCATGGGATCCCGACGCCTTCTGTGCATACCACCGGGGCATGGGACATAGCACTGAGAGTTGTCTCAAACTCAAACATGCCATTCAAGATCTTATCGATCAAGGAAGGATCAAGAAACCTCGGAGGAAAACCACACCTTCCTCCAGCAACGACGCAATTTACATCACAACTCAAGCAACTCAAGCAACTCAAGCAGCTCAAGCAGCTCAAGCACCTCCGGCGACACAGAAGACGATGAAGAAGAAGAAGAAGAAATTCTTTTAGATTCTAATGCTCTTAGTGTCGGGTCATCTGTCGACCCATTTATCTTAGACTCTAGCTTTAGTTTAGATTTTCTATTTACGGAGGCTAGCTCCAAGCAATTTTCTGATTTGTCGAATAATTCTCTTCAAAATAATGAAATGAATAAATTTGCTTACGTCTTGTCTCAAAACAACAAAATACAAACAAACAAAAATCAACAAGCAACAAACAACACACAAAATACAAAAGACACTAACTCATGCGAAAGTGAATCATTAAACAAATACATTGCAAACCTTGTGCACCCAAAAACACAAGACCCAATCATCGAGGAAACCATAACTATAAACGTGGGAACCCCCGAAGAACCAAGGGAACTACAACTAGGAGCCTCACTAGACGAACACGAGCGCACCCAATTTACACAACTCCTAAGCGAATTCAAGGACGTATTCGCTTGGTCATACAAAGACATGCCCGGCATCGAACGAAGCATCGCCGAGCACCGCATCCCCATCAAACCCTAAGCATAAACCCATCAAACAAAAGCTAAGAAGACTACGCCCGAATGGTCCCTTATGGTCAAGGAAGAAATCGAAAAACAACTACAAGCTTCTGCTTTCATCCAAGTCATCGAGTATCCTGAATGGGTCTCAAACATGGTCCCAGTCCTGAAAAAGAATGGCAAAATTCGAGTATGCGTTGACTTTCGCGACTTGAACAAAGCTAGTCCTAAAGATGACTTTCCATTACCCCATGTGGACGTCCTAGTCGACAACACCGCCGACCACGCCCTCCTATCCTTCATGGACGGCTACGCAGGCTACAATCAAATCAAAATGTCACTTGAAGACATGGCAAAGACGGCCTTCATTACACCGTGGGGGACATACTGCTACACAGTTATGCCCTTCGGCCTAATCAATGCTGGCGCTACATACCAACGCACCGCTACAACCCTTTTACACGACATGATGCACAAAGAAGTCGGTTTACGTCGACGATATGATCGTGAAAATCAAAGGAGAGAGGTGGTCACATCACTAACCTCCGCAAGTTCTTCATTCGCCACGATAATACAAAATGCGCCTCAACCCCCAAAATGTACTTTTGGAGTTAAATCCCAGAAACTACTAGGACACGAGTGAGCCAAAGAGGCATCGAGGTCGACCCCTCGAAAGTCAAAGCAATCCTTGAAATGCGACCCCGGAGAACCTCGACGAAATTCAAGTTTCTTGGGCCAAATCCAATACATCTCGCTTCATTAGCAAACTCACCATGATATGTGAACCAGTTTTCAAGAAACTCAAGAAAACCGACCACGTTGAATGGGACGAAGAATGTCAAAAAGCATTTGATAAGGTCAAAGAATTACTAACTAACCCACCTGCTCGCGATCGCCTAAGCGGATCTACCGCTATCCCTATACCTTACGACAACATCTACCGCCATGGGCGCCATGCTCGCTCAAGAAATAAACGGCGAAGAACACGCAATCTACTACATAAGCAAGAAATTTCTCGATTACGAAACTCGATATTCACCCGTCGAAAAGAGTTGTCTAGCCTTAGTGTGGTCATCCAAGAAACTCCGTCACTATATGCTAGCACACCAAACGAAGGTCTATTCCAAAATGGACCCCGTAAAGTACCTCTTCGAGAAACCTGTGCTTAACGGACGAATGGCCAGATGGACATTGCTCCTAGCCGAATTCGATCTTAAGTACGTACCCCTCAAAGCAATCAAGGGACGAGCAGTCTCCGATTTCCTAGCCGAAAATGCAATCAACGAAGAACCAATCATCGACACAACATCCCTTCCAGACGATGGGATCTATAACATCAACCAAGAACAATGGGAGTTATACTTCGATGGCTCCTCCAACTATCGAGGATGTGGAGTAGGAATACTTCTCATATCCCCGAATGGCGAACACACACCTTTATCAATCAAACTGGACTTTGACGTAACAAACAACGCCGCGGAATACGAAGCATGCTTGCACGGTCTCCAAGCAGCGCTTGTACTCAACGCCCGCAATATAAGAGTCTATGGGGACTCCTCCCTCATAATCAACCAAGTATCCGGAGCATGGAAGATACTTAATGAAAACCTGGCACTATACCAAAGCAAAATACAAGAGCTCATAAACGAATTCTATCACGTAGAATTCATACACCTCCCACGCGAAGAAAACCAATTCGCCGACGCGTTATCCAAACTCGCATCACTAATCAACATACCCCCGGGGATGGAAACGCTCCCCATTGTCGTGGAACGACGGAATGAACCCGCCTATATCTGTGACATTGAAACCGAGGAAGAACAAACAGACCCTTGGTACCAAGCAATCATCAACTACAAAACAAACGGTGAATACCCACCAAACATTGACAAACGAGCCAAACGCGCCCTACGCCTGTTATCATCACAATTCGTGGTGGAAATGGGCAAACTACTCAAAAAGACACCCCAAGGCACACTACTTTTATGTGTCGATCACAAAAAGGGACACGATATCATGTCCCAAGTACACGATGGCGAGTGCGGACCACACATGAACGCACGAGCCATGTGCAAACAAATCATAAGGCTAGGATGGTACTGGACAACCATGGAAGCCGACTGCGCAAAATATGTCAAACATTGCCATAATTGTCAAATCTTTGCAAACGTACAACACATCCCTCCTTCACCACTATACAGTTTAACCTCGCCATGGCCTTTCTCCACATGGGGAATTGACGTCATTGGCAAAGTACAACCCGTGGGAGCAGGAGGACACTGCTTCATCCTCGTGGCCATCGACTATTTCACCAAATGGGTCGAAGCCGCATCATACCGTACGCTAGGCACGAAAGAAGTTGCGAAATTCATACAAAACAACATCATCTGTCGCTACGGCATACCCCACGAATTCATCAGCGACCAAGGCACACACTTCCAAGGAGAGGTGGAACCACTCCTCCTCAAATACAAGATACAACGACACAAATCATCACCCTACCGACCATTAAACTAACTGGCGGCCGAGGCAAAGAACAAACCGTCAGATCAATCCTCAAAAGATGATCGACACCGCCACGATCGCCCAACAAAATCCCATTTGCATTATGGGGATACCGCACAACCATCCGCACACCCACGGGCATGACACCCTATTTCTTAACCTACGGGATGGAAGCCGCTCAACTCAGAAATCGAGATGCAATCCCTTCGAATTCTCATGGAAGCAGACATTCCTGAGGCCGAATGGGCACGCGAACGATACGAACAACTCATCCTCTTAGACGAAAGACGGTTACATTCACTAAGTACAGTCCGAATGTATCAATCTCGCCTACAACGCGCCTACAACAAACGGGTCAAGCCACGAAACATCAAAGTGGGTGACCTAGTACTCAAATCAGTCCGAGCACCATTACCAGTCGACCCAAGAGGAAAATTCAAACCCAATTGGGCCGGACCGTACTTGGTCAAGGAAATCCTTCCCGGAGGAGCCGTGAAACTAACTGACCTTGACGGTCAGGACTTCCGGTTACCAACAAATCTTGATCAACTCAAGAAATACTACCCCTAAAACACAAACGCTTCCGCAAAATTTCAAAAACAAAACTCACTCTCGCATGAGTGAACTACGCTCGGTTTGATTCCACGCACTGTGGATACGTAGGCAGCTTTGCAAAGAGCTCAACCGAATCACACGAACTACGCCGGTTTGATTCTGTATTCAAAAAGCAGATACGTAGGCAGCTTGTCAAAAGTACAACCGAACTTTTTCTAGCACGCATGCCCAAAACTTAAAAAGGTCAAGGGCGTTGCACTCACAAAAAGACACGCTCAAAGCTTAAAAAGGTCAAGAGCACAGTCAACACAAAAACAAAACACAAATCCAAGTCCAAAGCTTAAAAAGGTCGAGGACTTTAAAAACGGAACAAATCAAACAGGCGAATCCAAAGCTTAAAAAAGTCGAGGATTTAATGCGAATGTTCGAAGCTTAAAAAGGTCGAGGACATTTAAAAACAAACAAGATTAAGCAACGAGACAAGGCAAAAGCAAATTAATTCTATTTTATTACTTTATCTAGAATTTTTCGCAATTTAGAAAGGAGCTAGGAACAAGCCTCCTTAGCCCTTTATTCAAATCTAAAACATGCATTTAAATAAAGGAATTCTTCTAAACTAAACAAAACAAACTACTCAAGTCATTTTCTGACGCTTTGGGTTGACCTCTTCATCTTCAAGAGGCCGATCCGCCACAACTTTCGACCTAAGGACGGGAGTAGATCTCTCAAAACCTGGGGGCTCGATCGGATCCTCATCCTGCTCAACTGGGGGCTCCTCGATCCTTGGCCCTAGACGATCTTTAACGGTCACCTTCGGTCCAAGCCTTTCCCGCGCCGGTCTCGAAGTAGAAACACCTGCACCAACAGTACAAAGATCACCATAGTCCCTCCTTTCGCGCACCGCCTCATACGCCAAGGAGGGCCTTGGCCCATTCTTTTCCCTCCTCCTTTGGTTCTCACGTTCCTTAGGATCATTGGAACGGTACCACCGTGTATAGAAGTCCGTAACACGGCTAGACTCTATATGCTCCGGAACAGCCCAAGTAACACGGTTCGACCATCCTCGGATCCAAGCATCAATCGTTTGGTTGTTTAGGACAACAACCCCTCCAACCTGAGTATCCTGCTCGGGTATGGTTTGAGCAAGCCCGACCGCCTCTTGGCGAAGAGGATGAATCCACACTCCTCGCTCAAACCCGCACAACATCAACTCCACGAGACGATTCGCAATAGACGGCCAGAATCCGCCGTAATACCCCACCAAGACACGCATCAACGAATGGTGCTCTCCTTCACAAACCACCGGTAGTAGTTCAAATAACGCTCCCGAGGATCACCACTCCATCTTCCGCGACGTCGTCCCTCGCCGCCTTGAAGACACTTCCAAGGGGAAGAGCTTTATACACACTTAGCCTCTCCATGAGCCAAACGTTGAGAATCCTAGCGCAACCCTCGCATAAGCTCGGACGATTAGCATAATCTGGCCGTCTAAGCCCAAAGATGGTCTCCGCCAGATCAACGCAGAAGGATCATGTCCCTCTCCATCTCTTCGACAACACGAGCATCCCTCGCGTTCCGAACACTCCATCGGCATGGACCCCGCAAAGCATAACGATGAACCAAACAAAAAGCAAGGGCCCTCCGCTTAGAACGGTCCGAAATACTAGTATCACCTTTATTCATATATCGTTGACACAAGAGAAGCATGTTTACCTTGCCTCCTCAAACAAACCTGCGGCATGAGCGTTTGTCATCCCAAGGAAGTTTCGCAACATCCCGCTGTAACAAAGCTCACTCCTTACAACCACAGGAGTGGTCCGCTTTGACCATCCCAAGAATGGCCGAGAACTCCTCCATCAAAGGGCACACCTCTCCCAGGAAACCTAAAAACATGCAAGCTAGGATCCCAATAATCTAAGCACGAATCAAGGAAGTCAAGATCGACTTTCATTTGGCGAAAGCCAATAAAAACACCCGCCATCATCATACACCGCTTCTTCATCACGAACTTAAGGAGGAAGTCCATTTCTTCAAAAGAGCGTCAAAATGCTCCTCCATTTTCTTGGATACAAAACTTTTATAAATATACCTAATATGTTTATGAGAGCAAAAGCTTGTATTAAGAGAGAAGAAGAGAAGTAATTGTGAATGAGGATTAAAGCACGCACCCCCCTCCTTATATACGAAACACCTTACGGAATATGGGAACTCAAAGATTAAAAGTTGCCGTCAAACCGCATAGCCCTATGCGGTTTGCCCACCAAACCGCATAAGCTTATGCGGTTTGAAGCTTGAACCGCATAAGGCTATGCGGTTCAAGGGACGGGTTCTCTCGCAACTTTCCTAATTTCGTTTTTCCTAAAACACTACGACCTACATTGGGCCACGACATTCTTTTGTTGTTCCCATGCACCCGCATTACATTTCGCTTTGGCAACAACGGTTCTTACCACGAGTCAAAACACAAACATTTTCGACATTCATGCAAGCTCATTTCGCATTTAAAATGAACTTTTCGCAAAACACTTTTTTACAATCTAAAATAAACATCAATGCATCCCACTCGGGAATCATATCACTTTTTCAAAACAAGCCTACCAAACAGGTTTATCGACGACAATCAAAATCAAGCTACAACGCTCAAGCAACAACAACCAAGTTCACAGATCAAGCTACAATGGCATGTACATAAAGGTTCATACAATCTCTGTTACACAAATTCACTCGGGGTGACGGCGCCGATACTCGTCAAACTCACGCCGAATTTGAGCCGTCTCAGCCCGGCTCTGACACAACTGAGCAGCCTGCTCAGCCCAAGCCATCCTCCACCTGTTGGCTATCCGCCATAGCTTCTTATGAGCCTCCTTAGCCACCTGTGATACACAACACAAAAACACTTCACATTTCTCTCCATTTTGCCTTAATTTCACTCAAATCAAGTCAAACTTAGGGGGGAAATTTCAAATTAACAACGCTCATCCCCACTTTGCCTTAATTTCATTCAAATTAAGCCAAACTCGAGGGGGTAACACAAAAACATGCATCTCACTAGTTTGATCATCACCATGTTTCATACCTCGATCAAACTGGGGGCTCACTCACATATACAAGACAAGTACATACCTTCTTCACCCTCGCTCGTCACCGCCCATGCCCGCTGCTGGTCACCGACAAGTACGATGGCAAAGTGAAAGTACGACGCACACCCGACTCGTCGTACTCAACGGTGGTAGGGAAGTCACCAGGCTGCTCCGCCATCTCCGGATCAAATTCCTACAAAACAATTTCAGAACGCACATACACGTCAGGGAAATTTTTCGCAAAATTTACCTTACGCACCTCAAAAGAAGCAAGCATACCCCAATCGGCCCACAAGCAAGCCGAGACTCCATGAACCGCCATAGTCTTCCTCAGGACAGAGAAGACCCCCTGACTCTCCTTTCCCGTACAACGCCACCCGATCCTGAGCGGAAACCCCTCGCTCAAACAGGACCCTCGGCGGATCTCAGCACCATCTGAGCCGCCACCCTACCAAAGACCAAACGCCTCCAAGGTACCAAACCGCCCATACGGCGTCGCCAGTACAAGCGCTGGTCTCGTGACCGCAAACCTAGCTCCAATGCCCTCGGGAATATCCTCAGCATCGCCCCACTGAACGGCACGAACTACAAACAAAGACAAGACAAACACTCATAAATACCAATACAATCATTTTAAGTACGCTTTATTTAAAATGGTTCAAGCACAAACCTCATCAAACCGCATCCGGTTCAGACGATCCCGAACCTCGTCATACGACCAGTTAAACGCAAAGACGATTACATCGTACCCAAGCACGCATCACGGATACTCCTCACGATCCTCACAAAGACGCGGAAGCAGAAAAGGGAAGTGGCTAAGAATCCACGACTGCGCACACAAGAAACAAAAATACGTCATAAAGACAAAGACAACAAAAAAGCAAACAACAATGAACAACAAGACAAAAACAAAATCAACACGTACCTCCATCAAGAATCCAGGCGAGACTAAGGACAGTCTCGACCCTCGATCCATGACCCGCGGTCTCACGGCATCCATGCAGAAACGAATGCACAAACCCAGAGACGGCGTCACCCAGTCAAACGTCCCAATTGCATTCCAATCCAGGAGATGCATAAGGACCGACGTCGATGCCCGCTCGCCTTTATCGCCGAAATACACGGCGCTCACAAACCATCACAACCACATACGAGCATTCTGCTCGTCGCTCCACTCCGAGGGGCCATACTCGGTCTTCCCCTCAAAATACTCCAAGATATAGCTCGTCTTGAAAGTATAAGGGGGCGCACCCTCACAAATCACCTCCAAACCACCGCCAACCGCGGCGGTCACAACCTCGTCCACAACGGACGGCGCAAACTCAAAATCCTTGTCGCGGTCCCCAAACGACAGCCCCGTTATGACCGCGTACTCAGACAAGGTGTAACACCCCGTGTTAATTTAATTCAATAGTTAGCCATCAATTTCTAATTTCAAACCTTAAATCAATTCTTAACCATTTAACCTTACAAAATCACAATTTTTACAAAACTTTCATTTTGTAAAATTTCTCGACTTCTTTAATACTTTTTAAAATTTTTGAATAATGAAATAAATAATTTAATCTTAGAATTTAAAAGTAGAAATATTTCGAAAAATCGTCAAACGCGCAAGCTTAAACTTTTATCGCTTTTGACGCCCGACTTTTTAAAACTGACGATTTTCGTGAAAAACATTTTAAAACACAAATTAGACATAATTAATGCATGAATAGTAATGTGGACTTAAATTTGATGATGGAGGTGATGATGTTTTAATTATTTGATTTAAACATTATATTTTCTAATTAAAACATACTTTAACATCCAAATACTTAACCTAATTCAATATAACTTGTTCCTACATTTCATAAGTGAAAAACACACCCATTTTTTTCATCCAAAATAGCCGCCACCCTTGCTCCATTTTCTCTCTTTATTTTCTTCCATTTTTATTACTAAAACCTCTAAATTAAAACCATAATAATACTCTAATAATTTACTAAGTGTTCTTAGTATACTTTGGGTACTTGGAGCTTAATATTTACGGGTTTTATTTGAAGGTGAAGACGGGTTTGAGGGTGAAGCTTTGGACCTAGATAATATAATCGATCCGGATAACCAATAATCATACCGACTAAGGTGACTAACTATGTCTTGTATTATCTTTTTAGTAAATTAATTTGTTTTGTTATTCTAATTTTATAATTATGATTTTTATGTTAAATATGTTAAACATCATGTTTATATGCTTGTATGTTTATGTGTTGAATAAATAATGATAATAACTAAATATATAGTTTACTAGTAAGGTTATAATAAAATGATATAATGTTTAGCTAAATTAATTTTGAGCATTTTTAATTATGTTTCATATGATTTTTATGTTTAGTTATGTTTTAATTAAGTAGTAGTGATATATAAAAATTATGTGAAATATTAAAAATGAGTTTAAAGTGATTAAAATCGAAAAATGAAAATTATATGTACATAATACATACTCACGGCATTTCCTATTTTTTTTTTAATATATTTTCACTTTTAATTTTTGTAAATAATATGTTAGATTAAGTTAGTTAAAATGGATGTTACTATGTGAAAAGAATTAAATTAGGAAAACGAATTATAAATTATTAAAATCGAAATAAGTGTTCTTGAGTTGTTCTTGAGTTATTCATGTGTGTTCTTGAGTTATTCATGTGATGTTCATACTTGTTACTCATTTTGATTTCATTTTTATTTATGTTTGTTAATAATTTATGTTTATGTTTAGTTATTGTTTATATATATTGTTAGTATTATGTATTAAATCAACTAAAACATTATAAATCATTTAGATTAAAAAGTTAGAAAATTAAAGTGTTGAAAAACACTATTCATAATTATAAATGAAATTGTTAGTAAATTTCATTATAGTTTAAATCGTTTTAGTTTAATTAGAATAATTAAAATATAAAGACTTTAAGTTAAAAACCGATAAAATCGAAAAATGAAATTTTGGACACCACCTTAGCTACTCACGGCATTCTCACCAATTTTAGGGTTAAAATTGTTTTTATCACTTTTTAGTTTAATTGTTAAAATAATTTAATTAGTAGTTAATAAATTGAATTAAGAAATTAAAAGAAATAAATCAATTTTGACATGTATTTTGTTTTACACGACATTTTCATTTTTATTGACTAAATTTGACTAAAATGAAATTATCACTAAGTCACTAAAGTTAAATAGTAATTAGAATTGAATTTTTGTATAAATCGTTTTAATTATAAATGAATTATTATAAACCGATGAAAATATGTTAACCGTTATAAAAATGAATTAATTCGTGTGATACTACCTTTGCTATTGGATTGATGATCTTGGACATACGGACTATAAATGAATCATCCACGATACTATCATTAACTTAAATAAATAGACGACTAAATTTAACCGAGTCTCGTTTTAAAATAAATGTCATTGATCACCTTTTATAAACCGAACTTAACATTTTTGAAACTAGAATTTTAGAGTATTTTCATAAATGACTAAATGCAAAATGAACTTAACGTTTTTAAAACTATGATTTTCGAATATTTTCATAAACGACTAAATACAAACCGAACTTAACATTTTTAAAACTAGACTTTAGAATATTTTCAAAAATCGCCTAAGTACAAAACGAACCTAACGACTTTGAAACTAGAATTTTGTACTTAACAAATAAAAAGAGATTTTTAGTTTATACTTAGGAAATAAAGAGATTTAGTATTATACTAAAATACTTTAAGTATAAAAATAAGTATAAATATAAAATACGTACAAGTATAAGAATACGTATAAGTATAAAAATACATTTAGAATACGAAGTATAAAAATACGAATACGTATAAAATACGGAGTATAAAAATACGTATAAAATACGATGAATAGTAAAATACCATGAATAGTAAAATACGATGAATAGTAAATACGTTGAATAGTGAAAAGTGAATAGTAAAATATTGAAAATAATTGAAAATTTTACTAAGTATAGAAAATTGAAAATGAATAAATAAATAACTTAAAGTGTATAAAAACACTTAAATAAGATTGAACATACTAATAAACGTAACTTTTTAGAAAACTTGAAAACGTTAATAACTAACCACACTTCAAATAATGAACGAATGTGTTATGTGATCATATGGAACCTACACTTCAAATAAAACGTTTGACGCTGAGACTAGGGGAGTCTAGAGACATGTAATATGTAATATCAATTAAATAATAAATCATGAGTATGTTTAAATAAAAGGTCAAGCTTGGGCCTCAGATATGAAAACGTCAATCGTGAGTGAAGTGGGGTTAAGATAGTCTTAGAAGCGGATACCACTATCTCGGTCCTCGACTTGGGTCATCCCGAATAGTGTGGTTGAGCCAAGAAGATTATTGCTTAGCATCCTCGCCCATGCCTTACGCCTTAAGTCGTATTGCCTATGCCGCATACAAGATAATGAAAAATTCAACTCTTAGTGGAGTCCGGCTTTAGGAAATAGTCGCTTTATCCCGAGTTAAGGTGCTCTATGAATAGCATAGCCTACTCTTAAATTGGATATTAGTGTATGCATACTAGACTAGGGTTTTATTCCCCTATTTCGCTAAAGTTATCAGGGCATCCGTGCCGATTTGGGCGATTATAGCGGTGGTCTCCTTGCCGTGTTTCGTTCTTAGTGGGCGCGACACTTGCATTCGTTCTTACCCTGCGTAAAGATTACTTGACGAGATTGTATCTGAAGTTCGAATCATTTCGAACACTAGAGGATGAGATGCAAGTATTATAGTATTCGGCGTGGTTTACGAGTCGAGTAAGCCTCTGCACTATGGAAGTGAGATGCAATCGATCAGAGTACAAGGGCCTACTCAGTGGTCAGGCTCGTAAGCAGTATGTGTTGTTTGTTGTATGATTAAATGAGAATGAGTGTGTACCATCTTCGAAAATTAAAGACCACAACTTTCTGAATTGAATCGAGTCTGCATGACGAGAATGTTACAATACGTATGTTTGTTGCGATCCGATATCGCTTTGTAATCCTGCTGTGTATCTATGATACAAATGATATGATATTATCTGTTATCTGCTTTCCTAATTGAATAGCATGCCTATATGATTTACCGTTTTAAATCGCATGTTTATTATGACTAATATGTCTTTACATGCTATATGTTTTAAGCATGTTTATCGTTTTATCATACTATTATAGTTATAAAGCGATAGTAATAAACCAAAGTAATTGAAATCGAGGGTAAGTATGAGCATAGCTAGTCACTGTCCGCTCAGCGGGCATCCCCCCATAGTTTATTGTGCAGGACGTTCGTGGACCAGGAGCTGGATTTTGGATGGGGCCACGAGACGCTTTTATGCTTTACTTTTATTGTTTTCCGAGAGATATGTAATATATAACGCTACTCTTTTAACTACCGTATTTAGAGTTGTATTATTCAACTCTCGAACGAGGATGTAACATTTTGGGTTATTGTATAATTAATAACTCTGGTTTAAGACTTAATTAATTTCCGCCTTAGTAATTAAAGTCGACGAAAAACCTGGTTGTTACAGTTGGTATCAAAGCTGTCTTGCGACCGTGAGTAACTTAATAGTTATTTCATCTAGCGAGAGACACCTGGGCCGGACATTTATATTGTATGTCAGGCATAGACTAATAGGATCAAATAATAAATTAGATTTTTCTTTTATTAGATCACTTAAATAATAACTTTAAATCGCTTTAAAGTGTGAGGATGGGTAGAAACCTTAAGGACCGACCATAGGCTTAGTGCTTTTAAATATCAAATTACTTCCCTCAAAATAAAATACACTAACTCGCGTATGCTTGCTACTTGCTGAAGTGACTGACTAAACTAACAACTATCCTCGGATATAAAATTTAAATAATAATTCAACTCCCGAGGATTGAAGCGTCAAAGGAGTACCAGACGGCATGGAGTGAAGACATCTGTTAAATTCGTAAACAATTCCACAAAAATACATTCTTCCTCTCTCCTACTTTCATATCCTTCCTAAGAAAATGTACTAGATACATTTTAAAATCCTAAAACCGATATAACCAAAAATTACATCTCAATGAAATAAAATACCTAACTTCTGTGCTTACTTGCATAATTGCCGTTATTGCATTTACTTTCAAGTAAAAGCTATCAATGACAAGCATGTCTTCTAACCTCTCGCAATACTAATAAATTCCTTCACGTCTTAATTCTTTCAGAATGGCTGGACCTCCAATGACAGATGAAGAAAGACACCTCCTGGCAGAAGAATCTCTGATCCGTTTGGCAGAAATAGCCACGGATAACGCAAACCGCCAACATCATCCAAGCGCGTTTGATCGTGTTTCCCGCCATCGTCCACAAGAGTATTCAGGTTCTACTGACCCTATCGATCTCACGAACTGGCTGGAGGAAATGAAGAAACTCATGGATCTGACAAGGACGCCTCCAGAAGATAGGGTCAACATAGCCGCCTTTTACCTGAAGGCCGAGGCAAATGACTGGTGGAACGTGGTCAGGACCAATGAGCCTGACGCCACGTTCACATGGTACGAGTTCACAGCAAAAATCAAGGAGAAGTACTTTGGGTATGAGCTCAGGTGTCAGAAAGAGGAGGAATTCATAAGTCTCAGAATGGAAGGCATGACACTCCAGGAATACACTGAGAAATTCCAACGGCTGGCAAAATTCGGTCGCGATCGCTCCCAACGATAGGGCCATGACTCGAGGTACCGCAATATGTCTAACGATCTGCCCACATACGAGCAAAGAACACCTACGCTACTTTTGCCGCAGCCTCACGAGCGCAGTGCGTGCAGGGTATGGGCTTCCTTAGAGTTGGAAAAAGCCGAGGAGAAAAAGAAGAAGAAGGTGTTTGTGCCATCTGTGGCACAGTCGAGCTTCATTCAGAAGCCGAGCTACCAACGCCCGAACCAACAAAGGCCAAATTTTCAGAGGCCTACACTTCAGAACAGGCCTCCTACTTTGAGCAACGATCGAACTATGGTTGGGGGAAGAGTCCCTCTACCAAGATTTGCAGCTGGGAGTTGCCGTATGTGTGGCAAACCGCAGCATGAGGGAAGGCTGTGTAATGGGCAGCAGGTTACCTGCTACCGTTGTAAGAAGTTAGGGCACAAGGCAAATGTATGCCCTAACCTCCCGAACTCGACACCTACTGCGGGAGTACCACAATCTGTAATGGTACAGGGGCGAGTTTATGTCCTCACAGAAGCTGAGGCAGAGGAGTCACCTGAGGCTGACGTCATCACTGGTATTTTTCTTATAAACTCTGTGAATGCGGTTGTTTTGTTTGACACTGGGGCATCATTGTCCTTTATATCTTCTAAGTTTGTTTCAAAGGCTAATCTCATAAAATCCGAATCAATCAACGCAAATATTTCTTTACCAAACGGAAAAATTTTCAAATGCTCCAAAATTTTCAAAGATACTCCAATCACAATCCATAAAACAATCTTCCCTTCCGACCTTATCCTTTTTGACATGCCGGAGTTCGACGTCATTCTGGGGATCGATTGGTTGACTAAGTATCATGCGTTGTTCGAGTGCCGAGATCGGAAAATTCGCTTGAAGCATCCTACAGGGACTAAAGTCACGTATCAGAAGACTTCGCCAATTAAGGGGGCAAAAATCATCTCGCTCGCAACTACAACGGTTAGAAAGAAAAGGGCATCAAGTATACTTATGCAGTGTCAATGAAGTAAAGGAAAGCGTGAAAATTGAAGATATTCACGTAGTACGGGAATTCCCTGATGTTTTTCCAGACGATTTACCAGGCTTGCCACCTGCACGTGATGTCGAGTTCTCTATCGACCTTGCACCAGGCACGGCTCCAATCTCAAAGGCACCTTATAGGATGGCACCGGTAGAACTACAGGAGTTGAAGAAACAACTTGAGGAAATGATTGAAAAGGGTCTCATACGACCAAGTGTCTCGCCTTGGGGAGCACCGGTTCTCTTTGTGAAAAAGAAGGACGGCAGGATGAGACCCGGCATAGCCTACAGGGAATTGAACCAGGTAACCATTAAGAACCGCTACCCTTTGCCCAGAATCGACGATCTCTTTGATCAACTAAAAGGCGCGGGAGTGTTTTCTAAGATCGACCTGAGGTCAGGTTACCATCGATTGCGAAAGAGAGAATCAGACATCCAAAAGACTGCTGTAAGGTGTACGGCCATTATGAATTCAAGGTTATGCCTTTCGGTTTGACAAATGCACCAAAGTGTTCATGGATCAAATGAATGTGACCTTCCACGAGTACTTAGACATATGCGTGGTTGTATTCATTGATGATATCCTGATTTATTCCAAGACCGGGGCAGAACACGAAGAACACCTACGTATCATTCTGGGGATACTACAGAAATATAAGTGGTATGCAAAACTATCCAAGTGCGAGTTTTGGCTTGAAAAGGTAGCATTCCTGGGTCACGTCATCTCGAAGGATGGAGTGATGGTAGATCCCGCAAAGATAGACGCAGTAAAAGAATGGAAGGCTCCCACGAATATAACTGAAATACGCAGCTTCCTTGGATTGGCAGGATACTACAGGAGGTTTGTTCCAGATTTCTCTAAGATTGCACGACCCATGACGAAGTTGCTACAGAAGGAATCTAAGTTCCTATGGAGTGAGGAATGCGAGAATGCTTTCCAAGAACTCAAGACAAGGCTTACCACAGCACCAGTCTTAGCTCTCCCCACTGATGGAGACGAGTATGAAGTCTACAGTGACGCCTCACTGAATGGCCTGGGTTGCGTACTGATGCAACAAGGGAAGGTCATTGCTTATGCGTCAAGGCAATTAAAGGTTCATGAACGAAACTACCCAACTCATGACCTTGAATTAGCAGCTGTTGTGTTTGCTTTGAAAATCTGGCGTCATTACCTCTACGGAGTGAGTATCAAGTTCTACACTGACCACAAGAGCCTGAAATATATATTCACGCAGAAGGAACTCAACATGAGACAACGCCGGTGGTTAGAACTGATCAAGGACTACAAGATTGAGCTACTGTACCACGAGGGTAAGGCGAACGTCGTTGCTGACGCTCTGAGTAGAAAGACTAAGCATACCCTTAGCAACATTTGGGAAATTCCGGCTAGTATTGTCAGAGACTTCAAGAGAATGAACTTAGAGTTGGTTCAGTCTGACAATGCTGATTTGAACGCCATGATCGCAGAGCCGGAGTTATATCACGAGATAAGAGCTCTACAATGGGAAGATGAAGAGCTTGTTAAGATCAGACGGGAAATTCCTTCAGGAAACCGAGAAGGGTTTGAGATTAAACCTGACGGGAGTTTGAGATTCAAAGAAAGGTGGTGTGTGCCTGACGTACCTGTGTTGAAAAGAAAGATCCTCGACGAGGCACATAGTACACGATACTCCATACATCCTGGGTCTGATAAAATGTACCAAGATTTAAAACTGAAGTTTTGGTGGGTTAGAATGAAAGCAGAGATTGCAGAATATGTTGCAAAGTGTTTAATCTGCCAGAAGGTGAAATTCGAGCATCAACGACCCGGGGGACTACTACAACCCTTGGACATTCCATTGGGAAAGTGGGACTCCATTTCCATGGATTTCATAACGGGTTTACCGAGGACTCACAGGGGAAATAATGCGATTTGGGTAATAGTGGACCGCTTGACCAAATCGGCCCACTTTATACCAATCAAAGATACTTGGAGCCTTGAAGAGCTAGCTAAGACTTATGAGAAGGAGGTGATTCGACTACACGGTGTACCGCTAGACATTATCTCGGACAGGGATCCGAGATTCACCTCTCACTTTTGGGACAAACTCCAGGCAGCGTTGGGAAGCCAACTGAAGATGAGCACCGCTTTCCACCCTGCAACTGATGGTCAAACTGAACGAACTATCCAAACAGTCGAGGACATGCTCAGGGCATGTGCCCTAGAATTCAACGAGAATTGGGAGAAAAGTCTACCTTTGATTGAATTCTCCTACAACAACAGCTTCCATGCAAGCTTAGGTTGTGCTCCATTTGAAGCCCTCTACGGGAGGAAGTGTCGAGCCTGCTGTTGGGACGATGCTAGTGACAACGTGGGAACTGGACCACAAGTCATTCAAGACCAAATTGAACACATCAAAATCATTCGTGAACGGCTACAAGCGGCACAAGACCGTCAAAAGATGTATGCCAACAAACATCGTCGACCAATCGAGTTCGAGGTTGGTGATCATGTGTTCTTGAAAGTATCACCCATGAAGGGGGTCCGACGTTTTGGTTTGAAAGGAAAATTGAGTCCTAAATACGTGGGACCATATGAGATAACCGACAGAATTGGTGAGGTAGCCTATCGCCTAGCATTACCACCCAATTTGTCGAAGGTGCACAACGTGTTTCATGTTTCACAACTAAGGCGTCTGAGGCGACCCAAGTCACATCATTACTCCTGACGTAATCGCAGTTGAGCCTAACCTGCTCTACTCCGAGAGGCCTGTAAAGATCTTGGCACGAGAAACCAAGAGGTTGAGGCGGAAGACGGTTCCTTTAGTGAAGGTGCTATGGAAAGGTCAATTGACTGAACAAGCAACTTGGGAGACCGAAGCCTCTATGAAGGAGAAATATCCCGGGCTGTTTATCTCAGGTGAAAATCCTATCCTTCATTCAAGTTTCGGGACGAAACTTTTCTAAGGGGGGAGGTTTGTAACACCCCGTGTTAATTTAATTCAATAGTTAGCCATCAATTTCTAATTTCAAACCTTAAATCAATTCTTAACCATTTAACCTTACAAAATCACAATTTTTACAAAACTTTCATTTTGTAAAATTTCTCGACTTCTTTAATACTTTTTAAAATTTTTGAATAATGAAATAAATAATTTAATCTTAGAATTTAAAAGTAGAAATATTTCGAAAAATCGTCAAACGCGCAAGCTTAAACTTTTATCGCTTTTGACGCCCGACTTTTTAAAACTGACGATTTTCGTGAAAAACATTTTAAAACACAAATTAGACATAATTAATGCATGAATAGTAATGTGGACTTAAATTTGATGATGGAGGTGATGATGTTTTAATTATTTGATTTAAACATTATATTTTCTAATTAAAACATACTTTAACATCCAAATACTTAACCTAATTCAATATAACTTGTTCCTACATTTCATAAGTGAAAAACACACCCATTTTTTTCATCCAAAATAGCCGGCCACCCTTGCTCCATTTTCTCTCTTTATTTTCTTCCATTTTTATTACTAAAACCTCTAAATTAAAACCATAATAATACTCTAATAATTTACTAAGTGTTCTTAGTATACTTTGGGTACTTGGAGCTTAATATTTACGGGTTTTATTTGAAGGTGAAGACGGGTTTGAGGGTGAAGCTTTGGACCTAGATAATATAATCGATCCGGATAACCAATAATCATACCGACTAAGGTGACTAACTATGTCTTGTATTATCTTTTTAGTAAATTAATTTGTTTTGTTATTCTAATTTTATAATTATGATTTTTATGTTAAATATGTTAAACATCATGTTTATATGCTTGTATGTTTATGTGTTGAATAAATAATGATAATAACTAAATATATAGTTTACTAGTAAGGTTATAATAAAATGATATAATGTTTAGCTAAATTAATTTTGAGCATTTTTAATTATGTTTCATATGATTTTTATGTTTAGTTATGTTTTAATTAAGTAGTAGTGATATATAAAAATTATGTGAAATATTAAAAATGAGTTTAAAGTGATTAAAATCGAAAAATGAAAATTATATGTACATAATACATACTCACGGCATTTCCTATTTTTTTTAATATATTTTCACTTTTAATTTTTGTAAATAATATGTTAGATTAAGTTAGTTAAAATGGATGTTACTATGTGAAAAGAATTAAATTAGGAAAACGAATTATAAATTATTAAAATCGAAATAAGTGTTCTTGAGTTGTTCTTGAGTTATTCATGTGTGTTCTTGAGTTATTCATGTGATGTTCATACTTGTTACTCATTTTGATTTCATTTTTATTTATGTTTGTTAATAATTTATGTTTATGTTTAGTTATTGTTTATATATATTGTTAGTATTATGTATTAAATCAACTAAAACATTATAAATCATTTAGATTAAAAAGTTAGAAAATTAAAGTGTTGAAAAACACTATTCATAATTATAAATGAAATTGTTAGTAAATTTCATTATAGTTTAAATCGTTTTAGTTTAATTAGAATAATTAAAATATAAAGACTTTAAGTTAAAAACCGATAAAATCGAAAAATGAAATTTTGGACACCACCTTAGCTACTCACGGCATTCTCACCAATTTTAGGGTTAAAATTGTTTTTATCACTTTTTAGTTTAATTGTTAAAATAATTTAATTAGTAGTTAATAAATTGAATTAAGAAATTAAAAGAAATAAATCAATTTTGACATGTATTTTGTTTTACACGACATTTTCATTTTTATTGACTAAATTTGACTAAAATGAAATTATCACTAAGTCACTAAAGTTAAATAGTAATTAGAATTGAATTTTTGTATAAATCGTTTTAATTATAAATGAATTATTATAAACCGATGAAAATATGTTAACCGTTATAAAAATGAATTAATTCGTGTGATACTACCTTTGCTATTGGATTGATGATCTTGGACATACGGACTATAAATGAATCATCCACGATACTATCATTAACTTAAATAAATAGACGACTAAATTTAACCGAGTCTCGTTTTAAAATAAATGTCATTGATCACCTTTTATAAACCGAACTTAACATTTTTGAAACTAGAATTTTAGAGTATTTTCATAAATGACTAAATGCAAAATGAACTTAACGTTTTTAAAACTATGATTTTCGAATATTTTCATAAACGACTAAATACAAACCGAACTTAACATTTTTAAAACTAGACTTTAGAATATTTTCAAAAATCGCCTAAGTACAAAACGAACCTAACGACTTTGAAACTAGAATTTTGTACTTAACAAATAAAAAGAGATTTTTAGTTTATACTTAGGAAATAAAGAGATTTAGTATTATACTAAAATACTTTAAGTATAAAAATAAGTATAAATATAAAATACGTACAAGTATAAGAATACGTATAAGTATAAAAATACATTTAGAATGAAGTATAAAAATACGAATACGTATAAAATACGGAGTATAAAAATAAGTATAAAATACGATGAATAGTAAAATACCATGAATAGTAAAATACGATGAATAGTAAATACGTTGAATAGTGAAAAGTGAATAGTAAAATATTGAAAATAATTGAAAATTTTACTAAGTATAGAAAATTGAAAATGAATAAATAAATAACTTAAAGTGTATAAAAACACTTAAATAAGATTGAACATACTAATAAACGTAACTTTTTAGAAAACTTGAAAACGTTAATAACTAACCACACTTCAAATAATGAACGAATGTGTTATGTGATCATATGGAACCTACACTTCAAATAAAACGTTTGACTGAGACTAGGGAGTCTAGAGACATGTAATATGTAATATCAATTAAATAATAAATCATGAGTATGTTTAAATAAAAGGTCAAGCTTGGGCCTCGGATATGAAAAACGCCAATCGTGGTGAAGTGGGGTTAAGATAGTCTTGTAGCGGATACCACTATCTCGGTCTCGACTTGGGTCATCCCGAGAATAGTGTGGTTGAGCCTACAAAGATTATTGCTTAGCATCCCGCCCATGCCTTACGCCTTAAGTCGTATTGCCTATCTGGTACAAGATAATGAAAAATTCAACTCTTAGTGGGTGCGGCTTTAGGAAATAGTCGTTTTATCCTGAGTTAAGGTGCTCTATGAATAGCATAGCCTACTCTTAAATTGGATATTAGTGTATGCATACTAGACTAGGGTTTTATTCCCCTATTTCGCTAAAGTTATCAGGGCATCCGTGCCGATTTGGGCGATTATAGCGGTGGTCTCCTTGCCGTGTTTCGTTCTTAGTGGGCGCGACACTTGCATTCGTTCTTACCCTGCGTAAAGATTACTTGACGAGATTGTATCTGAAGTTCGAATCATTTCGAACACTAGAGGATGAGATGCAAGTATTATAGTATTCGGCGTGGTTTACGAGTCGAGTAAGCCTCTGCACTATGGAAGTGAGATGCAATCGATCAGAGTACAAGGGCCTACTCAGTGGTCAGGCTCGTAAGCAGTATGTGTTGTTTGTTGTATGATTAAATGAGAATGAGTGTGTACCATCTTCGAAAATTAAAGACCACAACTTTCTGAATTGAATCGAGTCTGCATGACGAGAATGTTACAATACGTATGTTTGTTGCGATCCGATATCGCTTTGTAATCCTCGTGTATCTATGATACAAATGATATGATATTATCTGTTATCTGCTTTCCTAATTGAATAGCATGCCTATATGATTTACCGTTTTAAATCGCATGTTTATTATGACTAATATGTCTTTACATGCTATATGTTTTAAGCATGTTTATCGTTTTATCATACTATTATAGTTATAAAGCGATAGTAATAAACCAAAGTAATTGAAATCGAGGGTAAGTATGTGCATAGCTAGTCCTTTGTCGCCAATGGGCATCCCCCCATAGTTTATTGTGCAGGACGTTCGTGGACCAGGAGCTGGATTTTGGATGGGGCCACGAGACGCTTTTATGCTTTACTTTTATTATTTTCCGAGAGATATGTAATATATAACGCTACTCTTTTAACTACCGTATTTAGAGTTGTATTATTCAACTCTCGAACGAGGATGTAACATTTTGGGTTATTGTATAATTAATAACTCTGGTTTAAGACTTAATTAATTTCCGCCTTAGTAATTAAAGTCGACGAAAAACCTGGTTGTTACACAAGGTAATGTCGGCCTCAAAGCCGGGCATATGGAACGTCGTCGTGGTGTCCCAATACCTATCCAAGAAGGCCCTGATCAACATCAGGTTCGCCGTCTGCTTCTTCCTCGCAATCTCCCTCCAATGGCCAACCAACGGGCCAAAAGCACTACGCAACACCGAAGCTTGCGCCCTCGGCGGAAGCCTCTCCTCAAAAGCACACATTGCGGACGAGACGCCCGAGAAAGTCCTCATCGAGCCCTTATCCCAACCCATCGTCGCTCGATAGGAAACATGTCTCTCCGGAGCAAGCAAAAGGTTGTGGCCATCCCAACCCTTCGCGAAGGCCCTGTTCGTGCGTGATTTTTGCGGCCTAGAGCTACTCGCCCTAGGCGCAACCCCCTCGACCTCCTCAGCCTGCTCCTCAGCAACATCCATCTCAGCCTCCAGCTCATCCACAAACTCCTGAGCAAACACATCCGCCTCCTCCTCCTCAGGATCGCGCACAGGAACATTTCTCCCACGGCCCCTACCTCGTGACTGACCACGTCTCGTGGGCAGATCACGAGGGTCAGCATCCCTCTCACTACGAGTACGCCTTAAGCCACTCGAGCTAGAGGCTCCCTCGGTCCTCGAGCTAGCACTCCTGCGGGATTTCGACCTCGTAACGCGACTAGAATCTTCCCCTGCAACCAAACACAACCAATACATACAGCTATAATACATTCAAGCATACAACTTGGCATACACATACGCAAATACACACAAATAATATACACATAATACATATACACTCCCTCAACGCATTGCACTATATACTTCACAGAGCATTTTTAGGCCTAATTCATAATTGAGCCGAAAACCGTTCTCTACGCTTCAAAATTACAACTTTATGGTTTCTACGCGCCATAATAGTCCCCAACAACAACCCATTACAAGCAATTGCATTTTGGTCACCCCGATCAAAAACCCCTAATTCGCCTTAATTACTCCGTAAAACTACGACTTAAGACGGCGATTTGAAAGCCTTAGCTCGACTTTTTCGCAAAACTAACGTTATAGGCATGCTATACACACTATGGGGATCCTACACCGAAGTTTAATTGAAATTCCGGGTCGGAAAATCCGGGTTCGTTTTCGGGCCCGAAACCTAATTTGGACGTTTTTCACGCAAAGACGGTCTAAATCACAATCAACTCACACATACATGCTAGCATGGCGTAATGCAACACAATGACGTCAATTTCAAGCATTCAAACGGCAAATTTCAAACAAAACTCGGGTTTTCATTCAAAACCCGTCTTTTCAACATTTCAAGGCAAAAATAGCTAATTACAACAACAAATAACGTAAAAGCAAGTTAAAATGGAGCAATACCTCGTTCCATAGCAAGACAACGCAACGAAAATGAGCAAAAACGGTTGAGAAATCGAAAAATGACGTTTTTTGAGTTGAAAAACCGTAAATGATGAATGTGGCATGCTCACGGTTTGCTCGTGCTTATATAGCCCCCAGCAGCCAACAGGGGAAACCGCATAGGCTTATGCGGTTTGTCCCCTGAACCGCATAGGCTTATGCGGTTTCAGCCCTTTGCTTTTCTCGGATTTTTTCTCGTTTTACGCCTACTTTTCGATTCCTAACTCATCCTAGCTCTAATACAAATCCAAGTACGTCCCGTGCTTGGGTTAAGGCATCACCTACAGTCCGCCATACGCGTATACTAAGCATTTAATATACGGTACAGAAGCAGAAGCACGAACGCTCTTTACGAGCACTACATCATTTTCTCCACCACGGGAGATGATCATATGCAACCACAACTACATAGACACTCCTCGGCGAGCCTAAGCACATGCACTCTGCAATATACACCCAACTCCAAGCATTTCGCTCTACATAGACGCTCCTCGGCGAGTTCAAGCACAAGCATTACACAGACGCTCTTTCACGAGACCTACACTAACACTTACACGAACTGCCTACAAGCATATGCACCCTGCACTCTAGCCCTTTTACATCCAACACATGCAATACGAAGACATTACAAACACAAGCACCAGCATCAACATTTGACATCACAAGCACACGCAAAGGCACCAGCAAACGACAACAAGCACGACGAAGACATCCAGCAGGCCGGCAGGCCCTTATAGCATGCACGGACCGTCACGTCCTTAAACATGTACGCCCCTCCCCGTTTAGCCCGGTTCGAAGTCCTCGTCTCACCCATGGACACACGCTTCGTTCCGCTGACTATATCGAGACTGTAATGGTCCGGATATGGTCGTGGAGTTTGACTAGCGCTCTAGTCCGAGCTCAGTCAAACTGGGGGCTCTGTGGATACCCATATCCGTACCCTCCCAAACAAAACCCTGTGATGTATCACGGACTTTTATTACGCACGTTTAACGTTGACTTTTACGGTTCTAACTAATGTCGAATTCACTTTGAGTCGTTTTAAATGTTAAAATCTTTAGGTCGCTTCACATCACACTTAAATAAACGTTCATTTTGTCCATTTGGAGTCTAGCTAGGTCCTTGTCCTCCTTCATTTGGCATGAGCTTCGCATTTGCACTACAATTGGCCCTTTTACATTAACAAGGTCTGATTCAGCATTCCTAAATTCCTAAATTTAGGCCCGGTAGCTAAAACCGCTATTTAGCCCCCTCTTACACAAAATACGGCTTCACGTCTTACCTTATTTCACAAAAACTATGCGAATACACCCTTTTCATTTTTTCGGTCTCGTTCAAACCGAAGCTCAAACCCACCTTTGGCCCGCACTCCAAAGCCCTAAGCATCACAAAATATCTCAAAAATATCCCAAAGACTTTTCTTGAGCTACACGATCGAGATTATCACGAAATCTTTCCAAGATATAATTCAACCGAAACTAGGAAACTACACAAAAAACCCAACCTTCGAACCGCATAAGCTTATGCGGTTTGGGGAGGCAACCGCATAAGCCTATGCGGTTTGTCCAGGCAACCGCATAAGGCTATGCGGTTCCTAGGCCTGTTTTTATCCCCGATTTCCTAATTTCTCCGAGGTTTTTAGTATATATACAACCCTATACCCCCGACCAAATCACAATTCGTAACTGTAATACATCTTTTACACACACAATTTACATCTTTCACATCCTCTCACACTTTCAGATCACAATTTCTCCTCACAATTCACTTTTACATCCACAAAGCCTCAAGCACTCAAATCCTTGAGTTCAACACACCATCCCGTGTTGAATTCATCCTCCTTTCAAGTTCAAGAAGCGAAGCTCGCCAGATCTGGCGTCGGACAAGGTAGGTACCGATCCACTTGGATCAAAGCTTTTTCTTATTTTCTATGGACTAACAAAGGGGTCTACACTTTAGCGCTTTGGCACCCAAATAGCGCTTGCACTCCAAGTGTTCTATTTACTTCGTACACTCCATATCCGATGACACGCCAAAGTCGCATAAGAATCGACCTTATAAAATAAACCAATGGACAATTGAACTTTATTTTATTTGCATGCATCTTGCACCTTCTTATTTTGCATTAAATCAACTTAAACAATGAATTCGACCTTTAACTGAACCGTTTTCGTTAACAAGTTAAACATGCTAAACTGAAGGTTTTAATCAATCTTTTTGCATCTGCATCTGCATTCTTTTACAAACTTATCGCACTTGTACGTAGCGATAACATTAGCTCAAATATCATCTTACAAGGATTGTTCTAGGTCAGTAAAGGCTATTTTTACATAGGCTTTTCTAAAAGGTTTTCATAAATCATTAATTGAATTAACTCTTTTTCTAAAGTACCTCACTTGAATCCAATCTGGTTTCACAAGCCTTAGATCTAGGGGTGTCGGCGTGCTCCAAAATCTAGGACATGTTTTTAACTTAGAACATGGTAGCAGGTTCCTAATTTCCGCGATAATTAGGTGGCGACTCCATAACAGTTCTTAAAGGTTTTTCCAACTTAATCTTTTTTAACTTTAAAATCCGCCCTTAAGCAAAACGCCGAGTTGGGTCGCCCGAACGCGGTTCCCGGGTTCCACAACTTCCTTGATCGGTACTGGGATACCACCACGACTTTTCACATGCCCGGCTTTGAAGCCGGTATTACTTTGTCGGGGTATGCGGTCATGACGGGATTGCCGTTCGGTGACCGTGATATGAGCTTTGGTTTTGCGCCGTCCATCGTGGACGACGTGGTGACTGCCGCGATCGGCGGTGGTCTTGAGGTGGAGTACAAGGGTACGCCACCTTACGTCATTAAGACGAGCTATATCCTGGAGTACTTCGAGGGGAAGACGGAGCGGGGTCCCCAGGATTGGAGTGACGAGCAGAATGCTCGTATGTGGTTGTGGTGGTTTATCAGTGCCGTGTACTTCGGCGATATGGGTGACCGGGCGGCGACGTCGGTCCTCATGCATCTCATAGACTGGGGGGCAATTGGGACACTTGACTGGGTGTCACCGTCCTTAGGTTTGTGTATTCGCTTCTGCATGGACCCGGTGAGACCGCGGGTCATGGAGCGAGGGTCGAGACTGTCCTTAGTCTCGCCTGGGTTTGTGATGGAGGTACGTATTGTCTTTGTTTATCTTCAGTGTATATTGTTTATTTGGATTGTCTTTGTAATGTGTTCTTGTGTATGCAGTCATGGATATTCAGTCATTTCCCCTTTCTGCTGCCTGAGCATGCTAGGAAGATTGTGAGAGCGTCCCCGGCGGTGCGTACTTGGGGCACCTGCAACCGTGCGACCTTTGACTGGTCGTACGATGAGGTTCGGGTGCGCCTGAACATCATGGAGTTTGGACAGGTTTGTATTCGAACCATTTTAAATAGAGTGTACTTAAAATGATTAGATTTATGTTTTTAGGAATGTTTGTTCTTTTGCAGTTTATGCCATACCCGTGGGGGGGTCAGTACACGGGTGTTCCTGAGAGCGTTGGGGCGCGGTTCGCAGAGCGTGATACCCAGCGTCTGTACTTGGCGACGCCGTACGGACCGGTTTGGTATCTTGGAGAGTGTCTAGTTTACCAGGCAGGGTGGCCGGCTCCGGTGGTGCCTAGGGACCCGCCGAGGGTCCTTTTCGAGAGGGGAGTTCTTGCACAGCAGCGCGTGACACTGTACGGAGAGGGAGATCTGGGAGCCTTCTTTGTCCCGGGGAAGACTATGGCCAGTTTGCTTGGTCTCGGCTTGCTAGTGGGCCGGTTGAGGTAAGTTCGTCTTGGTTTTGAAAGATGCGTAGGGTAAATTTTTGCGAAAAATTCCCCTGACGTGTGTATATTTGTCTTGTTTTGCAGCTGTTCGATCCTGATACGGCAGAGCAGCCTAGCGATTTCCCGACTACAGTTGAGTGGGATGACTCGGGCGTCTGTCGCACTTTTAGTGTGCCGTCGTAATTGCCGGTGATCACTGACGCGGGCATGGACAGCTGGGGCGGCAAGGTGAAGAAGGTATGGGTCCTCTTTTTTTAGTATATGTGTGAGCCCCCAGTTTGATCAAGGTATGAAATATAACGATGATCAAACTAGTGAGATGGCTGGTTCTGATTTACCCCCTCGAGTTTGTCTTAATTTGAGTGAAATTAAGGCAAAGTGGAGTAAACTGCGGCTGGTTTTGAAATTTCCTCCCCTAAGTTTGACTTAATTTGAGTGAAATTAAGGCAAAATAGAGAAAAAAGACGTCTGGTTTTTGAAATTTCCCCCCTAAGTTTGTCTTAATTTGAGTGAAATTAAGGCAAAATGGAGAAAATGTGATCATTCCATTGTTCATTGCAGGTGGACAAGGATGTGCATAAGAAACTGTGGAGGACAGCCAACAGGTGGAGGATGGCTTGGGCTGAGCAGGCGGCCCAGTTGTGTCAGAGTCGTGCTGAAACGGCTCAGAGTTGGCGTGAATTCGACGAGTATCGTCGACGTCATCCTTAGTGAATTTGTGTAATAAGGATTGTATGAACCCTTCCTTACATGACGTTGTAGCTTGGACTTGATCTTCATTTCGCGTATTTTAGACCTGTAGTGTTAGTAAGCTTGGTTTGAAAGACGAAATGATTCCCGATTGGGATGTTTAGGAATGAAAAATTTTGTTAGAAACATGATTTCGTAAAATGTTCATTTTAAAAGTCGAAATGAGCCTAAATGAACGTTTGAAATATCATGAGTGACGCGTGTTTTGAATCGTGTTTGCTAAAACGAAATTTAATGTCGCTGCATGGGGAACAACAAAGTAATCGTCGTAGTATTGAATGTCGTGTTTTAGGAACGACGAAATTAGGAAAATCGTGGGAGAAAAACAGCCCCTAAAACCGCAAAGCCCTATGCGGTTTGTGTGCTAAACCGCATAGGCCTATGCGGTTTGGGTGGCAAACCGCATAAGGTTCTGCGGTTTGTCCTCCTGGCTGGTGACGCTGGGTTTCCAAATTTCGGATATGTTTTCCTATATAAGGAGAGGAGGTGCGTGTCATAATTCCTCATTCAAATCACTTCTCTTATTTTCTCTTTACAAGTTTTGCTCTCATAAACATAGTAAGTATATTTACAAAAGTTATTATGCTCTAGGCGAAGGGCCCTTGCCTTTTGCCTAATTCACCGTTATGCTTTTGCGGGGTCGATGCCTGACAGGGTGTTCGGGAACGCAAGGTATGCTCGCGTCGTAGAAGAGATGGAGCGAGGACACGACCCTTCTGCATTGATCTTGGCGGAAACCATACTGGGCTTAGACGACCGTTGTGTCAATCGTCTGAGCTCGTACCGAGGTTGCGCTAGGATTCTCCATGTTTGGCTTATGGAGAGGCTGAGTGTATATGTTGCTCTTCCCCTTGACGGCGTTTTTAAGGCGGCAGGGACTACGTCACGGAAAACGGAGTGGGTTGATCCTCGGGAGCGTTCACTCAACTACTTCCGGGGGTTTGTGAAGGAGAGTACCATCCGTTGGTTCGTTCCATGGTGGCGTATTATGGCGGTTATGGCGCCGTCCGTGGCGAACGCGGCTCATGGGTTGATGTTGTGTAGGTTCGAGTAGGGAGTATGGATTCATCCTCTTCGTTTGAAGAGAAAAATCGGGCTTGCTCAAACCATTCCCGAACAGGATACTCAGGTAGGAGGGGTTGTTGTACTAAACAACCAAATGGTTGGTGCTTGGACCCGGGGTTGGTCGGATCGTGTCACTTGGGCTGTGCTGTCGCATATAGAGTCTACTCGTATCTCGGATTTCTATAAGCAATGGTATCTCTCGAATGATTCTCGTGAGCGGGAGAATCAGAGGAGGAGGGAGAAGAATGGGCCAAGGCCCTCTTTGGCGCATGAAGTGGTGCGCGGAAGGAGGGACTATGGTGATCTTACTGCTGATTCGGATGCTTCTACTTCGAGGCCGGCGCTGGAAAGGCTTGGACCAAGGGTGACCGTTAGGGATCGTCTAGGGCCAAGGATCGAGGAGCCCCCAGTCGAGCAGAACGAGGGTCCCATCGAGCCCCCAGGGTTTGAGAGGAACGTTCCCGTTATTAGCTCGAAGATTGTTGCGGATCGACCTCTTGAAGATGAAAAGGCTAATCCGAAGCGACAAAAGAAGACCAAATAGTTTGCTTTTGCTTAGAAATTTATTTATTCAAGGTATTTGATTTCGAATAAAGGGTTAAGGAGGCTTGTTCCTAACTCATTTCTAGATTGTTCGATGATTCTAAGTTAAAATAATAAAATAGAATTTATTTGCTTTCGTCTTGTCTCGTTGCTTTATTTTATGTTTGTTTTGAAACGTTCTCGACCTTTTTAAGCTTCGAACATACGTATTTTGTCTTAAATCCTCGACCTTTTTAAGCTTTGGATTCGTTTGTTTGATTTGTTTTGTCTTAAGTCCTCGACCTTTTTAAGCTTTGGACTTAGATTTTTGTGTTGACTGTGCTCTCGACCTTTTTAAGCTTTGAGCGTGTCATTTTGTGAGTGCAACGCCCTCGACTTTTTAAGCTTTGGGCGTATTTAAAGAAGTTCGGTTGTGCTTTGAAAAGCTGCCTACGTATCTGTGTTTTATTACAGAATCAAACCGGTGTAGTTCTTGTAATTCGGTTGAGCTCTTTGCAAAGCTGCCTACGTATCCACAGTGCGTGGAATCAAACCAAGCGTAGTTCACCCATGCGAGAGTGAGTTTATTTTTGTGAAATTCATTGCAAATTTGTCTAAGCTTAGGGGTAGTACTTCTTGAATTGATCAAGATTAGTTGGTAGGCTGAATTCCTGGCCGTCAAGGTCGGTTAACCTCACGGCTCCTCCGAGAAGGATATCCTTGACCAAGTACGGTCCGGCCCAATTGGGTTTGAATTTCCCTCTTGGGTCGACTGGTAATGGTGCTCGGACTGATTTGAGTACAAGGTCACCCACTTTGATATTTCGTGGCTTGACCTGTTTGTTGTAGGCGCGTTGTAGGCGAGATTGGTACATTCGGACTGTACTTAGTGAATGTAAGCGTCTTTCGTCTAAAAGGATGAGTTGTTCATATCGTTCACGTGCCCATTCGGCTTCAGGAATGTCGGCTTCCATGAGGATTCGAAGGGACTGCATCTCGATTTCTACAGGCTGGACGGCTTCCATCCCGTAGGTTAGGAAACAGGGCGTCATACCCGTGGGAGTGCGAATAGTGGTGCGATATCCCCATAACGCGAACGGGATTTTGTTGGGCCAGTCGTGGCAGGTGTCAATCATCTTTTTAAGGATTGATACGACGGTTTTGTTTGCTGCCTCGACTGCGCCGTTGGTTTGTGGTCGATAGGGTGATGATTTATGGCATTGTATCTTGTACTTGAGAAGAAGCGGTTTGACCTTCCCTCGAAAATGCGTGCCTTGATCACTTATAAACTCATGGGGTATGGCATAGCGACAAATGATGTTGTTCTGTATGAACTTTGCGACTTCTTTTGTGCCCAGCTTACGATATGACGCGGCTTCGACCCATTTGGTGAAATAGTCGATAGCCACGAGGATAAAGCAGTGTCCTCCTGCTCCCACGGGTTGAACTTTACCGATGACGTCGATTCCCCACGTCGAGAATGGCCATGGCGAGGTTAGACTGTATAATGGTAAAGAGGGTATGTGTTGCACATTTGCAAAGATTTGGCAATTGTGGCAGTGTTTGACGTACTTGGCACAGTCGGTTTCCATGGTGGTCCAGTACCATCCTAGCCTTATGATTTGTTTGCACATGGCTCGTGCGTTCATGTGGGGTCCGCACTCGCCATCGTGTACTTGGGACATGATTTCTTGTCCCTTTGTGGTCGACGCACAAGAGTAGTGTACTTGAGGCGTCTTCTTGAGTAATTTGCTCATTTCCATCACGAATTGTGATGATAATAGGCGTAGGGCTCGTTTAGCACGTTTGTCGGTGTTCGGTGGGTATTCGCCGTTTGTTTTATAGTTGATGATAGCTTGGTACCAAGGGTCGGTCTGTTCTTCCTCGGATTCGATATCACAAATGTATGCGGGTTCATTTCATCTTTCCACGACAATGGGTAACCTTTCCATTCCCGGGGGTATGTTGATCAGTGATGCGAGTTTGGACAACGCATCGGCAAACTAGTTTTCTTCACGTGGGAGATGTATAAATTCCACGCGATAGAACTCATTAATGAGCTCCTATATCTTGTTTCGGTATAGCGCTAGATTTTCATTGAGTATCTTCCACGCCCCGGAGACTTGGTTGATGATAAGGGAGGAGTCCCCGTAGACCCGTACGTTGCGGGCGTTTAATACAAGTGCTGCTTGGAGACCGTGCAAGCATGCTTCGTATTCGGCGGCGTTGTTGGTTACGTCGAAATCTAGCTTGATGGACAAGGGTGTGTGTTCGCCATTTGGGGATATGAGAAGTATTCCTAATCCACATCCTCGATAGTTGGATGAACCATCGAAGTATAATTCCCATTGTTCTTGGTCGATGTTGTAAATCCCGTCGTCTGGAAGGGATGTCGTGTCGATGATTGGTTCTTCGACGATTGCATTTTCGACTAGAAAATCAGAGACTGCCCGTCCCTTGATTTCCTTGAGGGGTACGTACTTAAGGTCGAATTCGGCTAGGAGCAGTGTCCATCTGGCCATTCGTCCGTTAAGTACAGGTTTCTCGAATAGGTACTTTACGGGGTCCATTTTGGAATAGACCTTCGTTTGGTTTGCTAGCATATAGTGCCGGAGCTTCTTGGATGACCACACTAAGGCTAGACAACTCTGTTGGGGTTAGTGTCCTCCACAGTTAGTGCAATAACATAAATAAATCTCTAAAGGTACACAGGGTACATTTAGTATTTAATCAGTTGATTAACGTTTATCGATAACGGTTGGCTTGCTAGATAAGTTTGACGTTATTGTCATACAGATGGTGGTGATCAACTGGTCCCTAACAGTCACACCTAAAGGATGTGTTTGAGAAATATGATTATTTGAGAAAATGATCATATTGATGTCTTACTTAATGACTAAACAGTTAGTCAGTGTTGTTGACTAAAAGGTTAGTCCAATATGACTAAGAGGTTAGTCAAATGTGATAATGAATGTTATTTAATAATGATTAAATAATATTAGATGAGAGGAATTAGCTGTAATTCGGAAATTGAATATAAAAGGTTATATTTAATTATTACGTATAATGTAGGCTAATTTATTTTAATCAGTTATAATTAATTAGCAAATTATAAATATACGGATATTTATGATTAATTATAATATATGGATATTATAATTACATTATATATTAAAAGCTAAATAAAACTAATTAAATGGGTTAAACTTTTAATTAGTTTTGGGCTTGAAATTAAGAAGTGTAAAAGTCCACTTCCTTGCCCTTTTGGACGTGTGATAAGGGTATGTGGGAGGAGGAGATTTCTTCCTCTCTACTTAACCTAATCACAATATAACTCTCATCTTAACCTAATTCATAATCAGACTTGCACACAACACAAAAATCCTCAAGAAAAGAAAAGCTGTTTTCTCTCTAAAATTTCTAGCAAATTCAAGGGCATATTTCAACACATCTTGGGTGAGATAATTAGGAGATACCATATTATTGGTATTGTTCTTAGGCCATATACTTAAGGATTAAAAGGTTAATTCTTAATCTATTTAGTATATTTTGCAATTTCAATTTATGACCATAAATCTTGTAAAGTTTTTCATTATAATCCTGTGATTTTAAAGGTCTATATACCGATATAAACCTACAAGTGGTATCAGAGCCTTAAGGCACATGAAATTTTTATAAGGTTTTCATATAAATCGATTTTGTATGATTTTAAAACTAATTTGAAAACTCACGGTTTGTTTTTGGTACTTGGCCGAATTATTTTTTTGTTGGCCGTGTGTTTTTGGTTATTTTTTGGCTTGTTTTTGGTCTTTTGATTCATAATTATCGATGTTTTAAGATGTTAAAATTATCTCTTATGAATTTGCATTAGTTTTGATTTAATACCGATTGAATTAAAACTTAAAAGGACCAAATTTTGTGTATGTTAATGTACATATCATGTTGTTAATCATTAGATCTTCAAATTTAAGATGTTTAATCTAAAAAGTTAGTTTGAATACCTTAAATCAATGTTTAATACGGATTAAAATTGAGTTAGTATAGATCTAATCATTAACATAATCGAATTAAAACTGTTTAATTCATTATTTTCATAATTGGCCGAATTAAATTTAATTTTTTGGTAAATTTTATTTTGTTTTAATTTGCTGGCCGAATTATTTTTTAAATTTTTTGGTAATTTTTTAATTTTGGCCGTGTAACTCAATTAAAATAAAAAAAAAAAAATTTAAATTCGGTATTTTATTTAATTTAGCCGAAATCTTTATTGATTTTGGAAATTTATTGTTTTTACAATTTTTGTTGTAGTATAAAGATAATATATTTTGTGTTATTGTGAAGCAGTTCACAATAATTATGATACCTAATATTTTAAAAAGGTTTAAGATATTTTTGAGATCTAATTTATGTTATACTGATAATATAAATTATTTCTTTTGGATTATTGTTTTGATTATAATATATTATGAACAATTAAGGAATTGTTGCATAATTTTAATCATTTAAAAAGGTGGTTTGGATAATCAATCTATTCGTTTGCATTGATTTTATTATGTTTAGTTGATGCTTTATATTTTGTGAATGAATGTTTGAATGAATGGTTTATTTTTACGCATTATTTTGTACAATCGGTTGTAATTTACTAGTGTGGCCTTAGAAGATTGTGTTTCCGTAATGAAAGGAAACATAATTTTGGTTGTATTTATGAGATCTCGAATCTCCCATTTTGTAATATTTTTAATTTTGGCATTTTTTGAATTAGAATGTAAATAGGTTTATTTTTGTAATTCAAAATGTAATATTGAGAAGATTCAAGATGAAGATTCAAGATGAACTCCCACTTAAAGCCCAAGATAAAGAATGAAGACAAGTTTAGGGTCCATGGATGGATTCCACTTTGTAATTGTCTTTATTTTCATAGGGATAGGCCACACTAGGTGTTTTTTCTTTTTGCGTTGTCTTTACCGTTTTCATTGCATTCACGTTAGATAGTAGCATCATTTTCCGCCTAAACTAAACCAAACCACCTAATATGCATGAAAATGGATCATATAGTAGCATTCCTTTTCATAGACATACGGATGTCACTTGTTATAGGGCTATCACCTCAATTAATCATTCACGTAAATGCTAGATATTTGTTCACTTAAATGAATTAAAATGAGTTGATGGGACCTTCCTCTAAAACTAAAATTGAGATTAGTCTTTATAGGAAAAGCATACTATAAGCCCCTTCTTCGTCGGTAGGCATGTAGGACCTTACTCTCCACATGACCCCTTCTACGTTGGGTAAGTAGTATGCGTTGACCTATTTTACCTCAACACTATAGTTCGAGTAATATCTCGTAGTTATGGTGTACTAATAGATAGGATTTACTGAAATCTATCGACCAAGAATTCTTACAGTAGAATTAGCCAAGAGGTTGGCTTATCAATTTAAAGAAATTGAATCTTGGGATCATTTATATAATTCTCGAGGGAGGTCGATTATATGAGTGCACGAGTCATTGCATTAAAATTTTATTGTTTTTGACTTAAATTTTAAAACTATGATTTCTTATCTTCTCTCTTCTTCTTCTTTCTTTTCACAGTTTCGAATACGTTATATACAGATATAACTACTATAACAAATGGCTGTACGTACAGACGAACCAATGCCAAGTGCCACACTAGCTCGCGAATCATGGCTTAGGATCTTTATGGGCACCATGAATCAGTCAACTCGACTGAAAAGTGATGGGTCCAATTTTTCTGATTGGGAGGCCGCATTACGGAATGCAGCCATAGCTGATGGTAAGCTCAAGTACTTGACTGAGCCACTGCCGACTATACCAGCTCCCGATGCAGGAGCAAATGATCTCTATCTTTACAATGATTTCATGATGGAGGCGGGTGCGTTACAGAACGTACTCATCTATGCAATGGAATCCAATTTGCAAAGACGGTTCATAACCCAAGGTGCAAACAAGATTTTCACCACCCTAACAAAAGAATTCTCGAAAGTGCCGAGAATTAAGAGTTACGAGTATACTACTCGTTTCTTAGAAGCTAGACTCCAGAAGGGCCAACCGGTTGGTCCACACCTTCTCGCCATGATCGAGAACGTTGAGAAATTGGAGGAGCTTGGTTGCAAGATCGATGTGAAGATCATCATTGATCGAGTGCTCCACTCTCTTCATGATGGGTATGCCCTCTTTAGGGCAAACTATTACATGAATGACATGCAGAAAAGTCTGCATGAGCTTCACTCACTCCTCGTACAGACGGAGAGTGATCTGAAGTTGAGTGGGAGCATGAAACAAGATGTTCTCATGATTGGCAACAAGAAGGGTAAGGGTAAGGCTCCGGCTAACCTAACTGTAGGAAAGCCGAAATTTAAGAAGCCAGTGGTTGCAAAGAGTGGGCCTGGTGAGACTAGCGGTAGCTCACAAGGCAAGGCAAAAGCAAAGCCGAGCATGGAGTGCCACCATTGCCACAAGTCTGGGCATTGGAGGCGAATCGTCCGTGTATCTTTGAGGACATTAAGGCAGGCCGCGTCGTTCCTGTTGGTATGTCTTCTTTTATTCATATGATTGAGATTAACCATGCAAGTTTCGGAACTTGGGTACTTGATCTTTGGATGTGGTTCTCATCTCAGGCAATCATTTGCAGGGCCTAAGAAGCATCGTAACTCTGGCAAGAGGTGATGTAGACTTGCAGTGGGGAATGGAGCAAGAGTTCTTTGCCGTTTGGTAGGAACATATGTAATCCAACTCCCCAGTGGATTTGAGTTATTTCTAAATAACTGTTACTATGTACCTAGTTTATCGAAAAACATTATTTCTGTATCCGTTCTTGATAAAGAAGGATTTTCATTTTCAATAAAGGATAATAGCTGTATTTTCTCTTTAAATGAAATGATTTATGGTAAAGCTGTTTCCATGAACGGAATTTATGTTTTAGATCAAACCACAGAAATCATGCATGTGAGTAACAAGAAAGCAAAGGTTGGTGACAAAGATCAAACGTATCTATGGCATTGCCGTATGGGACACATAAATGAGAAACGCGTGAAAATACTCATTGATAGTGGGACAATAGCCCCATTTGACTATGAAACTTTTGGCACGTGTGAATCATGTCTTATAGGCAAAATGTCTCGTATTTCCTTCAAAGGTGTTGGAATGCGCGCTGCTGACCTATTAGGACTCATACATACTGATGTGTGCGGACCTATGTCAATCAACGCTAGAGATGGCTATAGGTATTTTATCACTTTCACGGACGATTTGAGTAGATATGGACATGTCTACTTAATGAAGCATAAAAAGGAGTCCTTTGACAATTTCAAGGAATTCCAGAATAAGGTTGAGAACCAACTGGATAGAAAGATAAAAGCACTACGTTCGGATCGTGGTGGCGAATATCTTTCAACTGAGTTTGATCAACACCTGAAAGACCGCGGGATAGTACTACAGTTAACTCCACCCGGAAGACCACAACTGAATGGTGTGTCCGAGCGCAGGAATCGAACATTACTTGATATGGTTCGATCCATGATGAGTCACACGGTTGTACCTGACTCATTATGGGGCTATGCTCTTTTGTCAGCTGCTCTTATACTAAACCGAAGTCCGACTAAAGCTGTTGACAAGACTCCATACGAGTTATGGAAGGGAACGGTCCCTAACTTGTCCTTTATTCGGGTTTGGGGGTGCGAGGCTTATGTCAAGTGGAGACACGAGGATAAGCTCGGCCCGCGATCGGTCAAGACATACTTTATTGGTTATCCAAAAGGAATGTTTGGTCATTACTTCTATTCGCCTACCGAACAACGAGTTTTTGTAGCGGCTAGTGCGAAGTTCTTAGAGAAAGAGTTTCTCGAAGACAAGAGAAGTAATAGAACCTTCGATCTGTCGGAGATTCCTGAACCAACAACCGAGCAACCAATGGAGGAAACTGTTCCTTCTACGTCTGCTGCGGTTAATATTCCCTTGGAACCCAGAAGGTCGGGAAGACTCTCCATTCCTCCAGATCGATATATCGGTATAGTCGAGGAGAATGGGAGAGACGACGTTTTACTCCTTGAGAGCAACGAACCCGTAACCTATAAAGCCGCCCTGACATGTTCTGACTCAAAGCTTTGGCAAGAAGCCATGCAATCCGAGATGGACTCTATGTACGAGAACGATGTATAGGATCTGGTTGACTTACCTGATAAGGCTAGGCCTCTTCAGTGCAAATGGCTTTACAAGATAAAGCGATCTGTAGAAGGACAACCAGATATATACAAGGCACGACTAGTGGCAAAGGGTTTCACTCAAGTGCAAGGGTTGCACTATGATGAGATCTTTGCACCCGTAGTCATGCTTCGTTCCATTCGGATTCTCTTAGCGATTGCCCCATTTCATGACTATGAAATATGGCAAATGGATGTGAAAACCGCCTTCTTAAACGGTTATTTGGAGGAGGAGTTGTACATGGTACAACCCGAAGGTTACATTGATCCTGAAAATCCTATGAAGTTTTGCAAGCTTAAGCGTTCCATCTATGGACTTAAGCAAGCTTCAAGGAGTTGGAATCATCACTTCGACCAAGTGATAAAGGAGAATGGATTCACTCGATCGGTCGAGGAACCATGTTTATATATCAAGTCGAGTGGGAGCAAGATTGTCTTCCTAATACTGTATGTCGATGACATACTCTTGATTGGGAATGACATACCTCTCTTAACTTCGGTAAAAGTATGGTTAAAGAACCATTTCCAGATGAAAGATCTGGGTGAGGCACAACGTATTTTGGGGCTACGTATCTATAGAGATAGATCACGACGGATGTTATCCCTCAGTCAGGAGTCTTATATAGATAAGATTCTTGAGAGGTTCAGCATGACCAACTCCAAGAAGGGGAACCTTCCAATGATCTCAGGGGTGCACTTGAGTAAAGCTCAAGCACCAAAGACATCGGAAGATGTCGAGCGCATGAGTCGGATTCCATATGCTTCGGCAATAGGATCGATCATGTATGCCATGATATGCACACGTCCAGACGTGGCATATGCATTGAGTATGACGAGTCGATACCAAGGCAATCTAGGTGAAGCACACTGGATGGCCGTAAAGAACATTCTTAAGTACCTACGGAGGACTAAAGATTGGGTTTTGACTTATGGAGGAGACACTGAGCTATGCGCAATCGGTTACGCAGATGCTAGTTTCCAAACGGATCGAGATGACTCAAAATCTCAATCTGGATTCGTTTTTACTCTTAATGGCGCTGCGGTCAGCTGGAAAAGCTCCAAACAAACTGTTATAGCAGATTCAACGACTGAGTCCGAGTACTATGCTGCTTCAGACGCTGCGAAGGAAGCTATATGGATGCGTCAGTTCTTACAAGGACTAACTGTAGTTCCAAGTTCGAATGACCCGATCACCATCTATTGCGACAATAGTGGTGCCATCTTCCAAGCGAAGGAGCCAAAGTCCAGCAACAAGTCTCGGCACGTGCAAAGGAAGGTTCACATGATCCGAGATTACGTGGAGCAGAAGGAGATAGTGATTGACAAGATTGCTACGGATGATAACATAGCAGATCCTCTCACTAAGCCGTTGAGACTAGATAAGCATGAAGGGCACGTTAAATCCATGGGAATTAAGCGTGTTCCTGAGTTGTATTAGTTGTTTGTATGGATTTGACACTTGTATTTCCTAAAAAAAAAACTTCTAATAAAATCATCGTTTTGTTATATATATTGTTTTTCATGAGGGTTGTGCAGACAACGTTGAACACCTCAAAGTGAACTGAATTGCTGTATATTTTGTTTTGGTCCGTGATCGCCTACACGAGCTGATAACTCTGGCAATCATTTTGTGACGTCGATTGATGGTGGGTTCTGTTGGGGTTAGTGTCCTCCACAGTTAGTGCAATAACATAAATAAATCTCTAAAGGTACACAGGGTACATTTTGTATTTAATCAGTTGATTAACGTTTATCGATAACGGTTGGCTTGCTAGATAAGTTTGACGTTATTGTCATACAGATGGCGGTGATCAACTGGTCCCTAAGAGTCACACCTAAAGGATGTGTTTGAGAGATGTGATTATTTGAGAAAATGATCATATCGATGCCTTATTAAATGACTAAAAGGTTAGTCAGTGTTGTGGACTAAAAGGTTAGTCAGGTATGACTAAGAGGTTAGTCAAATGTATTATTTAATAATGATTAAATAATATTAGATGAGAGGAATTAGCTGTAATTCGGAAATTGAATATAAAAGGTTATATTTAATTATTGCGTATAATGTAGGCTAATTAATTTTAATCAGTTATAATTAATTAGTAAATTATAAATATATGGATATTTATGATTCATTATAATATAAGGATATTATAATTACATTATACATTAAAAGCTAAATAAACTAATTAATAGTTTTGATAAACCTTTAATTAGATTGGGCTTTTAATTTATGAGGTTGAAAAAGTCCAACCCTTTTGACCCTTGGCTTTGGACGTGTATTAGGAGTGTGTGAGAGGGAGTTGTCTTCCTCTCTACTTAACCTAATGACTCTCCAATTTCTCATCTAACCTAATTCATAATTCACTTGCACACAACACAAAAATCTGGAGAAAAAAAAAAGTTCTTCTCTCTTATTTTCTAGCAAATCAAAGGGCATATCTCTCACATATCTTGGGTGTTTCAATTAGGAGATACCATAATTTTGGTATTGATCTTAGGCCAATTCATAAGGATTAAAAGGTTAATTCTTATTCTTTTACTATATTTTGCAATTTCAATTTATGACTATTAATCTTGTAAAAGTTTTCATTATAATCCTGTGTATTTTGAGGTCTATATACGGATATAAACATACAAGTGGTATCAGAGACTTAGGGCACATGAAATTTTTATAAGGTTTTCATAAAATCGATTTGTATAAATTTAAAACAAACAAATTCTATTTGGCCGTAAGTTTGCAATTAGGCCGTATGTTTTGTCTTGAGCAATTAAATTGAATTGCATGATCTAAAATCAACTTTTAGCAAGTTGGCCGTATGTTGCATGATCTAAAATCACTTTTAATCAAGTTAGGCAGTGTATATTTTATGTCTGCCGTGGGTTTTTTTTGAAATTTTTTGGTTTGTTTTGGTCTATTTGATTCATATTTATCGATGTTTTAAGATGTTAAAATTATCTCATATGAATTTGCTTTAGTTTTATTTAATACCGATTGAATTAAAACTTTAAAGGACCAAAATTTTGTATGTTAAAGAACATATATGATGTTAATTATTAGATCTATCAGTTTAAGATGTTTAAATCTAAAAGGTTAGTTTGAATCTCTTGGATCAATGTTTTATACGGATTAATATTGTATTAGGATTGATCTAATTATTACCATAAACGAATTAAAACAGTTTAATTCATATTTTAATTGTTGGCCGAAATTTTTTATTTTGGAATATTTTTTTTATTTTTGCCGTGTTTATATTTAAAAAAAAAAAAAAAAAAAAAAAAAAACCGATTTTCTATATTTTGGCCGAAAGTTTTTAAAATTTTGGAAATTTTTGTTTTTGGTATATTATAAAGATAATATATGTTTTGTTTTATTGTGAAGTAGTTCATAATAAATATGATACCTAATATTTTAAATCAGTTTAAAATATCTTGAGATCGAATTTATGTTATACCGATAATATAAATTGATTTGGATTATATTTTGATTAAAAGATATTATGAGCAATTAAGGAATTGTTGCATAATTTTAATCATTTTAAAAGGGTGGTTTGGATTTAAAATCAATTCGTATGCATTGTTTTTATTATGTTTAGTTGATGCTATGTTTGTGAATGTATGTTTGAATGAATGGTTTAAATTTACGCATTATTTTTGTACAATCGGTTGTAATTTATATTACTAGTGTGGCCTTAGAAGATTGTGTTTTCTTAATGAAGGAAACACAATATTGGTTGTATTTTTGAGATCTCGAATCTCCAATTTTGTAATATTTTTAATTTTGGCATATTTTGAATTAGAATGTAAATAGGTTTATTTTGTAATTCAATTATGTAATTTTGAGAAGATTCAAGATGAAGATTCAAGATGGACTCCCACTTAAAGCCCAAGATGGAGAATGAAGACAGCTTAGGGTCCATGGATGGATTCCACTTTGTATTGTCTTTATTTTCATAGGGATAGGCCACACTAGGTGTTTTTCTTTTTGCGTTTTTTCCTTACCGTTTTATTGCATTCATGTTAGTTAGTAGCATCATATTCCGCCTAAACTAAACCAAACCACCTAATATGCATGAAAATGGATCATATAGTTGCATCTTTGATCATAGACATACGGATGTCATTTGTTTAGAGCTATCACCTCAATTTAATCATTCACGATAATGCTAGATATTAGTTCACTTAAAATGAATTAAAATGAGATGATGAGACCTTCCTCTAAAAATGAAATTGAGTATTAGTCTTTATGAGTCAGACCACTATGAATCCCTTCTTCGTCGGTAGGCATAATATGACCCCTTCTACGTTGGGTAAGTAGTGGTTGTCGACTTAGTTTACCTCAACACTATAGTTCGAGTAATATCTCGTAGTTATGGTGGACTAATAGATAGGATTTACTGAAATCTATCGACCAAGAATTCTAACGAGAATTAGCCAAGAGGTTGGCTTATCAATTTAAAGAAATTGAGTCTTGGGATCATTTATATAATTCTCGAGGGAGGTCGATTATATGAGTGCATAAGTCATTGCATTAATATGTTATCGCTTTTGACTTAAATTTTAAAACCTTGATTTCTTATCTATTCTCTTCTTCTTCTTTTCTTTTCACAGTTTCGAATACGTTATATACAGATATAACTACTATAACAAATGGCTGTCCGTACAGACGAACCAATGCCAAGTGCCACACTAATGCGCGAATCATGGCTTAGAATTTTCATGGGCACCATGAATCAGTCTACTAGACTGAAGCATGATGGGTCAAACTTTTCTGATTGGGAGGCCGCATTACGGAATGCTGCCATTGCTGACGGTAAGCTCAAGTACTTGACTGAGCCACCGCCGGCACTACCAGCTCCCGATGCAGAAGAAGCTGAAACTTTTGCTTATAACGATTTCATGATGGAAGCGGGTGCGTTACAGAACGTACTCATCTATGCAATGGAACCCAATTTGCAAAGACGTTTCATTACCCAAGGTGCAAACAAGATTTTCACCACCCTTACTAAGGAATTCTCGAAAGCTCCGAGAATTAAGAGTTACGAGTATACTACTCGTTTCTTTGAAGCTAGACTCCAAAAGGGCCAACCGGTTGGTCCACACCTTCTCGCCATGATCGAGAACGTTGAGAAATTGGAGGAGCTTGGTTGCACGATCGATGAGAAGATCATCATTGATCGAGTACTTCACTCTCTTCATGATGGGTATGCCCTCTTTAGGGCAAACTATTACATGAATGACATGCAGAAAAGTCTGCATGAACTGCATTCTCTCCTCGCATGCATCGGAGTGATCTGAAGTTGAGTGGGAGCACGAAGCAAGATGTTCTCATGATTGGAACAAGAAGGGTAAGGGTAAGGCTCCGGCTAACCTAGCTGTAGGTAAGCAAAAATTCAAGAAGCCAGTGGTTGCTAAGAGTGGGCCTGGTGAGTCTAGCGGTAGCTCGCAAGGCAAGGCAAAAGCTAAGCAGAGCATGGAGTGCCACCATTGCCACAAGTCTGGGCATTGGAGGCGTAACTGTCCCGTGTATGCTGAGGACATAAAATCAGGCCGCGTCGCTCCTGTTGGTATGTCTTCTTTTATTCATATGATTGAGATTAACCATGCAAGTTTCGGAACTTGGGTACTTGATACTGGATGTGGTTCTCATCTGTGCAATCATTTGCAGGGCCTAAAAAGCATCAGAACTCTGGCAAGAGGTGATGTAGACCTGCGAGTGGGGAATGGAGCAAGAGTTGCTGCCGTTTCAGTAGGGACATATGTAATCCAACTCCCAAGTGGATTTGAGTTATTTCTGAATAACTGTTACTATGTACCTAGTTTATCTAAAAACATTATTTCTGTATCCGTTCTTGATAAAGAAGGATTTTCATTTTCAATAAAGAATAATAGCTGTATTTTCTCATTGAACGATATGATTTATGGTAAAGCTGTTTCCATGAACGGAATTTATGTTTTAGATCAAACCACAGAAATCATGCATGTGAGTAACAAGAAAGCAAAGGTTGGTGACAAAGATCAAACGTATTTATGGCATTGCCGTATGGGACACATAAATGAGAAACGCGTGAAAAAGCTCATTGATAATGGGACAATAGCCCCATTTGACTATGAAACTTTTGGCACGTGCGAATCATGTCTTATAGGCAAAATGTCTCGAATTTCCTTCAAAGGTGTTGGAATGCGCTTGGCGACCTATTAGGACTCATACATACTGATGTGTGCGGACCTATGCCAACCCACGCTAGACGCGGCTATAGGTATTTTATCACTTACACGGACGATTTGAGTAGATATGGACATGTCTACTTAATGAAGCATAAAAGTGAGTCCTTTGACAAGTTCAAGGAATTCCAGAATAAGGTTGAGAACCAACTGGATAGAAAGATAAAAGCACTACGTTCGGATCGTGGTGGCGAATATCTTTCAACCGAAGTTTGATCGACACCTGAAAGACCGCGGAATAGTATTACAATCAACTCCAGGAACACCACAACCGAATGGTGTGTCCAACGCAGAATCGAACATTGCTTGATATGGTTCGATCCATGATGAGTCACACGGTTGTACGACTCATTATGGGGCTATGCTCTTTGTCACCGCTCTAATACTTAACCAAGTCCGTCTAAAGCTCAGTAGACAAGACTCCATACGAGTTATGGAAGGAACGGTCCCTAACTTGTCCTTTATTCGGGTTTGGGGTGCGAGGCTTATGTCAAGTGGAGACACGAGGATAAGCTCGACCCGCGATCAGTCAAGACATACTTTATGGTTATCCAAAAAGGAATGTTTGTCATTACTTCTATTCGCCCTACCGAACACCGAGTTTTTGTTGCGGCTAGTGCGACGTTCTTAGAGAAAGAGTTTCTCCAAGCCAAGAGAGGTAATAGAACCTTCGATCCGTCGGAGATTCTGAACCAACAACCGAGCAACCAATGGAGGAACCTTGTTCCTTCTACGCCTGCTGCGGTTAATGTCCCTTTGGAACCCAGGAGGTCGGGTAGACTCTCCATTCCTCCAGATCGATATATCGGTATAGTCGAGGAGAATGGGAGAGACGACGTTTTACTCCTTGAGAGTAACGAACCCGTAACCTATAAAGGTGCCATGACGTGTTCTGACTCAAAGCTTTGGCAAGAAGCCATGCAATCCGAGATGGACTCGATGTACGAGAACCATGTATGGGATCTGGTTGACTTACCTGATAAGGCTAGGTCTCTTCAGTGCAAATGGCTTTACAAGATAAAGCGATCTGTAGAAGGACAACCAGATATATACAAGGCACGACTAGTGGCAAAGGGTTTCACTCAAGTGCAAGGGTTGCACTATGATGAGATCTTTGCACCCGTAGTCATGCTTCGTTCCATTCGGATTCTCTTAGCGATCGCCGCATTTCATGACTATGAAATTTGGCAAATGGATGTAAAAACCGCCTTCTTAAACGGTTATTTGGAGGAGGAGTTGTACATGGTACAACCCGAAGGTTACATTGATCCTGAATATCCTAAGAAAGTTTGCAAGCTTAAGCGTTCCATCTATGGACTTAAGCAAGCTTCACGGAGTTGGAATCATCGCTTCGACCAAGTGATAAAGGAGAATGGATTCACTCGATCGGTCGAGGAACCATGCCTATATATCAAGTCGAGTGGGAGCAAGATTGTCTTCCTAATACTGTACGTCGATGACATACTCTTGATTGGGAATGACATACCTCTCTTAACTTCGGTAAAAGTATGGTTAAAGAACCATTTAGGATGAAAGATCCGGGTGAGGCACGGCGTATTTTGGGGCTCCGTATCTATAGAGATAGATCACGACGGATGCTATCCCTCGATCAGAGTCTTATATAGATAAGATTCTTGAGAGGTTCAGCATGACCAACTCTAAGAAGGGGAACCTTCCAATGATCTCAGGGGTGCACTTGAGTAAAGCTCAAGCACCAAAGACATCGGAAGAGGTCGAGCGCATGAGTAGGATTCCATATGCTTCGGCAATAGGATCGATCATGTATGCCATGATATGCACACGTCCGGACGTGGCATATGCATTGAGTATGACGAGCCGATACCAAGGCAATCCAGGTGAAGCACACTGGATGGCCGTAAAGAACATTCTTAAGTACCTACGGAGGACTAAAGATTGGGTATTGACTTATGGTGGAGACACTGAGCTATGCGCAACCGGTTACGCAGACGCTAGTTTCCAAACGGATCGAGATGACTCGAAATCTCAATCTGGATTCGTTTTTACTCTTAATGGCGCTGCGGTCAGCTGGAAAAGCTCCAAACAAACTGTTATAGCAGATTCAACGACTGAGTCCGAGTACTATGCTGCTTCAGAGGCTGCGAAGGAAGCTATATGGATGCGTCAGTTCTTACAAGGACTAGCTGTAGTTCCTAGTTCGAATGACCCGATCACCATCTATTGCGACAATAGTGGTGCCATCTTCCAAGCAAAGGAGCCTAAGTCCAGCAACAAGTCTCGGCACGTGCAAAGGAAGGCTCACATGATCCGGGATTACGTGGAGCAGAAGGAGATAGTGATTGACAAGATTGCTACGGATGATAACATAGCAGATCCTCTCACTAAGCCGTTGAGACAAGATAAGCATGAAGGGCACGTTAAATCCATGGGAATTAAGCGTGTTCCTGAGTTGTATTAGTTGTTTTGTATGGATTTGACACTTGTATTTCCTAAAACTTCTAATAAAATCATCGTTTTGTTATATATATTGTTTTTCATGAGGGTTGTGCAGACAACGTTGAACACCTCAAAGTGAACTGAATTGCTTTATATTTTGTTTTGGTCCGTGATTACCTACACGAGCTGATAACTCAGGCGATTATTTTGTGACGTCGATTGATGGTGGGTTCAACGAGCCATAAGTCAAACTGTTGACTGATCGATCACAGATGCGGGTTTACTGAAATCGCGCAGGACATATTTGTGACGACAACATGGAGTCCTAAATGTTTCAGAACATTAGGTGCCTGGTCGTGGATAGGACATCCATAGTGTTCCTAGAGTCGATTCTTTTGACTATCGACTGTCTCTTGAGATTAAGGCAGATTTTGGGTGACTTTGGTTTCTTTCTCACGGTACGACCGTAACAGAGGCCAAGCGATTTTCACCGGGTCATTTCATCTTCGCGCTTACATCAGCAGGATTCGAGTTGAGGGAAATATCCAAACTTCTATCGAGTTATAATATTTATTCTCAGGGCCACTCGAGGAGCTGTAACTGAAAATGCATGGCCATGCTCGAATATTGATTCGTTTATCATTTAAGTTACTCTCTAGTCGGGGAAACCACTCTTGATTCTGATCGCTTGTGAACTACGACCTTTGAAAGTACGGACTTTGCAAATTGGTTTACATTGAGTGGGAGAAATTTATTATGGATATGAGAATCGGTTATCGCACCTACACTTGTACGGACAAGTGGGAGATTGTTGGGGTTAGTGTCCTCCACAGTTAGTGCAATAACATAAATAAATCTCTAAAGGTACACAGGGTACATTTTGTATTTAATCAGTTGATTAACGTTTATCGATAACGGTTGGCTTGCTAGATAAGTTTGACGTTATTGTCATACAGATGGCGGTGATCAACTGGTCCCTAAGAGTCACACCTAAAGGATGTGTTTGAGAGATGTGATTATTTGAGAAAATGATCATATCGATGCCTTATTAAATGACTAAAAGGTTAGTCAGTGTTGTGGACTAAAAGGTTAGTCAGGTATGAATAAGAGGTTAGTCAAATGTATTATTTAATAATGATTAAATAATATTAGATGAGAGGAATTAGCTGTAATTCGGAAATTGAATATAAAAGGTTATATTTAATTATTGCGTATAATGTAGGCTAATTAATTTTAATCAGTTATAATTAATTTGTAAATTATAAATATAAGGATATTTATGATTCATTATAATATAAGGATATTATAATTACATTATACATTAAAAGCTAAATAAACTAATTAATAGTTTTGATAAACCTTTAATTAGATTGGGCTTTTAATTTATGAGGTTGAAAAAGTCCAACCCTTTTGACCCTTGGCTTTGGACGTGTATTAGGAGTGTGTGAGAGGGAGTTGTCTTCCTCTCTACTTAACCTAATGACTCTCCAATTTCTCATCTAACCTAATTCATAATTCACTTGCACACAACACAAAAATCTGGAGAAAAAAAAAAGTTCTTCTCTCTTATTTTCTAGCAAATGAAAGGGCATATCTCTCACATATCTTGGGTGTTTCAATTAGGAGATACCATAATTTTGGTATTGATCTTAGGCCAATTCATAAGGATTAAAAGGTTAATTCTTATTCTTTTACTATATTTTGCAATTTCAATTTATGACTATTAATCTTGTAAAAGTTTTCATTATAATCCTGTGTATTTTGAGGTCTATATACGGATATAAACATACAGGTTCAACGAGCCATAAGTCAAACTGTTGACTGATCGATCATAGATGCGGGTTTACTGAAATCGCGCAGAACAATTTTGTGACGACTACATGGAGTCCTAAATGTTTCAGAACATTAGGTGCCGGGTCGTGGATAGGACATCCATAGTGTTCCTAGAGTTGATTCTTTTGACTATCGACTGTCTCTTAAGATTAAAGCAGATTTTGGGTGACTTTGGTTTCTTTCTCACGGTCGACCGTAACAGGAGGCCAAGTAGATTTTCACTGGGTCATTTCATGCTGCGCTTACATCTGCAGGATTCGAGTTGAGGGAAATATCCAAACTTCTATCGAGTTATAATATTTATTCTCAGGGCCACTCGAGGAGCTGTAACTGAAAATGCATGGCCATGCTCGAAAATTGATTCGTTTATCAGTTAAGTTACTCTCTAGTCGGGGAAACCACTCTTGATACTGATCGCTTGTGAACTACGACCTTTGAAAGTACGGACTTTGCAAATTGGTTTACATTGAGTGCGAGAAATTTATTATGGATATGAGAATCGGTTATCGCACCTACACTTGTACGGACAAGTGGGAGATTGTTGGGGTTAGTGTCCTCCACAGTTAGTGCAATAACATAAATAAATCTCTAAAGGTACACAGGGTACATTTAGTATTTAATCAGTTGATTAACGTTTATCGATAACGGTTGGCTTGCTAGATAAGTTTGACGTTATTGTCATACAGATGGCGGTGATCAACTGGTCCCTAAGAGTCACACCTAAAGGATGTGTTTGAGAAATATGATTATTTGAGAAAATGATCATATTGATGCCTTACTTAATGACTAAACAGTTAGTCAGTGTTGTTGACTAAAAGGTTAGTCCAATATGACTAAGAGGTTAGTCAAATGTGATAATGAATGTTATTTAATAATGATTAAATAATATTATATGAGAGGAATTAGCTGTAATTCGGAAATTGAATATAAAAGGTTATGTTTAATTATTACGTATAATGTAGGCTAATTTATTTTAATCAGTTATAATTAATTAGCAAATTATAAATATACGGATATTTATGATTAATTATAATATATGGATATTATAATTACATTATATATTAAAAGCTAAATAAAACTAATTAAATGGGTTAAACTTTTAACTAGTTTTGGGCTTGAAATTGAGAAGTGTAAAAGTCCACTTCCTTGCCCTTTTGGACGTGTGATAGGGTATGTGGGAGGAGGAGATTTCTTCCTCTCTACTTAACCTAATCACAATATAACTCTCATCTTAACCTAATTCATAATCAGACTTGCACACAACACAAAAATCCTCAAGAAAAGAAAAGCTGTTTTCTCTCTAAAATTTCTAGCAAATTCAAGGGCATATTTCAACACATCTTGGGTGAGATAATTAGGAGATACCATATTATTGGTATTGTTCTTAGGCCATATACTTAAGGATTAAAAGGTTAATTCTTAATCTATTTAGTATATTATGCAATTTCAATTTATGACCGTAAATCTTGTAAAGTTTTTCATTATAATCCTGTGATTTTAAAGGTCTATATACCGATATAAACCTACAAACTCTTCTCGACAGGTGAATATCGAGTTTCGTAATCGAGGAACTTCTTGCTTATGTAGTAGATGGCGTGTTCTTCGCCATTGACTCCTTGCGCGAGCATAGCTCCCTTGGCGGTTGGGGTTGTTGTAAGGTATAACGACAGTGGCAAATCCTTTTGGGGTGGTCGTAGAACCGGCGGGCTGGACAGTAGTTCCTTAACCTTGTCAAATGCCTTTTGACATTTTTCATCCCATTCGACGTGGTCGGTTTTCTTGAGCGTCTTGAAAACTGGTTCACATATCATGGTAAGCTTGCTGATGAAACGGGAGATGTATTGAATTTGTCCTAGGAAACTTCGGATTTCGTCGAGATTCTTAGGGGGTTGCATTTCGAGGATTGCTTTGACTCTCAAGGGGTAGACCTCGATGCCTCTCTGGCTTACTACGTGTCCTAGTAGTTTGCCGGATTTCACTCCAAAGGTACACTTTTGGGGATTGAGACGCATTTTGTATTGCCGTAGGCGTGTAAAGAACTTGCGGAGGTTAGTGATACGACCACTTCTCTCCTTTGACTTCACGATCATGTCGTCGACGTAAACTTCGACTTCCTTGTGCATCATGTCATGTAAAAGGGTTGTGGCGGTGCGTTGGTATGTTGCACCGGCATTGATGAGGCCAAAAGGCATGACCATGTAGCAGTATGTGCCCCACAGTGTACTGAATTCCGTCTTTGCCATGTCTTCGCAGGCCATTTTGATTTGGTTATAACCTGCGTAGCCGTCCGTGAAGGATACGAGGGCGTGGTCGGCGGTATTGTCGACTAGGACGTTGAAGGTACCGGGAAGGTGAAAAATCGCTAGTCCCTATCGACGCCCTGCGCGCGCCCGCCCTCGCCCTGTGTGGGGGCACCGGGACGGAATGCGCCTCGCAGGAAAAAGTGCGAAGTTTTGAGAAAAATGGGGGAGATCATTGCATGAATTTGTGACCAAAAAGAAAAGTAGAAAATCCTTTTTGAAAGTGTATTTTCGGAGTCGCCACCAAATATTAAAGGAATTTGGAACCTATTCAACGCGTCTTGAAATACAAGACACGAGTGTCTCAGATTTCAAGATGCGTCGATATCTATCAATCTGAGGTTTGAAACCAGAGAAGGGATTCGGAGTGAGGTTACTTTTCAAAAGCTTTGACAAAAATGTGTTTTTGAAAACTGAAATCAAAAAGCCTACGTAAAAGTAGTCTCTACTAATTTGAAAACATTTAGTTAATTTCGATATTTGGGCTAAAATGACGCTACGTACAAGTGCGAATATATATGACTCTATAAGAATGCATAAATAATGTAAATAGTCGAAATAATGACTTTAGTATAGGAAATATACGTTAAATAATAATTTATTGACTAAATTATTACCATAGACGTTATTTTCCGATCTCGTATTTGACTATTTAAGAATTTGTGAAAAACCCTCAGTTTTGACATGCTAAAAAGACTCTACGAAACGGTACAATTTAGTGTTGGATCCGTGATTCTAGTCGTTATTTAATGCATGAATGAGGACTTGCATAATTATAAAAGTGACGTCGGTTTGCTTTAGTGATAATGAGTCGTTATTTATGCGATATTGGCGGGGTTTAGACGGATTATGAATCCGAATTACTACAACCGTATTACGAATACGGCTTCGCTAATGCCAATATCGGGTTGGGGTTAATGTAACCCCTTTGTCCGAGTCTCAAAACGTCCCAGAGCGTAGGTAAAATGTTTACCTTTCGAAAGTGGAAAGACGGTATTTTTGAGTGGATTTTGTGAGTATTTTTGTGTTTTGTAAAACCGATGTGTGTTTTTGGTATTGAGGTAAGGGTGGGTATTTATAGAGTTTGGCTGGTTTATGCGTAGACAAGAATTTAATCGCCTGTGAACAGGCGAATTTAATTTCATCTGGGCTGTATTTTGTAGGAAAAACAAAAAAGGCTGCACACCAAAACAAAAACTTAATCGCCTGTTGACAGGCGTTTAAGTTTTTAATCGCCTGTCAACTGGCGATTTGTATTTTGTTTTGGTGTGCTGTTTTAGCCGCCTTTTAGTTTTGGGACGTTTGATTAAGTAATGATTATGTTTTGTTGTTTACTTATGGGTTAAGTATTTGTTCAGTTTTGGTCCGAATTTCGGTTTTCGTGTTTCGGTTTTTGTCGTGTTTTTCGATTTTGGCTTAAAATAAAATAATATTAGGTTATATTATTTTATGGTATCGTGGAGTCTTGTTTTGTGAAAATGTGACACGGGACGCACTTTGGCCCGTTTTGAGTGTTGGGTTTTGGGTCGTTTTTGTAAGTTTGGGCCGTTTTGTAGCTAGTTGGGCTGTTTTTGTGGCTTGGCTTAATAAGACGTTCCTGTATCGTGCTCGTGTTGTGCTTATAATGACTAAGAGTGACATTCATTTTTATGATTATGCAAGTCCAAATTAATACGCTAAAAATGACTAATATGTTTTAGACACTTTTGTACCGTTTTGACTCTTTTAAAAGCATGCACGAAAGTCCTTTTCATCATCGGGTTTGTTTTTGGGGGGGGGTACGGATACGGGTATCTACAGAGCCCCCAGTTTGACTGAGCTTGGACAAAGCGTTAGTCAAACTTTAAGATAGTATCCGGACCATTACAGTCTCGATACTACCTGGCGGCGCTAAGTATGTGTCTTATGGGAGAGACGAGGACTTAGCGTCGGGAAATGCGGGGAGGGACGACATGTTTTTAAGGACACGACGGTCCTACATGTTTAGGGGCATGTCGGCCTGCATGTGGCCTGAGTACTCCCAGCTGGCGCCTTGTTTGTGTCGCTTATGCCGGCTTGCGCTCTGGGCGTGCTTTGCTTGCGCTCGCTTGCGCTCGCTTGCGCCGCTTGCGCTCGGGCGTGCTTTGCTTGCGCCGGCTTGCGCGCTGCGCCGCTTGCGCACGGGTCGTGCTTTGCTTGCGCTTCTGGCTTGCGCTCTTGGCTGTGCTTTGCTTGCGCCGGCTTGCGCTTACGCTTTGCTTGCGCGGCTTCTTGCGATGCGGACGTCTCGTAAAGGAGGTTACGTGTTTCTGTGCTTGGTTTATAAGAGTGGTTTAGGCTTTTGTGAACGTCTCTTAAAGGAGGTTACGCGCTTTTAGCTTTTCTCATAAAAAGTTAGGTTTTTATGGACGTCTCGTGAGGAGGTTACGTGTTTTTCTCATAAAAGGTTAGGTTTTTATGAACGTCTCGTGAGGAGGCTACGTGTTTTTCTCATAAAAGGTTAGGTTTTTATGAACGTCTCGTGAGGAGGTTACGTGTTTTTCTCATAAAAGGTTAGGTTTTTATGAACGTCTCGTGCGGAGGTTACGCGTTTTTGTATTTTAACGTCTCGTGAGGAGGCTACGTGTTTTTCTCATAAAAGGTTAGGTTTTTATGAACGTCTCGTGAGGAGGCTACGTGTTTTTCTCATAAAAGGTTAGGTTTTCATGAACGTCTCGTGAGGAGGTTACGCGTTTCTGTATTTTAACGTCTCGTGAGGAGGCTACGTGTTTTTGGTTTCTCATAAAAAGGGCTAGGTTTTTATGAACGTCTCGTGAGGAGGCTACGTGTTTTTCTCATAAAAGGTTAGGTTTTTATGAACGTCTCGTGAGGAGGTTACGCGTTTCTGTATTTTAACGTCTCGTGAGGAGGCTACGTGTTTTTGGTTTCTCATAAAAAGGGCTAGGTTTTTATGAACGTCTCTTAAGGAGGCTACGTGTTTTTCTGTTGGGTTGAAAATGTCGGTTTGATTCGAGTTTAGCTCTCGTCCTTGCTTGAAAACGTTAGCCATGGTTGGTATTGTGCTTGCATTGCTTGTCTTGCTGTCGTTGTGTGAAAACCCGGCTTGTGGTCTCGATTTTCGTGCGTTTTGACTAGAAGGGCATTTTGGTCATTTTTGAAAACGTCTCGAAAATGGCTCAAAACTTCAGTGTAGCTTACCCATTAGTAGTATAACGTGTTGGTGAGTTCGGTTTGTTGAAATTCGTGCGAAAAACGGTTCGTTTGGGGTGAAACCGTATGAAAGGGGGTTAAGTCGGGGCTTGTGCTCTGTTTTTGTAGCGTAAGGCGATCCCGAGTGGCTTGGTTATTTTGAAAATGTTGTAGTATGCTTGTGTGCGAAAAATGGCTCGAAAAAACGCCATTTTCGTGCGTTTTGGCATAGGGGTCAGTTTTTGGTTCGAAATTTTCGGTTCCGAAACTTGCCGAATTCTCTGTATTGCATTGTTATGGCTAGTATGGTACATATTTGGCTTTGTTTTGTAGGAAAGGTGTTGTTTGGAGGTGTTTTGGAGCCTTTTTTGTAGTTTAGGCTAAGTTTACAAAAACCGTTTTTCCTTGCTTTTCGTGTTCCGTGCAAGTAATGTATTGGACTGTATGTTGTCTGTGTTGGCTAGAGGGCTGTTTTGTGGGAAGTGGGGGCTTTTTGGTTGAGTTATGGTCAAGAAAAAGCCGTTTTTGTAGTTGGTAAGCGTTTTGTAAAGGCTATTCAGTTGAGGCGTTCGGGACATCGCTTTCGCATGAAATTTTTTGCACGTGCTTACTGTGATTTATGGGTTGGGTTTGTCTCAAAAAATATGGGTTTCCGGCTTTCTGTAGCGTTTTTCCCTTTTCTGCTATTTTTAGGTTAAAAAGGCTTGTCTTCTGTTATTTTGGCTAGTTCTCTGTTGCTTTTGCACGTGCTTGCTCTTGACTTGACTGATAGGACGTATATGTCGTATACGTCTCTTGGAATTTGATTTCCTGTGCTTCTGCTCCGTTTTGGCCTTATCTGTAGATAATGTAGGCCTTGCTGCTTGCTTTCCGTTGTTTTTGTTTGCTTCTGCTTTCTTGAGTGACTTGCTGTTGCCGTCGTCTGAGCGTGCCCTTGAATCTTGTGCAGGTGATCCTAGGCCTTCAGTACCTACTTCCAGTGACATGGATCGGGTCTTGGCTGGCGTTGACTTTACCGTTCTGAGGGACGAGCATACTCCTACTTCGGGTATGCCTGCGCCCTTGGAGGTTTCTGAAGGTCCGTCTCAGTCGGACTTGCTGAGAGCTTTTCCTCAGACGCCTGGAGCTTCTACGACGCCAGGGAGTGAGTTTCAGGCCGCCGTTGCGGAGTCTCCTGCCTTTTCTGCTAGTGGTGCTAGTGTTGTCAGTGCGTCGTCTGGGCCTTCTGCGAGTGGCCTGGGACGTGGTGCTGTTCCTGGTGGTCTTGAGCCGTCAGTTAGTGGTGTGGGTCGTGACGTTGCTGACGAGTCGCCTGCTTTTTCAGCTAATGTGGTACGTGAGGAGACCGTCGTTGAGCGAACGCGGTCTTCTGGTGATGCTAGCGGTAGTGGAGGTGCTGCTGGGTCGTCGAGGTCCCCTGTTGGTGGCCGAGGCCAGGCTCAGGGTGTCGTCTCAGAGTCTTTGCAGGGGCGTGGACGTGGCGCTGCTGTGGAGACGTCTGAGGCTCCTGGGAGAGGCCGTGGTGGAGGTCGGAGCGTAGCTGCAGGGTCTTCGCAGTGGCGTGGCCGTGGCGGTGCTGGAGGGATGCCTGTGGCTCCGAGAGGGGGTCGAGGCCGAGGTAGTGGTGCTGCGGCAGGGGCTTCGCAGGACGGCTACGCAGCAGTTGCCGTGAGGTGCTGCGCGCTCGGAGGGGGCCAGGTTAGAGGTCGCGGTCGTGGTCGGAGGAACCCGAGGAAGAAGCGCAAGGTGGATGAGGCTTCTGGTGAGGGCAGCAGTAGGCCACGACGTCGAGCTCGTCTTTGCGCCGAGGGTGGCGGCGGACGCAGGCCGAGGTCGCCGGTGTTTTGAGGAGGTTGGAGCGGGGAGACCACAGAGGTCACGCGAGGCGTGGTCGTGCTCGGGTCCGGAGCCGTTCTGAGGATCCTCCCGAAGCCTGAGTCGGAGGGGTCTTGAGTGACGAGGATGAGGATCTTGACGAGACCGCGCAGAGGCCATCGCCGAGGCCGAGATTGCCGAGGCCGCTGCCGCCAGCCGCCGCCGACGCCGCCAGTTGGCCGGGCCGACGCCGCCAGTTGCCGCTTTGCCGCGGGCCGCTTATGGCGAGTCGGGGTCAGGTTCAGGGCCAGGTTCAGGATGAGGTTGAGGCTGAGGGCCATGCGGAGGCTGAGGCAGAGGCTGAGGCTGAGGCTGAGGCCGAGGGTGAGGCTGAGGCAGAGGCCGAGGGTCCGGCCCAGGATGCAAGTGCGGCTGCTCTTGAGGCCGCAACGGAGGTTTTCATGGGGATGGTTGATGAGTTGGGCGAGAGGCCTAACTATCCTCACGGTCCTCGTTTGTGGTCGCAGGTGGCCATTGACTGGGATGGCGTGTGTAACAACCTGGTTTTTAGTCGACTTTAATTATTAAGGCGGAAATTAATTAAGTCTTAAACCAGAGTCATTAATTATACATAAACCCAAAATGTTACATCCTCGTTCGAGAGTTGAATAATACAACTCTAAATACGGTAGTTAAAAGAGTAGCGTTATATATTACATATCTCTCGGAAAACAATAAAAGTAAAGCATAAAAGCGTCTCGTGGCCCCATCCAAAATCCAGCTCCTGGTCCACGAACGTCCTGCACAATAAACTATGGGGGGATGCCCGCTGAGCGGACAGTGACTAGCTATGCTCATACTTACCCTCGGTTTCAGTTACTTTGGTTTAATATTATCCCTTTATAAACATAACATTATGATAAAAACATAAACATGCTTAATACACATAGCATATAAAGACATATAAGTCATGCTAAGCATGCGGTTTAAAGCGATAAATCATATAAGCATGATATTCAATTATGAAGGCAATTAACATATAATAGCATAGCAATAGTATCACAATAATTCAATAGTATTACAAGGCGATATCGGATCGCAAACAAACATAAAGATTATATCATTCTCATCATGCAGATTCGATTCAATTCAGAAAGTTGTGGTCTTTAGTTTTCGAAGATGGTACACACTCATTCTCATTTAATCAAACAACACACAACACATACTGCTTACGAGCCTGACCACTGAGTAGGCCTTTGTACTCTGATCGATTGCATCTCACTTCCATAGTGCAGAGACTTACTCGACTCGTAAACCACGCCGAATACTATAATACTTGCATCTCATCCTCTAGTGTTCGAAATGATTCGAACTTCAGATACAATCTCGTCAAGTGATCTTTACATGTAGCAAGAACGAATGCTAGTGTCGCGCCCACTAAGAACGAAACACCGCAAGGAGACCACCGCTATAATCGCCCAAATCGGCACGGATGCCCTGTTAACTTTAGCGAAATAGGGGAATAAAACCCTAGTCTAGTACATGTACACTAGTATCCAATTTAAGAATGGGCTATGCTAATCATAGAGCACCTTAACTCAGGATAAAACGACTATTTCCTAAAGCCTGAGACAAAAGCCTTGGCATATTCAATTATCTTGTCCCAAGAATGGCGACCGCCACAAGACTATCTTAACCCCACTTCACTCACGATTGACGTTCCCTTATCTGAGGCCCAAGCTTGACCTTTTATTTAAACATACTCATGATTTATTATTTATTTGATATTACATATCACATATTACTAGACTCTCCTAGTCTCAGCGTCAAACGTTTAAGTATTTGTAGGTTTCATATGATCACATAACACGTTCGTTTATTATTTGAAGTGTTGTTAATTATTAACGTTTTCAAGTTTCTAAATTGAAACGTTTATTAGTATGTCCAATTTTATTTATGTGTTTTTCAAACACTTTAGGTCATTTACTTCTTCATTTTAAATTTTCTATACTTAGTAAAATTTTCAATTATTTTCAGTATTTCACTATTCACTTTTCACTATTCATAAATCACTATTCACTTGACACTATTCATTGGTCACTATTCATCGTATTTTATACGTATTTTTATACGTATCCGTATTTTTATACTTCGTATTCTATACGTATTTTTATACTTATACGTATTCCTATACTTGTACGTATTTTTATATTTATACGTATTTTTATACTTAAGATATTTTAAGTATAATACTAAACTTGTTTTTATTTTCTAAGTACAAATTTCTAGTTTCAAAGTCGTTAGGTTCGTTTTGTACTTAGGCGATTTTTGAAAATATTTTAAAGTCTAGTTTTAAAAATGTTAGGTTCGGTTTGTATTTAGTCATTTATGAAAATATTCTAAAATTCTAGTTTTAAAAACGTTAAGTTCATTTTATAAAAGGTGATCAGTGATATTTATTTTAAAACGAGACTCGGTTAAATTTAGTCGTCTATTAATTTAAGTTAGTGATAGTATCGTGGATGATTCATTTATAGTCCGTATGTCCAAAATCAACAGTCCAAATAGCAAAGGCAGTAACACACGATTTAGTTCATTTTTATAACGGTTACATAATTTTATCGGTTTATAACATTTCATTTATAACTAAAACGATTTATACTAAAATTCAATTCTAATTACTATTTAACTTTAGTGACTTAGTGATAATTTCATTTTGGTCAAATTTAGTCAATTTAAAATGCATATGTCGTGTGACTTAATATATATATCAAAATTGATTCATTTCTTTTAATTTCTTAAATCTAACTTATTAGCTAATAATTAAATTATATTAACAATAAACTAAAAAGTGATAAAACAAATTTTAACCCTAAAATAGTGATGATGCCGTGGCTAAGGTGGTTAGAGTCTTAAAATTTCATTTTTCGATTTTATCGGTTTTTAACTTAAAGTCTTTATATTTTAATTATTCTAATTATACTAAAATGATTTAAACTAAAATGAAATTTACTAAACTTTTCATTTATATTTATGAATAGTGTTTTTCAACACTTTAATTTTCTAACTTTTTAATCTAAATGATTTATAATGTTTTAAGTTGATTTAATATATAGTAATAACAATACCTAAAACAACAACTAAACATAAACACAAAATAATAACAAACATAAATTAAAACAAGATCAAAATGAGCATAAATGATGAACATAACATGAAGATGATAAGAACACACATGAAGAACTCAAGAACAACTCAAGAACACCATTTTCGATTTTGATAATTTATAATTTGTTTTCCTAATTTAGTTTTTTTTTCATAGGAACATTCATTTTATACTAACTTAACACTACATATAATTTACAAAAATTAAAAGTGAAAATATGTTAAAATAAAAGGGAAATGCCGAGTATATGTTCATGTATGTATATATTTTCATTTTCGATTTTAATCACTTTAAACTCATTTTTAATATTTCACATAATTTTTATATGATAATACTACTATACTAAAACATAACTAAACATAAAAATCATATGAACATAAATTAAAAATGCTCAAAAATGAATTAAATTAAACATGTGAATATTTACTACAATAATCTATTTAACATATTATTTAGTTATTATCATTTTATTATATTTCACATAACCTACTAACACACACAAGTCATGTTTAACATATTTTAGCACAAAGATCATACTCATAAAATTATAATAACAAAACAAATTAATTTACTAAAAAGATAATACAAGACATAGTTAGTCACCTTAATTAGGATGTTAATCGTCGGGGATCTAAAATAAATTTTAGATCGGATTTTTCTTCACCCAAAATACCCAAGAAGTTAGCTCCTAATATACCCACTAATTACTTAGAACTATTATGATTTATTAGAAATATTATTAAGGTTTTAATTTAGGAGGTTTTAGGAAATAATGGAAGAAAAATAAAAGGGAGAAAATGAGAGCATGTACACGTCCAAAATGAGAGCAAGCAAGTGATTTTGCTCTTTGCAAATAATGAGGATAAGTTAGAGTAAAAGTTAGGTTAAATGAATTTGGATTAAAGTTAGATTTAATTAGAAAATATAATGTTTTATTTAATTAAATTATGCATCATCAACATCATCATCAACTAATAAGTCCACATTACTATTTGGTAAGAAAATGTCCCCTTGATATTTTAAAAAGTTTTTACGAAATAAATCGGGTTTAAAAAGTCGGGCGTTAAAAGCGATAAAAGTTAAAGGTTGCGCGTTTGACAATTTTTCGAAATATTTCTACTTTTGAATTCTAAAACTAAAATATTTTATTTACTACTTTAGAAAAATTTTAAAAGTGACGGAAATGAAAATAATAATATTAAAGTAGTAGTATTATATTTTATAAGTATTATTATTAAGTATAATCTTTAAATAAAAAGAAAATAAAAGTGATGATGATAAATATAATGTGTAAGACTTGTGTAAGAAAAGAAAAAATGGAAGAGGATAAAATTTGGTCAAGTTTGACCAAGTAGGTCGACCAACTCAAAGAAAATCGGCTCGATATTCGTTTTGCAATTTTCGATTTCTTGTGAAAAGTTTCAAAATAAAGGATATGATCTTAAAATAGTGTTTTGAAATAAAATCAGGAATAAAAATGAAACTAGTTTTCAAAAGATACTAAAAATAAAAATCGGATCTTAATCCTCAAAATTTTGAATAAAACTTTCCTAGGTCGAAATATTTATTTTTTTCGTTGAATGTTATAGATTTAAAGAATTATATTCAAACGTCAAAAAGTTAATCAATTTAAATTGGGTATGTCTTCAAATATCGACAATTTTCAAAAGTGTTAGTTTAATAGAAAAGGAATAGTAATTAGTTATTATATAATATGATTTATAAAAAAAAATAAAAATAAAAAGACCAAAATGATTAATAATTTTGATGTTAAGTTTACTTTACAAAAATAAGAAGAAAAAGTGGAAGATGATAAGATTGTTTGATTTTTGATTTGCGTGTTTGAAATTGTTGACCCGAATTTCAGAGACGGGAAAAGTATAAGTGTTCATTTTTATAAAAATTTGAAATGTGTTTCTTTTTCAATTCTAAACATAATAGAACAAACTTTATTTTTCAAAATTTTAAATTTGTACTTAGGAAAATTTATTATTATTTGGCGAAAAAAATTCAGACGCATTTTTATTATAAGGAAAAGGATGAATTTAATTTGAGGAATTAAATTCTTTTATAATATTGTGTTAAAATAACACGGGGTGTTACAAACCTACCCCCTTAAGAAAAGTTTCGTCCCGAAACTTGGATAGAGTGGACAACTACTTGCAGTTAGGCAATGCAGTTAGAGAGAATATCAAGATCTTGCAAGTTTCGATAATGATATTTTATTTTGGTGGAATAAGACTTTTCAAAAAGTTTGAATTTTTGAATTATTATCAAGATGTTAGATAGGGTGGAAAGGTTGAAAGATATAATCGTTTTATAATTACCAATGGGACATTTTGAATTAATACAGAAATGTTGCTAGTTTGCTATTTTCCAAAATCGACTTCAAAGAGATTTTCAAAAAGGTGGGGCCTAGAAGTTTTCTACGGAATTAATTTAAATTAAGATTATAAGGGTTTTAAAATAAAACAAATTATAATTTTATTTGAAATTTAAATATATAATTTAAAGTTTGTTGAAATAATGATTTCAAATAATTTTAATCAATGATTTTAAACTATAATATTTTGTCCTACCCCCTTAAGAAAATTTTAAACATATTTATACGAAGTTAATAGAAAAGATTAAAATTCACTTTAAAGGTTTAAGATTTAGAAAAGGTATTGGTAATTTCAAAAATTTGAAAATAATCAAGTTTGATAGTAAAAGAGGTAAATAATATCTGTTTTAGGACAAGATAATTTCAAGGATATTTAAATTACGAAATAAAATTTTAAGAAATAATTGAATAAGTTTAAAATTTTGAACATAATTAAATTCGATAGTATATTAGGTACAGAACTTAAAACAAAATAATTGCAAAGATATTTAAATTTTGAACACAAAATTTTAAGAAGTAAAGGAATAAGTTTCAAAGATATTTTAAAGGTAAAAATGAATATTAATTAGGAATTATAAAATTTTCGAAGATCTTTAAATTTTGAAAGAGAAAATAAGTTTAGGAGAATGAAAAGTTATAAAATTCGAAGGTTTTCAGAGTAAATTAAAAGGAATTTACGAAATTGAAAAGCAAAAATGAAATCATTTTGCGAGATTTAGGAATAGGAATAAGAGTTCATTTGAGAAGTAGTTATAAGGAATTATAAATTAGAAAATTAGGGAGTTAGAAGGAAAAGGTTGGAGAGGTAAAAAAATGTTTTAAAGAGAGCGAAGTAAAGTCCTAGTTAAAATAGACGATTAGATGAAGTTGTAGAAATCTTCTCCGCTACAGAAATCTTCGAGATCTTGAACGTCTTATTAGCGGTAAGGTTCTTGATGCGTCCATTTACCGCGCTTGAGGTCTTGTCGTCTTGTACTCGATTAATGGCTTCGTCCTTCGAGAATTATATTTATTACTTAGATTTTATATCCGATGATAGTTGTTAGTTTTAGTTAGTCACATCAGCAAGTAGCAAGCATACGATAGTTAGTATATTTTATTTTGAGGGAAGTAGTTCGTTATTTAAAAGTCCTTAGTCTATGGTCGGTCCCTAAGGTTTCTACCCATCCTCACACTTTAAAGCGATTTAAGTTATTATTTAAGTGATCTAATAAAAGAAAAATCTAATTTATTATTTGATCCTAGTAGTCTATGCCTGACATACGATATGAATGTCTGGCCCAGGTGTCTCTCGTTAGGTAAGCATAAATCGCATTAGGCCATTTATGTTACGGTCACGAGTCAGCTCTGATACCAACTGTAACAACCTGGTTTTTAGTCGACTTTAATTACTAAGGCGGAAATTAATTAAGTCTTAAACCAGAGTCATTAATTATACGTAAACCCAAAATGTTACATCCTCGTTCGAGAGTTGAATAATACAACTCTAAATACGGTAGTTAAAAGAGTAGCGTTATATATTACATATCTCTCGGAAAACAATAAAAGTAAAGCATAAAAGCGCCTCGTGGCCCCATCCAAAATCCAGCTCCTGGTCCACGAACGTCCTGCACAATAAACTATGGGGGGATGCCCGCTGAGCGGACAGTGACTAGCTATGCTCATACTTACCCTCGGTTTCAATTACTTTGGTTTAATATTATCGCTTTATAAACATAACATTATGATAAAAACATAAACATGCTTAATACACATAGCATATAAAGACATATAAGTCATGCTAAGCATGCGGTTTAAAGCGATAAATCATATAAGCATGATATTCAATTATGAAGGCAATTAACATATAATAGCATAGCAATAGTATCACAATAATTCAATAGTATTACAAGGCGATATCGGATCGCAAACAAACATAAAGATTATATCATTCTCATCATGCAGACTCGATTCAATTCAGAAAGTTGTGGTCTTTAGTTTTCGAAGATGGTACACACTCATTCTCATTTAATCAAACAACACACAACACATACCGCTACGAGCACGACCACCGAGTAGGCCTTTGTACTGATCGATTGCATCTCACTTCCATAGTGCAGAGACTTACTGGACTCCTAAACCACGCCAAATACTTTAATACTTGCATCTCATCCTCTAGTGTTCGAAATGATTCGAACTTCAGATACAATCTCGTCAAGTGATCTTTACATGTGGCAAGAACGAATGCTAGTGTCGCGCCCACTAAGAACGAAACACCGCAAGGAGACCACCGCTATAATCGCCCAAATCGGCACGGATGCCCTGTTAACTTTAGCGAAATAGGGGAATAAAACCCTAGTCTAGTACATGTACACTAGTATCCAATTTAAGAATGGGCTATGCTAATCATAGAGCACCTTAACTCAGGATAAAACGACTATTTCCTAAAGCCTGAGACAAAAGCCTTGGCATATTCAATTATCTTGTCCGGCAATGGCGACCGCCACAAGACTATCTTAACCCCACTTCACTCACGATTGACGTTCCCTTATCTGAGGCCCAAGCTTGACCTTTTATTTAAACATACTCATGATTTATTATTTATTTGATATTACATATCACATATTACTAGACTCTCCTAGTCTCAGCGTCAAACGTTTAAGTATTTGTAGGTTTCATATGATCACATAACACGTTCGTTTATTATTTGAAGTGTTGTTAATTATTAACGTTTTCAAGTTTCTAAATCAAACGCGTTTATTAGTATGTCCAATTTTATTTATGTGTTTTTCAAACACTTTAGGTCATTTACTTCTTCATTTTAAATTTTCTATACTTAGTAAAATTTTCAATTATTTTCAGTATTTCACTATTCACTTTTCACTATTCATAAATCACTATTCACTTGACACTATTCATTGGTCACTATTCATCGTATTTTATACGTATTTTTATACGTATCCGTATTTTTATACTTAAGTATTCTATACGTATTTTTATACTTATACGTATTCCTATACTTGTACGTATTTTTATATTTATACGTATTTTTATACTTAAGATATTTTAAGTATAATACTAAACTTGTTTTTATTTTCTAAGTACAAATTTCTAGTTTCAAAGTCGTTAGGTTCGTTTTGTACTTAGGCGATTTTTGAAAATATTTTAAAGTCTAGTTTTAAAAATGTTAGGTTCGGTTTGTATTTAGTCATTTATGAAAATATTCTAAAATTCTAGTTTTAAAAACGTTAAGTTCATTTTATAAAAGGTGATCAGTGATATTTATTTTAAAACGAGACTCGGTTAAATTTAGTCGTCTATTAATTTAAGTTAGTGATAGTATCGTGGATGATTCATTTATAGTCCGTATGTCCAAAATCAACAGTCCAAATAGCAAAGGCAGTAACACACGATTTAGTTCATTTTTATAACGGTTACATAATTTTATCGGTTTATAACATTTCATTTATAACTAAAACGATTTATACTAAAATTCAATCCTAATTACTATTTAACTTTAGTGACTTAGTGATAATTTCATTTTGGTCAAATTTAGTCAATTTAAAATGCATATGTCATGTGACTTAATATATATATCAAAATTGATTCATTTCTTTTAATTTCTTAAATCTAACTTATTAGCTAATAATTAAATTATATTAACAATAAACTAAAAAGTGATAAAACAAATTTTAACCCTAAAATAGTGATGATGCCGTGGCTAAGGTGGTTAGAGTCCTAAAATTTCATTTTTCGATTTTATCGGTTTTTAACTTAAAGTCTTTATATTTTAATTATTCTAATTATACTAAAATGATTTAAACTAAAATGAAATTTACTAAACTTTTCATTTATATTTATGAATAGTGTTTTTCAACACTTTAATTTTCTAACTTTTTAATCTAAATGATTTATAATGTTTTAAGTTGATTTAATATATAGTAATAACAATACCTAAAACAACAACTAAACATAAACACAAAATAATAACAAACATAAATTAAAACAAGATCAAAATGAGCATAAATGATGAACATAACATGAAGATGATAAGAACACACATGAAGAACTCAAGAACAACTCAAGAACACCATTTTCGATTTTGATAATTTATAATTTGTTTTCCTAATTTAGTTTTTTTTTCATAGGAACATTCACTTTATACTAACTTAACACTACATATAATTTACAAAAATTAAAAGTGAAAATATGTTAAAATAAAAGGGAAATGCCGAGTATATGTTCATGTATGTATATATTTTCATTTTCGATTTTAATCACTTTAAACTTATTTTTAATATTTCACATAATTTTTATATGATAATACTACTATACTAAAACATAACTAAACATAAAAATCATATGAACATAAATTAAAAATGCTCAAAAATGAATTAAACTAAACATGTGAATATTTACTACAATAATCTATTTAACATATTATTTAGTTATTATCATTTTATTATATTTCACATAACCTACTAACACACACAAGTCATGTTTAACATATTTTAGCACAAAGATCATACTCATAAAATTATAATAACAAAACAAATTAATTTACTAAAAAGATAATACAAGACATAGTTAGTCACCTTAATTAGGATGTTAATCGTCGGGGATCTAAAATAAAATTTAGTTCGGATTTTTCTTCACCCAAAATACCCAAGAAGTTAGCTCCTAATATACCCACTAATTACTTAGAACTATTATGATTTATTAGAAATATTATTAAGGTTTTAATTTAGGAGGTTTTAGGAAATAATGGAAGAAAAATAAAAGGGAGAAAATGAGAGCATGTACACGTCCAAAATGAGAGCAAGCAAGTGATTTTGCTCTTTGCAAATAATGAGGATAAGTTAGAGTAAAAGTTAGGTTAAATGAATTTGGATTAAAGTTAGATTTAATTAGAAAATATAATGTTTTATTTAATTAAATTATGCATCATCAACATCATCATCAACTAATAAGTCCACATTACTATTTGGTAAGAAAATGTCCCCTTGATATTTTAAAAAGTTTTTACGAAATAAATCGGGTTTAGAAAGCTCAAGCGTTAAAAGCGATAAAAGTTAAAGGTTGCGCGTTTGACAATTTTTCGAAATATTTCTACTTTTGAATTCTAAAACTAAAATATTTTATTTACTACTTTAGAAAAATTTTAAAAGTGACGGAAATGAAAATAATAATATTAAAGTAGTAGTATTATATTTTATAAGTATTATTATTAAGTATAATCTTTAAATAAAAAGAAAATAAAAGTGATGATGATAAATATAATGTGTAAGACTTGTGTAAGAAAAGAAAAAATGGAAGAGGATAAAATTTGGTCAAGTTTGACCAAGTAGGTCGACCAACTCAAAGAAAATCGGCTCGATTTTCGTTTTTGCAATTTTCGATTTGCGCGCACGCGAAAAGTTTCAAAATAAAGGATATGATCTTAAAATAGTGTTTTGAAATAAAATCAGGAATAAAAATGAAACTAGTTTTCAAAAGATACTAAAAATAAAAATCGGATCTTAATCCTCAAAATTTTGAATAAAACTTTCCTAGGTCGAAATATTTATTTTTTTCGTTGAATGTTATAGATTTAAAGAATTATATTCAAACGTCAAAAAGTTAATCAATTTAAATTGGGTATGTCTTCAAATATCGACAATTTTCAAAAGTGTTAGTTTAATAGAAAAGGAATAGTAATTAGTTATTATATAATATGATTTATAAAAAAAAATAAAAATAAAAAGATCAAAATGATTAATAATTTTGATGTTAAGTTTACTTTACAAAAATAAGAAGAAAAAGTGGAAGATGATAAGATTGTTTGATTTTTGATTTGCGTGTTTGAAATTGTTGACCCGAATTTCAGAGACGGGAAAAGTATAAGTGTTCATTTTTATAAAAATTTGAAATGTGTTTCTTTTTCAATTCTAAACATAATAGAACAAACTTTATTTTTCAAAATTTTAAATTTGTACTTAGGAAAATTTATTATTATTTGGCGAAAAAAATTCAGACGCATTTTTATTATAAGGAAAAGGATGAATTTAATTTGAGGAATTAAATTCTTTTATAATATTGTGTTAAAATAACACGGGGTGTTACAGCGTGACTCTGGTTTGGAGTCGCTTGGAGCACTTGTCGCTTGGAGCACTTGTCGATTCGAGTGAAGGTCGGCTTTCCGTTAGGCTCGATGAGGACCTTCTCTGGGTTCCGGACGGTGTTTGACGTTTTTGAGGGTAGGCTCACCCAGGAGGAGCGGGATATAGTGCTCGGGACAGCTTTTGGTCCCCTGGTGCAGAAGTGGAGGGAGGTGCGGGGTAAGCGGGTGAACTTGCGCCTCACTGTACTTCGGGCGTTGTTGGATAGGTTTTGGGATACGACCAACACCTTCCACATGCCTGGTTACGAGGTTGGCGTGACTCCTTCTTCGTGGGCAGTTGTCACGGGGCTGCCTCATGGTGAGGGCGTACTTGACTGGGGGCGTGAGCGACCTCCTATCGATAGCCCACGAGTCGTGCGCCTGATTGGCGACGGGGTTAAGTGCGGGGTAGGTGAGGAGCACACGTTTCAGCCCCGGACTATTTGGTTTGCTGACTTCTTCGAGGGGAAGAGGAAGAAGAAGGGGTCTACTCGAGCGAGCGCTGAGCAGAGGGCCCGTTTGTGGTTGTGGTGGTTCCTGACGGCCACCCACTTTGGCGACAAGGGGGAGCGTGCGTCGACGGCTGTGTTGATGGCGCTGTCGGACATGACGCGTCTAGGTGACTTTGACTGGGTCACTCCTGCTTTTGGGCTGTTGATCCGCTACTTGAGGGATGCAGTGCGTCCTGTCCGGATCGACGAGAAGTCGGATGTGTCGCTTGTGGGCCCCGGTCTTCTGATGGAGGTAAGTTTTGATTTCGCAGAGTCTTGTTATTTTGTCTCTGCTTTCCTTTTGTAATGTTGTGTTCTGATTGCTTGCAGTCTTGGTGCTACGCTCACTTCCCTTCTCTGCTTCCGGACACGTTCAAGGTTGAGGCGCAGTATCCGGCTTTCCATGCTTACGCGACAGCGGATCGGAAGGGTATTGGCCTAAACTACGACGCGGCTCGGGTGCGCTTCAACGGGATGACCGTGGATAAGGTAAGGGTGATTGTGTTTTGTATTCTGGTCTTTTGTAGCTTGTTTTTGGGTTTGTGTTTGTTTTTGTGGTTTATAATTTGGTTTTGTTTTGTAGTTTGTTCGCGACCCTTGGAGGAAGTACTGGCGTCCGTCCGACGATTGCGAGCTTCGCTTTGGTCCCCTTGACGGACGGCGGTGACATCGAGACCCAAGACGGCTCGTACTTGCACAGGTGAGCGTCTGTCTGTGAGACGGTCGTGGCGGCTTTATCGTACCTGCTCCTCCGCCCTCGGTTTTGTTTGTGGAGACGCCCGACGCTAACGAGCGTCGTGACGTGTACCATGAGGGTGAGTCCGACTCCTTGCTGCGGCCGGCTGAGGATTACGTGACTTGGGCACAGCATGCCCTTGCTGACGCTGTGATCGAGGTATGTTTTGTTGTTGTTCTTCTTTTTTGCGTTTTTGGTTTTAGGAAGCAAAAATTTACCCTACTTTTGTTTTGCAGCGACGTGATCCTGATCTTGAGTTCCAGCCTCCTCCGTTCGTCGAGGATCTGTTGGTTGTTCACGAGGGCTGCTCTCATTCGATCGTGCTGCCGCCTTGCCTGTCTGTGGTCACCGATGCGGGGCTTGAGAGGTGGGATCCGCGCGTGAGAAAGTTATTTACTTTCTTCTTTGTACAGCATGAGTATTATGTAGTATAGCCCCCAGTTTGAATTAGATTTTATTGTAAAATCATAATTCCAACTTTGTTGAAGCAGTTTTTTGATTATAGCCCCCAGTTTGAGTTTGATTTTATTGTAAAATCATTAGTCAAACTCCGGTGAAGCAGTTTTCAATTGTAGCCCCCAGTTTGAGTTAGATTTTAATGTAAAATCATTAGTCAAACTCCGTTGAAGCGGTTTTCAATTGGAGCCCCCAGGGTGGAAAGCTAAGTATATTCTGCGTGTTGATGGCAGGTGACGGCTGAGGGGCACAGGAGGCTGTGGCGGGCGGCAAACCGGTGGCGGGCTGTCGTGAATGAGAAAGTGGTTGACGCTTGCAGGGCGCAGAGGGAGGCGGCCGACGCTCGACTTGAGTTAGCGAGGGTCAGGGCTGAGGAGGGTGCGAGATCGCGGGCCGAGCTGGAGGCTGCGCATACCGAGGAGCTGGCGAGAGTCCGGGCAGAGCTAGAGGGTCGGCATGCAGAGGAGCTAGATAGGGCGCGTGCTGAGATCGACTCCTTGCGTCTTTGTCTTCTGGCCGTGATCGATCATTCGATGAGGCTTGGACTTGTGTGTATATTTTGGTCTTGTATTAATATTTTGTTTGTAACGGTTTATTTATCGGGACTTGTGTAGGGTTGATTTTTTGGTTTTGTGGGTGTTTATGGTTTTAATTTGGTTATTTTGTCTTGTTGCGAAAAATGCATTCCTGCGTCGTAGTAGGGTCTGAAATCCTCGCGTATTTGCGTGACGAGCGTACCTGCAAAACAGTGTTAGTCGTAAAAGCACATATATACGTCTCGATTGAGACTGACTCGCTAATGACCAAACCAAAGGCAAATATGGAGTTTTGAAAAGCGCTGTTTTGAAAAATATTTTAGACTTGTAAAAAGACGTTTTTGACATTAAAAATGTGAGCTAAAACGACGTTTTGAGACGAAAATTGTGAATGCGAAAAATCATATTTTGTGTTGTGTTTAATTTTTGTGTGATTATCGTGTTTTGTGAAAACGAAAAATACGAAAGACGGGAGTCAATTACGCAAATCGGGACGACGTTACGGGACCGTGAATGTCGACCAAGAGGTCGGTAAAAGTAATAAGGGGTAATAAGTTAAAAAATTTAGGGTATAGGTGTGTAAGAAGTGTAAGAAATCGAATAATTTTGTCAGAAAAGAAAAAGAAATTCGCCTGTAAACAGGCGATTTTACTTTTAATCGCCTGTTTACAGGCGATTACAATTTTGTTTTGTGGTTTTTGTTTGATTTATTTTAATCGCTTGTTCTCTAGCGTTTAAGTTTTTGTGTTGTATTTCGTTGTGCAAATCTCGGCTATAAAAGAAGGGCTAGGTTAACTCATTTCACTCTTCCTCTCGTCTTCCATTCTCGATTTTCCAAAAATATTCAGAATATTTACGGAACATTCGTCGAATTATGGAGGATTTTGAAAGGAACTTGCGCCGTTGGTGTGCGTCTTTGTCGGGATTCGAAGAGAAAGACTTGAGAGATTGTGGTTTCGGGGCACTCATGGGTCTGAGGGAGGTTCGAATGGAGCCCGAGTTCTTGGATGCTTGCCTTGACTATTGGGACCTGAGCTTCCATGTTTTTCGCTTTCCTTGTGGGGAAATTTGTCCATTAGTTGAGGAGTTTGGAGCCATTGGTGGCTGGTTACGTACTAACCTACCTGTGTGTGTTAGGCGGGATCCAGGGTATAAGAGGCATGTAAGGACATACCTCCAAATGACCTGCGACGAGACAGAGGAGTTATTTGCTGGGAGTCGTATCAATCTCCACCGTCTGTGTCAGCATTTTATGGATTATGACAATGAAAACATCTCTTTTGGCGCTCGAAAAAGTGGCGTGGCGCTCGCTGGTGCATGTTTACATGTTCCCCGACTCGTTGTATGAGGGAGCGCTTGGTGACCCTCGTTTGATCACAGTTGTCCAACAGATGGAGTATGGTTGTAACCCTTCCGCTGTGATTTTGGCTGAGACGATCCTGGGCCTGGATGACCGAGCGTGCAATAGGGAGCGTCCATACCGAGGGTGTCCCTTGATCCTTCAGGTATGGCTGATGGAGCGTCTAAACGTGCTGGGCGACATTAGCCTTGAAGGGTCACACTCTGCTGGGGGCGTGACTAATCGTTACATAAGGTGGCTGGACCCACATCATCGTCCTGATGATTACTTTCCCGATCTTGTGAGGTCATCGGCCATCCGTTGGTCGGTACCGTGGTGGGGGATAGTCGACGTGACGGCTTGTGCAGCTGACGATGGCCCCTCTGGAGTCTTTCTCTGCGGGTTTGACATGGGCGTCTACATCCATCCTTTGCGAGTGAGGCGACAGACAGGGTGGGCACAGTTTATCCCTGGTCATGACACTATGGTGCAGGGGATGGTTATGCTGACTAGTGATATAGTCGACGCTTGGCGGCAAGCGGGTTATGCGCCCTAGGTGGCTCAGAATGGTGTTCCTAGGACGATTCGGGTATCACCGGCCTATACTAGGTGGACTGTTGCCCAGAGCCCTCATAAGAGGTCGTGGCTTCGCGCCTTAGAGCTAAAGCGGGCCTCCTCAGGCTTCTGAATGTGCGTTTGGCCGTGGGTTGCCGTAGGGGTTGAGGGTTGGTGTTCCCCTATTCAGCTGGAAGGTTTTAAGTCTGCTTTGGAAAATAACCTGGTTTTAGTTTATGTGTGCTTTGTTAGTATTATGTTCATATTATGTTGTATTTATGTAATATATTATCTATCCTAAACCCGATGTACATGCCGGGACTTGTATTGTAATATATTGTAGTGTTTGTTAGTGTAGTTTATGCTCCTACGTCTGAAAAATCTAAAATGTAACCGTTCTTTTTAAGATTAATAAAAATCAGGTTTTTATTTATGACTTTGCCTCATTTTGCTTGTTATTCTGTGTGAAATTCCTTGGCTCTAATCTCTTTTCAAAGGTTTAGAATGCAAGCATGGTTTTTAGGAAATTTTTGTATTGACTATACCCTCGACTTTTTTTTTTTAGCTTTGGGTTTGTCGTTTTGTGTTGAATGTCGTTCTTTTTTTACCTTTAGGTTTAAAAGTCGAATTTTTGTGTTGACTATGTCCTTGACTTTTTTAAGCTTTGGATTTGTCGTTTTGTGTTGAATGTCGTTCTTTTTTACCTTTAGGTTTTAAAAGACGAATTTTTGTGTTGACTATGTCCTTGACTTTTTTAAGCTTTGGACGCGTCATTTTGTGTTGAATATCGTCCTTTTAACCCTTAGGTTTTAAAAGACGAGTTTTGTGTTGACTATGTCCTTGACTTTTTTAAGCTTTGGACGCGTCATTTTGTGTTGAATATCGGTTGCGCTTTTTGCAAAGCTGCCTACGTATCCACGAAAAGTGGAATCAAACCGGCGTAGTTCGGAAGTGTACGTTTAGGGGCATACCGGCCCAGGAATTGTGTTTGCTTTTTTGTGGTGAATGTGCACGTTTAGGGGCATGCCGGCCCATGAATTGTGTTTGGTGGATGCATGTTTAGGGGCATGCCGGCCCATGAATTGTGTTTGCGAGGGGTGCACGTTTAAGGGCATGCCGGCCCATGAACATGTCTAAGGACATGTCGGTCCAAGAATTGCTTTTGATTTTTGTGGAGAGAAAGAGCATGTTTAGGGGCATACCGGCCCATGAACATGTTTAAGGACATGTCGGTCCATGAGCATGTTTAAGGACATGCCGGTCCATGAGCATGTTTAAGGACATGCCGGTCCATGAGTTGTTTTTTAGAAAATTTCGCACTTTATAGATACATTGCAAGGCATTTTTAAGGGTAGTACTTTTTGAGCTGGTCGAGGTTCGTTGCTAGGTTAAACTCTTGACCGTCCAAGTCGGTTAGTTTTACTGCTCCGCCTGTGAAGATTTCCTTGACGAGGTAGGGTCCAGCCCAGTTAGGCTTGAATTTTCCTCGTGGGTCGACTAGAAGTGGTGCTCGGACTGACTTTAGTACGAGATCACCTACTTTTATGTTTCGTGGCTTAACTCGTTTGTTGAATGCTCGTTGTAGTCGGGCTTGGTACATTAAATGCGGTACTCGGGGAATGCGATCGGCGTTCATCCAGGAGCATGAGTTGTTAAATGCACCGTTCACGGGCCCATTCTCGCCAGGGATGCTACGTTCCATTAGTATGCGTAGAGACTGTATTTCTATTTCCACTGGTTGGACGGCTTCCATGCCATAGGTGAGGAAAAAGGGTCATGCACGTGGCGTGCGAATGGTAGTGCGGTATCCCCATAATGCATATGGTATCTTGTTGGGCCAATCTTTGCAACTGTCGATCATCTTCTCGAGTATGGTGACGACCGTCTTGTTTGCTGCTTCAACGGCTCCATTGGTTTGGGGTCGATAGGGCGAGGATTTGTGATGTTGGGTGTTGGATTTTGCGAGTATGGCTTAGTCCTCGGCCGAAAGTCACGAGCCTTGATCGCTGATGAACTCATGGGGTATGCCATATCGGCATATAATGTTTGTCTGTATGAATTTGGCGACTTCTTTGGAGCCGAGGGTTCGAAAAGATGCTGCTTCTACCCATTTAGTAAAGTAGTCGATGGCCACCAGCACGAAGCAGTGACCTCCTGCTCCGATGGGGTGGACTTTTTCTATCACGTCGATGCCCCAGGTTGAAAAGGGCCAGGGTGAGGTTAGGCTGTATAGTGGTGAAGGTGGTACATGTTGGACATTGCTGAAAATTTGGCAGTTGTGGCAGCGCTTGACGTATTGGATGCAGTCTGCTTCCATGGTTGTCCAATACCATCCGAGCCGTAGAATCTGTTTGCAGAGTGCTCGAGCGTTCATGTGGGGTCCGCACACCGTCGTGAACTTGTGCGACGATTTCCTGTCCCTTCTTGTAGTCGACACATATGAGCAGCGTCCCTTGTGGTGTTTTCTTGAGTAATTGTCCCATTTCTAGCACAAATTGGGAGGCTAGGAGTCTGATAGCTCTCTGTCCACGTTTATCGGTGTCGGGTGGGTAAGTGTTGTTTGTTTTGTAGTTGATTATGGCTTGATACCAAGGCTGCATGCGCTTCGGCCGTCCAGGTCAATAGTATGGATGTATCTTTGGTTCGCCACGTCTTTCGACGATGATGGGTAGTAACTTCATGTCTGGCGGCATGTTCAGGAGGGATGAGAGTTTTGACAGTGCGTCGGCAAACTGGTTTTCTTCCCTTGGGAGGTGGTAAAATTCGATGCTGTCGAAGTTGGTTAGGAGTTTTTGTACTTTTGCTTGGTATTTGGTGAGGGTTTCGCTCATGATCTCTCATGCCCCTGTCACTTGATTTATGATGAGGAATGAATCTCCATGTACCCGTAGGTTCTTTATTTTGAGGGCGATGGCGGCTTGCAGGCCGTAAATGCAGGCTTCGTATTCTGCGGCGTTGTTCGTGACGCTAAAATCGAGCTTGATCGAGAGCGGAGTATGGTCACCATTTGGGGATATTAAGAGTATTCCTACTCCGTAGCCGCGGTAATTTGATGTCTGGTCAAGTATAATTGCCGCATTCTTTTCTATAGCAAAGATTCCATCATCAGGGAATGACATTGTGTCGATCACGGGTTGTTCGATGATAGCGTTTTCTGCAAGGAAGTCGGAAACTGCTCTTCCCTTGATTACTTTCAGAGGGAGGTATTTGAGTTCATACTCGGCGAGGAGTAGAGTCCATCTGGCCATGCGCCCGTTTAGGACTGGTTTTTCAAATAGGTATTTGAGGGGGTCCATTAGGGAGTAGACTCTTGTTGTGCTAGTGAGTAGGTAGTGTCTGAGCTTTTTGGTTGCCCAGACCAGCGAGAGGCAGCTTTTCTCGACTAGTTCATATCGAGTTTCGTAATCGTGAAACTTTTTGCTGATGTAGTAGATGGCCCGTTCTTCGTTGTTGACTTCCTGGGCGAGCATGGCACCTATAGCGTTTGGCGTGGTCGTTAAGTATAGCGACAATGGCAAGTCCTTTTGTAGGGGTACCAAAACGGGTGGATTTGTGAGTAGGCTTTTGACTTTGTCGAATGCTTGTTGACAATCGTCGTCCCATTTCGTATGCTCTTCTTTCTTCAATTTTTTGAAAATTAGCTCACAAATCATGGTGAGTTTGCTGATAAATCGGGAGATATATTGGACTTGTCCCAAAAAGCTCCTTATTTCGTCGATGTTGCTTGGCGGTTTCATACCCATTATCGCCTTGATTTTGGTCGGGTCTATTTCGATCCCGCGCTGGCTTACTATGTGACCCAGCAACTTGCCTGATGTGACCCCAAAGGTGCATTTCTGTGGGTTTAGTCGCATCTTATACTGCCTAATTCGGGTGAAGAATTTTCGAAGGTTTGTGACGTGGTCATCCCTTTCTTTTGATTTTACGATCATGTCGTCGACGTATACCTCGACCTCCTTATGCATCATGTCGTGGAGCAAGGTGGTGGCGGTACGTTGGTAGGTAGCGACGGCATTTATGAGCCCAAATGGCATGACTGTGTAGCAATAGGTTCCCCAGGGGGTTACGAAAGTGGTTTTTGGCATGTCGTCTGCTGCCATTTTGATTTGGTTGTATCCTGCATATCCATCCATGAATGACAGTAAGGCGTGGTCTGCTGTGTTGTCGATCAGGATATCCATGTGAGGTAGCAGGAAATCGTCTTTTGGGCAGGCTTTGTTTAGGTCTCGGAAGTCGGCACATACTCGTATTTTGCCGTTCTTCTTTATGACTGGAACCATGTTGGAGACCCAATCAGAGTATTCAATGACTCGGATGAATCCAGCTTGTAGTTGCTTTTCGATCTCTTCTTTAACCATGAGAGACCATTCTGGCTTGATGCGTCGGAGCTTCTGTTTGACGGGTCTGGAACCTTGCTTGATCGGGATACGGTGTTCAGCTATCTCGCGGTCTATGCCGGGCATGTCCTTATATGACCAGGCAAAGACGTCCTTAAACTCTGCGAGGAGCTTGGTGTATGTGGCCTTTTCTTCTGTGCTTAGGGAAGCCCCCAGTTGCAGTTTTCGAGGCTCTTCGGGCGTGCCTATGTCGATGGTTGTTGTGTCTTCGATGATGGGCTCCTGTTCGGGTTTTGAAACAATGCTTGCAATGTATCTATATAATGCAATGTTATTTAGTTTAAGTTTATCGCAATCATTAGAAAGAGTAGATTTTAAATGAGGCAAAGAGTAACCAAAAACTTTCATGTTATTAATGTTATCAAAAGCGGTTACATTTGAAGATAGCTCAGACGAGTGAGCTTTGGACAACCTTAACGACTCTAGTTCTTTAGCTAAATTGATTATATCGGGGAGATAGCCCGGAGGCTTAGTCGGGGCATAAGACTTAAAATGACGACGGGGAAGTTTAAATTCTACGACGGTCTTTTTGTTGAGGGCGTTGTCTTCATCTTCGTCGGAGTTAGAATCTTCGAAGGCGTAGCCTTGGCCGGTAGTGATCTTGAAAGTGCGGCCTTGTTCGTCGGTCCATTCAAGGGTTTTTGACCATCCGTCGTGCGTTTTTTCTTCGTAAGGAATGATTAGGTCAGTGGGGTTGAAGTTGGAGTTGCGTATGATGTCGGAGACGAGTTCAATTCCAGCGATGGTGTATGTGGACACGTTTTTGGGAATTCTGCTAGTGCCCTCCCTGACGAAGTAGTTGCTGGGGAAGATGTGGTATGGCTGCATGTGGAAATCATGACGCTTCTTGCGATCGTTGTATGATTCCCAACCGTGAGAGACTTCGTGTGCCCATGGCACATAAGATAGACCCATGCTGGGCCATTTATTGTCGTTGTCCCTGGCGTAGAGCGAAGCGATTTCTTCTTCGCGAGTCATGGTGCAGATACTGAAGTCGAAGTCGAAACCACATACGTCATCGGCCGGATCGGCGTTTATTTCTGCAGTACTGTTGCTTCCTTTGTGTTGTTTAAGCGTAGCACGAAAGTTTGAAGCGTCGATGGTGACAATCTCGTCACCTAAAGGCATCCTGACCTTTTGATGTAGGGTTGAGGTGACGGCCTTGGTAGCGTGGATCCATGGCCTTCCTAATAGCATGTTGTAGGTTGGGGGTATGTCAATGATTTGAAATTCGGTTTCTCTCATGACTGGCCCTGTCATAATGGGAAAGGAGACGGTTCCCTTTATGCTGCGACGTGTTCCATCGTAAGCCCTGACACCGTCGGTACATGGAATGAAATCGTTCTCTTCAATCCTTAGTTTTTTGGCTGTTTCCAGGGGTAGGACGTTGACTGCGGATCCATTGTCGATGAGGACGACTGGTAATGTTGTAACACCCCGGCCCCAACTAAAGGCCGAAATGTCATTCATGCTAGCTCGCCAGGCTGCGTACATCGCCCACAGACCAACACGGGCCCCTTCCAGCGCACTTTGTCCTCACTCGTGCGCATCCTGAGAACTTCCCAGAAGGTCACCCATCCCAAGACTACTCTCCAGCAAGCACGCTTAACTGAAGAGTTCTTAAGATGAGCCACCAGAAAAGAAGATGCATCTTGTTGATATGAGTAGTACTTACAATCCTTTTAAGCACTATGTCACTTGAGCCAACACATGAACCTCTTCAACGGAGTACCCGACAACTGTAACAACCCGGATTTTCCAACAAAATAAAAATAAGGAAATCAAAAGGATTTATAAAGGAAAAGGAAATAAAAGCGAGCCACGGTGGTGGAAACACCGTGGAATCCGGATCGCCACTATCTAAAACAACGGTTTAGACTTAAAAGTCTAAACAAGCAGGAATAAATACCCTTACAAAAGCTAACAGAAAACAGGCGCTAAACTGATACAAAGCATCAAAGCGGTATGACTATAATAAATGAGCTATTCTCGCGGAAATCCTCACTCTTCGCCCGTCCCCGCTAGTAAACCTGCCACAAAGAAAGTAATAAATGACCACAATCGGTGGGAGTAACTAGGTGCTTGGTCATATTTCAACGTAACCAAAATAGACAACAATACAACAAACAACCCAAAGGTATAGTAACCATAATGCAACCTCAAGCCAACTCATTAGCTACCAAACTCAACCGATCACACCCAACAACCTGTAAACATGTATAACCAATACAACTCGACAATAACTAGTCCATCGACATACAAGCTCAAATCGCCAACAACAAGATGACAAACAACAATCAACAACCCGCAAGGTAAGCACGGAGCACCGGGTGAAGCGGCAAGAATCACCGGATGAAGCAACAAGAATCATCCAAACCCTATGGCGAACAAAGAACAAGAAGTTCCTCAAACTCATTAGTCTAAATTTGGCCAAATTCCACCGAGCAACAAGAACGGTGACGACATTATATAAACCATAGTCTCTAACCAACATGGTTGAGAACCCATAGTCGCTCTAACTAAGCAACAAGAATAGCCGAGGGGATCATGGGCGGTATCCGTCCACAAAAGACGTCGTAGCTCCTCACGTACGTGCCAGAACAGTACCCGTACGCACACTCAACTCAAGCAATCAAACAAGTCAATTCAATAACCTGAATCAACTCATAATCAACAATAAACCAATCATCTTTTACTCAAAATCATCACAATGTCCATCATATACACAACTACAACATAATTGACCCCTTTTGTAAGCAATCTCAACACTAACCATAATCAACATGTTAAATACGGAGTAATAACCATAAGAACTCAAGAGTATCCATAATAAACCATTATAATTCCCAAAGTTATCATCTTTCATCAACTTAATAACAATATAACCCAAATTCAAAGTAAACAAACATCCCAAATCGCATTATTAGACATAAGAGTGTGAGACCAACTCAAACAAGACCAAAGACCGCAACTTTACATCTCAAACATCCCAAAGGTAACACCTTTTCATTCATATCAACAATCAAAACACCCTCAATCAATTATATGGTCTCACACAAGTCAAAATATCACTAAGGCTACACCTAGTTACCTTATTGAAGTACAAAATCAAGCATAGCCTTCCTCCTCGATGTGGATGGTGCCTTCCTCCATGAATTCACCTCCTCCTTTGATTTAAAGAACAAAACAAACATAGAATACAAGCACACAATCAACAACACATAAAATACTAATCAAACTATGAAAACAAGGCCAACAAAAACATAGGAACGAAGAATTACCGAAGGAGATGGAAAGGAGTGAAATTAGGGTTTGAAAGGGATGAACTTGGATGAATTTCAATGGAGAATCATGAGAGAGTTTTGATGATGATTAAGGAGAGAGAAGAGAGGGCTTTGATGTTTAGGGTATTGAATTATGAGAATAATGAAGTAATTAGGGCTTAGGAGAAGTTATAATACGTATAATATAGGTTAGCATAAGTTACGGAATCGAAAAATAAATAGCCCGCATAAAGCAGTGTCGCCCGCGGGTCGCTCGCGGGTCACTCGCGGGTCGTCCGCGGTTTTTTGTCTGTTGAAAGTTTGGCAGTTGCGACGGCGTCGAAAAAATACGCAGTTTAGCCTTTTGAATCGCCTGAATCGGAGTCCGTATGAGGAAATGACATCGTTTTTAAGTTCTGACTACGGTCTCGCTTATTCCACGTGACAAGTGGACCGATTTTCTCGAGCTAAAATTGAGAAAATCACTAGAAATAAAATGCGAATATTAATGAAATGAATTATAAAATATAAGAAAAAGTCGGGGTGTTACATTCTTACCCCCTAAAAAGAAGTTTCGTCCTCGAAACTTGAGAATAAAAGAATAGCAAAACGAGTACGAAGAGTCTTGGCTCCTACAATCACTATGACGGGAATCACTAACACCGCTCAGCTTAACGACACGGGTACACGCATATGTAACGATGCCTAGATAAACCCGATATCTCTAATCGCCCAGATGTTTGATCAACACACTCACGTAACCAACTTACACCACAAGTACACACTAAGCTCGACAAACCCCAAATCAAATACACTAACCCCGCAATGACATCACCACTCAACCTAGAACCTCAAATCGCAAGGCTTACCACCACACCAAACGCGTTTTAACCCAAAAGACACCATTACCCACGTTAACAAGACAACTAATGCGTAAGCTAATCTCCAAATCAATGCTAGTGACAAGCCTCATAACCTTAAACATAACGTGATCTAAGCTCAAGTCAATGCCGCTTCCCATATAGTTCCACATTTTTCCGCAACGAATTAACCATAAATATGTCATACCATACCATCTCATTCTCAAGTCACACGTATACTAACACGTAGCTATCAAAATGTATAGCTAAAAGCTTACTACTCTCTCAACCTATTATTACCGTACACAAGTCTATCCACACCTTTCTCGAACGTCACTACCTTACTGACCTCGATTTCTTTCCTTCCATTAATGAATTTCCTTATACTTAACACATACACAAAACCACAAGATGCACACTTGTCATTCCTACATTATCCTTTAAAGTACAAACCCCAAAGTTTTATCGTGCTCACCATAACCTTTAGGTTTTCCTCAAAGCCGATTATTGCTCACCACAATGTCACTTCCCAATTCTCACTAACTCATGATTGTTAAGCCAACTCGGGTTGCACAAGCTAGGAATCACCATACCAAGAATCCTCAAAGGCTGCAACGACTCACTATGAACATCGCCTAATAGACCATCTATACCATTAGCTATTTATCAATCAAGCTCCATCAACCATGACCCAATTAATAATAACGACACCAACGGATCAAATCTCGAGCTAGAGACAGATTAATCACCCTACGGCAAAACATGTGATCAGGGGAACTTATCGAGAACAAGATTGATGCTAACACATCAGGAGTCCTTATGAAGTGGAAAGCGTAAAAGTCTATGGAAAGGAAAGGAAAGGAGTAGAAGATTGGCCTCTCAAAAGCTAGCTCAAAATCAAGAAGGATAGTTATATAGAGACAAGTAGGGAAATGGAGTAACGTAGGGCATGATGACAGGATCTGAATTCGACAGATCACATTACAAGAGTGAAATAATTTATGATGGGAATTAAAAGAAGGAATTAACGAAACATATTCAAGGTAAAATCATGACACAATAAGGCTATCGGTTGGAAATGTTCGACAACCACGTCTTTGACAAGAGAAGTTTCATGATTAACGATGAAGGAATTAAAACATTCTTTAAAATTTCACAAACAAGGGCATGAAACCCGTTTCAAACAAGGAACACAAATTGGCTTCGTTATGAAGGTAAATCAAAAATGTTAACTCGCGAAAAGTTTGATAAATATAAAGTATGGTTAGAAGTATGGATTGAAAAAGAGGAGTCTTCAAGTCGAGTCTTAACATGGAAATGAGTTTTATAAGAATGACACTACTAAAACGCAAAGTAGAATGTATATATAATCATAAGTAGACAAAAAGGCTCAAACAAAATAATGTTTAATAACCGTGAGTTTAGTAAAACAAGGAAGGTTTGATCAAAAAGTGGATGCAATGAATACGTATCAATCATTTAAAATCGATAAAGCAACGAGCCGTCAAAAGATATTGGAGGAATTAGAAAGAAACAAGTGATAAAAGAATCTCGATTTAAATTTCCTCAACATTGTTTCATAAAATCAGAGGGTACAAGAAGGATAAACATATAACTATCGCACCAAACACAGAACAGCTTTTGTAAATAAATCTGATTGAAAACACGAAGTTTGTGGAAAAAGAAACTCAAAACAGAATCGCGAGTTAATAGTTTGAAAACCAGTTGAATAATCAAACTGAAGAACCAGAAAGACATATTAGAAACGAGTATAGCTAGCAATGTAGAATGAGGTTCCTACGAATATGGTAGGTGACTTAATTTAAAAGCGTCCGCTGCGAACTCTGATGATAGAACTATATATTCGCAATCCAGCTTCAAGATTCTTGCTCCAGCTGATCAACCAGGAAGACTCAAAGAATTTTCAATGTAAAATTTAAGGTTTCCGAAAGAATGAAAAGAAGGTTTTACACGCGCATAATAAATTGATTAAAGTCGAGGGGACATTCAAATCGAAAGGTTAAGACAAGAGATCATCGAGGAATGAAAAGATTAAAATTTTAATGAAACTGAACCCCCCTTAAACGATCATTGTTAAAGAGCAAGTGTCATAAAAGTTTAATAAGACGAACTGTAAAATACATCCTTCGTAGGGTATTGAAAATAAAGGCCGACACAAAAATTATAAGGTGGTAAATATTATCATCACTTGATAAGAAATTAGAAGTATTAAGGTCCTAATTTTGGAAGATGAGTATGATGAAATCAAGAAAGCTAAGTAGGAGATAAGAAAGCAATTATCAGAGTGAAGCACAATTGAAACCAAGAAATAGATTTAAGCGACGAATAGATCAAACCAAAAACTTTAAAAAAAAGTGTTATTTTAGAAGCAGAACGAGGAGTCTTTGAATGCGAATCTTGTACCTGCATTCAAAGTAAACACGTGATCTTATGGTGGGAATTCCTAGTCCACCATCCATACAACTACTCATCCAAAATAAGCATACATCCTCAATAACCAACATCACGCAAACAAACACTTAAGACTTCTACCCATTACTCTCACTCGGTTCATTAATTCATTTTAAGTTATTTACCTAATGAGAGTTGGGAGCGTATTCGCTCTGATACCAACTGTAACAACCCGGATTTTCCAACAAAATAAAAATAAAGAAATAAAAGGATTTATAAAAGAAAAGGAAATAAAAGCGAGCCACGGTGGCGGAAACACCGTGGAATCCGGATCGCCACTATCTAAAACAACGGTTTAGACTTAAAAGTCTAAACAAGCGGGAATAAATACCCTTACAAAAGCTAACAGAAAACAGGCGCTAAACTGATACAGACTACTGAAACGGTATGACTATAATAAATGAGCTATTCTCGCGGAAATCCTCACTCTTCGCCCGTCCCCGCTAGTAAACCTGCCACAAAGAAAGTAACAGCCACAATCAGTGGGGAGTAACTAGGTGCTCCCCAGTCATATTTCAACGTAACCAAAATAGACAACAATACAACAAACAACCCAAAGGTATAGTAACCATAATGCAACCTCAAGCCAACTCATTAGCTACCAAACTCAACCGACTGTCACCCAACAACCTGTAAACATGTATAACCAATACAACTCGACAATAACTAGTCCACTGACATACAAGCTCAAACTGTCAACAACAAGATGACAAACAACAATCAACAACCTGCAAGGTAAGCACGGAGCACTGGGTGAAGCAACAAGAATCACCGGATGAAGCAACAAGAATCATCCAAACCCTATGGCGAACAAAGAACAAGAAGTTCCTCAGACTCATTAGTCTAAATTTGGCCAAATCCCACCGAGCAACAAGAACGGTGACGACATTATATAAACCATAGTCTCTAACCAACATGGTTGAGAACCCATAGTCGCTCTAACTAAGCAACAAGAATAGCCGAGGGGATCATGGGCGGTATCCGTCCACAAAAGACGTCGTAGCTCCTCACGTACGTGCCAGAACAGTACCCGTACGCACACTCAACTCAAGCAATCAAACAAGTCAATTCAATAACCTGAATCAACTCATAATCAACAATAAACCAATCATCCTTTACTCAAAATCATCACAATGTCCATCATATACACAACTACAACATAATTGACCCCTTTTGTAAGCAATCTCAACACTAACCATAATCAACATGTTAAATACGGAGTAATAACCATAAGAACTCAAGAGTATCCATAATAAACCATTATAATTCCCAAAGTTATCATCTTTCATCAACTTAATAACAATATAACCCAAATTCAAAGTAAACAAACATCCCAAATCGCATTATTAGACATAAGAGTGTGAGACCAACTCAAACAAGACCAAAGACCGCAACTTTACATCTCAAACATCCCAAAGGTAACACCTTTTCATTCATATCAACAATCAAAACACCCTCAATCAATTATATGGTCTCACACAAGTCAAAATATCACTAAGGCTACACCTAGTTACCTTATTGAAGTACAAAAATCAAGCATAGCCTTCCTCCTCGATGTGGATGGTGCCTTCCTCCATGAATTCACCTCCTCCTTTGATTTAAAGAACAAAACAAACATAGAATACAAGCACACAATCAACAACACATAAAATACTAATCAAACTATGAAAACAAGGCCAACAAAAACATAGGAACGAAGAATTACCGAAGGAGATGGAAAGGAGTGAAATTAGGGTTTGAAAGGGATGAACTTGGATGAATTTCAATGGAGAATCATGAGAGAGTTTTGATGATGATTAAGGAGAGAGAAGAGAGGGCTTTGATGTTTAGGGTATTGAATTATGAGAATAATGAAGTAATTAGGGCTTAGGAGAAGTTATAATACGTATAATATAGGTTAGGATAAGTTACGGAATCGAAAAATAAATAGCCCGCATAAAGCAGTGTCGCCCGCGGGTCGCTCGCGGGTCACCCGCGGGTCGTCCGCGGTTTTTTGTCTGTTGAAAGTTTGGCAGTTGCGACGGCGTCGAAAAAATACGCAGTTTAGCCTTTTGAATCGCCTGAATCGGAGTCCGTATGAGGAAATGACATCGTTTTTAAGTTCTGACTACGGTCTCGCTTATTCCACGTGACAAGTGGACCGATTTTCTCGAGCTAAAATTGAGAAAATCACTAGAAATAAAATGCGAATATTAATGAAATGAATTATAAAATATAAGAAAAAGTCGGGGTGTTACAAATGTCATGCCGTGGCATTCCACGTTGATGTAGAGAGGTAGATTGTGCGTGCCGCCGAAAGGAGGGAGGTCCTTATCCGAAAAGGTGACGGCATTAGCCTGCCATTCGCGCGTTATGTTACTGATAAGTTTTTCTGGAGACATTTCCGATGTCATTGGGGTGACCTGTAATGCTTGGTAAAGGGCTTCACGATGTCCCATCGAGTCCCTTAAGAGCTGCCAGATTGAAATGTCCGCCTTTGTTTTGTTGAGCTGTTTGTGGAGCGTGTCTCCGACCTCAGGCGTGGGTAAGGGTGAAGGGGTGACGCTTGGTGATGCTATTTTACCAGCCGGTGGAGCAGACGTGGGATCAGCGTTAGGAAATGATGCTTTGCTGGATGGCGGTGTAGGAGCAATGCTTGCAGGTGAACTAGTAAAGCTTGTAGGAGCGACGTTTGGGAGTGAGGCCGCAGAGGTAGGCGAAGTGGGCGGCGTATCCTCGTCTATGATTATTCCCTTGTTCTTTTCTTGAGCAGTCAGCCTTGGCGGGGGGTTCTGGGGCTCAAGTAACTTTAGAGAAGCTTGGTATGGACGTCCAGAACGTGTTAGGTAGGCTACCTCGTCATCACTGTCTGATAGCCTAAATGGGTACTTGTGACGTAGCTCTCCGTACTTGCCTGGAGGGCGACGGGGTTGAGCCTCTTCTTCGTAGAGCTCATCTTGGAGACATATGCGGATGTCGCTATTGTCGGCTTCATCCTCAGAAGTATTCCAGATGCCGTTGACTTCGTAATCATCTGAGACTATCATTTTAGAGCAGTCGATGATGGGATGTGTTCCTGTGAATATAGCATGGTTATGCAAAGGATTGAGCTGGTTCGAAGGTTTAGGGCTCGGGCTGGGCTTCACAATAGTATTGTCGTCGATCAGATCTTGGACTATGTTTTTTAGGCGGAAACACTGCTCGGTATCATGCCCCTTTCCCCTGTGAAACTCGCAGTATGCGTTCTGATCCCATGACTTCGGTTTCTTGTCTGGGGGAGGCTCGCTAGTAGGTCCTATGGGTTGAAGTACGTTGCGGCTCACAAGCTTCTGTAGGGCCTTCGAGTAAGTCATGTATATGGGGTCAAAGTTTCGTCGTGCCTTCATTGAATTGGGACCAGGAGGTGAGTATGATGCTTTTGGAAGGGGTGCGGCAGGCCTTGGTGGTGTCGTAAAAACCGGTGGTGCCTCTAACGCGTCCAGTGCGTTGATGGCATGGATGGGCTCGACTTTGGCAGTGGCTCTAGATGAGCTTCCTTGATATCCTCGACCTGTACTTTTATTTCTATTTTCTTTACGGAGGTCATCCTCGATGAGCTCGCCGACGACGCTGAGGGTTGAGAAGTTGTCAAAATTTCCGTACCGTAGGTGTTGCTGATATGCGGGGGTGAGGTTGTTGATGAACTTAGTGATTAGATCAGTGTCCCTTGGACGGTTAGGTATTTGAGCGCACAGTTTCTTCCAGCGTGTCAGGTACTCGGTGAACCCTTCATTGTCCCTCTGAGTTAGGACCTCCAAGGTACGTAGCGAGACTTGGATATCGTTGTTGTCCCGATACTGTAGATCAAACGCAACCGTTATGTCCTCGAAACTACCCGTTTTGTGTGGCTCTAAAGCATAGAACCATGCCCTCGGTTGCGCGTCTAATGAGTGAGGAAATAAGGTAGCCCATGCAGGGGGTTCAACACCCATGATGGCCATTTTAGCCTTGAAAGCCTTGACGTGAACGAGCGGGCTTTCGTGACCTTTGAAGATGGGAAGATCACTGAGTGCTAGCTTGTCTGGTAGCATGGACCTGACGTTCTTTGGGATGTGCTCGTTTTCTTGGTGTATGGAGTAACCTCTTGAGTTCGTGAGACGTTCTTCCATGGTTCGAATCCTTTTTGCATTCCGTTCGGATTCCTCGGCTAGGCGTACGGCGTTCTTTTCCGCTTCAAACTTTTGCATTATGGCCATTTGTTCGATCGTCGTAGTGAGGCTGGCTATCCTATCGTTGAGCTGTCGGACTTGCTCGGCAGTTACCTCCGGAGGGGGTGGTGGCGGTCCGCCGAAACCTTCATCTTGTTGAAAGGCCATTACAGGTTTTGGTTTTGATTTGTTGTAGGCGCGCTTCTTTGGAGGCGGAGGTGGGTTTAAGTGACGGTTCTTGGTTCGTCGTGTATCCAGGTTTCGTTCAATGGGTGGTTTGTTGTGTATCCAGGGTTTTTCAATGAGTGGACCTGACAAAGTTTTCAAACCTTTAGTGACTCTAAAAAGGAAGAAAAGACTCAATGAAAAATCACATTCACGACCAAAGAAAGACATAAAAATGTAAAAGGTGGGTGCAAGACTCGACTCGTGTTTTTAGCTTTTAAAATGACACGGGAAGCTTTTGAGGTAGAGGCATATTGACACGTCTCTATTCTCGAGGTTGAAAAATTTTTATGATCATGATCTGATTAACCCAGTTTAGCGGTATGTTGCTAGGGGTTTATTATCACGATAAAAAGGATCAAACCGGAGTAGCGATAGGCTAATCGATCTGAGGATGTTAAAATTGGGTAAAAGGCGACCAATTGTTCGCCTTTACGTGTGACTTCAGGATTTAAATCGAAAATGACAATAAGTCACTCGATTCAAAGAGTAAATCAACGGGTTCACATATGAGTGAGCCCGCGTTTTTTGTTTTTGAGAGAAAAAGATTAAATCGGGACGACTAAAGAGTCGCTCGACTTAAAGCTAAATCTAATGTTCTAAAAGTTAATTTCATTTAAAATCTCCGAAATGAATTGACATTTACGGGTTTTTGCTCTATGAAATTTTTGCAATAAATGTATTATGACGATACGTCAGTCGCATAATTCATTTACGTTTTGAAAAAGATCGGGGATTTAGTGATTATCCTGGATCGGTTTTAAATGCACTGGCATTTTATTTATCAAACTCAAATGACTATAGGTCAAAGAGCCTAACGGCGTGTAATAAAAAGCATGACCTTTTTTTGAAAAAAAGTTAAAAATGAATTTTCAAAATGGACGTATTTTAAATGTATAATGCCTAGGAAATGTTTTTGCATGAAATGGTTTTGAAAGACGACTATAGTGAGGGTACTATAGCCTCACACTTGTACATATAAACACAGGTTTTTGGCTTATAGGGTAAGGTTCCCTCCGGCCATTCCCGTAACGTTTAGGTAGGGGCACCCGCAAGACTACACACGTCTCAGGTGTGAATTCAAGACGGGCCCTAGAGCGTCCGAGTTTGACTGGTTACGATCGTTTGTACGGATGCCGTACTTGTAATCGTGGAGGGGTGAGAGAGCGGTGTGTCGGAGTTACCTCGCTTATGAAGCGAGTTCTTTGAGGGCCGTTCCTCAAAGGGTGTGGTTTGAATCAGGAGGATTCGACTCAACGTATTTTTGCCCAAATATCGAAAGCGTAAATGTTTTCAAAGTTTCAAGCTTCACTTCTTTATGATTTAAAAATAAAAGAAAAACAAGTTTTTCAAAAATAATAAAAATCATGCTCGTCCCCAGCGGAGTCGCCAGCTGAAGGTACCGGGAAGGTGAAAAATCGCTAGTCCCTATCGACGCCCTGCGCGCGCCCGCCCTCGGCCCGTGTGGGGGCGCCGGGACGGAATGCGCCTCGCAGGAAAAAGTGCGAAGTTTTGAGAAAAATGGGGGAGATCATTGCATGAATTTGTGACCAAAAAGAAAAGTAGAAAATCCTTTTTGAAAGTGTATTTTCGGAGTCGCCACCAAATATTAAAGGAATTTGGAACCTATTCAACGCGTCTTGAAATACAAGACACGAGTGTCTCAGATTTCAAGATGCGTCGATATCTATCAATCTGAGGTTTGAAACCAGAGAAGGGATTCGGAGTGAGGTTACTTTTCAAAAGCTTTGACAAAAATGTGTTTTTGAAAACTGAAATCAAAAAGCCTACGTAAAAGTAGTCTCTACTAATTTGAAAACATTTAGTTAATTTCGATATTTGGGCTAAAATGACGCTACGTACAAGTGCGAATATATATGACTCTATAAGAATGCATAAATAATGTAAATAGTCGAAATAATGACTTTACTATAGGAAATATACGTTAAATAATAATTTATTGACTAAATTATTACCATAGACGTTATTTTCCGACCTCGTATTTGACTATTTAAGAATTTGAGAAAAACCCTCAGTTTTGACATGCTAAAAAGACTCTACGAAACGGTACAATTAAGTGTTGGATCCGTGATTCTAGTCGTTATTTAATGCATGAATGAGGACTTGCATAATTATAAAAGTGACGTCGGTTTGCTTTAGTGATAATGAGTCGTTATTTATGCGATATTGGCGGGGTTTAGACGGATTATGAATCCGAATTACTACAACCGTATTACGAATACGGCTTCGCTAATGCCAATATCGGGTTGGGGTTAATGTAACCCCTTTGTCCGAGTCTCAAAACGTCCCAGAGCGTAGGTAAAATGTTTACCTTTCGAAAGTGGAAAGACGGTATTTTTGAGTGGATTTTGTGAGTATTTTTGTGTTTTGTAAAACCGATGTGTGTTTTTGGTATTGAGGTAAGGGTGGGTATTTATAGAGTTTGGCTGGTTTATGCGTAGACAAGAATTTAATCGCCTGTGAACAGGCGAATTTAATTTCATCTGGGCTGTATTTTGTAGGAAAAACAAAAGTGCGACACCAAAACAAAACTTAATCGCTTTGACTGAGCGTTTAAGTTTGTCGCTAATCAACTGGCGATTTGTATTTTGTTTTGGTGTGCTGTTTTAGCCGCCTTTTAGTTTTGGGACGTTTGATTAAGTAATGATTATGTTTTGTTGTTTACTTATGGGTTAAGTATTTGTTCAGTTTTGGTCCGAATTTCGGTTTTCGTGTTTCGGTTTTTGTCGTGTTTTTCGATTTTGGCTTAAAATAAAATAATATTAGGTTATATTATTTTATGGTATCGTGGAGTCTTGTTTTGTGAAAATGTGACACGGGACGCACTTTGGCCCGTTTTGAGTGTTGGGTTTTGGGTCGTTTTTGTAAGTTTGGGCCGTTTTGTAGCTAGTTGGGCTGTTTTTGTGGCTTGGCTTAATAAGACGTTCCTGTATCGTGCTCGTGTTGTGCTTATAATGACTAAGAGTGACATTCATTTTTATGATTATGCAAGTCCAAATTAATACGCTAAAAATGACTAATACGTTTTAGACACTTTTGTACCGTTTTGACTCTTTTAAGCTTTGTTTAAGTTACGGAAGTCGACACACACTCGAATTTTGCCGTTCTTCTTCAAGACTGGGACCATGTTTGAGACCCATTCTGGATACTCGATGACTTGGATGAAACCGGCTTGTAGTTGTTTCTCGATTTTCTCTTTTATCGTAAGGAACCATTCGGGACGTAGTCTCCTAAGTTTCTGTTTGATTGGTTTGTAACCGGGTTTAATGGGGATGCGATGTTCGGCGATGCTTCGTTCGATTCCGGGCATATCCTTGTACGACCATGCGAATACATCCTTGAATTCGGTTAGGAGTTGTGTGAATTGGACATGTTCGTCTTCGTCTAATGAGGCACCTAGTTGTAATTCCCTTGGCTCTTCGGGGGTTCCCATGTTTATGGTTATGGTTTCCTCGATGATTGGGTCCTGGGTTTTTGGAGAGACAATGTTTGCAATGTATTTGTTTAGTGATTCATTAGTTTGTTCATTTTCATCGCATGAGTTAGTGTCTTTTGTATTATTTGATTTGTTTGTTGTTTGTTGATTTTTAATTGTTTGTTTTTTGTTATTTGTTTTAGCTTGAGGCAAGACATAAGCAAACTTGTTCATTTCATTAATTTGAAAAGAATTATTCGACAACTCAGAAAATTGATCAGAGCTAGCCTCCGTAAAAAGAAAGTCTAAGCTAAAGATAGGGTCTAAGTTAGATGGGTCGACAGATGACCCGACACTAAGAGCATTAGAAGTTAATAGAATCTCTTCTTCCTCTTCGTCGTCTTCATGAGTGGCTCGTTAATAGGACCGACTGGCTCGTTAATAGGACCGTTAATAGGACCGACTGGCTCCAGGTAGTCCTTTTCGATTAACTTCTGTAATGCTATGGCGTAAGGCATGTAGAGTTTGTCGAAATTCCTTGTAGAGCGGTTTGCGGTGTGGATTCTCCGGCTTTCGTTTGTACGAGGACATCTTGAAGAACTATCTCGGTAAGTGGGATCATTGTAGCTAGTTGTAAGATCATTCTCGATTCGAGTGCCAATCTCGGCAAGATGTTCGAAATTTCGAACATCGCAGAAATGAAAGTAATATCGCCAAGCGGGTCGTAGGCTGTAGAGGAACGTAGGTATAAGTTCATCCTCACGCGGATGGTCCGGGACTCGGGCGAGTAGTTCTCTCCACTGGGCGAGATATTCGATGAAGTCTTCGCTGTCCTTTTGACGCAAGGCGTCGAGGGTATCGAGCGAGGCATGCTTGTTGGCCTTGTTCTTAATACGTTGTTCTAAACGTTCGACTTCAATCCGATGCAAGGCCTTCAAGTTGTCGATGTCTTTAGCGAGTCGACTGATGTGGGCCACAACTTCGTCGGTGGGTAGCAAATCTTCATCGTCGTCATCACTAAACCAAACCGCATTGATTTGGTCATTAGCGGGTGTGATGAGGTAAGAGCAATCTAATATGGGGACCGATCCTACGAAGATGGCGTGGTTACCAAGCGGGTTATCGTTGTTCAACGGCTTGGTGGGTTGAGATGGTTTGTTGAGCTTTCCCTGATCAATGAGATCCTGGATAACATTCTTAAGCCTAAAGAAGCTCTCGGTATCGTGCCCCTTGCCTCGGTGGTATGCACAGAAAGCATTGGGGTTCCAAGATTTAGGCATTTTGTCTTCGGGCGGTTCGCCAGTAGTCCCGATGGGTTGTAGGTAGTTCTTTTCGACCAGCCTTTGGAATGCCTTGGAGTAAGACATAAAGAGAGGGTCAAAGTTTCTTTTGGCCTTAGGAGGTGGCGAGAAGGTAGTTGCGAAAGCGTCAAGGCTATCATCATCGAGATTACTCACGGTACGGTTCTTCTCGCTTTTGACTGCGCGGGAGGACTTAGATGAGCTACCTTGATAAGCATGACCGGTATATTTAGCCATTGTGCCGGTCCGAAGATCGTCTTCGATTTGGGTACCGACCTTGGTTAGTTCCTTGAAGTTCTGGATATTGTAGTACCTCATGTAGAATTGATACACGGGTCGCAGGTTATTTATGAATTTCGGCACGAGCTCGTCCTCGCGGGGACGATTCGGAATTTGGGCACTTAGCTTTCTTCCAACGAGTGAGGTAGTCGGTGAAGCCTTCGTTATCCTTTTGAGCAAGGACCTCTAGAGTACGGATCGAGACTTGAGTATCTTCATTGTCTCGGTATTGTAGATCAAACTCGACCGTGAGTTCTTCAAAAGTAGGGACCCGCTGTGGGTCGAGTGAGTAGAACCATGTCTTCGGCACTGCTGCTAGAGAGTGCGGGAAAAGAGTTAGCCAATGCTTGGAATCGACCCCCTTTATGGCCATTTGAGACTTGAAAGCTCGGATGTGGATGATCGGGCTTTCATGTCCTTGGAAGATAGGGAGATCACTAAGGGCGTGCTTGTTAGGGAGCTCATCCTTAATGCTAGCGGGTACATTTTCATTCTCCTTGTGTATAGAGTAAGTGCTTGAGACATAGAGCCTTTCCTCCATGGCTTGGAGTTTCTTAGCGTGTCTGTCCGCTTTTTCCTTGATCTTCTGTACTTCAGATTCATGGTGGATCAAAAGGCCTTCGAAGTCAGCGGTCAGCTTTTTGACTTGGTCACGGAGTGCGTTAACATCGTCATTGCCGGCCATTTTGCGGGTGTAGGTTCGTTTTTTGTATGGGATGACTATGCGATTCTTAGTACGACGAGTATCCAACTGAGACCTGCATTTCACTTCATATATTAGTGACACGACTCGACCCACTAGACTCCCGTTCATTCTAAGCGTTCATTTTTAGCTCATTTCTTTATTTAGAAAGACCTTTTAAGCTTGAAAAAAGAGATTTTCGAAGAAGTTTTAGCTAAAGGAAAGTTTTTGAGACGAGGATGTGTGCGCACATCTCGTCTCGATGCTAAAAGTTTTGTTTGCACCCGTCGAACTAGTATCGGCGATTTGCCGAGGTGACCTCGAGTTCGGATGTGTAAAAGAGAAAGGATTCGACTCGAGAGTGATTAGCAAGTCGAGTCGAGGATGTTAAAAGTGGAGTCTAGGTCATGTGACCTAGAGGACTAAATCCACGAGCTTGGGTTTCAATCCTTGCTCGGGTTTTTGCTTGTTAGTAAAAAAAAGGAAGCTTTGAAAAACATTTATTTCAAAAATTCACGATAGTTTTGTTTAGAAAGTGTTGACTTTGTTAGATGTTAGGTTCATTTATCTTTGAAAAGTTTAAGCGAGTTTTCGAAGATATGAATGCAAATGCTCATTTGAAAAAGACCATGGAGTGCATAGCCTCGTACTTGTACGTATGACTCAAGAAGGGTGAAAAGGGTCCGTCGGGTACACCTCCAACTACCTCGAGTACGCTTTGGCAGATACTTGAACCCCTTCATTTCCTTACGCCGGGGCGATAGGTTTTCTGAAGGGAGCACTGGGGCGGTCGAGATAGCCGTTTACGGCAAGTCGTGGAGGGGCGAGAGGAAAGCTAGTCCGGCATGTGCTTTATCGAGTGGACAAGCCAGCATGTGGGAACCACCTCTCGAGGGTGCAAAGGGTGCCTAGATTCCAAAAGGAATGGACTCTAAACGAATGTGCATAGCTCAAATATGTATACATGGATTGTTCAAGGCTTTCAAGTTTCACCTCTTTATTTTTAAAAAGAAAAAGCTAGTTTTAAGTTTTTTTTTTTTTAAAAAAAAAAAATTGATACACGTTATTTATATTCATTTTATGCCCCCGGTTCAGTCGCATTTAGCTACATTTACTTGTGTTCATTACCAGTTTTATAAGCTATTTGCTATATTTCTCGTTACTGCTGCATTTCATTTACATATTGCAGGTTTTGGTGGTTTTGAGCCAAAACCCGGGACGATTGGAGCAATACGAGAACTGAGCCATGAAGACCAAGCCCGAGCACGCACATGAGCTCGGGAATATGAGCCAAGACCAAAAGGAGGAAAGCCATACGAAGTTATAAAGGCCCAAAGTCTAAAGAATGAAGTTATGGGCCAAGAATAAGGAGCCAAGGCAAGCCGGCCCAAAAAGGGTGGTCAGGCTGCCTCAGACCACGCACTACGCCCTGACGCTCTATTCTTCGGATTTTATTTTAATTCGTGTTTTAGTTTTTGGAAAGTATAAATAGTAGTTTTAGGTCGAGATTAACACTTATGCTTCATATTCCTAGTTTAGTTTACTGTTTCTTTTATTTTCTCTAAAAACTTGAAGGTTTAATTAGATTAGCTTCAAGATTCATTGCTTGTAACCATCGGTACTCCGTAAGAATTCAGGTTTATTTCAATCTTTATTATTTGTTCATCATGCTTTCTTTAATCTTTATTGTTTTAATTTCTACCATGTCTAGCTAAATTATAATTAGGGTTTGAAGGTGATTTGTGATAGTTGATTCAGGCATGTTTTAATTGCTACTTTGATTGAACTTGTGCAAGTTGGTTTCTTCCTACGCGTTTTACTATCAATTGAATTTAGGGACGCCTTTATTGAATTGAATCTAGGTTGTTTCAGTTTAAGATCGAAAGCCTAATTGAAACTAGACTCACGCGTATTTGATAAGTTGAATTTAGTAAGTTGCGAGAGCCCGCTAAATTTGCTTAAGGTTAATATTGACTCGAGAGAGCGTATTCCTAAACCTAGCCACTTGCATAGCTTCAATTGAATGTTATTTACTTTTGAGTTGAGTTCCTGAATCGCTGTCATAATGATCCTGATGCCCTAATCCTTCTCCTTATTGATTTTTATTCATCTGCTCTATTATCTACTTTAGTTTATAGCTGAACCAACCCTCTTTCACACCATTGAGACTGACCTGTTTTACTCCGACTTTAGCTTTTACTACACCGTTTCTCTGTGGATACGATCCTGCTTGCCGCTAGCTACTTGTTAGTGTTTTTGTAGGTTTATTTTGACAGGGTGATACGACTTAGCCTTATCAATTTTGGCGCCGTTGCCGGGGAAACGGCTTTGTTAGTTTTAGTTATAGTTAGTGTTTGTTGCAGGTTTTTCTCCTTAGTCTCAGGGAACCTAGTTCCTTGAGACCGTTCTCATCATTTCCTTGAGTTATTTATGCGCAGGTCACCTACAGGTTTAGTCCCTTTTGATCCTGAACCTGAGCGTACCCTTCACCGTACGCGTAATTTCTTCAAAGAGATCGCTGAGACCTACGAACGGGAACTTGAGGAAGCGTCGCAAGCGGAGTCTAGTGCAACGCAATCGTCCTACGAAGAGGACACACCTCCGGTTACTCCAGTTTTTACACCGCCTGTGACTATGCCGAAATTATACAGTCACTCGGTACCTAAGCCAGAATCCATTCCTAATGGATTTACGATGCCCGCTACTCTTACGGGCAACTTTGAGATTCGCCCCGCCTTTCTTACTTTGGTGGAGCGGAATCAGTTCGGAGGCTATCCTACGGAGGATCCTGGTCGACATATGCAGGTGTTTACGGACTATTGTTCGACTATTAAGCAGGCCAGGATTACACAGGATCAAATAAGGGAAATGCTGTTCCCTTTTTCGTTAAAAGATCGGGCCCGAGAGTGGATTACTGATCTAAACAAGGAGGACGCCGGTATTACAGATTGGAGGAGTTTGGCTCTTGCTTTTTACTCCAAGTTCTACCCTCCCGAGCGCACAAATCAAATGAGGAGTCAAATTCAAGGCTTCAAGCAAACATTTGATGAGACCTTTGCTGAAGCTTGGGAGCGATATAAGAAGCTCATACGGGATTGTCCTCACCACGGGCTTAATGATTGGTTGGTGATCATGACATTCTACAATGGGTTGTATGCGGAGAGTAGAACTATTCTGGATTCTGCTGCAGATGGTCGCTTCGCCAACAACGTCGATGATGACAAGGCTTGGGGGTTAATTGAGGATATGGCTGTTCATTCGGCTCAGTTCGGGAAGCCGCGAGGTAATTCACGGTCCGCACATGATGACCGTGATAAGGGGAGTATTTCTGCACTCACTAGTCAGGTTGCCGCGCTGACTGCGCAGATTAGTATGATGACTGGTGGTGGTTCTTCTAGTGCCCAAGTTAATGCTGTTGCGGGGCACGATTCAGGATATACTACGGGGTATGCTGCACCCCATGAGCAGGTTTACGCTTATCAAAACCTGCCGTACCAGAATCAGCCGGGTTACGATCGGTCACTGCTCTCCTACCGTAACAATAATGTACTTAACCCGACTCCCCCACAAAATATCTCATACCAACCTCCCTACAAAAATCAACCACAACCCCCGCCTAACTATCAAAAACCCGTGTACACACCACCACCTCCCCCTACACAAGTACCCGATCCTATGGCCGAGATCAAGGCCATGATGATGCAGATGTCGCAGGTGACGATGGACGTGCAGAAGTCACAACAGATGATGTTGCAGCAAATGCAAAAGGATGGCCAGGCTAAGGACGCAGCAATAAAGAATTTGGAGAATCAAGTGGCTCAACTCGCCACTTCGCAAGCTGCGCGTCAACCAGGTTTCTTGCCATCGCAAGTTAACCCTCCTCACCATCCTCCCGATACAGCGTGTGCGATTACGCTGCGGAGCGGCACGTTTTACGATGATCCGAGGCCAGCGGCCGCAAATGGCCGACCGGCAAATGGCCGTCCAACCAATTTGAACTCACGCGAGGAGAGATGATTTGGGTGTTAATTCGGGTGTTTCTGTTGCTGCTCCAACGCCCCCGATTCAGATTAAGCTCCCATTTCCGGGTCGACAACGTCAAGAGTCCGAGACCAAGTTCAAGAAGTTCGTGGACGTCATTCGAGCGCTACAGGTAAACGTCCCTTTTATTGATCTTGTGACTCAAATTCCTGCTTATGCTAAGTTTTTGAAAGAAGTCTTAGCTCGTAAGCGTACATTGGAGGATGTGTCGACTGTGGCCTTCGTGGGAGAGGCTAGCACTAGGTTGCAGGGTGGTAAACCTCCTAAACTTAGCGACCCAGGTACCTTTTCCATCCCCTGCTCCATTGGTAAGTTTGTGGTTCGCAATGCCTTGTGTGACCTTGGAGCGAGTGTGAGTGTCTTGCCTTACTCCCTTTACCAAAAGATGAACTTGTCAGCCTTAAGCCCTACTCACATTACCTTACAAATGGCTGACCGTTCTATTAAGCGTCCCTTGGGAATCCTACAAGACGTCCCTGTACAGGTTGGAAAGTTCTTTATCCCTGTAGACTTTGTTGTAGTCGATATGCCCGAGGATGTCCACATTCCTATCATTTTGGGGAGACCCTTCCTGCACACTGCTGGTGCAGTTATTGACGTGGGCAATAAGACGATAGCCTTTACGGTGGGGGGTGAGAGGTTGACCTTTACTCATTCAGATACCCCGCGGTCGCCCATGCGTTTAGAGTCGGTTTGTGCTGTTAATGTTATACCTCCGTCTCACTCTACTGGAGACACTTTGGAGGTCGCACATTGTCTCCCAGTGTGCGTGTTCTTTCTGAGGATGGCTGCAAGGTTGGTTTGGGGGAGAGGAAGCTGCTAAAAGCCGATTTGTTTGACGCTAGTGATGGAGGAGGGCCTACGGTTCCGTCACTTGGAGCACAAGGGCGATTTGGAGAGCCATTTCGCGATCGAGGACCCACGATGAATGATTATGCTGCGCTACCTCAAGCTGGAGGAATTCTATGGCGAATGGATGCTATTTCGCCGAGTGAAGCTGTTGCAAATGGCCAACAACCTTGGCCCCCGTATACTTGATGAATTTGGAGCTTTGAAGAGTCGTGCGGGACTATAAACCAGCGCTTCCGGGAGGCAACCCGATGACGTTGTATTTTAATTTGCACTTGTACTTTGGTTTGCTTTAGTTTTCATGACATTTTCTGGTTTTATTCTGAGCGCGTGAGGACGAGGGGTTTATATGTGATTTTAGCGCGCAGGTACTTTAGGACTTCGTCCTTAGTATTTTTGAAGAAAACGCTACGAGAGGCATGCCAGCCGGCCATTTCTGGGCCGGCAAGGCCGTAGCAGAATTTTGGACAACAGGAAAAAACGCGAAAAAAAATTGTGCACGAGGCCGTGGCCGCCGGTCCGGACCGGCCCTGGTGTTCTGCTGCTCCGTTTTGTTGCTTCTTGTCTGCTGCTCCGAAGTATTGCCTAGCTGGACTGATTTGGATGCATATACGTGGATTTTTAGCCGCACTCCATGCTTTGCTTCGGTTTGGGGGAGCTTCGACTTTATCATGTGAGCACTCTTTACCCCTTTTTACCCTCCTTTCTCGTTTTTACTTTCCTTACCCCATATGTTATTTGTCCTCCTCTGCTTTTGTGGTTATGCTGTTTTCCACATTGAGGACAATGTGTGATTTGGTTTGGGGGAGGGAAGCTCTTTCGCGCTTTTCATTTACATTTTTCATTCATTTCGTGTGCATTTATTTATAAAAATCCAAAAAAAAATCGAAAAATTCAAAAAATTACAAAAATACGAGTCTTTTTGGTCTGCTTTGTCCTGCTTTGTCTAGATTGGAGACTTGATTAGTGCGTTTACTTTGATCTTTAGTATCTCCGAGTCGACTTTCTATCGCCTTAGCTTGCACGATTGGTTTGTTTCCTGTTACTAGATTGCGAGCCTCAACACTAGCCCACTTGTATTTGCTTAATTTTTATCGCTTTTCGCTTGTTTACTTTCGACTTTGACATTCGAGCTTGGCAATGGTTTGTGGAACGTTTGGTTTGTTGGTTGTGGTTTGTTTGGAAAGATCATATAATGTTGGAGCAATGCTTCGATGCTTTCGGAGGGGACTCATTGACTTGAGTAACCACAGTGGCCATGAATTTGGCTGCGACCGGGAGTATGAGCAATAATGTAACCCTTAAGGAAATATGTGTACCCGAGCGCGATTTTTACCAAGTGAACGTCAAGCTAAACGGTACTACATACGAGGGATGCTCCACATTTACAGAAAAGAAAAGAAGGAAAAAGGAAGTGATTTGGAAAGATTGGATGATGGTTAGTGGTACGATCGGTTGGCCTTGCTTGAATTGATTGTCGTTAGTTCTACTGTTGCGTAAGCGTTAGAGGCAAGTGATATAATGTGGCGTGAATGGTTGAGACTTGTGCTCTATTCTCGGTGAAATAGACTTTGGTTGTAATGTTTATGTGCATAGGTCGTCCGCTACGAGATACTAGCGTGATAAGTTCGTGTCGCTTTGATTTTCTCCGATGCTATTTGCTTGAGGACAAGCAATGGTTTGGTTTGGGGGAGTTTGATACACGTTATTTATATTCATTTTATGCCCCCGGTTCAGTCGCATTTAGCTACATTTACTTGTGTTCATTACCAGTTTTATAAGCTATTTGCTATATTTCTCGTTACTGCTGCATTTCATTTACATATTGCAGGTTTTGGTGGTTTTGAGCCAAAACCCGGGACGATTGGAGCAATACGAGAACTGAGCCATGAAGACCAAGCCCGAGCACGCACATGAGCTCGGGAATATGAGCCAAGACCAAAAGGAGGAAAGCCATACGAAGTTATAAAGGCCCAAAGTCTAAAGAATGAAGTTATGGGCCAAGAATAAGGAGCCAAGGCAAGCCGGCCCAAAAAGGGTGGTCAGGCCGGTGCAGACCACGGCCGACCTGACGCTCTATTCTTCGGATTTTATTTTAATTCGTGTTTTAGTTTTTGGAAAGTATAAATAGTAGTTTTAGGTCGAGATTAACACTTATGCTTCATATTCCTAGTTTAGTTTACTGTTTCTTTTATTTTCTCTAAAAACTTGAAGGTTTAATTAGATTAGCTTCAAGATTCATTGCTTGTAACCATCGGTACTCCGTAAGAATTCAGGTTTATTTCAATCTTTATTATTTGTTCATCATGCTTTCTTTAATCTTTATTGTTTTAATTTCTACCATGTCTAGCTAAATTATAATTAGGGTTTGAAGGTGATTTGTGATAGTTGATTCAGGCATGTTTTAATTGCTACTTTGATTGAACTTGTGCAAGTTGGTTTCTTCCTACGCGTTTTACTATCAATTGAATTTAGGGACGCCTTTATTGAATTGAATCTAGGTTGTTTCAGTTTAAGATCGAAAGCCTAATTGAAACTAGACTCACGTGTATTTGATAAGTTGAATTTAGTAAGTTGCGAGAGCCCGCTAAATTTGCTTAAGGTTAATATTGACTCGAGAGAGCGTATTCCTAAACCTAGCCACTTGCATAGCTTCAATTGAATGTTATTTACTTTTGAGTTGAGTTCCTGAATCGCTGTCATAATGATCCTGATGCCCTAATCCTTCTCCTTATTGATTTTTATTCATCTGCTCTATTATCTACTTTAGTTTATAGCTGAACCAACCCTCTTTCACACCATTGAGACTGACCTGTTTTACCCCGACTTTAGCTTTTACTACACCGTTTCTCTGTGGATACGATCCTGCTTGCCGCTAGCTACTTGTTAGTGTTTTTGTAGGTTTATTTTGACAGGGTGATACGACTTAGCCTTATCAAAAATAAAATCTCCCCAGCGGAGTCGCCAAACTGTGGAACCCGGGAATCGAGGGGGACCCAACTCGGCGTCTTGCATAAGGGCGGATTAAGTTAAAAAGACTAATTTAGAAAAACCTTTAAAACTGTTTTGGAGTCGCCACCTAATTATCGCGGAAATTAGGAACCTGCTATCATGTCCTAAGCCTAAAGACATGTCCTAGATTTTGAAGCACGTCGACACCCCTAGATCTAAGGCTGTGAAACCAGAATGGATTCGGGGTGAGGGTACTTTAAAAAAGCTTACTTCAATTAATGATTTATGAAAACCTTTTAGAAAAGCCTATGTAAAAATAGCCTCTATTGACCTAGAACAATCCACGGAAAATGATATTTGAGCTAATGTTATCGCTACGTACAAGAACGATAAAGGTTTGAGAAAGAATGCAAATGCATATGCAAAAAGATTAATTAAAACCCTTAGTTTAGCATGTTTAACTTGTTAACGAAAACGGTTCAGTTAAAGGTCGAATTCATTGTTTTAAGTTGATTTTAATGCAAAGAAAAAGGGTGCAAGATGCATGCAAATAAAATAAACGTTCAATTGTCCATTGGTTCATTTTAGAAGGGTCGGTTGCCTATGCGACTTTGGCGTGTCATCGGATATGGGGTGTACACGAAGTAATAAGAACACTTGGAATGCAAGCGCGCTCGGGTGCCAAAGCCGGGGGGCGCTAAAGTATAGTCCCCTTTGTTAGTCCATAGAAAATAAGAAAAAGCTTTGACCCAAGTAGATCGGTACCTACCTTGTCCTGGCGCTTCATATCTGGGCAGAACTTCGCTTCTTGAACTTAAAAGGAGGATAAATTCAACATGGGATGGTGTGTTGAACTCAAGGATTTTGAGTGCGTGAGGCTTTGAGAGAGTTTCTGGTGTTTTCTAGTTGTGAATTCTGTGAGAAAATTGTCCTTATGAGGTCGGGTATAGGGGGGTATTGATGTTTGTCATTTATATTGATTATATGCCCCCGGTTTAGTTGCATTTAGCTCGCATTTACTCGATTTCATTATTATTTTAGGAGCTATTTGCTTTATATTGCGATACTGTTGTTCCTTGTTTATATTTTGCAGGTTTTGGCGGTCCTGAGCTAAAACCTGAGTCGAGTGGAGCATTTTCAAGTATCGTGACGTCAAGACTAAGCTCGAGAGCGAATATGGAAGCCATACTACGATTTGGGACGTCAAACCTATAGGTTCAGAGCGAACCTATAGGTTCAGAGCGAACCTATAGGTTCAGGATTGAAGTTAAAGGCCAAAAGTTGCTGGAATTTCTGAAAGCCACTAGAACCTATCGGTTCACAGCTGAACCGATCAGTTCACCCCCCAAAACCGATCGGTTCGGGCCCGAACCGCTCGGTTCTCTCTCCCTTATTCTCCGGATTTTCGTGCTTATATAAATAGACTCGAGTTAGGGTTTAGACTTATGCTTTTTCATTATATTTTCAGCTTTAGAATTAGAGTTAGTTTCTCTCTCTTTTAAACCCTCAAAAACTCTTAGTTTAGATTGAATTCACTTTGCAAGACTCGATCTTTACATTGCAATTCAGGAATTAGTCCAGGTTTAATTCAATTGTTCTTGTTTTATCTCATCATGTTTATATTTATCAATTGCTTTGCTTTTACTCCTTTCATGTCTAGCTAATTCTCAATTAGGGTTTAGGGTGATTGTGAGATTGATTCAGGACATGTTTTAATTGCTTTATTGATTGAATTCGTGCAAGTTGATTTCTTCCTACGCGTTTTATTTTCAATTGAATTCAGGGACGCCTTTATTGAATTGAATTTAGGTTGTTTCAGTTTAAGATCGAAAGCCGAATTGAAACTAGACTCACGCGTAATTGATAAGTCAAGTTTAGTACGTAGCGAGAGCCCGCTAAATTTGCTTAAGGTTAAAATTGACTCGAGAGAGCGTTTTCCCAAACCTAATCACTTGCATAGCTTCATTTGATTGTATTTCTTTCTGAGTTGAGTCCCTGAATCGAAGTCACATTGATCCCGATGCCCTAATCTCCCTCTCTTATATTCTCATTACCCTTTTTATTGTTATTGTAACAACCTGGTTTTTAGTCGACTTTAATTACTAAGGCGGAAATTAATTAAGTCTTAAACCAGAGTCATTAATTATACATAAACCCAAAATGTTACATCCTCGTTCGAGAGTTGAATAATACAACTCTAAATACGGTAGTTAAAAGAGTGGCGTTATATATTACATATCTCTCGGAAAACAATAAAAGTAAAGCATAAAAGCGTCTCGTGGCCCCATCCAAAATCCAGCTCCTGGTCCACGAACGTCCTGCACAATAAACTATGGGGATGCTCATTGAGCTGACGGTGATGACTAGCTATGCTCATACTTACCCTCGGTTTCAATTACTTTGGTTTAATATTATCGCTTTATAAACATAACATTATGATAAAAACATAAACATGCTTAATACACATAGCATATAAAGACATATAAGTCATACTAAGCATGCGGTTTAAAGCGATAAATCATATAAGCATGATGTTCATTTATGAAGGCAATTAACATATAATAGCATAGCAATAGTATCACAATAATTCAATAGTATTACAAGGCGATATCGGATCGCAAACAAACATAAAGATTATATCATTCTCCTCATGCAGACTCGATTCAATTCAGAAAGTTGTGGTCTTTAGTTTTCGAAGATGGTACACACTCATTCTCATTTAATCAAACAACACACAACACATACTGCTTACGAGCCTGACCACTGAGTAGGCCTTTGTACTCTGATCGATTGCATCTCACTTCCATAGTGCAGAGGCTTACTCGACTCGTAAACCACGCCGAATACTATAATACTTGCATCTCATCCTCTAGTGTTCGAAATGATTGAACCAGATACAATCTCGTCAAGTGATGCCGTACATGTGGCAAGAACGAATGCTAGTGTCGCGCCACTAAGAACTAAACACCGCAAGGAGACCACCGCTATAATCGCCCAAATCGACACGGATGCCTGTTAACTTTAGCGAAATAGGGAATAAAACCCTAGTCTAGTACATGTACACTAGTATCCAATTTAAGAATGGGCTATGCTAATCATAGAGCACCTTAACTCAGGATAAAACGACTATTTCCTAAAGCCTGAGACAAAAGCCTTGGCATATTCAATTATCTTGTCCGGCAATGGCGACCGCGACAAGACTATCTTAACCCCACTTCACTCACGATTGACGTTCCCTTATCTGAGGCCCAAGCTTGACCTTTTATTTAAACATACTCATGATTTATTATTTATTTGATATTACATATCACATGTTTCTAGACTCTCCTAGTATCAGCGTCAAACGTTTTATTTGAAGTGTAGGTTTCATATGATCACATAACACGTTCGTTTATTATTTGAAGTATTGTTAATTATTAATGTTTTCAAGTTTTCTAAAATGTTACGTTTATTGGTATGTTCAATCTTATTTAAGTGTTTTCATACACTTTAAGTTATTTATTTATTCATTTTCAATTTTCTATACTTAGTAAAATTTTCAATTATTTTCAATATTTTACTATTCACTTTTCACTATTCACCGTATTTACTATTCATCGTATTTTACTATTCATCGTATTTTACTATTCATCGTATTTACTATTCATCGTATTTAACTATTCATCGTATTTATACGCATCTTTATACTTAGATATTTTAGTATAATACTAAACTTGTTTATATTTCCTAAGTATAGATTTCTAGTTTTAAAGTCGTTAGGTTCGTTTTGTACTTAGGCGATTTTTGAAAATATTCTAAAGTCTAGTTTTAAAAATGTTAGGTTCGGTTTGTATTTAGTCATTTATGAAAATATTCGAAAATCATAGTTTTAAAAACGTTAAGTTCATTTTGCATTTAGTCATTTATGAAAATACTCTAAAATTCTAGTTTCAAAAACGTTAAGTTCATTTTATAAAAGGTGATCAGTGATATTTATTTTAAAACGAGACTCGGTTAAATTTAGTCGTCTATTAATTTAAGTTAGTGATAGTATCGTGGATGATTCATTTATAGTCCGTATGTCCAAAATCAACAGTCCAAATAGCAAAGGCAGTAACACACGATTTAGTTCATTTTTATAACGGTTACATATTTTTATCGGTTTATCGTATTTCATTTATAACTAAAACAATTTATACAAAAATTCAATTCTAATTACTATTTAACTTTAGTGACTTAGTGATAATTTCATTTTAGTCAAATTTAGTCAATTTAAAATAGAAATGTCGTGTGGTGTTAATTATATGTCAAATTGATTTATTTCTTTAAATTTCTTAATTCTAACTTATTAATTATTAATTAAATTATATTAACAATAAACTAAAAAGTGATAAAACAAATTTTAACCCTAATAATAGCAAAATGCCGTGGCTAATGAAGGTAGTGTTCTAAATTTTCATTTTTCGATTTTATCGGTTTTTAACTTAAAGTCTTTATATTTTAATTATTCTAATTAAACTAAAACGATTTAAACTATAATGAAATTTACTAACAATTTCATTTATATTTATGAATAGTGTTTTTCAACACTTTAAATTTCTAACTTTTTAATCTAAATGATTTATGATGTTTAAGTTGATTTATAGTATAATACTAAGTAATATGTAAAACAATAATTAAACATAAACACAAATTATTAACAAACATAATATAAAACATAATCAAAATGAGTAAACATGATGAACATCAACATGAAGATGCTAAGAACACACATGAAGATCATAATAAAACTCAAGAACACATATTTTGATTTTAACAACTTATAATTTATTTTCCTAATTTAATTCTTTTTACATGGTAGCATCCTTTTTAACTAACTTACTCTAACATATTATTTACAAAAATTAAAAGTGAATATTTAGTAAAAAAAAAGGGAAATGCCGAGTTACATGTATATGAACATACAATTTTTATTTTTCATTTTTATTCACTTTAAACTCATTATTATTATTTCACATAATTTTTATATATTATTACCACTTAACTAAAACATAACTAAACATAAAAATCATGTGATTCATAATTAAAAATGCTCAAAATTAAATTAGCTAAACATATTAACATATTACTACAACTTAACTATTAGCAAAAATACTTATTTATTATCATTTTATTATACTTCACATAATCATACAAGTGAAAATAAATGATGTTTAACATATTTAACATAAAAATCATACTCATAAAACTTATAATAAAAATCAAATTAATTTACTAAAAAGATAATACAAGACAAGGCTAGTCACCTTGAATTAGATGTTAATCGTCGAGGATCTAAAATAAATTTTAGATCGGATTTTTCTTCACCCATAAAACCCATGTTCTTCACCCATATTACCCAAGTAAGTTAGCTTCAAATACCCACTAAAGAATTTAGGATACTTAGGATTTATTAGAAATATTATTAAGGTTTTATTTTAATTGTTTTTGTAAGAAAAATGGAAGAAAAATAATGAGAGAAAAAGGGGATGAAAGCCACGACCAAAATGAACAAATATGAGCTAATTTTGGTCTTTAAAACTTATAAGGTAAGTTAGAAAAAAAATAGGTTAAATGAATTAAATGATAAAGTAGGTTTTATTTAGTAAATAATGTTTAATTTAAAAGAAATTAGGGAACATCTAATTTCTAATTGGTTTAAAAAGTCTTTGACACTATTTAGCATTAAAAATGTCTTTTTGATGTTTAAAAATGTTTTTCACGAAATTCGTCAGTTTAAAAAAAAATCGGGTGTCAAAAGCGATAAAAGTTAAAGTGTGCGCGTTTGACAATTTTTCGAAATATTTCTACTTTTGAATTCTAAAACTAAAATATTTTATTTATTACTTTAGAAAAATTTTAAAAGTGATGGAAATGAAAAATGGTAGTATTAATGTATTAGTATCATATTTGTATATGTATTATTATTATTATATATAAACTTTAAATTTAAATAAAGAAAATAAAAGTGATGATGATAAAAATAAAGGTGTAAGTAATTGTGTAAGAAAATGGAAGAGGATAGACTTTGAAAAAGTCCAAGTAAGTCGGCTCATTTTAGAACAATCGGGCTCGATTTTCGTTTTCGAAATTTTCGATTTGCGCGCTCGCGAAAAGTCTTGAAATAAAAGATACGATCTTAAAATAGTATTTTAAAATAAAATCAGAATTAAAAATAAAACTAATTTTTAAAAGGTACTAAATATAAATATCGGGTTTTAATCCTTGAAATTTTGATTAAAATTTTACTAGGTCGAAATACTTATTTTTTTCGTTGAACCTTATAGATTTAAAGATTTATATTCAAACGTCAAAAATTTAATCAATTTAAATTAGGTGTGACTTCAAATATCGACAATTTAGAAAAAGCTAGTTTAATGAAAATGAAATAGTAATTAGATATTAATATAATATGATTTATAAGTAAAAATCAAAATGATTATATTTTTATTAAAAGTTAGATGTGAAGTTTGCTTTTCCAAAATGGAAGAGGATAAGATATTTGATTTTTGATTTGCGTGTTTGAAATTGTTGACCCGAATTTCAGAGACGGGAAAAGTATAAGTGTTCATTTTTATAAAATTTTGAAATGTGTTCCTTTTTCAATTCTGAAGATAATAGGACAAACTTTATTTTTTCAAAATTTAGAAATTTGTACTTAGGAAAATTTATTATTATTTGGCGAAAAAAATTCAGACGTATTTTTATTATAAGGAAAAGGATGAATTTAATTTGAGGAATTAAATTCTTTTATCAAATTGTGTTAAAATAACACGGGGTGTTACAAACCTACCCCCTTAAGAAAAGTTTCGTCCCGAAACTTGAATAGGGTGGATAACTACTTGCAGTTGGGCAATGCAGTTAGAGAGAATATCAAGATTTTACAAGTTTTGATAATGACATTTTATTTTGGTAGAATAACATTATTCAAAATGTTCGAATTTTTGAATTATTATAAAGATGTTAGAAAGGGTGGAAACATTGGAGGCTAGAATCGTTTTATATTTTCAAATGGAATGTTTTGAATTAATATAAAAGTATTGCCAGATTATCATTTTTGAAATCGACTTCAAAGGGATTTTCAAAAAGGTCGGGCCTAGAAGTTTTGTACGGAATTAATTTAAAATAAAATTGTAAGGGTTTTAAAATAAAAGCAAATTCATTTGAATTTAGAAATAGATATAAATATTAAAGTAGGTTGAAAATAAAGATTTTAAATAATTTTAATCAATGATTTTAAATCATCAAATTTTGTCCTACCCCCTTAAGAAAATTTTAAACATATTTATCAAGTTCAAGAGAAAAGCTAAAGATTCATTTTAAAGGTTGAGAATTCAGGAATAGGTATTGATAAGTTTAAAATTTTGAACATAATTAAATTCGATAGTATATGAGGTAAAGAATATACGATTTAAAACATAGTCATTTCAAAGGTATTTAAAATCATAGAATAAAATTTTAGAATTAATTGAATAAGTTTTCAGAGAAATTTTCAAAGGGAAACAATTAAGTAAATTTTTGAAGATAATTAGGAATTATAAATTTACGAAGTTTTGTAACTTTTTGAAAGAGATAGTAAGTTTAAGGGATTTAAAATGTAATAAAGTTTGAAAGTTTTTTGAGAATCAATCAAATGAGGTTTATGGAATTGACAAGCAAAAATGAAATCATTTTGCGAGATTAAGGAAAAGGAATGAAAGTTCATTTGAGAAGTAGTTATTTGTAATTATAGGTTTAGAAAATTAGAGAGTTAGAATAAAAAGGTTAAAGAGGTTAAAATTGTTAGAGGAGAACGAAATAAGAATTTTAGTTAAAGAGGATAATTAGATGGAGTGGTAGAAATCCTTCCTGCGATAGAAATCTTCGAGATCTTGAACGTCTCATCAGTAGTAAGGTTGTTGATGCGTCCATTTGCTGTGTTTGAGGTCTTGTCGTCATGTATACGATCAAAGGCTTCGATCTTCGAGTATTAAGTTTGTTACTTAGATTTTATATCCGAGGATAGTTGTTAGTTTTAGTCGTTAGTCACATCAGCAAGTAGCAAGCATACGATAATTAGTGTATTTTATTTTGAGGGAAGTAGTTTGTTATATTTAAAAATCCTAAGTCTATGGTCAGTCCTTAAGATTTCTACCCATCCTCACACTTTAAAGCGATTTGAAGTTTATTATTTAAGTGATCTAATAAAAGAAAATCTAATTTATTATTTGGTCCTATTAGTCTATGCCTGACATACAATATGAATGTCTGGCCCAGGTGTCTCTCGTTAGGTAAGCATAAATCGCATTAGGCCATTTATGTTACGGTCACGAGTCACTACGATAATTAATCAGAATAACCTGGTTTTTAGTCGACTTTAATTACTAAGGCGGAAATTAATTAAGTCTTAAACTGAGTCATTAATTATACATAAACCCAAAATGTTACATCCTCGTTCGAGAGTTGAATAATACAACTCTAAATACGGTAGTTAAAAGAGTGGCGTTATATATTACATATCTCTCGGAAAACAATAAAAGTAAAGCATAAAAGCGTCTCGTGGCCCCATCCAAAATCCAGCTCCTGGTCCACGAACGTCCTGCACAATAAACTATGGGGGGATGCCCGCTGAGCGGACAGTGACTAGCTATGCTCATACTTACCCTCGGTTTCAATTACTTTGGTTTAATATTATCGCTTTATAAACATAACATTATGATAAAAACATAAACATGCTTAATACACATAGCATATAAAGACATATAAGTCATACTAAGCATGCGGTTTAAAGCGATAAATCATATAAGCATGATGTTCATTTATGAAGGCAATTAACATATAATAGCATAGCAATAGTATCACAATAATTCAATAGTATTACAAGGCGATATCGGATCGCAAACAAACATAAAGATTATATCATTCTCCTCATGCAGACTCGATTCAATTCAGAAAGTTGTGGTCTTTAGTTTTCGAAGATGGTACACACTCAATCTCCCTTAATCAAACAACACACAACACATATCGCTACGAGCGACCATCGAGTAGGCCTTTGTACTCTGATCGATTGCATCTCACTTCCATAGTGCAGAGGCTTACTCGACTCGTAAACCACGCCGAATACTATAATACTTGCATCTCATCCTCTAGTGTTCGAAATGATTCGAACTTCAGATACAATCTCGTCAAGTGATCTGTACATGTGGCAAGAACGAATGCTAGTGTCGCGCCCACTAAGAACGAAACACCGCAAGGAGACCACCGCTATAATCGCCCAAATCGGCACGGATGCCCTGTTAACTTTAGCGAAATAGGGGAATAAAACCCTAGTCTAGTACATGTACACTAGTATCCAATTTAAGAATGGGCTATGCTAATCATAGAGCACCTTAACTCAGGATAAAACGACTATTTCCTAAAGCCTGAGACAAAAGCCTTGGCATATTCAATTATCTTGTCCCAAGAATGGCGAGCGACAAGACTATCATAACCCCTCTTCACTCACGATTGACGCTCCCTTATCTGAGGCCCAAGCTTGACCTTTTATTTAAACATACTCATGATTTATTATTTATTTGATATTACATATCACATGTTTCTAGACTCTCCTAGTATCAGCGTCAAACGTTTTATTTGAAGTGTAGGTTTCATATGATCACATAACACGTTCGTTTATTATTTGAAGTATTGTTAATTATTAATGTTTTCAAGTTTTCTAAAATGTTACGTTTATTGGTATGTTCAATCTTATTTAAGTGTTTTCATACACTTTAAGTTATTTATTTATTCATTTTCAATTTTCTATACTTAGTAAAATTTTCAATTATTTTCAATATTTTACTATTCACTTTTCACTATTCACCGTATTTACTATTCATCGTATTTTACTATTCATCGTATTTTACTATTCATCGTATTTACTATTCATCGTATTTAACTATTCATCGTATTTATACGCATCTTTATACTTAGATATTTTAGTATAATACTAAACTTGTTTATATTTCCTAAGTATAGATTTCTAGTTTTAAAGTCGTTAGGTTCGTTTTGTACTTAGGCGATTTTTGAAAATATTCTAAAGTCTAGTTTTAAAAATGTTAGGTTCGGTTTGTATTTAGTCATTTATGAAAATATTCGAAAATCATAGTTTTAAAAACGTTAAGTTCATTTTGCATTTAGTCATTTATGAAAATACTCTAAAATTCTAGTTTCAAAAACGTTAAGTTCATTTTATAAAAGGTGATCAGTGATATTTATTTTAAAACGAGACTCGGTTAAATTTAGTCGTCTATTAATTTAAGTTAGTGATAGTATCGTGGATGATTCATTTATAGTCCGTATGTCCAAAATCAACAGTCCAAATAGCAAAGGCAGTAACACACGATTTAGTTCATTTTTATAACGGTTACATATTTTTATCGGTTTATCGTATTTCATTTATAACTAAAACAATTTATACAAAAATTCAATTCTAATTACTATTTAACTTTAGTGACTTAGTGATAATTTCATTTTAGTCAAATTTAGTCAATTTAAAATAGAAATGTCGTGTGGTGTTAATTATATGTCAAATTGATTTATTTCTTTTAATTTCTTAATTCTAACTTATTAATTATTAATTAAATTATATTAACAATAAACTAAAAAGTGATAAAACAAATTTTAACCCTAATAATAGCAAAATGCCGTGGCTAATGAAGGTAGTGTTCTAAATTTTCATTTTTTTGATTTTATCGGTTTTTAACTTAAAGTCTTTATATTTTAATTATTCTAATTAAACTAAAACGATTTAAACTATAATGAAATTTACTAACAATTTCATTTATATTTATGAATAGTGTTTTTCAACACTTTAAATTTCTAACTTTTTAATCTAAATGATTTATGATGTTTAAGTTGATTTATAGTATAATACTAAGTAATATGTAAAACAATAATTAAACATAAACACAAATTATTAACAAACATAATATAAAACATAATCAAAATGAGTAAACATGATGAACATCAACATGAAGATGCTAAGAACACACATGAAGATCATAATAAAACTCAAGAACACATATTTTGATTTTAACAACTTATAATTTATTTTCCTAATTTAATTCTTTTTACATGGTAGCATCCTTTTTAACTAACTTACTCTAACATATTATTTACAAAAATTAAAAGTGAATATTTAGTAAAAAAAAACGGAAATGCCGAGTTACATGTATATGAACATACAATTTTTATTTTTCATTTTTATTCACTTTAAACTCATTATTATTATTTCACATAATTTTTATATATTATTACCACTTAACTAAAACATAACTAAACATAAAAATCATGTGATTCATAATTAAAAATGCTCAAAATTAAATTAGCTAAACATATTAACATATTACTACAACTTAACTATTAGCAAAAATACTTATTTATTATCATTTTATTATACTTCACATAATCATACAAGTGAAAATAAATGATGTTTAACATATTTAACATAAAAATCATACTCATAAAACTTATAATAAAAATCAAATTAATTTACTAAAAAGATAATACAAGACAAGGCTAGTCACCTTGAATTAGATGTTAATCGTCGAGGATCTAAAATAAATTTTAGATCGGATTTTTCTTCACCCATAAAACCCATGTTCTTCACCCATATTACCCAAGTAAGTTAGCTTCAAATACCCACTAAAGAATTTAGGATACTTAGGATTTATTAGAAATATTATTAAGGTTTTATTTTAATTGTTTTTGTAAGAAAAATGGAAGAAAAATAATGAGAGAAAAAGGGGATGAAAGCCACGACCAAAATGAACAAATATGAGCTAATTTTGGTCTTTAAAACTTATAAGGTAAGTTAGAAAAAAAATAGGTTAAATGAATTAAATGATAAAGTAGGTTTTATTTAGTAAATAATGTTTAATTTAAAAGAAATTAGGGAACATCTAATTTCTAATTGGTTTAAAAAGTCTTTGACACTATTTAGCATTAAAAATGTCTTTTTGATGTTTAAAAATGTTTTTCACGAAATTCGTCAGTTTAAAAAAAAATCGGGTGTCAAAAGCGATAAAAGTTAAAGTGTGCGCGTTTGACAATTTTTCGAAATATTTCTACTTTTGAATTCTAAAACTAAAATATTTTATTTATTACTTTAGAAAAATTTTAAAAGTGATGGAAATGAAAAATGGTAGTATTAATGTATTAGTATCATATTTGTATATGTATTATTATTATTATATATAAACTTTAAATTTAAATAAAGAAAATAAAAGTGATGATGATAAAAATAAAGGTGTAAGTAATTGTGTAAGAAAATGGAAGAGGATAGACTTTGAAAAAGTCCAAGTAAGTCGGCTCATTTTAGAACAATCTGCTCGATTTTCGTTTTGAAATTTTCGATTTCTTGTATTTCATGAAAAGTCTTGAAATAAAAGATACGATCTTAAAATAGTATTTTAAAATAAAATCAGAATTAAAAATAAAACTAATTTTTAAAAGGTACTAAATATAAATATCGGGTTTTAATCCTTGAAATTTTGATTAAAATTTTACTAGGTCGAAATACTTATTTTTTTCGTTGAACCTTATAGATTTAAAGATTTATATTCAAACGTCAAAAATTTAATCAATTTAAATTAGGTGTGACTTCAAATATCGACAATTTAGAAAAAGCTAGTTTAATGAAAATGAAATAGTAATTAGATATTAATATAATATGATTTATAAGTAAAAATCAAAATGATTATATTTTTATTAAAAGTTAGATGTGAAGTTTGCTTTTCCAAAATGGAAGAGGATAAGATATTTGATTTTTGATTTGCGTGTTTGAAATTGTTGACCCGAATTTCAGAGACGGGAAAAGTATAAGTGTTCATTTTTATAAAATTTTGAAATGTGTTCCTTTTTCAATTCTGAAGATAATAGGACAAACTTTATTTTTTCAAAATTTAGAAATTTGTACTTAGGAAAATTTATTATTATTTGGCGAAAAAAATTCAGACGTATTTTTATTATAAGGAAAAGGATGAATTTAATTTGAGGAATTAAATTCTTTTATCAAATTGTGTTAAAATAACACGGGGTGTTACAGTTATCTTAGTTTTAGTTTCCATAAATCAACCCAATTGCTACCCTTGAGTCTTACCTTGTCTAACTAGGCAACCCTTTGACTACTCCATCTCTCTGAGGATCTCGACCCTACTGCCACTAGCTACCTAGTTAGTTGTCTTCAGGTTTATTTTGATTAGGTGACACGACTTTAGCCTCATCAATTTTGGCGCCGTTGCCGGGGAGACGGTTAGCTAGTTTTAGTTTTGCTCATTAGTTAGCTAGGTTTTTCTCTCTTGTCTCAAGGAACCTAGTTCCTTGAGACCGTTTCTCATTGCTTCGTGTAGTTTTGTTTATGCGCAGGTCACCTCGGACTCTAGTTCCCTTTGAGCCCGAACCTGAGCGAGCATTACATAGGCTACGTAAGCAAGCAATTCAAATAGTTGATCTTGATTTTGAGGAGGCGTCGCAAGCGGAGTCTAGTGCAACGCAATCGTCCTACGAAGAGGACACACCTCCAGTTACTCCAACTTCTACTTCACCGCCTGTGACTATGCCAAAATTATATAGTCACTCGCTTCCCAAGACAGAGTCCATTCCTAATGGATTCCAGATGCCCGCAACTCTACAGGGCAATTTCGAGATCTGCCCCGCCTTCCTAAACTTGGTGGAGCGGAATCAATTTGGTGGTTATCCCACCGAGGATCCTGGTCGGCACATGCAGATGTTTACCGACTATTGCTCTACGATCAAGCAGGCCGGGATTACTCAAGAGCAAATAAGGGAGATGTTGTTCCCTTTCTCGTTGAAAGATCGAGCTCGTGAGTGGATCACGGACCTCGACAAAACTGCTGCTGGTATTACCGATTGGAGGGGTTTGGCTCTCGCGTTCTATTCAAAGTTTTATCCTCCGGAACGCACTAATCAAATGAGGAGTCAAATTCAAGGCTTCAAGCAAACGTTTGATGAGTCTTTAGCTGAAGCTTGGGAGCGGTACAAGAAGCTGATAAGGGATTGTCCTCACCACGGGTTGAACGATTGGTTGGTGATCATGACATTCTACAACGGCTTATATGCTGAGAGCCGTGCCATTCTTGACTCTGCTGCGGAGGGACGTTTTGCTAATAACTTCGACGATGACAGGGCTTGGGGATTGATTGAGGAGATGGTAATGCATTCATCTCAATTTGGGAAGCCAAGGGGTAATTCACGGTCTGCTCATCAAGACCGTGATAAGGAGAGCATGAGTGCGGTCACTAGTCAGCATGCTGCGCTGACTACGAAAATTGATATGCTGCACGGTGCTGGTTCTTCTAGTGCTCATGTAAATGCTATTGCAGGGCACGATGCTGGTTTTTATTCTACGGGGTATGCTGCGCCCCACGAGCAAGTTCATGCTTACCAATCTTATTCGCAGAACTTGCCCTATCAAAACCAAATTCTGACCAGATTCGCTCTTATCATATCGCAACCAAAACGTGCTGAACCCGACTCCCCCACCTCCACAAAACACGCCCTACATCCCTCCCCACAAAAATTACCAACCACCTCCACCCAACTACCAAAAAACCACCTACACACCCCAACCTGCGGGACCCGATCCTATGGCCGAAATGAAGGCCATGATAATGCAAATGCAGCAAGTGACGTTGGCAGTGCAGAAGTCGCAGGAGACGATGATGCAACATATGCAGAAGAGTGATCAAGCTAAGGATGCGGCGATCAAGATGTTGGAGAATCAAGTGGCTCAACTCGCCGCTTCGCAAGCGTCTCGTCAGCAGGGTACCCTACCACCCCAAGGTAATCCACCTAACCCTCCTCACGATACAGCATGTGCTATTACGCTGCGTAGTGGTACAGTTTATGATGGCCCGAGGCATCCGGAGAACGTGGGAAAGGATGGGGCAGCCAACACGGTCAGGCCGTGTGTTCAAGGGTCAGCACAGCAACAGCCACTCGCGGATGCTGCTGCTAAGAATAAGGCACCGAAGATTCAAATCAAACTTCCTTTTCCGGGTCGTGTACGTCCGGCTAACATGGACCCTCAGCTTAGTAAGTTCTTTGAGATTCTCAAAACTTTGCAGGTAAATCTTCCCTTCATTGATTTGGTTAAGCAAGTTCCTGCATATGCTAAGTTTCTTAAGGAAGTCCTATCGAGGAAGCGCTCCATTAATGAGACTGAGTCTGTGTCTTTTGTGGGGGAGGGTAGTGCTCTTTTGCAGGGTAGTTCACCCCCAAAGCTGAGTGACCCCGGGACCTTTTCCATCCCTTGTTCTATAGGGAAGTATGTGGTGCAGAACGCTTTATGAGATCTTGGGGCTAGTGTCAGTGTCCTTCCCTACTCCATCTGTCAGAAATTGAATATGACTAAGTTAGGAGTTACCTCCATGACTCTGCAGATGGCAGACCGTACTGTGCAGCGACCTTTAGGTGTCCTAGAGGACGTCCCGGTTAAGGTAGGGCAATTTTATATCCCCGTTGACTTTGTGGTCCTAGACATTCCCGAGGACCCCCACATCCCGATCATTTTAGGGAGACCTTTCCTGCATACTGCAGGTGCTGTAATCGATGTGGGGAATAAAACGCTGACGTTCTCGGTAGGGGGGGAGAAGCTTACATACACTAAGTCGAGTCTACCTCGCTCCCCTTTGCAGCCTGAGTCTGTTGCTGCTATTGACCTTGCCCCTCCGTCTCACTCTACTGGAGACACTTTGGAGGTTGTTTCTTCTGCTTTTTCTTGTGCAGGTTTTACGCAGGATGGCTGTGATCCTGGTTTGGGGAACGGAAGGCTACAAAGGTGGATGTCTATGCTCCTAGCGATGGAGGTGGAGACCCGAAGACTGCGGTGCCCGGTGCTCGAGGTCGTTATGGTGAGCCTTTTCGTGATGGGGTCCCCTGCGTTTTGAGCCTTGATGATCCAGCTCGAGGAGACCGAGTTTTATGGTGTACGGACGCGGTGATGACGAGTGCAGGTGTTGCTAGTGGCCAACGTCCTTGGCCTAATTGGACATGCTTTTGAGTTTTGAAGACGGTTGTGCGGGACCATTATAAACCAGCGCTTTCCGAGAGGCAACCCGATGACGTTGTAATTTGTTGTACTTTCCTTTGGATTGGTTTGTTTTTGACTTTGACATTATTAGTTTGCTTTTATCGAGCGCGTGAAGACGAGGGTTTTATTATTGACGTCAAGACTAAGCTCGAGAGCGAATATGGAAGCCATACTACGATTTGGGACGTCAAACCTATAGGTTCAGAGCGAACCTATAGGTTCAGGATGGAAGTTAAAGGCCAAAAGTTGCTGGAATTTCTGAAAGCCACTAGAACTTATCGGTTCACAGCTGAACCGATCGGTTCACCCCCCAAAACCGATCGGTTCTGGCCCGAACCGCTCGGTTCTCTCTCCCTTATTCTCCGGATTTTCGTGCATATATAAATAGACTCGAGTTAGGGTTTAGACTTATGCTTTTTCATTATATTTTCAGCTTTAGAATTAGAGTTAGTTTCTCCCTCTCTTTTAAACCCTCAAAAACTCTTAGTTTAGATTGAATTTACTTTGCAAGACTCGATCTTTACATTGCAATTCAGGAATTACTCCAGGTTTAATCCAATTGTTCTTGTTTTATCTCATCATGTTTATATTTATCAATTGCTTTGCTTTTACTCCTTTCATGTCTAGCTAATTCTCAATTAGGGTTTAGGGTGATTGTGAGATTGATTCAGGACATGTTTTAATTGCTTTATTGATTGAATTCGTGCAGGTTGATTTTTTCCTACGCGTTTTATTATCAATTGAATTCAGGGACGCCTTTATTGAATTGAATTTAGGTTGTTTCTGTTTAAGATCGAAAGCCGAATTGAAACTAGACTCACGCGTAATTGATAAGCCAAGTTTAGTACGTAGCGAGAGCCCGCTAAATTTGCTTAAGGTTAAAATTGACTCGAGAGAGCGTTTTCCCAAACCTAATCACTTGCATAGCTTCAATTGATTGTATTTCCTTCTGAGTTGAGTCCCTGAATCGAAGTCACATTGATCCCGATGCCCTAATCACCCTCTCTTATATTCTCATTACCCTTTTTATTGTTATCTTAGTTTTAGTTTCCATAAATCAACCCAATTGCTACCCTTGAGACTTACCTTGTCTAACTAGGCAACCCTTTGACTACTCCATCTCTCTGAGGATCTCGACCCTACTGCCACTAGCTACCTAGTTAGTTGTCTTTAGGTTTATTTTGATTAGGTGACACGACTTTAGCCTCATCAGGTATATATACTAAAAACCTCGGAGAAAATAGGAAATCTCGGGATAGAACCAGGCAGGGAAACCGCATAGGGCTATGCAGTTTGACCAGTAAACCGCATAGGCTTATGCGGTTTGATCCCTAAACCGCATAAGGCTATGCGGTTTGAGGGAGTGGTTTTAACTTGGTTTCCTAGTTCCGGTTTGATTATATCTCGAAAAGATACAGTATAATCTTTAGCTTGTGCGTCAAGAATACAGCTGTGGGCTTCCTAAGATATTTTGAATGGTTGAGAGCTTTGGAGTGAGGGCCAAAGGCGGGTTTGGGCTCGGTTCTGGGCCCGAGACCCGAAAATGTGAAAAAGGTCTATTTTGTGACATTTTGTGAAATAAGGTAACCCGTGAGGCTATATTTTGTGTAAGAGGGGGCTAAAAGGGAAATCTAGCCACCGGGCCTAAAGTTAGGAATTTAGGAATGCTGAATTAGACCTCGTTAGTGTAAAAGGACTAATTGTAATGCAAATACGAAGCTCATGCCAAACGAAGCAGGACGCGGACCAGGCTAAACTCTAAATGGACAAAAGAACATTTATTTAAGCGTGATGTGAAGCGACCTAAATTATTAAACATTTCAAAAGGACTCAAAAATGAATTCGACATTATTAGAACCGTTTATGTCAACGTTAAAACATGCTTAATAAAAGTCCGAGTCATATCACAGGGTTTTGGTTGGGAGGGTACGGATATGGGTATCCACAAATAAATATGATTATTCGGGCTCTCGAGATGGTCCCTCCTCCTTACCCCCTGGCCATCTCTTGTGTGACGCGCCATCTAAACAAGGAATGGGCATAATATTTACTCCTAACTTTTGGCCTTGTAGCTCTTTTTTGTGGAGTAATTTTGTAGCTCGTAAGGTTTTTTGTAAACTTGTACAATAATTTTTGGATTTTATTTTTTGTAAATTTTTGTAGCTCTGGTGGCTTTTTTCTAGGCTTTTTAGTAGCTCGACTTGGTGGAGTTTTTGTGGAGATAGGATGATATATGGTGGTTTGGCCGCTTGTAAGGCTATTTTTCACCGTCTGTCACCGCTTTTTCTCCGCAACTCCTGAAAGATTGGCATAATAAAATTGATTAGTGTACATTATTTGCAATTGCGAATCAGCCTATGAAAAACAAATATGGGTTGCTCTTTTAACACATTGAGAATGTCGAATTAATGATGGGCTTCCTGCACCCCTTTTTCTATCATGTAATAGGTGGTCCCAATTATGCCATATACCATTTGTTAAAAAAGAAGAGTGAAAGACTTTGTACTTATCTTATCACTACGGATGAGACCAAACCGGGTAGGCTAAGCCGGCCGAGCCAATATGCACGGTGGCCGTGGGACTGCACATGAGCCGGACAGCAGGTGGTTGAGTAGCAGCAGACCGAAGTCGACTCGGCGGTGGCGGCTTCCGTGCTCGGTCGTTGTTACTGTGTGCTGCGAGGCCGCGTATGGTTGGCCGTGTAAACTTGAGCGGAGGCCGCACCGAGGTGGCACGGTGGCCGCACTAATGGTGGCGGTTGTGAGATGTGTTGGCTGAGATGTGGCCGCAGATGGCTGACTGGAGGCGGCATGTCGGTAGCCGTGAGACTTTTTCTTCGGCTTCCCTCTTGCTGCCTTTGACCCTTTTTCCTTCCTCTCTTATTTCTATATTACTCCGTATTATTTATTATTGTTATTATATTATTTATTATTATATTGTTATTATTAATACCTTTTCCTCCCCCCCCTTTTTTTGTCTTTTTCCAAGTGTTTCACAGTTGTTTCTCTTTGTCCTCTTTTGCTACTTCCCATTTTATTTTTCCACTCCCCTTTTTTTTTCTTCATTTGAATTCTTCTTTTTTCTTCTTTTATTATTATAATTATTTAATTAATAGTGTAATATTTGAGGAATACATACTTTGCAGTTTGCACATGTTGCTTTTTGACATTCTTGTCTTTATCTTATCATTGCCTTTGGTGTTAGCCAACTTCCCCTCTACTTTGCTCGTCCCTTTTCATGCTAACTACTCGTGATTACTGCAAACCTCGTGAGGCTATCAAGCAAGCTTCGTCGATGTGGCTTCAACCCGTTATCTGTACGACGGAGAGCATACGGTGGCTGTATTGTTCGTGGATCCATCTTGGCGACCGCGGATGGGCAGGTCACTTGGCCGGATGACCGTCTCACTCCTAGGCCATGGAAGTTGACTTGACTGATGTGACGGCCAGCAGCCGGTAGCCTGACTGGAGCTCGGTGCCGAGGGTCACTCTACGGAGGCCGTCCCCCCCCACCCACACACACACTTTTTTTTTTTTTTTTTTTTGTTGTGTTCCTTTCTTCTTAGGGTCTTCTTGCTAATCCTTCCTTCATATTAAATTATATTATTTGGCTTTCTGGGGTCAATTTATTTTTGCAGTAGATGTCTCCCATTTGTTTTCTCCTTCAACTTTTGGTGGCATTTAGTGAAAATACCAAACAATTTGCCAAGTTGCTCGACCACTCCTCCCATATTACTTCAACTTTTTTATTCATTTATTAGAAATAATATTATTACCACACTAACAAATTATGATGGATGCACATGAGTTAGACCTTTGTTGTTGGCTTTTGCTTTTGTGACTTCACCGTGGGTGTTGCTACACTTCCCCACAGACGGCGCCAATTGTTTCGGGTGTAAACTCGGGGCCCTCGGATGACGTAGAATGCGCTTAGGTCGGCTAGACTTGCTCCGTGGGTGGAGGACCTACAAAACAACTCCGAGCCCGAGGAGTTTGCCCCGGGGAGAGCCTCCAGCGCCCAAGTTAGTCCCGATACAAGGGTATAAATATATAAGTATATGTATGTAAGAGTAGAGAGTAAGTAGAGAGTAGAGAGAATGTGTGGGAATGATCCCTTACCTTTGCCCCCCTAGGGGGTATTTATAAGCCTTTTAGGCTTGTTGGATTTGTTAGACCTTTTGGGTCCTAATATTCTAATATTTGTCGTTTTTATACTTGTGAGCGTAGTCGGATATTCGACCCCCAACAACTTATATTTTTAGTATAAACTGAAAAGTAGCAACACGTATAATAACACTTCTCGTATTGTTTATGTAAAACAAGGCTTGTAAACTAATAATGTAATGAACTGTTAAAAGTATTTAATAGCAACAACAATAACAACAACTATAACTCTAGCAATAACCATGTCCTTTTACGCTATTTTACTCTATTTCAGTTATCTTTCTAGGTTGTTTACCAAACAGTATAATAGTTTTCAGCTAACTCATCAGTTTGTTATTTTCATCTACCTTTTTAGTTAGCATACAACTACATTTTCAGTTAATTTTCCCAAACAGAGGCAAAACTTGTTTTCCGTCAATTTTTTACGTCAAGAAGCTAACGAAAAATGATGTCGCAGATTTAATGTTGAGTTTTTCCAATGTTGAATTGTAACCTCGTGTTCTAAAAAATTTTACATGATAACCTTATATTTTACAAAAACCGCACACTTAAAAAAATACTCATCAAATTAATTACATTCTCTCGTTTTTACTTGATGACATTATAACATGTCAAACTTCACCTGTTGAGTGAACGGAAAATGTTAAATCTCCTTTCTTTCGCTCCTAGGTACTTTTTGTTACATTGAAATTTATAAGAACTTGTTAAGAAGATATTTTAAAACTTGTTTTTATGGAAAACCTCAAAGGAATGTGTTTGATGAATTTATTTTTCTTCGGGCGACTCACTTTCTACATCTCCTTAATTTTGTCTACAATGCAAAGAATTTGGTATTCCTCCTTGGAGCTCATTGATTTGTTCGCTAGGAGACTTCGACCGATTAGGTATACCTCAATTACGAAGAGGCAAATGATCTATTGTTCAGGGGTTAGAAACAAAATCAATAACGAAAGCTATAACATTGAGGGAGTGGGGGTGGAAACAATTTGTTAACATGCTCTTAATTCCTTATGAACGAACGTTTAAAAAAACAAGGGTTTTTCTACACGGTAACCCTGTGTTTTTTCAAATTCTACGTGCTAACCCTACTTTTAGGTATGTGTAGAGTCCAAGGACCCGACAATACTCTAGAGGAGGGGTGAATAGAGGATTGTACCTCTTAAAAATTTCAACGAAAATATTAACGATTTAAGAGTAAAATGCGGAAAATAAATAACACCAGAATTTAACGTGGTTCGGCCCAATTGAAAAGCCTACATCCACCCCTTCTTCTATTAATTATTTATTAGAGCACCTACTCCGGCCAAGCTTACAACAAATAATTAATAACACCGATGACTAGCCCTAATCTCGGTGTGAAGCTTTTGTTTCGAAAAGTAAATCTCTACAAAAGTATAGATTACAAGTCTCTCAAATAAATGAAAATACAATTCAATTGTTCTAGAGAGACTTATCATAACTTTGCACTTTTAATAAGATGAAAATATAAACGGAGTTGCAAAGATTAAAAAATGCTTTCAAAATCAGAAAATAAGTTTTGCAAAATAAATTGAGAACCACGACTTGAAAAGAGTGTTTGCAAAAATGATAATAAAATTGATTGAAAGACTTAGTGGAAAATGGGTGAGTTGCTACTCACATATATACGTAAAAGTAGTAGTAAGTAAGTCAAAAACAAGAACAAACTTGTTACACCTTTTTAGGAGAGGAATAAAATACTATTTAAGTTTGTTGCATGAATGTAGGATAATATTTTGGATGTTGACTTATCATGGAATATAATACTCAATAAAAAACAAAGGTGATCTCTACAAGTTTGTTGTGTACGTGAATATAGGATGGTATAGTTTTGTAGTTTGACTTATTATTATTAGTACTATTATTTTGGAGTGTGTTAGATAGTAACCTAAAATGTATCTAGACATTTTATTAAAAAGGTATTACTCCCTCCGTTTCAGTGAATTGTTTACAGTTTGACTTTTTTGTGAGGGGAAAAAAGTCAAACTGTAAACAAATGACTGAGACAGAGGGAGTAGTTAAATAAAAGCAACTTGAGGAAATATGTTCTCCAAATTTATTTTTATCAAAATAAATTACTAAAAATAGAAAATAAAAGATAAATAATAAATTTGATTTGTAAAACAATATATACTAAACTGAGATATAATACTTTCCACATCCTTTTACAACGAGATTCAATATATCTTAATAACTTAGATATATATAAAATCTAGTTCGAAAGATGAGTAAATAAGTTATTCTCAAAATACTATATTGTAAAATAAGAATTAAATAAGTTGGAAATAAAATAAGACGCGTTTAGTACCATTGTTATCATAACCCAAATTTATGGTATGGTAACATTACTACTAAACAATTTAAAGTGCATAGTTTCGTTAAGACTCTTTACAAGTTATATACCCTAGTATTATTGTCTTGAACGAAAGCTTCCCTTTTCTTCTTTTCGAGCGATGATTCCTAAAAATAAGAACACAAACGAAAACACCCGAGTAATACCAAAATAATAGAAATAAATAATTGACATCGATCAAAACCAAAAGACCTAAAGTCAACAAATTCCCCCTTTTTGATGATGTCAAGTCTCCTAAGATTTATTTCTAAGGTCGTTCCCCCTCAAATTAATATCGTCTCAAAAACCAAAGCGATCGAGAGAAAAGAGACCATAAAACCATTTTAGTCCAACCGATCTCGTTAGTTGATACGTAAACAAAACAACGAGGAAGAGAATGATAAAGATTAACAACATCACAAGAATGAGAATGATTATGACGGAGAAATCTTAGACTTTCTTCCCCTTCTTGACATCGTCGAAAAGGAGAAAATGGACTAGAATAATATCGTAGAGGCAAGCACACATATGCAACTCGTAGACATAAACACACACGATTTTATTATTATTAAGCAAACCATAACCTAGACATTGTTCCTTCCAAAGCACACAAAATAAAGAAAGGAAGTTATTGTTGTAGAGTTGGATAGCAGATAAGACAAAAGATGAGATAAAAAGCAACCCTAAAAGCAAACTAAGATTTTTGTAAGAGGGTCACCAACCAATCATTATGAAAAATTTTCATAGAGTTCAAAGATAGCTAACAAACACAACCCAAAAACACGTTCGCAAACCGTATAGAAACACATCCATAATTTTCATTGTCGCCAACTCGGAACACTCTTCAAAGCACCAATATTTATTTTGAATTATTCACCTAGATCTTCACGGACTCCAAGTTTGAATACAAGAATTACTGCAACCGATATCCAATTTTCTTTAATATTCCCCCTCACTTTTTTTAATTTTTTTTTTGTTTTTTTTTTTTTTTTTTGTTTTTTTTTTAACATCACTCAACCCCTGTTTGAGGAAAAAAAATAAACTATATGTGAGAGAGGTATTTGTATCGGTAAGAAGAAATTTAGGTAACGATGTAATTATGAGTATAAAGAGACATGAGTTGTGAGAGAATGTCAAAACTGATGTTAACCTAACATGGGACAAAGTTATGTTAACATGAGAATGAAGTGAACTTAACTCGGATGAGGTTACATTAACATGGAAGAATTTTGTACCGTGTTTATTTTCGTTGGTAAGAAAGTATTTGTGGATATAATTTGAGCTGTTGTAAAAAAGATTCTATTTGTCAAATCTTTAACACACGAGTAGGAAAATTTTTGTAAGAAAGTTTTTGTGGAAGACTCAAAGACCAAAAAGCAAGCTATTTATTGTGAGGATTATACCATATTTGTATGAAAGAAAATTTCACTATACAAAACATGGTTGTTTCCAAGCATGCTAGGAATATTTAGAAAACGGTTTCTAAATATAGGATATAGTGAAATAAAATGTCATATGATATAAGAATAATCAAAAGAACAATATCAAAATTATAGAGCTAATGAAAATAAATCAAAGTGCGCAAAGACATACGGAAGCATATAGAATTTCACCACTAACAATACGGACACAGTCACAAAATTCAACATCTAGTCAATCATAGAGGAAATGTAAGATCAAAAGAAAATCAAACATCATTAATCAAACCAATCTCAAGACGAAGTTTTTCAAAACGTTCCCTTGCTAAGGGTTTTGTAAAAATATCGGCTTTTTGATCGTCGGTCGGACAGAAAATAAGTTCGATGTTACCTTTCTCAACATGATCCCTTAAGAAATGATGACGAATATCAATGTGTTTGGTCCGGGAATGCATGGCAGGGTTTTTAGAAATAGCAATAGTACTAATATTATCGCAATAAATGGGTACGTGGTCAAAAACTACCCCATAGTCACATAACTGCTGCCTAAGCCAAAGTAATTGAGAACATACCAGTGACGCGGCGATGTACTCACTTTCAGTTGTGGACAACGCAACAGTTGCTTGTTTCTTTGAGCCCCATGAAATAATTCCCGAGCCAAGGAATGTAACTGTACCAGATGTGCTTTTTCGATCTATAGAACATCCTCCATAATCAGCATCTAAATATCCCTTAAGATCAAACTCGTCATACATAGGATAAAATAGATATAAATTCATGGTTCCAATTAAATAACGCAATATACGTTTAACTGCAATAAAATGAGATTCCTTCGGAGCGGCCTGAAATCGAGCACAAACACACACGCTGTGCATAATGTCAGGACGACTAGCCGTAAGATAAAGAAGAGAACCGATCATACCTCGATACACAGTTTCATCGATAGGCTTACCATTTTCATCTTTATCTAGTTTAGTCGTCGTGGCCATTGGTGTGGTTATAGCTTTACTACCTTCGAGACCATACTTCTTTAGCAACTCCTTTATATATTTCTGTTGATGTATCATTATACCTTCTTTGGTTTGCTTGATTTGTAGACCAAGGAAGAAACCTAGTTCTCCCATCATACTCATTTCAAATTCCGACTGCATTAGGTCAGAAAAATGACTACACAAACGCTCGTTAGTAGCACCAAAAATAATATCATCAACATAGATCTGGATGATCAAAATATCTGACCCCTCGGTTTTCAAAAATAACGTCTTATCAACGGATCCACGTTTAAAATCATTTTTGAGTAAAAATTGTGATAATCGATCATACCACGCCCTCGGCGCTTGTTTTAGACCATAAAGAGCTTTATCAAGATAATAAACATGGTTAGGAAATTCATTATTTTGGAAGCTGGGGGGTTGTCCCACATAAACTTCTTCTTTAAAATAGCCATTAAGAAAAGCAGTCTTAACGTCCATTTGAAAGAGTTTAAAACCTTTGTGTGTTGCGAAGGCAATTAGTAGTCTAATAGCTTCTAGACGGGCTACTGGTGCGAAGGTTTCATCAAAATTAATACCTTCTTCTTGGTTATAACCTTGCACCACTAGCCTTGCCTTATTCCTCACAATGACTCCCGAATCGTCTAGTTTATTTCGGAAGACCCAACGGGTTCCTATAACTGTACGATTTGGGGGCCTTGGCACTAAATGCCAAACCTTGTTTTTCTCAAATTGTCGTAACTCATCTTGCATCGCAACAACCCAATCGGAATCGGTTAGTGCGACCTTGATGTTGTTAGGTTTAATAGTTGAGAGAAACGAGTTTAAAACGCAATAATTATTCATGATCGACTTACGCGTTTAAATACCTTTGTTGTAGTCGCTAAGTATAGCATCAGTGGGATGGGAACTTTGATGTTTCCATTTCTTGGTTGTGGTTGTAATGTTATTCAGGTTTTCTTCTGGAGTTACAGTAACGGGATTCGTAACGTCAGATGTTCCCCCTGAATCCAAGCTAGGTGTTATTGTTGGTGTTACCTTAACATCAGTTTCCAAAGAATCTGTGGAAGAATCTTTGGGTTTGGATGATGAAGTAACGTCAACATTATCTTTACCTTGAATTTCATCAACATTCAACTTTTGACCCTTTTCTGCGTCAGTTCCGATAATCGATTTTTCGTCGTTTTCCTCCTCTAACTCGGGTAAGTCTTTATGAGTAAGCCAGAAATCTAGATCTTCCTCATCATCCAAGTCATCGCCCTCATATTGCTCGAGAGTATTTGATTCATCAAAGACAACATGTATGCTTTCCTCTACGCACATTGTTCGCTTATTATATACTCGGTAAGCCTTACTATGATTAGAATAACCCAAGAGAACACCTTCGTCACTACGAGGATCAAACTTTCCCAATCTATTTTTGCCATTATTATGTATAAAGCATTTACTTCCAAAACACCTTAGATGGGATATGTTTGGTTTTCTTCCTCGTAGTAGTTAAATGAGGTTTCTTTAAGATTGGTCTAATCATAGCTCGATTATGTATATAACATGCGGTGTTTACAGCTTCAGCCCAAAAGTTTCTAGGCAATCCACTACAAAGTAACATTGTGCGTGACATGTCTTCGAGAGTTCGATTCATCCTTTCAGCAACTCCATTTTGTTGAGGAGTTCGAGGAGCTGAGAAATTATGATCGATACCATGCTCTCGACAATATTCAATAAAGGCTTGATTATCGAACTCGGTACCATGATCTGTTCTAATGGATACAAGATTATGGGAGTACTTGTTTTGCGCCAATTTTATTAAACACACAAACTCATCAAAGGTATGATCTTTGGAGTTCAAGAAAATTGGCCAAACAAATCTCGAATAATCATCCACTAGAACAAATACATACCTAGCACCAGCTCTACTACTCACCTTCATTGGTCCACACAAATCCATGTGAACTAGTTCAAGGGGCTTGGATGTACTTATCACATTTTTAGACTTAAAGGACGACCTCACATGTTTACAACGTATACACGTGCCACACAATTTATCGGTATCGAATTTTACTGAGGGAAGCCCTTCAACTAGATCCAACCTCTTTAACCTCTTCAAGCCATGTGCATTAATATGACCGAAACGTTTGTGCCAAATCGAAGGATCACTTGAAATGGCACTCATACACGTGAAGGATGCAGAAGGAATATTTTCAATGTCGACCACATAGACATTATTCTTTCTTCTTCCTTCAAGAATGACATGGCTAGATCCTTCACGTACGATGCGACAAATGCTTGAATGAAACACCACTTTATTCCCTCGATCACATAATTGCGAAATACTTAGCAAGTTATGTTTAAGACCTTGTACGAGAAGATCATTGTCGATGGAGTGGGTTTTGGAGATTCCTACACGACCAATCCCTATGGTTTTTCCTTTACCTCCAAATGTTACACTACCACCATAATACGTTTTGAGTGAGAGGAACTTGCTCTTATCCCCGGTCATGTGCCTCGAACAACCACTATCCAAATACCATTGGTTGTTCCCTCTCACTTCGTCCTGCAAGAATTCACTTTCGAGATTTAGGTACCCACACAAAGTTGGGTCCCCTTTTATTAGCAAATTTAGGAAGTAAATCTTTGCGGATCCAAACTTGCTTTATGATATATTTTGATTTAGCTTTGAAATAAAAGTTCGGATCGAAGGTTTCATAAATTGGACAGCTAGATTGTTTAGGGTTAGCTTGCTTGTGCGTGTGCAACTTAGGTGTACTTTGATCGTTATGACTAAAATTCACATAGTCTTCATTTCTTTTAAAAGCCATGTTACGTTTATTGCACGAGATTAAGTAATGACCCGTTTTCCCACAAAAATTGCAAATCTTATATTCAGAAAAACCAACATATTCTCTTTTACGGAAATCACGGTTCTCGGGTTCATTCATTTCCTTAACATGTTCCATGCGACGTCTAGTTTGATACCCTAAACCTTCTTTAAAGTGTTGATTCGACTGTTGAGTTAGAAAATTTAAAACTTCTTGACTTGCATCCCACTTTTTACTGACGTTAAAAGCTTCTTTTAATTTTTCATTTAATTCGTCCTTTTCTGCACTCAACTTTTCACAATTTTCACAATTCACAACTACTTTATCCATAGTAGATTCTGTTTTACTTAATTTTGATTGAAGATCTAAAATTTTCAATATAAACGAAGATTTCATGACCTTAAAACTTGATTGTTGTTGTATTAGTTCATTGGTTAACACTGTCACTTGATCATTTAAGATTTTGATCTTGTTTTCCATTTCGTGATTTGGGGAAACATGAGATGATGTTATATTAACGTCAGCAATAGTTGATGTATCACTATTAGATGTTAGGTCCACCTCTTTCGCGGTTTCCTTTATCTGGTCAGATGTTATAGTAACACTGACTGAATTTACATCTTCCTTTGATGACGTCACACTAACATTATCTCGTGTTACACTAACATCACTAGTGGAAAATTTACTATTGACAGAAGTTATAGAACCTTTAGATCTATTATCATCTTCGGAAGTATAGTTTGAATCAAGATCATAATCACTACGATCCAAGTTAGGCGCGGGTTCAACATACGCATCAAAGCTTTGCTTTGAGACGCTCGGTGAACGCGCGTTCTTCTTGGAACGAAGCCTTTTGACCTTTTCATTTAACAAGAGGTTTTCTTGCTCATTTTTATCAGCCTCATTTTGAAGATCTTTAATATAGATTCTTTGTTCTTCACATTTATTGTACACTTCTTCGAAGACACGTAAAATTTTATCTTTCGAAAGTTTCTTAAACTTATGTTTAAATTGAACAAAGTTTACCTCTTCTTCCTCATCTGAATCTGAGCCAGACTTTCCCATTAAGCACAAGTCTTTATGGGTTCTACCTCTTATCTTTTCCTTTCCATAAGCATTTAGACAAATATTTGCCTCATCTTCTTCTTCAGATTCATTTTCAGTGTCGTATTCCAAATCTCCTCAACCACCAGAAGCGAGAATAGCCGTTTTATAAGTGCTTTTTGCCTTTTCTTGCTTATTTTTGTTTTTGATGTTTGCCCATGTAGGACAATCTTTAATGATGTGTGTTGTCTCTCCACATTTATAACAACCCTTTCTTGTGGTTTTGGATTTTGGATACTTGACACTTTTGTTTGAGTTTTTATTTGAGTTGAACACGAACTTTTTATTAAATCGCTTTACAAATAAACCTATTTCATCATCTAGTAGTTTATCATCGCTAGATTCGGCTTGTAGAGCTATCCCTTTATTTTTGATTGTTTCCGTATGGCCTTTGTTGAGTTGTAACTCATGTGCCATTAGGGATCCAATCAAACTCTCGTAAGAAAGTTTGGATAGATCTTTAGCTTCTTCAATAGCGGTGATTTTAGGTTGCCATTTATCGGTGAGACTACGAAGGACTTTGTTAACAAGTTCCTCAGTCTCATATGTCATACCTAAATTTTTCAACTCATTGATTATTCCAAGGAATCGTGCAGACATGTCATTGATGTTCTCATTTTTCTCCATGTGGAACATCTCGTACTGCTGAGTTAATAAATTTACTCGACACTTCTTAACTTGGGATGTTCCTTCATAGAAAGCCTCTAGACCATCCCAAATTTCTTTAGCATTGGCAGATGATGAAAATCGATTTGAAACTTCTTTTGTAATTCCTCTTTGTAAGAGGGTTAACGCTTTAAAGTTCTTTTGTGCAACTTTAAAATCTTTTTCATTATAGTCATCTTCTTGCTTTTCTTCATCAGTACCACTTTTAGTGATCGCAAGAGGTCCTTTGACTATAATTCTCCAACATTCGAAATCCGTTCCTTTAATGTAATTTTTCATTTGATTCTTCCAATGGCTATAATCCGTACCACCAAAGATAGGATATTTAGAATCACTGGACTCCATAAAATATTATTTAAAAAAAAAAAAACAAAATAACCAAAATAAAACAATAAATTAAAATAGAAGATAACTAGAGTATTGGATCAATCTCTTTAGCGGTAAAGCTATCAAGAGCACGAGGCTCTGATGCCAATTGTAGAGTCCAAGGACCCGACAATACTCTAGAGGGGGGCTGAATAGAGGATTGTACCTCTTAAAAATTTCAACGAAAATATTAACGATTTAAGAGTAAAATGCGGAAAATAAATAACACCAGAATTTAACGTGGTTCGGCCCAATTGAAAATGTAACACCCCGTGTTAATTTAAATCAACAATTAGCCATCGGTTACAAATTTCAATTCTTAAATCATTTCCTAACCTTTTAACCTTTCAAAATCACTATTTTTGCAAAACTTTCACTTTGTAAAATTTATCGACTTCTTTAAAACTTTTGAAAATTTTTGAATAATGAAATAAATATTTTAGTCTTAGAATTCAAAAGTAGAAATATTTCGAAAAATAGTCAAACGCGCACACATTGACTTTTATCGCTTTTGACACCCGACTTTTTTAAAACTGATTAATTTCGTGGAAAACTTTTTATCATCAAAATATCACCTAAGAACCTTCTAAACGAGTCAAGTGCATCAACTTGATTTTTATGAGTCATAAATTCATTTTCATTAAACTTTATTTACTAAATAAACAAAACAAAACCTAATTCATTTAACCTAAATTACTACAACTTGTTTCATTATTTCATAAGACCAAAACACTCTCATTTTCTTCTCAAAATAGCCGGCCCCCTTTACTCCATATTCTCCCTTTATTTTTCTTCCATTTTATTACTAAAACACACTAAATAAAACCCTAAATATTACTCTATTAATTCCTAGTATTATTTAGCTATTTAGTGGGTATTGAAGCTTATTATTTCGGGTGTATTTTTGAAGGTGAAGACGAGTACTTGGGTGAAGAACTTAACCTAGATAATATTATTGACCCGGATAACCTCTAGCTTGCCAAACCGAGGTGACTAGCCTTGTCTTATTTTAACCTCTTTGTAAATTAATTTGTTTTGTTATTATAATTTTATGAGTATGAAAATTATGTTAAATATGTTAAACATCACATGAGTGCATGATAAGGCTAAAGTCGTATCACCTTAATCAAAATAAACCTAAATGACAACTAACAGCAGATAGCAGCAAGTAGGGATCGAATCCACAGGGAAACGGTGTAGTCTCAGGTTAAAGTCGGAGTAACAGGTTCAACTCAGGTGTGAAAAGGTTTGTTTTAAGCTAAACTAAAGCAGATAATAAAGCAGATGAATAGAAAATATATAAAGGGGGAGATTAGGGCATCGGGTTCATATATGACAATGATTCAGGAACGCAAGTTCATAAGACGGAAGAGATAAACTGTGCAACTTGACTAGGTTTGTAAAACGCTCTCTCGAGTCAATTTTAGCCTTAAGCAAATTTAGCGGGCTCTCATGACTTACTAAATTCAACTTATCAAACTCGCGTAAGTCTAGTTTTAACTCGGCTTTCGATCTTAAATTAAAACATACTCAGGTTCAATTTAACTCAGTTAAATCGGTGATCAGGCGAAATAAACCTAATTCAATTGACATAAAACGCGTAGAAAGAAATCAAGAGCACAATTTAATCAACCAATTTAATCTCAAAACATGTTCCTAAATCATATGTCACAAATCACCCTAAACCCTAATTATGAAATTAGCTACTCATAATAACAATCAAAGCAATAAAATAAAGGGAAGAAGACATGATGAATGAAAGTAATTGCAATAAAATTAAACTTGAAACTTACAGATGCAAGCGATTACAAGGAAGCAAAACTTGAAACTAAACTAAAACTTTGAGTTTTAAGAGAAAAGTAAATCAACAGTAAACTAAAACTAAGGAGAAAACTATAAAATAAAGCATGAGTTCATAATTCACGACTTAAGCCTATTTATATATCTTCCAAAACATAAATCACGGATTTAATCAAAAACCGACAAAATAAGTGAAGCAGCCGGCCGGCCGGCTGCCGGTCTGGGGCCGGCCTGACCCTTTTATTTGGGCCGGCTCTTCACCTTCTCCTCTACTCTTGATCTTGAGCCCAAAACCTCTTTGGGCCTTTATTATTTCGTATGGCCTTTCTTCCTTGGCCTCGTAACTCGTAACCTTAGTCTCTTTTGGTCTTGGTCTTAGTATTCCCGAGCTCTCGAGATGGCTCGAGCTTGGTCTCGTCAGCTTAGTTCTCGAAATGCTCCAATGTCTCGGGTTTTGGCTCAAAACCACCAAAACCTGCAATATATAAATGAAATGCAGCAGTAACGAGAAATATAACAAATAGCTCCTAAAGTCATACTAAATACGAATAAATACGAGCTAAATGCGACTGAACCGGGGGCATAAAATGAATATAAATAGAGTGTATCAAACTCCCCCAAACCAAACCTTTGCTTGTCCTCAAGCAAAAAGCATCGGAGAAAATCAAAGCAACACGAACTAATCACGCTAGAATCTTGAAGTCGACGACCTATGCACATAAACATTACAACCAAAGTCTATTTCACCGAAAATAGAGCACAAGTCTCAACCGTTCACACCACATTATATCACTAGCCTCTAACGCTTACGCAATAGTAAAACTAACGACAAATCAATTCAAGCAAGGCCAACCGATCATACCACTTTCCATCATCCAAATCTTCCAAATCATTTCCTTTTGCTCTTTTTTCTTTTCTGTATAATCTTTTTTTTTTCTTTTTTTTTTTTCCTTTTCTCAAATGTGGAGCATCCCTCGTATGTAGTACCGTTTAGCTTGACGTTCACTCGGTAAAAATCGCGCTCGGGTACACATATTTCCTTAAGGGTTACATTATTGCTCATACTCTCGGTCGCAGCCAAATTCATGGCCACTGTGGTTACTCAAGTCAATGAGTCCCCTCCGAGAGCATCGAAGCATTGCTCCAACATATATAAGATCCTTCCAAAACAAACCACAAACCAACAAACCAACATTCCACAAACCAATGCCAAGCTCGAATGTCAGAGTCGAAAGTAAACAAGCGAAAAGCAGAAAGAATTAAGCAGATACAAGTGGGTTAGTGTTAAGGCTCGCAATCTAGTAACAGGAAACAAACCAATCGTGCAAGCTAAGGCGATAGAAAGTCGACTCAAAGATACTAAAGATCAAAGTTAATGCACTAATCCATTCTCCAAACTAGGCAAAACAGGACAAAGCAGACCAAAAAGACTCGTATTTTTGTAATTTTTTGAATTTTTCAAATTTTTTTGGGTTTTTTTGTTTTAAAATAAATGCACACGAAATGAAAATGCAAATGAACTAATGAACGCGAAAGTGTTTTCCCCCCCCAAACCAAATCACACATTGTCCTCAATGTGGAAAACAGCACAACCACAAAAGCAGAGGAGGACATAAATCATAAGAGGGAAGGAAAGTAAAACGAGAAAACGAGGGAAAATGGGGTAAAGAGTGCTCACAATGTAGAGTAGGAGCTCCCCCAAACCGAAGTCGATCATGGAGTAGGGCTAAAAATCCCCGTATATGCGTCCAAATCAGTCCAACGATGAAGTATTTCGGCATAGCACGCAAGAAGGAACAAAACGAAGCATGAAAATGGGACAGGGTGGCGGTAGATGCAGGGCCGGCGGCCGACGGGCAAACCACCTGACGTGATTTTTCGATTTTCTTCAATTTCCAAATTTCGACTCGGCTCTGTCCTGGCCGTGATGGTAAGCGGCTTAGAGGCCTTCTCGTGTGCGTTTTCAACATACTAAGGACCCAAAAGTCCATAAGTACCTGCGCGTTAAAAATCATAAAGTAATACCCTCGTCCTCGCGCTCAATAAAATCCAAAAAGTCATAAAAACAAGCAAACCAAAAGTACAAATGCTAAATGAAAATACAACGTCATCGGGTTGCCTCCCGGAAGCGCTGGTTTATAGTCCCGCACGACTCTTCATAGCTCCACAATCATCAAGTATACGCAGGCCAAGGTCGTTGGCCATTCGCGACAGCTTCACTCGGCGAAATTTCAGCTTCCGTTCGCCAAAGCACTCCTTCAGCTCGAGGCAATGCAGCATAGTCCATCAGCGTAGGGCCTCGATCACGAAATGGCTCAACTGTAGGCCCTCTATCCCCATCGCTAGCGTCGTAAACGTCAGTCTTGAGCAGCTCCCTCTCCCCCAAACCATCCTTGCAGCTATCCTGTGAAGAACCTGCAACAAGAGAAGAGACATGCAAAACCTCCAATGTGTCTCCAGTAGTGTGAGACGGAGGTACCGAGTCAATAGAACAAACTGACTCGAGACGCATAGGGGACCGCGGAGTGTCAGAATGTGCAAACGTGAGCGTTTCACCCCCCACCTTAAAGGCTATCGTCTTGCTACCCACATCAATAACTGCACCAGCAGTGTGCAAGAAGGGTCTCCCTAAAATGATAGGAATGTGGGCATCCTCAGGCATGTCAACCACTACAAAGTCTACAGGGATAAATAACTTTCCAACCTGTACAGGGACATCGTGCAAGATTCCTAAAGGGCGCTTAACGGAGCGGTCAGCCATCTGCAGGTTAATGCTAGTGGATTCTAAAGCTGACAAGCTCATCTTTTGATACAAGGGGTAGGGGAGGACACTTACGCTAGCTCCTAGGTCACATAAGGCATTCCTAACCTGAAACCTACCAATGAGCACGGAATAGAAAAGGTCCCAGGGTCGCTAAGCTTAGGAGGCTTACTACCCTGCAGCCGAGTACTAGCGTCCCCCACGAAGGCCACGGTTGACACGTCGTCTAACGTACGCTTACGAGCTAAAACATCTTTCAAAAACTTAGCGTACGCAGGAATTTGAGTCACAAGGTCAATAAAAGGAACGTTTACCTGAAGGGCCTTGATGACGTCGACGAACTTCCTGAACTTAGCCTCGGGCTCTGCACCTCGCTGACGACCAGGAAATGGCAGCTTAATCTGAACTGGGGGCGTTGGAGTGGAACTAGAATCACCAAATTTTATACCCGAATCATTCTTCCCCCGACTCTGAGTCCGGTAGGTTGGACGGCCATTGCCGATCGGCCATTGTGGCCTGTAATTACACGGTTTCAACGTGTTTTGACCCTCATCCTTCTCTTCTTCCTCCAAATTCACGGGGTCTCCATACATGGACCCACTTCTCAATGTAATTGCACACGCCGTGTCGTGTGGAGCTTTAGGGGGGTTTCCTTGAGGCGGAAGTGTACCCGGTTGCCTTGACGCTTGCGAAGCGGCTAATTGAGCCACTTGATTCTCCAACAGCTTAATTGCAGCGTCCTTAGCTTGCCCATCCTTTTGCATTTGCTGCATCATCATCTCTTGTGACTTTTGCACGGCCATGGTCACTTGAGACATTTGCAACATCATGGCCTTCATCTCGGCCATAGGATCGGGTATTTGAGTAGGAGGGGGTGATGTGAAGGGTGGTTTTTGGTAGTTAGGGGGAGTTGGTTGATTTTTGTAAGGAGGTTGGTAAGGGGTATTTTGTGGAGGTGGGGGAGTCGGGTTAAGTACGTTATTATTACGGTAGGATAGCAGTGACCGATCGTAACCCGGCTGATTCTGGTACGGCAGGTTTTGATTGTAGGATTGATACGCATAAACCTGCTCTTGGGGTGCAGCATACCCCGTAGTATAACCTGAATCGTGCCCTGCAACAGCATTTACATGGGCACTCGACGAACTCCCCTGCATAGCATCAAACTTTCTATTCAGCTCAGAAAGTTGACTCATTACCGCGCTTATACTCTCACTTCCACGGTCGTTGTGTGCGGACCGTGAATTACCCCGCGGCTTACCAAACTGGGATGAATGGATAGCCATCTCCTCGATCAATGTCCACGCCTTATCATCGTCGGTATTATTAGCAAATCGGCCCCCCGCAGCCGAGTCAAGAATAGCGCGACTCTCAGCATATAACCCATTATAAAAGGTCATTATCACCAACCAACCATCGAACCCGTGATGAGGACATTCACGAATTAACCGTTTGTAACGGTCCCACGCCTCAGCTAACGTCTCATCAAAGCTCTGCTGAAACCCCTGAATTTGACTACGGAGTTGGTTAGTCCGCTCTGGTGGATAGTACTTGCGATAGAAGGCAAGAGCTAGACTTGGCCAATCCGTAATACCCGCGGCTTCCTTATTCAAATCAGTGATCCACTCACGAGCGCGATCACGCAGCGAGAAAGGGAAGAGCATCTCCCTAATCTGGTTTTGAGTGATCCCGTTCTGCTTAATCGTCGAGCAGTAGTCCGTAAAAACCTGCATATGTTTACCGGGATCCTCCGTAGGATTGCCACCGAATTGATTGCGCTCCACCAAAGTAAGAAAGGCGGGGCGAATCTCAAAATTACCCTGGACCGTATTTGGTATTGTGAACCCTTGCGGGATCGCCTCGGGCTTCGGCAACGAGTGACTATATAATTTAGGCATAGTCACGCGTGGTGGAGAACAAGTTGGAGTAATAGGAGGTGTGTCCTCTTCGTAGGACGATTGCGCTGCACTAGACTCCGAATGCGACGCTTCCTCGAAATCAGGATCAAGTAACTTTCTTGCTTCCTTACGTAGTCTGTGAAAAGCTCGCTCAGGTTCAGGCTCAAATGGAATCAAACACAGAGGTGACACGTGCATAAACAAAACTACAAGAAAACGATACGAGACGGTCTCAAGGAACTAAGTTCCTTGAGACAAAGGAGAAAAACCTGTAAGACTAACAAAAACTAAAACTAACTAAGCCGTTTCCCCGGCAACGGCGCCAAAATAGATAAGGCTAAAGTCGTATCACCTTAATCAAAACAAACCTAAATGACAACTAACGTGAGATAGCGACAAGTAGGGATCGAATCCACAGGAAAGCGGTGTAGTCTCGAGGTTAAAGTCTGATATGTGAGTTCAACTCAGTGTGAAAAGGTTTGTTTTAAGCTAAACAAAAGCAGATAATAAAGCAGATGAATAGAAAATATATAAAGGGGGAGATTAGGGCATCGGGTTCATATATGACAATGATTCAGGAACGCAAGTTCATAAGACGGAAGAGATAAACTGTGCAACTTGACTAGGTTTGTAAACGCTCTCTCGAGTCAATTTTAGCCTTAAGCAAATTTAGCGGGCTCTCATGACTTACTAAATTCAACTTATCAAACTCGCGTAAGTCTAGTTTTAACTCGACTTCGATCTTAAATTAAAACATACTCAGGTTCAATTAAACTCGATTAAATCGGTGATCGTGAAATAAACCTAATTCAATTGACATAAAACGCGTAGAAAGAAATCAAGAGCACAATTTAATCAACCAATTTAATCTCAAAACATGTTCCTAAATCATATGTCACAAATCACCCTAAACCCTAATTATGAAATTAGCTACTCATAATAACAATCAAAGCAATAAAATAAAGGGAAGAAGACATGATGAATGAAAGTAATTGCAATAAAATTAAACTTGAAACTTACAGATGCAAGCGATTACAAGGAAGCAAAACTTGAAACTAAACTAAAACTTTGAGTTTTGAGAGAAAAGTAAATCAACAGTAAACTAAAACTAAGGAGAAAACTATAAAATAAAGCATGAGTTCATAATTCACGACTTAAGCCTATTTATATATCTTCCAAAACATAAATCACGGATTTAATCAAAACCCGACAAAATAAGTGAAAGCGTAGTGGTCTTGGTCTGGGTCGGCCTGACCCTTTTATTTGGGCCGGCTCTTCACCTTCTCCTCTACTCTTGATCTTGAGCCCAAAACCTCTTTGGGCCTTTATTATTTCGTATGGCCTTTCTTCCTTGGCCTCGTAACTCGTAACCTTAGTCTCTTTTGGTCTTGGTCTTAGTATTCCCGAGCTCTCGAGATGGCTCGAGCTTGGTCTCGTCAGCTTAGTTCTCGAAATGCTCCAATGTCTCGGGTTTTGGCTCAAAACCACCAAAACCTGCAATATATAAATGAAATGCAGCAGTAACGAGAAATATAACAAATAGCTCCTAAAGTCATACTAAATACGAATAAATACGAGCTAAATGCGACTGAACCGGGGGCATAAAATGAATATAAATAGAGTGTATCAGTGCACTTGTATGATTATGTGTTGTATAATAAAATGATAATAACTAAATAATATGTTAAATAGATTATTGTAGTAATATATTCATATGTGTAGTTAATTTATTTTTGGGCATTTTTAATTATGTTTTATATGATTTTTATGTTTAGTTATGTTTTAGTTGAGTAGTATTATCATATAAAAATTAGGTGAAATATTAACAATGAGTTTAAAGTGATTAAAATCGAAAATAAAAAGTATATGTTCATATCCATTTCACACGGCATTTACTATTTTTTTTTATGAAATTTTCACTTTTAATTTTTGTAAATAATATGTAGTGTTAAGTTAGTTAAAATGGATGCTACCATGTAAAAAGAATTAAATTAGGAAAATAAATTATAAGTTATTAAAATCAAAAATGGTGTTCTTGAGTTTATTTTTGATCTTCATATGTGTTCTTGAAACCTTCATGTTGATGTTCATCATTTTGTACTCTTTGATTTCATTTTAGTTTATGTTTGTTAATAATTTGTGTTTATGTTTAATTATTACTTTATATATTGTTAGTCTTATAATATAAATCAACTTAAAACATTATAAATCATTTAGAATAAAAAGTTAGGAATTTAAAGTGTTGAAAAACACTATTCATAAATGTAAATGAAATTTTTAGTAAATTTCATTTTAGTTTAAACCGTTCTAGTATAATTAGAATAATTAAAATATAAAGACTTTAAGCTAAAAACCGATAAAATCGAAAAATGAAAATTTGAACATCTACCTAGGTTGCTCACGGCATTTGTAATGTTTTTAGGTTAAAATTTACTTTTATCACTTTTTAGTTTAATTGTTAAAATAATTTAATTAATAGTTAATGAATTGAATTAAGAAATTAAAAGAAATAAATCAATTTTATTACATATATAATACCACACGGTTTCACTAATTAAAATGGACCAAATTTAATCAAAATGAAATTATCACTAAGTCACTAAAGTTAAATAATAATTAGAATTGAATTTTAGTATAAATCGATTTAGTTATAAATGAAATATTATAAACCGATAAAAATATGTAACCGTTATAAAAATGAACTAAATCGTGTGTTACTGCCTTTGCTATTTGGACTGTTGATCTTGGACATACGGACTAAAATGAATCATCCACGATACTATTATTTTTAAATGAAAATCACTAACTTTAGTTAATAGACGACTAAAATTAACTAAGTCTCATTTTAAAATGAATATCATTATCACTTTTTACAAATCGAACTTAACGTTTTTAAAACTAGAATTTTAAAATGAATATCATTATCACTTTTTACAAACCGAACTTAACGTTTTTAAAACTAGACTTTTAGAATATTTTCAAAACTCACTAAGTACAAAACGAACTTAACGACTTTGAAACTAAAAATTTATACTTAGAAAATAAAAGGGTTTAGTTTATTACCTAAAATATCTTAAGTATAAATACCTAAAATATCTTAAGTATAAAAATACGTATAAATATAGAAATACGTACAAGTATAGGAATACGTATAAGTATAAAAATACGTATAAAATACGAAGTATAAAAATACGAATACGTATAAAAATACGTATAAAATACGAATACGTATAAAAATACGTATAAAATACGGTGAATAGTGAATAGTGAATAGTAAATAGTGAATAGTAAATAGTGAAAAATGAATAGTGAAATACTGAAAATAATTGAAAATTTTACTAAGTATAGAAAAATTTAAAATGAATAAGTAAATGACTTAAAGTGTTTTGAAAAACACTTAAATAAAATTGGACATACTAAATAAACGTATCAATATAGAAACTTGAAAACGTTAATAATTAACAGCACTTTAAGTAATACACGAATATGTTATGTGATCATATGAAACCGAATACAAATACTTAAACGTTTGACGATGAGACTAAGAGAGTCTAGAAACATGTGTTATGTAATATCAAATAAATAATAAATCATGAGTAAGTTAAATAAAAGGTCAAGCTTGGGCCTCAGATATGAAAACGTCAATCGTGAGTGAAGTGGGGTTTAAGATAGTCTTGTAGCGGTCGCCATTGCCGTACAAGATAATTGAATATGCCAACTCTTTTGGGTCAGGCTTTAGGAAATAGTCGTTTTATACAGAGTTAAGGTGCTCTATGAATAGCATAGCCCATTCTTAAAGTGGATATTAGTGTATGCATACTAGACTTGGGTTTAATTCACTCTATTTCGCTGAAGTTACCAGGGCCACCGCGACCTTATTGCGATTGTCATCTCGCGGTTCTGTCTCCTTGCCGTGTTTCGTTCTTAGTGGGCGCGACATTAGCATTCGTTCTTGCCACATGTACAGATCACTTGACGGGATTGTATCAAAGTTCGAATCATTTCGAACACTAGAGGATGAGATGCAAGTATTATAGTATTCGGCGTGGTTTACGAGTCGAGTAAGTCTCTGCACTATGGAAGTGAGATGCAATCGATCAGAGTACAAAGGCCTACTCAGTGGTCAAGCTCGTAAGCAGTATGTGTTGTCTGTTGTATGTTTAATTGAGAACGAGTGTGTACCATCTTCGAAAACTAAAGACCACAACTTTCTGAATTGAATCGAGTCTGCATGAGGAGAATGATAAGATATGTATGTTTGATTGCGATCCGATATCGCCTTGTAATGCCATTGAATTATTGTGATACTATTGCTATGCTATTATGTGTTATTTGCCTTCATAATTGAATATCATGCTTATCTGATTTATCGCTTTAAACCGCATGCTTATTATGACTTATAGTGGAACCCGGGAACCGCGTCGAGGGACCCAACTCGGCGTCTTGCTTAAAGGGCGGATTTTAAAGTTAAAAAAGATTAAGTTGGAAAAACCTTTAAGAACTGTTATGGAGTCGCCACCTAATTATCGCGGAAATTAGGAACCTGCTACCATGTTCTAAGTTAAAAACATGTCCTAAATTTTGGAGCACGCCGACACCTCTAGATCTAAGGCTGTGAAACCAGATTGGATTCGGGGTGAGGGTACTTTAGAAAAAGAGTTAATTCAAATAATGATTTATGAAAACCTTTTAGAAAAGCCTATGTAAAAATAGCCTCTACTGACCTAGAACAATCCATGTAAGATGATATTTGAGCTAATATTATCGCTACGTACAAGTGCGATAAGTTTGTAAAAGAATGCAGATGCAGATGCAAAAAGATTGATTAAAACCCTCAGTTTAGCATGTTTAACTTGTTAACAAATACGGTTCAGTTAAAGGTCGAATTCATTGTTTAAGTTGATTTAATGCAAAATAAGAAGGTGCAAGATGCATGCAAATAAAATAAAGTTCAATTGTCCATTGGTTTATTTTATAAGGTCGGTTGCTTATGCGACTTTGGCGTGTCATCGGATATGGAGTGTACCCGAAGTAAATAGAACACTTGGATTGCAAGCGCGCTGGGTGCCAAAGCCGGGGGGGGCGCTAAAGGGTAGACCCCTTTGTTAGTCCATAGAAAATAAGAAAAAGCTTTGGTCCAAGTGGATCGGTTCCCACCTTGTCCCGGCGCGGATCTGGCGAGCTTCGCTTCTTGAACTTAAAAGGAGGATGAATTCAACACGGGATGGTGTGTTGAACTCAAGGATTTGAGTGCGTGAGGCTTTTGTGAATGTATTTAGGTGTATACCGTGCTAGACGGTATATTTTGTGGGACCCATGTGTGGGCACTAAAACTAGGAGGAGAGGTTGTGAGAAGAGAGGGTTTTCTTGTGTGGAAAACTTGTGAGAATAGGTCGTGCGAGGGTTGTATATATAGGAGAATAGCATGAGAGGAAATAGGAAGCAGGGAAAAAGCGGCTGGGAAACCGCATAGCCTTATGCGGTTTGGTGGCAAACCGCATAGGCTTATGCGGTTTGCACCATGAGCCGCATAAGCTTATGCGGTTTCTTTGGTGTGGTTTTAATTGAGATTTCGTATTTCCTTAATCCGAATTGCTAAATCTTGGGAATATTCGGTGTAATCTCCTTGCTTGTGCCCCAAGAAGGCCTAGTATGATCTTCTAGAGAGTTGTTGAGGGCTTTGGAGTGCGGGCCAAAGGTGGGTTTGGGCTCGGTTTTGGGCCCGAGACCCGAAAATGTGAAAAGAGTGTATTTGCATAGATTTTGTGAAATAAGGTAAGACGTGAAGCCGTATTTTGTGTGAGAGGAGGCTAAAGGGAAGATTTAGCCACCGGGCCTAAATTTAGGAATTTAGGAATGCTGAATTAGACCTTGTTAATGTAAAAGGGCTAATTGTAGTGCAAATGCGAAGCTCATGCCAAATGAAGCGGGACAAGGACCTAGCTAGACTCCAAATGATCGTTTATTTAAGTGTGATGTGAAGCGACCTACTCATTTTAACATTTAAAACGACTCAAAATGAATTCGACATTATTAGAACCGTTTAAGTCAACGTTAAAGCATGCGTAATAAAAGTCCGTGATACATCACAGGGTTTTGTTTGGGAGGGTACGGATATGGGTATCCACAGAGCCCCCAGTTTGACTGAGCTCGGACTAGAGCGCTAGTCAACTCCACGACCATATCCGGACCATTACAGTCTCGATATAGTCAGCGGAACGAAGCATGTGTCCATGGGTGAGACGAGGACTCCGAACCGGGCTAAACGGGGAGGGGCGTTCGCATTTTAAGGACTTGGCGGTCCGTACATGCTATAAGGGCCTGCCGGCCTGCTGAATGTCTTCGTCGTGCTTGTTGTACTGTCGTTGTTGATGCCTTTGTATATGCTTGGTATCGTCGGATGCCTGGTGCTGGTGCTTGTAATGTCTTTGTGTGAAATGTGAAAGGGGCTAAAGTGCAGGGGTGCATGTGCTTGTAAGATGTTTGGGTATGCGTGAGGTGTATAATTGAGTAGGGATGTTCATGTAGATGTAGGTCTCGTGAAAGAGCGTCCGTGTAATGCTTGAACTCGCCGGGGAGTGTCTATGTAGAGTGAAAGGCTTGGAGTTAGGTGTATATAGCAGAGTGCTTGTGCTTGGGCTCGCCGAGGAGTGTCCATGTAGTCGTAGTTGCATATGATTGCCTTTCGTTGAGGAGAAGGTAGTGCCGTTGTCGTTCTTTGATGCCTTTCTTGTGTTATTCTTTGATGCCGTCGCTTATGCTGATGCCGTTGTTGATGTTGAACTGGGTCTCGCCGAGGAGCGCAGGTGCTTAGTGTAGTATTTGCTGGAGAAGTACTAGTTTGCTAGGGAAGGGTGTATATGTATGGTCTCGCCGAGGAGCGTAGGTGTAGTTGTGGTTGTTTGGGAGAGTGATGGTGTTTCGTCTTGTTAGAGTGCGGTGTATATTCGCCGGGATTATGGTCAGGAAGGTGTATGTGCTCAAGTGTGCGGCCGTGTAATTGCTTGGATGTCTTTGAATGTCTTTGATCACCAGGCACGCTTGGTGTTTATGTTAGTGATTTGCTGGGGAAGTCGAAGGGTATGTCTTGGACTCCGTAGAAAATGTCTGTATAGGTGTGTGGACTCCATGGGGAGGAAGCGATACTCCTGAGGACGTGTAAGAGGGTGTAAGGACTCGTGAAGAGTGTTCGTGTTTACATACATGCAGTGTATTAAATGCTTAGTACACGCGTATGGCGGACTGTAGGTGACGCCTTGACCAAGGCATAGCGCATAATGTATGTGCTAGCGCTTGTGGCGGACTGTAGGTGACGCCTTAACCATGAAAGCTTGCGTGTATGAAGAAAAAATGAGGAGAAAACGTGGAACAAAACATGCTCTGGAAATTGCCTGTAGACTAGTGACTCTTCCGGGGAATCCCTTATCAATTGGCGACTTCAAGCGTGAACTCATTCGCACATGTTGCGGTTTCAAATCCGGAAATATTCGAACTCGCGATTTTCCTTTCGAGATCTTCAATTTCGCTTACTTCGACCATGAAACGTGGTATCTGGTGATTCGTTTGGATTCGTATGATACATGTCTCTTGGACTTGGAATGCATGGTGCTTGGGATGTTTCGTGGATATGTTAGGGTACTTGGTGCTTGGACCAACGTTCGGGTGTTGCTTGTCTGATGCACACATGAAAGTGTTATGCTTTTAGTGTGCATGTTCATGTTTGTAGCGGTTCTGGAGGTGTCGCTCAACCGTAGATGCTTATGTTGATGTGGGTATTTATAGCAAGGATGTCTTCAAAAATGCGAAAAATTATCCCATTTTTCGTTGTAAAGGTTTAATTCTTGATAGGAAGCGTCAGCCCCCAGTTTGACTGAGTTATGGTGTCGGTGTATGTGAGCCCCCAGTTTGACTGAGTTATGGTATATAACGATAGTCAAACTATGTAAAAGGCTATGGGTTGCAGTAGGATAAAGGTGTTTTTGGATTACCCCCTTGAGTTTGACTAAGTTTTGTATGAAAACTGAGTCAAAGTATAGGGCGTTGATGAGGGTAAAGTCGTGGTCCCCTAATCAAAATAACCTAAGGTCAACTAACTGGGTAGTCAGTGGCAGTAGGGTCGAGATCCACAGAGAGAAGGAGTAGTCAAACGAATGCTTAGTCAATCAAGGTTAGTCTCAAGGGTATGAAAAGTCGGCGTTTTCAAGGATTAAGCTAAGAACAAAGAGTAAAATGAGTAGAATATGAATAAGAGGGAGATTAGGGCATTAGGTTCATGTGACATCGATTCAGAACTCAACTCAGAGGGTAAATCAATCAACTGAAATCATGCAATTGGATTAGGTTTTGGGAAAACGCTCTCTCGAGTCAAATTCAACCTTAAGCAAATTTAGCAGGCTCTCGCAACTTACTAAATTCGACTTATCAATTACGCGTGAGTCTAGTTTCAATCAGGCTTTCGATCTTAGCTGAAACAACCTAAATTCAATTCAATAAAGGCGTCCCTAAATTCAATTGATAATTAAACGCAGAGGAAGAAATCAATTGCATAAATTCAATCAATATAAACGATTAAAACATGTTCTGAATCAACATCACAATCACCCTAAACCCTAATGAAGAATTAGCTAGACATGATTAAAGTAGAAGCAATAAACATAGTAATAATAAACATGATGAGAAAGAGAAAAGCAATTAAATTAAACCTGGAAGAATTCTTGAATTATAATCTAAAGATCGGAACTTGCAAGAATGAAATCAATCTAAACCTAAGAGTTATGAGAGAGTTTAAAGGGAGCAAGGCTATTCTAATTCTAAAACTGAAAAGTATAATGTAAAGCATAAAATGAAAACCCTAACTCCAACTCTATTTATAGGCCAACAAGAAAACGCGAAACAGGGCATGCGAACCGAGCGGTTCAGGGTCAGAACCGATCGGTTTAATGGGGTAACCGATCGGTTTAATGTGGGAACCGATCGGTTTAATGTGGGAACCGATCGGTTTAATGGGGTAACCGATCGGTTTGGGTCATGCCGAGCGGTTTTAAGGAGTGCAGCAACTTCCAGCAACTTTGGCCCTTGATTCACTCATCCAGAACCTATAGGTTTGCTCGGAACCTATAGGTTTGACGTCCCAAATCATCGTATGACTTCCGAATTGACTCTCGGGCTTCGTCTTAACCACACGATACTCGTAAATGCTCCAAATGACTCAGGTTTCAGCTCAGGACCGCCAAAACCTGTAAAATACACACGAGGAACAACAGTATCGCAATATAAAGCAAATAGCTACTAAAACAACAATGAAATCGAGTGAGTGCGAGCTAAATGCAACTATAACGGGGGCATATAATCAATATAAAAGACATGTATCAAACTCCCCCAAACCAAACCTTTGCTTGTCCTCAAGCAAAAAGCGTCGGAGAAAATCAAAGCGTAGCTAGTTAATCACGTTAGCATCTCGAAGTGGACGACCTATGCACATAAACCTACGACCATAGTCTATTTCACCGAAAATAGAGCACAAGTCTCAACCATTCACAACACATTATAATGCTAGCTTCTAATGCTTTCGCAAAAATTAAACTAACGACAATTGGATTCGAGCAAGGCCAACCGAGCATACCACTTTCCATCATACCATTCTTACCACATCATACCATTTTTTTCTTTCATTTCTTTTCTCTTTTTTTCCTTTTCGCGCAATGTGGAGCATCCCTCGTATGTAGTACCGTTTAGCTTGACGTTCACTGGGTAAAAATCGAGCTCGGGTACACATATTTCCTTAAGGGTTACATCATTGCTCATACTCTCGGTCACAGCCAAATTCATGGCCACTGTGGTTACTCAAATCAATGAGTCCCCTCCGAGAGCATCGAAGCATTGCTCCATCATTAAATGATCGGTCCAAACAAACCACATTCCAACATTCCAAACTTTCCACAAGCCAAATGCCACGCAAGAATACCAATATCGAAAGTAAAAGGAACGAAAAGCGATAAGAATTAAGCAAATACAAGTGGGCTAGTGTTTGAGACTCGCAATCTATGAACAGGAAACAAACATATAGTGCAAGCTACGACGATAGGAAGTCGACTTGGAGATACTAAAGATCAAAACAGCACACTAATCAATTCTCCAAACTAACAATTCAAAGCGAAAAAGGTTTGGAAATGCAAAAATTTTTAAAATAAGCACACAAAATGGAAAATGCAAAGCAATAAGCGCGAAAGTGCTTTCCTCCCCCAAACCAGAATCACACATTGCCCTCAATGTGGAAAACAGCATAACCACAAGCAGCATGAAGGGACAACAAAGGCGGGGTAGGAAAAGCAAAGCGAGTAAACGAGGGAAAAAGGAGTAAAGAAAGCTCACATTATCAAGTTGGAGCTCCCCCAAACCGAAGCGAAGCATGGAGTGCGGCTTACGATCCACGAATATGCATCCATTTGATCCGACTATAAAGTGCTTGAATAGCGGCGAGAAAAAGTAGGCCGAATCGGCAGGTCGGCCAAGGCCGTCGATGAGGCCTGTCTCAAAATACCAAGGGGCAGAGTCCTCAAGTACCTGCATGCTAAAACAAGTATAAATCCCTCGTCCTCACGCGCGCAAAAAAAAAGTCTAAAAGCAATAAAGTCAAAGCCGAAAACAAACCAAACCAAAACAAAGTACAACAAATTACAACGTCATCGGGTTGCCTCCCGGAAAGCGCTGGTTTATAATGGTCCCGCACGACCGTCGTCAAAGCTCATAATTACGTCAAATTAGGCCAAGGACGTTGGCCACTAGCAGCAGCTTCACTTGGCGAAATAGCAGTCGTTCGCCACAAAACTCGATCTCCACGAGGAAGAGCAGCATAATCCATCACGCAAGGTATTCCATCGCGGAATGGCTCTCCAAAACAGCTCCGTGCACCACGTGCCGCCAACCGTGGGTCTCCACCTCCATCACCCGGATCATAGACATCCGCCTTGGTGAGCTTCCGTTCCCCCAAACCAGGATGACAGCCACCCTGCGTAAGACCTGCACATGAAACAACAGAAGAAACAACCTCCAAAGGGTCTCCAATAGAGTGAGACGGAGGGCCAAGGTCAATAGCGACCACGGACTCAGTGCATAGGGCACGCAGGGAAGACTAGACTTAGTATAGGTCAGCTGCTCACCTCCCAGGAAACGTAAGTGTCTTGTTCCCAACATCTATGTTGCACCGGTGTGCGAGAAAAAGGTCTCCCTAAAATGATCGGGACGTGGGAGTCCTCGGGGATGTCTAGGACAATAAAGTCAACGGGGATGTAAAACTTCCCTACCTTAACCGGAACGTCCTCTAATATACCTAAAGGTCTCTGTGTAGTCCGGTCAGCCATCTGCAGGGTCATAGAGGTGACTCCTAGCTTAGTCATATTGAGTTTTTGACAGATGGAGTAAGGAATGACACTCACGCTAGCCCCCAAGTCACACAAGGCGTTCTGGACCACGTATTTCCCTATAGAACAAGGGATAGAAAAGGTCCCGGGGTCACTCAGCTTCGGGGGTGAACTTCCCTGCAAAAGAGCACTACCCTCCCCCACAAAGGACACAGTCTCGGTCTCATTAATCGAACGCTTCTTAGATATGACCTCCTTGAGAAACTTAGCATACGCAGGAACCTGTTTAACCAAATCAATGAAAGGGAGATTTACCTGCAAAGACTTGAGGATCTCAAAGAACCGATCGAGCTTGGGGTCCACGGTAGCCGGACGTACACGGCCTGGAAAAGGAAGCTTGATTTGAATCGGCGGTGTCTTGTCTTTAACAGCATCATCCACAAGCTGCTGTCGCTTTGCCGGCCCATGATCACACGGCCTGGCCGTGTTACTCGCTCCATTCTTCTCCTCCTCCTCCGGTTGCCTCGGGGCGTCGTAAACTGTACCACTGCGCAAAGTAATAGCACATGCTGTATCAGGAGGAGGGTTAGGAGGATTACCTTGTGGTGGCAGGGTGCCCTGTTGACGCGATGCTTGCGAAGCGGCCAATTGAGCCACTTGGTTCTCGAGCATTTTAATCGCTGCGTCCTTGGCTTGCTCGCTCTTCTGCATTTGCTGCATCATTATCTCTTGTGACTTGGCCATCTGCATCATCATGGCCTTCAATTCACTCACACTCGATTCAACAACAGGAGGGGGAGCAGGTTGAACTGGTGGTGGGACAAATGGAGGTCTTTGGTAGTTAGGAGGTGATGGTTGGAAATTCTTGTGGGGAGGGACGTAGGGTTCATTTTGTGGTGGCTGGGTGGTTGGGTTTAGGACGTTCTGGTTACGGTAAGACAAGAGTGATCGATCGTAGCCAGGTTGGTTTTGGTAGGGCAGGTTTTGGTTGTAAGATTGATAAGCATAAACCTGCTCCTGGGGCACAACATACCCCGTAGAATAACCCGTATCATGCCCTGCGACAGCGTTCACATGAGCACTAGAGAAGCCACCACCTGTCATCATGCTAATTTGCGCGGTCAGTGCAGCAACCTGACTAGTGAGCGCAGAAATACTCCCCTTATCACGGTCATCATGTGCGGACCGTGAATTTCCCCTGGGCTTCCCAAATTGAGATGAATGCATTGCCATCTCCTCGATCAACCCCCAAGCCTTGTCGTCGTCGACGTTATTAGCGAAACGTCCCTCTGCAGCTGAGTCAAGTATAGCCCGGCTCTCGGCATAAAGACCATTATAAAAAGTCATGATCACGAGCCATTCGTTCAGCCCGTGGTGAGGACAATCCCTTATGAGCTTCTTGTACCGCTCCCACGCTTCAGCAAGTGACTCATCAAACGTTTGTTTGAAGCCTTGGATTTGGCTCCTCATCTGATTAGTACGCTCGGGAGGGTAAAACTTTGAGTAGAAGGCAAGAGCTAACCCATTCCAATCAGTGATCCCCGCAGTCTCCTTGTCGAGGTCCGTGATCCATTCGCGGGCTCGATCCTTCAATGAGAAAGGGAACAGCATTTCCCTTATCTGGTTTTGGGTGATCCCGGCCTTCTTTATCGTCGAACAGTAGTCGGTAAACACTTGCATATGCCTACCGGGATCCTCAGTTGGGTAACCACCGAATTGATTCCGCTCCACCAAATTTAAGAAGGCGGGGCGGATCTCGAAATTGCCCTGCAGCGTAGCGGGCATCGTGAATCCAGCCGGAATGGATTCCGGTGTAGGCACCGAGTGACTAGAAAGTTTAGGCATAGTCACTGGCGGTGGAGATAATGGAGTAAATGGAGGTGAGTCCTCTCCGTAGGACGATTGCGTAGCACTAGACGACGCTTCCTCAATATCAATAACACGAATAGCTTGTCTGCGTAACCTGTGTAGCGCTCGTTCAGGTTCAGGCTCAAAAGGAACTAAACCTGTAGGTGACCTGCGCATAAACACAACTACACAAAACAATGAGAAACGGTCTCAAGGAACTAAGTTCCTTGAGACAAGAGAGAAAAACCTAACAAAAACTAAGCAAACACTAACTAGCTAACCGTCTCCCCGGCAACGGCGCCAAAATTGATGAGGGTAAAGTCGTGGTCCCCTAATCAAAATAACCTAAGGTCAACTAACTGGGTAGTCAGTGGCAGTAGGGTCGAGATCCACAGAGAGAAGGAGTAGTCAAACGAATGCTTAGTCAATCAAGGTTAGTCTCAAGGGTATGAAAAGTCGGCGTTTTCAAGGATTAAGCTAAGAACAAAGAGTAAAATGAGTAGAATATGAATAAGAGGGAGATTAGGGCATTAGGTTCATGTGACATCGATTCAGAACTCAACTCAGAGGGTAAATCAATCAACTGAAATCATGCAATTGGATTAGGTTTTGGGAAAACGCTCTCTCGAGTCAAATTCAACCTTAAGCAAATTTAGCAGGCTCTCGCAACTTACTAAATTCGACTTATCAATTACGCGTGAGTCTAGTTTCAATCAGGCTTTCGATCTTAAACTGAAACAACCTAAATTCAATTCAATAAAGGCGTCCCTAAATTCAATTGATAATTAAAACGCGCAGGAAGAAATCAATTGCATAAATTCAATCAATATAAACGATTAAAACATGTTCTGAATCAACATCACAATCACCCTAAACCCTAATGAAGAATTAGCTAGACATGATTAAAGTAGAAGCAATAAACATAGTAATAATAAACATGATGAGAAAGAGAAAAGCAATTAAATTAAACCTGGAAGAATTCTTGAATTATAATCTAAAGATCGGAACTTGCAAGAATGAAATCAATCTAAACCTAAGAGTTATGAGAGAGTTTAAAGGGAGCAAGGCTATTCTAATTCTAATCTGAAATTATAATGTAAAAGCATGAAATGAAAACCCTAACTCCAACTCTATTTATAGGCCAACGAGAAAACGCGAAACAGGGCATGCGAACCGAGCGGTTCAGGGTCAGAACCGATCGGTTTAATGGGGTAACCGATCGGTTTAATGTGGGAACCGATCGGTTTAATGTGGGAACCGATCGGTTTAATGGGGTAACCGATCGGTTTGGGTCATGCCGAGCGGTTTTAAGGAGTGCAGCAACTTCCAGCAACTTTGGCCCTTGATTCACTCATCCAGAACCTATAGGTTTGCTCGGAACCTATAGGTTTGACGTCCCAAATCATCGTATGACTTCCGAATTGACTCTCGGGCTTCGTCTTAACCACACGATACTCGTAAATGCTCCAAATGACTCAGGTTTCAGCTCAGGACCGCCAAAACCTGTAAAATACACACGAGGAACAACAGTATCGCAATATAAAGCAAATAGCTACTAAAACAACAATGAAATCGAGTGAGTGCGAGCTAAATGCAACTATAACGGGGGCATATAATCAATATAAAAGACATGTATCAGGCGTGTATCAGGAGGAGGAGTTTTTGGATTACCCCCTCGAGTTTGACTAAGTTTTGAATGAAAACTGAGTCAAAGTGAAGAGTATGGTGTTTGGTTTTGAAATTTCCCCCGTAGTTTGGCTTAATTTGATTGAAATTAAGGCAAAATGGAGAAGAATGTAGCGTGGGCGGAGCAGGCGATTCAGCTGTATCAGGGTCGTGCTGAGGTGGCTTGGGTTCAGTAGACTTTGACGAGTACCGCCATCTTCACCATTAGTTGTATTAGTATGCTTGTGTAATAAGGATTGTGTGAACCCATCATTACATGACTTGTTGTTGTAGCTTGGCTTGAGCTTGTAGTTGCTTTCGTTGTCTTTCGCTTCCGTGCTGTGTTGTGCTTCCGTGGACCTGCGTAGTTAGTAGACTTGGGTTTGAAAGTGAAATGATTCCCGATTGGGATGTTTGGATTAAAATGTTTTTGTTGAAAAATCATTTTGTGAAAGATTCATTTTAGTTGTCGAAATGAGCTTTAAAAATGAACACTTGAAATGTCAGTTGTAAGGCTTCATGCAAGATGAAAGAGTGTTTGACGTTGTGAACTTAAGCTAGAGTTGTGAAGACCGTGGAGGGTCATTTGAGTGCAAAGGTTGAAAAGCCCCCAGTTGTCGAGGATGAGAATTCGGTAGAATCTCAACACGGAGTGGGGTGTAGTGCTAGGTTCGGTTGTGCTTTATGAAGTCGCCACGATTCACGTAATCCGGGGAATCAAACCGGCGTAGTTCGATAGAGCTTTTGCTTAAAATGTGTTAACTCGAGTGAGTTAAATTCGAAGAATGCTGTTACTCAAAATGTATTAACTCGAGTGCCGAGTTAAATTTTGGAAAAGTTTAGACTTCGAAGATTCGAGATGCATTTCAAGGATTTGAGATGCATTTTCGAAAGATACATTCTGATTGCGAAAGGGTGTGTTTGCAAAAAGTGAATTGCAAAGTGCTTTCATTTTAACTCGACTATTGGGTTAATTTTGAAAGGTGATTAGCTATTTTGAGGGTGCATTGCCTCGTGTAAGTTTGAAAAAGCGCGTCGTGCCGTGGGAGCGTTTTGAAAACTGGAGAGTTTTTGAAAGGAGCGGTTTAAATGTCGCTAAATTGTTTGATTGGAAGAGGATTGACTCGACATGTGACTCGATGCTTAAAATGCCGAAAAGTTTGCAAAATAGAGACGAATCGTATGCGTGATTTGAGACTCGACGGTTGCATGGTTGCCATATTCGGGAACACGTGCGTTGGTGGAGCCCCCAGTGGTGCTTGCTTGTCTGCGGTGGGATGCTGTTGTTCCTGCAAAACAATGTTAGACCAAAAAACAGAGTACTACTCCTAAGTCTATGACAACTTTGTCTTGACGAATTCGTTTTAGTCGCCTCGATAAAGAAATAGTTTGCCTTTGAACTTTGTGAATTTTGTGTGGACACATCCTTAGCATGGAAAGCTTTGGACGAGGAATATTTTGTGGATTTTTGTAAAAGGTTGGTTGAGCTCGGGGGAGCGGCCTACGTATCCGTGGTTACGGAATCAAACCTAGCGTAGTTCCGAAAGGGGTGTTTAAGGGCGTGCATGAGGTGTTTATGTGGAAAGGTGCGTGTTTAAGGGTCCACCGGTATGGGAGGTGGGTTTGTTTTTGTGGAAAGGTGCGTGTTTAGGGACCCGCCGGTCCAAGGGGTGTTTATGTGTTTGACCTTGATACATTGCATCCTAAGGGTGGGTTCTCCTTAGTTGATCTAGGCTGGTTGCTTGCTACTTCTGTCTTGTCTTCAATTTAGAATTTCAAGGACCTGGCCACTCGTTTCTGGGCTTCGGTACTTCTTGCCTTTGGGGTTTCGGCCCCTCGCTTATTGATTTCTAAGCTTGTTGACTTTTAAGCTTCTTGAGCTTGAGCTTTTGACTTCTTAAGCTTTTGACTTCTTAAGCTTTTGCTTAGTTGTTTTGCCCCTTCTTCTGGAGCTTTTGAGACTTTTACTTTTTGGTGACTTTGGTTTTTTAACCTTTGTACCTTGTATTCCCGTTTGGTTTGAGAATATCCCACGCCCTGTATGGCTTGGGCTTGAGCTCGGACCTTGCTAAACTCTGTGGCTCGGTGGTCGCTTGTGATCGTGTGTCTATCACGCGGGCACCTCTGACAAGTTCGTTTGCTTATTAGGTACGCGATTGAGTACGCGGAGGACGATCCAGGAATACTCGTACTTTTGGTCGCGATCAAATTCATGATCACTGTGGAGCTCCAAATTAATGGATCCTCCTCCAAAAGTAGCGGAGTAGTAGACCACAAGCAGACTAGTGAACCTTAGGTGTTTAGTCGTCGGAAGCTTTCTTGTCTTCGTGTCCTTGATTTAGTTGTTGACTTGGACCTTCGTACCCGGCCTAGATCTCCCTAGGATAGTTGTTCCTGGGATGCAATGTATGTTGGTGTAGAGTTGTGTTTTTTACGGGAAAAGTGTGTAAAAAGGAAGCTGGGTTGTAGGCAAACTTATTCCTTTATCGATTTGTTAAAAATGTCATACGTCGGAGACTCGATTGCCCTAGACTGTCAGAGATTGACTCAATGTTTAAAAACTCGACCCGTATTGAAAAGACTCGAATTTCTTGAGGAGATCCGTGAGATCGTCGGTGGCGCCTTGATGGATTCGTCATTTGGGTGCTCGAGACGCACATGTCTCGGATGGGGTTGATGCTCGCGTCGGGACTTGGCTCATGCATACTTAGATTTGTCTTTGATTTTGCAAAAGTTTTGTTTTCGGCGAAAAGCAGGATGTTTTGTTGAGCAAAATGTGTTGTCACATTTTGGCTCGATGTAAAAAGCGTTTCGAAATCAAATCCGATAAGCTCGTGTTAGTGGCTTGTCGGTGAAAGTGTGAATCGATTCGGAGTGGCGATAGGCTATCCGAATCAAGGGTGTTTGAGGATGTGATGAAGACGGTTATACTCGTTTTCATACATTCGGTTTTGAAAGAGGGTTAGATTAAAGCGACTATGAGCCTCTTGGTCTAACCGTGAAGGATTTGCGGGATGATGCTAGTTCAATCCTAGGTTTTGTTGTCTTGTGAAAAGAGATGTTTGGATTAAAATGGCGGTAGGCCATTTTGAATCATGGATTTCGAAAATATTTATTTTGCTAGATTTGTTTTCAAGAAAAGGTCCATTCTCGGGTTTAAGAATGTTTGGTAATAAATGGGTTACAATGAGTGCGGGTCATGTAGTTCATTTATGTTTTGGAATGTCACGAGAATAAAGTGATTATTCTCGGGTGTTTTGAGGAGACTGTTTGTCTAGATCAAACCGTCCTGACTATGGGCCATTCGGTTCGAAGGAAGGATTTTTTTTGAAAAAGGTTATTTCAAAAACGTGATGAGGATTTTGTGAAAGTAGTTTGTAAGAGGATTTGGGCCAAGATGGTTATGAATCATTTGGTCTGATGAAAAGTCCGCGAGATTGGGCTTGGCCATTCTCGGGTTTTGTTTGCTTGAAAAAGACAATTTTACTTTGAACGAGTCGACTTTGGGCGTTTGGCCTAAAGAGAATGTCGTTATTTGTTTTGCACGAGTGTGGAGATTTTTGAAAAGAGCTCATTTCAAAAGCGGGTGTGTTTTGCTTGGTTTGTAAAAATAAGAAGATTTTGAAAAGAATTTATTTCAAAAATGAGAGTGTGTTGCTTGTTTTGTAAAAGTGAGGAGATTTTTGAAGAGAGCTTGTTTCAAAAATGAGAGTGTATTGCTTTAGGAGCAATGTTGTGCCTAAGAAGTCTTTGAGGCAAGAACGCGTGTGCGGATCTTGTCTCGACGTTGAAATGTGTTTGATTTGCATTCGTCGAGCCCATGTTAACGGTTCATCGTTAAGGGTTCGAGCCTAGATGCATGGAAAGGATTCGACTCGTGAACGGTTAGCTAGTCGAGTCGAGGATGTTGAGAATGGATTGGTTTGTGTGACATGTATCTAGTTAGTCCTATTAGATTCAACGTTCGTTTTAAGCGTTCATTTTTAGCTCATTTTTGTTTAGGAAGACCTTTTAAACTTGAAAAGGGAGATTTTAGACAAGGTTTGGCTAACAGGAAGCTTTTGAGACGAGGATGCGTGTGCACATCTCGTCTCGATGTTAAAAGGTGTTAGCTTTGTCGAGCCCACCTAACGGTTCATCGTTAAGGGCTCGAGCCTAGATGGGTGAGAAGGATTCGACTCGAGAGCGATTAGCTAGGCGAGTCGAGCGTGTTGAGAATGGATTAGGTTGTGTGGGTTAAATTTGCGCGTTAGTGACATGACTAGACCAACGTTCATTTTAAGTGTTCATTCTAGCTCATTTCTTTGTTAAGAAAACTCTTTTTAAGCTTGAAAAAGGAGGTTTTCGAAAAAGTTTTAGCTAAAGGAAAGCTTTTGAGACGAGGATGTGTGCGCACATCTCGTCTCGATGTTAAAAGTTTTGCTTTGCATCCGTCGAACTGATATCGGTAATTTGCCGAGGTGAGCTCAAGTCGGATGTGTAAAAGAAGAAGGATTCGGCTCGAGCAAGTCGAGTCGAGGATGTTAAAACAGAGTCTAGGCCGTGTGACCTAGAGGATTGAAATCCACGAGCTCGGGTTTTAATCCTTGCTCGGGTTTTTGCTTGTTAGTGAAAAGGGAAAATTTTAAGAAAGCTTGTTTCAAAAATTCGCGATAGTTTTGTTTGAAAAGGTGTTAGATGTTAGATGTTAGGTTCGTTTATCTTTGAAACGTTTAAGCGAGTTTTCGAAGATATGAATGCAAATGCTCGTTTTGAAAAAGACCATGGAGTGCATAGCCTCGAACTTGTACGTATGACTCAAAAGGGGTGAAAATGAGTCAGTCGGGTACACCTCCAACTACCTCGAGTACGCTTTGGCAGATACTTAACCCCTTCATTTCCTTACGCCGGGGCGATAGGTTTTCTGAAGAGAGAACCTTTGGGCGGTCGAGATAGCCGTTCTGACAGCCGTGGAGGGGCGAGAGGAAAGCTAGTCCGGCATGTGCTTTATCGAGTGGACAAGCCTGCATGTGGGAACCACCTCTCGAGGGTGCAAAGGGTGCCTAGATTCCAAAAGGAATGGACTCTAAACGAATGTGCATAGCTCAAATATGTATACTTGGATTGTTCAAGGCTTTCAAGTTTCACCTCTTTATTTTTAAAAAGAAAAAGCTAGTTTTTAGTTTTAAAAATAAGATCTCCCCAGCGGAGTCGCCAAACTGTGGAACCCGGGAACCGCGTCGAGGGACCCAACTTGGCGTCTTGCTTAAAGGGCGGATTTTAAAGTTAAAAAAGATTAAGTTGGAAAAACCTTTAAGAACTGTTATGGAGTCGCCACCTAATTATCGCGGAAATTAGGAACCTGCTACCATGTTCTAAGTTAAAAACATGTCCTAGATTTTGGAGCACGCCGACACCCCTAGATCTAAGGTTTGTGAAACCAGATTGGATTCGGGGTGAGGGTACTTTAGAAAAAGAGTTAATTCAAATAATGATTTATGAAAACCTTTTAGAAAAGCCTATGTAAAAATAGCCTCTACTGACCTAGAACAATCCATGTAAGATGATATTTGAGCTAATGTTATCGCTACGTACAAGTGCGATAAGTTTGTAAAAGAATGCAGATGCAGATGCAAAAAGATTGATTAAAACCCTCAGTTTAGCATATTTAACTTGTTAACGAATACGGTTCAGTTAAAGGTCGAATTCATTGTTTAAGTTGATTTAATGCAAAATAAGAAGGTGCAAGATGCATGCAAATAAAATAAAGTTCAATTGTCCATTGGTTTATTTTATAAGGTCGGTTGCTTATGCGACTTTGGCGTGTCATCGGATATGGAGTGTACCCGAAGTAAATAGAACACTTGGATTGCAAGCGCGCTGGGTGCCAAAGCCGGGGGGGGCGCTAAAGTGTAGACCCCTTTGTTAGTCCATAGAAAATAAGAAAAAGCTTTGATCCAAGTGGATCGGTACCTACCTTGTCCTGGCGCTTCCGATCTGGGCAGAGCTTCGCTTCATGAACTTAAAAGGAGGATGAATTCAACACGGGATGGTGTGTTGAACTCAAGGATTTGAGTGCGTGAGGCTTTTGTGAATGTATTTAGGTGTATACCGTGCTAGACGGTATATTTTGTGGGACCCATGTGTGGGCACTAAAACTAGGAGGAGAGGTTGTGAGAAGAGAGGGTTTTCTTGTGTGGAAAACTTATGAGAATAGGTCGTGCGAGGGGTTGTATATATAGGAGAATAGCCGAGAGGAAATAGGAAAGCAGGGGAAAAAGCCAGCCTGGGAAACCGCATAGCCTTATGCGGTTTGGTGGGCAAACCGCATAGGCTTATGCGGTTTGCACCATGAGCCGCATAAGCTTATGCGGTTTGCTGGTGTGGTTTTAACTTCGAGATTTCGTATTTCCTTAATCCGAATTGCTAAATCTTGGGAATATTCGGTGTAATCTCCTTGCTTGTGCCCCAAGAAGGCCTAGTATGATCTTCTAGAGAGTTGTTGAGGGCTTTGGAGTGCGGGCCAAAGGTGGGTTTGGGCTCGGTTTTTGGCCCGAGACCCGAAAATGTGAAAAGGGTGTATTTGCATAGATTTTGTGAAATAAGGTAAGACGTGAAGCCGTATTTTGTGTGAGAGGAGGCTAAAGGGAAGATTTAGCCACCGGGCCTAAATTTAGGAATTTAGGAATGCTGAATTAGACCTTGTTAATGTAAAAGGGCTAATTGTAGTGCAAATGCGAAGCTCATGCCAAATGAAGCAGGACAAGGACCTAGCTAGACTCCAAATGATCGTTTATTTAAGTGTGATGTGAAGCGACCTACTCATTTTAACATTTAAAACGACTCAAAATGAATTCGACATTATTAGAACCGTTTAAGTCAACGTTAAAGCATGCGTAATAAAAGTCCGTGATACATCACAGGGTTTTGTTTGGGAGGGTACGGATATTGGTATCCACACTTATATGTCTTTATATGCTATATGTATTAAGCATGTTTATGTTTTCATCATAATGTTATGTTTATAAAGCGATAATATTAAACCAAAGTAATTGAAATCGAGGGTAAGTATGAGCATAGCTAGTCCTTTGTCGCTCGTGAGCATGCCCCCATCAGTTTATTGTGCAGGACGTTCGTGGACCAGGAGCTGGGTTTTGGATGGAGCCACGAGACGTTTTTATTGCTTTTCCTTAGTTGTTTCGAGAGAGATGTAATATATATAACGCTACTCTTTTGAATTTCCGTATTTAGAGTTGTTTTATTCAACTCTTAAACGATGATGTAATATTTTGGGTTATTGTATAATTAATAACGCTGGTTTAAGACTTAATTAATTTCCGCCTTAGTAATTAAAGTCGACTAAAAACCAGGTTGTTACAGAAAAGCCTACATCCACCCCTTCTTCTGTTAATTATTTATTAGAGCACCTACTCCGGCCAAGCTTACAACAAATAATTAATAACACCGATGACTAGCCCTAATCTCGGTGTGAAGCTTTTGTTTCGAAAAGTAAATCTCTACAAAAGTATAGATTACAAATCTCTCAAATAAATGAAAATACAATTCAATTGTTCTAGAGAGACTTATCATAACTTTGCACTTTTAATAAGATGAAAATATAAACGGAGTTGCAAAGATTAAAAAATGCTTTCAAAATCAGAAAATAAGTTTTGCAAAATAAATTGAGAACCACGACTTGAAAAGAGTGTTTGCAAAAATGATAATAAAATTGATTGAAAGACTTAGTGGAAAATGGGTGAGTTGCTACTCACATATATACGTAAAAGTAGTAAGTAAGTCAAAAACAAGAACAAACTTGTTACACCTTTTTAGGAGAGGAATAAAATACTATTTAAGTTTATTGCATGAATGTAGGATAATATTTTGGATGTTGACTTATCATGGAATATAATACTCAATAAAAAACAAAGGTGATCTCTACAAGTTTGTTGTGTACGTGAATATAGGATGGTATAGTTTTGTAGTTTGACTTATTATTATTAGTACTATTATTTTGGAGTGTGTTAGATAGTAACCTAAAATGTATCTAGACATTTTGTTAAAAAGGTATTAGTTAAATAAAACCAACTTGAGGAAATATGTTCTCCAAATTTATTTTTATCAAAATAAATTACTAAAAATAGAAAATAAAAGATAAATAATAAATTTGATTTGTAAAACAATATATACTAAACTGAGATATAATACTTTCCACATCCTTTTACAACGAGATTCAATATATCTTAATAACTTAGATATATATAAAATCTAGTTCGAAAGATGAGTAAAGTTATTCTCAAAATACTATATTGTAAAATAAGAATTAAATAAGTTGGAAATAAAATAAGACGCGTTTAGTACCATTGTTATCATAACCCAAATTTATGGTATGGTAACATTACTACTAAACAATTTAAAGTGCATAGTTTCGTTAAGACTCTTTACAAGTTTTTTTTTTTTTTTTTTTTTTTTGGCAATAGTGAAATATTTGTATTACAATAACTGCTCCCGACCGTTAACGCCGGGTGTTACAATTACGATACAAATACAACATAAACTACAAACAAGGTCATAAATAAACATAACTTCTTCTACAAATTTTAATCTGCAGCCGGTAGTCAAAATAGGTAGGTGGAGTACGAAAACTTGGCCTCGAACCTTGTCGCCAACCGTACAAGCATCACTGATGTCTTCTAGAGGTCTTCTTAACTTCTGGGCTAGCGAGTGACCACAACAAGATATACTTACGCTAATGAAGCGTAGAAATTTTAGGTGGAATGCAAAACAAAGTTCGCCTCCGGTGGAGTATAAACTCCTACATCTTGGTGATCTGACCCAACACCCAAAAGAACTGCATACCGAGAAGAATAGCAACCAAATAGACCGTATGGGACAATGTTCCTCAACCAAACTTCTGGCCACAATCGTCATGGAAAGCTTTCCAAGAACGAAACATACCAAAACCGAACACTTACAGATCAATAAAGCCTTATACTTGCATAATATTATTATTAATATTATTATTATAATTATTATAGTGCGTTTTATTTTATTAGGCTGACCATGAGGTTGAGTAGGATGCATTAATTAAAGAACAAACCACCGCAACCGGATCGACCTTAACCACCACAACCAGTCCGACCTAAACTATAACCCTAACACCCAAAGAAAACTCACACCACACTCATCCATGCATGTTCAACAAGAGGGAAAGGAACGCCAACATCGTTAGTAACCCTTCAAACCAAAAGAACCTAACACATCTAATCTCTACGACTCTTAACCGTAGCCCGATTAAACACAGGCCTAAAGAAAGCACCCCAAGACCCAAAAGAGCCACCAAGAACCAAAGCAAACCCCAACCACGACAGACCCGACAACAACAACGAACACCTAGGGACCTGATGAGTCGGTTTTAGTATAGGTTAGTAGGATGGTTTTCGAGCCCATTTAGTGAGTTTTGACGTGTTTTACGAAGGTTTTTGTGACTTGTGATCGATTGCGAGTTACTTTGAATTCGCGGAGTTTTGCGGTATTTTGATGATATGTTAGGACGGTCACGAGGCTTGGATGAAGAGTTGATGAGGATGGCGAATCATAGGCGACCATGAGCTTGTGTACAGCCGCAGAAGCAGGAGATAAAGCATGGAAAAATATCAGAAGAAAATGGCGACCTGATGGCGACCAGTTGGCGACCCAGGCTCGAGCGAAACTGAAGCAAAGGCAAAAAAAGGGCAGAAACTTCTGGCGACCTGCTGGCGACCAACTGACGAGTGACTGGCGACCAGCCCACTCGTGTATGCTGCTCAATTTGACCCGGATTTTATTGTAATCTTTTAGGAAACTCAATATTATTAGTTGAAGACTTAACCTAGTTTATTATTATCTCATTAGCCACTTTTTCATTAGTTTCTAGTTTTAGTTTTCACTTTTTCAAAAACTTGGAGAATTGATTAGGAATTATGCATTGCTAAACTTTTAATTCTTGATTCAATAAGATTGAAGCGTCGGTAATTCAACCGTGAGATTATCAATCTCTTGACTTTTTCGTGAGTATTATTTAATTCCCTTATTATTATTGTTGATTAACCCTAATTTTGATTAGTGCGTACGACTAATTAGGATTGTTGTTAATTCATCTGCTAGATTTGATTATTAGCTCTGTTTGCCTTATTAATCTTTTCGCGATAGCAATTGTGTTCAATTTATCGTACTCAGTTTGTCGTAAGTTGACCATAAAAGGGATTAAATTTGTAACTCGAGTATTAACTGCGTTGTTAGTATTAGTTACCTTTATTGTTTCTCGTTCTATTTCTTCTTTTGATTTGAACTTGTTTCGCGTGACTCGAGTTAATCATAGAAAGGGTAATTAGGGCATCAGTTTTGACCTAATTGCTAAGTTAAGAGAGAAATTGATAGTTAGTGTAATTGAACTGCATTGATTATCACAATAAAGTGCTCAAGTGAAGTTAATTGATTGTTTTCTGTGATCGGCTACATTATCGTTCGTGGATTTCTGTTTGAGTCAAGACCTTTCTCATAACTATTTTCACACATCTTTCAATATTATTGCTGCTTTTATATTTAGCTACTTTAGTTCTTATCCAACCAAAACACCCCCCAAATCTGTCACTGTTATCTGCCTTTCCTATATTATTGCGTTATTTACACTTCACTCTAGTTCAGTTAGTCTTTTTCCCTGTGGATCGACCCTTACTTCCATTTTACTACTTGTTTAGTATTTAGGATTTAAGTGATTATAAATTGTAATTTGCGGCATACGACTTTTAGCCCGTCAAATTTGGCGCCGTTGCCGGGGATTTAGGCGTTAATTGTTTTTATTGTTTAGTGTAGGTGTATGCATAATACCCGTTTGGCTAACCTGAACCTCGAGCCTTTTGACTCAGAGATTGTGTGGAACCCGGGATCGGACCCAACTCGGCGTCTTGCTTAAGGGCGGATTTTAAAGTTAAAAAAGATTAAGTTGGAAAAACCTTTAAGAACTGTTATGGAGTCGCCACCTATTTATCGCGGAAAATAGGAACCTGCTACCATGTTCTAAGTTAAAAACATGTCCTAGATTTTGGAGCACGCCGACACCCCTAGATCTAAGGCTTGTGAAACCAGATTGGATTCGGGGTGAGGGTACTTTAGAAAAAGAGTTAATTCAAATAATGATTTATGAAAACCTTTTAGAAAAGCCTATGTAAAAATAGCCTCTACTGACCTAGAACAATCCTTGTAAGATGATATTTGAGCTAATGTTATCGCTACGTACAAGTGCGATAAGTTTGTAAAAGAATGCAGATGCAGATGCAAAAACATTGATTAAAACCCTCGCTTTAGCATGTTTAACTTGTTAACGAATACAGTTCGATTAAAGGTCGAATTCATTGTTTAAGTTGATTTTAATGCAAAATAAGAAGGGTGCAAGGTGCATGCAAATAAAATAAAGTTCAATTGTCCATTGGTTTATTTTATAAGGTCGGTTGCTTATGCGACTTTGGCCTGTCATCGGATATGGAGTGTACCCGAAGTAAATAGAACACTTGGAGTGCAAGCGTTTGGGTGCCAAAGCCGCGGCGCTAAAGTGTAGACCCCTTTGTTAGTCCATAGAAAATAAGAAAAAGCTTTGATCCAAGTGGATCGCACCTACCTTGTCCTCGACGCTCAGATGCGGGCGAGCTTCGCTTGAACTAAAGGAGGGTGAATTCAACACGGGATGGTGTGTTGAACTCAAGGATTTTAGTGCTTGAGGCTTTTGTGAAAGAGGATTTGTGTGTTGTGAATTGTGATCTGAAAGTGTATTGTGTGTGAAAAAGATGATCTTCGAGGTTGGGTATAGGGGTGTATATATACTAAAAACCTCGGAGAAATTAGGAAATCCGGGATAAAAAACAGGCCTAGGAACCGCATAGCCTTATGCGGTTGCCTGGGGAAACCGCATAAGCTTATGCGGTTCCCCCCTCAAACCGCATAAGGTTATGTGGTTTGGGGGTGCAGTTTAGTCCGCTTTCCAAGTTTTGGCCAGATTGAATCTTTGAAAGATTTCGTGATAATCTCGAGCGTGTAGCTCAAGAAAAGTCTTTGGGATATTTGTGAGATATTTTGTGATGCTTAGGGCTTTGGAGTGCGGGCCAAAGGCTGGGTTTGGGCTCGGTTTTGGGCCCGAGACCCGGAAAAATGAAAAGGGTGTATTTGCATAGTTTTTGTGAAATAAGGTAAGACGTGAAGCCGTATTTTGCGTAAGAGGGGGCTAAATAGCGGTTTTAGCTACCGGGCCTAAATTTAGGAATTTAGGAATGCTGAATCAGACCTTGTTAATGTAAAAGGGCCAATTGTAGTGCAAATGCGAAGCTCATGCTAAATGAAGCAGGACAAGTACCTAGCTAGACTCCAAATGGACAAAATGAACGTTTATTTAAGTGATGTGAAGCGACTTAAACATTTTAACATTTAAAACGACTCAAAATGAATTCGACATTAGTTAGAACCGTAAAAGTCAACGTTAAAGCATGCGTAATAAAAGTCCGTGATACATCACAGGGTTTTGTTTGGGAGGGTACGGATATGGGTATCCACAGAGCCCCCAGTTTGACTGAGCTCGGACTAGAGCGCTAGTCAAACTCCACGACTATATCCGGACCATTACAGTCTCGATACGCCAATGAACGAAGCATGTGTCCATGGGTGAGACGAGGACTTGAACCGGCTAAGCGGGAGGGGCGTACATGTTTAAGGGCGTGGCGGTCAGTGTGCATGCTATAAGAACTCTTGCCTGCTGGCGTCTTAAATCGTGCTTGTTGTCGTTTGCTGGTGCCTTTGCGTGTGCTTGTGATGTCAAATGTTGATGCTGGTGCTTGTGCTTGTAATGTCTTCGTATTGCATGTGTTGGATGTAAAAGGGCTAGAGTGCAGGGTGCATATGCTTGTAGGCAGTTCGTGTAAGTGTTAGTGTAGGTCTCGTGAAAGAGCGTCTGTGTAATGCTTGTGCTTGAACTCGCCGAGGAGCGTCTATGTAGGGCGAAATGCTTGGAGTTAGGTGTATATTGCAGAGTGCATGTGCTTAGGCTCGCCGAGGAGTGTCTATGTAGTTGTGGTTGCATATGATCGCCTCCCGTGGTGGAGAAAATGATGTAGTGCTCGTGAAGAGCGTTCGTGCTTCTGCTTCTGTACCGTATATTAAATGCTTAATATACGCGTATGGCGGACTGTAGGTGACGCCTTAACCAAGGCATAGCGCATAATGTATGTGCTAGTGCTTGTGGCGGACTGCAGGTGACGCCTTAACCATGAAAGCTTGCGTGTATGAAGAAAAAATGAGGAGAAAACGTGGAACAAAACATGCTCTGGAAATTGCCTGTAGACTAGTGACTCTTCCGGGGAGTCTCTCATCAATTGGCGACTTTAAGCTTGAACTCATTCGCGCATGTCGCGGTTTCAAATCCGGAAATATTCGAACTCGCGATTTTCCTTTCGAGATCTTCAATTTCGCTTGCTTCGACCATGAGACGTGGTATCATTGCGATTCGTTTGGATTCGTATGATACATGTCTCTTGGACTTGGAATGCGTGGTGCTTGGGATGTTTCTTGGATATGTTAGGGTACTTGGTGCTTGGACCTACGTTCAGGTGTTGCTTTTCTGATGCACACATGAAAGTGTTATGCTTTTAGTGTGCATGTTCATGTTTGTAGCGGTTCTGGAGGTGTCGCTCAACCGTAGATGCTTATGTTGATGTGGGTATTAGCAAGGGTGTCTTCAAAAATGCGAAAAATTATCCCATTTTTCGTTGTAAAGGTTTAATTCTTGATAGGAAGCGTCAGCCCCCAGTTTGACTGAGTTATGGTGTCGGTGTATATGAGCCCCCAGTTTGACTGAGTTATGGTGTATAACGATAGTCAAACTATGTAAAAGGCTATGGGTTGCATTAGGATAAAGGGTGTTTTCGGATTACCCCCTCGAGTTTGACTAAGTTTTGAATGAAAACTGAGTCAAAGTGAAGAGTATGGTGTTTGGTTTTGAAATTTCCCCCGTAATCTGGCTTAATTAAGGCAAAATGGAGAATAATGTAGCGTGGGTGGAGCAGGCGATTCAGCTGTGTCAGGGTCGTGCTGGGGTGGCTCGGGTTCAGTAGACTTTGACGAGTACCGTCGTCTTCACCCTTAGTTGTATTAGTATGCTTGTGTAATAAGGATTGTGTGAACCCTTGTTTACATTTCGTATGCTGGTCCTGTAGTGTTAGTAAGCTAGGTTTGAAAAACGAAATGATTCCCGATTGGGATGTTTGGATGAAAATGTTTTTGTTGAAAAATCTTTTTGTGAAAGATTCATTTTAGTTGTCGAAATGAGCTTTAAAAATGAACATTTGAAATGTCGGTTGTAAGGCTTCATGCAAGATGAAAAAGCGTTTTGACGTTGTGAGCTTAAGCTAGAGTTGTGAAGACCGTGGAGGGTCATTTGAGTGCAAAGGTTGAAAAGCCCCCAGTTGTCGAGGATGAGAATTCGATAGAATCTCAACACGGAGTGGGGTGTAGTGCTAGGTTCGGTTGTACTTTGCGTAAGCTGCCTACGTATCCACGAATGTGGAATCAAACCGGCGTAGTTCGAAAGAGCTTTTGCTTAAAATGTGTTAACTCGAGTGAGTTAAATTCGAAGAATCTTTGTTTCTCAAAATGTATTAACTTGAGTGCCGAGTTAAATTTTTGGAAAAGTTTAGACTTGAAGATTCGAGATGCATTTCAAGGATTTGAGATGCATTTTGAAAGGTACATTTTGTTTGCGAAAGGGTGTGTTTGCAAAAAGTGAATTGCAAAGTGCTTTCATATTAACTCGAGTATTGGGTTAATTTTGAAAGGTGATTAGCTAATTTGAGGGTGCATTGCCTCGTGTAAGTTTGAAAAAGCGCGTCGTTCCGTGGGAGCGTTTTGAAGACTGGAGAGTTTTTGAAAGGAGCGGTTTAAATGTCGCTAAATTGTTTGATTGGAAGAGGATTGACTCGACGTGTGACTCGATGCTTAAAATGCCGAAAAGTTTGCAAAATAGAGACGAATCGTATGCGTGATTTGAGACTCGACGGTTGCATGGATGCCATATTCGGGAACACGTGCGTTGGTGGAGCCCCCAGTGGTGCTTGCTTGTCTGCGGTGGGATGCTGTTGTTCCTGCAAAACAGTGTTAGACCAAAAAGCAGAGTACTACTCCTAAGTCTATGACAACTTTGCCTTGAGGTTTTCGTTTTAGTCGCCTCGATAAAGAAATAGTTTGCCTTTGAGCTTTGTGAATTTTGTGGACACATCCTTAGCATGGAAAGCTTTGGACGAGGAATATTTTGTGGATTTTTGTAAAAGGTTGGTTGAGCTCGGGAGAGCGGCCTACGTATCCGTGGTTACGGAATCAAACCTAGCGTAGTTCCGAAAGGGGTGTTTAAGGGCGTGCATGAGGTGTTTATGTGGAAAGGTGCGTGTTTAAGGATCCACCAGTCTGGGAGGTGGGTTTGTTTTTGTGGAAAGGTGCGTGTTTAGGGACCCGCCGGTCCAAGGGGTGTTTATGTGTTTGACCTTGATACATTGCATCCTAAGGGTGGGTTCTCCTTAGTTGATCTAGGCAGGTTGCTTGCTACTTCTGTTGTGTCTTCAATTTGGAATTTCAAAGACCTGGCCACTCGTTTCTGGGCTTTGGTACTTCTTGCCTTTGGGGTTTCGGCCCCTCGCTTTTTGATTTCTAAGGTTGTTGACTTCTTAAGCTTTTTGACTTCTTGAGCTTTTGACTTCTTAAGCTTTTGACTTCTTAAGCTTTTGACTTCTTAAGCTTTTGCTTAGTTGTTTTGCCCCTTGTTCCGGAGCTTTTGAGACTTTTGCTTTTTGGTGACTTTGGTTTTTGGCCTTGGTACCTTGTATTCCCGTTTGGTTTGAGAATATCTCACGCCCTGTATGGCTTGGGCTTGAGCTCGGACCCTGCTAAAACCCTGTGGCTCGGTGGTCACTTGTGATCGTGTGTCTATCACGCCGGGCTCCTCTGACAAGGTCGTTTGCTTATTAGGCACGCGATCGAGTACGCGGAGGACGATCCAGGAATACTCGTACTTTTGGTCGCGATCAAATTCATGACCACTGTGGAGCTCCAAATTAATGGATCCTCCTCCAAAAGCAGCGGAGTAGTAGACCACAAGCAGACTAGTGAACCTTAGGTGTTTAGTCGTCGGAAGCTTTCTTGTCTTTGTGTCCTTGACTTAGTTGACTTGGACCTTCGTACCCGGCCTAGATCTCCCTAGGATAGTTGTTCCTGGGATGCAATGTATGTTGGTGTAGAATTGTGTTTTTTTATGGGAAAAGTGTGTAAAAAGGAAGCTGGGTTGTAGGCAAACTTATTCCTTTATCGATTTGTTAAAAATGTCATACGTCGGAGACTCGATTGCCCTAGACTATCAGAGATTGACTCAATGTTTAAAAACTCGACCCGTATTGAAAAGACTCGAGTTTCTTGAGGAGATCCGTGAGATCGTCAGTGGCGCCTTGATGGATTTTTCGCTGGGTGTTCGAGACGCACATGTCTCGGATGTGGTTGATGCTCGCGTCGGGATTAGGCTCATGCATACTTAGATTTGTCTTTGATTTTGCAAAAGTTTTGTTTTCGGCGAAAAGCAGGATGTTTTGTTGAGCAAAATGTGTTGTCACATTTTGGCTCGATGTAAAAGGCGTTTTGAGATCAAATCCGATAATCTCGTGTTAGTGGCTTGTCGGTGAAAGTGTGAATCGATTCGGAGTGGCGATAGGCTATCCGAATCAAGGGTGTTTGAAAATGTGATGAAGACGGTTATACTGTTTTCATACATTCGGTTTGAAAGAGGGTTAGATTAAAGCGACTATGAGCCACTTGGTCTAACCGTGAAGGATTCTTGGATGATGCTAATTCATTCCTAGGTTTTGTTGTCTTGTGAAAAGAGATGTTTGGATTAAAATGGCGGTAGGCCATTTTGAATCATGGATTTTGAAAATGTTTATTTTGCTGGATTTGTTTTCAAGAAAGGGTCCATTCTCGGGTTTGAAAATGTTTGGTAATAAATGGGTTACAATGAGTGCGGGTCATGTAGTTCATTTATGTTTTGGAATGTCACGAGAATAAAGTGATTATTCTCGGGTGTTTTGAGGAGACTGTTTGTCTAGATCAAACCATCCTGACTATGGGCCATTCGGTTCGAAGGAAGGATTTTTTGAAAAAGATTATTTCAAAAACGTGATGAGGATTTTGTGAAAGTAGTTTGTAAGAGGATTTGGGCCAAGATGGTTATGAATCATTTGGTCTGATGAAAAGTCCGCGAGATTGGGCTTGGCCATTCTCGGGTTTTGTTTGCTTGAAAAAGACGATTTTTGCTGAAACGAGTCGACTTTGGGCCGTTTGGCCCAAAGAGAATGTCGTTATTTGTTTTGCAGGAGTGAGGAGATTTTTGAAAAGAGCTCATTTCAAAAGCGGGTGTGTTTTGCTTGGTTTGTAAAAATAAGAAGATTTTGAAAAGAATTTATTTCAAAAATGAGAGTGTGTTGCTTGTTTTGTAAAAGTGAGGAGATTTTTGAAGAGAGCTTGTTTCAAAAATGAGGGTGTATTGCTTTAGGAGCAATGTTGTGCCTAAGAAGTCTTTGAGGCAAGAACGCGTGTGCGGATCTTGTCTCGACGTTGAAATGTGTTTGATTTGCATTCGTCGAGCCCATGTTAACGGTTCATCGTTAAGGGCTCGAGCCTAGATGCATGGAAAGGATTCGACTAGTGAATGGTTAGCTAGTCGAGTCGAGGATGTTGAGAATGGATTGGTTTGTGTGACGTGTATCTAGTTAGTCCTATTAGATTCAACGTTCGTTTTAAGCGTTCATTTTTAGCTCATTTTTGTTTAGGAAGACCTTTTAAGCTTGAAAAAGGAGATTTTAGACAAGGTTTGGCTAATAGGAAGCTTTTGAGACGAGGATGCGTGTGCACATCTCGTCTCGATGTTAAAAGGTGTTAGCTTTGTCGAGCCCACCTAACGGTTCATCGTTAAGGGCTCGAGCCTAGATGGGCGAGAAGGATTCGACTCGAGAGCGATTAGCTAGGCGAGTCGAGCGTGTTGAGAATGGATTAGGTTGTGTGGGTTAAATTTGCACGTTAGTGACGTGACTAGACCAACGTTCATTTTAAGTGTTCATTCTAGCTCATTTCTTTGTTAAGAAAACTCTTTTTAAGCTTGAAAAAGGAGGTTTTCGAAAAAGTTTTAGCTAAAGGAAGGATTTTGAGACGAGGATGTGTGCGCACATCTCGTCTCGATGTTAAAAGTTTTGTTTGCACCCGTCGAACTAGTGTCGGCGATTTGCCGAGGTGAGCTCGAGTCGGATGTGTAAAAGAGAATGGATTCGACTCGAGAGCGATTAGCAAGTCGAGTCGAGGATGTTAAAAGTGGAGCCTAGGCCGTATGACCTAGAGGATTGAAATCCTCGAGCTTGGGTTTTAATCCTTGCTCGGGTTTTTGCTTGTTAGTGAAAAAGGAAATTTTGAAAAAGTTTATTTCAAAAATTCGCGATAGTTTTGTTTGAAAAGCGTTAGTTTGTTAGATGTTAGGTTCATTTATCTTTGAAACGTTTAAGCGAGTTTTCGAAGATATGAATGCAAATGCTCGTTTTGAAAAAGACCATGGAGTGCATGGCCTCGCACTTGTACGTATGACTCAAAAAGGGTGAAAATGAGTCGGTCGGGTACACCTCCAACTACCTCGAGTACGCTTTGGCAGATACTTAACCCCTTCATTTCCTTACGCCGGGGCGATAGGTTTTCTGAAGGGAGCACTGGGGCGGTCGAGATAGCCGTTCTGACAAGCCGTGGAGGCGAGAGGAAAGCTAGTCCGGCATGTGCTTTATCGAGTGGACAAGCTCGCATGTGGGAACCACCCCTCCAGGGTGCAAAGGGTGCCTAGATTCCAAAAGGAATGGATTCTAGACGAATGTGCATAGCCCAAATATGTATACGTGGATTGTTCAAGGCTTTCAAGTTTCACCTCTTTATTTTAAAAAAGAAAAAGCTAGTTTTTGGTTTTAAAAATAAGATCTCCCAAATGAGTCGCCAAACTGTGGAACCCGGATCGGACCCAACTCGGCGTCTTGCTTAAGGGCGGATTTTAAAGTTAAAAAGATTAAGTTGGAAAAACCTTTAAGAATCACATGGAGTCGCCACCTATTTATCGCGAAAAATAGGAACTGCTACCATGTTCTAAGTTAAAAACATGTCCTAGATTTTGGAGCACGCCGACACCCCTAAATCTAAGGCTTGTGAAACCAGTTGGATTAGGGTGAGGGTACTTTAGAAAAAGAGTTAATTCAAATAATGATTTATGAAAACCTTTTAGAAAAGCCTATGTAAAAATAGCCTCTACTGACCTAGAACAATCCTTGTAAGATGATATTTGAGCTAATGTTATTGCTACGTACAAGTGCGATAAGTTTGTAAAAGAATGCAGATGCAGATGCAAAAAGATTGATTAAAACCCTCAGTTTAGCATGTTTAACTTGTTAACGAATACGGTTCAGTTAAAGGTCGAATTCATTGTTTAAGTTGATTTTAATGCAAAATAAGAAGGGTGCAAGGTGCATGCAAATAAAATAAAGTTCAATTGTCCATTGGTTTATTTTATAAGGTCGGTTGCTTATGCGACTTTGGCCTGTCATCGGATATGGAGTGTACCCGAAGTAAATAGAACACTTGGAGTGCAAGCTGTAGATACCCGTATCCGTACCCCCCAAAAACAAACCCGATGATGAAAAGGACTTTCATACATGCTTTTAAAAGAGTCGAAACGGTACAAAAGTGTCTAAAACGTATTAGTCATTTTTAGCGTATTAATTTGGACTTGCATAATCATGAAAGTAAATGTCAATTTTAGTCATCATGAGCGTAACACGAGCACAATATAGGAACGTCTTATTAAGCCAAGCCACAAAAACAAATTTCAACTAGCTACAAAGCGCCCAAACTTACAAAAACGACCCTAAACCGCACACTAACACGACACTCATAACGGGCCACAGTGCGTCCCGTGTCACATTTTCAAAAAGTTAGGTTTTATGAAACCATAAAATAATATAACCTAATATTATTTTATTTCGTGCCAAAACCGAAAAACACGACAAAAACCAAGCACTAAAAACCGAAATTGACCAAAATCGAACAAATACTTAACCCTAAGTAAACAACAAAACATAATCATTACCTAATCAAACCAAAAACCAAAAGGCGGCATAAAACAGCCCCACCAAAACAAAAATCTAATCGCCAAGAACAGCGATTAAAACCAAATCGCCATTTCTTTGGCGATTAAGTTTTCCTCTCCCAACCTTGGTTCTTTTATTTCATTTGGCGGCTGCATTGAAACATAATCGCATGCTCACTGGCGATTAAGTTTTGTCCCTGCACAGAAACCAGCCAAACTCTATAAATACCAACCCATTTCATCCATTTTCAAATACCCGGTTTTTAGCACTCATACACTATTCACAAAATCCACTCAAAAATACCGTCTTTTCATTTTCGAAAGGTAACATTTTACCTACGGGCTAGACGTTTGAGACTCGGACAATGGGGTTACATTAACCCCAAACCCGATATTGGCACTAGCGAAGCCGTATTCGTAATACGGTTGTAGCAATTCGGATTCATAATCCGTCTAAACCCCGCCAATATCGCATAAATAAACGACTCATTATCACTAAAGCAAACCGACGTCACTTTTATAATTATGCAAGTCCTCATTCATGCATTAAATAACGACTAGAATCACGGATCCAACACTAAATCAGACTGCTTCATGTAGTCTTTTAGCATGTCAAATCTGAGGGTTTTTCACAAATTCTAATACGAGGTCGGAAAATAACGTCTATAGTAATAATTTAGTCAATAAATTATTATTTAACGTACATTTCCTATAGCAATATGTCATTATTTTGACAATTTACATTATTTATGCATTTTAATCGAGTCATACTTATTCGCACTTGGACGTAGCGTGTCTTTTAGCCCCAATATCGAAATTAAGCAAATGTTTTCAAACTAGTAGAGACTACTCTTATGTAGGCTTTTTGATTCTGATTTCAAAACTTATTTTGTCAAAACTTTCAAAAGTAACCTCACTCAGAACCCCTTCTCCTGGTTTCAAACCTCGATTGATAGGTATCGACGCACCTTGAAATGAGACACTCGTGTCTTGTATTTCAAGACGCGTTGAATAGGTCCCAAATTCCTTTAATATTTGGTGGCGACTCCGAAAATACACTTTCAAAAAGGATTTTCTACTTTTCTTTTTGGTCACAAATTCATGCAATGATCTCCCCCATTTTTCTCAAAACTTCGCACTTTTTCCTGCGAGGCGCATTCCGCTTCGGCGCCCAAGACTGGCGAGGGCGCGCGCAGGGCGTCGATAGGGACTAGCGATTTCTCACTTTCCCGGTACCTTCAGTTGGCGACTCCGCTGGGGAAGAGCATGATTTTTATTATTTTTGAAAAACTAGTTTTTCTTTTATTTTAAAATCATAAAGAAGTGAAGCTTGAAACTTTGAAAACATTTACGCTTTCGATATTTGGGCAAAAATACGTTGAGTCGAATCCTCCTGATTCAAACCACACCCTTTGTGGAACGGCCTCAAGAATCCTCGCTCATAAGCGAGGTAACTCCGACACACTGCTCTCTCACCCTCCACGATTACAAGTACGGCATCCGTACAAACGATCGTAACCAGTCAAACTCGAACGCTCTAGGGCCCGTCTTGAATGCACACCTAAGACGTGTGTAGTCTTGCGGGTGCCCCTACCCAAACGTCGCGGGAATGACCGGAGGGAACCTTACCCTATAAACCAAAAACCTGTGTTTATATGTACAAGTGCGAAGCTATAGTACCCTCACTATAGTAGTCTTTCAAAAAAGCTTTCTGCATGCAAAAACTCCTCCTAGGCATTATACTTTTAAAAATACGTCCATCTTTGAAATTGCTTTTTCAAACTTTTTTCAAAAAAGGTCATACTTTTAAAAAAAAAACACGCCGTTAGGCTCTTTGACCCATAGTCATTTGAGTTTGATAAATAAAATGCCAGTGCATTTAAAACCGATCCAGGATAATCAATAGATCCCCGATCTTTTTCAAAACGTAAATGAATTATGCGACTGACGTATCGTCATAATACATTTATTGCTAAAAGGTCTTTCACAAAGCAAAAACCCGAATATGTCAATTCATTTCGGAGATTTTAAATGAAATTAACTTTTAGAACATTAGATTTAGCTTTAAGTCGAGTGACTCTTTAGTCGTCCCGATTTAATCTTTTTCTCTCAAAAACAAAAAACGCGGGCTCGTTCAGATGCGGACCCGTTGATTTACTCTTTGAATCGAGTGACTTATTGTCATTTTCGATTTAGATCCCTGAGTCACACGTAAAAGGCGAACAATTGATCACCTTTTACCCAATTTTAACATCCTCAGGTCGACTAGCCTATCGCTACTTCGGTCTGATCCTTTTTATCATAATCCAATGATAAACCCTGGCAACATACCGCCAAACCGGGTTAACTGTTTATGATCATACAAATTTTCTTACCTCGAGAATAGGGACGTGTTAACACGCCTCTATCTCAAAAAGCTTCCCGTGTCCTTTTAAAAGCTAAAAACACGAGTCAAGTCGAGTCACCCACTTTTTACGCTTTTGTGTCTTCCTTTGGTCGTGAATGTGATTTTTCATTCGAGTCTTTTCCTTCTATTTTAGAATCACTAAAGATTTGAAAACTTTGTCAGGTCCGCTCATTGAAAAACCACGGATACGCTGATTTAACTAAGAACCGTCACTTAAACCCACCTCCGCCTCCAAAGAAGCGCCTACAACAGATCAAAACCAAAACCTGTCATGGCCTTTCAACACGACGAAGGTTTGGAGGACCACCACCACCCCTCAGAGGTAATCGCCGAACAAGTCAAATGACTCAATGATAGGATAGCTAGCCTCACTACGACGATCGAGCAAATGGCTATCATGCAAAAGTTCAAGCAGAAAACGCCGCGGCGCTGGCCGAGGAATCCGAATCTAACGCAAAAAGGATTCGAACCATGGAAGAACGTCTCACGAACTCAAGGGGTTACTCCATACACCAAGAGAACGAGCACATCCCAAAGAACGCCGGATCCATGCTACGGACAAGTTAGCACTTAGCGATCTTCCCGTCTTCAAAGGTCACGAAAGCCCGCTCGTTCACGTCAAGGCTTTCAAAGCTAAAATGGCCATCATGGGCGTCGAACCCCTGCATGGGCTACCTTATTCCCTCATTCATTGGACGCCAAGAACCCAGGGCATGGTTCTACGCTCTAGAACCACATAAAGCGGGTAGTTTCGAGGACATAACGATTGCGCTCGATCTACAATACCGGACAACAATGATATCCAAGTCTCACTACGCATAATCGGAGGTCCCGACCCGTATGACAATGAAGGATTTACCGAGTACCTTACGCGCTGGAAGAAGCTGTGTGCTCAAATACCTAACCGTCCAAGGGACACCGATCTGATTACTAAGTTCATCAACAACCTTACCCCCGCATACCAACAACACCTACGATATGGGAATTTCGACAACTTCTCAACCCTCGCCGCTTCGGGCGAGCTCATCGAGGGCGCCCATGGTAAGGAAAATAGGAATAAGAGTACGGGTCGCGGATATCAAGGGAGCTCATCTCGAGCCACCACCAAAGTCGAGCCCATCCATGCCATCAACGCACTGGACGCGTTAGAGGCACCACCGGTTTTTACGACACCACCAAGACCTGCCATGCCTCCGCCAAAGGCATCATACTCACCTCCTGGTCCCGCTCAATGAAAGCGACGAAAACTTTGACCCAATATACATGACTTACTCAAAGGCACTACAGAAGCTTGTGAGCCGTAATGTACTTCAACTCATAGGACCTACTAGCGAGCCTCCCCCGGACAAGAAGCCAAAATCGTGGGATCAGAACGCATACTGCGAATTCCACAGAGGAAAGGGGCACGACACCGAGCAATGCTTCCCTCTGAACAACATAGTTCAGGACTTGATCGACGACAATACCATCGTAAAGCCCAGCCCAAGTCCTAAGCCTTCAAACCAGCTCAACCCTCTACATAACCATGCTATATTCACAGAAGCACACCCTATCATCGACTGCTCCAAAATGATAGTCTCAGATAATCACGAAGTCAACGGCATCTGGAATGCTTCTGAGGATGAAGCCGACAATGATGACACCCGCATATGTCTCCAGGATGAGCCCTACGAAGAGGAAACTCAACCCCATCTACGCCAGGCAAGTATGGAGAGCTATGTCACAAGTACCCATTTAGGCTATCGGACAGTGATGACGAAGTAGCCTACTTAACACGTTCTGGACGTCCGTACCAAGCTTCTCTAAAGTTACTTGAACCTCAAAGCCACCCGCCAAGGTTGGATCGCCAAGAGAAGAACAAGGGAATAATCATAGACGAGGATACGCCGCCTACTTCGCCTATCTCCACAACCCCACCTACAAGCATCGGCTCCCACGCCGTCGACCACCAAAGTGTCATTACGACACCAATCCTCGCACTGTCTTGCCTACCAACAAGGTAGCATCGTCAATTGCTACCCCAACACCCTTACCCCCACCTGATATCGGAGACACGCTCCATAAACAGCTCAACAAGACGAAAGCAGACATTTCAACTGGCGGCTCTTAAGGGACTCAATGGGACATCGTGAAGCCTCTACCAAGCATTACAGTCACCCCAATGACATCGGAAATGTCTCCGCAGAAGCTTATCAAGAACATTACGCGCGAATGGCAAGCCAACGCCGCCACCTTCTCAGATAAAGACCTCCTCCATTCGGTGGCACACATAACCTACCTCTCTACATCAACGTGGAATGCCACGGCATGACATTACCGCCGTCCTCATCGACAATGGATCCGCGATCAATGTCTTGCCCTCGAGACGACCCGTAAAGCGGGGATTAAGGAAAACGACTTCATCCCGGTGTGCGGACGGCGTCGGGGCCTACGATGGAACACGCCGCAAAGATAAAGGGAACCATCTCCTTCCCCATTATGACAGACCGCCATGAGAGAAACCGAATTTCAAATCATCGACATACCCCTACCTACAACATGCTACTAGGTAGACCACGGATCCACGCTACCAAGGCCGCCACCTCAACCTCAGATCAAAAGGTCGATACCTACGGATGACGAGATCGTCACCATCGACGCCGAACTTTCGAGCTACCCTCAGCAAAGAAAAGGCCAATGATAAGATCTGCAGAGATAAATGCCGATCCAAATTGACGACATATGTGGGTTCGACCGACTTCAACATCCGTACTCGACCAGAGAGAAGAAATCGCTACACTCTACGCCAAGGACGACGATAACAAATGGCCCACCATGGGTCTATCTTACGTACCATGGTCATACGAAGTCTCTCAAGGTTGGGAATCATACAATGATCGCAAGAAATATCATGATTTCCACATGCAACCATACCACATCCTCCCCAAAGAACTACTTCACAAAGAGGGCACCAGCAAGATTCCTAAGAACACAACCACGTACACCATTGCCGGGATTGATCTCATTTCCGACATCGTGCGCAACAACAACTTTAACCCTACCAACCTGATCATCCCTTACGAAGAAAAAACACACGACGGATGGTCAAAAACCCTCGAATGGACCGACGAACAAGGCCGCACTTTCAAGATAACCACAGGTCAAGGCTACGCCTTCGAAGATTCCGACTCCGACGAAGATGAAGACAACACCCCCAACAAAAAGACTGTCTTGAAGTTTAAACTCCCTCGTCGTCATTTCAAGTCTCTTACCCCAACTAAGCCCCCGGGCTACTTCCCTGACATAGTTAATTTAGCTAAAGAACTAGAGTCATTAAGGTTGTCCAAAGCTCCCTCGTCTGAGCTATCTTCAAATGTAACCGCTTTTGATAACATTAATAACATGAAAGTTTTTGGTTACTCTTTGCCTCATTTAAACTCTACTTTTCCTAATAATCGCGATAAATCTAAACTAAATAAAATTGCATTATATAGATACATTGCAAGTATTGTCTCAAAACCCGAACAGGACCCAATTATTGAAGACACAACAACCATCAACATAGGAACGCCCGAAGAGCCTCAAGAACTACGGTGGGGCTTCCTAAGCACGGAAGAAAGGGCCACCTATACCAAGCTCCTCGCAGAGTTTAAGGACGTCTTTGCCTGGTCATATAAGGACATGCCCGGCATAGACCGCGAGATAGCTGAGCACCGCATCCCGATCAAACAAGGTAGCAGACCGGTCAAGCAGAAGCTCCGACGCATCAAGCCAGAATGGTCTCTCATGGTTAAAAGAGAGATCGAAAAGCAACTACAAGCTGGATTCATCCAAGTCATCGAATACTCAGACTCTCAGACTGGGTCTCCAACATGGTTCCAGTTATGAAGAAAAACGGCAAAATACGGGTATGTGCCGACTTTCGAGACCCGACCAAAATCAAGGCAATAATGGGCATGAAGACACCGTGCAACATCGACGAAATAAGGAGTTTCTTGGGACAAGTCCAATACATCTCCAGGTTCATCAGCAAGCTCACCATGATCTGTGAACCAATCTTCAAAAAGTTGAAGAAGGAGGAACATACGAAGTGGGACGATGACTGCCAGCAAGCATTCGACAAAGTCAAAAGCCTGCTCACAAACCCACCTGTTCTTGTACCCCCACAAAAAGACTTGCCACTGTCACTATACTTAACGACTACGTCAAACGCCATGGGTGCCATGCTCGCCCAAGAAGTCAACAACGAAGAACGGGCCATCTACTACATCAGCAAAAAGTTTCACGACTACGAAACCCGGTATGAACGGCCGAGAAAAGTCGCCTCACCGTCCTGGGCAACCAAAAAGCTCAGGCACTACCTCCTCACTAGCACAACAAGAGTCTATCCCCTAATGGACCCCCTCAAATACCTGTTTGAAAAACCTCTCCTGAACGGACGCGTGGCCAGGGGGACTCGCTTCGCCGAGTACGAACTCAAGTACCTCCTCCGAAAGTAATCAAAGGAAGAGCGGTTTCAGACTTCCTCGCAGAAAATGCTATCATCGAACAGCCCATGATCGATACGATGTCATTTCCGGACGATGGGATCTTCGCCATAGAAAAGGAATCGGCAATTATACTTGACGGGCGTCAAACTACCGGGCTATGGAGTCTGAATACTCCTAATATCCCCAAACGGCGATCATACTCCACTCTCAATCAAGCTCGACTTGATTGTCACGAACAACGCCATGAGTACGAGGCTGCATTTATATTCGCAGTACCATCACTCTCAAGATAAAGAACCTACGGGTACATGGAGATTCATTCCTCATCATAAATCAAGTGACAGGGGCATGGAAGATCATGAGCGAAACCCTCACCAAATACCAAGCAAAAGTACAAAACTCCTAGCCAACTTCGATTGCATTGAAGTTCTATCACCTCCCAAGGGAAGAAAACCGCTTTGCCGACGACCGCCAAAACTCTCATCCCTCCCGAACATGCCACGGACATGAAGTTACTACCCATCATCGTCGAAAGACGCGTAACCAAAGATACATCCATACCATTGACCTGGACGGCCGAGCGCATGAGCCTTGGTATCAAGCTATAATCAACTACAAAACAGACAACACCTACCCACCCGACAATCGATAAACGTGACAGAGGGCTATCGTGCTCCTAGCTTCCCAATTTGTGCTAGAGATGGGACAACTACTCAAGAAGACACCACAAGGGACACCGCCATATGTGTCGACTACAAGAAGGGGCAGAAATCGCCACGCAAGTCCATGATGGCGACGCGGACCCCACATGAACGCTCGAGCACTCTGCAAACAAGTCCTACGGCCAGGATGGTATTGACGACCATGGAAGGCATCAGATCCAATACGTCAAGCATTGCCACAACTGCCAAATTTTCAGCAACGTCCAACATGTACCACCTTCACCACTATACAGCCTAACCTCACCCTGGCCCTTTTCAACCTGGGGCATCGACGTGATAGGAAAAGTCCACCCCATCGGGGCAGAGGTCACTTGCGTCTTTGGTAGCCATCGACTACTTCACTAAATGGGTAGAAGCAGCGTCTTTTCGGACCCTTGGCTCCAAGGAAGTCGCCAAGTTCATCCAGACGAACATCATATGCCGATATGGCATACCCCACGAGTTCATCAGCGATCAAGGTTCACACTTTCAACGCGAGACCGTAGCCATACTCTCAAGATACAACATCCAAAGATCACAAATCCTCACCCTATCGACCCCAAACCAATGGAGCCGTTGAAGCAAAGAAACAAGGCGGCCGTCACCATACTTGAGAAGATGATCGACACCGCAAAGATTGGCCTAACAAAATACCATATGCACTGGGGATACCGCATTACCATCCGAACCCCTACGGGCATGACCCTATTTCCTCACCTACGGCATGGAAGCCGCCCAACCGATGGAAATAGAAATACAATCTCTGCGCAAGATTCTAATGGAAAGTAGCATCCCGTAGCGTAATGGGCCCGTGAGCTGCATTTAACAACTCATGCTCCTGGATGAACGCCGACTACATTCCCCGAGCACCGCATTTAATGTACCAAGCCCGACTACAACGAGCATTCAACAAACGAGTTAAGCCACGACATAAAAGTAGGTGATCTCGCATTAAAGTCACCCGAGCACCACTTCCGGTCGACCCACGAGGAAAATTCAAGCCTAACTGGCCGGACCTTACCTCGCCAAGGAAATCTTCACGAAAGCGGGCGATCAAACTAACCGACCTCGACGGCCAAGAGTTCAACCTCGCCACAAACCTCGATCAACTCAAGAAATACTACCCTAAAAACCGCTTGCAATGTATCCAGAGAATACAAATTTTATAGAAACAATTCATGGACCGTGCAGTCCTTAAACATGCTCATGGACCTGGCGGTCCTTAAACATGCTCATGGTCAAGATGCCCCTAAACCGCTTCTTTCTCTACAAAAATCAAAAACACAACTCATGGGCCAGATGCCCTTAAACATACATTCTCGAACTACGGCTTTGATTCCACTTTTCGTGGATACGAGGCGACTTTGCAAAAGCGCAACCGATATTCAACACAAAAATGACACGCCCAAAGCTTAAAAGGCCAAGGACATAGTCAACACAAAAATTCGCCTTTTAGACTGAAGGGTTAAAAGGACGATATTCAACACAAAAATGACGCGCCTAAAGCTTAAAAGGCCAAGGACATAGTCAACACAAAAATTCGTTTTTTAACCTAAGGGTAAAAAGAACGACATTCAACACAAAACGACAAACCCAAAGCTTAAAAAAGTCGAGGGAATAGTCAACAATAAATGCTTGCATTCTAAACCTTTGAAAAAAGATTAGAACCAAGGAATTTCACACAAAATAACAAACAAAATGAGGCAGAGTCGTAAATAAAAACCTGATTTTTATTAATCTTAAAAAGAACGGTTACATTTTGGATTTTTCAAACATAAGGAGCATAACTACGACCTTAGAAATACACTAACAAACACTATATATTACAATACGAGTCCCGGCATGTACATCGGGTTTAGGATAGGTAATATATTACATAATACAACATAATATGAACATAATACTAACAAAGCACACATAAACTAAAACCAGGTTACTCTCCGAAGCCGACTCGAGACCTCTCCAGCTGAATAAGGGAGCACCAACCCTCAACCCCTACGAAGACCCCCAACGTTACCATGACGATCCGGAGCACCTGGCCCTGGACTACGGCGACGACCGAACACGCATTCAGCCGCCGAAAGAGGCACCGAGCTCGAAGCGCCACCCCTACCACTATTGCGTCCAAAGCGGATCGGGTCATAGGCGGATGCGGGCGGAGGCTCGTTAAGCTCTATGGCACGGAGGCGAGCCCTCTTCACAGCACTTTCAGCAACGGTCCATTTGGAGTAAGCCCTCGACACCCGGATCGTCCCAGGAGTACCAGCCACAAGCCACTTAGGACGCATGATCCAACCACTGACCCACTCGTCGGTCACCTGGTTATTTAATGCAACCATGTCCTGTACCTTCGTGTCCTGGCCAGGAATGAACTGTGCATACCCTATCTGTCGCCTCACCCGCAGGGGATGGATGTAAACCCCCATCTCGAACCCACACAATAGAACCCCAGAGGGGCCATCACCCATCGCGCTCGCCACACTGACCACTCCCCACCAGGATACCGACCAACGGATGGCACATGACCTCACAAACTCGGGAAAATAGTCATTAGGGCGCTCGTCTGGACCCGCCCATCGCATGTAACGATTGGTAACGCCTCCTGCGACATATTCGCCATCGAAGCCAAGGTCGTTCAACACACTTAGACGCTCCATCAGCCACACCTGGAGGATCAATGGACACCCTCGGTACGCATGTTCCCTATTACATGCCCGGTCGTCCACCCAAGGATCGTCTCGGCGTAATTAAAGGTATGATTGCAACCTATTTCCATCCGCTTCCACGACAAAGAATTAAACGCGGATCTCCCAACAACCCCTCGGACACAGAGTCCGGGAACATATAGCAATGAACCAAGCAAAAAGCCAAAGCCCTTCTCCTAGCCACAGCAGAGATATGCCCGTTTGCATTATTCCTAAACCATTGACACAAACGATAGAGGTTGATACAGTTCCCAACAAATAACTCCTCTGTCTCCACACGAGTCATCTGAAGGTAGTTCTGCACGTGCCTCTTATATCCAGGCCCCGATCTAACGCACACGGGAATGTTAGTTCGCAACCAACCACCAATGGCCCCAAATTCCTCAACCAACGGACACACCTCCCCACTAGGAAAACGGAAAACGTGGAAACTCAAGTCCCAATAGTCGAGACACGCATCCAGGAACTCGGGCTCCATTCGAAGCCGCCCTAGACCCAGGAGGACCCCAAAACCGCAATCTTTCAAGTCTTCCTCTTCCAAATTTCGACAAGGACGCGACACCAACGACGACGCCGGCAAGCAACACGCAAGGATTTCGCATCTGCCACGACGCAGGAATGCATTTTTCGCAACAAGACAAAATAACCAAATTATACCCATAAACACCCACGAGTCCAAAAAATCAACCAACCATAACAAGTCCTAATACATAAACCAATACAAACAGAAAATAATATTCATAATACAAAGTCCAAAATATACAAAGTCCAAGCCTACTACGACTGGTCACGACGCTGCAAGACAAAGACGCAGGAATCAATCTCAAAGACGTGCCCTATCCAGCCTCAAGATATCGACCTCCGGCTCGCCGGACCGCCAGCCTCCTAAGATGCGCAGCCTCCATTTCGCCCGCGATCTCGCCCTCACCGACCACGACTGGCTAACTCAAGACGCGCCTCGGCCGTCTCGCTGCGCCTGCGGCGTCAGCGCCAACAACCTTCTCATTCACAACCGCCCGCCATCGGTTGGCCGCCCGCCACAGCCTCCTGTGGACCTCAGCTGTCACCTGCCACAAAACGAGGAATACATTTAGCTTTCCAATCTGGGGGCTATAATCAAAAACCTGCTTCAACAGAGTTTGACTAATGATTTTACACTAAAATCTTACTCAAACCGGGGCTATAATCAAAAACTCGTTAACAGAGTTTGACTAATGATTTTACACTAAAATCTTACTCAAACTGGGGCTATAATCAAAAACTCGTTTCAACAGAGTTTGATTAATGATTTTACAATAAAATCTTATTCAAACTGGGGGCTATATACTACATAACACTCATGTTGTACAAAGAGGAGGGCTAATACCTTTCTCACGCGCGGATCCCACCTCTCAAGACCCGCAGACGGTGACCACGCATACGGAAGGCAAAAGACGATCGAACGAGAGCGACCTGCGTGAACAACCAGCAGATCCTCAACGAACGGAGGAGGCTGGAACTCAAGGTCAGGGTCACGACGCTACAAAACAAAAATAGGATAAATTTTTGCTTCCTGGAACCAAAACAGATACAAGCTTAAAAGGATAATCAAGCATACCTCGATCACGCCACAAGAAGGGCACGTGTGCCCAAGTCACGTAATCCTCATCCCGCCGCAGCCAGCGAGCCTGACTTCACCCTCGTGATACACGCCACGACGCCATTAGCGTCGCGCCTCCACTAACAAAACCGAGGGCGAGGAGCAGTGCGATGAAGCCGCCACGACCGCTTGCAGACAGACGCTTCTCCCAAGTACCAAGATTTAACCAGACTGGTCTCGGCGTACACCGCCGTCCGTCAAGGGGACCAAAGCGAGCCGCAATCGCTTGAGGAACGCCGGTAAAATTCCTCCAAGGGTCGCGAACAAACTGCAAAACAAAACCAAATTATAAAAAAACAAACACAAACCCAAAAACAAGCTACAAGAAGACCAAAATACAAAACACGACCGCCCTTACCTTATCCATCGTCATCCCGTTGAAGCGTACACGAGCCGCGTCATAGTTCAGGCCAATACCCCTCCGATCCGCCGTCGCATACGCATGGAAAGCCGGGTATGTAGCCGTCACCTTGAACGTGTCCGGGAGCAGAGAGGGGAAGTGAGCATAGCACCAAGCCTGCGAGCAAACAAAACACACGTTACAGGAGAAAAGCAGAAACAAAACAACAAAAACTACAAAAGTCGAACCCTACCTCCATCAGAAGACCAGGGCCCACAAGCGACACATCCGAATCCTCGTCAATCTCATCAGGGCGCACCGCGTCCCTCAGGTAACGGATCAACAGACCCAGAGCAGGAGTCACCCAGTCAAAGTCACCTAGGCGTGACATGTCTGACAGCGCCATCAACACAGCCGTCGACGCTCGCTCCCCCTTGTCGCCAAAGTGGGTGGCCGTCAGGAACCACCACAACCACCAAGACCCTCGCTCGGCGCCGCCGAGTAGACCTCTCTTCTTCCTCCTCCTCGAAGAAGTCAAAGAAACCATATCGCACGAGGTCAAACGTGTGCTCCTCGCCCTTCCCGCACCTAATCCCGCCGCTAATCAGCGCACGACTCGTGGGCTATCAATAGGAGGTCGCCACGCCCCAGTCAAGTACACTCGCCATGAGGCGACCAGAATACCGCCCACGAAGAAAGAGTCACGCCAACCTCAGAACCAGGCATGTGGAAGGTGTTGGTCGTATCCCAAAACCTATCCAACAACGCCTATACGCTGAGGCGCGAGTTCACCCGCTTGCCGCAGACCTCCCTCCACTTCGCACCAAGGGACCGAAAGTCGCCCCAAGCACTATGTCCCGCTCCTCCTGGGTGAGCCTACTCAAAGACGCCAAACACCGTCCAAACCCGCAGAAGGTCCTCATCGAGCCTAATCTGAAAGCCGACCTTCACCCGGATCGACAAGTGCTCCAAGCGACTCAAGCCGTAGTCACGCCGTCCCAGCCCAGGGCCACCGCGACCACAAGCGCGACCGTGAGGGTAGTGAGGCCTCGCGCCCAGCTCGTCAACCATCCCCATGAAAACCTCGGACGCGGCCTCCAGACTTGCCGCACCTGCATCCTGGGCGCGCCACCTCACCCCTCGGCCTCTACCTCACCTCGGGATCATCTCGAACTCGCCTCGAGCATGGCTCAAATCGACCCCGGCCACAAAGGCACCCGCAGATGACAAAGATCAAATCGAGCATCGTCGCCAGCTGAATGAGCAGCAGCACTGGCGGCAGCCTCAGCAGTCTCAACCTCGACAGCCACCTCAGCCACGCCTCGCCAGAACCCTCTCGCCACTCAAGACTCCGACCCTGGTGTCCTCATAACGGCTCTGACCCGAGCACGACCACGCCTCGCGGAACCGCCACTGAGCTCTCTCTCCAACCTCCTCAAAACACCGGCGACCTCGGCCTCGTCCGGTCACCACCCTCGGCGCCGCTGCGCCGCTCACCGGAAGCCACATCCACCTTGCGCTTCTTCCGGCCTCGGGTTCCTCCGGCCGCGACCACGGCCTCTAACGACCCTCCAGAGCCACAGGCTCACGAAGCTGCGCGTAGCGTCCTGCGAAGCCCTGCGGCGAAGACACCACGACCTCTGCCTCGGCCCCCTGCAGGAGCCCGCGGCGTCCCTCGGCACGGCCACGGCCCGTCCTGCAGAGACCCCGCAGCCTACGCCCGACCTCCGCCACGGCCTCCCCAGAGCCTCAGACGTCTCCACGCAGCCGCCACGCCCACGCCCGCAAAGACTCGGGAGGACACCTGGCCACGACCTCGACCACCAACAGAGACCTCGACGACCGGGCAAGAAGAACCACTACCGCGTGGCCACCGTAAGACCAGCCCGCCAACGACGGCCTCCTCACGCACCACATTACCGAAAAGCAGCGACTCAAAGAACGCCACGACCCACACCACTAACGGTGGCTCAGACCACCGGAACAAAGACCACGCCCCAGGCCACTAGCGTAAAGCCCAGCGACGCACCAACAAAGACTAGCACCACTAGCGTAAAAGGCCTGAGACTCCACGGCACTGAAGCTCAAGCTCACCTGGCGTCGTAGAAGCTCCAGGCGTCGAGGAAAAGCTCAAGAAGTCCGACCGAGACGGACCTTCGTAAGCCTCCAAAGGCGCAGCATACCGGCAGTAGAGTATGCTCGTCCCTGAACAAGAAAGTCAACGCCGCCAAAACCCGATCCATGTCATCGAAGTAGGCGCTGAGGCCTAGGATCACCTGCACAAGATTCAAAGACATACTCAGAAACTAAGAACAAAGAAATCATTCTAGAAAGATAAAGACGAAGAAGAAAAAGCAAGCCATAGGCCCATTTTTGGATGATAAGGCCAAACGGAGCGTACACAGAAACCGAAATCCATGAGACGTATACGATATATACGTCCTACTCAATCAAGTTAAGAGCAAGCACGCCCAAAAGCAGCAAAGAATTGGCCAAAACAAAGAAAGTGCCTTTTAAACCAAAAATAGCGTAAGAGGGAAAACGCCACGTAAAGCCGAAACCCACATTTGCCGACACAAACCCAACCCATAAATCACAATAAGCTCATGCAAAAATTTCATGCGAAACGATGCCTAACACCTCGACTGAATAGCTTTTACAAAACACCTCCAAACTACAAAACGACCTTTACTTGACCATAACTCAACCCAAAAAGCCCCCACTTCTCACAAAACAACCCCCTAGCCAACACAGACAACATACATTACCTTACATTCCATTAATCTGGCACGAAAAGCGAGGAAAAGCGACTTTTGGAAACCTAGCCTAAACTACAAAAAACGCTCCAAAACACCTCCAAACAACACATTTCCTACAAAACAAGACCAAAAGTGTACCATACTAGCCATGAAAACACAATACAAAGAATTCGGGCAAGTTTTGGAACCGAAAAATTTCGACCAAAATCGGCCCTTATACCAAAACACACGAAAATTACGGTTTTTCAGCCGTTGCACACAAGCCACCCAAACCTATACCCTAGCATACTACAACACTTCCAAAACAACCAAGCCAATCGGGATCGCTTTTAAGTAACGAAACAGAGCACAAGCCCCGACTTAACCCCTTTCATACGGTTTCACCCCAAACGAACTGTTTTTCGCATGAATTTCAACGAACCGAGCTCACCAACGCGTTATAATCGCTAATGGGTAAGCTACATCAAGTTTTGAGCCATTTTCAAGACGTTTTCAAAATGACCAAAATGCCCTCCGAGTCTAAACGCACGAAAATCGAGGCCACAAGTCGGGTTTTCACGCAACGACAGCAAGACAAGCGAGGTAAGCACTATACTAGCCATGACGAACGTTTTCAAGCCAAGACAAGAGCTAAACTCGAATCAAACCGACATTTTCGACCCAAACCCTAGAAAACGGTATTTCGAGTTAAAACCGACTCAAACCAAATTCAAAACACGAAAAACCAAGTGAGTTGAGTACGTACCTTGGTCCATGACGAATTGTAGGAGTCGGAAAATCGATTTTTGATCAAGAAAATCGCCAAGACGAGTTTTAGAGGTTTTCGATTTAGTTTTTATTTTTCGGATAAAATAAACCAACCTCTCTCCTTTCCCGTGTTTTAAACAAAAAACGCCAAACAAATTTCTAATCGCCTGTTTACAGGCGATTATATTTTTGTTCTATGGGTTTCAGCTTTGTTTTGGGTCGCTTTCCTCGGCCCATTACACTTTCAACCCGTTTCAAACACAATTTCAACCCAATACGAAAGACACGTAGCCTCCTCACGAGACGTTCATAAAAACCTAACCTTTTATGAGAAAGACACGTAGCCTCCTCACGAGACGTTCATAAAAACCTAACCTTTTATGAGAAAAACACGTAGCCTCCTCACGAGACGTTCAAATCCAAAAACACGTAACCTCCTCACGAGACGTTCATAAAAACCTAACCTTTTATGAGAAAAACACGTAGCCTCCTCACGAGACGTTCAAATCCAAAAACACGTAACCTCCTCACGAGACGCTCATAAAAACCTAACCTTTTATGAGAAAAACACGTAGCCTCCTCACGAGACGTTCAAATCCAAAAACACGTAACCTCCTCACGAGACGCTCATAAAATCCTAACCTTTTATGAGAAAAACACGTAGCCTCCTCACGAGACGCTCAAATCCAAAAACACGTAACCTCCTCACGAGACGTTCATAAAAACCTAACCTTTTATGAGAAAAACACGTAGCCTCCTCACGAGACGTTCAAATCCAAAAACACGTAACCTCCTCACGAGACGTTCATAAAAACCTAACCTTTTATGAGAAAAACACGTAGCCTCCTCACGAGACGTTCATAAAAACCTAACCTTTTATGAGAAAAACACGTAGCCTCCTCACGAGACGTTCATAAAAACCTAACCCTTTTTATGAGAAATACAGAAACGCGTAACCTCTGCTACGAGACGACCAACAAGAAGCGCAAGCAAAACAAAAGAGCGCAAGCCAGAAGCGCAAGCAAAACAAAGGAGCGCAAGCCAGAAGCGCAAGCAAAACAAAGGAGCGCAAGCCAGAAGCGCAAGCAAAGCAAAGGAGCGCAAGCCAGAAGCGCAAGCAAAACAAAGGAGCGCAAGCCAGAAACGCAAGCAAAGCAAAGGAGCGCAAGCCAGAAGCGCAAGCAAAACAAAGGAGCGCAAGCCAGAAGCGCAAGCAAAGCAAAGGAGCGCAAGCCGGTTAAGCAAAACAAAGGAGCGCAAGCCAGAAGCGCAAGCAAAGCAAAGGAGCGCAAGCCAGAAGCGCAAGCAAAGCAAGGAGCACAAACGGAAACACAAGCAAGGCGCCACTGAGTACTCAGCAACATGCAGCCGACATGCCCTTAAACATGTAGGACCGTCATGTCCTTAAAAACATGTCGTCCCTCCCCGCATTTCCCGGCACTAAGTCCTCGTCTCTCCCATAAGACACATGATTAGTACCGCCAGGTAGTATCGAGACTGTGATGGTCCGGATACTATCTTTAAGTTTGACTAACGCTTTGTCCAAGCTCAATCAAACTGGGGGCTCTGTAGATACCCGTATCCGTACCCTCCAAAAACAAACCCGATGATGAAAAGGACTTTCATACATGCTTTTAAAAGAGTCGAAACGGTACAAAAGTGTCTAAAACGTATTAGTCATTTTTAGCGTATTAATTTGGACTTGCATAATCATGAAAGTAAATGTCAATTTTAGTCATCATGAGCGTAACACGAGCACAATATAGGAACGGCTTATTAAGCCAAGCCACAAAACAAATTTCAACAAGCTACAAAACGGCCCAAACTTACAAAGACGACCCTAAAACGCACACTAACACGACACTCAAAACGGGCCAAAGTGCGTCCCGTGTCACATTTTCAAAAGTTAGGTTTTATGAAACCATAAAATAATATAACCTAATATTATTTTATTTCGTGCCAAACCGAAAAACACGACAAAACCAAGCACTAAACCAAATTCGGACCAAAATCGAACAAATACTTAACCCCTAAGTAAACAACAAAACATAATCATTACCTAATCAAACCGTCAAAAACCAAAAGGCGGCATAAAACAAATTTCACCAAAACAAAAATCTAATCGCCAAGAACAGCGACAAACCAAATCGCCAGCCATCGGGCGACAAGTTTTCCTCTCCCAACCTTGGTTCTTTTATTTCATTTGGCGTGCATTGAAACATAATCGCATGCTCACCGGGCGATTAAGTTTTGTCCCTGCACAGAAACCAGCCAAACTCTATAAATACCAACCCATTTCATCCATTTTCAAATACCCGGTTTTTAGCACTCATACACTATTCACAAAATCCACTCAAAAATACCGTCTTTTCATTTTCGAAAGGTAAACATTTTACCTACTGCCAGACGTTTGAGACTCGGACAATGGGGTTACATTAACCCCAAACCCGATATTGGCACTAGCGGCCGTATTCGTAATACGGTTGTAGCAATCGGATTCATAATCCGCCTAAACCCCGCCAATATCGCATAAATAAACGACTCATTATCACTAAAGCAAACCGACGTCACTTTTATAATTATGCAAGTCCTCATTCATGCATTAAATAACGACTAGAATCACGGATCCAACACTAAATTGTACCGTTTCATAGAGTCTTGTAGCATGTCAAACTGAGGGTTTTTCACAATTTCGAATAGGAGGTCGGAAAATAACGACTATAGTAATAATTTAGTCAATAAATTATTATTTAACGTACATTTCCTATAGCAATATGTCATTATTTTGACAATTTACATTATTTATGCATTTTAATCGAGTCATACTTATTCGCACTTGTACGTAGCGTGACTTTTAGCCCAAATATCGAAATTAAGCAAATGTTTTCAAACTAGTAGAGACTACTCTTATGTAGGCTTTTTGATTACGGTTTTCAAAACTTATTTTGTCAAAACTTTCGAAAAGTAACCTCACTCCGAACCCCTTCTCTGGTTTCAAACCTCAGATTGATAGGTATCGACGCACCTTGAAATCCGAGACACTCGTGTCTTGTATTTCAAGACGCGTTGAATAGGTCCCAAATTCCTTTAATATTTGGTGGCGACTCCGAAAATACACTTTCAAAAAGGATTTTCTACTTTTCTTTTTGGTCACAAATTCATGCAATGATCTCCCCCATTTTTCTCAAAACTGTGACTTTTTCCTCGCGAGGCGATTCCGCTTCCTACCAAGACGGCGAGTAGGCGCGCGCAGGGCGTCGATAGGGACTAGCGATTTCTCACTTTCCCGGTACCTTCACAAGCGCGCTGGGTGCCAAAGCCGGGGGGGCGCTAAAGTGTAGACCCCTTTGTTAGTCCATAGAAAATAAGAAAAAGCTTTGATCCAAGTGGATCGGTACCTACCTTGTCCTGACGCTTCAGATCTGGGCAGAGCTTCGCTTCTTGAACTAAAAAGGAGGGTGAATTCAACACGGGATGGTGTGTTGAACTCAAGGATTTGAGTGCTTGAGGCTTTTGTGAAAGAGGATTTGTGTGTTGTGAATTGTGATCTGAAAGTGTATTGTGTGTGAAAAAGATGATCTTCGAGGTTGGGTATAGGGGTGTATATATACTAAAAACCTCGGAGAAATTAGGAAATCCGGGATAAAAAACAGGCCTAGGAACCGCATAGCCTTATGCGGTTGCCTGGGGAAACCGCATAAGCTTATGCGGTTCCCCCCTCAAACCGCATAAGGTTATGCGGTTTGGGGGTCTGGTTTTAGGTCTGCTTTCCAAGTTTCGGTTGCATTGAATCTTTGAAAGATTTCGTGATAATCTCGAACGTGTAGCTCAAGAAAAGTGCTGGGATATTTGTGAGATATTTTGTGATGCTTAGGGCTTTGGAGTGCGGGCCAAAGGCTGGGTTTGGGCTCGGTTTTGGGCCCGAGACCCGGAAAAATGAAAATGGTGTATTTGCATAGTTTTTGTGAAATAAGGTAAGACGTGAAGCCGTATTTTGCGTAAGAGGGGGCTAAATAGCGGTTTTAGCTACCGGGCCTAAATTTAGGAATTTAGGAATGCTGAATCAGACCTTGTTAATGTAAAAGGGCCAATTGTAGTGCAAATGCGAAGCTCATGCCAAATGAAGCAGGACAAGGACCTAGCTAGACTCCAAATGGACAAAATGAACGTTTATTTAAGTGATGTGAAGCGACTTAAATATTTTAACATTTAAAACGACTCAAAATGAATTCGACATTAGTTAGAACCGTAAAAGTCAACGTTAAAGCATGCGTAATAAAAGTCCGTGATACATCACAGGGTTTTGTTTGGGAGGGTACGGATATGGGTATCCACAGATTGAAAGAACCATTTTCAGGGTTAGGAAGAACAAGAGTGGACAAATCGTTGTCGTGCAAGAACCTGAAGTAGACGAACCCCAATACGCTTCGGGCTTCTCGGATTCTTCTAACGAGAGTGACGTGATGGCCCAATCTATTAAGCAACTTACAGCTCCGGACCTTCGACAACAACCCTTATGCATCACATATCCTCCTCTCGGTGAGAATGTGAACTTTGAGTTGAAGTCCGGGCTTATTCATCTATTGCCCACATTTCATGGGCTGAGTGGTGAAGATCCGAACAAACATCTATCGGATTTTCACATCGCTCGCCGAGTATGAAGCTTCTTCTTTGTGGATCGATGAGCGCTTGAAGCTAAGAGCATTCCCGTTCTCATTGAAGGACGCTGCGAGGGATTGGCTCTACTATCTACCCACGGGTAGCATCGACACTTGGTTGAAGATGAAGAAGGCATTCCTTGAGAAGTATTTTCCTGCTTCTCGAGCATCTCAATTAAAAAAAGAAATTTCCAATGTCGAACAACGTGATGGAGAGACTATGTACGAGTACTGGGAACGTTTTAAGAAGCTTTGTGGTATGTGCCCATATCATGGGTATGAGGACCAAGATCTCATCATGTACTTCGTTGGCGGCCTATCCAAGGATGATTCACGTATGGTTCACGCGGCTAGCGGGGGCGGAATCACGAATAAGAGCCCTCCAGAAGCAACTGCTCTAATCACTGAGCTAGCCGAAAGCTCAAGGGAATTTGATAGGAAGCCGTATAGAAGAGGTGTGAATGCCTTGGGGTCGAGCCAAGGTATGTTAGAGGACAAGGTGGATAGCTTGACTTCGTTGGTGAAAGACTTGGTGATAGGGCGAAAAGCAGTTATGGCATGTGGGATTTGTTCTTCCGAATCTCACCCTAGTGAACATTGTCCCCAAATGCAAGAGGGACCGGTCGAGGATGTAAACGCTGCGGGCTACATGGAACCTCCTCAACGCAAGTGGGACCCTTATTCTAACACTTTCAATCAAGGTTGGAGAGATCATCCTAACATGAGGTGGAAGCAAGGGAATCAACAATATAATCAAGGTAATCAATTCGCTGCACCTAGGCCTCCATTTGTTCCTAAACCGCCGATTCAGAACACCGCCCCACCACAATCGACCCCAAGCTCATCAATGTCCACGGAGGAGATGATTCGCGCCCTCGCTATGAGTGTCACACAGCATCAACAGGAGACCAAGAATAGCATTCGGAATCTCGAGACTCAAATGGGTCAAATGGCTACTGCGATTAGCCGGTTAGAAGCTAGAGACTCGAAATCTCTACCGAGTCAAACAGTGGAAAACCCAAAGCCCAATGTGAGTGCGGTATCGTTAAGGAATGGTAGGCAACTGGTTGAAGCTGAGAAGCCGAAGGCTAAGTCGAAGAAGGCTACTCTACATGAGGAAGAAGAAGCGGTTGTTGAGACGCACGATGATTCGCCTGCTGTGGAGATGAAAGATGATGCGCCACCACCGGTTCAAGAGGTGGAAGTTCCGTTTCCCGAAGCTCTAAAGTCTACTCGTCGGATTGAGAACGATAAAGACATTTACGAGACCTTTCGTAAGTGCGAGGTGAATATCCCTTTACTTGATCTCTTGAAGAGCGTACCTAAGTATGCTAAGTTCCTCAAAGAATTGTGCACGGTCAAGAGACAACAGAGATTAAAGGGAGCTCAAAAGGTAAAGGTTAGTGAGCACGTAAGTGCCATGTTTCAGCGTAAGTTACCACCCAAGTGTGGTGATCCCGGTATGTTTACTATTCCTTGTACCTTGGGTGACACTAGAATTGAACGTGCTATGCTTGATTTAGGTGCGTCTATTAATGTGTTGCCTTATTCACTGTATAAGTCTATGAAATTAGGAGCTTTGGTAGAAACTGGCATTGTTATACAGTTAGCTGATCGTTCGAATGCTTACCCTAAGGGTGTCGTTGAGGATGTGCTTGTCATGGTTGATAACTTGATTTTTCCTGCAGATTTCTATGTTTTAGAAATGGAACATGATAAGCATGCTGCCCCTATTCTGTTAGGGCGACCTTTCTTGAAAACTGCTAGTACTAAGATTGATGTGTCTAGTGGTTCGCTTACTATGGAGTCAGATGGTCACGTTGTCAAGTTTAACATCTATGATTCTATGAAGTATCCTCCTGATGTGCATGCCGTTAACTTTGTTGATGTTATTGATGGTCCTGTTGAGGATGTGTTTAGTGTGAGTAATTCAGATGCTTTGAAAACTGTGCTTGAAAATGATCGTGAAATGGATGGTATGGATATTGCTTTGCCTACTAACGTGCAGGATGTGATGTCGGAGCTGACAATGAACGAGGAGCCACATCTCCTATGGTAAGGCACCACTAACCCTTCCCCGTGAGAAAAAGCTGTTACCATCTATTGTGCAGGCACCTGCTGTGGAGCTGAAGCCACTGCCTGAGCATTTGAAGTATGCGTTCCTAGGTGAGGGAGATACGTTACCGGTCATCATCTCTAGTAAGCTCACTAAGGAACAAGAAGAAAAGCTTGTCAAGGTGTTGTCTGAGCACAAGACCGCTATAGGATGGACGATTGCCGACATCAAAGGTATTAGTCCATCTACTTGTATGCACCGCATCTTGCTTGAAGAGGGTGCTAAGCCGGTGAGACAACCCCAAAGACGGTTGAATCCTCCAATGATGGAGGTGGTGAAGAAGGAAGTGATCAAGCAGCTGCAAGTGGGAATGATCTACCCAATTTCCGACAGTAAATGGGTGAGTCCGACTCAAGTGGTTCCAAAGAAGTCGGGCATTACTGTTGTGAAGAATCAAGAAGGAGTACTAGTTCCTACGCGAGTGCAGAATGGTTGGAGGGTATGTATTGATTATCGCCGGTTGAATGCTGTGACTCGTAAGGATCATTTTCCTCTTCCATTCATTGATCAAATGTTGGAGAGGCTAGCTGGTAAGGCCTTTTACTGCTTTCTTGATGGTTATTCGGGCTACTTTCAAGTGGCCATTGCTCCTGAAGATCAGGAGAAGACTACATTCACGTGTCCCTTCTAAGACGTTTGCTTATAGGCGCATGCCCTTTGGGCTCTGCAATGCGCCCGGTACATTTCAGCGTTGTATGGTGAGCATATTTTCTGAATACGTTGAGAATTTTATTGAGGTTTTTATGGATGATTTCACCGTTCACGGTGACTCGTTTGATGCTTGTCTACACCACCTATCTCTTGTTCTACAACGATGTGTAGAAACTAATCTTGTCTTGAACTCTAAAAAATGTCATTTCATGGTGGAACAAGGGATAGTCTTAGGGCATGTAGTTTCTTCGCGCGGTATTGAAGTTGATAAAGCTAAGGTAGATACGATTCAGTCTTTACCTTACCCTACTAGTGTGCGCGAAGTTCGTTCTTTTCTTGGCCATGCAGGTTTTTATCGCAGGTTTATTAAGGATTTCTCGAAGATAGCTTCGCCACTTTGCAAGCTACTACAAAAGGAGAGCGAGTTTGTGTTCGATGATGGATGCAAGGAGGCGTTTGATGACTTGAAGAAGCGGTTAGTCACAGCTCCTATTATTCAGGCTCCAGATTGGTCGCTCCCTTTCGAGATAATGTGTGACGCGAGTGACTACGCGTTGGGTGCTGTTCTAGGCCAAAGAGTTGGGCGACTTTCTCATGTGATTCATTATGCGTCAATGACTCTAAATGAGGCGCAGAAGAATTACACTACCACCGAGAAAGAATTACTTGCTGTGGTGTTTGCATTGGAGAAATTTCGGTCTTATTTGCTCGGTACAAAGGTGATTGTGTACTCGGATCACGCCGCTTTGCGCTACTTGATGTCGAAGAAGGAGGCTAAGCCTCGTTTGATACGGTGGATCCTACTTTTGAGTGAATTTGACTTGGAAGTGAAAGACAAGAAAGGGGCCGAGAACGTGGTAGCCGATCATCTGAGTCGGTTAGTGCATGACGATGAAAAGAAGGGTGATCAAGAGCCTATCCGAGGCACTTTTCCCGATGAGACTCTATTCGCTATTGCAACCGGAGGGCCATGGTATGCTAACATTGTTAATTACTTGGTTTCTGAGCGTTTTCCTCCAGGTTTTTCGAAGTCTCAAAAGGACAAGATTAAGAGCGATGCCAAGTACTACATTTGGGATGATCCATATTTGTGGAAGCACGGTTCGGATCAGATCATTAGACGGTGTTTGCCGGAGTCGGAGATTGGATCGGTCCTAGCTCATTGTCATTCTTATGCGTGTGGGGGCCATTTTGGTGCTAAGAGAACCGCAAGGAAGGTGCTAGATTGTGGTTTCTGGTGGCCCACGCTATTCCATGATTCTCATCTCTTTTGTAAGTCCTGTGATAAGTGTCAACGGGTTGGAGCTATATCAAAGAAGCAGGAGATGCCGCAAAATCCTATGCTATATTGTGAGATTTTCGACGCGTGTGGGGTATTGACTTCATGGGTCCATTTCCTCAATCTCATGGCTATCTCTACATCTTGTTAGCAGCTGATTATGTGTCTAAGTGGTGGAAGCGATCCCAACCAAGACCGATGACGCCAAGGTTGTGGCGACGCTTTAAGACTCATGTCTTTGTTCGCTTTGGCTTTCCTAGAGCATTGATTAGTGATCGAGGCACGCACAGAATCGCAGTACCATTGAGGCTCTTGTGAAGAAATACGGCGTCATCCATCGCATTTCTCGCTGCATCACCACGCACGAATGGCCAAGTCGAGGTGTCCAACGGAGAGATCAAATCGATTCTAGAAAAGACAGCTTAATCCTACGCGGAAGGATTGAGTTTGAGACTTCGACGACGCATTGTGGGCGTATCGGATCGCAGATAAACGCCCATTGGTATGTCACCCTATCGACTTGTCTTTGGTAAGCCGTGTCATTTGCCCGTGGAGCTAGAACACAAGGCTTATTGGGCGGTGAAGAGTTTCAATATGCAACTCGACGAAGCCGGGACTTATAGGAAGCTCCAGTTGCAAGAGTTGGAGGAGATTCGACTTGATTCGTACGAGAATGCGGCCATTTACAAGGACAAGACTAAGGCGTGGCACGACAAAATGATCACGAGGAAGACTTTTAAAGTGGGTCAACAAGTCCTCTTGTATCAGCCGCGTCTCCACTTATTTCCGGGCAAGCTGCGGTCCCGGTGGATTGGTCCGTTCGTGGTCACTAAGGTTTCTCCACATGGGGCTATCGAGATTAAAAGCCACCAAACGGGGAAGGTTTTAAAGGTGAACGGACATCGTCTCAAGCTTTATTATGAAGGTTTCAAAGACACTGAAGTCGTGGAGCTGCTGGATCTCCACGAACCCATCTACGAGGATTGAGATCATATCCTTTCGTCGAGCAAACGACGTTAAACAAAAGCGCTATCGGGGAGGCAACCCTTGATTTATAGTTTTAATTTCTGCATTTTTAGTTTAGTTTATTTCTTTAATGGGTGCTCGTGACGGATTGTTACGTGTTTCAGGTAATGCGCACTTTTAAAGTGAAGACCCGGAGCCCTTGTAGTTAGTGTGTCGAAAAAAAAAAAAAAAAAAAAAAACGTGATTTACCAGAAATTTTTGGCGGCCCACGTGCGAGAGAGTGGCGACCCACACGCGGGCGCCTAACGAACAAAGGAAACAATGTCAGTAAGTTTTGGCGAGTCACACGCGAGTGATTGGCGACCCACGCGCGACCCGCTCCTTCACTTATATTCAAAAACCAAAAACAAAACAAAAGGAAAAAGCCAGCCTCCCTCAAAAACAAAACACCAACATAAAAAAAAAAAAAAAAACAAGAGGAACGACGAGGGAGCAGCACGAACGACGGACGTCGACCCCACCACCTACTGCCACACTCACCACCCCCCGACGCCACTACCACCGGCGACTTCACTCCCTCTGCCGGCCGCCGTGTCACCTGCCGGAGTTCCGGTGCTCTCACCCAAAACCCTAATTCCTCCAAAATTAGGGGTTTTGCTTTGTCTCTTCAAATTGGGTCGATTTTGGGTGTCTTAGGCTCGGATTTCCCCTTTTCTTTCCACACCGAGTAAGTTTTCATCGATTTTCGTCGTCTCTTTTACTTGTTGACTCGATTTTCTGTGGAAATTTGGTGGGATTTGTTTGTTCAACCCGGTGGTTCTCTTGTTCCCTTGTTTGGACTCGTTTTCTTCGTGTTCTTCAAGAGGGAGTCTGCTCTAGTATGTTCTATGGAGTCATGCAGTGCCTCACACTTTTGATGTGCGTGTTGTGTTGGTTTGCACTGATTTATTGAACCGGCTGTTGTTCATTATATCCCGACCTGTTGAAAGGGGATTGTGTTTCTTTTTCCTTGAATTTGGGAGTTGTGTTGGCGCTAATGTGGTTGTTGACTCGATATTGAGGGATTGTGTTTGGAATTGTTCCTTTCGTGCTTTGTGTGCCATTTCTGATGGCTCGTACGAAAGCTAAAACGACAGCTACTAAAGGAGCACCTAAAGCCACTCCTAGGGCCTCGACATCTACGGCTCCGCCCCCTTCTAGTATTGCCAAACGGAACCGCGCGAGTATTGATTATTTAGGGTGTGAATTGAGCACGGAAGAGCAGGATCGTTGGAGTAACTTAGTGCAACCAAATCGTGATATACTTGCTACTAAGTTCTTCGATCGTCCCACGTTGGAGCAGCTGGGGTTAGTGGACACCGTTAGCACGCTACTAGACAGAATTGGGTTGCTCGACTTCCTGGGCAAATGTGCGTTGACTTACAAACGCATTACATTAGAGTTTCTAGTGACTTTCCAGCATCACTCGAGTGATCCACCACCTACAGTGTCGTTTCGGCTCTTTAACAAAGAATATCGCATGTCTTGTGCTGCTCTTTCCACTGTTTTTGGGGCCATACCACGAGAGGAGATCGAAGAGGAGTTGGTTGGCGAGGCTCAGACTCGTGTTCTCGCCGAGTTCTGGCATAACATAACGCATCTCCCCATTGGTAAGGGAACAGAGAAGGTCACTCGAATCCCTCACCCAGGCCTTCGTCTTATTTATAGGGTATTGTCGATGGGATTTTTCGGCGCAGGGGAACCCACACAAGTACCACGGACAGGGGTGCGTTTGTTGTATGATATGAGCCCTGATGACCCCGCGAGACGCGATTGGGCATTTCGATTTCTGCGGAGTTGTGCTGAAACTCAACGTGCCACTTCTGGCAAGATCGCACTAGGGGGTATGGTGACATTGATCGCCCTTTCTCAGGGCATTAATTTGAGCGCGGAGGAGGCAGTGCGTGGTTCTCCGCGACTGGACATAGCCGCCTTACAGACTACGCGCACGATTGCCCCACTTGCTCGGGGCGAGGCTTATGTGCTTGTAGTTGGAACGAAGAAGAAGGTTCCATACTTGCGTCTCCCGCGTCCTGAAGGAGTTGTCGTTCCGGTGGGGCCGACTACTAGAGACTTTTATATTCCTCCCGATCCGCCTGCTTTGTTAGGCGTTGTTGCAATGCAGATCGACGCCGCGAGGTGGTCTTTGAGGAGGCGAGGTGATGATGACACTGCCGACGAGTCCGCACCCCTCGGAGCTGTTGCGTGGGAGACATTCCGCGATGATACATTAGCGTGGCAAGCTGAGCAAGAGAAGATCAACGCGCGGATCTTTGCTTTTTGTGCTGAGTCGACCTTGCATTTGCGCTCATTGACTGCGTTCTATACTGCTCGGTACCCGGATGAGTATCACCCCCCTTCTGCTGCTGAGTTAGCTTCTTTGTTGGCTCACGACTCTTCCAAACCAAGTGCTTCTGGAGCTCCTTCTGCTTCTTCGGACCACGATCGTAGTGGTCCCTCGAGCTCGCACTGAGGTTTGTCTCTGTTTCTCTCCCTTTTCTTGTTTGTGTCCTCTTTCTCATCACATTGAGGGCAATGCGACGTTTAAGTGTGGGGGGAGAATCACTTGTGATGTGTATATATTTTCATTTGTAAGCTTGTGTTTGCTTTTATTTATAGTTAAGGAAAAAAAAAAGAGAAAAAAGAAAAAAAAAAAAAGCAGAAAAATAAAAAAAAAAAATAAAAAAATAAAAATACGAATAAAGTGAATCCCGGCTAGGTGAAAACCCGAAAGGGCGCTTAGGCAAAATTGGGATATGTGGCCGAGGGCGGAGTGAAACCCACAAGGGTGGGCACTTCGAGTAAAATGAAGAATCGAGTTGCGTGCCACGAGAGTTAGCGTGAGGTGAATAAAGCTAGAGTGAAACCCGCAAGGGCGGGCACTCTAGGCAAAATGAGAGATTTAGGAAAAAAAAAAAAAAAACTTTACTACTTCCTATTTTACCGGCGAGGCGACATAAGAAGGGTGACAAAGAAGGTCGGAAGGGTAGGTTAGAGGCTACGGTGTGGAGAAATCGCGGTGCACGAAGTTGCAGGCACCACACTTTGCGATTGGGTTTGGTTTGAATTGCGGAGTAGAGGCGGTTAGGAGCTCGCTTGTGTGGGTTGTATGTGTGTGTGACATACGCTTTTTGTCACAGGAGAACGTTAGTAGCACAAGCGAGCGGGCTAGGATGGAGAAATAAGGGGCGTAGCTGGGCTTCTGTCATCGTTGTCATGTTTTGTCGTTGAGTCGATGGGTATGTGTTTCCTAAATTTCGAGAGTGTTGTCATGTGAGCGAGAGTGAGTGCGAATGGCTACTACTTGAGCCATTAGAGGGAGTAGGAGTTGTTAGTTGAGAACACGACTTGCTTGGATATTGTATTCCTCGCGTTTCTTTTTGAGCTAGTGTCGTTTAGGTTTGTATGGCGTTCATTGAGTTTACTCGAGGACGAGCAAAAGCTTAAGCGTGGGGGAATTTGATGAGTCGGTTTTAGTATAGGTTAGTAGGATGGTTTTCGAGCCCATTTAGTGAGTTTTGACGTGTTTTACGAAGGTTTTTGTGACTTGTGATCGATCATGAGTTACTTTGAATTCGCGGAGTTTTGCGGTATTTTGATGATATGTTAGGACGGTCACGAGGCTTGGATGAAGAGTTGATGAGGATGGCGAATCATAGGCGACCATGAGCTTGTGTACAGCCGCAGAAGCAGGAGATAAAGCATGGAAAAATATCAGAAGAAAATGGCGACCTGATGGCAACCAGTTGGCGACCCAGGCTCGAGCGAAACTGAAGCAAAGGCAAAAAGGGCGTAAACTGGCGACTGGCGACCAACCGACGAGTGGCGATCCACCAGCCCACTCGTGTATGCTGCTCAATTTGACCCGGATTTTATTGTAATCTTTTAGGAAACTCAATATTATTAGTTGAAGACTTAACCTAGTTTATTATTATCTCATTAGCCACTTTTTCATTAGTTTCTAGTTTTAGTTTTCACTTTTTCAAAAACTTGGAGAATTGATTAGGAATTATGCATTGCTAAACTTTTAATTCTTGATTCAATAAGATTGAAGCGTCGGTAATTCAACCGTGAGATTATCAATCTCTTGACTTTTTTGTGAGTATTATTTAATTCCCTTATTATTATTGTTGATTAACCCTAATTTTGATTAGTGCGCATTTACTAATTAGGATTGTTGTTAATTCATCTGCTAGATTTGATTATTAGCTCTGTTTGCCTTATTAATCTTTTCGCGATAGCAATTGTGTTCAATTTATCGTACTCAGTTTGTCGTAAGTTGACCATAAAAGGGATTAAATTTGTAACTCGAGTATTAACTGCGTTGTTAGTATTAGTTACCTTTATTGTTTCTCGTTCTATTTCTTCTTTTGATTTGAACTTGTTTCGCGTGACTCGAGTTAATCATAGAAAGGGTAATTAGGGCATCAGTTTTGACCTAATTGCTAAGTTAAGAGAGAAATTGATAGTTAGTGTAATTGAACTGCATTGATTATCACAATAAAGTGCTCAAGTGAAGTTAATTGATTGTTTTCTGTGATCGGCTACATTATCGTTCGTGGATTTCTGTTTGAGTCAAGACCTTTCTCATAACTATTTTCACACATCTTTCAATATTATTGCTGCTTTTATATTTAGCTACTTTAGTTCTTATCCAACCAAAACACCCCCCAAATCTGTCACTGTTATCTGCCTTTCCTATATTATTGCGTTATTTACACTTCACTCTAGTTCAGTTAGTCTTTTTCCCTGTGGATCGACCCTTACTTCCATTTTACTACTTGTTTAGTATTTAGGATTTAAGTGATTATAAATTGTAATTTGCGGCATACGACTTTTAGCCCGTCAGGACCTATGAATCAGACAGGTGGGGGAGGGGGGCGAGGGGAAGGGGAACACCATGTCAGATTCAGACCCATCAAACGAAAACCTAAAGGCCCACACCCGAGCACGGGCTAGTGGAGGTGGGGGAGGGGGGCGAGGGGAAGGGGAACACCTCCACCAGCCGTACAACCAGAAAAAACGCCGGATCAAGCACGCCGGCGATGGCAGGAGCGCCGGGAAAGGGAAGGGGACGAGAGACCAAGGACGAGAGGGTGAAGGGATATGCTGACCAAAGGCAACTGAACAGGGACGGCGGGCAGAGATCGGGTCAGTGGACGATGGCGGGAACCACGATCGGCACTCCGAACAAGTTGCATGCAAACCAAGATCAAAGACAGGAGGGTGGAAGAGCTTCGATGGTGGCCCGCCGGAGATGGGCTAACGGCCTACCGCATCTCCGGCGGGAGGTGTTGAAGTATAGAACGGCGGAGGAGGAGGTGGTGGGGGCGACGGCGGCGGTGGCTTCACAGCAAATTAGGGTTGGTTTTTGGGTTTTTGGTTTGTTAAGAGAGAGAGTGTCTGAGGAGAGAGGGCTGAGGAGTATTGGTTGTGCTTAATCCTTTACAAGTTATATACCCTAGTATTATTGTCTTGAACGAAAGCTTCCCTTTTCTTCTTTTCGAGCGATGATTCCTAAAAATAAGAACACAAACGAAAACACCCGAGTAATACCAAAATAATAGAAATAAATAATTGACATCGATCAAAACCAAAAGACCTAAAGTCAACAATATGTATTCATGGTAACCCTGTACTTTATTAATACACATCAGCATGACCCTAAACTTGTAATCTGTTAGTTTTTCCATTAAATAGTTAACGTAAAGTGGCGGAATTGATTATGAGTTTTTCTATGTGGTAACCTCGTGTTTTGCAAAATTTTACATGGTAACCTTATTTTTTATTTTATTTTTTTTAGAAAAAGAATATGCATAGAACACACTCATTAAGTTAATCAATTTTTCTCGTTTTCACTTTATTACACCTTAAATTTTCAAATTTACCCTTTGAGTCACATCTCCTTTTTTTCTCCTACTTTTATTTTGAATTGAAATTTTGATTAGAAGTTGTTAAGGAGATGTTTTTGTAACAACCCGGTTTTTCGTGACTTAATTAAACTAAGGCGGAAAATTAATTAAGTCTAATACATGCCGGATGTTAATTAAATTACATTCAAATGGCATAGGATACAAATATATATTACAATCTCTCAAGGAAAACAAACGAAACATCCTAATCATCCCGATAATCCTGAGTCTCGAGAATTGCCTGCAACGGAGACAAAAACACAAAATAGGAGGATCTCCCGCTCAGAGGCGGGAAGTGACTGTTCTAACCAACAACCTCTAAACCAAAGCTTTGGTTTATTTAACCTATGATTAAAAGTAACTTGGCAGCACTAAACACGTATAACTACCGTAGCCACCTTATGTTAATAAAATTGGACAAATAGCATATAATATCAGTTCTCACATATAGATATTTAAATCTCATACAACATGATAAACAAAACTTAAAACATTTCAATTTATAGAATCACAATAAATAAACATGACTATCATCTCAATTAATATAATATATATATAAAACCTAAATTATGGCAATCAAGATATATGCATAAGCCGTAATCAATTCAATAAACACATAGTCGTGAACAATCATGCAATTCTAAACATATGCAATATAGAAAATAAATAAATAAAACACATTGCAAGTAGACAAGCAAAAACATATAAGGAATCATGATAATTCAAATATGAGCATACGTCAAATCATATAATCATAAAACATTTCTCGATAATCATACTAAACAAGGCAATCTCAACTCAAGGACAACATCATTCAGACAATAACCAATCAAAACAAGGAAATACATTCATCATACGTTAACTAGTGAATCTTCGTTAGTAAAGGCTAAGCATGCAGACATAATCCACAGTGATGGCCGTGCAGGCCAACATAACTTGGACATGACTACCAGGCTTAAAGATATCTAAGGTAATAAGGATGATTCAATCCCTTGTCTAATGTATGCATACACTACCTATCGAGGATCATACGTATTCGCTATTCAAAAGGTATCACCGACGAAAAAGTTCGACTATCACCAGAGACGGGTACCTGGATGGTGGCGTTCCAATTACTATTCTATGGGCCCGGAAGTATCAAGTATGCCCCATCCCCGAGGTTGATACCACGCCACAAACAAAGAATCTTAAGATCGTTGAATAGCCTTGGGCAACTCGGGAGGAGCCCAAGTCCCCATAAACGACTACCTCGTTAAGTTCGAATTTCAAGAGTCGCAACATGGCGAACAATCCTAGTATTTTATTCAAGTAGCTCGTTTTTCTCAATTCTCATAACCTCGTTCAATCTTAATAAATGGCAATTCTGGAACTTAAATATATCGTCGTACTTTATATAATGAAAAATTAGTTCTAGCAGATCTTCAGGTAAGCAGAACACATAGAAAGACTTAGATATTTATTTTGAGTCCGTTCGTAAATTTTAAATATTTTCACTATTCATTATTTTACTATTCATTGTATTTACTATTCATCGTATTTACTATTCATCGTATTTACTATTCCTCGTATTTTTATACGTATGCGTATTCTTATACTTGTACGTATTATTAGTTATATTTTAGTAGATAATAATAGTTCATTTTATTTATAAGCTTGATTAAGTTTCATTTAAACTATAAGTAATTTAAAGTAGATTAGTGATTAGCGATATAAATAATTGAATTTCATTATAACTCACATTTATGTCTTCCTTTTATTTAAATTGTAAACATATCTTGATGATACTTAGCACAATTTAGTGTTTTTAATAAAATCTAATATAATGACATTTAGGAACTATTCGTTTAGGTGGCCTAATTTCTGAATTGATTTTATTTATGTAACTCTTACGTAGTCGTATTAGGTGATTTAATAATTCGATCGTGAGATTATTAATATTTAAATTTTAGTAATATTCACTTAAGTTTAATTCACTTAATTATTTATAACTTTTAAAATGTCAAAAACTTTATAATTCAAAATCTTAGTTAGGTTTTGTATTTATATATATAAATATTTTATTCATAATTTTTGTATAACTATACTTAGTAATTTTTTAGTCAACCTTTATATATTATTATGATATTAACAATTTACCTTTTAGTTAATTTTTATTTGTGATTCTAATTTTTAGCTTTATTTAGTAATAGTTTTACTTAGATTCATTTTAAATCTTAAAGTACCCAATTTCTTATTATTATTTTAACTAAATACTTATTTAGTATATTTTAAGTTCATTGTAAACTTTAAAGTTTTAATAAAGTAATCTTTATATTAAATGTGATATATGACTTTTTATATAATTATTTATTTTATTTTTTTTGGAAAATATGTAAATATCATTAAATCCAAACAAACCATTTACAACTTACAATACGGCATCTAGTGCCCTCAGTTTAGACTTTCCAACCATTCTCTATCAGCCTGCTTTAGCTCCTTTACAATATATCTAATTCGACTAACTATACAGTCTCGTACTTGTCGAAAACAAAACTCAGGTCGTACCGTCATGTTAGTTTTGTAGCAAATATTCCTAGCATTCCATATGGTATAAATCAATCCACAGATCATAGCAAAGCACACTTGACGTTTCAACGTTGATAACCTGCGTCGAGTAAACGCATGCTGCCATCCTTCTACAGTCCCTACATCTGCTCCTATCCAACTCACTAATAAATCCACATCTCGTTGACTGTACTTGCATTCAAAAAACAGGTGATCCCTCGTTTCATCACATTCCTGACAGAGGACACACGTACCAGCAGCAGTGCACCCCATCCGTTTCATTCGGTCAAACGTAACCAATCTGTCTTTAATACACAACCACGATATAAAGGAGTGCTTAGGAATATTGTACCTCGACCAGATGATCTTAGTCCACCGAAGTCTTGGGCATGGATTCCCTAGCCATTCATAACCCCTTTTAACCGTGTAATCTACTGTTGTCCACTGTCCATTCATGTAACCGGCCCCGAGTTTGGCTTTCACAGCACACACCTTCCTCCAGCTCCACCTCGAAGCTGTAGGTGGGTTGTACCCAAGCCATTCCCGCCCTTTCAGATAAACGTGGTGAATCCACTTCACCCATAAGTGGTCACTTTTGGACTGAATCCACCAAACCAGTTTTCCGACAGCCGCGATATTCCACCTCCTGTTGTCTCTGATCCCGAGCCCTCCTGCACATTGCTCCTTACACACCTCCTCCCACGCCACAGGGCACCCTCTAGTGTAGTGTTCATGGCCTTCCCAAAGGAAGTTCCTACAAATCGCATCCACCTTCTTGATGATCGTAGCTGGAAGGATAAATATTTGAGCCCAATATTGATGTAAGGTGTTTAGAACCGCGTTCACCAATGTCAAACGCCCCATATAATTATTTATTTTAGAAACTTTAATATGAGTAACTTAATTCATATTTTTACTTTTAGTTTGATTTAATATTAATTTAAACTTAATACTCTTTTAACTTAATTCTTCATTTTTAGTTATATTTCGATTTAACTTTTTAGTGACGATAGATAAGTTATATTACTTTAATTTATTTACTTAAGTTATTTAATAATATTTTGGTCACATATTATACTTGTGATACATAAATTTTATATATTTTAATTTACACAAAACATATAATTTTATCATGACAATATTACAAATAAATTCAACAATAATTCAACAACACATTTTTAACCAAAACATATTATCACAAAATCATATAAATATCATATTTCACAATTCAATTCAACATTATATTATAACTAAAATTAACACTCAATTTCATACTATAGCTAATCATACAAAGTTATTAAATAAACTGGTACGGGAGGTATAAGTGCCTAATGCATAACTAGCTCACTTTTAATAACAGATTAATTAAAGTAAAACCAAAACGTTAATTGTTAGAGATTTTGAGGAAGAAATCGAGTCACCTAAATTTGGCTCACGAACAGAGGCCTCCAAATAAAACCCGACTTAACTAATTTCCAAAGCAAGACGAGGTCTGGCCTGACCCTATTCGACAGAGGCAGGGGCGTCAAGCTCGAGTCGATTCCGTCCTCGGCAAATGAACAAAACACGCAGGGGAGAGAGGCAAAATGAATTAAAGTCGGCAAAATCAATTGACGATAAATTTATGGACTGAAAACGGTTTAACTTACCGACGATAAAAATACGACGGAAAGGTATAGCACACCAGGCCCACGGTGAGCAGGGCCACGGTGGTGGCTGTCACGAGTTCAAGGAAGGGCAGAAAACAGGGGAGGTTCGAGGCAGCCGAGCACGGCCATGGTGGTCGTCAGTGCTGTCGAGTTCAGCCCCGGCGAGGGCGTTTTCCGGTGGGACAAAGCTAGATAGTGAGTAAAATGAAGGAAGGAAAAACAAGGGAAACTAAAAGGGGAGAGAGGATGCACTCACCATTGATAGTCGGAGTAGAGAAGAGGATGAACGAAGGATGATGATGACCGGAGTTTACTCCGGTGAGGCTGGCCGAAATGACAGAAGAAATAAGCAGGGGAGGAAGAGAAAGGAGGCGGCTGAGCAAGCAGGGGAAAACGAAAGGGAGAGACAGAGAAGGAGCTCGAGGTGGTTGTCGAGCTTCTGAGCTCACCATTAATGGCGGTGGTGAGGCACACGGTGGCTCCGGTGGTGGCCGAAAACAGGGGGAAAAGAGAAAGGAAAAGAGCAAGGCCGAGAAGGGAGAGAAGGTGACGGTGGTGGTGTTGGCCGGAGCTCCGGCGACCATGGCCATGGTGGCCGCTGTTGTTGTTGTCGTCGCTGTTGTTGTTGTTTGTCGTTATTGTTGTTGTTGTATTTGTTGTTGTTGCCGTCGTTTGTTGTTGTTGTTGTTGCTGCTACTCGTATTATTATTATTATTATTATCATTATTATTATTATTATTATGTTTATCATTGTTGTTGTTGTCCTTTTTTTTTTTATTAAAGGGAGATGAAGGAGTATAAATGAGAGAGAGTAAGGTTGAAGATGAGGACAAAGAAAATCAGAAAATAGATAAAGTGAAGGGAAGTGTGTTGTATAAGATAGAAATAAATATCCCAAATAAATAGATGTGAGTATGCCGACATTGAGGGAGATATTTAGGTCAGTTTTGCCGATTTGCTCTGTTTCATTCGCTCTTATTTATAAATCTTTATATTTTATAAAATATATTATGTTTAAAATTATTTAGTTATACTTTTAATTTAATTACTATGGTTATAAGATTTATAGTTCGAAAATATAATTGTATAAAAGTTGTCAGATACAAATTGTATTACGGTCTCACATATTTTCAAACGGCTGCTTATTAGAAAGAATATTTTTGTAAAGACTAAATTTTATGAAAGTGAGGATTTTTAAAATGTAGCGCAAATTTATAAAGTCTAATACTGGTAACAAAAGTAACGTTTTAGTTCGACAAGTATGTTATAAATAAAAATATAATATAGGTTAATATAAAAATCAAGAAAGTTTAATTACAAAAGTATTGGAGAAAGTTTATTTAATCGAAATTTTTCAGCCGCGTTTTTAAAGTAATTGAATAAAAGTTAAATTATGTAAATTTTAATTTAAGAATTTTTATTAAAATGATTAATTGGTATTAATAAAAACACGGGGTGTTACAATCCTACCCCCTTAAGAAAAGTTTCGTCCCCGAAACTTGAATAGAATGGATAACTGCTCGAGATTAAAAAGCAGTTGGAGAAAACATTGATGTCTTTGGAATTGGAATATTAATATTGCTTTTGATTAGGCAAGGTCTCTTTAGAAATAATTATTGAAGAATTTAATAATTCCAAATTATAAATAATTATTTTTCGAATTAATATCTAAATGTTGCTGCATTGTCATTTTCAAAATCAGCGAGAAGGAGGTTTTCAAAAAGGTAGGGCCTAGAAGTTTTGTACGGAATTAAATCAAATTAAATTTATAAGCGTTTTAAGAATAAAACAATTTATTTAATTTTTGAGAATGAATGTTAGCCTTAAAATAGGCTAAAATAAGAAGTTTTAAAATTTAATTAGGGATTTAATATAATCAAATTATAGTCCTACCCCCTTAAGAAGTTTTAAACGTATATACATAATATTATTTTTGTTACTTTTAATGATCACGTGTATATGAAATATAGCCTTAGGAAAACGGCATTTTAGGGAAATTATGTAAAAGTCGTCGTGATCATAATTAAAATATGAGCTTTAATGAAATTAAGGAAATTCAGGTTATCGTTGAATGATAAATAAAATTTTAGAGAATTATGGATAACCTTGTTGATATAGCTCATTTTCATAAAACTATTATTATAATGTTATTAGGTGAAACAGAAATGTTATAAATCATATTTAGGATATGATTCGAAATTTATAATAAGGGGTTATATAAAGAGAAAATATGATATATGTATGTATATTTTGACGAGAGATAATTGTAATAGATAGGACAAGTTCAAAAGCTATTTAAAATATAAAGAGAAGAATTTCAGAAATGAAGGCAATAGACGAAACTTCATCGTATAAGGTTAATAAGTACTTCGTAGAAATTATAATTTAAGAGTTCAAACATTTTATAACAAGGAAGTACGTTTAAGAGGTTGAATAAAAAGTTAACGAAATTACAAAGGAGATATAAAGTCATTTTTATTTGAGATTGAAGAGAACAAATGAAAATTAACTTTATGAATTCAATTAGTAAGTATTATAGATAGATCTCAAGATTAGAAATTTTAGAAACTAAAATTAATTGTAAGGGGTCAAAAGAACGAAGTAATCAAGTTCGAAGGTAGAGTATAAAGATCAAGGAGTTTATGAAATCCGAAAACAAAAATGGTATAATTTTTACGAGATTAAAGGAAGAGATGAAAATTTATTGAGAAGACAATTATTAAGAATTATTGATTTAGGAAGTTAGAAGTTTTAAAAGGAGTCAATAAGTTTAGAAGGTTGAAAAAATAATCGAGTGAGATTAAATATTAAGAATTTGATTAGGAAATCTGAAAATTTATAAACGTTGAAATGATGGTGATCATTAGAGATCGATTTTGATATAGCTTTAGAAATCTTCAATGCTAAAGAAATCTTCGACGTCTTGAAAATTGTCTTGGATAGCGTGATTCTTGATACGTCTCTTCGCATGCGCTTCTGTTCTTGTCTTTAAATCTTATATTTGCGAGGAAATGAAAAGAGATAAAAAACCATTTTACGAAGTCATTATAGAAGTATAAGTTAAGAAAGATTTTATTTAAAAAGAAGAAAATAATTTTAATAGATCGATTAAAATTTTCTTTTTGAAAAAGTTAGGAAGAGATGAATATGGATGTTGAGAAAGTTATAGAGGTCTTCAAATCAATTGATTTCTTCAATGTCCAGAGCGTCGCTTCAGATGGTTCAACTCTTGATGCGTCCATTTGCAAGTGCTTGACTCCTTGTCGTCTCGTCTTCGATTTATACGTCTCAATTTTTAGTAACGTTAGTAAAGAAGACTTGTTAGTCAAAAAGATTAGTCATAGAGCACTTAGCAGGCAAGAAAAGAGAAATAAAAATCTATCGAGGTTGAACGACGGTCGAAAATTCTAAAATCTAGGTCAGTCGCTCAATCCTTAATATTTCTACCCATTCTCACTTTTAAAGCGATCTAAGTTTATTATTTTAGCGATCTAAGATTTCTAATTCATTATTTGATCCTATAAGTCTATGCCGGACATATATATTAATATGTATGTGTAGCCCAGGTGTCTTCTCGCTAGATGAGATAACTATAAGTTACTCACGGTCGCAAGACAGCTCTGATACCAACTGTAACAACCCGGTTTTTCGTGACTTAATTAAACTAAGGCGGAAAATTAATTAAGTCTAATACATGCCGGATGTTAATTAAATTATATTCAAATGGCATAGGATACAAATATATATTACAATCTCTCAAGGAAAACAAACGAAACATCCTAATCATCCCGATAATCCTGAGTCTCGAGAATTGCCTGCAACGGAGACAAAAACACAAAATAGGAGGATCTCCTTTCAGAGGCGGAAGTAGTATTCTAACCAACAACCTCTAACCCAAAGCTTTGGTTTATTTAACCTATGATTAAAAGTAACTTGGCAGCACTAAACACGTATAACTACCGTAGCCACCTTATGTTAATAAAATTGGACAAATAGCATATAATATCAGTTCTCACATATAGATATTTAAATCTCATACAACATGATAAACAAAACTTAAAACATTTCAATTTATAGAATCACAATAAATAAACATGACTATCATCTCAATTAATATAATATATATATAAAACCTAAATTATGGCAATCAAGATATATGCATAAGCCGTAATCAATTCAATAAACACATAGTCGTGAACAATCATGCAATTCTAAACATATGCAATATAGAAAATAAATAAATAAAACACATTGCAAGTAGACAAGCAAAAACATATAAGGAATCATGATAATTCAAATATGAGCATACGTCAAATCATATAATCATAAAACATTTCTCGATAATCATACTAAACAAGGCAATCTCAACTCAAGGACAACATCATTCAGACAATAACCAATCAAAACAAGGAAATACATTCATCATACGTTAACTAGTGAATCTTCGTTAGTAAGGCGGAAGCATGCAGACATAATCCGCGCAGTAGCCGGCAGGGCCAACATAACTTGGACATGACTACCAGGCTTAAAGATATCTAAGGTAATAAGGATGATTCAATCCCTTGTCTAATGTATGCATACACTACCTATCGAGGATCATACGTATTCGCTATTCAAAAGGTATCACCGACGAAAAAGTTCGACTATCACCAGAGACGGGTACCCCGGATGAAATGGCGTTTCCAATTACTATTCTATGGGCCCGCGGAAGTATCAAGTATGCCCCATCCCTGAGGTTGATACCACGCGTCAAACAGCAATCTTAAGATCGTTGAATAGCCTTGGGCAACTCTGGGAGGGAGCCCAAGTCCCCATAGACAGCTACCTCGTTAACTTCGAATTTCAAGAGTCGCAACATGGCGAACAATCCTAGTATTTTATTCAAGTAGCTCGTTTTTCTCAATTCTCATAACCTCGTTCAATCTTAATAAATGGCAATTCTGAAACTTAAATATATCGTCGAACTTTATATAATGAAAAATTAGTTCTAGCAGATCTTCAGGTAAGCAGAACACATAGAAAGACTTAGATATTTATTTTGAGTCCGTTCGTAAATTTTAAATATTTTCACTATTCATTATTTTACTATTCATTGTATTTACTATTCATCGTATTTACTATTCATCGTATTTACTATTCCTCGTATTTTTATACGTATGCGTATTCTTATACTTGTACGTATTATTAGTTATATTTTAGTAGATAATAATAGTTCATTTTATTTACAAGCTTGATTAAGTTTCATTTAAACTATAAGTAATTTAAAGTAGATTAGTGATTAGCGATATAAATAATTGAATTTCATTATAACTCACATTTATGTCTTCCTTTTATTTAAATTGTAAACATATCTTGATGATACTTAGCACAATTTAGTGTTTTTAATAAAATCTAATATAATGACATTTAGGAACTATTCGTTTAGGTGGCCTAATTTCTGAATTGATTTTATTTATGTAACTCTTACGTAGTCGTATTAGGTGATTTAATAATTCGATCGTGAGATTATTAATATTTAAATTTTAGTAATATTCACTTAAGTTTAATTCACTTAATTATTTATAACTTTTAAAATGTCAAAAACTTTATAATTCAAAATCTTAGTTAGGTTTTGTATTTATATATATAAATATTTTATTCATAATTTTTGTATAACTATACTTAGTAATTTTTTAGTCAACCTTTATATATTATTATGATATTAACAATTTACCTTTTAGTTAATTTTTATTTGTGATTCTAATTTTTAGCTTTATTTAGTAATAGTTTTACTTAGATTCATTTTAAATCTTAAAGTACCCAATTTCTTATTATTATTTTAACTAAATACTTATTTAGTATATTTTAAGTTCATTGTAAACTTTAAAGTTTTAATAAAGTAATCTTTATATTAAATGTGATTTATAACTTTTTATATAATTATTTATTTTAGAAACTTTAATATGAGTAACTTAATTCATATTTTTACTTTTAGTTTGATTTAATATTAATTTAAACTTAATACTCTTTTAACTTAATTCTTCATTTTTAGTTATATTTCGATTTAACTTTTTAGTGACGATAGATAAGTTATATTACTTTAATTTATTTACTTAAGTTATTTAATAATATTTTGGTCACATATTATACTTGTGATACATAAATTTTATATATTTTAATTTACACAAAACATATAATTTTATCATGACAATATTACAAATAAATTCAACAATAATTCAACAACACATTTTTAACCAAAACATATGTTGGGGTTAGTGTCCTCCACAGTGAGTGCAATAACATAAATAAATCTCTAACGGTTCACAGGGTACATTTTGTATTTAATCAGTTGATTAACGTTTATCAATAACGGTTGGCTTGCTAGATAAGTTTGACGTTATTGTCATACATATGGCGGTGATCAACTGGTCCCTAAGAGTCACACCTAAAGGATGTGTTTGAGAGATGTGATTATTTGAGAAAATAATCATATCGATGCCTTATTTAATGACTAAGAGGTTAGTCGGTGTTGTGGACTAAATAGTTAGTCGAATATGACTAAGAGGTTAGTCAAATATGATAATGAATATTATTATTTAATAAATATTAAATGATGTTAGATGAGAGGAATTAGCTGTAATTCGGAAATTGAATATAAACGGTTAAATTTAATTATTACGTATAATGTAGGCTAATTAATTTTAATCAGTTATAATTAAATTAGTAAATTATAAATATGAGGATATTTATGATTAATTATAATATAAGGATATTATAAATTACATTATATTATAAAAGGCTACTTAATACTAATTAATTGGGTTAAACCTTTTAATGAGTTTTGGGCTTGAAAATTTAGAAGTGAAAAGTCCACTTCTTCTCCTAGTTGGGACGTGTAGATTAGGGTTAAGGGGAAGTTGTTTTCTTCCTCTCTACTTAACCTAATCAACTCTCCTAATCTCTTCTAACCTAAATCATTCACAACTCTACAACACAAAATCCTAGAGATAGAAAATCAGTTTTTCTCTCTAATCTTTCTAGCAACTCAAGGGCATATCACAAATACATCTTGGGTGAGATAATTAGGAGATACCATTCTTTTGGTATTGTTCATAGGCCATAATTCAAGGTTTATAAAGGTTATTTCTTAATCTCTTTATTATGTTATGCAATTTTGATTTATGACCATTAATCTTATAAAAGTTTTCATTATAATCCTGTGAATTTAATGGTCTATATACGGATATAAACCTACAACATATTATCACAAAATCATATAAATATCATATTTCACAATTCAATTTAACATTATATTATAACTAAAATTAACACTCAATTTCATACTATAGCTAATCATACAAAGTTATTAAATAAACTGGTACGGGAGGTATAAGTGCCTAATGCATAACTAGCTCACTTTTAATAACAGATTAATTAAAGTAAAACCAAAACGTTAATTGTTAGAGATTTTGAGGAAGAAATCGAGTCACCTAAATTTGGCTCACGAACAGAGGCCTCCAAATAAAACCCGACTTAACTAATTTCCAAAGCAAGACGAGGTCTGGCCTGACCCTATTCGACAGAGGCAGGGGCGTCAAGCTCGAGTCGATTCCGTCCTCGGCAAATGAACAAAACACGCAGGGGAGAGAGGCAAAATGAATTAAAGTCGGCAAAATCAATTGACGATAAATTTATGGACTGAAAACGGTTTAACTTACCGACGATAAAAATACGACGGAAAGGTATAGCACACCAGGCCCACGGTGAGCAGGGCCCGCGGTGGTGGGCATCCGCGAGTTCAAGGAAGGGCAGAAAACAGGGGAGGTTCGAGGCAGCCGAGCACGGCCATGGTGGTCGTCAGTGCTGTCGAGTTCAGCCCCGGCGAGGGCGTTTTCCGGTGGGACAAAGCTAGATAGTGAGTAAAATGAAGGAAGGAAAAACAAGGGAAACTAAAAGGGGAGAGAGGATGCACTCACCATTGATAGTCGGAGTAGAGAAGAGGATGAACGAAGGATGATGATGACCGGAGTTTACTCCGGTGAGTGGCGAAATGATGAAGAAATAAGCGGGGAGGAAGAGAAGGAGGCGGTGAGCAAGCGGGGGAAAGCGAAAGGGAGAGGCAGGAGAAGGAGCTCGAGGTGGTTGTCGAGCTTCTGAGCTCACCATTAATGGCGGTGGTGAGGCACACGGTGGCTCCGGTGGTGGCCGAAAACAGGGGGAAAAGAGAAGGGAAAAGAGCAGGGCCGAGAAGGGAGAGAAGGTGACGGTGGTGGTGTTGGCCGGAGCTCCGGCGACCATGGCCATGGTGGCCGCTGTTGTTGTTGTCGTCGCTGTTGTTGTTGTTTGTCGTTATTGTTGTTGTTGTATTTGTTGTTGTTGCCGTCGTTTGTTGTTGTTGTTGCTGCTACTCGTATTATTATTATTATTATTATTATTATTATTATTATTATTATTATTATTATTATTATTATTATTATTATTATTATTATTATTATTATTATTATCATTATTATTATTATGTTTATCATTGTTGTTGTTGTCCTTTTTTTTTTATTAAAGGGAGATGAAGGAGTATAAATGAGAGAGAGTAAGGTTGAAGATGAGGACAAAGAAAATCAGAAAATAGATAAAGTGAAGGGAAGTGTGTTGTATAAGATAGAAATAAATATCCCAAATAAATAGATGTGAGTATGCCGACATTGAGGGAAATATTTAGGTCAGTTTTGCCGATTTGCTCTGTTTCATTCGCTCTTATTTATAAATCTTTATATTTTATAAAATATATTATGTTTAAAATTATTTAGTTATACTTTTAATTTAATTACTATGGTTATAAGATTTATAGTTCGAAAATATAATTGTATAAAAGTTGTCAGATACAAATTGTATTACGGTCTCACATATTTTCAAACGGCTGCTTATTAGAAAGAATATTTTTGTAAAGACTAAATTTTATGAAAGTGAGGATTTTTAAAATGTAGCGCAAATTTATAAAGTCTAATACTGGTAACAAAAGTAACGTTTTAGTTCGACAAGTATGTTATAAATAAAAATATAATATAGGTTAATATAAAAATCAAGAAAGTTTAATTACAAAAGTATTGGAGAAAGTTTATTTAATCGAAATTTTTCAGCCGCGTTTTTAAAGTAATTGAATAAAAGTTAAATTATATAAATTTTAATTTAAGAATTTTTGTTAAAATGATTAATTAGTATTAATAAAAACACGGGGTGTTACAGTTTTAATCTCGTTTACGTGAAAGACGTTGATGGAATGTGTTTAATAGAATTAATTTTCTTCAGACGACTCACTTTCACATCTTCTTTTGTCTATAATGTGATTAACTACGTTTTCAACCTAGAAGTTCGTTAATTTGCTGGTTAGGAGACTTCGAACGAATAAGTACACCTCAATCAGGAAGAAACGAATGTATTGTTCGGGCGTTGAAATAATTAATAATTTAATCTATAACATTGAGAGGGTGGACGTGGAAATTAAACAATTCGTCAATATAACCTCAATCACAGGGATGTAAAAAATAAATATTACATATAATACAATGAAGAATGAGAGAAGATTAATTAATCTAATGAGTATTTTTTCAAGCATGAGTGTTATGTACAAATATAAGGTTATCATGTAGATTTTTTTTAAATCACAGGGTTACCATATAGAAAAACACAAAATTAAATCCGCCACTACACTTTCCGTTAACTACTTAACGGAAAAATTGACGGAATACAAGTTTAGGGTCACACTAATAGATACTAATAAAGTAGAGGGTTACCACATGAATCTTTCTTAATGTAGGGTTACCACGAAGAATATGAAAAAGTACAGGGTTACCATATAGAATAACCCAAAAAACAAATACGATAATAGAGTGAAAATGAGAGGAAATGAAATGATTTTATGAGTATTTTCTTAAACGTGCGTGTTTTATATAAAAATAAGGTGATTATGTAGAATTAATTAAAATACGAGGTTACCATATAGACAAACTCGATATTAAAATAACATTAACGAAAAAATTGACAGAATACTGTAGTTGAAATTGTTGGTTTTGTGAGGACTTTAAAATGTAAAGCATGTAACATGGATCGCCCTACCACTGTAGCATCGATAAAAATATACTAGGATAATACTTTAGTCATGGATGCCGGTTTCCTTAGAGAATATTCAAACTCTTATAAGCCCTAGGTTACACGAAATTTCTCGTAGAATGGAACAAGTACAACCCTTTGCTTCTTAGGTTGAGAAATAAAGAATTATTTTGAGTCTTTATATTGGTTTGTTGTAGCGATACTGTGCAAGAAAAAGTATGAAATGTTATGATTTCCTCCAACACCATCTTCCATTACGTAAGAAATGATGAGGTGCGCCGATTTGCCAAAAGTCACATCCCTTGAGCCAAAAGATACGTTCGTTGAATCAAATAATACATCCCCTTAAACCAAGACATTATTTGATCAACAAAAAGGCACGACTTTAAAGAAAAGACGCAACGCTTCACTTTTGATACAAATCATCATTCAACGTAATAAACATTAAACAATATTATATTATTGAAAACGTTACGTAACATACAATCATTTCTATATGAGCGTGCACTCTGCACTCCCGTACTCATATTATAATATTGTATAGTTACTACATTTCGTACAAATCCCTATTATACTTAACCGACCGTCAATTTACACTTAAATTACCAACAAATACAAGTTCAAGGTCATACTAATAGATATTGTAAGGGTAGAGGGTTACCATGTGTATCTTTCTAAAACTAGGGTTACCATGTTGAATAACCCCAAAAAAAACACAAAAAGGAGGAAAATCTCGATCAAAGGAGATAAGTGACTAGATTCTGACCAACAACCTCTAAACAAAATTAAAGATTTGATTTTTTTTTCTTGCTCTGTATCTTATAAGTAAAAGAGATCAAGAGACTACTTAGCATTAAACACATATAAATACATAGATATCATACAACTAGCATATAATATCATTTCGATACCAGAAAGATATTTATATCTCATAAAAACATGATAAATAGAGCTTCAAACATTTCAATTCATACAACATGATATATAAACTTAAAGAATTTCACATCATAAATCAACATATAGAAAACAAGATATGTAAAATTAAAACGATTAAGATATTCAACAAGTTAAAAGATACATGTATTCATACCCTCAAAACAAAGCAATTTGATGTAACAGACATTTAATGCATGTTTTTAATGTAGAGGCATAGCTACATTATGTGGAAATTTCACCAGTCGGATAAAATGGACTAAGTCGAGTTGAAATACAAAGGTCGTTTAAATTGATTGTTTGTGTTGTTCATTTAAGATTTAGGTCGACCCAACTTAGTTACAAAAACAGCCACACTACTAAAGCAAACCTAAGCGCGCACACACAAGGCCCAAACAAAAACCTCCAAACTTCTAAAATTAGGCCCACACCTTAAACTGAAGTCGGGAGTATCGCGTACTCAAACCGAGTTCAAGTCTTAGCATTGTCTAAATAACACATCTTTTTTTAGCCCTAGTCACTTTTTTAGACCTAAAACTTAATCCCGGGTCAAAGCAGCCTAGTGACTAAAAATCGTTTTTAAGCGCTCCAAACACAAAAACCGAGCTCACTATTAAGCTTAAAATAAAATTCTTAGCAAATTCAGTATTTGCTGGAAATTCGAGCTCGTGCCCAGAAACCTACGCCCAAATTAATCAGGCTCGCATCACGAGGCCCAAGCTCACATAAGAATCCATCGAAAACCCTAAACTTAGATTACTTGAGGATTAAGCCAGCACTAAACGCGTAATTAGACACATTCTAGAAATCATGGAATGATAATCTTGCTTATAAAATTCAAGTCGACCACGTGAAATCGTTACTCAACTGGCAATTCCACGTCTCTAATATGTTTTATCCTGTAAATACAAACTTTTGTCCATGTGTTTCAAACACAATACATTATTATTAGGGTTTTTTGTCAGATAGTACCTTTTATTTAGGGTCATTTGTGATCTAGTACCTTTAATTTTTTTTCTTGTTATCTAGTACCTTTTATTTTCAAAATTTGTTAAAAGGTACCAAATTAAGAATCCGGCGATGAAAGTCAATTTTCCGGTGAAAAAAAGTCAATATTCCGGTGATAATTTTTATTTGACAAATGAAATCTAATAAACTATGTTTGATCATATCTTATTCTACTTTCTCTCCAATATAAGATTTACCCAAAAAAAATTCCCTAAATTTATCAATCTTCAATCTAAAACCTAAATTCAAACTTTTCCCCAAAAAATTTCTACCACTTTAATGTTTTACCACAAATTCCAAAAACTGTTTTCATCATCAAACACGTGTTACACGAGAATAAAATGCAAATGTGACTTACCTTGTGTAAATCGGATTTTTGAAACCTCACAAAATTTGGGGAAAGTGATAAAATTGAAGTTATTAAGTAAGATAAAACATTAAAAAGATTTCAAGTGGTATGATGATGAAAACTAAAGAAGTAGTGTAAGAGTTGGAATTGAATTTTTAAGCTTCAAAATTGAAGTTGTCAACCTTAAAAATATTGCAAAGGAATATGGTGAGAGAATATTGAAGAATATTGAAATAATTAGTTATATTGAAGAAGAAGAAGAAGAAGAAGAAGAAGAAGAAGAAGAAGAAGATGATGATGATAATGATGAAAGAAGTTGTGTATGTCAATTTAGGTTAGTTTAATTGTGATTTATTGTATGTTTATGAGAAATATGAAATTGATAGAGAAATTTAATGACTTAGGGTAGGGATTAACAAAATAAACAAATTTAAGGTAGTATTTAACAAATAAAATGAAAGAAGACGAAGGTCAACCGTCGGAAAATTGACTTTAGTCACCGGATTCTGGTATTTGGTACCTTTTAACAAATTTTGAAAATAAAAGGTACTAGATAACAAGAAAAAAAATTAAAGGTACTAGCTCGCAAATGACCCTAAATAAAAGTACTATCTGACAAAAAACCCTTATTATAAAACACACGCAAAATCATTAACTCACAACAAAACTCTGCCAAAACTCTTCTCACAAAACTATTTTTTCTACTATAAAAAAAAAGAAGTAAATCCCGACACTTTGCAAGGATTAACTCTTTTTTGACAAAAATTTAAACTAGTTACATTAATTCAAACAAGTCAACTCTGAATGAATCGAATTTCGGATCAAATTTTATCAGATCATGACAAGTTACAAATCGTCTCAAATTGGTTCGAATCATTTTTAGGTCGCAATAATTTCAGTTCCATCAATCCAATTTATTCAAGTTCGAGTTACGTACACTACCGAGTGATTGCTCATCCCATCCACATCCTACTACTATTCCCCTTTCTGGTCATCCCCGCGTTCCCTGTACTGTGCCCGACACGCTGACCTCTCCACCCCATTTTCTCTCCCTTCTTGGGAATTTCAAATTGGTTCCGATCAATCAATATCAATACTAACCCTAATTTTTCCCCCAAATCAACCAAATTCATCGATTTTAGCTACTAATCTCACCACAGTTTTGATTTCTGCGCTTTTGTATGATCACATAGCTTCATCGGTCCCCCTTCCCCAATATCAAATAATTTTCCAGATTTTGGCGCTTCTTTTTACGTCGGATCGCGGAAATTCTACTTTTCTCGATTGAAAAAACCTTTTAAATCAGTGTAATTTTTCCCAATTTTGCTGAAGTTATCACTGTTATCATCTTAAGTATCTAGGAATTGCTACTTCTCAGGTAATTCGTCACACATCTCCATTATTTTTTTCATCGTTGCGCAATTGAATCGATTCTATATTTGTATGAATCTGGTGGAATATGTCATGTTTTCGTAGTAATGCTGTGCTTTTGATTCAGATGTTTTACTCGATTTCTGTTCATTGATGATTGTATGACTTTTAGCTGTGTGACAAATGGCTGGGGAAGCTGAAGGAAGTCCTAAATTGGCGGTTTCTACGGTTGTTGAAAAGAAGGTGAAAGAAGAGAAGAAAACCGACGAGGTTACGACGAAGAAAAAGAAGAAAGGAATCTTGTCTAGGGTTTGGAATGCGTTGTTTGGGTCACGTAAGGACGATTTTGAGCGGAGGTTGGAGCGTATTTCGAAGGAAGAAGCGACAATTCTTAGTAGAATGAGGAGGAGAGCTCAGAGCTGGGGAAGAATGAAACGGCATATTATTATGTTTTCGGTCCTTTTGGAGGTATAACGCGTCTCTTTGTCCATCAACTAATTTTATCGTCGTATCGATTGTATGTTTAGTGTGTTAATGGGAGTAACTCATTCTGTTTGATTCATTTTGCTATGGTTGAAATGTAAAGTAGGTTCTATCTTCTGATTGATTGATGAAATTGAGGAAAAAGGGGTGAAATCTGACGATTTTGCTGATAATAATGTGTGCGGTGTGCGTAACTGTGCTCCCATTGTTTGAAGTGATTAATTATGCTTTGCATTTGTTTGATTAAATTTATGCACAGTGTTCATAATTTCTTTGGAAGTCTAAGTGGTTATTCACTGTAGTGCTGCTTGATCAAGTCTCAAATGGAAGGTGAAAGGCAAACGTAATTTGTACTGCATTTGCTATATGCGTAGGTGTGTAGCTTTCTGTCCGACTACATTTGTGTAGCCTAGTCACTTGTTAGGCTGTTCATAAGGATATCATCATATCTTCGGGTATAGAGTGATGTTTGTAAACTCATATTTTTGCTCGTTGTGCTATGTGCAAGGCCTTGGGATATAGTGTTATTTCTTTCACTTTTCCCCTTTTGTAGATTATCATGGTTAGTGTAGGGTGTCTTTGCTGTAATTTTACTCTCTTTATAGAGCTTGCCGCTGTGTATCAGAGGTTGTGTGGTGCTTTCAAGATATATTGATATTTCGGTGGCCTGTGTTGGCTTTGGATAGTTGTGTACTACGTATTAATGTTATTTGTTTTCTTCCTGATTTTAATTTTCAGATCATTGCGGTGGCTTATGCTATAATGACAACAAGGGGAGCAGAAAACTGGAAAATTAGGGCTTTCCATGTTTTGCCAATGTTTCTCTTGCCTGCGTTATCTTCACTCACCTATTCAGCCCTTTCAAGCTTCATAAACATGTGTAAGCTTCTTAAGCTCTGTACCCTTCCCCTCAGAAAATATTTATGCACTAGTTTAGCAATTTGGCGATCAACAGAGACACCGACTCTAGTTTACAGGTGCCCTTTCTTTTGATGATTAACACGACTCCACTTTGTTGCCCGCTTCTGGTTGCTTTTATTTAATATGATTGATTATGGATATTCAATCTTTAGTTTTAAACGGGGTGCTTTGGATGAGGCATAGGCAAAACGTCTCAGTGCATTTTAGGTGCACCATTTTGACAAGGCTCGCTTAACTTGACACACTAGTACGAACTACGAACTGGCCGTAACTTTTTCAACTAGATGTTTAATTATATATTTCTATCCTTCTTTTTACCATTATTCTCAACTTTTACTCCTTTACATGTTTGTTAACTTGAGAATTCCTGAAAATGATATTTATGCCCAAAACTTATGCAAAAAAATTGGGTGCCTCGCGTTAAAAAGGCGCGCACCTTCACCTTCCACTTTGCGCCTTGTCTCTTCGCCCCCTTAACGCCTTGGTGCGCCTCTTCAAACCTTAGTTTGAGAGCGCAAGGCGCACCGAGGTGATGGGGTCCCAATGCGATGAGGTGCTAGGCGCGAAGCTAAGGCGTGCGCCTTTTAGAAGCAAGGCGCACAGAGATTGCAAATGAACTTGCATTTTGTGAAATGCAATTTTGTGCCACAAATGCCATTTTATTCTCTTTTAAAGAGATCTAACATTTAATTACGTGAATATTAAGGTTATAAAGGAAAGTATTAAAGGTAAAATAGAAAAACTAAGAAAAGAATATGAAAATTGCATAGCAATGCGCCTTGTTGCGCCTCTGGTGCGCCTCACTAGTTGCGCCTTGGGGGCGCCGTGTGCGCCTCGGGTGCGCCTTTCGGGCACCATTCGCCTTAGGCACTCTAAGGCGTTTTAGTTGGCGTCTAGGCTTGCCCAGGCGCGCTTTTTTAAACTAAGCTTCAGTTATGATTCAATATCACGTGTGCATATCCCTTGACCAAGTATTCCTGGTGTCTATTGCCTGGAATCTTGATTAAATTCATGGAACTAAGATTGTTCTTATGAATGTAGTAGCCGCTGCATGTGTGAAAATGTCTGCCAAAATTTTGTTCTTTATCATCAATTTCCGTAGCCTAAAGAGAGGATGGTCATTGCTTTGACCTTTAGGTTAGTTCTTCTACCATCTATTATTATGGAGTATTTGGGAGTCTCCCTGAGGTTTGATTATTCATATTAAATGATGACTATTCAGCTCGTGGGTTGTTATAACCTTACACATGGCATTTATTACTACAGTATCGTGACAAACTGTTACTATATATTTAATTTTGCTGCCCCATTATGATAATCCTGTTTTCACCCAGTCTGACAGCCCTAGTGGTATATTTGAGGTTAGCCTGAGAATCTGATAGTCACTTGAAGACCAGATTCGCTCAACCCCTGTGTATCTCAAACAAATTCACGAATACCCGTGTATCTCAAACAAATTTACGAATGTCATCTTTTCATATTACATACTATCGCGGCTTACTACACATCTGGCAATCCTTTCCATTTTTTACCTTGTCATGTGCTCATCATGTCTAGTTTTTACCATTACTCTCCATCTTGTAAGTGCTTGGTGCCTGTTTCTTGTTCATCATCTGTTCCTGATTGCTTAGTATTTTGGCGGTTTGTGGGTACATCTGTAAAGGCATTGTTCATCCCTCCTTTCCTTATCTTGATATGATAAGGAACTCCTTCGGAGGCAATAGGGTAAAATTTTACAATGTTATCGTTTAGCTTACTAGAGGTCTTTATTGTTTGAATGTGGTCAGTGTCGGATGCTTCCGCCCAAAACAGTACTTTTTGTTGTTGATTGACTCATCTTACATACTTACCTAGCATGCTACGAAATGTATTATAGCTCGCTTAACACATAGATTGCTTGACTAGAGCTGGGCACTAAGCTGCAAATACTTCTTATAGTCATTTTAAGCCTCTTATTCCAGGAATTTATTTCTCAAGAAATGTAAATATAATGAGCTGTAGTCTGTAGTAGTCATTTTAAGCCTCTTATTTTTTGCTTTGCAGGTGAAAAGAAAGACCAAAAAACCTTGGAAAAGCTGCGGTCTGAAAGGCAATCCAAAATTGATGAGCTTAAAGAGAGGACCAATTATTACATAACACAGCAGCTCATTCAGGTAAACTTTGGCAACTGGCACGTGGCAACTGACAGGAACTTAATGACCAAAACATCATACTACTCCTGTGATACTCTAATGCACCCAACAATCATGAGATGATCAGCAACTGCTGTTACTCCAACTCTTCAAATTATTCTCCGTATTTGTGTCGGGCTTTTGACAATTAGACGAGGATATCAGTATATCACACTTGGACACTCCACTTTGAGCCTTAAAATATCTTTTTTTTTATCCCCTCAAATTATAGCCAAGCGTGTTTGACTCATACCCTTGTCCGATACCTCTAAGCGGGATTGATTGAAGTTGCTGGTAATTTTATGTATTTTCAGCGGATACCTTGTTTGAATATTTGGAGACTACCCCTTGTTTGTTTATGGTGAGTGACTTGGGCTTATTTGTGTTATATATTTACTTCCCTTCACTTTCCTCAAATTCTGTAACCCTATTGGATGAATGAATTTGAAGGGAAACGGAGGTAGTGATCTTAGCGAATACCATTGTTTGGTTATGTGAGTTGAGTTTGATTGTTGGAGGGAAATGGAGGCATTCATATCCTCCCTTCTAGCAAAATCAAAATCCTCCCTATATAAGATGAACACAGAAATGGATTGAAGTATTTGGAGTTGCTGGGTAAAACTACTTCTATGCACCGTTTGGACTGGGGCTAAGTGGCCAAAAAGTGATCCACAATGCTATGCCATTACTGTATCCGTTTAATGCTTTAACTATACTCTCTCTTGGTCTCATTATCTCAATCTATATCTATTAGTCCTCTTTAAAATCTAAAAAAGGTTTTAATGAGTAAATTTATAGGTCAGAAATACAATTTGTTTATGAAAACAGTTAGCATCCTAATCATGAGGCAGCACCTTGCCACCTTGTGTCTGGCATAGAGCATCCATCTACTGCTAATTCCTTGTTGGTCTAAAACAGTCTCCTTTCTCGTTGCAGCGTTATGACACTGATCCTGCAGCCAAGGCAGCGGCTGCTACTGTTTTGGCATCCAAATTAGGTGCAGACTCAGGCTTGAAAGTCTTCCTTGGAGATGAGTCCGCACACCATGCTCCGACTGGAAAGAGCAACGACGCTGAACTTGCACAATCTGGTGGCCTGAGGAATAGAAAACAGCCACAAACAAGAGGGACCAGCCCAGGAGGAACAGTGATGCAGCATTCTACTGGAACGCCTCCACACGCAGGAAGTCAATATGCCCGGCAAAACCAACAGCAGTTTGATCATTATCAAGGTCAAGGAGCCACTGCATATAACACTGGGTGGTTGTCTCGAATTGCGGCGTTACTTGTGGGTGAGGATCCAACCCAATGTTACGCTCTCATATGTGGCAATTGTCGTGTGCACAATGGTGAGTCATGCTGCTCATGCTTTTTCTGTTGCATTCAACTTCTCGAACTCTGCTTTGGGTGAATGATTTTGGAGGGTGGCGGGACACTTTATTGCTTGGTACTTTGTGGTTTAGCTAGTTTGGTTGGATGTAGGAGAGAAATGGTTGGATCAACACATTTTCTTCTCGGAATCAATTAAAAATTATTTCTACAATGGGCAGTCAATAGAACCACCAAGTAAAAAGGATGTATTGCTCATTTTTATCACGTGTGGTTGTATTGATTTTTCTGGGTTTCCTGCGTAGGGCTGGCGAGTAAAGAAGATTTCCCATACGTGACTTACATTTGCCCACATTGTCATGCCTTGAACGGGCCAAAGATCCAACAAGATCATGCATCTGGCACCAGCTCTCCGAATGCAGCTCCTGCAGTTTCAATGGATCATGGGATTCACGGCGGTGCAAGTAGCGACATTGTTGATTCTCCACATGATGTTGTCGATAGTGGAAAACCAGAAGTTGCGGCTTTGGCTGAGGAGGTTAGTGAAACTACCGACAAAATTGAACAATTAGTGGCGGACGACTGAAAAAAGAAAATGTACGGGTCGCTCGTTTCAGAGGAAAAGGGTATTCCTTTTTGGAAAGTCTGATATTTTTTCTTTTTTCTTTTAGATCTCTGTGCTAGTGGTAGACATACTCTATTTTAAAACATACTCCGTAATTGAGTTTTGTAGGGGTTTTTCATTACATTGAAGGTGTCGGGATTTGCATGTTATGTCCTGTGAAGTTGGAGGGTCGTGTAATTTTTATGGCTTGTTAAATCTGTGTACATGTATACTACTCTTTAGTACTCTGTGATTTCGGATTTAACATTACGTCTTGCTTGAGACCGTGGCTTCGATTAGGGAACAAACATTATACTCTGTTTAATTCCGCACTTGCGTAGTGTTTATAGCTGCTCCCTCTAATTGTAATTGTTATCTACGGAGTAATTCTTTACATATTTAATGCGAGTAAACTTGATAACACAGAAAGTCGTTTATACCTCAATCAATTCCACGTCAAGTCACCAAGTGTTAATAACCCTTCATCTATACATCGAAGTACAGTGTTTTCTTTAGCCCATTTTTCACGTATTTCCAAAAAAATATTTGTGAAAAACATGTGACTAGAACATGCTCCCTACATTCAAGTTGCTCAAACTATCGGCAGTAGTAAGTCCGAAAACGTCTTCACCAATTTAAGGAAAAAGAAAAAGCCGATTCTATCACTCGATAATAGACCTGAGTACAAAGTCAACAATCATATAGATTTCGAGCAACACAACGTCACAGCTGAAAGTACTGCACAGACCAGCATCCGAAACAGTCGAGACGTTGAGTCAACTGAAAATACTGCACAGACCAACATCTACATCTTTCCAGTGAAAATTAGTCCTCGAAATTGAATCTTCTAGTATGGACAGAGTGAAACTAGACAGATACGACGGAACACTGTACTCATTCAGTGTAATCTTTCGGTATACTTGCCAAAGAATTAACGGCTAGTATATATTGCTATAGATGTTCCAAACCGAAAACAGGAGATGCCGAAGTATTTATAGATGCTGCCCGTCCTCTTGATTATGGTGCATGATATCTAAAAAATGTTAGATTAAAAAACTTAGAAAAATAAGATCAAAATTTCAGACAAACAAGATCATCTAATGCCTAACAAAATGCCTAGAATCATCGTCTCTTTGCTTCCCGTAAGGGTTGGATGAACTGAACCTGCCATCTACTTTCCGTTTCTTCTTCTTGAACTTTGAAGCGCTGCTGTCTATTTTAAGGTCTATCTTTGGGGGGCATGAAAAGCAGAAAGAAGCAGCCACACCCTACACAAATGTAAACCAGACATTTTATGACTACATGTCGCAGCATAATTACGAAATCAAAAGTTGTACCTAAATACAATGCCTATAGCCAACAGTCTTACGTAACACGGCATAAACTGCGTTTAACTCGACTTTGATCAATTAATGTAAAGACTCCTACAATAGGTTAATCATCCTCCTCTCAATCTTTTATCTTATACTCCAAAAAAAAGGTTTTGTTCGTCGTAAATTGTATGATGTCTAATTTTACCTGAAGTGTTCAGAATTTCAGTGTTTCTCAAGTGTTTTGTATTCTAAAATTTTCTGAAATCTTTTGAAAATTTTAGGAAGACGATTGAAATATTTGGAATAAGAGAAAATGAGCGAGGAGAACATGTCCTTGGTAAGTCCACCGACAAAAGAATGATGAATTACCTGAAGATCAAGTTTGTGAACGTCGAACACATCCTTCATGGAATGGGAGTTGTATGCCAACATGTAGGACCTGTAGGCCTCCTTAGCCGACTTGTTAAGGTAATAATTGCTTCCCACCAATTTTACCTGAAACAATTCACTGATCATGTAAGGTTCTTCGGTACAATCATAAACGGTTAACAGCCTCGAAAAGGAGATGACATATACCAGATGCGACTGCACATTTGCCAGCTTCTTTTGATTAAACTCGTACTCTTTTACTGGCACTCTTTCACTCTGCACGCATCAAATGATACGTTAAAGAAAGTATGCGGCAGAAAACAAAAGCCTGAATACTGGCGGAAAAAAGACAATTAAGAAAGAATTCAACAGATAAAATGCAAATACAGTAAAGCAGATTGACAAATTCGTGGCTTATTTTTTTTAAGGACGGAATAACTGTCATATTAACTTGCAAAATTATGATACCTGCAAGTAACTGAGGAACTGGAGCTCCTCGGGAATCAAGAAAAGCAGGGCATTCCCTTTGGCTCCTTCACCACGTGCTGTTCGACCGACCCTATGAATATAGTCCTAAAAATGAAGAAAATCATTTAAACCTGTCGTATCAGATTAGTCCTACCAATAGCCACAAGGTGAAAATATAATGTTGCCAACCTTGGGATCATCTGGAGGATCAAATTGAACGATCCAGTCCTACACGAATCGAGGGGAAAAAAAGAACGTGCCCAGCTATTAGACGTTGTCCCAGAAGATACAGCTTAAAAAGCAAGTAAGAATCATGAGAAGTGAGAACAGCAGTTAAAAGGCACTAACCACAAATGGAATGTCGAGCCCACGAGCAGCAACATCAGTGCATAAAAGGATTCCCTTTTCTGTTTTGCTGAAATTGGAGAACGTAGTAACCCTCTTACTTTGTTTTTGTTTCCCGTGGATATCAAAGCAGTCTATCTGAATGTATCTCAGGAGGTCCGAATGGAATTTAACAGAATTGCATGACGAGAAAAACACCATAACTTTCTTGTCGAGGTTTCTCTTTAGGAATGAATATAAGAGGATGAATCTCTTTGCGCTAGGAATAACACAGTACCCTTGCTCTAGTCCTTCATTCGTAACCTGAAATTCTCCAACGCACCATTTTATTAAATCAATTAATTTCAATCTTGTAGCGAATAATATGAAGTTGGGACCGACAAAGCTCAAGGCAAAAGAACCGAAAGTATAAGAGAGTGAGGAACAGCCATATAATCGTGATTACCCTGCTCCTCCCTTCATCAACGTCAATGTAGACAGGTGTAGACTGAAATGACAAGCGAGCTAGATCCTCCACCTTATTGGTTTGAGTGGCGGAAAAAAGAGCTGTTTGACGCTCCTGCTCGTCATACAAATTACGTAATCAGAAACTAAAACTTGAACCAAACAAAAAAAAAAAAAAACAGTACAATAAAAAACAGTACACAGTGACACATCTGCTCAAGAGCTCTATAACAGAAAAAACCAAGCCAAGAGACGCCGAATTGCTTGAAGAAAAACAAAACTCACAGGATTTCGATTGTAACAAAAAAGCACATTTACTGAGAAAAACTACAAATAGTCAGCCATACTGTAACTTCTTTTACAAGGTTAGGTTAGCACATGTCGCATATGTTGGTTATATGATTTTCACTTAAACAGATACTCTGTAATCAATACGGAGTACATAGGAGTATTAGGTTGGACCTTGGGTAGAATCTTAATAATTTGCCTCATTTCTTCTTCAAAATTGGCCTCCAGTAACTTGTCGGCTTCATCAATCATCAGGCACTGTGTTAAACATATACAGAAAATCAGATACCGTAAATAAGATAATTTTTTGCATTCCGTTGAAGCACTATGATTTTTGATCCTCAATATATAAGGCCACACAAAAGACTAAGGGAGGTTTGGTTAGAGGTCTAAAACAAAGTGAAAAGGAATCAAAGTTAATGATTCCCTTTGTTATTGTTTGTTTATTACAAACAAACGGAATCAAATTCCCTCCTTTACCTTCTAACCCCTCTAATTTCTATCCTTCCACCCCCAAGAGAATGAGATTCTCTTTCCCCTCCAACTCACTTTCTCACCCAGAACCACCACTCACCACCACCAACATACGTAATTATGACCACCACCATAACAACCACCACGTTGCCACCCCGTCGCCTCTCGGCGGTGGGTCGGATAAAATGGGTCGATACTTGAGTTTTGGTATTCCTTTTGATATAAAGGCCAAACAACAAACTAAATTTGGGTAATCTCATTCATTTCCTACTCATTCTTGATTATATTCCTTTTTTCTTATATAAACCAAACGCCCCCTAAAAGCAAACGATTAACTAGATTGATTAGGATGACCTTAAGGTTTTTGAAAACAAAACGCTTTGTTCTTTGAAGATGATCACGAAGTCGCCCAGGAGTTCCTATTAAGAGATTGACTCCATTAGCGAGCTGTTGTTTGTCTCTTTTTTGATCTACACCACCAATAACCAACCCAAGAGTTTGAGAATGGTACTTTAGAAGTTCCTTCGCCACAGCATGCGTCTGCATACGCCAACAAAACCAACAAACAGGTAAAAAGTTGCTATATATATAAACGATAATACAGCCGACAGCACGTAGCATAGCAGGAAGTTTTCGAGGATCCTTTTTTAAACCTGTATTGCAAGCTCCCTTGTTGGACAGATGATGATAACTCCTGCACCGTTACGAGGAGTGAAACGGACATGATACAGCATCTCCACTGCTGGAATCAGGAACGCAAGCGTCTTCCCGGAACCAGTTCTAGCCGCTCCAAGAACGTCTTTGCCTTCCAACAGTGGACGTATTGCTCTAGCTTGTATCTGAACGCATGAAAAACAACCATTATTGCTTTTGACCTCAGTTTGCATTCCAAGGAATTTTACGTAATGTAACACATACGAAACAGGAATTAACAATGAATTATAACACTGAACCGCCTACACTATCACTGCCTGGGTTGTACCGAATTTCATGTAGAAGAGACGAAGAAGGAGAATTGGACCTGAGTCATGTAGGTGAAGCCAATATCTTTGATAGCATTCTTAGTAGGATCGGAAATCGGAAGATTAAAGAAGGAATCATCACTCATAATTCCGCCAACAATTTTAGGCTTCGTAACTGCGTCTGCTACCACTTTCTTAGCCGCTACAACGTTCGCGCGCAATTCATCTGTTGGATTATTGTGATCCAAAAATTATTAGTCAAAGTTTGTTTACTTTGTTGAGTTAATGGTTGTAGTCATTACTCCTAAGAAATAGCTAGTAATTAGTTAATAATGAACATGTTTAGGTAATGGCTTTAGAATAGCATTAGTGTGTTACGTGGGTTACTCCCACAATTTTAGGATTTGTAGTTTAGTTTGTAAGCCTATATAAAGGCTATATTATTTGATCATTAATTGAGTTCGTTTATCAGCAAAACGTCTCCATATGTTTCACTCTCCTCTCGTATTTTAAGTCTATCATGTGGTATCAAAGCCAGGTTCGATTCCCGAAATGGGGTGATCACAAAAAAAAATGGTGAGATAAAAAAATCACATATTTTTTGTTCGAATTACAAGTGAGCCACGCAGCCCTTGTATCAATTTATTTCCGCATTAAAAATTTTGAGAGAGGGAGAGTGAACTGAAGAAAAAAAATGATGAGAGATAGAGAGAAGTGCTCTATCGAGAGTAGAGAGAAAAAAGGGCTCTACATAAATTTAATTTTTTTTTTTTTTCGGTGAAGAGAAGTGCTTCACATGAGTGGTGAGAAGTGCACCATGAAGAGGTGGAGAGAAAGGCTCCATCGATAATGAAAAATTGGAGAGAAGTGCTCCAAATGAGAGTTGGTGATAATGTGCACCAACAAGAAGGTGACGAGAAGGCGGCCACAAAGTGAAGACAAGGGCTTCACAAATTTAATCGGGCAATTTACGGAGTTTTTGAGTCCAAGCAAGGACACTCAGTTTTAGTCTCGAAAGAAGACTATGTTTAAAGTTGGGTGTGGAGCCTAACATGTGCGGGTGCGAGAAGGATTGCATACCGTTTGAAGGTAGATTGCTCATCGATGGAGAAAACAAAAAATTGGCAACGGATGAAACGACTAGAATAGTTCGGCATGGCAAAAAGTCGAACAAAAATCCAATAAATTTTGGATCAAGGGGGTGTGTTGGATTATTGTGATCCAAAAATTATTAGTCAAAGTTTGTTTACTTTGTTGAGTTAATGGTTGTAGTCATTACTCCTAAGAAATAGCTAGTAATTAGTTAATAATGAACATGTTTAGGTAATGGCTTTAGAATAGCATTAGTGTGTTACGTGGGTTACTCCCACAATTTTAGGATTTGTAGTTTAGTTTGTAAGCCTATATAAAGGCTATATTATTTGATCATTAATTGAGTTCGTTTATCAGCAAAACGTCTCCATATGTTTCACTCTCCTCTCGTATTTTAAGTCTATCATCATCACCGTCGTCGGAATCATCTCTCTTATTCTTCTTTTTACGACTAGTAGGAATATTATCGTGGCCTGAATTTCGTAGGGTTTGCTCTTCGTTTGACATGGTGGTGTAAATTTAGGAAGACGATGTTTGAGGTGTCGTACTTTTGGGTTATACAAGTATATTAGCTCCTTCTTCTAGCTTATTGCGCTTCACCTGGTCTGAGTTAAGCCCACGATAATAATAGGGTTTCACAACTTCCACCTTATATAATATGTTTATTCAAAATTCTTTACCTTTTATGAATTCAAAAAAAATTCTTTACCTTTTATAATTTGTTTTTCCAGAACCCCTCACCTTTAAAACACCAGCAAATGAGGATTTGATTATATGAGTTAAAACTAAATAACGAATAAATCGTAAGTTTAATAGTCACATAAACAAAAGTTAGGGTCCGCTATAATTGGAGCGATTTTTATTTCACAATTTACGATGTCAGATGAGGATTTGGTAGTGTTTTTAAACAATGTGGTTATATAAGGTGTTGGGACCAGAAAACCGAGCTGGTCCAGACCTGTGCAGGTTGGTCCAGGACCCTCGGCCAGGTCCAGACAAAGTTCAGGATCTACAATCAGGTCCAGGATCTACAGACAGCACCAGACAGTACAGACAAAACAAAGGCACAGGTCAGGAGAGGAAAACCCAAGATGGGCCGAGCCCAACAAAAAGGAAGTCATTATGAATAAGCCCAGAAATACGAACAAGCAACCCTAGAAGTGGACGTTGCAAGACTTAGTCAAGCATGCAGAAACAAGAGCCGTGAAGATAGGAGCTGTTGGAGAACCAGAAGGGGGAAGTTACCTACAACCAAGGAAAGAGACGTTGGACCTAGGAACACTATAAAAGCAAGAGAATTCAGAAGAGAAGGGGCATCAGTTATCATTCAACGCAAGCACACAACTCTCAATGCATTTCACAAGCAACTAAACACTCTAAAAATATTTTACGCCTTTATTGTATCCTGTACCACTTGGTCCAGACTCTGTACCTATTATTCCAGAACTAGTGAAGATCCTCTCCTGGCTTGGCGCCCGTGGTTTTTCCCTTAACATTTAAGGGTTTTTCCCACGTAACCATATCGTGTGTCTTGTTTTGTTTTCATAGTCTTTCATACATAATCGATCCTAAATTGCAAAAATCATAAAGCTAAACCTAAAGGATAGTACTAGTAGATCCACAATCACTTAATCGAACCGTGTGAGAAAATCACCCCGAACAGATTGGCGCCGTCTGTGGGGATACTAGTTTACTAATCCTGCAAAACATTCCAAGTCAGCACAAGTGCAACCAGCGTGAAAGATGGCAGATCCCAATGCAGAGGCCATGCTCAAACTCTAGGAGGAACTACAACAAGCCAAGCAGGCTGCAGAAGAGGCCAAGGCAGAGGCTGCAAGACTAAAGGAGGCTGAGGCTGTCCTGAAGAAGCAGTTGGAGACCTCTGCTCAGAAGAAAGTCTCAGGATCCAGGATCCCACCAGGTACTCCATTTTCTGATGTGATCAAACAACTTGACTTCTCTACTTTCTCTTCTGCAGGGTCAAAAGGAACAAAAGTCGACCCACTCAACGTGGAGGAAGATCAAGAGAACAATCTGCGGTGGAGGCGGTGAACCAAAGACACCAGAGGGAGTTAGTGCAGGCCAGGTCATGCAGTACATGATGATGGAGATGCAGAAACTCTCAGAGTTGGTACGAAAGGTTCCAGGACTCCCACCACCCATCAAGAGGCGCCAGGGAGTTATCTTTGATTCACCCTTTGATGACTGCATTGCAATGGTGGAGATGCCAAAGAAGTACTCAGCGCCCAACCTAAAGCTCTATGATGGGACAGCTGATCCTCTGGAACACGTTGCTCAGTACAGGCAGAGGATGTTCAACGTTCCTATCCCAGCAGAGAAGAGGGAGGCCTGCATGTGCAAAAGCTTTGGTTCAACCTTGACTGGTCCAGCCCTACAGTGGTATATCAACCTGCCAATCAAGACCATCAAGTCGCTGCGGGTGATCAACCTTTTCAATGTCCAGTTCGCCAGTAGCAGATTGTTGGAGAAGCAGACCAGTGACCTGTACCGAGTCATCCAGAACGAGAACGAGTCACTAAGGGACTTCTTACACCGCTTTAACAAGGAGAAAGTGTCCATCCCCAGATGCGACATCGGCACGGCCATTGAGGCCTTCAGGTAAGGTTTGGTTAGATATTCTGATCTTTATGTTGAACTGACTCGCTATCCTTGTTCTACCTTTGAGGATGTGCAGGCTAAGGCTCTGGCCCAGATCAGGGTAGAGGAGGACCAGCAGTTCAGGGCACGTTACCAAGACCAGGGCAGAGCTGAACGCAAAGTCACCACCCAATGCAAGACAAAGAACAACAGGATCGGGTCCGTATCGAGGCCACCTGAGCGAGGCAAACGCCGTGGATGAACAGACCGATGCACCCAGGGTTCCACCTCCAGTTTCAGAGTACTGCTTCTCTGTAGATCTTCCAGGCCTGATCAACAAGTTGGACAAGTTGGGCTCAGCAGTCAGATGGCCAAAAGCGAGTGAGAAGCCAAATCCAAGGCGAGACACAACCAAGTGGTGTGAGTACCATTCTGATATTGGGCACACCACAGAGGACTGCATAGCTCTCAGAAGGGAAGTAGCTCATCTGCTAAAGAATGGTCACCTGAAGGATATCCTGCCCAGAAACAGGAGGAACAGAGATGAACGAGATGAGCCCAGAGATCTTCCTCCACCACCACCAACCCATGAGGTAAAATTCATCTCTGGTGGTTCAGATATTTGTGGACTAACATATTCTGCTGCGAAGCGTGTGGCTCTGGAAAACAGGCAACGCGACCACCGGCGGACAACCGAGTCGGCCAGGAGATTGTGTTCGATGAGTCAGATCTTCAGGGGGTGCATGGGCCTCACCATGATGGTCTAGTGATCAAAATCCAGATTGGAACCTGCATGGTCAGACGAGTCCTGATAGATGGTGGCAGCTCAGTCAACATCATAATGATGGAGGCACTGGAAGCAATGGGATTGAAAGATCTCAGTGACGTCAAAGAAGTCCAAATGGCCTCTGGTAGGATTCAGTGGAGAAACAAAACACAGCCTAGGAGAGATTACACTCCCAACCTACGTGGAAGGAGTCACGTCCTTTGAGAAGTTCTGCGTCATAGACTGCTTATCCTCATACAACGTGATCCTAGGGCGACCCTGGATCCACAACCTCAAGGCTGTACCTTCAACGTACCACCAGTGCATAAAGATTCCAACGAAATGGGGGACAGCAACAGTCAGAGGAGAGTAGCAGACTGCACAGGAGTGTTACAGGACAGCCCTGAAACCTCCTGGACAGGTAAGTCCCTCGTATAGCAATTAAAGCAGCCTGTCAGGTCTGTTAAGAATCCTGTCCCACGCATGGCGACATATGAAATTGTTTTGGCAAAGGAAAGACCTGACAGGAAGGTTCTGGTTGGTTCTGACGCTCCAGAGGTAATCAGACCTGCTCTAATTGACTTTCTGAGGAAAAAAGAGCATTGTTTTGCTTGGTCCCATTTTGATATGACTGGTATAAGTTCTGATGTTATTACGCATAAGTTAAATATTGACCCAAGTTTTAAGCCTGTGAAACAGAAGCGCAGGAAGTTTGCACCAGAACGTAATGAAATTGTGAACCAGGAGGTGCAGTTCTTTGGACATGGACATGATCAAAGAAGTGATGTACCCAGGTGGCCGGGCAAACGTAGTTGTGGTCCAGAAAAAGAATGGCAAGTGGAGAGTATGCGTGGACTACACAGACCTGAACAAGGCGTGCCCAAAAGATTCGTTTCCACTACCACACATAGATGCAATGGTGGATGCCACAGCAGGACATGAGGTGCTGACATTCATGGATGCGGCTAGTGGATTCAACCAGATCAGGATGCACCCTCCAGACCAGGAGCATACAGCATTCATGACCAGCAGGGGAATCTATTGCTACTAGGCTATGCCTTTTCGACTAAAGAATGCAGGTGCAACGTACCAAAGGCTAGTCAATATGATGTTCAAGGACCAAATTGGAGATACTATGGAGGTCTACATCGATGATATGGTGGTGAAGTCAAAGAAAGCTGAAGACCACATCCTGGACCTGGAAAAGGCGTTTGAGATTCTGGAAAAGTATAATATGAAACTAAACCCTACTAAATGCACCTTTGGTGTCACTGCAGGAAAATTCTTAGGCTATATGGTGACAAAGAGAGGCATAGAGGCTAGTCCAGAGCAGATCTCAGCGATAATCAACTTGCAATCCCCCCAGAACTCGAAGGATGTCCAGAAACTGACTGGAAGGGTAGCAGCGCTGAATAGATTCATCTCCAGGTCTTCTGAAAGGTGCAAGCCATTCTATGATCTTCTGAGAAAGAACAAGCAGTTCAACTGGGGGACAGAGCATGAGAAAGCATTCCAGGACCTGAAAGAGTATTTGTCATCAGCCCCACTTTTATCCAAACCAGAACCAGGGGAGTCACTGGTCCCAGCACTGTCTGCGTGATGGTTTCGTAAGCGGTCCTGGTGAGAGAACCAGATGGACAGCAACATCCTGTGTATTATGTAAGTAAGAGTCTTCTGGATGCTGAGACCAGGTATTCTGTATTGGAAAAATTTATTTTGGCTTTAACAGTTGCTTGTACCAAGTTGCGCCCATATTTTGAGGCGCATCATGTTATCATTCGTACTAATGTTCCTGTAAGATCAGTACTGTGTAGACCAGAACTTTCAGGTCGTATGTCAAAGTGGTCAGTCAAATTGAGCGCCTATGACTTGTCCTATGAGCCCAGAACAGCAATCAAATCCCAAGCATTAGCAGACTTTGTGGCTGACTTCACTCCCACACTAGAGGAGCAGGTAACAAAAGAGATCTTCCATCTGGACCGTAAAGCAGAGACACAGGGAACTCGGGCGGATGGTTCACCCAATATCGTGGGTCTTGGACTAGGTGTGGTCTGAAATCACCACAGGGGACAAGATAGTACAGTGTATCCTCGTGAATTCAGGACTACCAACAATGAAGGCGAGTATGAGGCACTAATAGCGAGGACTAAACGTGCTGCGGACATGAGGATCCGTAATCGAAGGTAAAAATAGACTCTTATCGATAGCAAACCAAATCAGCAGACGTCTGTTGCTAAGGACTCTAAAATGATTGCATATCTTGATTTGGTCAAAAATCTTTTTCAAAAGTTTACTAACGTTGAGGTTGAGCAAGTCCCTAGAGATCAGAATGTGCAGGCAGATGCTTTGGCCAACATAGGATCAGCATTTGAACCTGGTGTGCTGGACAGTATACCTATTGTACACATCCTGGAACGGCTGATCAGAAAGTTCGGCCGATCTGCAGAACACAGTCCAAGCTACCTAGACCTGGACCAAACCATATTATGAATGGCTGGTCCAGGGCAAACTACCACAGGACAGAATGGAAGCAAGAGCATTTAGAATCAAGGCGTCCAGATATACAATCATCCAAGGCATACTATTTAGAAGGTCCTTCAACGGGCTGAACCTGCGCTGCCTAGAACCTGACCAGGTCAGGACAGTACTATCAGAAATACACGATGGACACTGTGGAAACCACACAGGTGGTAGAAGCATGGTCAACAAAATTTTGCGAATGGGATACTACTGGCCCACAATGAAAACAGACAGCATCCAGTATGCCACAAAGTGTGACGCCTGCCAAAGGCATGGTCCAGAGATACATCAACCTGCACAGAACCTGCACTCAATATCAGCACCATGGCCATTTATGAAATGGGGCATGGACTTAGTTGGCAAACTACCAATGGCTCCAGGGCAGAAGGTGTTCATGCTAGCAATGACAGACTACTTCTCCAAGTGGATAGAGGCAGATGCATACAAAAATGTCACAGAAAAAGAAGTGATCGCTTTCATAAAGAGGAACATCATCAGTAGGTATGAGATTCCTTCAGAGATAGTGTGTGACAATGGGCTTGCATTCGTGGGAAAAAAGACCAGAGATTTCTGCACAAAGTGGAACATTAACTTGGTAACATCTGCACCAAGATATCCTCAAGCAAATGGACAGGCTGAGTCCAGCAACAAGATTGTGATCAGTTGCATCAAGAAGAAGCTGATGGAGAAGCAAGGAAGATGGGTTGAAGAATTGCCACTAGTGCTATGGGCAGACAGAACTACGCCAAAGAGAGCAACAGGACAAACTCCATACTTAATGGTTTATGGATGTGAGGCTGTACTCCCAGTAGAACTGCACGTCCCAACAATCAGGTATGGACTGAACACAATTTCTGAAAATAATGAGCTATTGCATAGACGGCTGAATCTGACCAGGAGCTCAGAGATTTAGCAGCAGTAAGGTTAGCAGCATACCAACAATCTGTGGCCAGAAGCTACAACAAAAATGTGAAGGTACGAATGTTCAGGACTGGAGATCTAGTCCTGAGAAAGGAATTTCAGAACACAAGGGACAAGGCTGCAGGCAAGTTGGCCCCAACCTGGGAAGGTCCATACCTTATTGATTCAGCAGTAGGGAAGGGCTCCTACAGACTACAGACTCTGGAAGGAGACATGATCCCAAGACCCTAGAATACACTCCACCTCAAGCTCTATCACATGTAAAGTGTCCTGGACCAAGACGTCTGGTAACCCACATAACTCAAAACTTTTCCTTTACAAATTATCCTATATAACTATACTGACTTGAGCGTCGGAGGGCCGTTGGCTGACGCCAACGGTCAGTCCTGACCCTCTTCCTGTGCAGACAAGGCAGAACAGACGTCTGGACCAGACCAGAACCAAGTACAAAAACAAAAACAAAGCAAAGAAGGGCCCCAGCCCCAGTACGACTGCAACAACGGGACAAGGAGTAATGTCCGTTAAGGGAGCCCCAAAGTGTAAGTCGCCTAAACTATCAAACGCATGCATGCTACTTTACAAATTCACAACAAATTATATGCGCATCATAACAAAGACAAAACATAACAAAACATAACAAAATATAACATAACATAACATAGCAAAAGGATGTCAGAAGTCAGGACCTAAAGAGTCAACCCATGCCTGTACATGGGCACAGGAATCAAGACCAAAAGTTCTAAACAAAAAACAAGTCTAAATAATTACAGGCCAAATGTTTACAGGGGACATTCCCCCCTGGCAAATTCAAAGATTGTTCAAAGAAAACACCAACAAATTCAGTTCATTGATCAGACTCACCCATCCTTTCAGCACGTTCTCCTGCAGGATCAGCATTGGAGGGCCCAGCAATGTCAACCCGGCTCGCACTGGCCAGAACCCTCAGACTGATCGAGCAACTGAAGAAACTTCAGCCTGCTCTGGGACATGCTCCCCAGGAAACAGTTGCTTGAAAGTGGCAATCTCAGCAGAGAGGTCCCAGGCAGCACGGGCTTCAGGACTGGCATTCATCATTTCAATCCTAGCGCGAAGCGTATAGAACACACTCAGGTCTGCCAGAGCAGCATTGTGCTGACTAACGTCAGCCCTCAGCCCCTCGATCTCCTGGGTCAACTTCGCAACCAGGGTATCCTGCTGCTGGATCCGCTCAAAGTTGGTCTTATTCAATCTGGCCATCCTTTCGCAACGGTAGCTGACACTCTCAAGTTCCTTCTTAGCGGCCTCGAAGGAAGAATGAAGTGCTTCATTTTCAGCCTCAGCCCTACCCCTACCGCTCTCCAGAATTGGCACCGTAGAACCAAGACTGGCAGACATGAGTAGCAACTACAAACAATTGAACAGAAAGTCAGAACCATACCAAAGGAGACTCAGGACAAAACCAAGGCCATAGGAAGGAGTACAGACCTGGGCACAGCAGCCCACCATTTTGTGCGCCAGACGCACAGGCTCCACGGCAGCAGGTGCAGTGGACAGAGTAGCAAAGTTTTCACTCAAAGATTTCCCCAAGGAAACATACTCAGATTGGCCTTGAGGGTGCAGAGGTACTGAAAGCACGGGGTTCATTTGAGGTAACTTCCCTTTCTTCCTCTTTGTCTGGTCAGGCAAAGGTTCAGAAGACTCAGCAGCCACTTTGATAGACCTGGTCTGGACCCCTTCTGGCGCCTTCCTCTTGGAAGACTCAGAAAAGGGGGCCACTAGACTAGCAGCTGGAGTAGAGCTACCGCCAGATTTCATATCTTCACGAGCCTGTGCAATCCGAGCTGGACAGCATCCATGGGCAGAAAGGGTTTCTTGCTGGATCCAGAGGCTGGGAACATAGCAGGAAACAGGTTACGCAGGAAGGGCATATGTATCAGTTCATGAGTCAGGGAAAATATGTCAGTACCAGCAGCAGCGCTAGGCACGGAACTCTGGCCTGAACCAGGGATTTTCAGAGAGGGTAGGGTGGAATGGCCACCAGTCCTGGCAGGAATAGACTTCAAGGGGGTCACATGGATGGGCACTTGGTCAAGCACACCTGTACCACTCCCACCAGCGACCTCGCTTACGGGTTTCTCGCCTTCTTCAGGCACAAACTCCTCTTCAGCGTCATCTTCTGTTCCTTCTTCATCCTCTTCACTCTCACCACCATCTTCATCATGCTGCTCCGCTTCAGGAACAGGGACAACCTCAACAACTTCATCATCACCATCGGGGTTCATGCACTTGGGCCACGCCCTCTTATCAGCCGGCGACCGCAGGAACGCCTCAATCCTCCTCCTTGACTCAAGGTCATCAGGAGTAGGGATCCAGTCAGAAACTACAATTGAACCAAAGCAAAACTAAGCAAACAGACAAAGAAGCACATACAAAGGCAAACTGGACAAGGAAAACTTAGAGCACGTACCGGTTCCCTTCAAGGAAAACTCAGGCGCCCAAACATTGGGGCCCAAGGAGCTGCTCCTAATAAACAGATAGTAACTGGTCCAGTTTCTCTCGTCGCCCACATCCAAGCGACCCATTAGAGGCTGGCACCTGTCTCTCAAACGGAATAAAACTCTTTTCTTCTTATGCATGCGTAGATGATAGGTGTTCCTTATATCAGCCAACTGAATCTCAGTCCCATACCTCCGACAAAGGGACTCGATTCCGTGGATCAGCAGCCAAACAGACGGCATAACCTGGCAAGGAGGCACCTGAACAGTGCTCAGAAATGAACGCATCAATGGACAAAGTGGAAAGCTGGCTCCAAATCTGAAAGAGGATTCGAAAATGGAAAACCAACCGGGACTGACCCAGTCCACCCTGACATCTCTAGTGTCTGGGGCCCAAACTTCAGTACTTTCTGGGATTTTCCCTTCCTCCTTAAGTCTCGTCTCAACCCCTTGAGCGAGGAGATTTGGGTAGATATTGATGTCCTTGATTATATCTGTTGCGTGGAAGATCGAGCCACCATGAGAATAGGTGATCGCTGTAGAAGGACCAGTATCGTTACGAGCCATGATCAGAGAAGAAGGGAGAAGCTAGGGTTTTGCAAATTGATTTGGGGTTTTTCGAAGGATTTTAGGTTTCAAAGCAAAGGAAGATCAGAGAAGAATAAGGTAGAGAGATAAAGAAACAAAAATCTAAGGTATATATAGAGGGAGCAAAAGGAAGTTGAGTAGTTTTACAAAAATAAACGCGCGAAGAGACGAGATGAGACCCACGATGGGACGTGCGCAGTGCATAGAGCGCCAAAAAGGGGCGCAATTCCCCACGAAAAGGCAACTACCACATTAATTACAAAGTGCAGGACCCAGGACCAGACGCACAGCAGAACAGAAGAAGCCTGGACCAGGCTCAACCCTGGGCCAGGAAAGAGAACAAGAGCATCTCCTCACCCCCCAGTTCAGGACTGAAGGGCAAGGAGATGGGGGACAAACTGGTGGGACCAGAAAACCGAAGCCGGGTCGGACACATGCAGGTTGGTCCAGGACCTCGGCCAGGTCCAGACAAAGTTCAGGATCTACAATCAGGTCCAGGATCTACAGACAAAGACCAGGCAAAGATGCATAAAACAAAGGCCGCAGTCGGAGAGAAAACCCAAGATAGGCCGAGCCCAACAAAAAGGAAGTCATTATGAATAAGCCCAGAAATACGAACAAGCAACCCTAGAAGTGGACGTTGCAAGACTTAGTCAAGCATGCGTAAACAAGAGCCGTGAAGATAGGAGTTGTTGGAGAACCGGAAGGGGAAGTTACCTACAACCAAGGAAAGAGACGTTGGACCTAGGAACACTATAAAAGCAAGAGAATTCAGAAGAGAAGGGGCATCAGTTATCATTCAACGCAAGCACACAACTCTCAATGCATTTCACAAGCAACTAAACACTCTAAAAATATTTTACGCCTTTATTGTATCCTGTACCACTTGGTCCAGACTCTGTACCTATTATTCCAGAACTAGTGAAGATCCTCTCCTGGCTTGGCGCCCGTGGTTTTTCCCTTAACATTTAAGGGTTTTTCCCACGTAACCATATCGTGTGTCTTGTTTTGTTTTCATAGTCTTTCATACATAATCGATCCTAAATCGCAAAAATCATAAAGCTAAACCTAAAGGATAGTACTAGTAGATCCACAATCACTTAATCGAACCGTGTGAGAAAATCACCCCGAACATAAGGTGTGAGTTTTGATAAATAATTATAAAAGATGGAAGTTTAAAAAACCGGATTACTAAATATTGTCGACGTTTTAGTACGAATCGTCGACCTTTTATTGGAAATAACCAAATTGCCCTTGTCACAATTTTTGCCCTCTCTCTCTTCTCTCCCTCTTCTCCCAAATTCATTCAATTTCTCTCAATCTCCAATCCCAACATTCATCTAAAAACCCAAAAAAAAAAAAAAAAATTCAAACTTTTTACACTAAAAATCTAACTAAGAAATCAACAATAATAAAATATAAGAACTTTAAATTTAAAATCAATGTCGAATGCCGAATTGGTGGTAAGCTAACTAACTTATAACAAATTTCATTCATTATATGTTTAGATCTAGTCATACATTACACACATAATTTACACTAAATTTGGTTGAACAATGTTGAACAATAGGTTAGTTATACTAGAGTAAATTCATGACTTATACCTACTTTATAACCACATTTCATAACTTATACCTACATAATTTTTTCTTCATAACTTATACCTAGTTTACTATTTTCATTCATAATCAATACCATTAATGAATTCCGACCAAAAAAACGACCGTTATTGTCGGAATATTTGAATCCCCCCTTAATTAACTAATGAAATTCCTATTTTACCCCTCTTACTTTAATGTTATAAACCCACCCTTATCCTTCCATTGAAAATAAAAATCCCCACTTCTCTTTTTTTTTTTCGTTCCTGCTCACTACTTTGTCACCCTCTCTCCAGGTAATTTTTTTTTGTTCCATTAAATTTTCCCCTCTATTTTTTGTTCCTTTAAATTTAAATTTTGTTTAATTATTTGTCGATTCTATACTTTAATTTACTCTTCTTTTTATTTTTTCCTTGAGAAAATTCGTTACCCTGCCTAATTAGGGTTGTAAATGTTTTTTGCAGAAATGTCGAGTATTAGTACTTCGTCGTCATCCCGAAATCCAATTAAATGTAATTGTAGCGTTCCTGCGGCGTTGTTTAAGTCGTGGACCACTGACAATCCTGGGAGGAGGTTCTTAACTTGCAAGTTCCGATTTTGTCGCTTTTTTAAGTGGGTGAATGAAGAACAAACTGATTGGCAAAGGGATATAATTAATCAGTTGTTATTGGAGAAGAAATCGCTACAATGTGAGAACAACATTTTAAAAGGTTCGAATTTACAAGTGGAAGAAGAAATGGCGAAATTAAAGGTTCGAAGTTACACGTTAAAACAACTGAAATTATTTCGTATTTCATCATACAAATGCGTGCACAAAATCTGACAACTTGATGATGTAAAAAACTCTACAAAGACGACGAATCGAAGTTAAATTAGGGTCATTTACAACAATTTCGAATCAAACAAAAATTAAACTGAAATTAAACTTCAATGAAATCAATTTTGAGTTCAATTAAGATGGGGGATTTTGAGTTCAAACTGAAATTAAACTTCGATGAAAGTACATACCTACTGTAATCTTGAAGGAGATGGCAATTACAAGCAAAGTCGATGATTTGGAGAGAAAAATTTCAACAAAAATTAGGGAAACATGAGGAAATTGAAATGGGGGATTTAATTTGGGGGTTTATGTTGACAGTAATTTTTTAGGGGGTTTTAGTTTTTAAGAGTAATTTTGTTAGGGGTATGTATTTGGGGGTTGTATTTGGGAGAAATACCGATGTGAGTAAACAAGGGCAAATCGGGAAGTTTGTGTTTTTTTTGGTCGGAATTCATTAATGGTATTGATTATGAATAAAAATAGTAAACTAGGTATAAGTTATGAAGAAAAAATTATGTAGGTATAAGTTATGAAATGTGGTTATAAAGTAGGTATAAGTCATGAATTTACTCTAGTTTTAATGAGTTTATGGTAAAGATGACCTCTTAAACTCATAACAATGATGAAAAATAAGATTTCGTAGTGTATTTGGATGTGCCGAAATAAAGGAACCCGTAATATAGACGATGAGATTCATAGGCCTATCATGGTGGAACAATGAGATTCACAAGCCTACCATGGTGGGACAATGAGATTCATTGGCCTACCATGGTGGAGCTATGAATTCTAATGTCTGAGACGGTAAATAGGATGAGTATGAACGTCTACCAATGGTACGGCTATGAATACTATTGTCTGTCATGGCTACTTGAATAAATCTGGACGTCTTACCATGGTAGGACTATGAATTTAGTTGTCTGACATGGTTACTCTGATAAACCTGGACGTCTTACCATGGTAGGACTATGAATTTTATTTTCCCTTCCATGGTTGGACCATTATGACGTATTCTGTATGTATTGTGTAAAGTAAAGAGTTTGAACGATTTATTTAACAATGTGTACATGATTCGTTTGAGCATTTAGGTGGCGACAACGTTGATTATAACCCTTTATTCGTAACAAAAGAATATTTTGTGGATCGGGAGTTAGCTTTTCAATGGGCTAACAAGATTGCTTGGAATAGTGGATTTGCTTTGGTGAAAGCAAATAATGGGGCTACAAATCGACGATAACCCGAATTACTGGCTTCCTACTTTCGATGTAGTCGGCACGGACGAAGTAAGGGTGTGTATGATCCCGAAAAGCCAAAAAAGAAGCCAAAAACGCAAAAGTGTGATTGCCCGTTTCGTATTAGAGCCGTGAAAAATTACCATTGTGTTGATAATAAACGATTGGTACTTTGGAATATTGTGACGGCCGAAGGTTTTGGATCTCACAACCATGCCTTAACAAAGTACAAAGATGGACATCGTCATTATGCGGGTTTGGATGAAGATGAAAAAACGTTTGTTAAACAAGAATATAGTTCTTCAGTTTTGCCTAGAGACATAAAAACCGGTCTTCACCAAAAAACTCCCGAGAAACCTCAACCCTCAAGTAAACAAATTTACAACGAGACAAGTAAGATTCAGAGATAATTAAAAGGCGAAAGAAATCTCGCACAACAAATTTTAGCTCTAGCCGTAAATGCTAACTATGTTCATTGACATGAGACAAACCCTTTGACGCACGAGCTCATCACTCACGTGTTCATGTCTCATCCGAAAGCCGTAAAACTATTTCGTGCATACCCACACGTAGTTCTCATCGATTCGACATACAAGACGGACATCTATAAGATGACCCTCGTTGAGGTTGTCGGTGTCACACCAGTTGGGTCGTCTTTTCTTACTATGTGTGTGTTAATTCCGATGGAATCGGAGGAAGGGTACATGTGGTTGTTGCGAAAATTGATGGAGATTATTGAGTGTACCGGTGTTTCTCCGTCGGCAATCGTTATGGATCGTGAATTAGGGTTAGTTGAAGCACTTCAGAAGCTTTATCCCGACACTCCTCACCTCTTTTGTCGTTGGCATGTGAATCGTGCCTTAGAGAACTGAGCTTTGTTGATTCATAAGAAAGAAAGGTACAAAAATCAAGTGCTCAAGAATCCCGAGACCAGTTGGTGTAATGTGATAAATGCACCGAGTGAAGAAGAATTCAAGAAGGCGTGGAATACTTTTAGTACCAAGTGGATTCAATTAGCGTCTTATGTCTCAAGGACTAAGGGTGAGCATGCGTCTAAATTCGTATTATGTTATACGAATGAGTACTTTCATCTCGGGAACACGACTACATCTCGTGTGGAGTCCGCTCATTTCCTTTTGAAAGCGTGGTTGAAAAGTGCACACCTTACTCTTGATACGACGTAGTCCCGTATCCATTTCATGCTTGAAGGTCAACATTCCAAGATTCGGAAGGAGCTTGAAGAATCAAGGAGTAAGCCTCGAATAAGTCAACGGATGTTCTCTTTGTTACATGGAAGTTGATACATGTCATTTATATAGTTTCTATGCCCCCGATATAGTTGCATTTAGCTCGTATTTGCTCGATTTCAATATTGTTTCAGTAGCTATTTGCTTTATATTGCGATACTGTCGTTCCTCGTGTGTATTTTGCAGGTTTTGGCGGTCCTGAGCTAAAACCTGAGTCAAATGGAGCATTTACGAGTATCATGACGTCAAGACGAAGCTCGAGAGCGAGTATGGAAGCAATACGACGAGTTGGGACGTCAAACCTATAGGTTCCGGATACATGAATTAGAACAAGAGTTGCTGGAAGTTTGCTGAACCCTAAGAACCGATCGGTTTGGGCTTGAACCGATCGGTTTGACACCCTGAACCGATCGGTTTGTCCCCAACCGCTCGGTTCTGCTGCCCTGTTTCACGTATTTTCGTTGGCCTATAAATAGAGTTCGAGTTAGGGTTTATGACGGATGCTTTTCATTATTGTTTTCTGCTTTACATTAGAATTAGCTTTTCTCCTTTAAAACTCTCTCAAAACTCATAGGTTTAGATTTGAATTTCCTTGCAAGACACGATCTTTTACATTGCGATTATCGAATATCTCCAGGTTTAATCTATTGTTCTTGTTTTATCATGTCTTCTCTTTATTATTTTAATTGCTTTGTTCTAATTTCAATTATGCATAGCTAATTCTCAATTAGGGTTTAGGGTGATTGTGATATTGATTCAGAACATGTTTTAATCGTTTATATTGATTGAATTTGTGCAATTGATTTCTTCCTGCGCGTTTTAATTATCAATTGAATTTAGGGACGCCTTTATTGAATTGAATTTAGGTTGTTTCAGTTTAAGATCGAAAGCCTAATTGAAACTAGACTCACGCGTAATTGATAAGTCGAATTTAGTACGTAGCGAGAGCCCGCTAAATTTGCTTAAGGTTGAATTTGACTCGAGAGAGCGTTTTCCCAAAACGTAATCATTTGCATGCTTTCAATTGATTGAATTTCCTTCTGAGTTGAGTTCTGAATCGATGTCACATGAACCTGATGCCCTAATCTCCCTCTCTTATATCTTTTATACCATTTTACTTGTCGTTCTTAGTCTAGTTCTACACAACACCCATTTTTGCTACCTTGAGACCGACCTTTCTTAGCTAAGCGATCCTTTGACTTCATCCTTCTCCCTGTGGATTCGACCCTGCTTACCACTAGCTTTTGTTAGTAGTTTGTCTAGGTTTATTTTGATAGGTGACCACGACTTTAGCCTCATCAATTTTGGCGCCGTTGCCGGGGAGACGGTTAGCTAGTTATAGCTTTTGCTTAGTTTTTGCTTAGGTTTTTCTCTCTTGTCTCAAGGAACCTAGTTCCTTGAGACCATATCTCATCGTTTTCTTGTAGTTGGTTTATGCGCAGGTCACCTCAGACTCTAGTTCCCTTTGAGCCCGAGCCTGAACGAGCACTACATAGGCTACGTAAGCAAGCGATTCAAATAGTTGATCTCGATTTTAAGGAGGCGTCGCACGCGGAGTCTAGTGCAACGCAATCGTCCTACGAAGAGGACACACCACCGGTTACTCCAAATTCTACTTCACCGCCTGTGACTATGCCTAAACTTTCTAGTCACTCGGTGCCTAAGCCGGAATCCATTCCTAATGGATTCACGATGCCCGCTACTCTGCAGGGCAACTTTGAAATCCGCCCCGCTTTTCTTACTTTGGTGGAGCGGAACCAGTTTGGTGGTTATCCCACCGAGGATCCTGGTCGGCATATGCAAGTGTTTACCGACTACTGCTCTACGATCAAGCAGGCCGGGATCACCCAGAACCAGATAAGGGAAATGCTATTCCCTTTCTCATTGAAGGATCGAGCCCGTGAATAGATCACGGACCTCGACAAGGAGGCCGCAGGTATCACTGATTGGAGCGGGTTGGCTCTTGCTTTTTACTCAAAGTTCTACCCTCCCGAGCGTACTAACCAAATGAGGAGCCAAATCCAAGGCTTCAAACAAACGTTCGATGAGTCATTTGCTGAAGCTTGGGAGCGGTACAAGAAGCTTATCCGCGATTGTCCACACCACGGGTTAAATGATTGGCTTGTAATCATGACATTCTACAACGGGTTGTATGCCGAGAGCCGGGCTATCCTTGATTCTGCTGCGGAGGGACGTTTTGCTAATAACGTCGATGACGACAAAGCTTGGGGTTTGATCGAGGAGATGGCAATCCATTCATCTCAATTTGGGAAGCCACGGGGTAATTCACGGTCCGCGCATAATGACCGTGATAAGGAGAGCATGAGTGCGGTCCATAGTCAGCTTCTTTGCTACCGCTGCGAAAATTGACCGGTACCGCGGTGTTGGTTCTTCGGGTGCTCACGTTAATGCTGTTATGGGGCACGATACGGGTTATTCTACGGGGTATGCTGCGCCCCACGAGCAAGTTCATGCTTACCAATCCTACTCACAGGACTTGCCCTACCAAAATCAACCAGGCTATGATCGATCGCTTCTTTCCTATCGTAACAAGAATGTGCTAAACCCGACTCCCCCACCTCCACAAAACCAACCTGTGGATACCCATATCCGTACCCTCCCAAACAAAACCCTGTGATGTAACACGGACTTTTATTACGCATGTTTAACGCTAACTAAACGGTTCTAACTAATGTCGAATTCATTTTGAGTCGTTTTAAATGTTAAAATGATTTAGGTCGCTTCACATCACACTTAAATAAATGTTCATTATGTTCATTTGGAGTCTAGCTAGGTCCTTGTCCTACTTCATTTGGCATGAGCTTCGCATTTGCACTACAATTAGCCCTTTTACATTAACAAGGTCTAATTCAGCATTCCTAAATTCCTAAATTTAGGCCCGGTGGCTAAATCTCCCCTTTAGCCCCCTCTTACACAAAATACGGCTTCACGTCTTACCTTATTTCACAAAAACTATGCAAATACACCCTTTTCATTTTTACGGATCTCGGGCCCAAAACCGAGCCCAAACCCAGCCTTTGGCCCGCACTCCAAAGCCCTGAACATCAAAATATCTCAGAAATATCCCAGGTCTCTTCCTTGGCGAGCAAGCGAGGATTATCCCGTAATCTTTCTAAGATTTTATCAAACCGGAACTAGGAGACTATACTAAAAACCACACCTTCAAACCGCATAAGCTTATGCGGTTTGGGTGGGCAACCGCATAAGCCTATGCGGTTTGCCCTGGCAACCGCATAAGGCTATGCGGTTTCCTGGCTTGTTTTTATCCCCGAGTTTCCTAATTTCTCCGAGGTTTTTAGTATATATACCCCCCTATACCTGACCTCGAAACACATCAATTTCTCTTCAGAAAACACAATTTACACCCAGCTTTCATAGCAAACACACTACAAAACTCTCTCAAAGCCTCAAGCACTCAAATCCTTGAGTTCAACACACCATCCCGTGTTGAATTCATCCTCCTTTTAAGTTCAAGAAGCGAAGCTCTGCCCAGATCTGAAGCGTCAGGACAAGGTAGGTACCGATCCACTTGGATCAAAGCTTTTTCTTATTTTCTATGGACTAACAAAGGGGACTACACTCTAGCGCCGGCTTTGGCACCCAGCGCGCTTGCACTCCAAGTGTTCTATTTACTTCGGGCACACTCCATATCCGATGACACGCCAAAGCCGCATAAGCAACCGACCCTTATAAAATAAACCAATGGACAATTGAACTTTATTTTATTTGCATGCATCTTGCACCTTCTTATTTTGCATTTAAATCAACTTAAACAATGAATTCGACCTTTAACTGAACCGTATTCGTTAACAAGTTAAACATGCTAAACTGTGGGTTTTAATCAATCTTTTTGCATCTGCATCTGCATTCTTTTACAAACTTATCGCACTTGTACGTAGCGATAACATTAGCTCAAATATCATCTTACAAGGATTGTTCTAGGTCAGTAGAGGCTATTTTTACATACGCTTTTCTAAAAGGTTTTCATAAATCATTATTTGAATTAACTCTTTTTCTAAAGTACCTCACTAGAATCCAACTGGTTTCACAACCTTAGATCTAGGGGTGTCGGCGTGCTCAAAATCTAGGACATGTTTTTAACTTAGAACATGGTAGCAGGTTCCTAATTTCGCGATAATTAGGTGGCGACTCCATGTGATTCTTAAAGGTTTTTCCAACTTAATCTTTTTAACTTTAAAATCCGCCCTTAAGCAAGGCGAGTTGGGTCCCTCGACGGTTCCGGGTTCCCGTTTGGCGACTCATTTGGGAGAACTTATTTTTAAAACTTAAAACTAGCTTTTTCTTTTTAAAAATAAAGAGGTGAAACTTGAAAGCCTTGAACAATCCAAGTATACATATTTGAGCTATGCACATTCGTTTAGAGTCCATTCCTTTTGGAATCTAGGCACCCTTTGCACCCTCGAGAGGTGGTTCCCACATGCAGGCTTGTCCACTCGATAAAGCACATGCCGGACTAACTTTCCTCTCGCCCCTCCACGGCTTGCCGTAAACGGCTATCTCGACCGCCCCAGTGCTCCCTTAAGAAAACCTATCGCCCCGGCGTAAGGAAATAAAGGGGTTAAGTATCTGCCAAAGCGTACTCGAGGTAGTTGGAGGTGTACCCGACTGACTCTTTTCACCCTTTTTGAGTCATACGTACAAGTTCGAGGCTATGCACTCCATGGTCTTTTTCAAAACGAGCATTTGCATTCATATCTTCGAAAACTCGCTTAAACGTTTCAAAGATAAATGAACCTAACATCTAACAAACTAACGCTTTTCAAACAAAACTATCGCGATTTTTTGAAACAAGCTTTCTCAAAATTCTCCTTTTTCACTAACAAGCAAAAACCCGAGCAAGGAACAAAACCCGAGCTCGCGGATTTCAATCTTCTAGGTCATACGGCCTAGACTCCACTTTTAACATCCTCGACTCGATTTGTTAACCACTCTCGAGTCGAATCCTTTCTCTTTTACACATCCGAACTCGAGCTCACCTCGGCAAATCACCGATATCAGTTCGACGGATGCAAAGCAAAACATTTTAACATCGAGGCGAGATGTGCGCACACATCCTCGTCTCAAAAGCTTCCTTTAGCTAAAACCTTTTCGAAAATCTCTTCTTTTCAAAACGTAAAAGGTCTTTCTAAACAAAGAAATGAGCTAAAACTGAATGCTTAAAAATGAATGTGAGTCTAGTGGGTCGAGTCGTGTCCCTAACATACGAAGTGAAATGCAGGCCTCAGCTGGATACTCGACGCACAAAACAACGTGTAATAATCCCTTACAAGAAATGAACCTACACCCGCAAAATGGCCGGCAACAACGAAGAAGTCAACGCACTCCGTGACCAAGTTGCAAAGCTGACCGCTGACCTTGAGGGCCTTTTGACCCACCATACAGTCGAGGTGGAACGTATGGAACTCAAGATTAAGGAGGAAGCCGATAGGCATGCTAAGAAACTCCAAGCTATGGAGGAGAGGCTCTATGTCTCGAGCACTTACTCTATCCACAAGGAGAATGAGAACGTACCTACTAGCATTAAGGACGAGCTCCCGAACAAGCTCGCCCTTAGTGATCTTCCTATCTTTCAAGGACATGAGAGCCCGATCATTCACATCCGAGCTTTCAAATCCCAAATGGCCATCAAAGGGGTCGATTCCAAGCATTGGCTCACTCTCTTCCCCAAGACTCCCTTGCGGCGGTCAAGACATGGTTCTACTCACTCGACCCACAACGGGTCCCCACCTTCGAGGAACTCACGGTCGAGTTCGACCGAAGCGATGTCGAGACAATGAAGACACTCAAGTCTCGGTCGCACCCTAGAAGTCCTATCTCGAAAAGGACAATGAAGGCTTCACCGACTATCTCACTCGTTGGAAGAAGTTAAGCGCTCAAATCCCCAACCGCCCCGCGAGGACGAGCTCGCATCAAGTTCATAAATAACTGCGACCGTGTATCAATTCTACATGAGGTACAAAGAACATTCGTAACTTCAAAGAACTAACTAAGGTCGGCACTCAAATCGAAGATGACCTTAGGGTGGCACCATGGCTAAATACACGGCCATGCTTATCAAGGAGCTCCTCTAAGTTTTCCCGGTCAAGAACGACGAAAATCGCACCGTCGGTAACCTCGACGATGACACCCTCGACGCCTTTGCAACTACCTTCTCGCCGCCTCCCAAGGCCAAGCGAAGCTTCGACCCTCTCTTTATGTCTTACTCCAAGGCATTTCAAAGGTTGGTCGAGAAAAACTACCTACAACCAATTGGGCCTACTAGCGAGCCGCCCGAAGACAAGAAGCCTAAATCTTGGAACCCCAATGCCTTCTGTGCATACCACCGAGGCAAGGGGCATGACACCGAGAACTGCTTTAGGCTCAAGAACGCTATCCAAGATCTCATTGATCAAGGAAAGCTTAGCAAACCATCTCAACCCACCAAGCCTTCAAACAACGAAAACCCGCTTGGTAATCATACAATCTTCGTGGGGTCAATCCCTATACTAGACTGCTCTTACCTCATCACGCCCTCTGATGACCAAATCAATGCGGTTTGGTCTAGTGATAATGAGGACGATTTAACATCTGGCTACCCAATCACGAGGTGATAAGCCACATCAATCAACTCGCAAAAGACATCAATCACCTAAAAGCTTTGCATCAAACCGCAGTCGAACGTTTGGAACGACGCATCGAGAAAGAATTAGTTGACCCAGCCTCTCTTGATGCCCTCGAAGCTCTTCATCAAAAGGATAACGAAGGCTTCGTCAAACATCTCATCCGATGGAGGAAACTACTCGCCCGAGTGCCGGACCACCCACACGAGGACGAGCTCATGCACACCTTCCTTTTCAGTCTACGACCCGCCTGACGATGTTACTTCCACTTCTGCAATGCTCGAAATTTTGAGCATCTCGTCGAAATTGGCACTCACATCGAGAAGGATCTCACGTCTAGCTACGAGGATCCCGCTTATCGAGAACATGCTCACAATCACAAAAGCCGAAACAAACTCAACTCAAACGACTCTACAAGGAATTTCGACAAACTCTACATGCCTTACGCCGTAGCACTACAAAAGTTGGTCGAAAAGGATTACCTTCAACCGGTCGGACCTATCAACGAACCACCCATGAAAAAGAAATCGAAATCATGGAACCCCAACGCCTTCTGTGCATACCATCGGGGCATGGGGCATAGCACTGAGAGCTGTCTTAAACTCAAACATGCCATCCAAGATCTCATCGATCAAGGAAGAATCAAGAAACCTCGAAGGAAAACCACACTTTCCTCTAGCAACGACGCAATCTACATCACAACTCAAGCAGCTCAAGCAGCTCCAACGGCACAGAAGACGACGAAGAAGAAGAAGAGATTCTTTTAGCTTCTAATGCTCTTAGTGTCGGGTCATCTGTCGACCCATCTATCCTAGACTCTAGCTTTAGTTTAGATTTCCTTTTTACGGAGGCTAGCTCCAAGCAATTTTCCGATTTGTCGAATAATTCTCTTCAAAACAATGAAATGAATAAATTTGCTTACGCCTTGTCTCAAGCTAAAACAAACAACAAAATACAAATAAACAAAAATCAACAAGCAACAAACAAAACACAAAATACAAAAGACACTAACTCATGCGAAAATGAACAAACAAATCAATCATTAAACAAATACATTGCAAACCTTGTCTCTCCCAAAACACAGGACCCTATCATCGAGGAAACCATAACCATAAACGTGGGAACCCCCGAAGAACCAAGGGAACTACAACTAGGTGCCTCACTAGACGAAAACGAGCGCACCCAATTCACACAACTCCTAAGCGAATTCAAGGACGTGTTCGCTTGGTCATACAAAGACATGCCCGGAATCGAACGAAGCATCGCCGAGCACCGCATCCCCATTAAACCCGGTTACAAACCCATCAAGCAAAAGCTAAGAAGACTACGTCCCGAATGGTCCCTTATGGTCAAGGAAGAAATCGAAAAACAACTACAAGCCGGTTTCATCCAAGTCATCGAGTATCCTGAATGGGTCTCAAACATGGTCCCAGTCTTGAAAAAGAATGGCAAAATTCGAGTATGCGTTGACTTTCGCGACTTGAACAAAGCTAGTCCCAAAGATGACTTTCCATTACCCCATGTGGACGTCCTAGTCGACAACACCGCCGATCACGCCCTCCTATCCTTCATGGACGGCTACGCAGGCTACAACCAAATCAAAATGTCACTAGAAGACATGGCAAAGACGGCCTTCATTACACCGTGGGGCACATACTGCTACACGGTCATGCCTTTTGGCCTAATCAATGCCGGTGCCACATACCAACGCACCGCTACAACCCTTTCACATGACATGATGCACAAAGAACTCGAAGTTTACGTCGACGATATGATCGTGAAGTCAAAGGAGAGAAGTGGTCATATCACTAACCTCCGCAAGTTCTTCACTCGCCTACGACAATACAAAATGCGCCTCAATCCCCAAAAATGTACTTTTGGAGTCAAGTCCGGTAAACTACTAGGACATGTAGTGAGCCAAAGAGGCATCGAGGTCGACCCCTCGAAAGTCAAAGCAATTCTCGAAATGCAACCCCCGAAGAACCTCGACGAAATTCGAAGTTTCTTGGGCCAAATCCAATACATCTCACGCTTCATTAGCAAACTCACCATGATATGTGAACCAGTTTTCAAGAAACTCAAGAAAACCGACCACGTTGAATGGGACGAACAATGTCAAAAAGCATTTGACAATGTCAAAGAATTGCTAACCAACCCGCCAGTTCTGCGACCACCCCAAAAGGATGTGCCACTGTCCTTGTACCTCACAACAACCCCTACCGCCATGGGCGCCATGCTCGCTCAAGAGATAAACGGCGAAGAACATGCAATCTACTACATAAGCAAGAAATTTCTCGATTACGAAATTCGATATTCACCCGTCGAGAAGAGCTGTCTAGCATTGGTATGGTCATCCAAAAAACTCCGTCACTACATGCTAGCACACCAAACGAAGGTATACTCAAAAATGGACCCCGTAAAGTACCTTTTCGAGAAACCTGTGCTTAACGGGCGAATGGCCAGATGGACACTGCTCTGGCCAATTCGACCTTAAATGCGTGCCCTCAAAGCAATCAAGGGACGAGCAGTCTCTGATTTCCTAGCAGAAAATGCAATCAACGAAGAGCCAATCATCGACACGACATCCCTTCCAGACGATGGGATTTACAATATCAACCAAGAACAATGGGAGTTATACTTCGACGACTCCTCCAACTATCGAGGATGTGGAGTAGGAATACTTCTTATATCCCCGAATGGCGAACACACCCCCTTATCCATCAAACTGGATTTTGACGTAACAAACAACGCCGCGGAATACGAGGCATGCTTGCACGGTCTCCAAGCAGCGCTTGTACTCAACGCCCGCAACATAAGAGTCTATGGGGACTCCTCCCTCATAATCAACCAAGTATCCGGAGCATGGAAGATACTTAATGAAAACCTAGCAATATACCAAAACAAAATACAAGAGCTCATAAACGAGTTCTATCACGTGGAATTCATACACCTCCCTCGCGAAGAAAATCAATTCGCCGACGCGTTATCCAAGCTCGCGTCACTAATCAACATACCCCCGGGGATGGAAACACTACCCATTGTCGTGGAACGACGGAACGAACCCGCCTACATCTGTGACATTGAAACCGAGGAAGAACAAACCAACCCTTGGTACCAAGCAATCATCACCTACAAAACAAACGGTGAATACCCACCAAACATCGACAAACGAGCCAAGCGAGCCCTACGCCTATTATCATCACAATTCGTAATGGAAATGGGCAAACTACTCAAAAAGACGCCTCAAGGCACACTACTCTTGTGCGTCGACCACAAAAAGGGACACGAAATCATGTCCCAAGTACACGATGGCGAGTGCGGACCACACATGAACGCACGAGCCATGTGCAAACAAATCATAAGGCTAGGATGGTACTGGACCACCATGGAAGCCGATTGCGCAAAATATGTCAAACATTGCCATAATTGCCAAATTTTTGCAAACGTACAACACATACCCCCTTCACCACTATACAGTTTAACCTCGCCATGGCCATTCTCAACCTGGGGAATTGACGTCATCGGCAAAGTTCAACCCGTAGGAGCAGGAGGACACTGCTTCATCCTCGTGGCCATCGACTATTTCACCAAATGGGTCGAAGCCGCATCATACCGTACGCTAGGCACAAAAGAAGTTGCGAAATTCATACAAAACAACATCATTTGTCGCTATGGCATACCCCACGAGTTTATCAGCGACCAAGGCACACACTTCCAAGGAGAAGTCGAACCACTTCTTCTCAAATACAAGATACAACGACATAAATCATCACCCTATCGACCACAAACTAACGGCGCGGTCGAGGCAGCAAACAAAACCGTCGTTTCAATCCTTAAAAAGATGATCGACACCTGCCACGACAGGCCCAACAAAATCTCATTTGCATTATGGGGATATCGCACCACTATCCGCACACCCACAGGCATGACACCCTACTTCTTAACCTACGGGATGGAAGCCGTCCAACCCGTAGAAATCGAAATGCAATCCCTTCGAATTCTTATGGAAGCAGACATTCCTGAAGCCGAATGGGCACGCGAACGATACGAGCAACTCATCCTTTTAGACGAGAGACGGTTACATTCACTAAGTACAGTCCGAATGTACCAATCTCGCTTACAACGCGCCTACAACAAACGGGTCAAGCCACGAAATATCAAAGTGGGTGACCTAGTACTCAAATCAGTCCGAGCACCATTACCAGTCGACCCAAGAGGAAAATTCAAACCCAATTGGGCCGGACCGTACTTGGTCAAGGAAATCCTCCCAGGAGGGGCCGTGAAGTTAACTGACCTTGACGGCCAGGACTTCCGATTGCCAACAAATCTTGATCAACTCAAGAAATACTACCCCTAAAACACAAACAAATTTGCAATGTATTTCAAAAAAAAAAACTCACTCTTGCATGGGTGAACTACGCTCGGTTTGATTCCACGCACTGTGGATACGTAGGCAGCTTTGCAAAGAGCTCAACCGAATCACACGAACTACGCCGGTATGATTCCGTGAAACGCGGATACGTAGGAAGCTTGTCAAAAGCACAACCGAACTTCCTAGCACGCAAGCCTAAAGCGTAAAAAGGTCAAGGGCGATGCACTCACAAAAAGACACGCTCAAAGCTTAAACAGGTCGAGAGCACAGTCAACACAAAATAAAACAAAAGAATCCAAGTCCGAAGCTTAAAAAGGTCGAGGGCTTAAGAACAAACGAATCAAACAAACAAATCCAAAGCTTAAAAAGGTCGAGGATTTTAAGACAGAATACGAATGTTCAAAGCTTAAAAAGGTCGAGAACATTTCAAAACAAAAGAAAGCAACGAGACAAGGCAAAAGCAAATTAATTCTATTTTATTACTTTATTTAGAATTTTTCGCAATTTAGAAATGAGTTAGGAACAAGCCTCCTTAACCCTTTATTCGAATCTAGAACATGTATTTGAATAAAGAAATTTTCTAAACAAAACAAAGCAAAATACTCAAGTCATCTTCTAACGCTTCGGATTAGCCTCTTCATCTTCAAGGGGCCGATCCGCCACAATTTTCGAACTAAGAACGGGAATAGATCTCTCAAAACCTGGGGGCTCGACCGGATCCTCGTCCTGCTCCACTGGGGGCTCCTCGATCCTTGACCTTAGACGATCTTTAACAGTCACCTTCGTCCCAAGCCTTTCCCGCGCCGGTCTCGAAGTAGAAGCATCCACACTAACAGCACAAAGATCACCATAGTCCCTCCTTTCGCGCACCACCTCATACGCCAAGGAGGGCCTTGGCCCATTCTTTTCCCTCCTCTTTTGATTCTCCCGTTCCTGAGGATCATTGGAACAGTACCATCGTGTATAGAAGTCCGTAACACGACTAGACTCTATATGCTCCGGAACAGCCCAAGTAACACGGTCCGACCATCCTTTGATCCAAGCATCGATCATTTGGTTGTTTAGCACAACAACCCCTCCAACCTGAGTATCCTGCTCGGGTATGGTCTGAGCAAGCCCGAATTGCCTCTTCAAGCGCAGAGGATGAATCCACACCCCTCGTTCAAACCCGCACAACATCAACCCACGAGACGCATTCGCAACAGACGGCGCCGTAATCGCCGTAATACCCCACCAAGACACATACCAACGAATGGAGCTCTCCTTCACGAACCCCCGGTAGTAGTTTAATGAACGCTCCCGAAGGTCAGCCCACTCCATCTTTCGCGACGTCGTCGCTGCAGCCTTGAAGACACTTCCAAGGGGAAGAGCTTTATACACACTTAGCCTCTCCATGAGCCAAATGTTGAGAATCCTAGCGCTGACCTGTGACGAGCTCGCACGATTAGCACAACGGTCGTCTAAGCCCAGTATGGTCTCCGCTAGGATCAACGCAGAAGGATCATATCCCCTTTCCATCTCTTCGACAACACGAGCATACCTCGCGTTTCCGAACACTCCATCTGGCATGGACCCCGCAAAAGCATAACGATGAACCAAACAAAAAGCAAGGGCCCTCCGCCTAGAACGGTCCGAAATACTAGTATCAACTTTATTCATGTATCGTTGACACAAGAGAAGCATGTTTACCTTGCCTCCCTCAAACAAACCCGCAGCATGAGCGTTTGTCATCCCAAGGAAGTTTCGCAGCATCCAGTTGTAAAAAGCTCACTCCTTACAACCACAAGAGTAGTCCGTTTCGACCACCCCGCAATGGCCGCAAACTCCTCCATCAAAGGACACACCTCTCCCCCGGGAAACCTAAACACATGCAAGCTAGGATCCCAATAATCTAAGCACGCATCCAGGAAGTCAAGATCGACTTTCATTTGACGAAAGCCAATAAAAACACCGGCACCATCGTCATACACCGCCCTCTTCATCGCCGAACTTAATGAGGAAGTCCACCTCTTCAAAAGAGCATCAAAATGCTCCACCATTTTCTTGAATACAAAAAAACTTTTATAAATATACCTAATATATTTATGAGAGCAAAAACTTGTATTAGAAGAGAAGAAAAGAAGTAATGGTGAATGAGGATTATAGCACGCACCCCCCCTCCTTATATACAAAACATATTACGGAATATGGAAACTCAGCATTACCAGCCACGCCGCCAAACCGCATAGTCCTATGCGGTTTGCACCCCAAACCGCATAAGCCTATGCGGTTTGACCCCTAAACCGCATAAGGCTATGCGGTTCAAGGGGCGGGTTTTCTCGCAACTTTCCTAATTTCGTCTTTCCTAAACACCACAATCTACACTACCCTACGACATTCTCTTGTTGTTCCCCATGCAGCAACGTTACACTTTACTTTAGCAACAACGATTCATACCACGAGTCAGCACATAACATTTTCGACATTCATGCAAGCTCATTTCGCACTTAAAATGAACTTTTTGCAAACGCATTTTCACAATCTAAAATCAACATCAATGCATCCCACTCGGGAATCATTTCATTTTTCAAACAGGCTTACCAAACAGGTTCACAACAACAATCAAGTTCAAAGTTCAAGCTACAACGACATGTACACAAAGGTTCACACAATCTATGTTACACAAATTCACTTCGGATGACGAAGACGATACTCGTCGAACTCCCGCACGACCGAGCTGCCTCACCGGCTCGACACAACCGAAAGCAAACCGTCAAATTTGCCATCCTCCACCTGTTGGCTATCCGCCAGCCTCCTTAGCCACCTGTGATACACAACACAAAAACACTTCACATTTTTCTCCATTTTGCCTTAATTTCACTCCAATTAAGCCAAACTTAGGGGAAATTTCAAACACAAAGCGCATTCTCTCCATTTTGCCTTAATTTCACTCAAATTACGTCAAACTTCGGGGGGAAATTTCAAAACAAAAGCAATCAACCCCACTTTGCCTTAATTTCACTCAAATTAAGTCAAAATCGAAGGGGGTAACACAAAAACACGACTCTCACAAAGTTTGATCATCGCTATAACTCATACCTCGATCAAACTGGGGGCTCACTCACAAATACAAAGACAAAGATACATACCTTCTTCACCCTGCCCGTCCAGCTGTCCATGCCCGCGTCAGTGGTCACCGGCAAGTACGGCGGCAAAGTGAAGGTGCGACGCACACCCGACTCGTCGTACTCAACGGTGGTAGGAAAGTCACCCGGCTGCTCCGCCATCTCGGGATCAAATTCCTACAAAACAAGCACAAAACGCACACATCAGGGAAATTTTTCGCAAAAATTACCTTATGCACCCTCAAAAGAAGCAAGCATACCTCAATCGGCCCACAAGCAAGCCTAGACTGAGCAAACTGGCCATAGTCTTCCCCAGGACAGAGAAGACTCACCGACTCTCCTTCCCCGTACAACGCCATCCGATCCTGAGCGGAAACCCCTCGCTCAAACAGGACCCTCGGCGGGTCCCTAGGCACCACCGGAGCCGGCCACCCGGCCTGATAAACCAAACGCTCCCCAAGATACCAAACCGGCCCGTACGGCGTCGCCAAGTACAGGCGCTGGGTCTCTCGCACCGCAAACCGCGCCCCGATGCCTTCAGGAATACCCGTATACTGACTCCACGGGAAAGGCACGAACTGCAAGCGAAAAACAACAACAACATCATCAAGAGCACATGCAATCATTTTAAGTACACTCTATTTAAAATGGTTCAAGCACAAACCTGATCAAACTGCATCCGGTTCAGACGGTCCCGAACCTCGTCATACGACCAGTTAAACGCAGCACGGTTACACGTACCCCAAGTACGTACCGCCAGGTACTCTCTGACGATCCTCGTAGCATGCGGAGGGAGCAGAAAAGGAAAATGGCTAAGAATCCACGACTGCACACACAAGAAACAAAAACACGTTACAAAGAAAACAAAAACAAACAACAGTGCATCTAAAACGAAAACAAAATCAACACGTACCTCCATCAAGAATCCAGGCGAGACTAAGGATAGTCGCGACCCTCGATCCATGACCCGTGGTCTCACGGCATCCATGCAAAAACGAATGCACAAACCCAGAGACGGCGTCACCCAGTCAAACGTCCCAATTGCATTCCAATCCAGGAGATGCATAAGGACCGACGTCGACGCCCGCTCACCCTTATCGCCGAAGTACACGGCGCTGACAAACCACCACAGCCACATACGAGCATTCTGCTCGTCACTCCACTCCGAGGGGCCATACTCGGTCTTCCCCTCAAAGTACTCCAAGATGTAGCTCGTCTTGAAAGTGTAAGGTGGTGCACCCTCACAAATCACCTCCAAACCACCGCCAATCGCGGCAGTCACAACCTCGTCCACAACGGACGGCGCAAACTCAAAACTCATGTCACGGTCCCCGAAAGGCAGCCCCGTCATGACCGCATACTCAGACAAGGTAATACCGGCCTCGAAGTCGGGCATATGGAACGTCGTCGTGGTGTCCCAAGACTGTCTAGGAAGGCCACGATCAACATCGGGTTCGGCCTGCTTCTTCCTGCAATCTCCTCCAATGGCCGACCAACGGGCCAAAAGCACTACGCAAAGACCCAAGCTTGCGCTCTCGGCGAAAGCTTCTCCTCAGCACACATCACGGACGAGGCGGCGAGCAAGTCCTCATCGAGCCTTTACGCCAACCCATCGCCGCCGATAAGCGTGTCTTCCGAGCAAGTAGAAGGTTATGGTCATCGACCCTTGGCAAAGGCCACATTCACGCAGCGACGCCGCGGCCTAGAGCTGCTCGCTCTAGGCGCAGCCTCCTCGACCTCCTCAGCCTCCTCCTCGACGTCCATCCCAGCCTCTATCTCGTCAACTAAAGCAAGCGTATCCGCCTCCTCCTCCTCAGGATCAGGCACAGGGACATTCCTCCCACGACCTCTACCTCGTGACTGACCACGTCTCGTGCGCAAGTCACGAGGGTCAGCATCCCTCTCACTACGCGTACGCCTCAAACCACTCGAGCTAGAGGCTCCCTCAGTCCTCGAGCTAGCACTCCTACGAGATTTCGATCTCGTAACACGACTAGAATCTTCCCCTCCAACCAAACACAACCAATACATACAGCTATAATACATGCAAGCATACAACTTGGCATACACATACACAAATACACACAAATAATACGCACATAATACATATACATCCCTTAAACACATTACACTATACGCCCTGCAGAGCATTTTTAGGCCTAATCCACAATTAAGCCGAAAACCGTTCTCTACACATCAAAATTACAACTTTATGGTTTCTATGCGCCATAATAGTCCCCAACAACAACCCATTACAAGCAATTGCATTTTGGTCACCCCGATCAAAAACCCCCAATTCGCCTTAATTACTCCGTATACCTACGACTTAAGACGGCGATTTGAAAGTCTTAGCTCGACATTTTCGCAAAACTAACGCTATAGGTATGCTATACACACTATGGGCATCCTACACCGAAGTTTAATTGAAATTCCGGGTCGGAAAATCCGGGTTCGTTTTCGGGCCCGAAATCTAATTTGGACGTTTTTCACACAAAGACGGTCTAAATCACAATCAATTCACACATACACGTTCACATGGCATAATGCAACACAATGACGTCAATTTCAAGCATCCAAACGGCAAATTTCAAGCAAAACTCGGATTTTCATGCAAAACCCGTCTTTTCAACATCTCAAGGCAAAACTAGCTAATTACAACAACAAATAACGTAAAAGCAAGTTAAAATGGAGCATTACTTGGTTCCATAGCAAGGCAACGCAAGAAAAACGAGCAAAAACGGTTGAGAAATCGAAAAATGGCGTTTTTAGAGTTTAGAAACCGAAAATGAGTGAATGAGCAACAAACACGGTATACTCGTGTTATATAGCCCCCTCTGACCACTAAGGCAAACCGCATAACCTTATGCGGTTTGCACCACGAACCGCATAAGGCTATGCGGTTTCTGCCTGTGGTTTTTCTCGGATTTTTCTCGTTTTACGCCTACTTTTGAATTCCTAATTCATTTTGGCCCTAATACAACTCCAAGTACGTCTCGTGCTTGGGTCATTTAATGTACGGTACAGAAGCATTTAATGTACGGTACATTAAGCATTTAAGCATTTAATGTACGGTACAGAAGCAGAAGAACGAACGCTCTTCACGAGCATTACATCATTTTTCTCCTCAACGGAAGGCAATCATATGCAATTACGACTACATAGACACTCCTCGGCGAGCCTAAGCACAAGCACTCTATATACACCTAACTCCAAGCACTTCACTCTACATAGACACTCCTCGGCGAGTTTAAGCACGAGCATTACACGGACGCTCTTTCACGAGACCTACACTAACACCTACATAAACACCCCTACTCAATTATACACCTCACGCATACCCAAACACCTTACAAGCATATGCACCCTGCACTTTAGCCCCTTTTACATTTCAACACACACAACGGTATCAGCAAGAAGCAACGACAGTACAACAAGCACGACAAAGACATTCAGCAGGTTGGCAGGCCCTTATAACATGCACGGACCGCCAAGTCCTTAAAATGTGCACGTCCCTCCCCGTTTAGCCCGGTTCGAAGTCCTCGTCTCACCCATGGACACATGCTTCGTTTCGCTGACTATATCGAGACTGTGATGGTCCGGATATGGTCGTGGAGTTTGACTAGCGCTCGAGTCCGAGCTCAGTCAAACTGGGGGCTCTGTGGATACCCATATCCGTACCCTCCCAAACAAAACCCTGTGATGTAACACGGACTTTTATTACGCATGTTTAACGCTAACTAAACGGTTCTAACTAATGTCGAATTCATTTTAAGTCGTTTTAAATGTTAAAATGATTTAGGTCGCTTCACATCACACTTAAATAAATGTTCATTATGTTCATTTGGAGTCTAGCTAGGTCCTTGTCCTACTTCATTTGGCATGAGCTTCGCATTTGCACTACAATTAGCCCTTTTACATTAACAAGGTCTAATTCAGCATTCCTAAATTCCTAAATTTAGGCCCGGTGGCTAAATCTCTCCTTTAGCCCCCTCTTACACAAAATACGGCTTCACGTCTTACCTTATTTCACAAAAACTATGCAAATACACCCTTTTCATTTTTACGGGTCTCGGGCCCAAAACCGAGCCCAAACCCAGCCTTTGGTCCGCACTCCAAAGCCCTGAACATCAAAATATCTCAGAAATATCCCAGGTCTCTTCCTTGGCGAGCAAGCGAGGATTATCCCGTAATCTTTCTAAGATTTTATCAAACCGGAACTAGGAGACTACACTAAAAACCACACCTTCAAACCGCATAAGCTTATGCGGTTTGGGTGGGCAACCGCATAAGCCTATGCGGTTTCCTGGCTTGTTTTTATCCCCGAGTTTTCTAATTTCTCCGAGGTTTTTAGTATATATACCCCCCTATACCTGACCTCGAAACACATCAATTTCTCTTCAGAAAACACAATTTACAACCAGCTTTCATAGCAAACACACTACAAAACTCTCTCAAAGCCTCAAGCACTCAAATCCTTGAGTTCAACACACCATCCCGTGTTGAATTCATCCTCCTTTTAAGTTCAAGAAGCGAAGCTCTGCCCAGATCTGAAGCGTCAGGACAAGGTAGGTACCAATCCACTTGGATCAAAGCTTTTTCTTATTTTCTATGGACTAACAAAGGGGACTACACTCTAGCGCCGGCTTTGGCACCCAGTAGCTTGCACTCCAAGTGTTCTATTTACTTGGCACACTCCATATCCGATGACACGCCAAAGCCGCATAAGAATCGAACTTATAAAATAAACCAATGGACAATTGAACTTTATTTTATTTGCATGCATCTTGCACCCTCCTTATTTTGCATTTAAATCAACTTAAACAATGAATTCGACCTTTAACTGAACCGTATTCGTTAACAAGTTAAACATGCTAAACTGTGGGTTTTAATCAATCTTTTTGCATCTGCATCTGCATTCTTTTACAAACTTATCGCACTTGTACGTAGCGATAACATTAGCTCAAATATCATCTTACAAGGATTGTTCTAGGTCAGTAGAGGCTATTTTTACATAGGCTTTTCTAAAAGGTTTTCATAAATCATTATTTGAATTAACTCTTTTTCTAAAGTACCCTCACCCCGAATCCAATCTGGTTTCACAACCTTAGATCTAGGGGTGTCGGCGTGCTCCAAAATCTAGGACATGTTTTTAACTTAGAACATGGTAGCAGGTTTCTAATTTCCGCGATAATTAGGTGGCGACTCCATAACAGTTCTTAAAGGTTTTTCCAACTTAATCTTTTTTAACTTTAAAATCCGCCCTTAAGCAAGACGCCGAGTTGGGTCCCTCGACGCGGTTCCCGGGTTCCACACAACCCTACATCCCTCCTCACAAAAACTACCAATCACCTCCACCTAACTACCAAAAACCACCTTACACTCCACCCCAACCTGCAGGACCCGATCCTATGGCCGAGATGAAGGCCGTGATGCTGCAAATGGCCAAGTCACAAGAGATGATGATGCACGGCCAGATGCGTAAGAGCGAGCAAGCCAAGGACGCGCGATCAAAATCTTTGGAGAATCAAGTGTGGCGCACTCGCCGCCATGGCGTCATGTCGGAGGTACTCTGCTACCCCAAGGTAATCCTCCTAATCCTCCCTCTGATACCGCATGTGCTATAACTTTGAGAAGCGGTACATTCTATGATGGTCCCAAGCATGTGGAGGAGAAGGAGGGGGATAGAAACGTGGATGGACCTTCTGCTACGAGTAAGGGCGGTTCGGGTGTTAATTCTGGTGCTCCTGTTGCTACTCCTTCGCCCCCGATTCAAATCAATCTTCCCTTTCCGGGTCGTGTACGTTCGGCCAACGTGGACCCCCAGCTCGGTAAGTTCTTTGAGATTCTTAAACAATTGCAGGTGAATATTCCCTTTTATTGATTTAGTTAAACAGATTCCTGCCTATGCTAAGTTTCTTAAGGAGGTCCTTTCTAGGAAGCGAACCATAAATGAGACCGAGACTGTGTCTTTTGTGGGGGAGGGTAGTGCTCTTTTGCAGGGTAGTTTGCCCCCGAAGCTGAGTGACCCCGGGACTTTTTCTATCCCTTGTTCTATAGGGAAGTATGTTGTGCAAAATGCCTTGTGTGACCTTGGGGCCAGTGTGAGTATCATTCCCTACTCCATCTGCAAGAAATTGAATATGACTAAGTTAGGAGTTACCTCCATGACGTTGCAGATGGCAGACCGTACTGTGCAGAGAACCCTAGGTATCCTAGAGGACGTCCCGGTTAAGGTAGGGCAGTTTTATATCCCCGTAGACTTCGTGGTCCTAGACATTCCCGAGGACCCCCACATCCCGATCATTTTAGGGAGACCTTTCCTGCACACTGCAGGAGCTGTAATCGATGTGGGGAATAAGACCTTGACGTTCTCGGTGGGAGGTGAGAAGTTGACCTACACTAAGTCTAGTCTTCCTCGATCCCCTATGCAGCCTGAGTCTGTCGCTGCTATTGACCTTGCCCCTCCGTCTCACTCTACTGGAGACACTTTGGAGGTTGTTTCTTCTACTTTGTCTTGTGCAGGTCCTACGCAGGTTGACTATGATCCTGGTTTGGGGGAACGGAAGGTCATAACGGCGGATGTCTATGCTCCTAGCGATGGAGGTGGAGACCCATGGTCTGCGGTGCCCGGCGCCCGCAGTTGTTTTGGAGAGCCTTTTCACGATGGCTTACCGTGCGTGATGGATTATGCTGCTCTTCCGCGGGGAGATCGAGTTCTATGGCGAATGGATGCTATTTCGCCAAATGAAGGTTTTGCTAGTGGCCAACGTCCTTGGCCTAATTGGACATGATTTGCTGCGTTTGACGACGGTCGTGCGGGACCATTATAAACCAGCGCTTTCCGGGAGGCAACCCGTTGATATTTTGTAATTTGTTGTACTCTGCTTTGCTTTGGTTTGTTTGTTTTGGATGACATTTTCGACTTTTCTTTTGAGCGCGTGAGGACGAGGGTTTTATAATTGATTTAGCATGCAGGTACTCAAGGACTCTTTGTCCTTAGTATTTTTGAGAACAGGCCTCACAGAAGGGCCTTGCTCGGCCCCACCGCCATTCGGCCTCACCTCTTCTCGCATGCTACTCCGAAGCACTACATAGCTGGACTGAATTGGACGCATATTCGTGGATCATAAGCCGCACTCCATGCTTCGCTTCGGTTTGGGGGAGCTCCGATTTGATAATGTGAGCTTTCTTATTCCGTTTCCTTGCTTTACTTTTCCTACCTCCGTCTTTTATTTGTCCTTCTATGCTTATGGTTGTGCTGTTTTCCACATTGAGGGCAATGTGTGATTCCGGTTTGGGGGAGGAAAGCACTTTCGTGCTTATTTATTTACATTTTCCATTTTGTGTGCTTGTTTATTTTGTGTGCTTGTTTTAAAAATTTTTGCATTTCCAAACCTTCTTTCGATTTGAATTGCCAAGTTTGGAGAATTGATTAGTGTGCTATTTTGATCTTTAGTATCTCCGAGTCGACTTTCTATCGTCGTAGCTTGCACTATATGTTTGTTTCCTGTTAATAGATTGCGAGCCTCAAACACTAGCCCACTCATTTGCTTAATTCTTATCGCTTTTCGTTTCTTTTACTTTCGATATTGGTATTCTTGCGAGGCATTTGGCTTGTGGAAAGTTGGAATGTTGGCTTGTGGTATGTTTGGAAAGATCATTTAATGTTGGAGCAATGCTTCGATGCTCTCGGAGGGGACTCATTGATTTGAGTAACCACAGTGGCCATGAATTTGGTTGCGACCAAGAAGTATGAGCAATGATGTAACCCTTAAGGAAATATGTGTACCCGAGCTCGATTTTTACCGAGTAAACGTCAAGCTAAACGGTATAACATACGAGGGATGCTTCACATTTGAAAAAAAAGAGAAATAAAATAAAGAAAAGAAAAGAAAAAAAAATGGAATGTTGTGGCTAGTAAGATGGAGTGGAAAGTGGATTGTTCGGTTGGCCTTGCTTGAATCCAATTATCGTTCGTTTTAATTTTTGCGAAAGCGTGAGAAGCTTGCAATACGATGTTAGTGTGAATGGTTGAGACTTGTGCTCTAATTCCGGTGAAATAGACTATGGTGTGTAGGCCTGCGTGCATAGGTCGTCCACTTCGAGATGCTAACGTGATTAACTAGCTATACTTTGATTTTCTCCGACGCTGTTTGCTTGAGGACAAGCAAAGGTTTGGTTTGGGGGAGTTTGATACATGTCATTTATATAGTTTCTATGCCCCCGATATAGTTGCATTTAGCTCGCATTTGCTCGATTTCATTATTGTTTCAGTAGCTATTTGCTTTATATTGCGATACTGTCGTTCCTCGTGTGTATTTTGCAGGTTTTAGCGGTCCTGAGCTAAAACCTGAGTCAAATGGAGCATTTCCGAGTATCATGACGTCAAGACGAAGCTCGAGAGCGAGTATGGAAGCAATACGACGAGTTGGGACGTCAAACCTATAGGTTCAGAGCAAAACCTATAGGTTCCGGATACATGAATTAGAACAAGAGTTGCTGGAAGTTTGCTGAACCCTAAGAACCGATCGGTTTGGGCTTGAACCGATCGGTTTGACACCCTGAACCGATCGGTTTGCTCCCGAACCGCTCGGTTCTGCTGCCCTGTTTCACGTATTTTCGTTGGCCTATAAATAGAGTTCGAGTTAGGGTTTATGACGGATGCTTTTCATTATTGTTTTCTGCTTTACATTAGAATTAGCTTTTCTCCTTTAAAACTCTCTCAAAACTCATAGGTTTAGATTTGAATTTCCTTGCAAGACACGATCTTATACATTGCGATTATCGAATTTCTCCAGGTTTAATCTATTGTTCTTGTTTTATCATGTCTTCTCTGTATTATTTTAATTGCTTTGTTCTAATTTCAATTATGCATAGCTAATTCTCAATTAGGGTTTAGGGTGATTGTGATATTGATTCAGAACATGTTTTAATCGTTTATATTGATTGAATTTGTGCAATTGATTTCTTCCTGCGCGTTTTAATTATCAATTGAATTTAGGGACACCTTTATTGAATTGAATTTAGGTTGTTTCAGTTTAAGATCGAAAGCCTAATTGAAACTAGACTCACGCGTAATTGATAAGTCGAATTTAGTACGTTGCGAGAGCCCGCTAAATTTGCTTAAGGTTGAATTTGACTCGAGATAGCGTTTTCCCAAAACCTAATCATTTGCATGCTTTCAATTGATTGAATTTCCTTCTGAGTTGAGTTCTGAATCGATGTCACATGAACCTGATGCCCTAATCTCCCTCTCTTATATCTTTTATACCATTTTACTTGTCGTTCTTAGTCTAGTTCTACACAACACCCATTTTTGCTACCTTGAGACCGACCTTTCTTAGCTAAGCGATCCTTTGACTTCATCCTTCTCCCTGTGGATTCGACCCTGCTTACCACTAGCTTTTGTTAGTAGTTTGTCTAGGTTTATTTTGATAGGTGACCACGACTTTAGCCTGATCAGAAGTGTGTCCATCAAAAAAATTGAAGTTATGGAGGAGGAAATTAAGAGAGGTAGTGATGCTTTGGGAGTCGGATTAGAACAACGTTGTGGGTGTGCATTGCAAACTACTCATGGCCTACCTTGTTTTTGTCAATTGATTTGCTTACGAGACAAGGGTAGGAGGGTGCATTTATGTGATATTCATGAGTTTTGTAGAACGTTGGAGTATAATATATAGCAACGTTGTTATGCCCAAGAACGATAACGACATGTTAGACGAGCTTGTAGAGAAAGCGAGGAAAAGTGACCCGGCATATCGGAAGATTGATAGAGACGTTGCGTGGCATTCTACATCCAAAGGACGAAGACATCTTGCCTACCGTGGTTAGAGAAAATCATAAGGGTAGACTGAGAGGTTCTCCAACTAGGAGTAAATCTAGTTTTGAGCATTCTCGAAACAAGTACGGGACACCGAGCACAGATGCTTCAACGAAAGTCCAACATCGAATTTGTGATTTTCGTGCGGGAGAAGTTGGTGCACCATTGGAGAAAAACTACACTATTGGTGTTTTCTCAACTTGGAAGAAAAGATTTGGAGTCCCGGAATATCTTTGGTGTTTTTTCGACGGATGGGTGGACGTCGAAGACGATGGTTATTGTAGCTATAGAGTTATATCTCATGCTCAACGCGGTCAAGAAGAGGATTACATTGTTATGAGGGAATGAAGTGTGAACGAGATTGTGACACACGAAATCTATAAAGTCTTGTTTGATGCACACTTTAAGACGTCCAAAGGGTTGACAAAGTATGAAGAAACATTGAGGCGCATTGCATTTTACAAGAAATCAGGTTGCGGAAAAGATCATTGGATGAATTCCGATGATTTGTTTGTTTTTATGTCAATCTTCAATATTTTAAGCGCTCACCCTACCCAAAAAATAAAAATAAAACTGAAGTCATCTTTATTACTGGAACTAAACTCATTACCCTATTCAATTCAAAGCAATACAGGAAGAGGCCACCACATACACCACCGTCGGCCACCGGATATTAGCACCGCCGGCGAGATACCAACAACACGACTGAAAGAGTGCCTTTATTGAAATCAGTATTTCCTCTTCTTTTTTTTTTTTCCACAGAATTTCGTTTTTCTTTTAATTTGAGTGAATTACAGTGATGACATAATTAAACCTAATTTTTTTCATTCATCTTGTAATTAGATCGCCATATTAGTATTAGGGTTTGTGTAATTATTGTGATAATTAGAAATAGAATTAGGTTTTTAATATCAATTATAATTGTGTAATTGTGAAATATGTACCATTAATTAGGTTTTACTATTGACTTTGTTAATTTAGTTGTAATTGCTACAAGAAAAGAGTATTGTTCCTACGGTTTACCTCCATTGGAATTAATGTGATTTTGGTAGGAAACAGAGGTTACCTACGGAAATTTCGTAGGAATAGTTGCGTAGGAATACTTTGTAGGAAAAGCTGCACTTTCCTACGAAACAAGTCGTAGGCCTCTGTAATTCCTACTAAGAATTTCGTGGGAACAAGTCTCGTGAAATGGTATATTACATCCAACGAAAATATTAAAAAATTTACCTACGGAATTGTTTCGTAGGATAAAGAATTCCTACTTATAATTCTGTAGGAATGCGTATCGTGAAATTGCTCATGTTTAACTACGAAATATTTCCTACGATAATGTTCCGTGAGACCTACTTTTACATTCCAACAAAAAGATCCGTAGGAAATGACTATTTTTTTCACGAATATTTTGCATATTTACCTACGAAATATTTGTTGCAACATCGAACATTTTGTAGGAATTTTATAGTATACCAAACATTATTTTATTCGTTTTTGTGAATCCCTAATAAGCCAAATTCCTGTAAGAAATCAAAATTTAGCATCCATTGACCCCCTAATCGGGTGGCAACATGCCAACATCCAACTACTAACCGGTCACTACGCACAGCATCAAATCGTTTTCGAAATTTTCATATAAACCAAATAACTGAAATATCAATACCAATTACCAAATAAAATATCACCTAGTCGACAAATTTGTTATATGTGATCAAACTCTTTTGAAAAAACTAGAAAATGATCCAAACAACAACAAATGGTGGTCATGCACCATTTTCATGAGAATCTCGCTGGAATTGAGAGAGTTGCGAACTTGTGGCAAAAAGAACACACAGTTCTTCTTGCATCTTTAACATTTTCTCGTCGGAATCTTGGAATCGTGCATTTGTTGTCACCTTAAGCTTTTCATTTTCTTCTTTGAGCTTAGCATTCTCCTCTAATAGTTTAGCAGTCGCTGTCACAATCTTACTAAGTACTCCCGTACCAATATAAGAAGTAGCTGAAGATGGCTCACTCAAGATTTTCGAATAATCAGACTTGTTAAAATAATATTCTGCAGCACTGCCAATACCATACAATCGACCCTTTGGAAATCCACCAACAACTTCCGCGAAAAGCTCATCTTCATTAACTTCATCTCCATTTTCTTCTAGTTGTGCCTTTTTTGTTTCATATTTCTCCTGAAAAAAAATATTAATTTATCATTAAAATGAGTACCACGACACTTTTGTACGTAAGGAAAAAAACAAGAAGTTAGATTTTGATAATAGTATTCAAATTTATTTATAACCTTTATTTCCTCTGCCTTCTTATCAGCAAGTTTACCATTGTGGGTATGGGCTTTGATGAAAAGTTGAAAAGCCGTTGGTATCGTCCCATCTTTATCATCTCTAATCTATAAAATCAAATCCCATACGTTAGTCTTAATGAAGAACAAATAACAATGTAATAAAATAGTGATCGATCATATAATAATGCCATTATTATATTTACTTACCATTCGCTCGGCTAGTTCTAAACCAGATATTGAACCCATGTTATGAGTTCCAGGAATTTTACCATCAATCACATACTTTGCACGATTGGCTTTTCCACTTTCTGACAACTTCTTAAAACCTTCAGTTTGTCTATACGCTTTCAGTTCAGTAAAAGATGATGGGGGCATCCATTTTTGGCACATCACCATCGGTGTTGGTGTAGTGTAATATGTCCCGAAGTCGTTCCTTAGATTTATCATAAAATGCGTTCTTAACCTCAACTTCAGGGTCGGTTGGATATGTGACATTACCCTGCATTTTAACAAAAGAACTCAGAAGTAAAAAAAAAAAAAACAAATTACACCCTTAAAAAGTATAAACACAAATGGTAGCCTTTTTATTAACAAGTGAAAACGAAAAAAAAAGTTATACACCTTAAAGAAATTCCACCACTTTTCACGAACTTCTGCTGGAATCTTCTTCCAAGTTGGGCAACAGATACTAAAGTTAGACCTTATGGTACTCGAAACCAATTGACAAACATCCGGATTACCAAACCTATAAAATTAATACAAAGATGAATTAACATTAAAATCATTCTTGAAAATGAATTCTAAAGTTAAAACTATATTTTACAGACACATTTACCATATGCTGTTTTCTGTGGATAAAATGATTTTCCCATCAGCAGTCCTTGGGGATGGAATCTTCTTTGTCCTCAACTTTTTCTTTGGTGGTTTCATCGAGACATCATCGTCCTCAATTTGACTACTTGAAGCACCACTCGAAATTCTCAAGTTACCTTGTCTTCTACCCCCTGGCATTATCAAAAACTAGTATCCTACCAAATGAAATTGATTAGCTATATAATACTAAAATGTAAATGAAACTGGTGTAGTGGACAATTTTATAAATTGCTACATTAAATTTAAAAGAAAAAAATGAGTTATCATCCTGAAGGTACCGGGAAAGGTGAGAAATCGCTAGTCCCTATCGGCGCCTGTGCAGCGCGCCTCGCCAGGTGTGGGAAGCGGGAAGCGGAATGCGCCACGCAGGAAAAAGTGCGAAGTTTTGAGAAAAATGGGGAGATCATTGCATGAATTTGTGACCAAAAAGAAAAGTAGAAAATCCTTTTTGAAAGTGTATTTTCGGAGTCGCCACCAAATATTTAAAGGAATTTGGAACCTATTCAACGCGTCTTGAAATACAAGACACGAGTGTCTCGGTTTTCAAAGTGCGTCGGTTCCTATCAACTGAGGTTTGAAACCGAGAGAAGGGATTCTGAGTGAGGTTACTTTTGAAAGTCTTGACAAAATAAGTTTTGAAAACCGTAATCAAAAAGCCTACATAAGAGTAGTCTCTACTAATTTGAAAACATTTGCTTAATTTCGATATTTGGGCTAAAATGACGCTACATTACAAGTGCGAATAAGTATGACTCGATTAAAATGCATAAATAATGTAAATTGTCAAAATAATGACATATTGCTATAGGAAATGTACGTTAAATAATAATTTATTGACTAAATTATTACTATAGACGTTATTTTCCAATCTCGTATTAGAATTTGTGAAAAACCCTCAGTTTTGACATGCTAAAAGACTCTATGAAACGGTACAATTTAGTGTTGGATCCGTGATTCTAGTCGTTATTTAATGCATGAATGAGGACTTGCATAATTATAAAAGTGACGTCGGTTTGCTTTAGTGATAATGAGTCGTTTATTTATGCGATATTGGCGGGGTTTAGACGGATTATGAATCCGAATTGCTACAACCGTATTACGAATACGGCTTCGCTAGTGCCAATATCGGGTTTGGGGTTAATGTAACCCCATTATCCGAGTCTCAAACGTCCAGCCCGTAGGTAAAATGTTTACCTTTCGAAAATGTAAAGACGGTATTTTTGAGTGGATTTCGTGAATAGTGTGTAAGTGCTAAAAACCGGGTGTTTGAAAATGGATGGAGTGGGTTGGTATTTATAGAGTTTGGCTGGTTTCTGTGGGATAGCAAAACTTAATCGCCTGTATACAGGCGTTTAAGTTTGCTTGAGTTAGATATTTTTAAAGAAAAAAATAAAAAGCGGTGATCTGAAACAAAAAACTTAATCGCTTTGTTGACAGGCGTTTAAGTTTTTAATCGCCTGTCAACTGGCGATTTGTTTTTTGTTTTGGTGGGGCTGCTTTATGCCGCCGTTGGTTTTGGCGGTTTGATTAGGTAATGATTATGTTTTGTGGTTTACTTAAGGGTTAAGTATTTGTTCGATTTTGGTCCGAATTTCGGTTTTAGTGTTTCGGTTTTATCGTGTTTTGGTTTTGGCACGAAATAAAATAATATTAGGTTATATTATTTTATGGTTTCATAAAACCTAACTTTTTGAAAATGTGACACGGGACGACTTTGGCCCGTTTGAGTGTTGTGTTAGTGTGCGTTTTAGGTCGTTTTTGTAAGTTTGGGCGTTTGTAGCTAGTTGAAATTTGTTTTTGTGGCTTGGCTTAATAAGACGTTCCTATATTGTGCTCGTGTTACGCTCATGATGACTAAAATTGACATTTACTTTCATGATTATGCAAGTCCAAATTAATACGCTAAAAATGACTAATACGTTTTAGACACTTTTGTACCGTTTCGACTCTTTTAAAAGCATGTATGAAAGTCCTTTTCATCATCGGGTTTGTTTTTGGGGGGTACGGATACGGGTATCTACAGAGCCCCCAGTTTGACTGAGCTTGGACAAAGCGTTAGTCAAACTTAAAGATAGTATCCGGACCATTACAGTCTCGATACTATCCGGCGGCGCTAAGCATGTGTCTTATGGGAGAGACGAGGACTTAGCGTCGGGAAATGCGGGGAGGGACGGCATGTTTTTAAGGACATGTCGGTCCTACATGTTTAAGGGCATGTCAGCCTGCATGTGGCCTGAGTACTCCCAGCTGGCGCCTTGCTTGTGTTTCCGTTTGTGCTCCTTGCTTTGCTTGCGCTTCTGGCTTGCGCTCCTTTGCTTTGCTTGCGCTTCTGGTTTGCGCTCCTTTGCTTTGCTTGCGCTTCTGGTTTGCGCTCCTTTGTTTTGCTTGCGCTTCTGGCTTGCGCTCCTTTGTTTTGCTTGCGCTTCTGGCTTGCGCTCCTTTGCTTTGCTTGCGCTTCTGGTTTGCGCTCCTTTGCTTTGCTTGCGCTTCTGGTTTGCGCTCCTTTGTTTTGCTTGCGCTTCTGGCTTGCGCTCCTTTGTTTTGCTTGCGCTTCTGGCTTGCGCTCCTTTGCTTTGCTTGCGCTTCTGGCTTGCGCTCCTTTGTTTTGCTTGCGCTTCTTGTTGGTCGTCTCATAGCAGAGGTTACGCGTTTCTGTATTTCTCATAAAAAGGGTTGGGTTTTTATGAACGTCTCGTGAGGAGGCTACGTGTTTTTCTCATAAAAGGTTAGGTTTTTATGAACGTCTCGTGAGGAGGCTACGTGTTTTTCTCATAAAAGGTTAGGTTTTTATGAACGTCTCGTGAGGAGGTTACGTGTTTTTCTCATAAAAGGTTAGGTTTTTATGAACGTCTCGTGAGGAGGTTACGTGTTTTTCTCATAAAAGGTTAGGTTTTTATGAACGTCTCGTGAGGAGGTCACGTGTTTTTCTCATAAAAGGTTAGGTTTTTATGAACGTCTCGTGAGGAGGTTACGTGTTTTTGGATTTGAACGTCTTGTGAGGAGGCTACGTGTTTTTCTCATAAAAGGTTAGGTTTTTATGAACGTCTCGTGAGGAGGTTACGTGTCTTTCGTATTGGGTTGAAATTGTGTTTGAAACGGGTTGAAAGTGTAATGGGCCGAGGAAAACAGCCCAAAACAAAGCTGAAACCCATAGAACAAAAATATAATCGCCTGTAAACAGGCGATTAGAAATTTGTTTGGCGTTTTTTGTTTAAAACACGGGAAAAGAGAGAGGTTTGGTTTATTTTATCCGAAAAATAAAAACTAAATCGAAAACCTCTAAAACTCGTCTTGGCGATTTTCTTGATCAAAAATCGATTTTCCGACTCCTACAATTCGTCATGGACCAAGGTACGTACTCAACTCACTTGGTTTTTCGTGTTTTGAATTTGGTTTGAGTCGGTTTTAACTCGAAATACCGTTTTCTAGGGTTTGGGTCGAAAATGTCGGTTTGATTTGAGTTTAGCTCTTGTCTTGGCTTGAAAACGTTCGTCGTGGCTAGTATAGTGCTTACCTCGCTTGTCTTGCTGTCGTTGCGTGAAAACCCGACTTGTAGCCTCGATTTTCGTGCGTTTCGACTCGGAGGGCATTTTGGTCATTTTTGAAAACGTCTTGAAAATGGCTCAAAACTTCAGTGTAGCTTACCCATTAGCAGTATAACGCGTTGGTGAGCTTGGTTCGTTGAAATTCATGCGAAAAACGGTTCGTTTGGGGTGAAACCGTATGAAAGGGGGTTAAGTCGGGGCTTGTGCTCTGTTTTCGTTACTTAAAACGTTCCCGATTGGCTTGGTTGTTTTGGAAGTGTTGTAGTATGCTAGGGTATAGGTTTGGGTGGCTTGTGTGCGAAAAACGGCCTGAAAAACCGTAATTTTCGTGTGTTTTGGTATAAGGGCCGATTTTGGTCGAAATTTTTCGGTTCCGAAACTTGCCCGAATTCTTTGTATTGTGTTTTCATGGCTAGTATGGTACACTTTTGGTCTTGTTTTGTAGGAAATGTGTTGTTTGGAGGTGTTTTGGAGCGTTTTTTGTAGTTTAGGCTAGGTTTCCAAAAGTCGCTTTTCCTCGCTTTTCGTGCCCCGTTAATGGAATGTAAGGTAATGTATGTTGTCTGTGTTGGCTAGGGGGTTGTTTTGTGAGAAGTGGGGGCTTTTTGGGTTGAGTTATGGTCAAGTAAAGGTCGTTTTTGTAGTTTGGAGGTGTTTTGTAAAAGCTATTCAGTCGAGGTGTTCGGGACATCGTTTTCGCATGAAATTTTTTGCATGAGCTTATTGTGATTTATGGGTTGGGTTTGTGTCAGCAAATGTGGGTTTCTGGCTTTCTGTAGCGTTTTTCCCTCTTCTGCTATTTTTGGTTTAAAAAGGCCTGCTTTCTGCTGTTTTGGCCAATTCTTTGCTGCTTTTGGGCGTGCTTGCTCTTAACTTGATTGAGTAGGACGTATATATCGTATACGTCTCATGGATTTCGGTTTCCTGTGCTTCTGCTCCGTTTTGGCCTTATCTGTCAAAAATGGGCCTATGGCTTGCTTTTTGCTGCTTCGTCTTGATCTTTCTAGAATGATTTGCTGTTGCCGTTTCCTGAGTATGTCTTTGAATCTTGTGCAGGTGATCCTAGGCCTCCAGCGCCTACTTCCAGTGACATGGATCGGGTTTTGGCCGGCGTTGACTTTACTGTTCCGAGGGACGAGCATACTCCTACTTCAGGTATGCCTGCGCCTTTGGAGGCTTCTGAAGGTCCGTCTCAGTCGGACTTGCTGAGAGCTTTTCCTCAGACGCCTGGAGCTTCTACGACGCCAGGGAGTGAGCTTCAGTCTTGGTGTGGAGTCTCCGACCTTTTCGCTAGTGGTGCTAGTCTTTGTTGGTGCGTCGCCTGGGTTCTCTCGCTAGTGGCCTGGGGCGTGGGCCGCTCTGGTGGTCCCGAGCCGCCCGATTAGTGGTGTGGGTCGTGGCGTTCTTCGCCGAATCGCCGCTTTTGGCTAATGTGGTGCGTGAGGAAGGCGTCGTTGGCGGACCGCGGTCTTCGGCGACGCTAGCGGTAGTGAAATTTCTTCTTTGGGTCGTCGAGGTCTCCTGTTGGTGGCCGAGGTCAGGCCCAGGGTGTCCTCCCGCAGTCTTTCCGGCGTGGGCGTGGCGGCTGCGTGGAGACGCCTGAGGCTCCTGGGGGAGGCCGTGGCGGAGGTCGGGGCGTAGCTGCAGGGTCTCTGCAGGGACGTGGCCGTGGCTGTGCTGGAGGGACGCCTGTGGCTCCTAGAGGGGGCCGAGGCAGAGGTCGTGGTGCTGCTGCAGGGGCTTCGCAGGGACGTGGCCACGGCGTTGCTTCAGGGGAGCCTGTGGCTCCTGGAGGGGGTCAGGTTAGAGGCCGTGGTCGCGGTCGGAGGAACCCGAGGCCGAAGAAGCGCAAGGTGGATGTGGCTTCTGGTGAGGGCAGCAGCAGGCCGAGGCGTCGAGCTCGTGTTGCTGCCGAGGGTGGTGACCGGGACGAGGCTGAGGTCGCCGGTGTTTTTGAGGAGGTTGGAGAGGGGGGAGCTCCCGTGGCGGTTCCGCGGAGGCGTGGTCGTGCTCGGGGTCCGGGGAGCCGTTACGAGGACACTTCCGGGTCGGAGGAGTCTTCGAGTGACGAGGAGGGGGTTCCTGACGAGACTGTGGCTGAGGTGGCTGTCGAGGTTGAGACTGCTGAGGCTGCCGCGCCGCCGCCGCCAGCCGCCGACGATGCTCGGTTTGATCGCTGCCATCGCGGGGCCGCCAGGTCGGGGTCGGGCTGTGGCCATGCTCAGGAGCAGGTTCAGGATGATCCTGAGGCTGAGGTAGAGGCTGAGGGTGAGGCTGAGGGTGAGGCTGAGGGCGCGGCCCAGGATGCAGGTGCGGCAAGTCTGGAGGCCGCGACCGAGGTTTTCATGGGGATGGTTGACGAGCTGGGCGCGAGGCCTGACTACCCTCACGGTCCGCGCTTGTGGTCGCAGGTGGCCCTGGATCGACGGCGTGACTACGGTTCGAGTCGCTTGGAGCACTTGTCGATCCGGGTGAAGGTCGGCTTTCCGTTAGGCTCGATGAGGACCTTCTCTGGGTTTCGGACGGTGTTTGACGTCTTTGAGGGTAGGCTCACCCAGGAGGAGCGGGACATAGTGCTTGGGACAGCTTTCGGTCCCTTGGTGCAGAAGTGGAGGGAGATGCGGGCAAGCAGCGGGTGAACTCGCTACCACCGCATTTAGGCGTTGTTGGATAGGTTTTGGGATACGACCAACACCTTCCACATGCCTGGTTACGAGGTTGGCGTGACTCTTTCTTCGTGGGCGGTTACTGGTCGCCTCATGGCGAGGGTGTACTTTGATCGGGGCGTGGCGACCTCCTATTGATAGCCCACGAGTCGTGCGCCGATTAGCGACGGGATTAGGTGCGGGAAGGACGAGGAGCACACGTTTGACCTCGCACGATATGGTTTCTTGACTTCTTCGAGGAGGAGGAAGAAGAGAGGTCTACTCGGCGGCGCCGAGCGAGGGCCCGGCTGTGGTTGTGGTGGTTCCTGACGGCCACCCACTTTGGCGACAAGGGGGAGCGAGCGTCTACGGCTGTGTTGATGGCGCTGTCAGACATGTCACGCCTAGGTGACTTTGACTGGGTGACTCGCCTGGGTCCTGTTGATCCGATTACGAGGGACGCTTGATGCGCCCTGATCAGATTGACGAGAAATCGGATGTGTCGCTTGTGGGCCCTGGTCTTCTGATGGAGGTAGGGTTCGATTTTTGTAGTTTTTGTTGTTTTGTTTCTGCTTTTCTCCTGTAACGTGTGTCTTGTTTGCTTGCAGGCTTGGTGCTATGCTCACTTCCCCTCTCTGCTCCCGGACACGTTCAAGGTGACGGCTACATACCCGGCTTTCCATGCGTATGCGACGGCGGATCGGAGGGGTATTGGCCTGAACTATGACGCTGCTCGTGTACGCTTCAACGGGATGACGATGGATAAGGTAAGGGCGGTCGTGTTTTGTATTTTGGTCTTTTTGTAGCTTTGTTTTTGGGTTTGTGTTTGTTTTTGTGGTTTATAATTTGGTTTTGTTTTGTAGTTTGTTCGCGACCCTTGGAGGAATTTTACCGGCGTTCCTCCGACGATTGCAGCTCGCTTTGGTCCCCTTGACGGACGGCGGCTGTACATCGAGACCCAGTACGGCTCGTACTGGTACTTGGGAGAGCGTCTGTCTGCGCAGACGGGTCGCGGCGGCTTCATCGTACCTGCTCCTCCGCCCTCGGTTTTGTTCGTGGAGACGCCCGACGCTAATGAGCGTCGTGACGTGTATCACGAGGGTGAGTCCGACTCCTTGCTGCGGCGGGATGAGGATTACGTGACTTGGGCACAGCATGCCCTTGCTGATGCTGTGATCGAGGTATGCTTGATTATCCTTTTCGCTTGTATCTGTTTTGGTTCCAGGAAGCAAAAATTTATCCTATTTTTGTTTTGTAGCGACGTGACCCTGACCTTGAGTTCCAGCCTCCTCCGTTTGTTGAGGACCTGCTGGTTGTTCACGAGGGCTGTTCTCATTCGATCGTCTTTGCCGCCTTCCTCGCTGCGGGTCACCGATGCGGGTTTTGAGAGGTGGGACCAGCGCGTGAGAAAGGTATTAACCTCCTCTTTATGCTGACATGAGTATTATGTAGTATATAGCCCCCAGTTTGAATAAGATTTTATTGTAAAATCATTAGTCAAACACTGTTGAAGCAGGTTTTTGATTATAGCCCCCAGTTTGAGTAAGATTGTAGTGTAAAATCATTAGTCAAACTCTGTTGAAACGAGTTTTTGATTATAGCCCCGTAAAGCTAAATTGATTTGTCGCATTATTGCGGTGATGATGAGGTCCACAGGAGGCTCTGGCGGGCGCAAACCGTGGCGGGCGGTCGTGAACGAGAAGGTTGTTGGCGCTTAGGCGCTTGAAGGCGAGACGGCCGAGGCGCGACTGAGTTAGCCAGGGTCGTGGTGAGGAAGGGCGAGATCGCGGGTCGAATGGAGGCTGCGCATCTTAGGAGGCTGGCGGTCCGGCAGGCTGGAGGGTCGATATGAGGGAGCTGGATAGGGCACGTGCTGAGATTGATTCCCTGCGTGCTGTCTTGCAGCGTCGTGACCAGTCGTAGTAGGCTTGGACTTTGTATATTTTGGACTTTGTATTATGAATATTATTTTCTGTTTGTATTGGTTTATGTATTAGGACTTGTTATGGTTGGTTGGTTTTTTGGACTTGTAGGTGTTTATGGGTTTAATTTGGTTATTTTGTCTTGTTGCAAAAATGCATTCCTGCGTCGTAGCCGGGTCTGAAATCCTTGCGTATTTGCTTGCCGAGCGTACCTGCAAAACATCGTTAGTCGTGAAAGCATATATATACGTCTCGATTGAGACTGACTCGCTAATGACCGAATTAAATGCAAAATGAAGAGTTTTTGAAAAATGCTGGTTAGGACATATTTTAGACTCGTAAAAAAGACGTTTTTTGACATAGTAAAAATGCGAGCTAAAACGACGTTTTGAGACGAAAATTGTGAATGTGAAAATCATATTTTGTGTTGTGTTTAATTTTTGTGTGATTATTGTGTTTTGTAAAAAATGAAAAATACGAAATACGGGAATTGATCACGCAAATCGAGACGACGCGACGGGACCGATTTTAGTCGGTCATGAGGTCGGTAAAAGGTAATAGGGGTTAATAAGTTAAATATTTTGGGTATAGGTGTGTAAGAAGTGTAAGAAATCGAATAATTTTGTCAGAAAAAGAAAAAGAAAATCGCCTGTAAACAGGCGATTTGATTTGGCGATTAGAATTTTGGTTTGTGGTTTTTGTTTGATTTATTTTAATCGCTTGTTCACCAGCGTTTAAGTTTTTGTGTTGCATTTCGTCTTGCAAATCTCGGCTATAAAAGGAGGGCTAAGTTAGTTCATTTCACTCATCCTCTCGTCTTCTATTCTCGATTTTCCAAAAATATTCAGAATATTTACGGAACATTCGTCGAGTTATGGAGAGTTTTGAAGGAAACTTGCGTCGTTGGTGTGCGTCCTTGTCGGGGCTGGAAGAGGAAGACTTGAAAGATTGCGGTTTTGGGGTCCTCCTGGGTCTAGGGCGGCTTCGAATGGAGCCTGAGTTCCTGGATGCGTGTCTCGACTATTGGGACTTGAGTTTCCATGTTTTCCGTTTTCCTAGTGGGGAGGTCTGTCCGTTGGTCGAGGAATTTGGAGCCATTGGTGGTTGGTTGCGAACTAACATTCCCGTGTGCGTTAGATCGGGGCCTGGATATAAGAGGCACGTGCAGAACTACCTTCAGATGACTCGTGTGGAGACAGAGGAGTTATTTGTTGGGAGTCGTATCAGCCTCTATCGCTTGTGCAAGCGGTTTATGAACCGCGAAAATGAGACGATCTCCTTTGGTGCCAGAAAAAGGGCGTTGGCATTCTGCTTGGTCCACCGTTACATGTTTCCTAATTCTTTGTATGAGGGAGCGCTTGGTGATCCTCGCCTAATCACTGTCGTTCAAGAGATGGAGTATGGCTGTAACCCTTCCGCCGTGATCCTAGCTGAGACAATCTTGGGTCTGAATGATCGTGCCTGTAATAGGGCGAGCCCGTATCGAGGGTGTCCCTTAATCCTTCAGGTCTGGTTGATGGAGCGGTTGAGCGTGCTAGGTGATATTGCTGGGTCACATCCTGCTGGGGACGTGACTAGTCGTTATATTAGGTGGCTGGATCCACATCATCGCCCTGACGATTACTTCCCTGGACTTGTGGGGTCATCGACCATTCGTTGGTTGGTACCGTGGTGGGGAATAGTTGATGTGACGGCAAGTGAGGCTGGCGATGGTTCGTCTGGAGTCCTCGCATGCGGATTCGACATGGGTGTTTACATCCATCCCATGCAGTGAGAGACAGATAGGGTGGGCGCGATTCATTCCTGGTCACGACACCAAGGTGCGCAGGGCATGCTTATGTTGACTAGTGGCATGGCCGATGCCTGGTGAGCGGATGGATTACGCGCCCTAGGTGGCTGTGGCGGGTACTCCTAGGGCGACTCGGGTATCACGAGCCTCGCTAGGTGGATTGCGCAGAGCCCCACAAGAGGTCACGCCTTCGAGCTCTAGAGCTCAACGGGCTTTCCCAGATGTCTGCTTATGACCCGGCCAACCTTGGACGTATCGGTGGTGATGGCGAGGGTTCGAGTCCGGAGCTACTCTCGGCCGATGAAAGTGTGTTCGGCCGTCGGCATGTTCCAGGGTCAGGTGATCAAGGTCGTTATGGCAATGTTGGGGATCGCCATTGGGGTTGAGGGTTGGTGCTCCCTTTATCCGGTGGAGAGGTCTCAGTCGGTTTGAGAGTAACCTGGTTTTAGTTTATGTGTGCTTTGTTAGTATTATGTTCATATTATGTTGTATTATGTAATATATTACCTATCCTAAACCCGATGTACATGCCGGGACTCGTATTGTAATATATAGTGTTTGTTAGTGTATTTCTAAGGTCGTAGTTATGCTCCTTATGTTTGAAAAATCCAAAATGTAACCGTTCTTTTTAAGATTAATAAAAATCAGGTTTTTATTTACGACTCTGCCTCATTTTGCTTGTTATTTTGTGTGAAATTCCTTGGCTCTAATCTTTTTTCAAAGGTTTAGAATGCAAGCATTTTTTTTGTTGACTATTCCCTCGACTTTTTTAAGCTTTGGGTTTGTCGTTTTGTGTTGAATGTCGTTCTTTTTACCCTTAGGTTAAAAAAACGAATTTTTGTGTTGACTATGTCCTTGGCCTTTTTAATCTTTAGACGCGTCATTTTTGTGTTGAATATCGTCCTTTTGTTAACCCATTAGGTCATGAGACGGTTTTTGTGTTGACTATATCCTCAGCCCTTTTTTAAGCTTTGGATGCGTCATTTTTGTGTTGAATATCGGTTGCGCTTTTTGCAAAGCTGCCTACGTATCCACGAAAAGTGGAATCAAACCGGCGTAGTTCGAGAATGTATGTTTAAGGGCATACCGGCCCAAGAGTTGTGTTTGCTTTTTGTGGTGAATGTGCACGTTTAGGGGCATGCCGGCCCATGAGCATGTTTAAGGACTTGCCGGTCCATGAATTGTGTTTGGTGGATGCATGTTTAGGGGCATGCCGGCCCATGAGTTGTGTTTTTGATTTTTGTAGAGAGAAAGAGCAGTTTTAGGGGCATGCCGGCCCATGAGCATGTTTAAGGACCTGCCGGTCCATGAATTGTGTTTGATTTTTGTGGAAAGAAAAAGCAGTTTTAGGGGCATGCCGGCCCATGAGCATGTTTAAGGACCTGCCGGTCCATGAGCATGTTTAAGGACCTGCCGGTCCATGAATTGTTTTTATAAGATTGTATTTCTGGATACATTGCAAGGGTTCTTAAGGGTAGTACTTCTTGAGTGGTCGAGGTTCGTTGCGAGGTTGAACTCTTGGCCGCCGAGGTCGGTTAGTTTGATCGCCCGCCTGCGTGAAGATTTCCTTGACGAGGTAGGGTCGGCCAGTTAGGCTTGAATTTTCCTCGTGGGTCGATTGGAAGTGGTGCTCTGATCGACTTTAGTACGAGATCACCTACTTTATGTGTCGTGGCTTAACTCGTTTGTTGAATGCTCGTTGTAGTCGGGCTTGGTACATTAAATGCGGTGCTCGGGAATGCGATCGGCGTTCATCCAGGAGCATGAGTTGTTAAATGCTCACTTCACGGGCCCATTCTCGCTTACGGGATGCTACTTTCCATTAGTATGCTTGAGATTGTATTTCTATTTCCCTTTGGTTGGGCGGCTTCCATGCCGTAGGTGAGAAATAGGGGTCATGCCCGTAGGGGTTCGGATGGTAATACGGTATCCCCGAGTGCATATGGTATTTTGTTAGGCCAATCTTTGCGGTTGTCGATCATCTTCTCAAGTATGGTGACGACCGCCAGTCTTGTTCTTTGCCAACGGCTCCATTGGTTTGGGGTCGATAGGGTGAGGATTTGTGATCTTTGGATGTTGTATTTTGTGAGTATGGCTTCGGTCTCGCGTTGAAAGTGTGAACCTTGATCGTTGATGAACTTCGTGGGGTATGCCATATCGGCATATGATGTTAAATGCGGATGAACTTGGCGACTTCCTTGGAGCCAAGGGTCCGAAAAGACGCCGCTTACCCATTTAGTGAAGTAGTCGATGGCCACCAAAGACGCAAGCGGTGACCTCTGCTCAGATGGGGTGGACTTTTCCTATCACGTCGATGCCCCAGGTTGAAAAGGGCCAGGGTGAGGTTAGGCTGTATAGTGGTGAAGGTGGTACATGTTGGACGTTGCTGAAAATTTGGCAGTTGTGGCAATGCTTGACGTATTGGATACAGTCTGCTTCCATGGTCGTCCAATACCATCCTAGCGGTAGGATTTGTTTGCAGAGTGCTCGGCGTTCATGTGGGGTCCGTGATTCGCCATCATGGACTTGCGTGGCGATTTCTCGCCCTTGTTGTAGTCGACAGATATGAGCAGTGTCCCTTGTGGTGTCTTCTTGAGTAGTTGTCCCATCTCTAGCACAAATTGGGAAGCTAGGAGTCTGATAGCCCTCTGTCCACGTTTATCGGTTTCGGGTGGGTAGGTGTTGTCTGTTTTGTAGTTGATTATAGCACGATACCAAGGCTGCATGCGCTTCGGCCGTCCAGGTCAATGGTATGGATGTATCTTTGGTTCGTCACGTCTTTCGGCGATGATGGGTAGTAACTTCATGCGGTGGCATGTTCGGGAGGGATGAGAGTTTTGGCGGTCGCGTCGGCAAACCGGTTTTCTTCCCTTGGGAGGTGATAGAACTTCAATGCACGATCGAAGTTGGCTAGGAGTTTTTGTACTTTTGCTTGGTATTTGGTGAGGTTTCGCTCATGATCTTCCATGCCCTGTCACTTGATTTATGATGAGGAATGAATCTCCATGTACCGTAGGTTCTTTATCTTGAGAGTGATGGTACTGCAGAATATAAATGCAGCCTCGTACTCATGGCGTTGTTCGTGACAATCAAGTCGAGCTTGATTGAGAGTGGAGTATGATCGCCGTTTGGGGATATTAGGAGTATTCCACTCCATAGCCCCTGTAGTTTGACGCCCGTCAAGTATAATTGCCGATTACTCTTTTTCTATGGCGAAGATCCCATCGTCCGGAAATGACATTGTATCGATCATGGGTACATTCGATGATAGCATTTTCTGCGAGGAAGTCCAAACCGCTCTTCCTTTGATTACTTTGAGAGGAGGTACTTGAGTTCGTACTTTCGGCGAGAAGCGAGTCCACCTGGCCATGCGTCAGATTCGGGTGGTTTTTCAAACGGTATTTGAGGGGGTCCATTAGGGAATAGACTCTTGTTGTGCTAGTGAGGAGGTAGTGCCTGAGCTTTTTGGTTGCCCAGACCAGTGAGAGGCAGCTTTTCTCGACTGGTTCATACCGGGTTTCGTAGTCGTGAAACTTTTTGCTGATGTAGTAGATGGCCCGTTCTTCGTTGTTGACTTCTTGGGCGAGCATGGCACCCATGGCGTTTGACGTAGTCGTTAAGTATAGTGACAGTGGCAAGTCTTTTTGTGGGGGTACAAGAACAGGTGGGTTTGTGAGCAGGCTTTTGACTTTGTCGAATGCTTGCTGGCAGTCATCGTCCCACTTCGTATGTTCCTCCTTCTTCAACTTTTTGAAGATTGGTTCACGCAGATCATGGTGAGCTTGGCGATGAACCTGGAGATGTATTGGACTTGTCCCAAGAAACTCCTTATTTAAATCGATGTTGCCGCGGTGTCTTCATGCCCATTATTGCTTTGATTTTGGTCGGGTCTATTTCGATCCCGCGCTGGCTCACTATGTGGCCTAACAATTTGCCTGACGTGACCCCAAAGGTGCATTTCTGTGGGTTCAATCGCATCTTGTACTGGCTGATTCGGGTGAAGAACTTCCGAAGATTTGTGATGAGGTCATCCCTTTCTTTTGATTTTACGATCATGTCGTCGACGTATACCTCAACCTCCTTATGCATCATGTCGTGGAGTAAGGTGGTAGCAGTGCGTTGGTAAGTAGCGCCGGCATTTATGTGCCCGAACGGCATGGCGTGTAGCGATATGTTCCCAGGGGGTTCTGAAGGTGGTTTTTGGCATGTCGTCTGCGCCATTTTGATTTGGTTGTATCCCGCGTATCCATCCATAAATAGCGAAGGCGTGGTCTGCTGTGTTGTCGATTAGGATGTCCTTGTGGGGTAGGGGGAAATCATCTTTTGGGCAGGCTTTGTTCAGGTCCCGGAAGTCGGCACATACGCGTATTTTGCCGTTTTTCTTCATAGCGGCACCATATTGGAGACCCGATCTGAGTATTCGATGACTTGGATGAAACCGACTTGTATGGCTTCTCGATCTCTTCCTTGACCATGAGAGACCATTCTGGCTTGATGCGTCGGGGCTTGTGCTTGACCGGTCTGCTACCTAGTTTGATCGGGGTGCGGGGTTCAGCTATCTCGCGGTCTATCTTAGGGCATGTCCTTATATGACCAGGCAAAGACGTCCTTAAACTCTGCGAGGAGCTTGGTATAGGTGGCCCTTTCTTAGTGCTTAGGAAGCCCCCACCGTAGTTGTTGAGGCTCTTGAGCGTTCCTATGTTGATGGTTGTTGTGTCTTCAATAATTGGGTCTGTTCGGGTTTTGAGACAATACTTGCAATGTATCTATATAATGCAATTTTATTTAGTTTAGATTTATCGCGATTATTAGGAAAAGTAGAGTTTAAATGAGGCAAAGAGTAACCAAAAACTTTCATGTTATTAATGTTATCAAAAGCGGTTACATTTGAAGATAGCTCAGACGAGGAGCTTTGGACAACCTTAATGACTCTAGTTCTTTAGCTAAATTAACTATGTCGGGAAGTAGCAGGGGCTTAGTTGGGAGTAGAGACTTGAAATGACGATTTGAGGAGTTTAAACTTCAAGGCAGTCTTTTGTTGGGGGTGTTGTCTTCATCTTCGTCTGAGTCGGAATCTTCAAGGCGTAGCCTTGACCCGTAGTTATCTTGAAAGTGCGGCCTTGTTCGTCGATCCATTCGAGGTTTTTGACCATCCGTTGTGTGTTTTTCTTCGTAAGGGATGATCGAGGTTGGTGGGGTTAAAGTTGTTGTTGCACGATGTCGGAAATGAGATCAATCCGAGCAATGGTGTATGTGGTTGTGTTCTTAGGAATCTTCTTTGGTGCCCTCTTTGTGAAGTAGTTCTTTGGGGAGGATGTGGTATGGTTGCATGTGGAAATCATGATATTTCTTGCGATCATTATATGATTCCCAACCTTGAGAGACTTCGTATGACCATGGTGCGTAAGATAGACCCATGGTGGGCCATTTGTTATCGTCGTCCTTGGCGTAGAGTGTAGCGATTTCTTCTCTACGGGTCGGAGTACAGATGTTGAAGTCGAAGTCGAACCCACATATGTCGTCGGCTGGATCGGCATTTATCTCTGCGGTACTATCATTGGCTTTTTGCTGCTTGAGGGTAGCTCGAAAGTTCGAGGCGTCGATGGTGACGATCTCGTCATCCGTGAGGTATCGACCTTTTGATCACGAGGGTTGAGGTGGCGGCCTTGGTAGCGTGGATCCAGGGTCTACCTAGTAGCATGTTGTAGGTAGGGGTATGTCGATGATTTGAAATTCGGTTTCTCTCGCGGTGGTCTGTCATAATGGGGAAGGAGATGGTTCCCTTTATCTTTGCGGCGTGTTCCATCGTAGGCCCCGACGCCGCCTGCATACCCGGGATGAAGTCGTTTTCCTTAATCCCGGTTTTTTGTCTCAAGAGGCAAGACATTGATGCGGATCCATTGTCGATGAGGGCGATCGGTAATGTCATGCCGTGGCATTCCACGTTGATGTAGAGGTAGGTTATGTGTGCCACCGAATGGAGGGAGGTCTTTATCTGAGAAGGTGGCGGCGTTGGCTTGCCATTCGCGGCGTAATGTTCTTGATAAGCTTCTGCGGAGACATTTCCGATGTCATTGGGGTGACTGTAATGCTTGGTAGAGGGCTTCACGATGTCCCATTGAGTCCCTTAAGAGTGCCAGTTGAAATGTACGCTTCGTCTTGTTGAAATTTGTTTATGGAGCGTGTCTCCGATTTCAGGTGGGGGTAAGGGTGTTGGGGTAGCACTTGATGATGCTACCTTGTTGGTAGGCAAGACAGTGCGAGGATTGGTGTCGGTAATGACACTTTGGTCGACGGCGTGGGAGCGATGCTTGTAGGTGGGGTTGTGGAGGTAGGCGAAGTAGGCGGCGTATCCTCGTCTATGATTATTCCCTTGTTCTTCTCTTGAGCGATCAACCTTGGCGGGTGGCTTTGAGGTTCAAGTAACTTTAGAGAAGCTTGGTACGGACGTCGAGCGTGTTAAGTAGGCTACCGTCATCACCGTCCGATAGCCTAAATGGGTACTTGTGACATAGCTCTCCATACTTGCCTGGCGGCCGATGGGGTTGAGTTTCCTCTTCGTAGGGCTCATCCTGGAGACATATGCGGGTGTCATCATTGTCGGCTTCATCCTCAGAAGCATTCCAGATGCCGTTGACTTCGTGATCATCTGAGACTATCATTTTGGAGCAGTCGATGATAGGGTGTGCTTCTGTGAATATAGCATGGTTATGTAGAGGGTTCAGCTGGTTTGAAGGCTTAGGACTTGGGCTGGGCTTTACGATGGTATTGTCGGCGATCAAGTCTGAACTATGTTCTTGGTGAAGCATTGCTCTGTCGTGCCCCTTTCCTCTGTGGAATTCGCAGTATGCGTTCTGATCCCACGATTTTGGCTTCTTGTCCGGGGGAGGCTCGCTAGTAGGTCCTATGAGTTGAAGTACATTACGGCTCACAAGCTTTTGTAGTGCCTTTGAGTAAGTCATGTATATTGGGTCAAAGTTTCGTCGCGCTTTCATTGAAACGGGACCAGGAGGTGAGTATGATGCCTTTGGCGGAGGCATGGCAGGTCTTGGTGGTGTCGCAAAAACCGGTGGTGGCATGGATGGGCTCGACTTTGGTGGTGGCTCGAGATGAGCTCCCTTGATATCCGCGACCCGTACTCTTATTCCTATTTTCCTTACGAAGGTCGTCCTCGATGAGCTCGCCGACGACGCTGAGGGTTGAGAAGTTGTCGAAATTCCCATATCGTAGGTGTTGTTGGTATGCGGGGGTAAGGTTGTTGATGAACTTAGTAATCAGATCGGTGTCCCTTGGACGGTTAGGTATTTGAGCACACAGCTTCTTCCAGCGCGTAAGGTACTCGGTAAATCCTTCATTGTCCTTCTGGGTCAGGACCTCCAATGTACGTAGTGAGACTTGGATATCATTGTTGTCCCGGTATTGTAGATCGAACGCAACTGTTATGTCCTCGAAACTACCCGTTTTATGTGGTTCTAGAGCGTAGAACCATGCCCTGGGTTGCGCGTCCAATGAGTGAGGGAATAAGGTAGCCCATGCAGGGGGTTCGACGCCCATGATGGCCATTTTAGCTTTGAAAGCCTTGACGTGATCGGGCGGGCTATCGTGACCTTTGAAGACGGGAAGATCGCTAAGTGCTAACTTGTCTGGTAGCATGGATCTGACGTTCTTTGGGATGTGCTCGTTCTCTTGGTGTATGGAGTAACCCCTTGAGTTCGTGAGACGTTCTTCCATGGTTCGAATCCTTTTTGCGTTCCGTTCAGATTCCTCGGCGGGCGCCGCGGCGTTTTCTGCTTCGAACTTTTGCATGATAGCCATTTGCTCGATCGTCGTAGCGAGGCTAGCTATCCTATCGTTGAGCTGTCGGACTTGTTCGGCAGTTACCTCTGGGGGGGGTGGTGGTGGTCCTCCGAAACCTTCGTCGTGTTGAAAGGCCATGACAGGTTTTGGTTTTGATCTGTTGTAGGAGCGCTTCTTTGGAGGCGGAGGTGGGTTTAAGTGACGGTTCTTAGTTCGTCGCGTATCCAGGGTTTTTCAATGAGCGGACCTGACAAAGTTTTCAAACCTTTAGTGATTCTAAAAGAGAAGGAAAAGACTTAAATGACAAATCACATTCACGACCAAAGGAAGACACAAAAGCGTAAAAAGTGGGTGACTTGACTCGTGTTTTTAGCTTTTAAAAGGACACGGGAAGCTTTTGAGATAGAGGCGCGTTGACACGTCCCTATTCTCGAGGTAGGAAAATTTGTATGATCATAATCAGATTAACCCAGTTTGGCGGTATGTTGCCAGGGGTTTATCATTGGATTATGATAAAAAGGATCAGACCGAAGTAGCGATAGGCTAGTCGACCTGAGGATGTTAAAATTGGGTAAAAGGTGATCAATTGTTCGCCTTTTACGTGTGACTCAGGGTTCTAAATCGAAAATGACAATAAGTCACTCGATTCAAAGAGTAAATCAACGGGTCCGCATGTGAACGAGCCCGCGTTTTTTTGTTTTTGAGAGAAAAAGATTAAATCGGGATGACTAAAGAGTCACTCGACTTAGAGCTAATTCTAATGTTCTAAAAGTTAATTTCATTTAAAATCTCCGAAATGAATTGACATATTCGGGTTTTTGCTTTGCGAAAGACCTTTTAGCAATAAATGTATTATGACGATACGTCGATGATAATTCATTTATGTTTTGAAAAAGACACAGGATATAGTGGTTATCCTAGGTCGGTTTTAAATGTAGCGGCATTTTATTAAACTCAAATGACTATGGGTCAAAGAGCCTAACGGCGTGTTTTTAAAAGTATGACCTTTTTTGAAAAAAGTTTGAAAAAGCAATTTCAAAGATGGACGTATTTTAAAAGTATAATGCCTAGGAGGAGTTTTTGCATGCAGAAAGCTTTTTTTTGAAAGACTACTATAGTGAGGGTACTATAGCTTCGCACTTGTACATATAAACACAGGTTTTTGGTTTATAGGGTAAGGTTCCCTCCGGTCATTCATGACGTTTGGGTAGGGGCACCCGCAAGACTACACACGCCTTAGGTGTGAATTCAAGACGGGCCCTAGAGCGTTCGAGTTTGGTAGTTACGATCGTTTGTGCGGATGCCGTACTTGTAATCGTGGAGGGTGAGAGAACAGTGTGTCGGAGTTACCTCGCTTGAAGCGAGGATTCTTGGGGCCGTTCCTCAAAGGGTGTGGTTTGAATCAGGAGGATTCGACTCAACGTATTTTTGCCCAAATATCGAAAGCGTAAATGTTTTCAAAGTTTCAAGCTTCACTTCTTTATGATTTTAAAATAAAAGAAAAACTAGTTTTTCAAAAATAATAAAAATCATGCTCGTCCCAGTGAGTCGCCATGGAAGGTGCAGGAAAGGTGAGAAATCGCTAGTCCCTATCGACGCCCTGCGCGCGCCCGCCCTCGCCCCGTGTGGGGGCGCCGGGAAGCGGAATGCGCCTCGCAGGAAAAAGTGCGAAGTTTTGAGAAAAATGGGGAGATCATTGCATGAATTTGTGACCAAAAAGAAAAGTAGAAAATCCTTTTTGAAAGTGTATTTTCGGAGTCGCCACCAAATATTTAAAGGAATTTGGAACCTATTCAACGCGTCTTGAAATACAAGACACGAGTGTCTCGGATTTCAAGGTGCGTCGATACCTATCAATCTGAGGTTTGAAACCAGAGAAGGGATTCGGAGTGAGGTTACTTTTCGAAAGTCTTGACAAAATAAGTTTTGAAAACCGTAATCAAAAAGCCTACATAAGAGTAGTCTCTACTAATTTGAAAACATTTGCTTAATTTCGATATTTGGGCTAAAATGACGCTACGTACAAGTGCGAATAAGTATGACTCGATTAAAATGCATAAATAATGTAAATTGTCAAAATAATGACATATTGCTATAGGAAATGTACGTTAAATAATAATTTATTGACTAAATTATTACTATAGACGTTATTTTCCAATCTCGTATTAGAATTTGTGAAAAACCCTCAGTTTTGACATGCTAAAAGACACTATGAAACGGTACAATTTAGTGTTGGATCCGTGATTCTAGTCGTTATTTAATGCATGAATGAGGACTTGCATAATTATAAAAGTGGCGTCGGTTTGCTTTAGTGATAATGAGTCGTTTATTTATGCGATATTGGCGGGGTTTAGACGGATTATGAATCCGAATTGCTACAACCGTATTACGAATACGGCTTCGCTAGTGCCAATATCGGGTTTGGGGTTAATGTAACCCCATTATCCGAGTCTCAAACGTCCAGCCCGTAGGTAAAATGTTTACCTTTCGAAAATGTAAAGACGGTATTTTTGAGTGGATTTCGTGAATAGTGTGTAAGTGCTAAAAACCGGGTGTTTGAAAATGGATGGAGTGGGTTGGTATTTATAGAGTTTGGCTGGTTTCTGTGGGATAGCAAAACTTAATCGCCTGTATACAGGCGTTTAAGTTTGCTTGAGTTAGATATTTTTAAAGAAAAAAATAAAAAGGCGGCTGGTACAAAACAAAAACTTAATCGCCTGTTGACAGGCGTTTAAGTTTTTAATCGCCTGTCAACTGGCGATTTGTTTTTTGTTTTGGTGGGCTGCTTATGCCGCCGTTTGGTTTTGGCGGTTTGATTAGGTAATGATTATGTTTTGTGGTTTACTTAAGGGTTAAGTATTTGTTCAGTTTTGGTCCGAATTTCGGTTTTCGTGTTTCGGTTTTTGTCGTGTTTTTCGGTTTTGGCCTGAAATAAAATAATATTAGGTTATATTATTTTATGGTTTCATAAAACCTAACTTTTTGAAAATGTGACACGGGACGCACTTTGGCCCGTTTTGAGTGTTGTGTTAGTGTGCGTTTTAGGGTCGTCTTTGTAAGGTTGGGGCGTTTTGTAGCTAGTCAAATTTGTTTTGTGGCTTGGCTTAATAAGACGTTCCTATATTGTGCTCGTGTTACGCTCATGATGACTAAAATTGACATTTACTTTCATGATTATGCAAGTCCAAATTAATACGCTAAAAATGACTAATACGTTTTAGACACTTTTGTACCGTTTCGACTCTTTTAAAAGCATGTATGAAAGTCCTTTTCATCATCGGGTTTGTTTTTGGGGGGTACGGATACGGGTATCTACACATCCTTGCAGCCACTTCGAATAAGGTGACTCTACTTCCCTCATACAATGACTTTGACGCAGCATCTAACATGTCAAAAAATTGCTTTAACTGGGGATTTGGAGTATCCTCCTCTTGAACAGGCGATTCCTCCAACATATCCAACGCATTAGAGCCCATTGCATCGACCACTGTTTCTCTATAAGGATTTTCAATTCCACTAGATTCTCCTTCGTTACGATAATACTCTTCACCATGATAAACCCAATCATAGTAATGGAGGCAAAATCCTTTGCTAATTAGATGTGACTTTACCTCAAATTCATTTAAAAAATTCATATTCTTGCATTTTATACATGGACATCTTATTTTTCTTCCCACACAAAATTTTTCTTGGCTTTTAGCATGTTGAATAAACTCACCAACTCCATTTATGAACTCAATTCTAGGTCTCTTTTCGTCATCCAGTCTATCGTACATCCATTGTCGTTCTGATCTTTTCATTTTAAATCTACCTAAATATATATGAGAATAAAAACAAATATCATTTAGGAGTTAACTTAATTAGTGTGTTGAATATTAGGAGTTAACAAATATTTCAGACTTTAAAAATTATATGTCATCCTAATTGTATAAATTGGCCAACGTATTAAATAGTTATTTTTTTTTTTTTTTTTTGGGAAAAATTGTTGGAGTAAGTGTCCTCCACAATAGTGCGATTACTTAATAAATCTCAATTAAGGAATACATGGGGATAATCCTGTATTATTGTCAATTGATTAACGTAAATCAATAACGGTTGGCTGACTAGAGTTTGACGTTATTGTCGTGAGAACGGCGGTAATCAATTGATCCCTTTAAGTCACACCTATAGGAACGTACTCCAAATATGAAGCTAATTAATTGTATGAGATACGATTAGATTAGTAACTTGATAATTTGACTAACGGTTAGTCAGTGAATTAATTTAGAGAGAAATCGAGTTGTGAACTCGAATGATTTAATTTTATATCGATAAAATTATTAGAGGAGATGGGAATTAGTGATTAAACGTTAATTCACTAATCATGTATATTTTACTAATGAGATTAGTAAAAGTACAATTTTAATATATATGTAAGTGTACATGTATATTAAGGAAGAGTTTAATTAATTTACACTTTATTATATTAGATAATTAAGTGATAAATTATAAGTTTTTGTGGGACAAATATTGAAAACAAAATAGACCCATATAGGGTCCATTTGGACCGTCCAAATGCAAGCAAAGGGAGAAGATTCCCTTTGTCTTATTTGATTTGTTTTCTAGCCTTTTGTTTTAGGCATGCATAAACACTATGATTATGTTTCATGCAATTGCTCTAACCAACAAAGGAAAAGCTCCACACTCCTCTCCCTCTCTCCTAAAGGCCGGCCCCCTCTCCCTATTAGTGTGTCTAACACACTTTGTAATTTACACATTAAAAACAAGGGCCAAAGAAAGAGAATGAGTGCATGCAATTTTGATTCACTCTTCCTCTCACATAACTCTCTCTAAATAATAAGAAACAAGTTCTTATATCTTCTAAAATATTACTAAGTGTTAGTAATATGAATTTCACATATTATCAAGTTACTATTAGTGATTTCTAGATCAAAATCACTAGTAGTTTTGGAGTTGTTCTTGGGTGCAACTAAGAGGAGGTTTCCTATTTTGGAAACTCGGGTTTGGAGGATCATCCATGTTGTTAGCTCAAGAAACAAAACTAGAAAGGAGTTCTAGTTTTGTGCCCATTATTTCCCTTTGAGAAAGGTATAATATTTCTAATCTTGTAACAAAGTGAATTTGTACTACAATAGATCTTGCTAAATCAAATTAGAGTAATTTGATTTACACTAATATTTTATTAGTGAATGGGATCCGATCCCTACAAAAATTCACACGAAGAATCCGAACTATTACTCATCTTCCATTAATAATCCGAACTCAAATAAATCCCAAAATAATCCCACCTATGTAACCACCCTTTCAATTACATCTTAAATGAAATTTTACCGGAAATTATAGGTAAATGGGTTTTGTGGGACTGGTTACTACATTTTTAAAGCTCAAACTCCTTCTTCCTCCCCTCTTGTACTTTGCAGCTTTTTCATTTTAGAACACCCAACTTTCTTTTCTTTTTTTCAAAAATCTAACTTTCAAAAGGAAAAAAAAAACGTCGGATCAAAAATTTGACTTTCTAGAAAAAATGAAATCAAATAAGTAAGTACAATTAACTAAGAGAAAACGAAAAAATTGAAAAAATGGAATGATTGAAATATACTCTGTATGAAGAATGCTAAAGTTTGTATGTACGTAGTAGTTGTTTAGTCAACTCTCCATTTATATATATACAAACCCACTTATAAAATACACCTCAAACTCAAACTCAATTAATAGTTTTTTAATGGTTTCAATACAATCTTTGTACAAAATACACCTCAAACTCAATTAATTGTAATGAAAATAATAATGCTAATAACAATGATAATGATAATAATTCTTCATTAGAAATGATTTTCTCCCCATTATTACCTACAACACTACCTCAATTTATACAAAATACACCTCAAACTCCAAGTTTAGATAACATAAATTGGATCAATCTCTTCTCTCAAGCAAATTTTGATCAACAAACTAATAGAATCGAACAAATTTTGATCAACAAACTAATAAAATTTTGATCAACAAATTTTGATAGTAATTGTTTGGTGATTAAGGAGAGTAATAAAGGGTCAAAAGTAGGATGTTCATCATCATCATCAAATACAATGAAGAAAAAAAGGGTGACACCTAGGTTTGCATTTCATCACGCATACAGTGGCAAAACATCAGCATAAGACACTGTAATTCACTCCATTATCATCACAAGACACTTATATAACAAACACATTAGCAAAAAAAATAAAATAAGAATTGCTACACAACAACACGCATACAGTGGCAAAACCTAATAGATTGTTTAATTCCTTCATCATTTACAAATAATGGACAGCCTCATGAAGTTCTGATGCCTCCAATAGATCCTGGGTGGAAAACTTTTAGAGATCTTAGCGTTACACATCTTATGTCGTTGTACCAAACGAATATCGATAATTGGCGTACACTTATGGGAACGACACCTAGAGCGCCTCGATCTAGATCTAGCAACGCACATGAATCGCAAGCGTCCTGTTCTTTTGTATTTGAAAATGTGTCGGACGACTCTTAGAGTGAGCCGATGGATGTCTCATGTTCATGTATTTCGATGATTACAATGATTACGATGTTGCTATGTAGTATGAATTTAGGGTCAATGTTACGTATCGAGTTTATTAAAAATATCACTGATTTCCATTTATGTCAAAAGAAATCTGGGTGTCTGTCCATGGTAGGACCTTAACCTGAACTTCTAGCCATGGATGGACAACCAAATTCATAGTGCACCATGGTGGCGGCTAGGAGCTCGACGTCTGTCCATAGTTGGACATTTACCTGGGCGTTCAACCATGGATGGACAACCAAATTCATAGTCTAGACATGGTGGCAGCTAGAATCTGGATGTCTTTCCATGGTAGGACTATACATTTGTCTGTCCTGCCATGGTACGGTACCAAATTCTGGATGTCTGTCCATGGTAGGGCTATGAATTTGTTTGTCTAACCATGGCAGCATATTTATATCTGGACGTCCAAAATATAACATGATTACTACAATGAAGATAGGCTTACCATTAATTACTAATTCATTTGACATAGAAATTACACATAAGAAACTAGTACTTAGACATTAGAACTAACATTAGAAGTTTGAACTAAGTCAACATTACACATTACAAATTAGTACTTAGACATCTATATCTATATCTATATATATTATTAAAACTAAATCTTAGATACATGTGCTTTCCAAAAACCAAGCTAAATTGCTTCCTATTGTTGCCACGTCATGTAATAAGAGACCAACTTCTCCTAATCGATCTTCTCGTATGTTACAATACGTCTTCCCCTTACGTACGTTCCACATTTCGAGAAATCCAAAAGGTCATTATTTAATTTGTTCGCAATTAATTACCAACTTCCAATTCAATTGACGGTTTTATTCAACTCATTCCTCAATATGGGGGTAATAATTCAGCGGTCATCGTCATCGTCGTTTTGCCTCCGTCGTACTCTACCTCACACAGGTATAATCTCCGCCAACGTCTTCTGTTCTTCGGGATTGCCCAAATCGCAACCCGTCGTAGCCGTCAGGTACCATACTTGGACAATTCTTCATCCTATTTGTAGCGCTGCCCGTTGGAATACTCAATTCTTAAAATAAACGCTTGATAAACACACTAAAATCTTATTACAAAATTATTTGCTACTCCATATTTTTTTTTTGCAGCTTAGATGTTGTCCATAAGCATTGATTTCAAGTTATGACCCATATTGTTAGGTATCACGATCATAAATTTTATACGGATGTACAACTAACATGTTTTCTCTTACTGGTTTTTAAATATGACTTTTGTCGTGTTCATAACTGACCAGGTATATTTTGTCGATCTTAAAAGTTGCACTAACCAAAATCGCTCCCAATATTTGACGACTGGACATATCTCACAAATTGGGTTACACTCTTCAACACTTCGACAACCGTATTTACTGGAAGTTAAAATAAGGTTATTTCCCTAGTATGTGCTGCTATTACGTTTTACCTTGCGATTTTGGGAAAATTATTTGTATGCATCAGATATAGTTGATGAAGCATTTGAAGAGAATACAAACATTGTTCGAATTCAGTTGGCTTCACAGTTTTCATCCATTCGTTCGTGTTCATGTCATTTTCTTATTACTTAACAAGTTATGTTGACACGTTTACTAGGTTGCTGTCACGCTACTACTGTCACCACGCATAGGTGTCCCGCTGCTGCTGTCGATATGCGCTACAGTGACACTACTACTGTAACTTAGCGGGCCTGTCGAGCTGCAGCTCATTGAACTTGAAATGTAATCTACAAAGGAATATTCTCAAACGTGTGACCTACGACAGGTATATTTCCCGACAATGGGCTGCTATTACGTTCGACCTTCCGAATTTGAGGAAATTATTTATATGCATCAGATATAGTTGATGAAAGAATGTTTTATTAGTAATTGATTTTCAGGATTTTATATCTCGAATAGTTAGTATTTTAGCTGTAATGGATATTATCATCGTTAATTGTGGAATGTGATATTGTAAATTTGTCTTGCGTGAGCTCGATTTCGCAGTTTCTCTTCTCAAGGTAATGGAATTTCTCTAACTTAGCTAGGTATTGGTGTAACTTGTGTATGTGTTTGTGCGCGTGTGACTATCGTTGATGCGTTCGATGCGTTTGTGTGGGGTGAGTGTGATTGCGCAGGGTAAGAAGTCATGAGGTTCTGTTGCTGCTCAAGCAGCGTTACCTGCTACTGATGCACCATTAAAGAGCTGTTGTGCAACGTTGTATTGCTGGTCACGGGTGGAGTGTTGGTAGGTCGAGCCTTTAGGGCTCGATTTCTCTCGGTTACGTTTTGATTTTATCGTATTTGTTGTGCAATTGTCAATGTAAAGTGGCCTACAAAAGGAGCAGACTTGTTTTCATGATCTGAAACGCTAAATTATTTGGTCTACTAGATAGTTTAAATCTGAAAACATCGCAAGGGAAAAACTCAAAAAAAAGAAAAAAAGAAAAAAAGAAAAAGGGGGATCACCCTTTATTAAATTGAAAACCACACAAAGGCGTTATAGGGTCCGCACATGCTGAGGAGAATGCCGAGTCTGAAACTAATAAACTAATATCTCAAACTTGTACAACAATGCTGATGGATCTCGTGTGAACAACACAGAACACTCCAAGTCTCCAACAAAAAGATATTGTAAGCCCCCCAAATGTATAATATTCACGAAATGCTCGTAACTTTCAAAAGTAAAAGCATATCATTATTTACCAAGAATTGAGAAAAGCACATAAAAATCTCTAAAACAAGTTGGTAAACACTGAGTAAGCAGGTATAAATGGTTAACCCCCCTTTCACTTCTCCTTTTATTTCAACCAAATCACTAAGGTCCTGTTTTTTTTTAGCTTTTTGGAACTGAATTTATAGGAGTTGAGTTGAACTTATAAGAGCTGAACTTATAGAAATTGAAGTCAGTGTAAATTAAAGCTTAGTAGGGATTATAAGAGCTGAACTAATAGAAGCTGAGCTGGACTTACAGAGCTGAACTGGCTTATAATAGCTGAAATTAAGTTGAAAAGAATAGGACTTAATCTATCCAAATTTAAAGTTCATACTCCCTTTTTTTCAACACTTTATGGTTACTATTAACTGGGTTTCAGGCTGCCGCAATTGAAATCAAGGCCCTGACTGTAACGAATTTGGCCATGGAAGAAAATGTTTGAGACCCCACAATTTTTCTCAATTTTCATTTTTCACCTCAATTCTCACATTATCCTTAATAATTGTCCCCCTTACATGAACTTAAAACATGAATGGTTAGAGTAAGAAAAGTAAATGTAAGAGATGCTGAATTGAGAGACACTAATCGAAATTAAACCCGAATACGTTAAAGACCAACGACCCGTAAAATACACAAAAACGTGAATTTGAACACCAAAAATTAAAACGATGGCTGAGGCAACAAATCGAGCCGGCCCGTGAATACCACGGGTCACATCACTACTTAGAAATTAAACATATATCCACACCTGCAGCAACAATAAACACCCAGCCACACCCCGAGCATCGCCTCGCGACGCCATACCCAACTGCCTATACAAATAGGCCAAAGTCGCAGCACCCCAAGTATAACTGCCGACAACACTCAAATCATCAAACAAGCCCAACATCCGGGCAATCACCCTATCCATAAATAAAGTTTGGCCCAACAACATCATCATATACGCTCCAGAGGCGTCATGCACATTACCCGACTCGACAACAGTTTTCAACATCTGAACTGACACACCACTACCCTTATAAACAGGTGGCTGAATGATCTCCTTGTCTACACCAAGAAAGGCCGCCAACTTCGCCTTCAAAGTCTCATCCTCAACCTTAGAACCCTCAGCCTCGTCATCCTCGACAAAATCACCCTTCACACGCACCAAATCGCCATCAACTGGAATATCAAGAAGGAAACAAACATCACGCAACAAGATAGTAATCTCTCCAAAAGGCATATGGAAAGTATTAGTATCCGGCTGCCACCTTTCGACAAAGGCGCTAATCAAGTTCTCGTCAATGTTTGAGCTCATACAGTGTCTCAAATAACCAATTCCGATCTCTCGAACTCGATCGGCAACCCCATCAATCAAGTTCATCGTAGCAAGCTGCTCAGCTAAATCTTGCCTCTCGTATCATTTAATCCATGACCGCAAACTCTCTGATGCGCTCTAACTATTAAAGGCAACGTGCCCACCAAAACTACGCAACACATAACACTGAGAACGACCACCTACAACCGCACCAGTCAGACGCCAAGAAAAATCTCTCTTCGTCTTCGACCGCACAGCAGCGGACGACCCCTCGCTACACCTAAGAAATCGGCCTCTCGAATCCCGAATCGTCTTCTTCGTCATAAGCGAATCAGAATTCTGGTTATGAAAAACAAAATGTCCCCCTCCTCGTCCCTCGCAAACTCCTCTTCCCCTCTATTATCATCGCTAAAGTCTTCTTCAAAAACGGCCTGAATTTCTCTCGACAACTCCTTCTCTGAATTCTCGCTCTCAACTACGACGGGCGAAGGGGGAGCCTTCGCCTTCCTTTTGGAGCGACGAAGTACAGGGGCGGGCTGAGCTTTGACAACCTTTTGTCTCCACTTCGAGGCCGTGACCCTAAGTTCAGCCGTACGACCCTCGAGGGGAACCATTATGCCTTTTCCTCGATCTGTCATCTGCAAAAATAAATTTAATATGATTAGTTCAAAGAAAAAAAACAACAGTAATATTAAATAAGTCAAACAATAACATCCTATATAAGAACATAATTAACGTTTGTAGTTCAAACCATGAATGGACAACGAAATTCATTGTCCTGGCCATGGTAAAACGCAAATCTGGATGTCCTACCATGGATGGAAAATGAAATTCATTGTCCTATCCATGATAAGACGAAAATCTAGATGTCCTACCATGGATGACAATGAAATTCATTATCCTATCCATGGTAAGACGAAAATCAGGAAGTCCTACCATGGATGGACAATGAAATTCATTGTTCTATCCAAGGTAAGACGAGTATATTCTGTTACGAACCAACTCAACCAAAAGTTTAAGCCGATGGTTGGAGGCCCAAGATCGATTATATACTCTAACACGCCCCCTCACGCGAATTCCCTTAAGGCTTGAAGCGTGGACGCAACTACAGGTCCGCCTACCTGGTGCGATAAATGCCACTTTGAAAGTGAGGGTGGTAAGATTCGAACCCATGACCTTTTGAAAGTGATGGGTGGTGAGATTCGAACCCGTGACCTTTTGTCACAAGGCTTTTGATACCATGTTAGGAACCAACTCAACCAAAAGCTTAAGCTGATGGTTGGAGGCCCAAGATCAATTATATACTCTAACATATTCAACAACATTAACCAAAAACGACAAAAAATTCATCACTAATTTTCAACCTTCATACCAAAATTTTACACAAAATTCAACCTTTATGCCAAAATTTTCAACCTTCATGCCAAAATTTTCAACACTTTTACACAAAAAACTCATAGAAACTAATGAAATCTAAGAAATACAACAACAAACAAAAAACCGATCAACAACAACAACAACAACAACAGAAACACACAAAAAATTCTAATTAAATTTTCAACAAAAATAGAACAAAAAATTCTAATCAAATATACAACAAAAATAGAACAAAAAATTCTATTCAAATATACAACAAAAATAGAACAAAACATTCTTATCAAAAAAACACACAAAAAACACAAGACAAATACAATCAAAGTATGGCCCCTAAACAAATCAAAACATAATAAAAGAAAAATAAAAAAACACATGTATGGTCTGAAAAGCAGCGGTGGTTGGTGTTGGGTCTTTGCGTGATGGACATTTGGCGGCGGTGGTGGCCACGGTAACGAACTAACTGGAAAAAAAAAATTAAAAATGAGTACAAATTCGACCTAAATTAACATCACAAAAAAAACAAAAATCGAAATAAAATAAAACAAATTTCAAAATAAATAAAAACAAATTTCGAAATAAATAAGAACAAAAATCGAAATAATTAAGAATAAAATCTAAATAAATAAAAACAAATTCGAAAAATTAAAAACAAATTCGAAAAAGTTCAAAACTAATTCGAAAAACTTAACGAAACGTCACTTACGGTGGTGTTACAGTGCATGACAAACGTAACGAACGCCGGCGGTAGAGTCGACGGTGGCTAGTAAAGGCAACGTGGTGATGGTGAAAGCAAGCTGGTGAAGGCAACGTGGTGATGGTGGCTAGTGATGGCAACGTAGATGTACTTGTTTTGCTTTTGGTTTTTGGTTCTTAAAAACACACATTTGATTTTGGTTTGGCTTTTGGTGATGAGGGTAGTTGTAAAGTTTCATTTATTTTTAAATGGATGAATTTGTTTAGTTTTTGGTTAGACATTTTGATTTGTTTGTTTGTTTTTTTTTTTTTTCGTATGGATGAATTTGTTCAGTTTTTTTTTTGTTTTTTTTATTATTTTTTTTTTTTTAGATTTTGAATGTTGAGTTTTTTGTTTTTAAAAAATGAGAGAATTAAGGAGAGAGGGAGAGAGAATGGGGTAGAGAGAGGGAGTAGGGGTAGCGAGCGTCATTTTTATGAAAAACGTCGATAATTCGTTGTAAAACGTCGACGATATTAAGCAACCCCCTTAAAAAATTGTACGGAGTATTATATAAAGTGGGAGATTAGAGTTACGAAAAAACCCACAGTAATAAGTGTAATCTATATCTGTATAATATATTAATAATATATTAAATTTGAATCTTTGAAACAAACGCTTCTAAAAACAAAGCAAACTACTTCCTCGTGATGCCACGTCGTAATAATGGGGCCTACTGTGGAACCCGGGATCGAATGAGGGACCCAACTCGGCGTCTTGTATAAGGGCGGATTAAGTTAAAAAGACTAATTTAGAAAAACCTTTAAAACTGTTTTGGAGTCGCCACCTAATTATCGCGGAAATTAGGAACCTGCTATCATGTCCTAAACTAAAGACATGTCCTAGATTGAGTAAACCCTCAGTTTAGCATGTTTAACTTGTTAACGAAAACGGTTCAGTAAAAGGTCGAATTCATTGTTTAAGTTGATTTTAATGCAAAATAAGAAGGGTGCAAGACGCATGCAAATAAAATAAACGTTCAATTGTCCATTGGTTTATTTTAAAAGGGTCGGTTGCTTATGCGACTTTGGCGTGTCATCGGATATGGAGTGTACCCGAAGTAAAAAGAACACTTGGAATGCAAGCGCGCTCGGTGCCAAAGCCGGGGGGCGCTAAAGTGTAGTCCCCTTTGTTAGTCCATAGAAAATAAGAAAAAGCTTTGATCCAAGTGGATCGGTACCTACCTTGTCCTGACGCTTCAGATCTGGGCAGAGCTTCGCTTCTTGAACTAAAGAGAAGGATGAATTCAACACGGGATGGTGTGTTGAATGACGAGGCTACAGTCGTATCACCTAATCAAAATAAACCTAGACAAATAACTAACAGAAGCTAGTGGTAAGCAGGGTCGAATCCACAGGGAGATGGTGTAGTCAAAGGAATGCTCAGCTAATCTAGGTCGGTCTCAAGGTAACAAAAGTTGGTGTTTTGAAGGACTAAACTAAGAACGATAAGTAAAACGAGATAAATGATGTAAAAGAGGGAGATTAGGGCATCGGGATCAATGTGACATCGATTCAGGAACTCAACTCAGAAGGAAATACAATCAATTGAAGCTATGCAAGTGATTAGGTATGGGAAAACGCTCTCTCGAGTCAATTTTAACCTTAAGCAAATTTAGCGGGCTCTCGTTACGTACTAAACTTGGCTTATCAAATACACGTGAGTCTAGTTTCAATTCGGCTTTCGATCTTAAACTGAAACAATCTAAATTCAATCCAATAAAAGGCGTCCCTAAATTCAATTGATAATAAAACGCGTAGGAAGAAATCAACTTGCACAAATTCAATCGATATAAGCAATTAAAACATGTCCTGAATCAATCTCACAATCACCCTAAACCCTAATTGAGAATTAGCTAGACATGGAAGGAGTAAAAGCAAAGCAATTGATAAATATAAACATGATGAGATAAAACAAGAACAATTGAATTAAACCTGGAGTAATCCTGAATTGTAATGTAAAGATCGAGTCGTGCAAGTAATTTCAATCTAAACTAAGGAGTTTTTGAGAGAGTTTAAAAGAGAGAAACTAATTCTAACCTAAAGCTGTGAAATAGAATGAAAGATGTCCAATAAAACCCTAACTCGAGTCTATTTATACAAGCACGAGTATCCGGAGAAACAGGGGGTCGAACCGATCGGTTTTGGGTCCAAGCCGATCGGTTTGGTGTGTGAACCGAGCGGTTCAAGTAGAACCGAGCGGTTCTAAGGATTTCCAGCAACTTCAGCAACTTCTGGTCTTGTTTCACGTATCCTGAACCTATAGGTTTGCTCTGAACCTATAGGTTTGACGTTCCAAATCATCATATTGACTCCGAATCGACTCTCGGGCTTCATCTTGACGTCACGATACTCGTAAATGCTCCAATTGACTCAGGTTTTAGCTCAGGACTGCCAAAACCTGCAAAATATAAACGAGGAACGACAGTATCGCAATATAAAGCAAATAGCTCCTAAAATAATAGTGAAACCGAATAAATGCGAGCTAAATGCAACTAAACAGGGGGCATAAAATCAATATAAATGACATACATCAAACTCCCCCAAACCAAAACTTTGCTTGTCCTCAAGCAAAAAGCGTCGAAGAGAATCAAAGTGTAGCTAATTTATCACGCTCGCATCTCGAAGTGGACGACCTATGCACATAAACTTACAAACCATAGTCTATTTCACCGAAAATAGAGCACAAGTCTCAACCATTCACACCAACATCGTATTACTAGCTTCTCACGCTTTCGCAAAAAAAAAGACTTACGATAATTGAATTCAAGCAAGGCCAACCGAACATACCACTTTCCATACCACCTTTCTTTCCACATAATACCTTTTTTTCCTTTTCTTTTCTTTCTCTTTTTTTTTTCTTTCAAATGTGGAGCATCCCTCGTATGTTATACCGTTTAGCTTGACATTCACTCGGTAAAGATCGAGCTCGGGTACACATATTTCCTTAAGGGTTACATCATTGCTCATACTCTCGGTCACAGCCAAATTCATGGCCATTGTGGTTACTCAAATCAATGAGTCCCCTCCGAAAGCATCGAAGCATTGCTCCAACATTATTAGCATCCATCCATTTCATTCCACAAGCCAACTTTCCAAACATTCCACAGACCGTTGCCTCACAAGAATACCAATATCGAAAGTAAAAGAACGAAAAGGGATAAGAATTAAGCAAAAACAAGTGGGCTAGCGTTTGAGACTCGCAATCTATTAATAGGAAACAAACATATAGTGCAAGCTACGACGATGGATTTTCAACTCGGAGATGCCAAAGATCAAAATAAGGACACTAATCAATCTCCAAACTTGACAATTCAAACCAGAATATTTTTTTTAATTTTATGAATATTTTTTAATTTTATGAATTTTTGAAATAATGCACACAAAGAAAAGGAAAAAGCAAATGAAAAGCGCGAAAGTGCTTTCCTCCCCCAAACCAGAATCACACATTGCCCTCAATGTGGAAAACAGCACAACCACAAACAGAGAAGGACAAATAAAAGATGGGGGTAGGAAAATTAAAACGAGGAAACGAGGGAAAAGGAGTAAAGAGAGCTCACATGATCAAGTTGGAGCTCCCCCAAACCGAAGCGAAGCGTGGAGTGTGGCTACTAATCCACAAATTTGCATCCAAATCAGTCCAGCTGTGAAGTACTTCGGAGTAGCACGCGAGAGAAGGTGAGGCCGAACAGCAGAGGGGGGGCCAAAGGCCCGTCGTAAAGGCCTGTTCTCAACAATACTAAGGACGAAGAGTCCAGAAGTACCTGCGTGCTATATCAATAATAAATCCCTCGTCCTCACGCGCTCAAAAGCAAACTAATAATGTCAAAGACAAAAACAAACCAAACCAAAGCAAAGTACAACAAATTACAAAGTCATCGGGTTGCCTCCCGGAAAGCGCTGGTTTATAATGGTCCCGCACGACCGTCTTCAAACTCGTCAAATCATGTCAAATTAGGCCAAGGACGTTGGCCACTCGCAGCAGCTTCACTTGGCGAAATAGCATCGGTTCGCCACAAAACTCGATCTCCCCGCGGAAGAGCAGCATAATCCATCACGCATTGGACTCCGTCGCGAAATGGCTCTCCAAAACAACTTCGTGCGCCACGCACCGCAGACCATGGGTCTCCACTTCCATCACCAGGATCATAGACATCCGCCCTCGTGAGCTTCCGTTCCCCCAAACCAGGATCGCAGCCATCCTGCGTAAGACCTGCACAAGAGAAAGCAGAAGAAACAACCTCCAAAGTGTCTCCAGTAGAGTGAGACGGAGGGGCAAGGTCAATAGCAGCAATAGACTCAGGCTGCATAAGGGAGCGAGGGAGGCTCGACTTAGTGTAGGTAAGCTTTTCCCCCATACCGAGAACGTAAGCGTCTTATTCCCAACATCTATGACTGCACCAGCAGTGTGCAGAAAAGGTCGACCCAAAATAATAGGAATGTGTGGGTCCTCAGGAATGTCTAAGACGACAAAGTCGACGGGGATGTAAAATTGCCCTACCTTGACCGGGACGTCCTCTAGGACACCTAAAGGTCTCTGCACAGTACGGTCGGCCATCTGCAAAGTCATGGAGGTAACTCCTAACTTAGTCATATTAAGTTTCTTGCAAATGAAGTAGGGAATGATACTCACACTAGCCCCTAAGTCACACAAGGCGTTCTGAACCACATACTTCCATATAGAACAGGGGATAGAAAAGGTCCCGGGGTCACTCAGCTAAGGAGGTGAACTACCCTGCAAAAGAGCACTACCCTCCCCCACAAAAGACACAGACTCGGTCTCATTTATGGTGCGCTTTCTCGATAGGACTTCCTTAAGAAACTTAGCATATGCAGGAATTTGCTTAACCAAATCAATAAAAGGGAGATTTACCTGCAAAGTTTTAAGTATCTCAAAAAACTTACTAAACTGGGGGTCCAGGTTAGCCGGACGTACACGACCTGGAAAAGGAAGCTTGATTTGAATCGCCTGCGGCTTGTCCTTAACAGCAACATCACACGGCTTAACCGTGTTGTCGGCCCCACTCTTCTCCTCTTCCTCCGGATGCTTCGGGCCATCATAAACTGTACCACTACGCAGCGTAATAGCACATGCCGTATCGTGAGGAGGGTTAGGAGGATTACCTTGGGGTGGCAAGGTACCCTACTGATGCGACGCTTGCGAAGCGGCAAGCTGCGCCACTTGATTCTCTAGCATTTTGATCGCAGCGTCCTTGGCTTGATCGCTCTTCTGCATCTGCTGCATCATCATTTCCTGCGACGTTTGCATGCTCAACATCATTTGTTGCATTTGCAACATCATAGCCTTAGTCTCGGCCGAAGGATCGGGTACCGGAGTAAGTGGTGGTGAAATGTAGGGTAGTTTTTGGTAGTTAGGTGGGGGTGGTTGGTAGTTTTTGTGGGGAGGGATGTAAGGTTGGTTTTGTGGAGGTGGTGGGGTCGAGTTCAACACGTTTTGGTTACGATATGATAAGAGTGAACGGTCGTAACCCGGTTGGTTTTGGTAGGGCAGGTTCGGAGAGTAGGATTGATAAGCATGAACCTGCACGTGGGGTGCAGCATACCCCGTAGAACAACCCGAATTGTGCCCCATAACAGCATTCACGTGGGCACTATAAGAACCACCTCCCTGCAGCATATCAATTTTAGCAGTCAGCGCAGCAAGCTGATTGACTATGGACTGCACTCATGCTCTCCTTATCACGGTCATTATGTGCGGACCGTGAATTTCCCCTTGGCTTCCCAAATTGAGATGAATGCATTACCATCTCCTCGATCAAACCCCAAGCCTTATCATCGTCGACGTTGTTAGCAAAACGTCCCTCCGCAGCTGAGTCAAGTATAGCACGGCTCTCAGCATATAAGCCGTTGTAAAAGGTCATGATTACAAGCCAATCATTTAACCCGTGGTGAGGACAATCCCTTATCAACTTCTTGTACCGCAAGCTTCAGCTAAAGATTCATCAAATGTTTGCTTGAAGCCTTGAATTTGACTCCTCATTTGGTTAGTACGCTCGGGAGGGTAAAACTTTGAATAGAACGCGAGAGCCAAACCCCTCCAATCCGTAATACCAGCAGCCTCCTTGTCGAGGTCCGTGATCCATTCACGAGCTCGATCCTTCAATGAAAAAGGGAACAGCATTTCCCTTATCTGGTTCTGGGTGATCCCGGCCTGCTTAATCGTAGAGCAGTAGTCGGTAAACATTTTCATACGCCGACCAGGATCCTCGGTGGGATAACCACCAAATTGGTTCCGCTCCACCAAATTTAAGAAGGCGGGGCGGATCTCGAAGTTGCCCTGCAGAGTAGCGGGCATCGTGAATCCATTAGGAATGGATTCCGGCTTAGGTACCGAGTGACTATATAGTTTTGGCATAGTCACAGGCGGTGGAGATAATGGAGTAACCGGTGGTGTGTCCTCTTCGTAGGACGATTGCGTTGCACTAGACTCCGCGTGCGACGCTTCCTCAATATCGAGATCAACTATGTGAATAGCTTCCTTACGTAGCCTATGTAGTGCTCGTTCAGGTTCGGGCTCAAAAGGAACTAGAGTCCGAGGCGACCTGCGCATAAACAAAGCTACACGAAACAATGAGAAACGGTCTCAAGGAACTAGGTTCCTTGAGACAAGAGAGAAAAAAACCTAAACTAAGCAAACACAAAAACTAGCTACCGTCTCCCCGGCAACGGCGCCAAAATTGACGAGGCTAAAGTCGTATCACCTAATCAAAATAAACCAAGACAAACAACTAACAGAAGCTAGTGGTAAGCAGGGTCGAATCCACAGGGAGATGGTGTAGTCAAAGGAATGCTCAGCTAATCTAGGTCGGTCTCAAGGTAACAAAAGTTGGTGTTTTGAAGGACTAAACTAAGAACGATAAGTAAAATGAGATAAATGATATATAAGAGGGAGATTAGGGCATCGGGATCAATGTGACATCGATTCAGGAACTCAACTCAGAGGGAAATACAATCAATTGAAGCTATGCAAGTGATTAGGTATGGGAAAACTCTCTCTCGAGTCAATTTTAACCTTAAGCAAATTTAGCGGGCTCTCGCTACGTACTAAACTTGGCTTATCAAATACACGTGAGTCTAGTTTCAATTCGGCTTTCGATCTTAAACTGAAACAATCTAAATTCAATTCAATAAAGGCGTCCCTAAATTCAATTGATAATAAAACGCGTAGGAAGAAATCAACTTGCACAAATTCAATCGATATAAGCAATTAAAACATGTCCTGAATCAATCTCACAATCACCCTAAACCCTAATTGAGAATTAGCTAGACATGGAAGGAGTAAAAGCAAAGCAATTGATAAATATAAACATGATGAGATAAAATATGAACAATTGAATTAAACCTGGAGTAATCCTGAATTGTAATGTAAAGATCGAGTCTTGCAAGTAATTTCAATCTAAACTAAGGAGTTTTTGAGAGAGTTTAAAAGAGAGAAACTAATTCTAACCTAAAGCAGTAAAATAAATTGAAATAAAGATGTCCAATAAAACCCTAACTCGAGTCTATTTATACAAGCACGAGTATCCGGAGAAACAGGGGGTCGAACCGATCGGTTTTGGGTCCAAACCGATCGGTTTGGTGTGTGAGCCGAGCGGTTCAAGTAGAACCGAGCGGTTCTAAGGATTTCCAGCAACTTCTGGTCTTGTTTCACGTATCCTGAACCTATAGGTTTGCTCTGAACCTATAGGTTTGACGTCCCAAATCATCATATTGACTCCGAATCGACTCTCGGGCTTCATCTTGACGTCACGATACTCGTAAATGCTCCAATTGACTCAGGTTTTAGCTCAGGACCGCCAAAACCTGCAAAATATAAACGAGGAACGACAGTATCGCAATATAAAGCAAATAGCTCCTAAAATAATAGTGAAACCGAATAAATGCGAGCTAAATGCAACTAAACCGGGGGCATAATATCAATATAAATGATTTACATCATTGAACTCAAGGATTTGAGTGCTTGAGGCTTTGAGAGAGTTTTGAATTGTGTATGCTGTGAATTCTGGTTGTAAATTGTGTCCTTCGTGGTCAGGTATGGGGGTGTATATATACTAAAAACCTCGGAAAAATTAGGAAATCTCGGGATAAAACCACGCCAAGGAACCGCATAGCACTATGCGGTTTGTAAGGTAAACCGCATAGGCTTCTGTGGCTTGACCCCTAAACCGCATAAGCTTATGCGGTTTGAGGGTGTGGTTCTAGGCCTAGTTTCCTAGTTTCGGTTTGATTATATCTTGGAAAGATACAGTATAATCTCGAACTTGCACGTCAAGAAAACACCTGGGATATTTCTGAGATATTTTATGATGTTCAGGGCTTTGGAGTGCGGGCCAAAGGCGGGTTTGGGCTCGGTTCTGGGCCCGAGACCCGTAAATGTGAAAAAGGTGTATTTTGTAGCATTTTGTGAAATAAGGTAACCCGTGAGGCTATATTTTGTATAAGAGGAGGCTAAAAGGGGGAATTAGCCACCGGGCCTAAATTTAGGAATTTAGGAATGCTGAATTAGACCTTGTTAATACAAAGGGGCTATTGTAGTGCAAATGCGAAGCTCATGCCAAATGAAGCAGGACGCGGACCAAGCTAGACCCTAAATGGACAAAATGAACATTTATTTAAGTGCGATGTGAAGCGACCTAAATCATTTTAACATTTCCAAACGACTCAAAATGAATTCGACATAGTTAGAACCGTTTAAGTCAACGTTAAAGCATGCGTAATAAAAGTCCGTGTTACATCACAGGGTTTTGTTTGGGAGGGTACGGATATGGGTATCCACAGAGCCCCCAGTTTGACTGAGCTCGGACTAGAGAGTTAGTCAAACTCCACGACCATATCCGGACCATTACAGTCTCGATATAGTCAGCGGAACGAAGCATGTGTCCATGGGTGAGACGAGGACTTCGTACCGGGCTAAACGGGGAGGGGTGTACATGTTTAAGGACATGACGGTCCGTGCATGTTATGAGGGCCTGCCGGCCTGCTGGATGCCTTCGTTGTGCTTGTCGTGCTGTCGTATGATGCCGTTGTATATGCTTAGCGTCGTCGTACGCTTAGTGCTGCTGCTTGTAGTGTAACGTTCTCGTGTAGCGTGCAGTCTCGTGGAAGAGTGCGTGTGCAAGGGTGTAAGGTATGATTGGGTAAGAGTGCATGTGTACTTGGAAACGTCGAATCTCGTGTAGGAGCGTATGTGTAAGGGTTGCAGAGCTTGTGTTTGGATGCGTTTTGGTAAGGTACTTGTGCTTGAACTCGCCGAGGAGCGTCTATGCATAGCAAGATGCTTGTAATTGGGTATATTGCAGAGTGTCTATGCATGATCTCGCCGAGGAGTGCCTATGTGGTTGTAATTGCATATGATTGTCTTCCGTTGAGGAGAAAATGATGTAAATGCCCGTGAAGAGTATTCGTGCTTCTGCTTCTGTACCGTACATTAAATGCTTAATATACGCGTATGGCGGACTGTAGGTGACGCATTAACCCAAGCATGGGACGTACTTGGAGTTGCATTTGGGCCAAGATGAATTAGGAATTCAAAAGTAGGTCCAAAACAAGAAAAACCAGAGAAAAGCCAAAGGCAGAAACCGCATAAGTCTATGCGGTTTGTTGGACGAACCTGAAGGTACCGGGAAAATGAAATGGGTGTGAGAATCGCTAGTCCCTATCGACGCTACTGCCGCGCCCTCGCCCAGTGTAGAGGCGTAGGAGGCGAAATCGCCTCGCAGGAAAAAGTGCGAAGTTTTGAGAAAAATGGGGGAGATCATTGCATGAATTTGTGACCAAAAAGAAAAGTAGAAAATCCTTTTTGAAAGTGTATTTTCGGAGTCGCCACCAAATATTAAAGGAATTTGGAACCTATTCAACGCGTCTTGAAATACAAGACACGAGTGTCTCAGATTTCAAGGTGCGTCGATACCTATCTATCTGAGGTTTGAAACCAGAGAAGGGGTTCGGAGTGAGGTTACTTTTCGAAAGTTTTGACAAAGTGTATTTTGAAAACAGCAATCAAAAAGCCTACGTAAAAAGTAGTCTCTACTAATTTGAAAACATTTGCTTAATTTCGATATTTGGGCTAAAAGTCACGCTACGTACAAGTGCGAATAAGTATGACTCGATTAAAATGCATAAATAATGTAAATTGTCAAAATAATGACATATTGCTATAGGAAATGTACGTTAAATAATAATTTATTGACTAAATTATTACTATAGACGTTATTTTCCAACCTCGTTTTAGAATTTGTGCAGAAAAACCCTCAGTTTTGACATGCTAAAAGACTCTATGAAACGGTACAATTTAGTGTTGGATCCGTGATTCTAGTCGTTATTTAATGCATGAATGAGGACTTGCATAATTATAAAAGTGACGTCGGTTTGCTTTAGTGATAATGAGTCGTTTATTTATGCGATATTGGCGGGGTTTAGACGGATTATGAATCAATTGCTACAACCGTATTTAATACGGCTTCGCTAGTGCCAATATCGGGTTTGGGGTTAATGTAACCCCATTATCCGAGTCTCAAACGTCCACCGTAGGGTAAAATGTTTACCTTTCAAAATGTAAAGACGGTATTTTTGAGTGGATTTCGTGAATAGTGTATATGTGTTAAAACCGATCTGTTTGAAATGAAGGTAAGGGGTTGGTATTTATAGGAAATGGCTCGTTTATGTGCAGGGGACAAAACTTAATCGCCCGGTGAGCTGCGATTAAGTTTCAATGCAAATTGGCCAAATGAAATAAAAGAACCATGGTTGGGGGAGGAAAACATAATCGCCTGTAAACAGGCGATTTAGTTTTTAATCGCCTGTTTACAGGCGATTCTATTTTTGTTTTGGTGGGCTACTTAAGCCGCCTTTGTGTTTTTAGGGGTGATGATGGTGTTTTGTTGAGGTGTATTACGTGTGGATTAAGACTTGATTTGGGTCAATTAGTTTTGGCCCAAATTTGGTTTTCGTGTTTCGGTTTTTGTCGTGTTTTTCAGTTTTGGCTCGAAATAAAATAATATTAAAGTATATTATTTTACGGTATTATAGAACCTAATTTTGTGAAAATGTGACACGGGACGCACTTTGGCCCGTTTTGTGTGTTGGGTTTTGGGTCGTTTTTGTAAGTTTGGGCCGTTTTGTAGCTAGTTAGGCTATTTTTGTGGCTTGGCTTAATAAGACGTTCCTGTATCGTGCTCGTGTTGTGCTTATAATGACTAAGAGTGACATTCATTTTTATGATTATGCAAGTCCAAATTAATACGCTAAAAAAAATGACTAAATACGTTTTAGACACTTTTGTACCGTTTCAACTCTTTTAAAAGCATGTATGAAAGTCCTTTTCATCATCGGGTTTGTTTTTGGGGGGTACGGATACGGGTATCTAAAGAGCCCCCAGTTTGACTGAGCTTGGACAAAGCGTTACTCAAACTTAGAGATAGTATCCGGACCATTACAGTCTCGATACTACCTGGCGGCGCTAAGCATGTGTCTTATGGGAGAGACGAGGACTTAGCGTCGGGAAATGCGGGGAGGGACGACATGTTTTTAAGGACATGACGGTCCTACATGTTTAAGGGCATGTCAGCCTGCATGTGGCCTGAGTACTCTCAGCTGGCGCCTTGCTTGTGTTTCCGTTTGTGCTCCTTGCTTTGCTTGCGCTTCTGGCTTGTGCTCCTTTGCTTTGCTTGCGCTTCTGGCTTGCGCTCCTTTGCTTTGCTTGCGCTTCTGGCTTGCGCTCCTTTGCTTTGCTTGCGCTTCTGGCTTGCGCTCCTTTGCTTTGCTTGCGCTTCTGGCTTGCGCTCCTTTGCTTTGCTTTCCTTGCTGGACGTCTCGTAGAAGAGGTTACGCGTTTTGGGGTTTGGTTTATAAGAGTGGTTTAGATTTTTGTGAACGTCTCGTAAGGAGGCTACGTGTTTTGGGGTTTTAACGTCTCGTGAGGAGGCTACGTGTTTTTCGTGGTTCTCATAAAAAGGGCTAGGTTTTTATGAACGTCTCTTAAGGAGGCTACGCGTTTTTGTATTTTAACGTCTCGTGAGGAGGCTACGTGTTTTTCTCATAAAAAGTTAGGTTTTTATGAACGTCTCGTGAGGAGGCTACGCGTTTTTGTATTTCCCATAAAAAGGGTTAGGTTTTTATGAACGTCTCGTGAGGAGGTTACGTGTTTTTCTCATAAAAAGTTAGGTTTTTATGAACGTCTCGTGAGGAGGTTACGTGTTTTTGTATTTTAACGTCTCGTGAGGAGGCTACGTGTTTTTCTCATAAAAAGTTAGGTTTTTATGAACGTCTCGTGAGGAGGCTACGTGTTTTTTGTGGTTCTCATAAAAAGGGCTAGGTTTTTATGAACGTCTCGTGAGGAGGTTACGTGTTTTTCTCATAAAAAGTTAGGTTTTTATGGACGTCTCGTGAGGAGGCTACGTGCTTTTTGTGGTTCTCATAAAAAGGGCTAGGTTTTTATGAACGTCTCGTGAGGAGGCTACGTGTTTTTTGTGGTTCTCATAAAAAGGGCTAGGTTTTTATGAACGTCTCGTGAGGAGGCTACGTGTTTTTTGTGGTTCTCATAAAAAGGGCTAGGTTTTTATGAACGTCTCGTGAGGAGGCTACGTGTTTTTTGTGGTTCTCATAAAAAGGGTTAGGTTTTTATGAACGTCTCGTGAGGAGGCTACGTGTTTTTTGTGGTTCTCATAAAAAGGGCTAGGTTTTTATGAACGTCTCGTGAGGAGGCTACGTGTTTTTGTTGGTTGGGTTGAAATCGTGTTTAAAATGGGTTGAAAGGTGTATTGGGCCGAGGAAATGGCCCAAAACCAAACTGAAACCCATGAAACAAAAATAAAATCGCCAGTAAACTGGCGATTTTGTTTTTGTTTTGTGAATCTGTATAAAAGTCGGGGAAGAGGAAGGAGGAGGGTTTTATTTCGTTTAAAAATAAAAACTAAATCGAACACACCCAAAATTCAATCCGGCGATTTTCTAGACCAAATTTCGATTTTCCGACTCCTACAATTCGTCATGGACCAAGGTACGTACTCAACTCACTTGGTTTTTCGCGTTTTGAAGCTTGTTTGAGTCGGTTTTAACTTGAAAAACCGCTATCTAGGGTTTGGGTCGATTTTTGTTGGTTTGATTCGAGTTTAGCTCTTGTCTTGGCTTGAAAACGTTCGCCATGGCTAGTATAGTGCTTGCCTTGCTTGTCTTGCTGTCGTTGTGTGAAAACCCGGCTCGTGGTCTCGATTTTCGTGCGTTTTGTAGTGTAGGGGCATTTTGGTCATTTTTGTAAACGTCTAAAAATGGCTCAAAACTTCAGTGTAGCTTACCCATTAGTAGTATATCGTGTTGGTGAGTTCGGTTTGTTGAAATGGTCGCGAAAAGCGGTTCGTTTGGGTAAAAACCGTGTAGAAGGGGGTAAAATCGGGGCTTGTGCTCTGTTTTTGTAGCGTAAGGCGATCCCGAGTGGCTTGGTTATTTTGAAAATGTTGTGGTGTGCTAGTGTGAAGGTTTGGGTGGCTTGTATGCGGAGAACGGCTCGAAAAAACGTCATTTTCGTGCGTTTTGGTATAGGGGCCGATTTTGGTCGAAATTTTTCGGTTCCGAAACTTGCCCGAATTCTCTGTATTGTGTTTTCATGGCTAGTATGGTACACTTTTGGTCTTGTTTTGTAGGAAATGTGTTGTTTGGAGGTGTTTTGGAGCGTTTTTTGTAGTTTAGGCTAGGTTTCCAAAAGTCGCTTTTCCTCGCTTTTCGTGCCCCGTTAATGGAATGTATGGTAATGTATGTCGTCTGTGTTGGCTAGGGGGTTGTTTTGTGAGAAGTGGGGGCTTTTTGGGTTGAGTTATGGTCAAGGAAAGGCCGTTTTTGTAGTTTGGAGGTGTTTTGTAAAAGCTATTCAGTCGAGGTGTTCGGGACATCGTTTTCGCATGAAATTTTTTGCATAAGCTTATTGTGATTTATGGGTTGGGTCTGTGTCAGCAAATATGGGTTTCTGGCTTCCTGTAGCGTTTTTCCCTCTTCTGCTATTTTTGGGTTAAAAAGGCCTGCTTTCTGCTGTTTTGGCCAATTCTCTGCTGCTTTTGCGCGTGCTTGCTCTTAACTCGACTGAGTAGGACGTATATATCGTATACGTCTCATGGATTTTGGTTTCCTGTGCTTCTGCTCCGTTTTGGCCTTATCTGTAGATAATGTAGGCCTTGCTGCTTGCTTCCCGTTGTTTTTGTTTGCTTCTGCTTTCTTGAGTGACCTGCTGTTGCCGTCGTCTGAGCGTGCCCTTGAATCTTGTGCAGGTGATCCTAGGCCTTCAGTACCTACTTCCAGTGATATGGATCGGGTTTTGGCCGGCGTTGACTTTACCGTTCTGAGGGACGAGCATACTCCTACTTCGGGTATGCCTGCGCCCTTGGAGGTTTCCGATGGTCCGTCTCAGTCGGACTTGCTGAGAGCTTTTCCTCAGACGCCTGGAGCTTCTACGACGCCAGGGAGTGAGATTCGGCTGGCTTGTGGAGTCTCTGCGCTTTTACGCTAGTGGTGTCGGTCTTTGTCGATTAGCCTGCGGGCCTTCTGCGAGTGGCCTTGGACATGGTGCTGTTCCCGGTGGTCCTGAGCCGTTAGTTAGTGTTGCGGGTCGTGACGTTGCTGACGAGTCGCCTGCTTTTTCAGCTAATGTGGTACGTGAGGAGACCGTCGTTGAGCGGACGCGGTCTTCTGGTGATGCTAGCGGTAGTGGAGTTCTTCTTTGGGTAAATCGAGGTCTCTGTTGGTGGCGAGAGTCGGAGCTCGGTGTCGTCTCAGAGTCTTTGCAGGGGCGTGGACGTGGCGCTGCTGTGGAGACGTCTGAGGTTCCTGGGCGAGGCCGTGGTGGAGGTCGGAGCGTAGCTGCAGGGTCTTCGCAGGGGCGTGGCCGTGGCGATGCTGGAGGGACGCCTGCGGCTCCAGGAGGGGGGCGAGGCAGAGGTCGTGGTGCTGCGGCAGGGGCTTCGCAGGGACGCATTACCGCTACAGCCAGGGCGCTGCGGCTCTGGAGGGGCCAGGTTAGAGGCCGTGGTCGCGGCCGGAGGAACTCGAGGCCAAGAAGCGCAAGGTGGATGTGGCCACGTGAGGGCGCAGCGGCCGAGACGCCGAGCTCGTGTCGCCGCAGGGTGGTAACCGGACGAGGCTGAGGTCGCCGGTGTTTTTGAGGAGGTTGGGGCAGGGGAGACCTCGGAGGTCACGCGAGGCGTGGTCGTGCTCGGGTCCGGGAGCCGTAACGAGGATCCCCCTGAGCCAGAGGGGTCTTTGAGTGACGAGGATGAGGATCTTGGCGAGACTGCGGCAGAGGTCACTGGCGAGGTTGAGATTGCTGAGGCCGCTGCGGCCGCTATCGCCAGCCGCCGACGCCGCCATTCTTCTGGCCGCCATGGGGCCGCCAGTGGCCGGGGTCGTTCAGTGGTCGCTCAGGAGCAGGTTCAGGATGAGGTTGAGGCTGGGGGCCATGCGGAGGCTGAGGCAGAGGCAGAGGCTGAGGCAGAGGCCGAGGGTCATGCCCAGGATGCAAGTGCGGCAGCTCTTGAGGCCGCAACGGAGGTTTTCATGGGGATGGTCGATGAGCTGGGCGCGAGGCCTGACTACCCTCATGGTCCGCGTTTGTGGTCGCAGGTGGCCCTGGACTGGGACGGCGTGACTCTGGTTTGGAGTCCCTTGGAGCACTTGTCGATCCGGGTGAAGGTCGGCTTTCCGTTAGGCTCGATGAGGACCTTCTCTGGGTTTCGGACGGTGTTTGACGTCTTTGAGGGTAGGCTCACCCAGGAGGAGCGGGACATAGTGCTTGGGACAGCTTTTGGTCCCCTGGTGCAGAAGTGGAGGGAGGTGCGGGGCAAGCGGGTGAACTCGCGCCTCACTGTACTTCGGGCGTTGTTGGATAGGTTTTGGGATACGACCAACACTTTCCACATGCCTGGTTACGAGGTTGGCGTGACTCCTTCCTCGTGAGCAGTTGTCACGGGGTTGCCTCATGGTGAGCGCGTACTTGACTGGGGGCGTGAGCGACCTCCTATCGATAGCCCACGAGTCGTGCGCCTGATTGGCGACGGGGTCAAGTGCGGGACGGACGAGGAGCACACGTTCCAGCCTCGTACTATATGGTTTGCGGACTTCTTCGAGGGGAAGAGGAAGAAGAAGGGGTCTACTCGAGTGAGCGCTGAGCAGAGGGTCCGGCTGTGGCTGTGGTGGTTCTTGACGGCCACCCACTTTGGCGATAAGGGGGAGCGAGCTTCGACGGCTGTGTTGATGGCGTTGTCTGACTTGACACGTCTAGGTGACTTTGACTGGGTCACTCCTGCTTTTGGGCTGTTGATCCGTTACCTGAGGGATGCAGTGCGCCCTGACCGGATCGACGAGAAGTCGGATGTGTCGCCAGGGCCCCGGTCTTGATGGAGGTAAGGCTTGATTTCGCAAAGATCTTGTTGTCTCGTCTCGCTTTTCTTTTGTAACGTGTGTTCGTTTGCTTGCCAGGGCTTGGTGCTACGCCACTTCCCTTCTGCCTTAGGGACACGTTCGGTGGCTGCGTGCAGACTTTCCATGCGTCTGTGACGTGATCGAGAGGTATTGGCTCGAACTATGACGCGGCTCGTGTGCGCTTCAACGGGATGACGATGGATAAGGTAAGGGTGATTGTGTTTTGTACTTTGGTCTTTTGTAGCTTGTTTTCGGGTTTGTGTTTGTTTTTGTGGTTTATAATTTGGTTTTGCTTTGTAGTTTGTTCGCGACCCCTGGAGGAAGTTTACCGGCGTCCCTGAGTCGACGACCGCTTTGGTCCCCTTGACGGACGGCGGTCAGACATCGAGACTCAAGACGGCCAGATCGGGCACTGGGTGAGCGTCTGTCTGCGCAGACGGGTCGCGGCGGCTTCATCGTACCTGCTCCTCCGCCCTCGGTTTTGTTTGTGGAGACGCCCGACGCTAATGAGCGTCGTGACGTGTATCACGAGGGTGAGTCCGACTCCTTGCTGCGGCGGGATGAGGATTACGTGACTTGGGCACAAAGATGCCGCCGACGCTGTGTGATCGAGGTATGCTTGTTTATCCCTTTGCTTGTATGTGTTTTGGTTTTAGGAAGCAAAAATTTACCCTATTTTTGTTTCAGAGCGACGTGATCCTCGATCTTGAGTTCCACCTCCTCCGCTCGTTGAGGACTGGCGGTTGTTCACGCAGGGTCGCTCTCATTCGATCGTCCGCAGCCTTGTTCCGTCTGCGTGGTCATCGATGCGGGCCTTGAGAGTTGGGATCCGCGCGTGAAAAAGGTATTAACCTTCCTCTTTGTACAGCATGAGTATTATGTAGTATATAGCCCCCAGTTTGAATTTGATTTTATTGTAAAATCGATTCAAACTCTGTTAAGCAGTTTTTGATTATAGCCCCCGCTTTGAGTAAGATTTTATTGTAAAATCATTAGTCAAACTCTGTTAAGCAGTTTGTGATTGTAGCCCCGTAAAGCTAAATTGATTTCTCGTATTCGCGGTGGCGGTGAGGTCCACAGGAGGTGTGGCGGGCGCAAACCGGTGGCGGTGATCGTGAATGAGAAGGTGGTGGACGCTGCAGGCGCAGAGAGACTACGAGGCGCGACTTGAGTTAGCCGTGGTCGTATCGAGGAGGGGCGAGATCGCGTCGAAATGAGGTCGCATGCCGAGGAGTTGGCGAGGGTCCGGGCAGAGTCGAGGGTCAGACGCAGGAGCCGGATAGGCGCGTCTTTGAGATTAATTCCCTGCGTGCTGTCTTGCAGCGTCGTGACCAGTCGTAGTAGGCTTGGACTTGTATATTTCAGACTTGTATTATGAGTATTAGTATTTGTTGGTAACGGTTTATGTATCAGGATTTGTTATGGTTGGTTTTTTTTTTTTTTTTTTTTTTTTGGACTTGTAGGTGTTTATGGGTATAATTTGGTTATTGTGTCTTGTTGCGAAAATGCATTACTGTGTCGTAGCAGGGTCTGAAATCCTTGCGTATTTGCTTGCCGAGCGTACCTGCAAAACATTGTTAGTCGTAAAAGCATATATATACGTCTCGATTGAGACTGACTCGCTAATGACTAAATTAAATGTGAAATGAAGAGTTTTTTGAAAAATGCTGGTTTAGAAAATATTCTAGACTCGTGGAAAAGACGTTTTTGACATAGCAAAAAATTTGAGCTAAAAACGACGTTTTGAGACGAAAATTGTGAATGCGAAAATCATATTTTGTGTTGTGTTTCATTTTTGTGTGGTTATCGTATTTTGTGGAAATGAAAAATACGAAAGACGGGAGTCAATCACGCAAATCGAGACGACGCGACGGGACCATAAAAACAGGTCCAAGGTCGGTAGAAATGATAAATGGGGTAATAAGTTAAATATTTTAGGGTATAGGTGTGTAAGAAATGTAAGAAATCGAATAATTTTGTCAGGAGGAAAAAGAAAATCGCCTGTAAACAGGCGATTTTATTTTTAATCGCCTGTTTACAGGCGATTAAATTTTTGTTTTGTGGTTTTCTTTGATTTATTTTAATCGCTTGTTCACTAGCGTTTAATAATTTTTTTTTTTTTTGTGTTGTATTTCGTTTTGCAAATCTCGGCTATAAAAGGAGGGGTAAGTTAGTTCATTTCACTCATCCTCTCGTCTTCTATTCTCGATTTTCCAAGAATATTCAGAATATTTACGGAACATTCGTCGAGTTATGGAGAATTTTGAAGGAAACTAGCGCCGTTGGTGTGCGTCCTTATCGGGGCTGGAGGAGGAAGACTTGAAAGATTGCGGTTTCGGGGTCCTCCTGGGTCTAGGGCGGCTTCGAATGGAGCCCGAGTTCCTGGATGCGTGTCTCGACTATTGGGACTTGAGTTTCCACGTCTTCCGTTTTCCTAGTGGGGAGGTCTGTCCGTTGGTCGAGGAATTTGGAGCCATTGGTGGTTGGTTGCGAACTAACATTCCTGTGTGCGTTAGATCGGGGCCTGGGTATAAGAGGCACGTGCAGAACTACCTTCAGATGACTCGTGTGGAGACAGAGGAGTTATTTGTTGGGAGTCGTATCAGCCTCTATCGCTTGTGCAAGCGGTTTATGAACCGCGAAAATGAGACGATCTCCTTTGGTGCCAGAAAAAGGGCGTTGGCATTCTGCTTAGTCCACCGTTACATGTTTCCTAATTCTTTGTATGAGGGAGCGCTTGGTGATCCTCGCCTAATCACTGTCGTCCAACAGATGGAGTATGGCTGTAACCCTTCCGCCGTGATCCTAGCTGAGACGATCCTGGGTCTGGATGATCGTGCCTGCAATAGGGCGAGCCCGTATCGAGGGTGTCCCTTAATCCTTCAGGTCTGGTTGATGGAGCGGCTGAGCGTGCTAGGTGATATTGCTGGGTCACATCCTGCTGGGGACGTGACTAGTCGTTATATTAGGTGGCTGGATCCACATCATCGCCCTGACGATTACTTCCCTGGACTTGTGAGGTCATCGACCATCCGTTGGTTGGTACCGTGGTGGGGAATAGTTGATGTGACGGCAAGTGAGGCTGGCGATGGTTCGTCTGGAGTCCTCCTTTGCGGATTTGACATGGGTGTTTACATCCATCCCGTGCGAGTGAGGAGACAGATAGGGTGGGCACAGTTCATTCCTGGTCATGACACCAAGGTGCAGGGCATGCTTATGTTGACTAGTGGCATAGCCGATGCCTGGGCGAGCGGATGGATTACGCGCCCCAGGTGGCCTGTGGCGGGCACTCCTAGGGCGACTCGGGTATCACGAGCCCACGCTAGGTGGATCAAGGCGCAGAGCCCCCACGAGAGGTCACGCCGAGCCCTAGAGCTCAACGGGCTTTCTCGGATGTCCGCCATGACCCTACCGACCTTGGACGACGGTGGTGATGGCGAGGGTTCGAGTCGGAGCTACTCTCTACCGATGAAAGTGTGTTCGGCCGTCGGCATATTCCAGGTCGTGATCAAGGTTGTTATGGCAATGTTGGGGATCGCCATTGGGGTTGAGGTTGGTGCTCCTTTATCCGGTGGAGAGGTCTCAGTCCGCTTTGAGAATAACCTGGTTTTAGTTTATGTGTGCTTTGTTAGTATTATGTTCATATTATGTTGTATTATGTAATATATTACATATCCTAAACCCGATGTACATGCCGGGACTCGTATTGTAATATATAGTGTTTGTTAGTGTATTTCTAAGGTCGTAGTTATGCTCCTATGTTTGAAAAATCCAAAATGTAACCGTTCTTTTTAAGATTAATAAAAATCAGGTTTTTTATTTACGACTTCGCCTCATTTTGCTTGTTATTTTGTGTGAAATTCCTTGGCTCTAATCTCTTTTCAAAGGTTTAGAATGCAAGCATGGTTTTTGTTTTTTTTTTTTTAGGAATTTTTTTTGTGTTGACTATTCCCTCGACTTTTTTAAGCTTTGGGTTTGTCGTTTTGTGTTGAATGTCGTTCTTTTCACCCTTAGGTTAAAAGACGAATTTTTGTGTTGACTATGTCCTTGGCCTTTTTAAGCTTTAGACGCGTCATTTTTGTGTTGAATATCGCCTTATGTTAACCTATTGGGTTATGAGACGGTTTTTGTGTTGACTATATCCTCAGCCTTTTTAAGCTTTGGACGCGTCATTTTTGTGTTGAATATCGATTGTGCTTTTTACAAAGCTGCCTACGTATCCACGAAAAGTGGAATCAAACCGGCGTAGTTCGAGAATGTATGTTTAAGGGCATACCGGCCCATGAGTTGTGTTTGCTTTTTTGTGGTGAATGTGCACGTTTAGGGGCATGCCGGCCCATGAGCATGTTTAAGGACCTGCCGGTCCATGAATTGTGTTTGGTGGATGCATGTTTAGGGGCATGCCGGCCCATGAGCATGTTTAAGGACCTGCCGGTCCATGAATTGTTTTTATGAAATTGTATTTTACAGATACATTGCAAGGGGTTTTTAGGGATAGTATTTCTTGAGTTGATCGAGATTTGTGGCGAGGTTGAACTCTTGGCCGTCGAGGTCGGTTAGTTTGACTGCTCCGCCCGTGTAGATCTCCTTGACGAGGTAGGGCCCTGCCCAGTTAGGTTTGAATTTTCCTCGTGGGTCGACTGGAAGTGGTGCCCGGACTGACTTTAGTACGAGATCACCTACTTTTATGTGTCGTGGCTTAACTCGCTTGTTGAATGCTCGTTGTAGTCGGGCTTGGTACATTCGTACGGTGCTCAGGGAATGCAGTCGGCGTTCATCCAGGAGCATGAGTTGTTCGTACCGTTCACGGGCCCATTCTGCTTCTGGGATGCTACTTTCCATTAGTATGCGTAGAGATTGTATTTCTATTTCCACTGGTTGGACGGCTTCCATGCCGTAGGTGAGGAAATAGGGGGTCATGCCCGTAGGGGTTCGGATGGTAGTACGGTATCCCCAGAGTGCATATGGTATCTTGTTGGGCCAATCTTTGTAGCTGTCGATCATTTTCTCGAGTATGGTGACGACTGTCTTGTTTGCTGCTTCAACGGCTCCATTGGTTTGGGGTCGATAGGGTGAGGATTTGTGATGCTGGATGTTGTATTTTGTGAGTATGGCTTCCGTCTCGCTGAAAGTGCGAGCCTTGATCGCTGATGAACTCATGGGGTATGCCATATCGGCATATGATGTTTGTCTGGATGAACTTGGCGACTTCTTCGAGCCGAGGGTTCAAAAGATGCCGCTTACCCATTTAGTGAAGTAGTCGATGGCCACCAAAGACGGGCGGTGACCTCCTCGCCCGATGGGGTGGATTTTTCCTAGCACGCCGATGCCCGAGGTTGAAAGGGGCGAGGGTGAGGTTAGGCAGTATAGTGGTGAAGGTGGTACATGTTGGACATTGCTGAAAATTTGGCAGTTGTGGCAGTGCTTGACGTATTGGATCTGATGCTTCCATGGTCGTCCAATACCATCCTAGCCGCAGAATCTGTTTGCAGAGTGCTCGAGCGTTCATGTGGGGTCCGCATTCGCCATCGTGGACTTGCGTGATGATTTCCTGCCCCTTCTTGTAGTCGACACATATGAGCAGTGTCCCTTGTGGTGACTTCTTGAGTAATTGACCCATCTCTAGCACAAATTGGGAAGCTAGAGTCCGATAGCCCTCTGTCGCGTTTATCGATTGTCGGGTGGGTAAGTGTTGTCTGTTTTGTAGTTGATTATGGCTTGGTACCACGGCTCTGTCTGCTCGGCTTCGTCCAGGTCAATGGTATGGATGTATGCTGGTTCGTCACGTCTTTCGACGATGATGGGTAGTAACTTCATGCTTGGTGGCATGTTGAGGAGGGATGAGAGTTTTGGCAAGGCGTCGGCAAGAACCGGTTTTCTTCCTCGGGAGGTGGTAAAATTCAATGCAATCGAAGTTGGTTAGGAGTTTTTGTACTTTTGTTTGGTATTTGGTGAGGTTTCGCTCATGATCTTCCATGCCCGGCCACTTGATTTATGATGAGGAATGAATCTCCATGCACCGTAGGTTCTTTATTTTGAGGGCGATGGTCGCTGCAGCCGTAAATGCAGCCGTCAGATTCGCGGCGTTGTTAGTGACACTGAAGTCGAGCTTGATTGAGAGTGGAGTATGATCGCCGTTTGGGGATATTAGGAGTATTCCGACTCCATAGCCGCGGTAGTTTGACGCTCCGTCGAAGTATAATTGCCAGTACTCCCTTTCTATGGCGAAGATCCCATCGTCCGGAAATGACATTGTATCGATCATGGGTTGTTCGATGATTGCATTTTCTGCGAGGAAGTCCGTAACCGCCTTCCTTTGATTACTTTCGCAGGGAGGTACTTGAGTTCGCATTTCGGCGAAGCGTGGTCCACTGCCATACGTCCGCTTAGGACCGGGTTTTTCAAATAGGTATTTGAGGGTCCATTAGGGAGTAGACTCTTGTTGTGCTAGTGAGTAGGTAGTGTCCGAGCTTTTTGCCCGCATCAAATGAGAGGCGCCTTTTCTCGATCGTTCATACCGAAGCTCGTAATCGTGAAACTTCTGGCGATGTAGTAGATGGCCCGTTCTTCGTTGTTGACTTCGGGCGAGCATGGCACCCATGGCGTTTGGCGTAGTCGTCAAGTATAGCGACAGTGGCAAGTCCTTTTGTGGGGGTACCAGAATGGGTGGGTTTGTAAGTAAGCTCTTGACTCTGTCGAACGCTTGTTGGCAGTCATCGTCCCACTTCGTATGCTCTTCCCTCTTCAATTTTTTGAAGATTGGCTCGCAAATCATGGTAAGCTTGCTGATGAACCGGGAGATATATTGGACTTGTCCCAAGAAACTCCTTATTTCGTCGATGTTGCTCGGCGTCTTCATGCTCATTATTGCTTTGATTTTGGTCGGGTCTACTTCGATCCCTCGCTGGCTTACTATGTGGCCTAGCAGCTTGCCTGATGTGACTCCAAAGGTGCATTTCTGTGGGTTTAATCGCATTTTGTACTGTCTGATTCTGGTGAAGAACTTGCGGAGGTTGGTGACGTGGTCGTCCCTTCCTTTTGACTTTACAATCATGTCGTCGACGTATACCTCAACCTCCTTATGCATCATGTCGTGGAGCAAGGTGGTAGCAGTGCGTTGGTAGGTAGCGCCGGCATTTATGAGCCCAAATGGCATGACCGTGTAGCAGTACGTTCCCCAGGGGGTTACGAAGGTGGTTTTTGGCATGTCGTCTGCTGCCATTTTGATTTGGTTGTATCCCGCGTATCCATCCATGAATGACAGTAAGGCGTGGTCTGCTGTGTTGTCGATTAGGATGTCCATGTGGGGTAGTGGGAAATCATCTTTTGGGCAGGCTTTGTTCAGGTCCCGGAAGTCGGCACATACTCGTATTTTGCCGTTTTTCTTCATAACCGGTACCATATTGGAGACCCAGTCTGAGTATTCGATGACTTGGATGAACCCAGCTTGTAGCTGCTTTTCGATCTCTTCTTTGACCATGAGAGACCATTCTGGCTTGATGCGTCGGAGCTTCTGCTTGACCGGTCTGCTACCTTGCTTGATTGGGATGCGATGTTCAGCTATCTCACGGTCGATGCCGGGCATGTCTCTGTATGACCATGCGAAGACGTCCCTGAATTCTGTGAGAAGCTTAGTATATGTGGCCCTTTCTTCCGTGCTTAGGGAAGCCCCCAGTTGTAGTTCTTGAGGCTCTTCGGGTGTTCCTATGTTGATGGTCGTTGTGTCTTCAATAATGGGGTCCTGTTCGGGTTTTGAGACAATACTTGCAATGTATCTATATAATGCAATTTTATTTAGTTTAAATTTATCGCAATTATTAGAAAAGGTAGAGTTTAAATGAGGCAAAGAGTAACCAAAAACTTTCATGTTATTAATGTTATCAAAAGCGGTTACATTTGAAGATAGCTCAGACGAGGGAGCTTTGGACAACCTTAATGACTCTAGTTCTTTAGCTAAATTGACTATGTCAGGGAAGTAGCCCGGGGGCTTAGTTGGGGTAAGAGACTTGAGATGACGACGAGGGAGTTTAAATTTTAAGACAGTCTTTTGGTTTGGGGTGTTGTCTTCGTCTTCGTCGGAGTCGGAATCTTCGAAGGCGTAGCCCTGACCCGTAGTTATCTTGAAAGTGCGGCCTTGTTCGTCGGTCCATTCGAGGGTTTTTGACCATCCGTCGTGTGTTTTTTCTTCGTAAGGGACGATCAGGTTGGTAGGGTTGAAATTGTTGTTGCGCACGATGTCAGAAATGAGCTCAATCCCGGCAATGGTGTACGTGGTGGTGTCCTTAGGAATCTTGTTAGTGCCCTCTTTGACGAAGTAGTGGCTGGGGAGGATGTGGTATGGTTGTATGTGGAAGTCATGATATTTCTTGCGATCATTGTATGTTTCCCAACCTTGAGAGACTTCGTACGACCATGGTACGTAGGATAGACCCATGGTGGGCCATTTGTTATCGTCGTCCTTGGCGTAGAGTGTAGCGATTTCTTCTCTACGAGTCAGGGTACAGATGTTGAAGTCGAAGTCGAAACCACACATGTCGTCGGATGGATCGGCGTTTATCTCCGCAGTACTATCATTAGTCTTTTCCTGCTTGAGGGTAGCCCGAAAGTTCGAGGCGTCGATGGTGACGATCTCGTCATCCAGAGGTATCCTGACCTTTTGATGTAGGGTTGAGGTGACGGCCTTGGTAGCGTGGATCCAAGGTCTACCTAGTAGCATGTTGTAGGTAGGGGGTATGTCGATGATTTGAAATTCAGTTTCTCTCATGACTGGTCCTGTCATAATGGGGAAGGAGATGGTTCCCTTTATGCTGCGACGTGTTCCATCGTAGGCCCTGACACCGTCCGTACATGGGATAAAGTCATTTTCCTTAATTCCCAGTTTCCTGGCTGTCTCAAGGGGCAAGACATTGACTGCGGATCCGTTGTCGATGAGGACGACTGGTAATGTCATGCCGTGGCATTCCACGTTGATATAGAGAGGTAGGTTATGCGTGCCACCGAACGGAGGGAGATCTTTATCCGAGAAGGTGACGGCGTTGGCCTGCCATTCGCGTGTGATGTTACTGATAAGCTTCTCTGGAGACATTTCCGATGTCATTGGGGTGACCTGTAATGCTTGGTAGAGGGCTTCACGATGTCCCATTGAGTCCCTTAAGAGCTGCCAGATTGAAATGTCTGCTTTTGTCTTGTTGAGCTGCTTATGGAGCGTGTCTCCGATTTCAGGCGTGGGTAAGGGTGTTGGGGTAGCACTTGGTGATGCTACCTTGTTAACTGGCAAGACAGGTACAGGATTAGTGTCAGGTAATGACACTTTGCTGGCTGGCGGCGTAGGAGCAATGTTTGTAGGTGAGGTTGCGGAGGTAGGCGAAGTAGGCGGTGTATCCTCGTCTATGATTATTCCCTTGTTCTTCTCTTGGGCAGTCAACCTTGGCGGGTGGCTTTGAGGTTCAAGTAACTTTAGAGAAGCTTGGTACGGACGTCCAGAACGCGTTAGGTAGGCTACTTCGTCATCACTGTCCGATAGTCTGAATGGGTACTTGTGACGTAACTCTCCGTACTTGCCTGGCGGGCGGCGGGGTTGAGCCTCTTCGTCGTAGGGCTCATCTTGGAGATATATGCGGATGTCATCATTGTCGGTTTCATCCTCAGAAGTATTCCAGATACCGTTGATTTCGTGGTCATTTGAGATGATTAGTTTAGAGCAGTCGATGATGGGGTGTGTGCTTGCAAAAATAGCATGGGTATGCAGAGGGTTAAGCTGGTTTGAAGGTTTAGGACTCGGGCTGGGCTTTACGATGGTATTGTCGTCGATCAAGTCCTGAACTATGTTCTTCAGGCGGAAGCATTGCTCGGTGTCATGCCCCTTTCCTCTGTGGAACTCGCAGTATGCGTTTTGATCCCACGATTTTGGCTTCTTGTCCGGGGGAGGCTCGCTAGTAGGTCCTATGAGTTGAAGTACATTGCGGCTCACAAGCTTCTGTAGTGCCTTTGAGTAAGTCGTGTATATTGGGTCAAAGTTTCGTCGTGCCTTCATCGAACTGGGACCAGGAGGTGAGTATGATGCTTTTGGCGGGGGCGTGGCAGGCCTTGGTGGTGTCGTAAAAACCGGTGGTGCCTCTAACGCGTCCAGTGCGTTGATGGCATGGATGGGCTCGACTTTGGCAGCGGCTCGAGATGAGCTTCCTTGATACCCGCGACCCGTGTTCTTATTCCTATTTTCTTTACGGAGGTCGTCCTCGATGAGCTCGCCGACGACGCTGAGGGTTGAGAAGTTGTCAAAATTCCCGTACCGTAGGTGTTGTTGGTATGCGGGGGTGAGGTTGTTGATGAACTTAGTGATTAAGTCAGTGTCCCTTGGACGGTTAGGTATTTGGGCACACAGTTTCTTCCATCGCGTCAGGTACTCGGTAAACCCCTCATTGTCTCTCTGAGTCAGGACCTCCAAGGTACGTAGCGAGACTTGGATATCATTGTTGTCCCGGTACTGTAGATCGAACGCAACCGTTATGTCCTCGAAACTACCCGTCTTGTGTGGCTCTAAAGCGTAGAACCATGCCCTGGGTTGTGCGTTTAATGAGTGAGGGAATAAGGTAGCCCATGCAGGGGGTTCGACACCCATGATGGCCATTTTAGCTTTGAAAGCCTTGACGTGAACGAGCGGGCTTTCGTGACCTTTGAAGATGGGAAGATCGCTGAGTGCTAGCTTGTGCAGTAGCATGGACTGGCGTTCTTTGGGATGTGCTCGTTTTCTTGGTGTATGGAGTAACCCCTTGAGTTCGTGAGACGCTCTTCCATGGTTCGAATCCTTTTTGCATTCCGTTCGGATTCCTCGGCCAGGCGTACGGCGTTTTTCTCTGCTTCAAACTTTTGCATGATAGCCATTTGCTCGATCGTCGTAGTGAGGCTAGCTATCTTATCATTGAGCTGTCGGACTTGTTCGGCAGTTATCTCCGGGGGGGGTGGTGGTGGTCCTCCGAGACCCTCATCGTGTTGAAAGGCCATGACAGGTTTTGGTTTTGATACATTGTAGGAGCGCTTCTTTGGAGGCGGAGGTGGGTTCAAGTGACGGTTCTTAGTTCGTCGTGTATCCAGGGTTTTTCAATGAGCGGACCTGACAAAGTTTTTAAAATTTTAGTGATTCTAAAAGAGAAGGAAAAGACTCAAATGAAAAATCGCATTCACGACCAAAGGAAGACGCAAAAGTGTAAAAAGTGGGTGACTTGACTTGACTCGTGTTTTTAGCTTTTAAAAGGACACGGAAGCTTTTTGAGGTAGAGGCGTGTTGACACGTCCCTATTCTCGAGGTAGGAAAATTTGTATGATCATAACTGATTGACCGGTTTGGCGGTATGTTGCCAGGGTTTAACATTGGATTATGATAAAAAGGATCGAGGCAAAGTAGCGATAGGCTAACCGACCTGAGAATGTTAAAATTGGGTAAAAGGCGATCAATTGTTCGCCTTTTACGTGTGACTCAGGGATTTAAATCAAAAATGACGATAAGTCATTCGATTCAAAGAGTAAATCAACGGGTTCGCATCTAAACGAGCCCGCGTTTTTTGTTTTTGAGAGAAAAAGATTAAATCGGGATGACTAAAGAGTCACTCGACTTAGAGCTAATTCTAACGTTCTAAAAGTTAATTTCATTTAAAATCTCCGAAATGAATTGACATACTCGGGTTTTTGCTTTGTGAAAGACCTTTAGCAATAAATGTATTATGACGATACGTCAGTCGCATAATTCATCTACGTTTTGAAAAAGACCTGGGACATAGTGGTTATCCTAGGTCGGTTTTAAATGTAGTGGCATTTTATTTATTAAACTCAAATGACTACAGGTCGAAGAGCCTAACGGCGTGTTTTAAAAAGTATGACCTTTTTTGAAAAAAGTTTGAAAAAGCAATTTCAAAGATGGACGTATTTTAAAAGTATAATGCCTAGGAAAAGTTTTCACATGCAGAAAGTTTTTGAAAGACTACTATAGTGAGGGTACTATAGCTTCACACTTGTACATATAAACACAGGTTTTTGGTTTATAGGGTAAGGTTCCCTCCGGTCATTCCCGCGACGTTTAGGTAGGGGCACCCGCAAGACTACACACGTCTTAGGTGTGAATTCAAGACGGGCCCTAGAGCGTTCGAGTTTGACTGGTTACGATCGTTTGTACGGATGCCGTACTTGTAATCGTGGAGGGGTGAGAGAACAGTGTGTCCGGAGTTACCTCGCTTATGAAGCGAGAGTTACTGGGGGCCGTTCCTCAAAGGGTGTGGTTTGAATCAGGAGGAGTCGACTCAACGTATTTTTGCCCAAATATCGAAAGCGTAAATGTTTTCAAAGTTTCAAGCTTCACTTCTTTATGATTTTAAAATAAAAGAAAAACTAGTTTTTCAAAAATAATAAAAATCATGCTCGTCCCCAGCGGAGTCGCCAGCTGAAGGTACCGGGAAAATGAAATGGGTGTGAGAATCGCTAGTCCCTATCGACGCCCTGCGCGCGCCCGCCCTCGCCCCGTGTGGGGGCGCCGGGGCGGAATGCGCCTCGCAGGAAAAAGTGCGACGTTTTGAGAAAAATGGGGGAGATCATTGCATGAATTTGTGACCAAAAAGAAAAGTAGAAAATCCTTTTTGAAAGTGTATTTTCGGAGTCGCCACCAAATATTAAAGGAATTTGGAACCTATTCAACGCGTCTTGAAATACAAGACACGAGTGTCTCAGATTTCAAGGTGCGTCGATACCTATCTATCTGAGGTTTGAAACCAGAGAAGGGGTTCGGAGTGAGGTTACTTTTCGAAAGTTTTGACAAAGTGTATTTTGAAAACAGCAATCAAAAAGCCTACGTAAAAAGTAGTCTCTACTAATTTGAAAACATTTGCTTAATTTCGATATTTGGGCTAAAAGTCACGCTACGTACAAGTGCGAATAAGTATGACTCGATTAAAATGCATAAATAATGTAAATTGTCAAAATAACGACATATTGCTATAGGAAATGTACGTTAAATAATAATTTATTGACTAAATTATTACTATAGACGTTATTTTCCAACCTCGTTTTAGAATTTGTGCAGAAAAACCCTCAGTTTTGACATGCTAAAAGACTCTATGAAACGGTACAATTTAGTGTTGGATCCGTGATTCTAGTCGTTATTTAATGCATGAATGAGGACTTGCATAATTATAAAAGTGACGTCGGTTTGCTTTAGTGATAATGAGTCGTTTATTTATGCGATATTGGCGGGGTTTAGACGGATTATGAATCCGAATTGCTACAACCGTATTACGAATACGGCTTCGCTAGTGCCAATATCGGGTTTGGGGTTAATGTAACCCCATTATCCGAGTCTCAAACGTCCAGCCCGTAGGTAAAATGTTTACCTTTCGAAAATGTAAAGACGGTATTTTTGAGTGGATTTCGTGAATAGTGTATATGTGTTAAAAACCGATCTGTTTGAAATGAAGGTAAGGGGTTGGTATTTATAGGGAAATGGCTCGTTTATGTGCAGGGACAAAACTTAATCGCCAGTGAGCCTGCGATTAAGTTTCAATGCAGCCGCCAAATGAAATAAAAGAACCATGGTTGGGGGAGGAAAACATAATCGCCTGTAAACAGGCGATTTAGTTTTTAATCGCCTGTTTACAGGCGATTCTATTTTTGTTTTGGTGGGCTACTTAAGCCGCCTTTGTGTTTTTAGGGGTGATGATGGTGTTTTGTTGAGGTGTATTACGTGTGGATTAAGACTTGATTTGGGTCAATTAGTTTTGGCCCAAATTTGGTTTTCGTGTTTTGGTTTTTGTCGTGTTTTTCGGTTTTGGCTCGAAATAAAATAATATTAAAGTATATTATTTTACGGTATTATAGAACCTAATTTTGTGAAAATGTGACACGGGACGCACTTTGGCCCGTTTTGTGTGTTGGGTTTTGGGTCGTTTTTGTAAGTTTGGGCCGTTTTGTAGCTAGTTAGGCTGTTTTTGTGGCTTGGCTTAATAAGACGTTCCTGTATCGTGCTCGTGTTGTGCTTATAATGACTAAGAGTGACATTCATTTTTATGATTATGCAAGTCCAAATTAATACGCTAAAAAAAATGACTAAATACGTTTTAGACACTTTTGTACCGTTTCGACTCTTTTAAAAGCATGTATGAAAGTCCTTTTCATCATCGGGTTTGTTTTTGGGGGGTACGGATACGGGTATCTACAGAACCGCATAAGGCTATGTGGTTTGCCTTAGTGGCTGGGAATGCTGTATAAAGCACGAGTGCACCGTATGTGAGGCTCATTATACTCATTTCGGTTTTCTTACTCTAAAAACACCAAATTTCGAATTCTCGACCAAATTTGCTCTTTTTCCTTGCATTGCCTTGCTATGGAACCAGGTAATGCTCCATTTTAACTTGCTTTTACGTTATTTGTTGTTGTAATTAGCTAGTTTTAGGTAGAAATGTTGAAAAGACGGGTTTTGAATGAAAACCCGAGTTTTGCTTGAAATTTGCCGTTTGAATGCTTGAAGTTGACGTCATTGTGTTGCATTATGCCATGCTAGCATGTGCGTGTGAATTGATTGTGATTTGGACCGTGTATTTGCCCAAAACGTATGAATTAGGGTTCGGGCCCGAAAACGAGCCCGGATTTTCCGACCCGGAATTTCAATTAAACTTCGCTGTAGGATGCCTATAATGTGTATAGCATGCCTATAGCTTCAGTTTTGCGAAAATGTCGAGTCAAGGCTTTCAATTCGTCGTCTTAAGTCGTAGTTATACGGAGTAATTAGGGCGAATTGGGGGTTTTTGATCGGGGTGACCAAAATGCAATTGCTTGTACTTGGTTGTTGTTGGGGACTATTATGGCGTATAGAAACGATAAAGTTGGGATTTTGATATGTAGAGAACGGTTTTCTGCTTAATTATGAATTAGGACTAAAAATGCTCTGTGAAGCGTATAATGTCATGCGTGGAAAGGGATGTACATGTATTATGTGTGTATTATGTGTATGTTTGTCATGTTTATGTGTTTGTATGTGTTATACTGTTATAGTTGTATGTATCGGTCGTGTTGGTTGCAGGAGAAGGTTCTAGTCGTGTTACGAGATCAAAATCTCGTAAGAGTACAGGCTCGAGGACTGAGGGAGCCCCCAGTTCGAGTCGTATGAGGCGTTCGTACAGCGAGAGGGAGGCCGACCCTCGTGACTTACCCACGAGGCGTGGTATGTCACGGGGCAGAGGTCGTGGGAGACATGACCCTAGGCCTGACCCTGAGGAGGAGGATGAGCTTGCTCTAGAGCTAGTGGACGAGCTAGAGGCTGAGATGGATGTTGAGGAGCAGGAGCCTGAGGAGGCTGAGGCTGTGCCTAGGGCGAGTAGCTCTAGGCCGCGAAAGTCGCGTGTGGCTAGGTCGTTCGCCAAGGGCTGGGACGGCAGTAACCTTTTGTTGGCCCCGGAGAGACACATCTCGTATCGGGCGACGATGGGCTGGCCGAAGGGTCCGATGAGGACTTTCTCGGGCATTTCGTCCGTGATGTGTGCTTTTGAGGAGAAGCTTTCGCCGGGAGCGCAGGCTCGGGTGCTTAGTTGTGCTTTTGGTCCCCTGGTGGAGCACTGGAGGGCTATTGCGAGGAGGCAGTTGACGGCGAACCTGATGTTTATCAGGGCCTTCCTTGATCGGTACTGGGACACTACTACGACATTTCACATGCCCGGCTTTGTGGCCGGTATTGCCTTGTCTGGGTACGCGGTCATGACGGGACTGCCGTTTGATGACCGCGATATGAGCTTTGGGTTTGCGCGGTCCATTGTGGACGATGTGGTGACTGCCGCGACTGGCGCTGGTCTTGAGGTTGAGTATAAGGGTAGGCCACCTTATGTCATTAAGACGAGCTATATCCTGGAGTATTTTGAGGGGAAGACTGAGCGAGGCCCCTCTGATTGGAGTGACGAGCAGAACGCTCGTATGTGGTTGTGGAAGGTTTGTTAGCGCCGTGTACTTCGGCGATAAAGGTGAGCGGGCGACGACGTCGGTCCTTATGCATCTCATAGACTGGGGTGCGATTGGGACACTTGACTGGGTGTCGCCGTCCTTGGGCTTGTGCATTCGCTTTTGCATGGACGCGGTGAGACCGCGGGTCATGCAACGAGGATCGAGACTGTCCTTAGTCTCGCCCGGATTTGTGATGGAGGTATGTATATTGATTTTGTTCTTGTTTCGGACGTATTGTTATTTGTTTTTGTTGTCTTTGTAACGTGTTATTGCATGTGCAGTCATGGATCTTCAGTCACTTCCCCTTTCTGCTGCCTGCGCATGCCGGGACGATCGCGAGAGAGTATCCGTGGTGCGTGCAGAATGCGATGTAACCGTGCGGCCTTTGACTGGTCGTACGATGAGGTTCGGGTGCGCCTGAACGTCATGGAGTTTGATCAGGTTTGTGTTTGAACCATTTTAAATAGAGTGTACTTAAAATGATTGTATTTATGAATGTTTGTTCTTTTTGCAGTTCGTGCCGTTCCCGTGAGGCCAGTATACGGGTATTCCTGAGGGCATCGGGGCGCGGTTTGCGTTGCGTGATACCCAGCGTCTGTACGTAGCGACGCCGTACGGACCGGTTTGGTATCTTGGAGAGCGTCTGGTCTACCAGGCAGGGTGGCCAGCTCCTGTAGTGCCTAGGGACCTACCGAGGGTCCTTTTTGAGCGAGGGGTTTCAGCGCAGGATCGCGCGAGGTTGTACGGAGAGGGAGAGTCAGGGAGTCTTCTTTGTCCTGGGGAAGACTACGGCCAGTTCGCTCAGTCTCGGCTTGCTTGTGGGCCGATTGAGGTATGTTTGTTTCGTTTTAAGGGTGCGTAAGGCAATTTTTTGCGAAAAATTTCCCTACGTGTGCGTTTTGCATTTGTTTTGTAGAAATTTGATCCTGAGATGGCGGAGCAGCCTGGTGACTTTCCTACTAACGCGGGATGACTCGGGCGTCCGTCGTACTTTTACGTTGCCGACGTATTTGCCGGTGACCACTGACGCGGGCATGGACAGCTGGAGTGGCAAAGTGAAAAGGGTATGTATCTCTGTCTTTGTATATGTGTGAGCCCCCAGTTTGATCGAGGTATGGAGTATAGCGATGATCAAACTAGTGAGATGCGTGTTTTTGTGGTTACCCCCTCGAGTTTGTCTTAATTTGAATGAAATTAAGGCAAAGTGGGGTTGAGTGTGGTTGTTTTTGAAATTTCCCCCCTAAATTTGACTTAATTTGAGTAAAAATTAAGGCAAAATGGAGAAAAGTGCATTGTGTTTTGAAATTTCCCCCTAAGTTTGGCTTAATTTGAGTGAAATTAAGGCAAAATGGAGAAAAGTGCGTTGTGTTTTGAAATTTCCCCCTAAGTTTGGCTTAATTTGAGTGAAATTAAGGCAAAATGGAGAAGAATGTAAAGTGTGTATGCGCCGTTATGTGTTGCAGGTGGCCAAGGAGGTGCACAAGAAGCTGTGGAGGACAGCTAACCGGTGGAGGATGGCGTGGGCTGAGCAGGCGGCTCAGTTGTGTCAGAGTCGTGCTGAGACGGCTCAGATTCGACGTGAATTTGACGAGTATCGTCGTCGTCATCCGTAGTGAATTTGTGTAATAAGGATTGTATGAACCCTTATTTACATGTCTGTGTAGCTTGAACTTGATCGTTATTCGTAAACCTGTCGTGTTAGTAAGCTTGTTTGAAAAACGAAATGATTCCCGAGTGGGATGCTTTGATATTGAAGTAGTTTGTGAAAAATGGTTTTGCAAAAGTTCATTTTAGATGCGAAATGAGCTCGAACGAATGTTGAAAATGTTATGCTTTGACTCGTGGTAGTAATCGTATTCGCTAAAACGAAATGCGATGTTGCTGCATGGGGAACAACAAAAGAATGTCGTAGTATAATGTGGAATGTCGTGCTTAGGAAAGACAAAATTAGGAAAACTGTGAGAAAAATCAGCCCCTGAAACCGCATAGCTCTATGCGGTTTGGGGTGCAAACCGCATCGGCTTATGCGGTTTGGGGTACAAACCGCATAAGGCTATGCGGTTTGGTGGCTTGGCTGGTAACGCTGTATTTCCATATTTCGGATATGTTTTTCCTATATAAGGAGATGAGGTACGTGCCATAATCTTCATTCAAAATCACTTCTCTCTTTTCTTTTATTACAAGTTTTTGCTCTCATAAATATATTAGGTATAATTACAAAAGTGTTTTTTTTGTACTTAAGAAAAATGGTTGAGCATTTTGATGCTCTTTTGAAGAGGTGGACTTCTTCATTAAGTCCGACGATGAAAAAGGCAGTGTATGATGATGGCGCGGGCGTTTTTATTGGCTTTCGCCAAATGAGGGTTGAGCTAAACTTCCTGGATGCATGCTTGGACTACTGGGACCCTTGCTTGCACGTGTTTCGATTTCCAGGAGGAGAGGTATGCCCTTTGATGGAGGAGTTCGCAGCCATTGGAGGATGGTCGAAGCGGACTACTCCGGTAGTGGTGCGGAGTGAGCTTTGTTACAACGGGATGCTGCGAAACTTCCTTGGGATGACAAATCCTCATGCTGCGGGTTTGTTTGAAGGAGGTAAGGTGAACATGCTTCTGTTGTGTCAACGATATATGAACCGGGTCGACACTAGCATTTCGGACCGTTCGAGGCGGAGGGCCCTTGCTTTTTGCTTGATTCACCGCTATGCTTTCGCGGGGTCAATGCCGGATGGGGTGTTCGGGAACGCGAGGTATGCTCGTGTTGTCGAAGAGATGGAACGGGGATATGATCCTTCTGCTTTGATCCTAGCGGAGACCATACTGGGCTTCGACGACTGTGGACAAGGGAATTTGATCCACGCGATGTTTTATTTCAAAAACATTTTTAATTTGAAAAGAGTCGCCACTAAATTTTTAGGTGGAATTTAGAAACCAATTTTAGAGAAAATGAGTTCGTGTGAGTTTACGTGTTAGGAAGTTTAAAAGAATTTCATTAATTTAACGCCTAACCCCGCCCGTTATAAAAACGGTCTCTACTAAGTAAAACCATGGCTATTACGAGTACACATGCAGATATGCAAACAAATGTTTTAATCCGAAACAAAATATATCCATCCTAGGTCATTTAATGCACATATAATTTCGTCAAAGTTATTTAACATGGGTTCATTTACTATTCTAGCAAACAAAGAAAAGAAACAGAAATACTTACCGACAGCATAAGATAGATTAACAAACGTTAGCGGCAGACGAATAAAAATAATCAAATACGACTAACCTACAAACGAATATGAATGACTAAACATGAATAATTAAACACTAAACATAAACACAAAGAAATAGCAAACACACACAAATTGTAACAGACACAAACAAACGTACGAATTAACAATCAGACACAACTAAATAAACACAAACGTAAACAAATGGCGTGGGTACAACTACTAATCAACCAATAGTCACACAAGCTAGTGCTTAAATGATCCAATACACACAAACATAAGAGACAACAGAAGTACACACTAATACGGGCACATATACGAAAGCCTAAGTAGTCAAACCTATACAAATATAAGCAAGTAGCATAAGCACTTAAACACATCATACGAAAACCTAAGCCATACAAACCTACACGTGATTTAATTACGCGACTTGGGATTTAACGAACAACACGAAAGCAAAAGCGAGCAGAACCATGTATATGATTAACGACACATAATTATCACACAAACGCTAAGCAACGCGATGAAGTTATGAAAACTAACCTAAACGTACAACATGAACTATAAATCTAGAGAAACATGATAAATCGATTTGAGACAATTAACACAATTGAACATGGATAAAGTTTGATTATGGAATAAGTTAACGAGCTAGTCAAAATCAAACTAACGAGGAATTTTCGATCATACTTCACAAGGAAATCAGGCACGCACACTAAGCAAGCAAGGGACACAACATATTCATACATACACATCAGAATCATATGAAGAACGTGAACCAGAAACGAACAATAAACAATACAACTACGACGACAAACGACAAAGCGACAGAGAGCGATAAAAAACGACAGAGAGCGATAAAAATGATAAAAAAAAAAAGGATAATTCAATGAAATAAAAGGAGTATTTTTGCACCCTCAACTTACATGTATCGTTGACCAATTCTTCGAGTCGTAATCGATTGTAAGATTTTATCCCAAGGGGCCGTCGTCGACGAAAACCAATTGTAATCCGTAAGTTTGTACCAATCTGACAGCAATTTTCAAAAGCTTGTAACTTCTTCGTTTCTCAACGAAATTTCGAACCGAAAGATGTTTTGGAATCGTGGTAAAGTGAACTTTAAGATTTTGTAAAGAAATCAGAGAGACTATGGTGTTTTCAACACGAGAAACGGGGATGAAGAGGTGATAGCTGAATGAGAACAGAAAGTGGTGCTCTGTTTTCGTGCAGCTATCTCGACTCCTTTGAGGGTTTTCTGGGAGCTTTTTTGTGACTCAAAGCTGTGTGTGTATGCTATATATTTCGTCCCCCCTTTGAATGCTTGTGGATGGTCTGTATATATAGGGTTGAAGGCAGGGTTTTAGAGGGGAGAAGAGCAGCTCCTGTCCTATCTTCGAGGGCTGCTGTTTCGTGGGTCTTTGTAGGGTTTTTGGGTGGTGTTTTCTTGTGGGTTAAGCAAAGATAAATGGGTCATGAAGGTCAGGTATGGGTTTTTGTTTGCGGGCACAAGTTTGTCAGTGAAACGAATCGAGTTTTGGCCCGAATTTGGGCTGCTCAAAACAGAGCACGGGATGGGGGTTTGGGGTTGCTTTTGGTCGAGTTATTTGGGCTGATTATTCGAAGGAAAGGAAGGGTAATAAGGGTAGGATAGTTGGGATACGGGTATATGTCATGGGTAGGCAAATAGGAGTCGGGTTCGGGTCAAATAAGGGCTGATTTTGGGCTTATGAGCTGTTGTGGATCAGCTCCGTCTTTGGCTACGTTTTGGCTGGTTATGGTGGGTTTAGGACGTGGTTTTGGGCTGGGTTTAAGCTCGGATATGTGGGGAAGAAAGTGGGTACAAGTGGCCTCGAAATTCGTGTAGAAGTGGGCTCAAAATCGCTCTTTAAATCGAGCTCAAAACGAGCTTTAAACTTGCTGCTAAGAAAACGAATTCATCGAATACGATTTAAAAAAGGTTTATAAGCACGAGAAACGACTTTTCAAGTCAAATATCAAATTTATAAAAACGGTTTTTCAAATCGAGTTACTTAAAATGATTTTTCGAATCGAAATATTTTATTTTCAATAAAACAAACTTTTTGACAGAATACACTTACCCTGTCAACACACTAATTTAAATATCATTTAAATTAATAAAATATTTTGTCGACGGCGCCCGGCTTACATCATAAAACGAACTCAAATAAATGACACGAAGTACACATTGTCCTATCATCATTGGGTGTTTGTCGGGTTTTCTATAAATTTCCATATCGACAGATACGGGTATCAACAGAGCCCCCACTTTGACTAAGGCTTGGACAGGCGAAAGTCAAAGTAGACTCTCGAGTCGATCGTAGATCACAACTTGAGAGCCTCACGGGTCGTTTATGGTCCCTTAGACCTGTGTATATAAGCTCACCAGCCATAAGAAGAAATCATACCTGAAACATGATTCTGGATGCCTTCATTTTCATCGAAATATGGGTTGAGCCTTATCCTTAGGCGCCTACGTATCCGTTGTGACAGAATCAAACCCGTATCGTAGTTCGAGCTCGCCGCTTTGTAGCTCACGCTTCGGCCCAAAACAAATGATATTTGTTTACTCGATTGAGTAAAGCCTATATCTGCATTCTTTTTGGAAGTGTCACTTCTTTTAGCTTCTGCTAATACTTCTTCATTTCGAGGATGTCATCCTGTCGTCGGGGTCTAAGGTTGATGACATTAGAGCCCCCGGTTGGAGCGTTCCTGCTCAATCTTAACAAATCATAGCACATGACTCACATAGTGAAATCTGCGACAAAAAGATGGATCATCGATCCGAGCTGCGAATTTTATTTGAAAATGGGTCGTCGGCCTGCTGCTTTTCAAAAAAAAGATGGATCATCGATCCGACTAAGAATTTTAATTTGAAAATGGGTCTTCGACCAGCTTTTTAAACAAAAGGGATGGATCATCGATCCGAACTGAGAATTTTAATTTTAAGTATTGCTTGAAAATGGATATTGCGCTGGAAATGAGTCATCGACCCGAGCTAAAACCAACATTTGCGTCCTCGATTCGCATTTCAAAATTTTTGTGTCCTCGACCTATTCAAAATTTTGTGTCCTCGACCTATATTTTTAGATTAAAGAGTGGTGGGTCTTCGACCGGAAACTGTAAACATCTTTTGAAAATGAGTCGTCGACTGGAAACATTTTTTTGAAAATGGGTCGTCGACCCGTATCTTGAAAAGTGGATGAGTCATCGACTCGAACTATAAACATCTTTTGAAAATGGGTCTTCAACCCGCATCTCGAAAAGTGGATGAGTCATCGGCTCGAACTATAAACATCTTTTGAAAATGGATCTTCAACCCGCATCTTGATTTAAGTGGATGGGTCATCAACCCGAACTATGTTAATCATTTGAAAATTGGGGCCATCGGCCCGTATTTTGAGGCAAAGGCGGATAGGTCATCGACCCGAACTATAATTGTCATTGAAAATTGGGGCCATCGACCTCGATTTTGAAGGAAAAGGTGGATAGGTCAACGACCCAAGCGGAGCACAGCTTTTGAAAATGGGTCATCGACCCGAGCGCAAGACATCATTTGAAAATAGGTCATCGACTCCTATAGAAAATTTCATTTGAAAATCGAAAGTGGCCCTCAACTTGAACTTTGGATTTGAAAACAGGTCATCGACTCGATTTAGAGCACTTCGAATAATTCGGCCATTAACCTAGTTTAAAAACATCGTTTTTAAAGTTGGATTGCAAGTCTAACCTAGACTACAGAAGTTACTTGAAAATTGACACGGGGTATTGGGTCCTCGACCCGCTTTGCAAACGTCATTTTTTTTTTAAAATTAAGAAGAGTCATCGACTCTGAATGTAAACATCATTTAGAAATTGAAATGGGCCATCGGCCCGTAAGCATCATTTTGAAAATTGAAGTGTGTCATCGACCTGCATTTGAAATTTGACCTCGGATCATCGACCCAGACTTTGCAAAAAGGTTCTTGAAATGCCAGATATTTTAAAATCGAAGCATGGCCAAGTTAGCATGAAATACGACACGAATGTGACATGAATGCGACGAGAACGTGACACGAGCAACTGACATTTGAACGTTCGACCATGACCGACTCGACCTACGACAACGTTTCAAAGACGAGTAGACTAGTAACTGTGCAGGGTCCTTTAGGATGATTGACGCGTGGTTTGAAATAGATGTGGGTTAATAGTATCGTGTTCTCCCCCTAGGCAAATTCTTTGTCGAGATGCGAACTAACTGTCAAAGTAAGCCTCTTTGCCAATTCCCCATTAAGAAAAAGATCATTCCAAGACTGGACAATTACTTATCTGAATATTGATTCTCATCTCCATCTAAATTGAGCACTAAGACAGACTCAACAGAAGTTGCTTCATTTGGACTTTGTAAAGACCCGTAAAAAATTGACCAGATGACAAATTAGATGATGGGTGGTGGTGGATTGTATCCCATATTCTAAAGGATTGCCTACATATTCGCGTGGGGCGAAATCAAATCCGATGTAGTTCGATCAAGGTGCATAAACATGGCATTTTTTTCATGTGTAACACTCGAAGGTTTCACCTAAGGTATCATGTTGTATCCTGTTCTAGCTTGTGAAGTACCGGCGGATCCCTTGTGGACCCTAAACGCTTGGGTGCAACTACATAAGCCAATGATTCTCGGAACTCAAGACTATGTCCCCATTACCGTTTTGAGAACAACTTTAAAAAAAGGACTGATGGTACTTTCTGACCATTTTGGCTTCGCCTTTAATTTTGACTTTGATCTTCGATCTCCGACGTGTTGCCACTCAATTTCTTGTATTTTTGTATTCTTGTTTGCGTTTTTGAGAATATGCCGCGCCTTTTGTGGTTTGGGCTTGTTCCAACTTTCCTAGATCTTGCGATGGGCGGTCGCATGTGGTCATATGTATATCACGCCGGACTCCTCTGACAAGTTCGTTTGCTTATTAGGCACGCGATCGAGTACACGGAGGGCGATCCATGAATATTCGTACCTTTGGTCGCGATCAAATTCATGACCACTGTGGAGCCCCAAATTAATGGATCCTCCTCCAAAGGCAGAGGAGTAGTATACCACAATTGACTACCAGAATTGAAACCCTTTTATTTTTGTTGTCGAAAACCCTTTTGTCTTTGTTTTTGTCTTGAGTTGGTGTTGCGCTTTACCATTTAGAACTGAATACGTATTTCTACCCCAGGGACACCCTTCGAGTGCGTTGTGCATTTTCATCTGTTGGATTATGAAAGCAAATTAGAGACAAGATCAATTTCATTGATTTTGAGAAGGGGTTAGAAATAATTGTGGAAAAAAACGAACCTTAGACTCAACTCAGACATAAGACTTGAATACGAATTCTGACTTATAACCACCAACCTCGGCTTTGAACTTTTCTCCTTTCAGGAGTTGATTCAGATGCTTGGTTTGAAAGCTACCCCACTCTTGCAACGTGATTTTGACTTGAGGAGGAGAATACGCGACTCGGGTTCATAAATCGACACGGTTTCGACACTATTTGTAAATTGGTAGAGGTTTCATTCTATTTAACAACTCGAGATGCAAATGGACTGGACCAGATTAATCATGACAAGACTCAGAGTTTAGCGACATGGTCTACGACCTAACTATGCAAATGCATGCGACATATGGACTTGAAGACAGACCCACGGTATGAGACTTAGACCCAACTAGACATGGACTTGAAGTAATTAGCTCGTGTGTGGACCAAACAGTTCCTAAGGTTTACACAAGACTTCTAAAAAAACCTGGATGAGACATTATTGTGCCCTGACTCAAAACTTAAAAAAAATGACATGCATGACTTGGGCCCAAGAGTAGGCCTGGGTGACCCAACTTGGTAAATCCTCTAAGACTTTTAGATGGACTAGACTTACTATACGTGACTTAGATTCCAACTAGACTCGACTCGATGCATTTCATGCTTACTCGCGACTAGAAAAAGAAACCTATTTTTGAAGCTGAGGTTTGAAATGGGCAGCACTTCGACTACAAACAAGGCTTATTTGGTTCGAAATTTCAGTTTAACTTGGGTTAGATTTTACCTTCGAAAAACTTCGTTTTGGTTGGAAAAAATTCTATTCCTAAATGGGTAACATTTCAAAAGCGTTCGAGATTATTCTAATCCTAAACGTATAGCATTTCAGCTTAAAACTATTCTTTTTTCAAAAGACGTAGTGTTGAGAATTGTTTGGGATTAATCTAATCCTAAACGGGTAGCATTTCAGCTTGAAAGGATTTTTTTCAAAAGAGTTAGTGTTGGGAACTGTTCGAGATTATTCTAATCTTAAACGGGTGGCATTTCAGCTTAAAAAGGATCTTTTTTCAAAAGACTTAGTGTTGAGAATTGTTCGAGATTGTTCTAATCTTAAATGGATAGCATTTCAGCTTAAAAAGGATCTTTTTTCAAAAGATAATTTTCTTTTAAAAAAAAAAATTTTAGGATTTTCTAATCCTAACGAGGAGCATTTCAGCTAAAAAAGAATCTTTTTCCTAAAGACTTAGCATCGAAGACTGTTCGAGATTATTCTAATCTTAAATGGATAGCATTTCAGCTTATAAAAGGATTTTTTTTTTTCAAAAGATATTTTTTTTTTAAAGTAAAAAAAGGTTTTAGGATTTTCTAATCCTAACGAGGAGCATTTCAGCTTAGAAAAGATCTTTTTTCAAAAGAGCTAATATCGAAAATTATTTAAGATTGTTCTAATCCTAAACGAATAGCATTTCAGCTTGGAAAGGATCTTTTTTCAAAAGAGCTAATATCAAAAATTGTCATAGATTATTCTAATCCTAAACGAATAGCCTTTCAGCTAGGAAGAAATCTTTTTTCAAAAGAGCTAGAATCGAAAATTATTTAAGATTATTCTAATCCTAAACGAATAGCCTTTCAGCTAGGAATGGATCTTTTTTCAAAAGAGGCAATATCGAAAATTGTTTTAAGATTATTCTAATCCTAATGAATAGCATTTCAGCTGGGAATGGATCTTTTTTCAAAAGAGTTAATATCGGAAATTATTTAAGATTATTCTAATCCTAAACGAATAACTTTTAGTTTGGAGGAGATCTTTTTTCAAAAGAGCTAAAATTCAGAAAATATCTAAAATTATTCTAATTTTAGAAGGAAAGCGTTTCAGCTTATAAAAAAAAAACTTTGTTTTTCGAAAGAGATAGTGTTGGAAAATATTTAAGATTATTCTAATCCTAAAAAGCCAGCATTTCAGCTAAAAAAAAACTTTTGGGAAAAAAAAATATTCGATTGAAAAGAGATCTTTTTTCAAAAGAGCTAAAGTTGGAAAATATTTAAGATTATTCTAATCCTAAAAAGACAGCATTTCAGCTAGAAAAATCTTTTGGAAAAAATATTCGATTGGAAAGAGATCTTTTTTCAAAAGAGCTAAAGTTGGAAAATATTTAAGATTATTCTAATCCTAGAAGAAAAGCGTTTCAGCTTGGACAAAAATCTTTGTTTTTCGGAAAAGATAGTGTTGAAAAATATTTAAGATTATTCTAATCCTAAAAAGACAGCATTTCAGCTAACGGAATGATTTTTGGAAAATATTTGATTGAAAAGATGACGGTTTTGATTAAAAAAAGGATGGAAAACATGGCTTTAGAATTCACAGAGCATTTAGTCATACGCAGTTCAAGGATGCAATGCATGAACTAGACTATTCTAAGTCTCGAAAAAGGGTCCATGCCAATGATTCCACGTTGTTAGGGAACTCACAATCCTCCATAAGTCAGGGACGAAATGGGGAGACGGCGGTTGCTAACCTCGGTGGAACCACCTTGATATTTAAATCAGACACAGTGAACGTCATTTCCCTACTTTGAGGTCGACCCAAAGGGAGAAATGGTTCGAATCCTAACAGTATGATGCATAAATAACATAAAAAAAAAGGGTACTCTAAATAGCCATCATTTTACTTTTCAAGTTTCACTATCCCCAGCGGAGTCGCCAAATTGTGGACAAGGGAATTTGATCCACGCGATGTTTTATTTCAAAAACATTTTTAATTTGAAAAGAGTCGCCACTAAATTTTTAGGTGGAATTTAGAAACCAATTTTAGAGAAAATGAGTTCGTGTGAGTTTACGTGTTAGGAAGTTTAAAAGAATTTCATTAATTTAACGCCTAACCCCGCCCGTTATAAAAACGGTCTCTACTAAGTAAAACCATGGCTATTACGAGTACACATGCAGATATGCAAACAAATGTTTTAATCCGAAACAAAATATATCCATCCTAGGTCATTTAATGCACATATAATTTCGTCAAAGTTATTTAACATGGGTTCATTTACTATTCTAGCAAACAAAGAAAAGAAACAGAAATACTTACCGACAGCATAAGATAGATTAACAAACGTTAGCGGCAGACGAATAAAAATAATCAAATACGACTAACCTACAAACGAATATGAATGACTAAACATGAATAATTAAACACTAAACATAAACACAAAGAAATAGCAAACACACACAAATTGTAACAGACACAAACAAACGTACAAATTAACAATCAGACACAACTAAATAAACACAAACGTAAACAAATGGCGTGGGTACAACTACTAATCAACCAATAGTCACACAAGCTAGTGCTTAAATGATCCAATACACACAAACATAAGAGACAACAGAAGTACACACTAATACGGGCACATATACGAAAGCCTAAGTAGTCAAACCTATACAAATATAAGCAAGTAGCATAAGCACTTAAACACATCATACGAAAACCTAAGCCATACAAACCTACACGTGATTTAATTACGCGACTTGGGATTTAACGAACAACACGAAAGCAAAAGCGAGCAGAACCATGTATATGATTAACGACACATAATTATCACACAAACGCTAAGCAACGCGATGAAGTTATGAAAACTAACCTAAACGTACAACATGAACTATAAATCTAGAGAAACATGATAAATCGATTTGAGACAATTAACACAATTGAACATGGATAAAGTTTGATTATGGAATAAGTTAACGAGCTAGTCAAAATCAAACTAACGAGGAATTTTCGATCATACTTCACAAGGAAATCAGGCACGCACACTAAGCAAGCAAGGGACACAACATATTCATACATACACATCAGAATCATATGAAGAACGTGAACTAGAAACGAACAATAAACAATACAACTACGACGACAAACGACAAAGCGACAGAGAGCGATAAAAAACGACAGAGAGCGATAAAAATGATAAAAAAAAAAAGGATAATTCAATGAAATAAAAGGAGTATTTTTGCACCCTCAACTTACATGTATCGTTGACCAATTCTTCAAGTCGTAATCGATTGTAAGATTTTATCCCAAGGGGCCGTCGTCGACGAAAACCAATTGTAATCCGTAAGTTTGTACCAATCTGACAGCAATTTTCAAAAGCTTGTAACTTCTTCGTTTCTCAACGAAATTTTGAACCGAAAGATGTTTTGGAATCGTGGTAAAGTGAACTCTAAGATTTTGTAAAGAAATCAGAGAGACTATGGTGTTTTCAACACGAGAAACGGGGATGAAGAGGTGATAGCTGAATGAGAACAGAAAGTGGTGCTCTGTTTTCGTGCAGCTATCTCGACTCCTTTGAGGGTTTTCTGGGAGCTTTTTTGTGACTCAAGGCTGTGTGTGTATGCTATATATTTCGTCCCCCCTTTGAATGCTTGTGGATGGTCTGTATATATAGGGTTGAAGGCAGGGTTTTAGAGGAGAAAAGCGACTCTGTCCTATCTTGAGGGTTCTTTGTTTCGTGGGTCTTTGTAGGGTTTTTGGGTGGTGTTTTCTTATGGGTTAAGCAAAGATAAATGGGTCATGAAGGTCAGGTATGGGTTTTTGTTTGCGGGCACAAGTTTGTCAGTGAAACGAATCGAGTTTTGGCCCGAATTTGGGCTGCTCAAAACAGAGCACGGGATGGGGGTTTGGGGTTGCTTTTGGTCGAGTTATTTGGGCTGATTATTCGAAGGAAAGGAAGGGTAATAAGGGTAGGATAGTTGGGATACGGATATATGTCATGGGTAGGCAAATAGGAGTCGGGTTCGGGTCAAATAAGGGCTGATTTTGGGCTTATGAGCTGTTGCGGATCAGCTCCGTCTTTGGCTACGTTTTGGCTGGTTATGGTGGGTTTAGGACGTGGTTTTGGGCTGGGTTTAAGCTCGGATATGTGGGGAAGAAAGTGGGTACAAGTGGCCTCGAAATTCGTGTAGAAGTGGGCTCAAAATCGCTCTTTAAATCGAGCTCAAAACGAGCTTTAAACTTGCTGCTAAGAAAACGAATTCATCGAATACGATTTAAAAAAGGTTTAAAAGCACGAGAAACGACTTTTCAAGTCAAATATCAAATTTATAAAAACGATTTTTCAAATCGAGTTACTTAAAATGATTTTTCGAATCGAAATATTTTATTTTCAATAAAACAAACTTTTTGACAGAATACACTTACCCTGTCAACACACTAATTTAAATATCATTTAAATTAATAAAATATTTTGTCGACGGCGCCCGGCTTACATCATAAAACGAACTCAAATAAATGACACGAAGTACACATTGTCCTGTCATCATTGGGTGTTTGTCGGGTTTTCTATAAATTTTCATATCGACAGATACGGGTATCAACAACGACCGTTGTGCTAATCGTCTGAGCTCGTACCGGGGTTGCGCTAGGATTCTCAACATTTGGCTCATGGAGAGGCTGAGTGTTTATGCTTCTCTTCCCCTTGACGGTGTCTTCAAGGTGGCGGCGACGACGTCTCGGAAGACGGACTGGGTTGGTCTTCGGGAGCGTTCACTCAACTACTTCCGGGGGTTTGTGAAGGAAAGCACCATTCGTTGGTATGTGTCATGGTGGCACATTACGGCGATTACAACGCCGTCCGTGGCAAGTGCGGCTCATGGGTTGATGTTATGTGGCTTTGAACGAGGGGTGTAGATTCATCCTTTTCGTTTAAAGAGGCAAATCGGGCTTGCTCCGATCATTCCCCAGCGGGATACTCAGGTTGGAGGGGTTGTTGTTCTAAACAACCAAACCATCGATGCTTGGATCCAAGGATGGTAGGATCGTGTCACTTGGGCGGTCCCGGCGCATATAGAGTCTACCCGTGTTACGGACTTCTATACGCGGTGGTGTTATTCCAAGGATTCTCGAGAGCGGGAGAATCAGAGGAGGAGGGAGAAGAACGGGCCAAGGCCCTCTTTGGCGCATGAGGTGGTGCGCGGAAAGAGGGACTATGGTGATCTTGGTGCTTCGAGTTCAGATGCTTCTACTTCGAGACCGGCGCGGGAAAGGCTTGGGCCGAGGGTGAACGTTAGAGATCGCCTAGGGCCAAGGATCGAGGAGCCCCCAATCGAGCAGGACGAGGATCCGATCGAGCCCCCAGGATTTGAGAGGACTGCTCCCGTGATCAGTTCGAAGATTGTGGCGGATCGGCCTCTTGAAGATGAAGAGGCTAATCCGAAGCGACAGAAGATGGCTTAGCAGTTTGCCTTTTGTTTTGCTTAGAAAATTTTCTTTATTTGAATACATGTTTTTAGTTTCAAGTAAAGGGTTAAGGAGGCTTGTTCCTAACTCATTTCTAAATTGTGAAAAATTCTAAATAAAGTAATTAAAATAGAATTAATTTGCTTTTGTCTTGTCTCGTTGCTTTTTGTTTTGTTTTGAAATGTTCTCGACCTTTTTAAGCTTTGAACACTCGTATTTTGTCTTAAATCCTCGACCTTTTTAGGCTTCGGATTTAGAATTTTTTTTTTGTGTTGACTGGGCTCTTGACCTTTTTAAGCTTCGAGCGTGTCATTTTGTGAGTACAACGCCCTTGACCTTTTTAAGCTTCGGGCGTATTTAAAGAAGTTCGGTTGTGCTTTGAAAAGCTGCCTACGTATCTGTGTTTCATTACAGAATCAAACCGGCGTAGTTCGTGTGATTCGGTTGAGCTCTTTGCAAAGCTGCCTACGTATCCACAGTGCGTGGAATCAAACCGAGGGTAGTTCACCCATGCGTGAGTGAGTTTATTTTTATGAAATACATTGCAAATTTGCCTAGGCTTAGGGGTAGTACTTCTTGAGTTGATCAAGATTTGTTGGTAGGCTGAATTCCTGACCGTCAAGGTCAGTTAGCCTTACGGCTCCTCCGGGAAGGATGTCCTTGACCAAGTACGGTCCAGCCCAAATGGGTTTGAATTTCCCTCTTGGGTCGACTGGTAGTGGTGCTCGGACTGATTTGAGTACTAGGTCACCCACTTTAATGTTTCGTGGCTTGACCCGTTTGTTGTATGTGCGTTGTTGGCGAGATTGATACATTCGGACTGTACTTAGTGAATATAATCATCTTTCATCTAAGAGGATGAGTTGTTCTTATCTTTCACGTGCCCATTCGGCTTCAGGAATGTCGGCTTCCATGAGAATTCGAAGGGACTGCATCTCGATTTCTACAGGTTGGACGGCTTCCATCCCATAGGTTAGGAAATAGGGTGTCATACCCGTGGGTGTGCGGATAGTGGTGCGATATCCCCATAATGCAAATGGGATTTTGTTGGGCCAATCGTGGCAGGTGTCGATCATCTTTTTAAGGATTGATACGACGGTTTTGTTTGCTGCCTCAACCGCGCCGTTGGTTTGTGGTCGATATGGCGATGATTTGTGTCGTTGTATCTTGTATTTGAGAAGAAGTGGTTCGACTTCCCCTCGGAAGTGTGTGCCTTGATCGCTTATGAATTCGTGGGGTATGCCGTAGCAACAAATGATGTTGTTTTGTATGAATTTTGCAACTTCTTTTGTGCCCAGCTTACGGTATGATGCGGCTTCGACCCATTTGGTGAAATAGTCGATGGCCACGAGGATGAAGCAGTGTCCTCCTGCTCCCACGGGTTGAACTTTGCCGATGACATCAATTCCCCAAGTCGAGAAAGGCCATGGCGAGGTTAAGGTATAGAGTGGTGAAAGAGGTATGTGTTGTACAGTCGCGAAAATTTGGCAATTATGGCTGTGGTTGACATATTTTGCGCAGTCGGCTTCCATGGTGGTCCAATACCATCCTAGCCTTATGATTTATTTGCACATGGCTCGCGCGTTCATGTGTGGTCCGCACTCGCCATCGTGTACTTGGGACATGATTTCTTGTCCCTTTTTGTGGTCGACGCACAAGAGTAGTGTACCTTGGGGCGTCTTTTTGAGTAGTTTGCCCATTTCCATCACGAATTGTGACGATAATAGGCGTAGGGCTCGTTTGGCCCGTTTGTCAATGTTTGGTGGGTATTCGCCGTTTGTTTTGTAATTGATGATTGCTTGGTACCAAGGATCGGTTTGTTCTTCCTCGGTTTCGATGTCACAGATGTAAGCGGGTTCGTTCCGTCGTTCCACGACAATGGGTAGTCTTTCCATTCCCGAGGGTATGTTGATTAGTGACGCGAGTTTGGACAACGCGTCGGCGAATTGGTTTTCTTCGCGTGGGAGATGTATAAACTCTACGTGATAGAATTCGTTTATGAGTTCTTGTATCTTGTTCTGGTATAGTGCTAGGTTTTCATTGAGTATCTTCCATGCTCCGGATACTTGGTTGATTATGAGGGAGGAATCCCCATAGACTCGTACGTTGCGGGCGTTGAGTACTAGCGCTGCTTGGAGACCGTGCAAGCATGCTTCGTATTCGGCGGCGTTGTTAGTTACGTCGAAATCTAGCTTGATGGATAAGGGTGTGTGTTCGCCATTTGGGGATATGAGAAGTATTCCTACTCCACAACCTCGATAGTTGGACGAACCATCGAAGTATAACTCCCATTGCTCTTGGTCGATGTTGTAAATCCCATCGTCGGGAAGGGATGTCGTGTCGATGATTGGTTCTTCGACGATTGCATTTTCAGCTAGGAAATCAGAAACTGCTCGTCCCTTGATTGCTTTGAGGGGTACGTACTTAAGGTCGAATTCGGCTAGGAGCAGCGTCCATCTGGCCATTTGTCCGTTAAGCACATGTTTCTCGAAAAGGTACTTTACGGGGTCCATTTTGGAGTAGACCTTCGTTTGGTGTGCTAGCATGTAGTGACGGAGTTTCTTGGATGACCATACTAAAGTTAGACAACTCTTCTCGACGGGTGAATATCGAGTTTCGTAATCGAGAAACTTCTTGCTTATGTAATAGATTGCGTGTTCTTCACCATTTATTTCTTGAGCGAGCATGGCGCCCATGGCGGTGGGGGTTGTTGTGAGGTATAAGGACAGTGGCGAATCCTTTTGGGGTGGTCGTAGAACTGGCGGGTTGGTTAGTAATTCTTTGACCTTGTCAAATGCTTTTTGACATTCTTCGTCCCATTCAACGTGGTCGGTTTTCTTGAGCTTTTTGAAAACTGGTTCACATATCATGGTGAGCTTGCTAATGAAGCGTGAGATGTATTGAATTTGTCCCAAGAAACTTCGAATTTCGTCGAGGTTCTTCGGGGGTTGCATTTCTAGAATTTCTTTGACTTTCGAGGGGTCGACCTCGATGCCTCTTTGGCTCACTACGTGTCCTAGTAGTTTACCGGATTTGACTCCAAAAGTACATTTTTGGGGATTCAAACGCATTTTGTATTGCCGTAGGCGAGTGAAGAACTTGCGGAGGTTAGTGATATGACCACTTCTCTCCTTTGACTTCACGATCATGTCGTCGACGTAGACTTTGACTTCTTTGTGCATCATGTCATGTAAAAGGGTTGTGGCGGTGCGTTGGTACGTAGCACCGGCATTGATCAGGCCGAAAGGCATGACCGTGTAGCAATATGTGCCCCACGGTGTAATGAAGGCCGTTTTTGCCATGTCTTCGCAAGCCATTTTTATTTGATTATAGCCTGCGTAGCCGTCCATGAAGGATAGGAGGGCGTGGTCGGCGGTATTGTCGACCAAGACGTCCACATGGGGTAATGGGAAGTCATCTTTGGGACTGGCTTTGTTCAAGTCGCGAAAGTCAACACATACTCGGATTTTGCCATTCTTCTTCAAGACTGGGACCATGTTTGAGACCCATTCGGGATATTCGATGACCTGGATGAAACCGGCTTGTAGTTGTTTCTCGATTTCTTCCTTCACCATAAGGGACCATTCAGGACGTAGTCTCCTTAGTTTTTGTTTGATTGGTTTGTAACCGGGTTTAATGGGGATGCGATGTTCGGCGATGCTTCGTTCGATTCCGGGCATATCTTTGTACGCCCATGCGAATACATCCTTGAATTCGGTTAGGAGTTGTGTGAATTGGGCGCGCTCGTCTTCGTCCAGTGAGGCACCTAATTGTAATTCCCTTGGCTCTTCGAGGGTTCCTACGTTTATGGTTATGATTTCCTCGATGATAGGGTCCTGTGTTTTTGGAGAGACAATGTTTGCAATGTATTTGTTCAATGATTCCTTAGCTTGTTCATTTTCATCGCATGAGTTAGTGTCTTTTGCATTTTGTGAGTTGTTTGTTGTTTGTTGATCCTTAATTGTTTGTTTGTTGTTTGTTTTAGCTTGAGACAAGACGTAAGTAAACTTGTTCATTTCATTATTTTGAAAAAAATTATTCGACAATTCAGAAAATTGTTTGGAGCGAGTCTCCGTAAAAAGAAAATCTAAGCTAAAGCTAGAGTCTAGGATAGATGGGTCGACAGATGACCCGACGCTAAGAGCATTAGAAGCTAATAGAATCTCTTCTTCCTCCTTGTTGTCTTCATCGCTGCTGGAGCTGTTCGAGCTTGAGTCGCTTTCGTCCTTGTCTTTGAGGCTGGTGACAAAATGTAGATTGTATTGTTGTTTTGGTTCTGCCTAGGCCGAAACCACCTTCTTTTCTTGTTGTTGAATTTGGGACTGTTGTCTTGATAATCCCTTGGCTCGGCGGAGACCATATGCTTTGCTGAGGGGCTGCCTTTGTTAGGCAGTGCATTTTTCATCCTAGGTTTCTTGATTCTTTCTTGATCAATGAGACCTTGGATGGCATGTTTGAGTTTCAGGCATCCTTCAGTGCTGTGTCCCATGCCCCGATGGTATACACAGAAGGCGTTGGGATCCAATGACTTTGATTTCTTACTCATGGGTGGCTCATTCATAGGACCGACTGGCTCAAGGTAGTCTTTTTCGATCAATTTCTGTAATGCTATGGCGTAAGGCATGTAGAGTTTGTCGAAATTCCTTGCAGGGCCATTCGCGGTGTGGCTTCTCAGGCTTCTGGACGTGCGAGCATGCTCTGGAGAGTTATCTTGATAAGTAGGATCGTCGTAGCTAGATGTAAGATCCTGTTCAATGCGGGTGCCAATTTCAACGAGATGTTCGAAATTCCGAACGTCACAGAAGTGAAAGTAATATCGTCAGGCGGGTCGCAAGCTGTAGAGAAAAGTAGGTATAAGTTCGTCCTCATGCGGGTGATTCGGGACTCGGGCAAGTAGTCTCCTCCACTGGTCGAGGTATTCTATGAAGTTTTCATCATCCTTTTGGCGGAAAGCCTCGAGGATATCAAGTGAGGCTGGATTGTCGACCTCTCTCCTAATACGTCGTTCCAAACGTTCGACTTCGGTGCGATGTAAGGCCTTCAAGTTGTCGATGTCTTTAGCGAGTCGATTGATGTGGGATATCGCCTCGTCGGTGGGTAGCCAGTCTTCGTCGTCGTCGTCACTGGACCAAACCGCATTAATTTGATCATCAGTGGGTGTGATGAGGTAAGAGAAATCTAATATAGGGATTGATCCTACGAAAATTGCATGGTTGCCGAGTGGATTGTCGCTGTTCGATGGCTTGGTGGGTTGAGATGGCTTGATGAGCTTTCCTTGATCAATACGATCCTGGATAGCGTTCTTAAGCCTAAAGCAGTTCTCGGTGTCGTGCCCCTTGCCTCGGTGGTATGCACAGAAGGCATTGGGGTTCCAAGATTTAGGCTTTTTCTCCTCAGGCGATTCGCTAGTAGGCCCGATCAGTTGTAGGTAGTTCTTTTCGACCAACCTTTGAAATGCCTTGGAGTAAGACATGAAGAGAGGGTCGAAGTTTCTCTTGGCCTTAGGAGGCGGTGAGAAGGTAGTTGCGAAAGCGTCGAGGCTATCATCGTCGAGGTTACCGACGGTGCGGTTTTCATCGCTCTTGACTGCGCGGGAGGACCTAGAGGAGCTCCCTTTGTAAGCATGGCCGGTGTATTTGGCCATCGTGACGGTCCTAAGATCGTCTTCGATTTCAGTGCCGACCTTAGTTAGCTCTTTGAAGTTCTGAATGTTGCTGTACCTCATGTAAAATTAATACACGGGTCGCAGGTTATTTATGAACTTCGGTACTGAGCGTTTAGCTTCTTCCAACGGGTAAGATAGTCGGTGAAGCCTTCGTTGTCCTTTTGAGCGAGGACTTCTAGGGTGCGGATCGAGACTTGGTAGTCTTCATTGTCTCGATATTGTCAGTCGAACTCGACTGTGAGTTCTTCAAAAGTGGGGACCCGCTGTGGGTCGAGTGAATAGAACCATGTCTTCGGCACTGCTGCTAGAGAGTGCGGGAAGAGAGTTAGCCAATGCTTGGAGTCGACCCCTTTTATGGCCATTTGGGATTTGAAAGTTCGGATGTGAATGATCGGGCTAACATGTCCTTGAAAGATAGGAAGATCACTAAGGGCGAGCTTGTTAGGGAGCTCATCCTTAATGCTAGCAGGTACGTTTTCGTTCTCCTTGTGGATAGAGTAAGTGCTCGAGACATAGAGCCTTTCCTCCATGGCTTGGAGTTTCTTAGCGTGCCTATCGGCCTCTTCCTTGATCCTTTGTTCAATACGTTCCACCTCAGTGGCGTGGTAGGTCAAAAGACCTTCGAGGTCGGCGGTCAGCTTTGTGACTTGGTCACGGAGTGCGTTAACTTCATCATTGCCGGCCATTTTGCGGGTGTAGTTTCGTTTTTTGTATGGGATGATTACGCGATGCTTAGTACGACGAGTATCCAGCTGAGTCCTGCATTTCACTTCGTATATTAGTGACACGACTCGACCCACTAGACTCACAAACATGCTAAGCATTCATTTTTAGCTCATTTCTTTGTTTAGAAAGACCTTTTATGTTTTGAAAAGAGGAGATTTTCGAAAAGGTTTTAGCTAAAGGAAGCTTTTGAGGCGAGGATGCGTGCGCGCATCTCGTCTCGATGTTAAAGGTTTGCTTTGCACCCGTCGAGCTGATATCGGTAATTTGCCGAGGTGAGCTCGAGTTCGGATGTGTAAAGAGAAAGGATTCGACTCGAGAGTGATTAGCAAGTCGAGTCGAGGATGTTAAAAGTGGAGTCTAGGCCGTGTGACCTAGAGGATTGAAATCCGCGAGCTCGGGTTTTAATCCTTGCTCGGGTTTTTGCTTGTTAGTGAAAAAGGGGAATTTTGAGAAAGCTTGTTTCAAAAATTCGCGATAGTTTAGTTTGAAAAGTGTTAGTTTGTTAGATGTTAGGTCCAATTATCTTTGAAACGTTTAAGCGAGTTTTCGAAGATATGAATGCAAATGCTCAATTTGAAAAAGACCACGGAGTGCATAGCCTCGAACTTGTACGTATGACTCGACTCAAAGGGTAGGGTCAAGTCAGGTACGCCTCCAACTATCTTGAGTACGCTTTGACAGATACTTAACCCCTTCATTTCCTTACGCCGGGGCGATAGGTTTTCTGAAGGGAGCACTGGGGCGGTCAAGATAGTCGTTTACGGCAAGCTATGGAGGGGCGAGAGGAAAGTTAGTCCGGCATGTGCTTTATCGAGTGGACAAGCCTGCATGTGGGAACCACCTCTCGAGGGTGCAAAGGGTGCCTAGATTCCAAAAGGAATGGACTCTAAACGACTGTGCATAGCTCAATTATGTATAAATGGATTGTTCGAGGCTTTCAAGTTTCACCTCTTTATTTTTAAAAAGAAAAAGTTAGTTTTAAGTTTTAAAAATAAAATTGTCCCCAGCGGAGTCGCCAAACTGTGGAACCCGGGATCGAATGAGGGACCCAACTCGGCGTCTTGTGTAAGGGCGGATTAAGTTAAAAAGACTAATTTAGAAAAACCTTTAAAACTGTTTTGGAGTCGCCACCTAATTATCGCGGAAATTAGGAACCAGCTATCATGTCCTAAACTAAAGACATGTCCTAGATTTTAGAGCACGCTGACACCCCTAGATCTAAGGCTGTGAAACCAGAATGGATTCGGGGTGAGGGTACTTTAGAAAAAAAGTAATTTAATTAATGATTTATGAAAACCTTTTAGAAAAGCCTATGTAAAAATAGCCTCTACTGACCTAGAACAATCCATGGAAGATGATAATTGAGCTAATGTTATCGCTACGTACAAGTGCGAAAAAGTTTGTAAAATAATGCAGATGCAAATGCAAAAAGATTGATTAAACCCTCAGTTTAACATGTTTAACTTGTTAACGAAAACGGTTCAGTTAAAGGTCGAATTCATTGTTTAAGTTGATTTTAATGCAAAATAAGAAGGGTGCAAGATGCATGCAAATAAAATAAACGTTCAATTGTCCATTGGTTTATTTTAAAAGGGTCGGTTGCTTACGCGACTTTGGCGTGTCATCGGATATGGAGTGTACCCGAAGTAAAAAGAACACTTGGAATGCAAACGCGCTCGGTGCCAAAGCCGGGGAGGGGGGGGGGCTAAAGTGTAGTCCCCTTTGTTAGTCCATAGAAAATAAGAAAAAGCTTTGATCCAAGTGGATCGGTACCTACCTTGTCCTGACGCTTCAGATCTGGGCAGAGCTTCGCTTCTTGAACTAAAAAGGATGATGAATTCAACACGGGATGGTGTGTTGAACTCAAGGATTTGAGTGCTTGAGGCTTTGAGAGAGTTTTGAATTGTGTATGCTGTGAATTCTGGTTGTAAATTGTGTCCTTCGAGGTCAGGTATAGAGGTGTATATATACTAAAAACCTCGAAGAAATTAGGAAATCTCAGGATAAAAACCACGCCAAGGAACCGCATAGCACTATGCGGTTTGTAGGGTAAACCGCATAGGCTTATGCGGTTTGACCCCTAAACCGCATAAGCTTATGCGGTTTGAGGGTGTGGTTCTAGGCCTAGTTTCCTAGTTTCGGTTTGATTATATCTTGGAAAGATACAGTATAATCTCGAACTTGCACGTCAAGAAAACACCTGGGATATTTCTGAGATATTTTATGATGTTCAGGGCTTTGGAGTGCGTGCCAAAGGCGGGTTTGGGCTCGGTTCTGGGCCCGAGACCCGAAAATGTGAAAAAGGTGTATTTTGTAGCATTTTGTGAAATAAGGTAACCCGTGAGGCTATATTTTGTATAAGAGGAGGCTAAAAGGGGGAATTAGCCACCGGACCTAAATTTAGAAATTTAGGAATGCTGAATTAGACCTTGTTAATGCAAAGGGGCTAATTGTAGTGCAAATGCGAAGCTCATGCCAAATGAAGCAGGACGCGGACCAAGCTAGACCCTAAATGGACAAAATGAACATTTATTTAAGTGCGATGTGAAGCGACCTAAATCATTTTAACATTTCAAAACGACTCAAAATGAATTCGACATAGTTAGAACCGTTTAAGTCAACGTTAAAGCATGCGTTATAAAAGTCCATGTTACATCACAGGATTTTGTTTGGGAGGGTACGGATATGGGTATCCACACCTACATTTGCCACGTCAACACACCAATTAATTAAAATTTCACACCAATGGACTTCAAATTGTCATATCTTTCAAACCGAGGGATTTCAACAGTTTATCGCGCGGAAGACCAAAACTTCAATACCCCAATTAATTAGAATTTCAGTTTTTGCATTTCATCAATTAATTGAGTCTCTTTAATTACACGTATATGCCTCTTAGTAAAGTTTTTTTTAGAGACTTTTGGTGTTGCAAGTATTTGTTTAATTTTTCTTCCTTCTACAACAACTTTTTGGTTGGTTTATCCCTTTAGTTTATATGAATGAATTTGACATGGTTTAAATAGAATTTGTGTTTTTTGTGTGGTATGATTTTAAAATACCTAAATTAAAATAAATTCAGCAATTCCTATGGAAGTAATCTTTGAATTTACACCGTCATTGCTCTCACCACTCCGTGTAACTCTACCTCACACTAAATCGGACACTAACATTGGTCCATGCTCGCCAGCATCTTTCCTTTTCGATTCGGCATCGTCACTAAATTTTTAGGTAATCCCCCTTTTTTTAAGGACCTGTTTGGTGTTTTTATAAAATTAAATTTTTAAAAGATCCTCTAGAATTGTACGGAGTATTTGCTACAGAGTAGTAGACGATTGACCTTTTTCATTTGTTGATTTTATAAACGTCGAGATTTTTAGATTTCATTTGTGTGCAAATCAAAATATGTTTTATGGCATTTATTTTATCTTATTGAACTAATTTTAGGCTGAAGTAAAAGCCAATAGAGTCACGAGGTTGTCATATCTACCGCTTCATTTGAAGTTGCACATCGAGCAACAAACACATTCTTTCATGTATAATGTATCCACCTGCAATGGGACTAGGAGAAGAATGTTTCGACTTTCATGATTCATGTATACTTTCTTCAGACTGTTTGTCAATTATTTGTATTGGCAATTATTATTCGAGAGTTGTTGCGTTGTGATATGTGATTTTTTTAACCCGGATATGAACAGGTTGGACTCGTGTAGAAAGAGTACATAAAAATTCACGGATTATGAGTTGTAACTCACACGTGCTTTGGTGTTGTCTTTGACTCTGTACATTATATGAAATTTGTGGTTTTCTTTAATTTAGGAATAACTTTGTTGGTTCGAAATATCGTTGTAACAACCCGGCTTTTTATATAACTTAATTAAACAATGCGGAAATATTAATTAAGTTTTAATCCTATTACAAGCCGAATAAAGGAAAGTAATACAGTCTTAATGTATTATAAGCCGAGCAATACATCTCTAAATTTAAAAATAGAGTATGTATTACATTGGAACCAACGATACGAATATAAATATAAATCCCCTCAAGCTTCGTTGGAAAATGCTTCGGGATACCTGCGACTTAAATACGTCAGGACTTTCAACCCGCACACCCTGAGCCACATAAACCAGTAATAAACATATAAAGACTCGCATATATTCATGTAATTAAAAACATATATAGAACATATACGAAATATTAATAATAAAACAAAACGTCAAACATTCCCAAATCATGATAAAAGCATAACTCATAATATTTTCATATAACATATAACTATAAAAATTCAATCAAGACAAACGGATAGCATCATGTGGGTTTATTCAAATAGCACGAGGGATAGTCGACCCTTTTCATAGCAGTTCATCAAATAACAAACAAAACTCACGAGTCTTGACTATAGAGCGGCTCGAATACTTTCATATTAAATCACCCATATAATTTCCTATCAAAGTGAACTAGTCGCTCAAACTCGTTCACAACATCGAGTACTGACTAGCCAGGTTACATTATCCCTACCTAGTGTCCAATGTCATAAGGATAATCAATCATATATCTACTATGAACCAACAGACCAGTAAGGGCGGAAACATGCGAAACCCGACAAAAGCCAGGCCCGCGCGATAGCTACATGCCGGAAGCATTCAACGGACTTTAATATGAGCTAAAGATATCAAGTAGGTAATAAGGAGGATCAGTCCCTTGTCATTTTGTATGCATACACCACCCTATTGGTGTGACTATTACACTATGACAGATCCCCAGAAAGGATGGTCATTTTCCAATTACCTCATATGGGGACATCTCAATGCTGAGGGTGAGAGCCACGTTAAATAACGACTAAGAGAGCCATTAAATTACCACTGGCAATACTGAGGGTGACAGTGTCCCCATATGCGGCTACCTTACACAACCCTGGCCCTATAGTTTCAACATGACGGACACCCGAGTACTAATCATACAACTTTATAATCGAGGGGTCTAATCTCATGTCAAGTCGTGCCTTTTGACTCAATCCTAAGTTGTCGAAGGAACATCGAGTATGAGGAAAAACTCACTCATTATCGTGTTCAACCCAAACAATCGCAGAGAGTCTAAGGGTTCCCAAGTTAGAGCGGATAGTCAAAGTGAAGACATCAGAAGGTCCATTAAAAAGGGTGGCGGGACATTTATTCTAAACATGTGAGAAAAGCAGTAACACCAAATATATAGCACTTAATTCATTACTTCTTTTATTCGTTCCTTAAATCATACTCCCTCCGATTCATTAGATTGTTAACATTTCAATATGGCACGATAATTAAGAAAGGCAGAAAGAGTGGGTGAACAAGTGGGAAAACAAGTGGGGTAGTATTTAATTGTGAGATAAAAAAATTTCCAAAAAGGGAAATGTTAACAAATGAAAAATCACCCCAAAAAGGAAAATGTTAACAATCTAATGAATCGGAGGAAGAATGACATTTCTTACTAACTAGATCATCGTCAAACTTGTAAAATAAAATCTAATGTAACGCAATTCTTTTAGTTGACACTAATCACGTAATTTAAACTTTGTATTAGAGTGGAGGGAATTTTATTTTGTTCGTTAATATGATGAATTAGTTTTGGTTGGTTATTATCTTTGTTTATTATCTTTTCGCTTCTAACTTAAATATTATTTCGTGAGGTTTTATTTTATTCTCTTCGTCCAAAATATATATATTTCTTCGTCCAACTTATTATTATTTCGCTCCTAACTTAAATATCATTTTTGTGACTTTTTGTTTGTGCTACTTTTTAATACTTAACTTATTTTAGTGATTTGTTAAAATATGAGACTTTTCTTAAGTAAATGATTTTAAAGATTCAATTTAATAGTTTTAAATTTTTATGTATAGGTCTTAAAATATTTGGTATGTATTAATGATAAAATAATCTTTTTTGTTGTGATAGTTAATTTTAGTTTTAACCCATATTTTTATACTTAGTCTACTTTTTAGTGTACAACTTTTTATGATTTATCTCATATACTCCTTTTATTCCTACTTTATAATTTAGGAATAATTCACAAGAATAATCCCAACTAACACCCATCTTCCATGAATAATCCCAACTCAAAATATTCCAACAATAATCCAAACTATTGAAAAGTATTCCAATAATATACTTTAGCCAATTTTAACCGACTCGAAAAGATAATTTTAGATAGAATAAGAGCGAACACATTTTTAAATCGATTTAAACATTTTATATACCCATTTGAACCGGTTAAAATTGGATAAAGTATATTATTGGAATACTTTTCAATAGTTGGGATTATTGTTGGAATATTTTGAGTTGGGATTATTCATGGAAGATGGGTGTTAGCTGGGATTATTCTTGTGAATTATTCCTATAATTTATACTCATACTTTTCTCTATACTCATACTTATTTTATACTTGTACCAATTTTTATACTTGTATTTATTTTTATACGTTTTCCTTAATGATTTTTTTTTTTAAACTTTATTTTTATATTCTTTTTTAATGACTTATTTTAAACTTTATTTTTCTACTTTTTCATAGTAACTTATTGTATACGTTATTTTTCTCTACTTTCTATTTCAAATTGTTTTTGTATTTTGTCCTTAAACTTTTTACTACAACTTATTTTTGTACTTAACCTTTTCTTTTTATACTTGTTCCTAAATTTTAATTTTTATACTTAATCTTTTATTTTTGTACTTTTTCATTATATATATATTTTTTTTTACTTAAACACATTTACTTTGGTTAGTTAAAATTTTAAAGTAAAATTTTGGTAAAAAATATAATAAGGGCCGTGGGGTTTATTTTAATTTTTTTTTTTTCTTTTATACTTAGTCTTATTTTTATAAAATGTACTTCCTAAATAATTTAGTGGAATGAAAAATGAAATTTTTATTTAGACTATAAGGGGGCCAATATTCTTTTGATTTTGTACATTATTTGGTCCATTCTTTTTATTCATCATTTTAATTACATAATCTACCTAAATAATCTCACTATAATTAAACTAGCAAAAATAAAGTTCTAACATACAAATTTCATCATTATAACATTTAAAGTAGACAAACATATACACATAAAATTCATGAACTCATCACATATCACTATAGACGTCTTTTTACTTATGCCACTTTTCAGTTTTTCGGCCTGCGTGCCTAGTTGCTGTCTCGAGTAACAGTTGTAGTTTGAGAGTTTTGTTTCCTTTTTGTCTTTTCAGTTATCTTTATATAAACAGGTGTTTTATCTTGAGATTACAGGTGTTTGCCAATGGACCCGTTCAGTTGGGTCCCGTAACGCCGTCATTTAGGTGGGGTCCGCCCAGCCTAAATGGGGGTGTTACACTTTTACAAAATACTCTTTTTACATAATTGATAGATTCATTCAAAAAACTCATTTGATTTCTCTTACGTTTTCAACAGTCTTTTATACTCCCTCCATTTCATTCATTTAGCCCATATACCCATTTTAGCAATTTGATTCATTTAGCCCAATTTCTATTCATTTCAACTTTTAATAGCTAAAATAACAATTTTACCCCTATCAATATACTCATTTGACCAAAATATCATACACTTTATCATCACAAATGAGGGTCCATCTAACCAAACTATCAATATTACCCTTAGCTTTTTCACTTTTCTTAAAATTTGTGCAAAACTTTATAACGTTATCCCATTGAAATGGAGGGAGTAATACTTCAAACACATTACAATAATCAATACAATTCAAATTCCTTTCTTTCAAATAAGGGTTCCTATTATTATGTTCTTAATATCTTCTCGATTAATTCCTGAAGATACCTATCATAGGCTATGACAAAATTTGGAGTATCATCAAAATAAAAATCTTCCCACAAAAAATCATCAATATTATTGATTCATGTACGATAAATAACCCTTTTCATATTATTAGTTAGGAAAAATTTACAAGAATAATCTCAACTAATATCCATCTTCCAAAAATAATCTGAACTCAAAATAATCCCAGAATAATCCCAACTATTGAAAGTTATTGCAATAATATACTTTCGCCAATTTTATCCGACTCAATCAGGTACAAAAAATAGGTTAAACCGCTTTTAAATTTTCTTCACTCCTATTCAATCTAAAAATAAAATGGTTTGACTTCTTTTATACCTATTTGAGCCGGTTGAAATTGGCGAAAGTATATTATTGGAATAACTTTCAATAGTCGGGATTATTTTGGGATAATTTTGAGCTGGGATTATTTTTGGATGATGGGTGTTAGTTAGGATTATTCTTGTGAATTTTTCCTATTAGTTATTCATACTATCGCTACTTCTAAGTCAGAACCCGTTAGCACCCATTATAGGATAAAATGATTCTCTCAATTAATAACAAACCTACCAACGAAGATAACTATCACAAACATTTTGAGGAACACAACATCAAATGCAACTGAAAGTACTGCATGGGTGTCAATGGGAGTTGGTTAGCGACTTAACGGTAGAAGGGCAAGTGAGATGGGATGTTGACAGAGTTTGAACGTGTTTTTTTCCCTTTGGGGCGGACAAAATTCTAAACATTTGATTAAGCAGCCATCGACAAGTAACACAAGAAGAATGGGGAATACTCTGTTCGTTCTGCGTACATAATACTACATGGCTACAGCGATGAACACATGGAAGTGTCAAGCTCGGAGACTCACAAATGGATATGGAAGGGCATATGGCAGACCAAAACACTACCTCGGATTAAAACCTTCTTTTGGCAGCTGTGCAGAGAAGCGTTACCTACGAAGGCGAGAATAATGGGCAGGCTAAATTTTGGAGATGGAATTTGTCCGATTTACAGAGCAGTATATGAAAGGACCGTAGTATATCTAATATAGACAGCGGAAGTCAAAAGAACAGTCCTTATAAGATCTATTGCATTTAAAATGATACAAAAAATAATTGGTAGAAATGTATACCTTCGTGAGAGTACAAAGTATTATATAACTCTGAAAATACAGAGTCCCTAGTGTATCCACACCGATAAATATAATAACGTTCTCAACCCTTGAGACGACTTCGAAAATACAGAGAAAACCCTTTTCTCAATTTTACTTGTACTCTTGATCACCTTATGCCTTTTCAAGTATTTTGGTGTATATTTTTCCTTCTGACCTTTTTTTTTTGTTTGGAATTTGTTGCGTATGTATTATGATGAGCCACCACCTTTTATTTGTTATTATAATACTATATAATTAATACATACTCTTAGGCCTTAGTCATGTAACAAAAAAACGTGGCATACAAGTAACATATATGTTAACTTGTCATGAGTTGTGTCACCAAATGACACTACCATTTATTTACACCTCTCATACAAACGTCTTTTCGATATTTACTATATTTTCCGTGTTAGCGGAACAACATAAAAATATATCGTCCAAATTATTTCATTTAATTATTCCAATAAAATGAAATAATCGTAAACGTCAAATATTGACCGTAAGTGTGTGACCACATAGGTTCAACATTAAACCAGTAGTAATTAATCTTACGAAACGATTGGGTTTGGGGCACAATTCCAACAATCTCCCACTTGACCCAAAGTCAATCGTATTAAATACTAATCGAGGTTGGCGTCTAACAACACTCCACGACGACTGGATAATGTGAATATCAACATCCAATGTAGGCGAACCTGAGTTAATGTTAATGTATTATTTCCTTCCATCGTTTCAACTCCGGATCACTCTAGGGTATGGTTTATCTGTCAAACCCTAATAAGTGACCACTATGTTACATGTCAATCATTAATGGTTGGTAAATGACTATAAGAAACTCCTTTCTTAAACCATTCTTTTGCCTTGGCCAAGGTCTTTTTACAACCAATAAGATTAATGACAACATAGAGTTCTAACTCATTACCTTGAGCTAATGGATTCCATCTTGACTCACCACTAATTAAACAGATACTTAATTATACCCAATGACCATTCATCTAGTATTTCTACACACTAAATGTCCGGTATCAAAGCACGTACAATAAGTAGTCTAATAATTACCATGATGATCTCAGGTCAAAGGAAAATATATACTATTACTCCTTAAGAGAATTTTCTTATTGACAGATTATAGGTAATATTATCCATTAGAAAATCTCACTTTTGGTCAGTTCAATGATCATATCTCCATATGCATCATTTATATATATAACTTAATGAATGAGATCCATTAATATTCATCCTAAGAATACTGCTATACATATATTGATCTCTCCGGATTATTATAATCCCATAATAACAATCCTATGACCAAGAACAATTTTAGACTAAACTCTATAATACTTGACTCTCATTATTATAATCTCCATTATAATGTCAAGTATACCAGTTTAATCAAGGACTCATTATAAAATTAACTCCTTAACAATATAATGATCAAACGCCATATTTATTAATCAACATTAATAATTTATATTATATAACAAGTGTTCAACGTGCTTCATATATATTGATCTCTAGGGTACAATTCTTGTAATTTACCACTTGACCTAGAGCCAATCAGATATGAACTTTTTCATCCTAACAAATTTCCTTGGCAAAGACCACAAGCAAAGAATATATTCTGCCTTGGTCACCAAGTCGGCTACAGTTTGTTGTTTGGAACTCTTCCAACTCACTGCACCACCATTTAGGGTGAAAACATAACTGGAGGTAGATTTGCTATCATCCTTATCTGATGCAAAACTAGCATCAGTAAAGCCAAACAACTTTAGCTCACAGTCTCCATAAATAAGGAACTGGTCCTTAGTCCTCCGCAAGTACTTGAGGATAGACTTAACCACTTTCCAATGTTCCTCGCCTGGATTTCCTTGAAACCTACTCGCTACTCCTAGCGCGTAAGCAACATCAGGCCTTGTACACGTCATGGTATACATGATAGCTCCCACTGCGTTTGCATACGGGACTCTACTCATGCGCTCTCTTTCCTCTAGGGTCTTAGGACAATCTTCTCTAGAAAGAAAAATTCCTGTCCCTATTGGAAGATAGCCCTTTTTGGAATTATCCATGTGATACCTCTTCAAGATAGTATCAATGTACATAGATTGGGAGAGCCCAAGCAGCCTTTTTGATCTATCTCTATAGATTTTTATTCCGAGAATATAAGCCGCTTCTCCCAAATCCTTCATAGAGAACTGTTCTGACAGCCAAATTTTCGTCTCTTGCATTGCTGGTATATCATTTCCTATTAACAATATGTCATTGACATATAAAATAAGGAAAATTACTGTACTCCCACTAACCTTCTTGTACACACATGACTCCTCTTCACATCGCACAAAATCAAAAATTTTGATTGTCGTGTGAAAACGAATATTCCAACTACGAGAAGCTTGCTTCAATCCATAAATGGACCGCTGCAACTTACATACTTGATCATGAGCTGATAGCGATATGAATCCCTCAGGTTGGGTCATATAGACCTCTTCCTTCAACTCTCCATTTAGAAAAGTCAAGTTACATCCATCTGTCATATCTCATAATCATAATATGCAGCTATGGCTAACAGAATCCGAATAGATTTGAGCATTGCTACAGGAGAAAAAGTTTCCTCATAATCAATACCTTCCTTTTGATTATACCCCTTAGCAACAAGACGGGCTTTATAAGTTTCAACTTTACCGTCTGCTCCAATCTTTTTCTTAAAAACCCATTTGCATCCAATAGGTTTTATGTCCTTAGAGCAATCAACCAAAGTCCATACTTTGTTGATTCTCATAGACTCCAATTTGGATTTCATGGCCTCTAGCCATTTCTCATGATCTGAACATGTCATGGCCTCTTTAAAGTCCTTAGGATCGTCATCATCATGAACATCATCATGTACCAATAGATTCAATCAATCTGGTGGATGACGCTCCCTAGTAGACCTCTTAAGAGGTGGGTGTACTTCTTGACTTTGTCGTTAAAGTCGATACCGAAATTTGGTTCTTTGCGACTCATTTTCCTTAACACTAGAGGTTGGTATCCTTGGCGGCAACTTCAAAACGTCAAGAAAAGGTAACTCAACAGGCATCACATGCTTTTGAGCTACTATCGACTCATCAGAATCTTGAATTTCATCAAGATCTATTTCTACATCACGACTTCCTTCTTCAAGGAATTCCCTTTCTAAAAAGGTTCCACTTCTAGCCACAAATACTTTGTGCTCAGAGGGATGATAGAAATAATATCCTATCGTTTCTTTAGGATAACCAATAAATCGACACTTATCAGACTTTGTTTCAAGTTTGTCTGATTGCAGTCGTTTGACATAAGCTGGACAACCCCACACCCTTAAGTGTTTTAGGTTACGCTTACGTCCCTTCCATATCTCATATGGAGTTCCATTGACTGCTTTAGTGGGAACTTTATTCAATACATACGCAGCCGCTTCCAAAGCATATCCCCATAGAAATATAGGAAGATCAGTGAATCCCATCATGGATCGTACCATATCCAATAAGGTTCGATTTTTTCTTTCTGAAACACCATTATGTTGTGGTGTTCCCGGAGAAGTCCACTGAGACAAGATACCATCATGTCGTAAATAATCAACAAATTCATCACTAAGATACTCACCTCCACGGTCAGTTCTTAACGCTTTGATATTCTTACCAGTCTGCTTTTCCACTTCACTGCGAAATCTTTTGAAAGTTTCAAAAGATTCAGACTTGTGTCTCATAAGATACACAAATCCATATCTGGACATATCGTCAGTGAACGTGATAAAGTAAGAATATCCATCTTTAGCTTGAACTTTCATTGGTCCACATACATCACTATGTATTAGTCCAAGTAGTTCACTGGCTCTCTCTCCTTTTCCGGTAAAAGGAGATTTGGTCATCTTTCCTAGGAGACAAGATTCACAAGTATCATATGATTTATAATCATACTGTCCAAGACATCCTATCTTGTACAACTTGTTCACTCTTTTCTCTCCAATATGACCAAGCCTACAATGCCAAAGATAACTTTGGTTTGCCTGATTATTTCTCTTCCTCTTTTGGCCAGTAATAGTCATTATAGTACAAGGTGTAACCGGGTAAGACATACAAACCTGTTGTAGATAACCGCTCGCATATAATTCATTCTGATGAAATATATTACAACGATTGTCAGAGAAAATTGTTCGAAAACCACACTTGTCTAAAGACGATATGGAAATTATGTTCGAAACAAACTTAGGAACATAATAACAACTTTCTAACAACATAGTTTTGCCCGTAGGCATTACAAGAGAAATTTCTCCTACCGCAAGGGCGGCAACATATGCTCCATTCCCTACTTGTAGATTCACTTCTCCTCTCTTCAACCACTTATTGATTTTTAAACCCTGCAACATATTGCAGATGTTAAAACTACTACCGGTATCCAATACCCATTTAGTAGTATCAATAGTTGCTAAAGCAATCATGAAAACACTTTTCACAAGTATCTCACCTGATTTCTTGTCCTTCAGAGTAGCTTTAAACTCTGGACAATTCCTTTTCCAATGTCCTTTCTTATGACAGAAAAAACATTCAGCATCCGTCTGATCAACTTTCACCATCTTACCCTTAGATTTACTGATAACATCCTTGGGTGCAAGTGAATTTTTATTAGCACGCTTCTTTCCCTTCCACTTACTCTTGGAAGACGTGCCAACCAGATTCACAGATCCAGATACCTTCACCTTCCCAGATGTGATTTGATGTTCAAAATCGACCAATAAATTGAGCAATTCATGAAGATCACAATCCATCTTATTCATGTTATAATTGACAATGAACGGTGAATAGGTATTATCAAGAGACTGCAAGATCAAGTCTTGTGACAACTCTTTGCCTAACGAGCATCCTTGCTTCTCAAGCTGTTCTACAAGATCAATCATCTTTAGAACATGAATCCCGACAGGCTCTCTGGGTTTCAATTCAGATTTGAACAGGGACTTAGATATCTGATATCTAGCTGTCCTACTTTGAGACCCATACATCTTTTTCAGATGTTCAATGATCTGTAACGGATTCATAGTTTCATGCTGTCTCTGAAGTTCAGGACTCATTGACGCCAAAATAACACACTGAACCGTAGTACTTTGTTCCAAATACTTTGAATATGCATCTGATGCACCGGCATCAGTTACTCCCTCTAGGGGGACTACTACAGCAGGCTTATTGATCACATCGATGAGCTTTTCATGCATGAGCACGATTCTCAGGTTGCGGTACCAATCATCAAAATTGTTACCATCCAACTTATTAGCATCAAGTATGCTCCGCAGTGATATTGTAGCCATTTTATTATTTGATTAAGACTGAAAAACAATATTAACATGAACACAGTTATACTTCATTAAGATATGGACTTTATCAAAATGAAAAATTAAACTTCTAAAACATGAGTGAGCCCCTTGGTAGTCAAGTCGATTCTCACACATAATTAAAGTTTACAAATTTTATCCAATAAAATAAATACTGGCTCTATACTACATAGTCCCCTGGAAGTCAGGTCATTCCTATTAGCATAGTTGAGTTTATCCACCCTAGTGACAGAAAACTAATTAATCTTTTACCCTCTGGGTAGTCCAGACTATAAGTAAAAATTAAGTAATTTTGCTTCACCCTTGTATCATTCATACAATAGACAATACATTATTTATTTCTGAACTACAAGTCCCCTGGTTGTCAGGTCGTTCCTTGTAAACAAAAATAAATTTTATTATCTACTTGATGGAAAAGCCAATTAACAAAATATACCAAATTTTATCAATAAAACTCAATATTTTTAAATGGTCAAGATTTTGTTACTAAAACACCTTTTAATAACATTAGTGATTATATCAGTTATATAACCACAAAACTACTCAATAATTATAACTCAATAATAATTATTGATAACATAATATTAATTATCATAACAATTCCAATAATTGTACTGATAAAAAATAAAAACAGAAAGAATATGCAATCTAACATCCAATATACCAATTAAATGCAAACTCCTGCTCTGATACCAATTGAAAGGACCGTAGTATATCTAATATAGACAGCGGAAGTCAAAAGAACAGTCCTTATAAGATCTATTGCATTTAAAATGATACAAAAAATAATTGGTAGAAATGTATACCTTCGTGAGAGTACAAAGTATTATATAACTCTGAAAATACAGAGTCCCTAGTGTATCCACACCGATAAATATAATAACGTTCTCAACCCTTGAGACGACTTCGAAAATACAGAGAAAACCCTTTTCTCAATTTTACTTGTATGAGATTAAAATAAATATAACTCCGTATAGTTATTGTACTCTTGATCACCTTATGCCTTTTCAAGTATTTTGGTGTATATTTTTCCTTCTGACCTTTTTTTTTTGTTTGGAATTTGTTGCGTATGTATTATGATGAGCCACCACCTTTTATTTGTTATTATAATACTATATAATTAATACATACTCTTAGGCCTTAGTCATGTAACAAAAAAACGTGGCATACAAGTAACATATATGTTAACTTGTCATGAGTTGTGTCACCAAATGACACTACCATTTATTTACACCTCTCATACAAACGTCTTTTCGATATTTACTATATTTTCCGTGTTAGCGGAACAACATAAAAATATATCGTCCAAATTATTTCATTTTTTTTTTTTGGTAAAATGTAAGATTGTATTAATAAGAATCATTGAAAAGGATTACATCATTTAGTTCCTTAGACACATACAATTCATCAACTTACATCACTAAATACAATTCAAATACCAATCCTATTCAACCACGCATGATCCAACAGCTTACAACCATGGTTCGAATGATAGATTCTCCCCATGATCCACCTCTTTACCATCTGCATCACACATTCAGGACGAGTTACGTATTGAAGTTGCCAAGTCTCATTACGTTGCATCCAGATTGCATACAACGTAGCCAATCGAGTAGCATTCACAACTACTTTTTTTGTTCTAGACCAACGTCTCGGTAGTAGCCCTTCCACCATTTCAGCAGCCGAAATACGTACACCCAGCCACTTATTCACCAAACCCACAAGCTTCTGAGCAAATATACAATCAGCCATCAAGTGTATATGCGTTTCAGAGGACATACCACAAATATAGCATTGAACATCCTCACAAATCCCCATAGCGTACAACTTCTCCTTAGTTTTGAGCCCTCGATGTGCAAACAACCATCCAATAAAACTGTGCTTGGGGAGCACTAAAGGGTGCCAGACATACCTGTACCAGGAGACTGGAGCATGCTGAGCACAGAGCCATTTATAGCAAGATTTCACCGTGAATCCCGTACCTGAAGCAGACCAAGTACCATCATACAGGACAGGCTGTAGTTTGTCTTTAACAGCACAAACTTTCTTCACATACCAACTAGAATCCTCCTTTGGTTGGAAAACAATCCACTCGACACCTTTCATATAAACATGGTGCATCCACTGAACCCACAAACGGTCAGCCTTCTCTACTAGCCACCAGACTAATTTCCCAACCAGAGCCACATTCCATTTGCACCCATGTTTCAAATTCAGACCACCCTCACGTGGGTTCAGTGTGTGAAATATATCGTCCAAATTATTTCATTTAATTATTCCAATAAAATGAAATAATCGTAAACGTCAAATATTGACCGTAAGTGTGTGACCACATAGGTTCAACATTAAACCAGTAGTAATTAATCTTACGAAACGATTGGGTTTGGGGCACAATTCCAACAGTATAGGAGATTAACATTCACATTTTTCAAAATTGTGGGTGGGTCGGGGGTTGGGAAAGGGGAGGATTGGAGAAGAGTGTGGAGGTGGAAGGACGGGATGTGAGGGAGTGGGTACAAAACATATGGGGAGAGATGGGTGTCGAAGGGAGGGCCAAATTTATGGCAGTATGGTGGATGATATGGAGGACCCGTAAAGAGTGGGGTGTTTGAGGGAGCCAAGTTGAGGTCGAGGGAGGTTGCGAGGCGAGCTGTGCGTATTATGGAGAAGGTAGACAAGGTGGGCGGAACAGGGAAAGGAAAGGGTGCTACTAAGAGGGAGGATGCTGGGCAAGAGACGAGTGGGTGGTTCCGAGGGAAGGCGGGATAAAAATTAACGTGGATGGTGCGCTATCAGGAGGGAAGATAGGGTAAGACATTGTGGTTAGGGTGAAGGGGGTGAGGTGTGGTGGTGTACGGTGGTTCAGGATGAGGGGGAGATTGAGGTGCGGCAAGCGGAAGCAACAGTTATCCTGTTAGGCTTGAAGGAGGCGTTACGTAGGGGAGTACGGAAGATCGTAGTCGAGAGTGATTGTCTTTTCCCCTGTTGCATTCTCTTTTGTTCATGGTGAAGGATCTCCTGCCTCACCACCAAAACTATAAGCCCCTACGGATCTCTACATGCAATTCTCTCACTTCGGGAAGTGATAAAGTCGTTCCCAAACTGGCCCATTTCACTTGGCATTTCAGTTATCTCCTCTCCTCTTTTCGTGATTCATCACTTGGGGAATCGATCCAAGGGTCGAAACGGTATTTCCTGATTTTGGAGGATATTTTGCTTTTAAATTTATCGTTTATTTTTGTCGAGAGGTCTTATGTCGCAAGAAGTGGTAATAAAGTTGCCCATGAGCTTGCTCATTTACAGCCATAAGTAGTCGATAGAAGTAGTTGGACGGATGAGGTTCCGACTGAGATTAGTTATTTTGTAATCAATGATATTCAGTTAATGAAGTAAAGCCTTTTGTAATCAATGATATTCAGTTAATGAAGTTCCATGCTTTGAATCATCTACAGGACTACAGCTGATCATCTACAGCTTTTATGTGAAGATTAGTACCCAAGATTGATTCCTCTTATATTGACGGAATGAAACATTACAGATACGAAACACTATACTTTAACATTCATGTGAAAACTAGTACCCAAAATTAAATCTTCTTATATTGACGGAATGAAACTAGACAGATACGAAACACTATACTTTTTTGGTATACATGGTAATGAAATATTGATCAGTATTTATCATTACAGATGCTTCAACCCGAAACCAGAAAAATGCCTAAGCGTTTATAGATGTTACATAAGATTAGAAAAAAGTTATAGTGCATGAAACTTAAAAAAAGTTACGCTACATAAGATTATAAAAACAGAGAAATAAGATCAAAATTTCAGACAAACAAGATTATCTAATCCCTAACAAATTGCCTAGAATCATCGTCACTTCGCTTCCCGTAAGGGTTGGATGAACTGAACCTGCCGTCTACTTTCCGCATCTTCTTCTTGAACTTTGAAGCGCTGCTGTCTATTTTAAGGTCTATCTTCGGGGGGCAAGAAAAGCAGAAAGAAGCAGCCACAGCCTTCACAAAATTGGAGCAATAATCAAGAAGTTAGGAGTCGTGAAAAATTTACATTTACCCCAATACATGTACCAGATAACAGGTGAAAATTTTACATTTACTCAATACATGTACTGATGTACCAGATAACAGGTATCATTTGGTTTTGTGTAATTGATGCCTCTACTAGCAAAATGCAACTTCACACAATACCGTTTTGCTTTTAACATTTACATTTGTATTACACAATTGCTTCTGCTAACTATTGAATAAATACTACGGAGTAAAAATTCAAAAGTACTCCATATTTGGTACACTTCAGACAGTAAGCAGTCTTAGGTAAGACTGCACAAACCGTGTTTAACTCAACTTTGATCCATTCATGTAAAGATTCCTACAATAAAGGTTAATCATCCACCTTTCTCAATCTTTATCTTATACTTCAACAAATTGTTTGGTCTTAGAATGAATTCTCTTTACGTTATGTCCTCTCAAGTCTAAATTTTGAAGTTTGCTGAAATATATGGAGTACTAAAGTTTTCTATTTGAATCCCAAAGTTTTCTTCTGAACTATTTTCTGAAGTCATCTTAAATTTTCCTAAAGGGTTTGATAAGTTACAAAAAAGTACTCTATAAGATAAGGAGAACATGTCCTTAAGCAGGCCCAACCGCCGAAGACTTGAAAAAAAAAAAAATGATGGATTACCTGAAGATCAAGTTTGTGAACATTGAACACATCCTTCATGGAGTGGGAGTTGTATGCCAATATGTAGGACCGGTACGCATCCTTAGCTGACTTGTTAAGGTAATAATTGCTTCCGACCAACTTTTCCTGAAACAATCCATTGATCATGTAAGATTCTTTCGTACAATTACAAAAGGTTCACAGCCAGGAGGAGGACAAGACATACCAGATGCGACTGCACATTTGCCAGCTTCTTTTGATCAAAATCGTACTCTTTTACTGGCACCCTTTCACTCTGCATGCATCAAATGATACGTTAAAGAAAGTAGGCAGCAGAAATCAAAAGCCTGAGTAGTGGCGGAAAAATCACGAATAAGAGAACATAAAAAGACAATGTTTTGTTCACAATACCAAGTACCACCAATAGAGAATTTAACAGATGATCACAAAAGAAAAATATCGTCATTATGTTCAAGTGCATAAGTGCAGATAGACAAAGTCGTGATTTTGACTAGGTCAAAATTAATTCACTGCTTATGTTCAACCAGTCATATGAACTTGCAAAACTATGATACCTTCAAGTAACTGAGGAACTGCAGCTCCTCGGGAATCAAGAAAAGCAGTGCATTCCCTTTGGCTCCTTCACCACGTGCTGTTCGACCCACCCTATGAATATATTCCTAACAATGATGAAACATCATGTAAGCTCGCTGTAGCAGACTGCAGATAAATTCTATCAATAGCCAATTACCCACATGGTGAATATATATATATAATGTTGCCAACCTTGGGATCATCTGGAGGATCAAATTGCACGATCCAATCCTACACAAATTGAGGGGGAAACAAGAGCATGAACAATTATTAGACGTTGTGCCGCAAGATTCAGCTTAAAAAGCTAGTAATAATCATGAGAACAACAGAAAAGGCACTAACCACAGAAGGAATATCGAGCCCACGAGCAGCAACATCAGTACATAAAAGAATTCCCTTTTCTGCTTTGCAGAAATCGAAGAAGGTAGTTGTTCTCTTACTTTGCTTTTGTTTTCCGTGGATATCAAAGCAGTCTATCTGAATGTATCTCAGGAGGTCCGAATGGAATTTAACAGAATTGCATGACGAGAAAAAGACCATAACTTTCTTGGTGAGGTTTCTCTTCAGGAATGAATATAGCAAGATGAATCTTTTTGCGCTAGGGATAACACAGTACCCTTGTTGTAGCCCTTCATTAGTAACCTGAGATACTCCACCACAAAATTATTTTAAATCTTCCAACGAGGTTGACAACCCAAAATAGATAAGGTACAATAATGTGATGAAATATAGTCTTCTTTTTTGCTTAACATATAAGCGCCCTAGAGCCATGGGTATAACAAAATAATATGACGTCAAAGTCATAAGGATAAAGGCAAAACAATAATAAAACTGAGAGAGCATATCCTTGTAATTACCCTTCTCCTCCCTTCATCAACATCAATGTAGACAGGTGTAGACTGAAATGACAAGCGAGCTAGATCCTCCACCTTCTTGGTTTGGGTGGCAGAAAAAAGAGCTGTTTGACGCTCCTGCTTGTCACACAAATTACGTAATCAGAAATTACATCTTAACCCAAACAATGAACAAAGTATGCAACAAGGAATACATACGGAGTTAAAAGCAAGTTAAACAAAACACAGCTAGAATGGGATAATAGAAACAAGTACACAATGGCGCATAAGCATTGTAGCAGGAATACCACAGCCTAGTCCCAATTTAAGCAACTCAAAACTATTAAGATTAATATTCATAAACAAGCAAAGAAACAGCAAGTTCCCACCTTCCCGGAAATAAATAATTAACAGGTTTTTGATTGAAGGCTGACACAATTAAATATTGTACAAAAAACACAACGGAACAAATAGATATAACAGAAGAGCACATAGCAGAAAATCACGATCATATTTGTTGCTAATATGCTCATCATTTAAACAAATAGTTAGTACATATGAGTAGTAGGTTTGACCTTGGGTAGAATTTTAATAATTTGCTTCATTTCTTCTTCGAAATTGGCTTCGAGGATCCTGTCAGCTTCATCAATCATCAGGCACTGCATGTATACAAAATACAAGCTTTGTTAAAATTCATCAACAACAGAAAAGAACTCAGTAGCATAGGAAATAGTACTGTAAAATGTAAATGGACTCGTTAAGATTAAGAACAAAACACACTGATTTTGGTGCTCAGTAAGGGCAACCAAAAGATTATGGTCTTGTTCTTTTGGACTTGTTTTTTCATGTCCATTCAATTCAGCTCACATAAATTTCATTTAGGTATTTCCTTCACAAATTTACACTAAATTAAGTTTTACTCAATGAAGATGAGGTTGAATTCAATTCAGCAAAATTAAGTCCAGAATAAGTCTAAAAGAACACGGCCTAACAGCAAAGGATAACAATTGTTTTACAAGCAACAGCTCTTGAGGTTACAATGCAATCTTTGAATGGTATAGGATTACCTTGAGGTTTTTGTAAACAAAGCCCTTTGTGTTTTGGAGATGATCAAGAAGTCGCCCAGGTGTTCCTACTATGAGATTAACACCTTTAGCGAGACGTTCAGCCTCTGTCCTTCGTGCAGCACCGCCAATCACCAGACCCAGAGTTTGAGAATGGTGCTTCAGAAGGTCTTTCGCCACAGCATGAGTCTGCATACACCAACGACAGCACAAACAGGTGATAAGAAGCTGCATTAGCACTGATGTCATGCAGCTAAAAATAAAACAATTGAGAAAGGTTATAGCTTTCCACGGATCCGTTTTGTAACAGAGGAATGGATACTCGAACCTGTATAGCAAGCTCCCTTGTGGGACAAATGATGATAACACCTGCTCCGTTACGAGGAGTGAAATGGACATGATACAACATCTCCACTGCTGGAATAAGGAACGCAAGCGTCTTCCCGGAACCAGTTCTAGCAGCACCGAGAACGTCTTTGCCTTCCAAAAGTGGCGGTATTGATCTAGCTTGAATCTGAAAACATGAAAAACAACCGCCGTCTAAACATTATTGTATTCCCATATTCTAAGTGCTTAGAATACACCGATTATAATAACACCAAATTTCATTCCAGACAAAAGTAAATGACACCATTTACACCAGAATATCACAATTTGAAAGCCAAAAAACATAAGCAAACCACACACGAAACACATTCATCATGCTAAAAGTTCTCAATTCGCTAACTCAACAACCCAAACCTAACAATATCACTTGCACCTCATTACATGTCATTCAACATTCTCTACACAAACTAAAATACCATAGCAAATAAATAAATAAAAGAGGCGAAATAATTGACCTGAGTCATGTAAGTAAAGCCAATATCTTTGATAGCATTCTTAGTAAGCTCAGAAATGGGGAGATTAAAGAAGGATTCATCACTCATAATTCCACCACCACTTTCAGCCTTCTTCTTCGTCATTGTCTTCGCAACCTCCGCCTCTTCATCACCAACATCAGATTCTCTCTCCACCGCATCGTCGGCGCGCAACTCGTCGCCGTCGTCGGACTCATCTCTCTTCTTCTTCTTCTTATCTTTCTTTTTCTTGCTCTTTGTACTACCGTTACTATTACCCTTGTCGGCTGAAATTTCTAGGGTTTTTAGTTCTTCGTTCAATTCGTTCGTCTTCTTCGATTTCATCTTCTTCTTTGAATTTGGCTGTGGTGGTGTCTGGTTTAGGGTTTGATTTTCGTCGGACATGGCGGCCTAAAATTCGGAGGAGAAGATATGACTGTGAAGGGTTTTACAGATGTTGTGTTTCATGATTTTTTATTTTTATTTTTATTTTTATAACGAAACGATTTAGGGTTTAGAATGGGTTACTTTTGTCCAACACTTGCTTCTCAAATAAGGGACTCCTTTTATTTTAACTACTATTATGCCCGTGCAAATTGCACGGGTATGTTTTTTTATATGAAATTTACTAGGATAATACCCGTGCATAAACGCACGGGATGTACAAAAATAAGTTAATAGTTAATCGAAAAATTTGGTAATTAAATTAAATATTAAATTAAAATAAGAATAATAATATAAACACAACATAAATAAACATGTATTTTCAAACCCAAAATACAACAAACTGTATTCTACCCGTCCACGTATTTATTTAACATGTAACGCGCGTATGTATGACTTGTTTAACGTAGTTAAGTATTATGAAAATATTTAAATCATTCAACCCATATTTGTCTTCTAATTAACCCGTTTAATAGGTTTGAAAGTTTCAATCTCAATTTTTCTTAATTAACTATCAAAATTTAGATGATGGAAACGTTGAAAATTATAACAAAAAAATTAGAATAGTGGAACTTTTATTTTTTATACAAATAGAGTTATAATTTTTTTTAAAAATATATCATAATTTGGTGAAAACCGATCAAAGTATCGCAATACATTGTCTTAAAATTCATCATTTATAATAATATGGTAAAACGTGCTTAAAATGTTATACTGAAAACACATTAAATAAAAATGGTTAGTTTAAGAGATAAAATATTATATTGAAAACACGTTAAATAAAAATGGATAGTTTAAGAGATAAAAAAATATATACTACAATTTTTACTTACTTATATGATATAATTTCAAAAAGGAAATAAAATAAAATAAAATAAAAGGGATAAAAATAAAATAAAATAAAAGGAATAAGAATATGTAAAAGTTAGAGGGAAATTTGGAGGGAAAATTTGTGTAGGATGGTTTTTGTTATATATAATTAATATAGATGTAAAAACGTACGAATAATGAAATTGTTGTATAATAGGTTTAATAAATGGCTCTTTTAAAATGATCAAATGTGTATATATGTATTATTGAAAACCAATTAAAACAACAAAATTATATGACAAACAATCATATAAATACCATAAAAATTCAAAACATTACAGAAAAAGTTAAGATAAAAGGAAAACATTCAGCAATAAGATGGTACTCCCTCTCATTCGGTATAGTCGTATGCCCGAGCAAATTGCACGGGTATGTTCTTTATAAAATTTAGTAGGAACGTATGAATAATGAAGTTGTATAATAAGTTTAATAACAGCGCCTTTTAAAAAAATCAAAGGTGTATACGTATAACTAAAAAACACTTAAAACAACAAAATTATATACAAACAACCATAAATAATAGAAAAATTCAAACCGTTACAGGAAAGGTTAAGATAAAAGAAAATAATACAAAAATAAGATGGTAAACGTGCTATAATTTCTCAAAGACTTCCTTATAAACTACGTTATTTGTTCTATATAAGACATATTTTTCACTATCGCAAATCATAATTTTCAGATCCTTTTTAGTTGTTACTCTTAAAGTAGGGACAAATGATAATAAATGAGTTTTAAAATGAGTTTATAAATGGCATCATTTAAAGCGACCAGTATGAATTATTGTAATCAAAAGCACCTAAAAAAAAGGAAATTATTTGACAATAAATATTTTTATACCCGTGCAAATAACAATTTTATACCCGTGCGAATTATCATTATTATATGACAAATAACAATTTTATGTCCTTATAAATAACAATTTTATACCCGTGCAAACTAACATTATTATATGACAAATAACAATTTTATGCTCGTACAAATAACAATTTTATACCTTTGCAAATTAACATTATTATATGACAAACTACAATTTTATACCCGTGCAATTCATCATTATTATATGAAAATTAACAATTATGCCCGCACAAATAACAATTTTATACCCGTGCAAATTATCATTATTATATGACTAATAACAATTTTATACCCGTGCAAATTATCATTATTATATGACAAATAACAATTTTATGCCCGTGCAAATTGCAAAAACAAAAATAAATTATTTTTTAAACGTATAATTTGAACACCTTGTCTTTAAGGATGACTAAATAACATACTATTGAGGTGGCAATCGGGTCAGTTGGGTTGATCGGGTCATGTCGGGCCGGGTCATTCCGAGTTAAAGTGTCTGTTCGGATCGAGTCGGTTTCAGTTTGGGTCATTATCAGGTTGGGTTATATCGGGTTAAATAGTGTATCGGGTCGAGTCGAGTCGGGTTTGAGTCAGGTCATTATCGGTTCAACATGATTATTATCGAATTATTTCAATTTTTACCCACTAAAATAGGTTTTTTGACCGTTATTTTATCTAATTACTTCATTATTAAGTCAAATATATCACTTTAAATAATAATTTGCTTTCAATCTAATCAAAATTGAACTTAGTAATTATCGGGTCGTCAATTTTGTCGTGTCAAAACCGGGTCGGGTCGTTAGGGGAGGGGTAGTTTATTCAAAACTAAACATTGACTAACTCTAGCTCCTACGTACACGTACTCCTTCCCCACCCAAAAGTATTTTTTATTTTTTTATTTTTTATTTTTAGGAGAGAGTTACAACTTTTATGTTAAAATTATTCACCCAATTTAAATTAATAATCTCTTTTTATTGGACTTCTCTCTATTCTATTTGATTATTATACATTTGCTTATTGAACACTATTTATAACTGAGTAGAATATTTGATATAACTTTAACATACAAAATAAAAATCGTCATGTGGGACATTGTGTTAATTTTTTTTTTTGAGTACATTATTGATATCAAATTTCTGTACTCCGTAATATTTTGTAATACGTAACTGAAGATATGAATAAAAAAAAACCCGTGTATTAGCGTTCATTATAGCTAGCCATTTGTGCGTGCCGATCCAACCCGCCTAATGGCACTGACTTTGATGGCTCGGCCTGGCCTAGTCCTCTCAAGCAACAGGTCGGGCTCTGGGCTAATTTTTGTGGCGACCCTCATGGCCGTCTTTTTTGTGTAAATTCATATCCAACAGGCCAGCCTTGAGCCTTACTTTTTAAGCCCGGCACTTCTGGCCCGCCACCTCCACGGGCCAATTAAGGGCCTTGAATATGGGGCCCGACCCGTGGCCACCTCTAGCTTTCATACAAAAGGGAATCAAATTGAATTGGGAAAATATTACTCTGTACAATATATTCCATTTATTCTATATCTTCTCCCAACTTTCTCTTTTAAAAAATTCCACTATCTTGTTGTCATTTTTATTTTTATTCTCTTCAACTAATCTCATCTATATAATTTATTTAATCATTTTTCTACTTTTAAGCCATATTGAAATTAGAAAAATATTATAAAATGGGGAGTAGTCGTAGTACTCCGTACCAAAGTATCATCTTATACAAAAGTTACCTTTTACCCTCACTAAATTAACCCACCAAAAGCCCAATTAACACCCAACCCCAACTCACACGCACCTACATTAACCCTAAAAAATTGTAGATGTAAAAAGCCACGAACTACTAAAAATATCAGATCTCCAAAAAAATTGTTCAACCTCTATAAATACTTTACTATTTCTTCTTATTTGTCTTTCATATGGTTTGTTTCTTCATCTATCTGTGTACCATTATTTGGAGCTTGTTGTACTCGGAGCGATTTGAAATTTGGATAGTTAATCGTTATTTCAGGCGTTTTGATCGATTTTTTAGCTTTATTTTATAGTTTGTTCTCCAATTAATGGAGAACCTGAATTTTCAGAATTTTTTTCGTTTATTTCAGAACTTTTTTCAGAATTTTCAGAATTTTTTTCGTTATTTCAGAATGTTTTTAGCTTATTTCAGAATTTTTTTGATAGATTTCAGGCGATTTGAATTATTTTTCTTTTTTCGTTTATTTCAGAATTTTTTTTATGTTGGTAATTATATTGTTCATTTTTTGTTTAATGATAATTTATATTTCTTAGTTATTAAACTAATAACAAAAGGCTAATAAAATTGAAAAAGAAAAAAATTGTGTAGTATGATTAAGACTTGTTAAAATCTGAGAAATTAATGATGTAGGAGTTAGTGGGAGGGGTCCACTTTAAAGAGTTAACATTTAACCACAGGGTGACACCTCACCTTGTGGTTTTTGCATTGTAAAAATGATTTTTTAAAAATGGATTATTTTACAAGAATAATTCATATTATTGGCGATCTTCTCAAAATAATTCGAACTATTGTTTATCTCAAAATAAACCCAACTTTGATAGTTGTCTTCTCAAAATAAACTATATGGAATTATTTGGGACTATTTTGAGAAAAAAAAAACTTAAAGTATAGATTATTTTGAGAAGATAACTATCAATGTTTGGTTTATTTTGAGATAAATAATAGTTCGGATTATTTTGAGAAAATCAACGATAGTATGGATTATTCTTGTAAAATAATCCTTTAAAATTTTCAAAATAAGCGTACCTTTTTAAAAAAATTACTAAATCATCCTCATCAAATATCATTCTTATCGTGTGAAAATGTGTATTGCTAAGTTCTATCAATGAAAATATTAGGATAGAAGTATAGGAGTATATTAGTATAGGGGTATTCTTCTACTCTAGTTTCTCACCAATATTAGTTTTTTCTACATTTCTTAAAATTGGAATAAAATTGGATTTATAAGAAAACTAGTGATGCGACCCGTGGTATTCACGGGCCGGCTCGGTGTATTTCTTAAGCTATTGTGTTTCGATTATGGTGTTTTTGGTTAGGGTATTGTGGAACGTTGTTTTTGCTCAGTTGCCAATATCATTTTTGAGGTTTAATTACGATTTACGAATAGTGTATCGAATTGTAGTAGACATTTAATGACGACTTGCTTGTGACCTTGTGGTAGCCGCTTTAATTTATTGAACAACATTTCGTGAAAAGAGTCTTACTACCGTAACATTAGCGGCATAAAATTGTTCTGCAATTTCCGCAGTTGTAAAGAGCATGCTATTGTTGTTGGGTCTTCTTTTTTAGGCTTTGTTTGCCTCTTCTTTATGGTTTCTTTTTCTTCATCGCTTGAGTCGTTTTTTTCAACCTTGCATTATTTTAATTTATGGTTAGTTTTTGAATGTCTTATACCTTCTTTTTTTAAGGGTTGTGTACTTGGGTTTTTTTTGGTTTATTTGGGTTTGCATGGTCCTTGCCCAGTCGTGGGCATGGCCTTTCATGTTGTACGTTCTAATTTTGTTAAGCGAGTTACTGTTTTTTTGGTGGTGGTCTTGGGTTAGTGGTGTCTGACCTACTTTTTCGATTGTATAAACGTGTGCGTTGGTTAGCTTTTTATTGGGTTTGTATGTGATCTTTGAGTCTTTGTCTTCTTCGTCGATTTCGAAGTGTTTTTTTTAGACCTTTAGCTCTATTTTGTTGTTGTACTTAGCTTGTTGAATCTTACCTTGACCTGAAATCCATGCTGTTTTTTGACACAATTCTGCAATAGTTGGTACACTTTTTACTTTCCATCCTCATGCAGTTTTGAAATGTTTGGTAAATTTGGTTGTTGCTTAAATTTAGATAAATTGGGTGTTGCTTAAATATTTTTTGAGACCATAAATGATACTCCATAAATTACATCTATATATACACAATCTTCTTAAACAATTACTCCCAAAACCAGCCCCAATTCCTCCCTCACGTTGCCACGTAGGAGTACTTTGACACATCAGACAAATTATGCCACGTACGAAATTTCACTTAAAAACAACTCCTCTTCCTTTTACTTTCATTGTTGTCTATAATTATCTTGAGCTCTTCAACTTCTTGGTCAGTTAATATGGAGTAATACTCAAAAGTCTCAAACCCTTGTGCAATTATTGTTGATTAACATTGAAAGGTGAAAATTTGATGATTAATTGTGTGTGTTTAGTGTTTTTTTTTCTTGTATTCTAATGTTTTTGGGTTGTATTTAAATATTATTTCGTAACTCGTAATTTTATTGATCTTTAGAAGTAATGTTTGATTGAAATCTGATTTATTTTTTTTTAATTCAGATTTTGATGTTTGATCTTGTGTGTGTTTAGAAGTAATGTTTGATCTTTGGAAGTAATGTTTGATTGAAAAAAATCATTTGTGTAATTCTTGTAATTTATATTGAAAGGTGAGATTTTGATGACTAATTGTGTGTATTATTTTTAGTGTATAAAAGCAATATGAAATATGTTTGGCCTCCCAAAGCTTTTATGTCACCATTGATTTTTAATGTTTGTTGTTTGTTGCATTATCTGACACATTTTCAGATAAGATCGAAGTGCGCGTCTGGTATAGGGAGCTGCAAGGGTGCCAAGCAAAATATGAAGTGTAATGGCAGATGAAAGTTCTTCAAGTCTCATGTTCTTCAGGTTTGATGGATCGATTGATTATGTATGCATTTTATTTTTCATGGGTTATCAGTTTTTAATGCTTGACTTAAGTTTGTAAGTGCTTGGATCATTGAATTGGCTGTATCGCTTTTGTTGCTGAAGTTTTGGTCATAACTTGATTGATTATCTCTAAAGCAAATGCTACTCCCTCCTCATCACTTTGTCCAAATAAATGTAGAGTCCATATTGCTGATGCGCAAGACAATTATGCCATGAAGTTTATTTAGAGAAAAATATTACCAATGTAGAGTCTACATTGCTACGCAAGAAATAATTTTAGTTAAAGTTGACACATTAATCATTAAATTTCAATGGGAATGAGAACAATATAATTAACATGGATAAACGAGTAATAAAATAAATAATGTTGACGTAGCTTGGCTACTTATATGGGTTTTATCCATTCTGTTCCTTTTTAACCTCAAGTGCCCCAAACCCATGTTTTAGTGGAAAGGGTTTCATATTTTAGGGGATCCTGAATTCAAAGGGAGGGAGTATGATCTAGAAAATAAGTTTGGCTCAAATTCATGTATCTTGTCTTTAACATGACGAATCAATTAAATATGTTCCAATTTCTTCTTTAAGTTGGTTTCAAGTGGTGTTAGTTTAATGTTCACTTCATTTCGTTTGAATTCGTTGAGCTTAATTTGAGCAAGATATTGTTGATAGTGACATTATCCGTTATCGCAAGTTTTCACAGTGAGCAAGGCCTTCAGTTTGAAAATATTACAGAGTTGTCACCCATCTTGTGTTTTCTTTTAGTTGCAGTCGTTGAGTGGAGGTGAATATTTGTAGTGGCTGGCTGTACTTTAGAACTTGTGCACAAAATCGTCGTTGCGTTGGAGCGTGAATGCTAAGGCATTTTGGGTTTGTTTTTTTAGGAATCAACAGTGCTAATAATTAAGTTCATCATCTCAATGTTGCGTGTCAATTGTTGTCGTTCATCATCTCAATTTTTACATATTGTCATGTTCATGTCTTTTTTTTCCGTCTTTAAAATCAAGACAGTGCTGAAATTGGAAGACAAGCTTATACAACATTACAAGGAGTGTTTTTTCCAATATCGACGTGCATGTATTTTTAACTTGCTGGTAGGTATTGTATTTTAATTTGCCACGGCTAGAAAAGTTATGTGCGCATATACTTCGGGGATAATATTAAAGCCGTTAAAACATATTCCTGCTATAAAGTGTTAGGAAGAGGTTCTTTATTTGGCCGATCTGTTTTACTAACTTTTACATGAATCGGGAGAAGGCCGAGTTGTGTTGCCAAAATTTTCACAATCCATGAGTAAAGGAAGACGTACATAAGAAAGCATAAAAGAGTAAAAGACTACATTTTGAGTTATATCAGGCTTTGAAAAAGTCACTGTTTAAGGTATCTTCACCTTTGTTCTTATTTTGTACCTGTTTGTTAGGACAATTGCCAAGTGTGTGGGAGGTTTTACCTGATAATATCAAAAATACAAGTGGATTTTTTGATCTCATAATTACTTTGAATTGATTATTTTTCTTTGTTGTCGTAAAACTACAATCTAGGGAAGCTTTTATTATGGGTAGTATACTCAAAATTATGCCCATTCCTCTAGAGTAATATAATCAAGGTATTTTTTTTGACCGCCTATGTTTCCTGTCTGGAACTTATGTTTCATGCCTATTGTGTTGTTAGTTGTCTGTATTGTTATTATCCTTTGCATTGATGTGGCTGTCATTGTGTTGCGTGTTATTGCTGTCACTGGGGGTTGTTGTCGTTGAGTAGCTGTCGTTGTTCTTTCTTGTGTTGTTGTCGCTGCGTTGTTGTTGTTAGTGTTGTTACGGGTCACATCACACAAAGGTTTAAATATTAGTTTTCCAGACAATGTTACGCATCTAGCCTTCCATAGAAGAACTCGAAATGTAGTGTATAAAAAAACATACTCTGATCTGTGACCAAATATAGGTATATACTCTGATCTGTGATCAAATGTATTAAAAAACCTTTTCAGAGCAATAACCTGGTACTTGGTAAAAGTTATTTAACGAGTTCATATTTGTTTGCAGCTCATATGGCTCCTGTCGGCATTGATTTGAACTTGTAACTCTCATTTCAGGTAGTCGGTCCTAATCCTCAAGCTCAGGTATCGTGACCTAAAACTTGAAACGTATGTAAATTGTACTATCGAAAACAACACTGAACAACACAGCTCCTGATATTTTACAACAGAGTATATCTAACGTGTTGCCATACACATTTGAACAGTTGACGGCTGGCTGTTTTATTGATTTTTTTAATGGGTTGTACTGCTATTACATTTGTAGAGTTGAATTAATGAACTAAATTGTATGTTTGAGAAATAGGTGCCTTCTATTAAGGTTCTATTTTGATGCTTTTCTAACATTGATTGCTACAATTAGAGAAAAATCAGCTTATTACAACAATTGAGTTTGTATGCTGGATTTTAATTTGTTTTTCCAATTGATTTTATGGGCATATATTGCAAAAAATGGGAAAGCAAAGATCTTTGAGTAGTAAAGTTGGTAAATCCTATGTCAAACCTCACTACTATCATTCGTAACCTTATTTTGATAAACCCTCCAAGAATCCTCTACTTGTATGTCTTCTTTCTCCAATTAATGTTCATTTTCACTAGGTTTAGTTCATGGGTTTCTTTGGTTGTGCAAATTTAATTTATGGGTTTGAATCAATTTCATGTCTTCGTTGTACAAATTTAATTAATGGGTTTGAATCAATTTCATTTCTTCGTTTGTATTTCATTTCTTCGTTTTAATTTCGGATTTTGGGATAACTGATTGTTCGCTTTCATGGAATTTTCCAGTTGCTTACGATAACACTCTATTTTGACACGTTTGACAAGGTTCATGTCGTCTTGCGCATTAACGCGGTGATGTCCCATTTGTTGCTCGCTATCTTGTGACAACGCTGCGTTGCTACATCACGATCCCTACTGTCTCGCTTTCTGAAACACAACTCGCTGAAATTTTCAAACTGCTGTTGTTGCTCGTCGCTGCAGCAGCTGAAACTAAGTTGGCCTGTCACATGGTTGCAAACATTCCCTGGCAAACTAGGAAGTTCTATGAGTGACCAAGTCCGCCATGCAGTGACTCGGATGCAATACAATTAATGAGTACGTTACTTCCCGAGTCTTCTACTTTTGCAAAACTGACTTTTTATTACAATTGAGAATGAGAATGATATCAACAGGTGAATTTGGTACTATTCTAAAAATTTCATCTTCTGTTCTGAATTTTAAAACGAGCCCACCCTACCCTAACAACCACATAATCGACTTCATGCAATTTCTTAAATGTGATAAGAGAGTTTGAGTCAACTTGATTATTATGTAAGATGAAACGGTTTTGTGTTTATATTTCATTGAATACAAAAACCTGCAAAAGAGTACGTATATTATTATAGAGCTATCTTACACAGCATCGGCCCTAAGCTTTTAACGACATAGGTATACAACATTACGTTGGTCATGAAAGCACAATGACTATGGTGCTCTGAAAAGCAGGTAGCGTTCTTGGGTGTCGCTTGCAACGTTATTAAATTCGAGACTAACTTAATAAATTCATGATACTCGGTAAAAGGAATCATAACCACTGACACTTACAATAAAATATACAGATCACGTATGTGTAGCATAACACATATATAGGATTTTCATAGAGAAGTCTTAAATCTGATTGAAAACTTTGAAACACAATTATTATTGATTAGTCCTTCTTAGTTCCTATCCTGCAACTTCAAGTTCATGGGTTTTTCAATTTACAGATGAATGTCCTGAAATTAATTTTTTTATGTCCAATGAATTGTATACAAGTTTGCAGGTACGAAACTCCATGTGGCTGAACGAGGGGCATGTAGGTTTGTAATTCCGCTTAGTATTATGACGATAGAGCAAATTTTCTACTTCTCATACTTTTTATGCAAACTGTGCAGCAAAAGTAGGATTAAATCGGAGTGAGAATTATTCAAGTTTGATAACGAAGATTTTGTATACCTCTTTAGAGTAAGATGACGATACTTGGTTGAACAATAATAGTGGCCATTTCTTCATCCATCTGCCGGGGAACCATGACCTCGGAAAATTAATATGAAAACCTGGGAGAATTGGATGCTTGTGGGCTATTATCAAATGTTGCTCTCCTGTGATGAGTTTTAAGATGCAATATGTCGAAATGTGAACAAAATTTGAGTGAAATTATAAGCAAATTAGTGTTCAGACATGCATGTGTATACGTCGAGATCATTTCTATGTCTGTTATGGTTTGATATATAAGGTCATATCTAAGATTTAACTTTCATTCTTTCAATAGCCAACTAATTGCGCGTATTTTTTTTTTTCTTCAACTTAATGACTATGGAATATGCAAGAACCACATTTGTTACATTATTCCTTCCTTGCAGTCAATGGTATATGGAGTATACAATGGAATACAATTAAGACCAAAAACTCAAAGAAAACAGTAACTACAAGACAATAAACTACTAAATTATACAAAAAAGAAATAACTAATGAATAATGAACGAGTTGAGATTGCACGATTCTTCAGTTCGGGCTAGATTAACGTACTGTCAATATGTCATGAATCTTCAATTTTCTTCGAAGGGCAAGTTGAAATTGCACGATTCTACGATTTCTTTTCAATTATTTTCCTTTTTTCCGTACGGATTATTTTTACGGATAATAGCTGCAGTGATTTTTAATATCATTATTGCTTAAAAAAAACCCTGCTTTAGAGTTAAAAACACATTGTGCCGATCTTAAAAGTTACACTAACCAAAATCGCTTCTGGTATTTGAGTATTTGACGACTTAACATACCTCACAAGTAGGGTCATTTGACCTTGCGAATGGACTGCTATTATGTTTGACCTACCGAATTTTGGGATATTATTTGTACGTATCACATATAGTCGATGAAAGATTTTTTGTAATAGGAATTGATTTTAATTATTTTATATCTCAATTAGTTAGTATTTCAGTAATTAACCAGAATTGTACTTTGAAATGTTACATGTCAAATGATGCATGACAATTCAATTTTATTATTGCTTTAAACATCCCTCAACTTTAGAATGAAAAACAAAGCTTCCATCTACTGAAGAAATTAAACACAAGGATACTATGCAAAAAAAAAATCGTATGGGACAAAAACACAACTACAACTAAACAAGCCGGCCTAAAGTACATACAAAATAGTGAAACACTAATCAAAACTAAATAGAGATACGGTAAAAGCTGACTAAAGGGACAAATCGAGTGGGCCCGTGGATTCCACGGGTCGCAACACTAGTTGTAATTTAAACAACAACATGATATGTGTAGCACTATTTTAACATGGTGGCGAAAAAGGTGGACAACAATAAGGACTTAAGGAGGTTAAGGTATTTAAAATGGAAAGCCGAAGGTATAACATACATTGTTTCAACTAACTCATTAGTTATTAGAAATGGAACCCATACCAGAGCAATGCATCAAAATTCTTCAAGGATTTTGGATGCCAAAAGTCCACTCGAGTGTCTAAAACAACTTCCAATTTTGTCCGTCATCTTTATCGATCACTTATAAAAATCGTCTATAGTATGTTATTTATTGAGATAGGGAATTGCAAATTGATCGTATGCACATAGCATACTAACTCAAAATACGGTTCAAAAATAACCGTGATACACTCCATAACGCTATTAAAATATATATTCATGTCGAACCAAAAAAAAAATTTCAGTGGTGAATCAAAATGTCATTTCATTAAGAAGGCCACTATTTAATAATGAACTGGAGTTCCACTTGCGAAATCTTAACATGTATGTCGCAAAATAGAGCGCCCCAAATATGTGAGTACATGGCCTCACAAATTGCTTCGAATCCAGTGACCTAGAGGAAGTTCGGTGGTAGTCCAACGCTCAAATCCACAACAACAGCAGCGACAACATACAGCTACTGCACAGCAAGGTACATCGACAGTAATAGCATTGGCCACGTAGCGCAGGCTATAACAAAGGATGATAAGAATAGCAATGACTGCAAAGAAGACGCACCACCAGTATGCAAAGAATGGTGACAGGAATATGCAACAACAACTTGAGATAACATTTGCAGAACCCAGTGACATTGATCAACAAAACAACACAGTGATAGCAACACAATTTTAGAGTTGAACCTAGCAAAGTCCTCATACCAACGCACACCATACTTACCTACAAGAACAGCAGTTAAACAATTCAAGCGGACATGTGTAACTAAATGAAGAGAGAATGATTTGGGTTTAAATTTTCCTTATTAATTTGAGACTTTGAATTCATTATGCTCGAAGATGAAGTGGTTCTTTAAATACAGTTCAAAAAACTCGCTAAATGTGAACATAAACAAAATGGCCTCTTGGATGATTACCAATAATCCTTATTAAGTTATTATTTTCAACAAAATCATTAATATATGTTACTATTGTATTAAAGTACGGGCTGAAAGCGATAATAGACATACAATATCTTTACTGATCAATGCAGACGGAGAATTTTCACTCAAGAATGCAATAAAGAAGCAAAGAATAACAATGAGCAGGACAATGGGCAGGGGAAGCAACGCAAACTGTCAGCAATACGTGTAGATAGTCGCAACAATGGAGTAAAACTATACCCTTTACTTGTGTAGTCGTCTTCATTTTTTTGCGACTGATTTTTAGGATCCCTCGATGTTCCTGAGAACAAAGAATTTTGTTTATGTGGGAATATCTTTTAAAACAAATACATTCCGCCATATTATTTAAGAAATCAATTTCAGAATTCCCATCACCAACCTAACGCATTGTGTTCAAGTCGAGCACACAATGTGGTAGCGCCTTAGGTTCGCCACTGCTAATATGTCCGTTTCTGATTTCCTCTTTTCGAGGGGTGGCGCCTGCATTCAAAATTGTTCAACGTAATAAGCATTCTCAGTGTACACATGACAGCATGGTTGACGTTAAAATCGTACGACTTTAGCATGTACTCGTGTAGTCGTCTGCCTTTTATAGGCTTATTTTTAGGATCCTTCGATTTTGCTGGAAACAAAGAGGTTTGTTTCTGTGAACATATTATAAAATAAATACATTCCGCCAAACTGTTTAATAGATAAATAACAGGTGTCGACAGAATTCTGATGAGACTTAAAATCTCATACACACTATTCAATACATCCCCAAAATAACTACGGAGTACTTGTATGTCCCTTCAGCTTCATACATCCCCAAAATAAAGAATCCATCGGAACACAAAGTAGAAACAAAATGTGCAAGACAAATAGAAGGAATATATAAATCATACGGAGTATACAACTAATGTTGAAGCTTACAAGCATACTTTCAAAGCCTTCTCTAAAGCAAGTGAAATGGCATTTTCAAAAGCAATACCTGCATTAAATTTATAAACGCTTTAACATTCATCTCTATTTCTAAATTAGTCATATATGCATCTTGTCAACTTAAATACCCAAATTCTAAACGGCTTGATTGAAAAACTGGTGAAAAGTCATTGGTAGAAATTATGAAAAATGAGAAAAAGAATCTATCAAAAACAAATTAGTCTCTTTCATCTTACATAAGGCTTATGGGGTATTTATCGGCCTCAAGTGGCCATTGGCATGTGCTAAGCAATCCAAGATTCAAAAAAGATCATATGCATCAAGTGCGATAGCAAATGCTATTATGAAACATAATCATAACTTTACCAAATGCAAACAAAGACACTGCTTCATGTTAAAACGTCATCGACATGCCGGCCAACAACATAACGATACGACTTCTACCATTCCGAAAAACTACTAAATTAGTACTCCGTAATACACAAACACAACAATAAAATCATACCTTGGATGGACTGAACAACAACTTCTGAATACAGAACATATAAATAGGGTAAAGCCTATAAAAGACCGTAGCGTAATTAGAGAGATAACAAAGGTGAGTAACTGCCCTGTGGCAACCTCAAGTGCTACTTTACGGTGTCAGGTACAGTTCAGCACCGATTTTTTAGCTTAGTTTTCGGTTCATCATACATAGAATGTCAGCATTATTACGATTATAATCACAGTAAATGGATCATTATATATATGTCACATAACAAATTAAAATGAAAACACTTGTGGGAAAATTACAGGCTTCTGCTCTTCAGGCTCATCTTAGCGACACCATCACTTGTGGGTACATTGAACATGAAGCAACACCATACACAAAGCTAACGATAATAGAAATTTCTTACCAATAAGTTCATATGTTCAGTTGACCAACTTCCGCGATAAAAACTGCAAATAAGTAAATATATTTCATAAGTGGTGACTAAATTATCACTTGAGCTTAGTAGAGCTTCTATCAACATAGCCATTTTTAGTTCTATGAAAACAACTTCTTTTCCAAAGGATTCTTTCAACATATACAACCGCCACAACAAACAAATATGTTCACATACGGTGACAGTTAATAGCAGTATCTTCGGTCACTCCCCCTTTTATCAGAATCGCGCTCTCTCTTCCTTCACCATTTCCCTGGGAGAGATCTCATACGTCTTTTCTTTTTGCTTCACATTTTTACAGATCTACGATATAACCCGAAAACTACAAGGACATAGAATTACAGTGAAAAGGATGCTGTGTTTGATACAGGTGTGTCATGCGTCAAAGTATTTTCGTGTTTAGACAGTCATGTGCAGGTTTTCATGGTTTGGTATAAAATGCACAGTAGGAATGTTCTGTCATGTTGACATACCTTTTCGTTCAGTGGCGACCCAAGAGCGAATTCCTCCAGGAATGACATCAGCTACAACACGTAAAAAGACGCCATTATCAAAACAGAAGCATAAACTGACAGGAATTTTGTCCAAAATAATACCCTCTTGTGTTTGTATTATCTTGGGCAGACCTGAGAGTCTAAGACACTTCGTATGAAGGCGCCATTGAACTCTAAATTCCACGCCTACAAAGAAACAAAGGAAACAAACAATCAGCTTTCTGAGACTACTGTAACAATCAGCTTTCCTAGACTAAAAGCTTTGAAGAGAAACTTTTTCTATGATTGTAGACTAAAATGTTTGTCATTACGTAACCACTCAATGACGAAGGATACCCGATGTACAGACGCCGTCATTCGGGGAAGCAGACTCGACAATAGATTGGTCATTCCATATAACCCCTATTTGTTTTGATATATTTCAATTCACTAAATAAAATATGAAAACTTCTAAAAGGTAATCTGTAAAAGCAATGCAGAAGACATAATGAGGAAGGAGAAAGGTCGGAAACATACAATATTCAACAAACCGTCTCAAAATTAAACCTGAGATCATCAAACCTAGACCATCACCAAATTGATCAAACCCAAAATTAAGATTGAACACTTATCCTTGACCACTCTCAAAACAAAAATTGGAGTACCATTTACCTGAGAATTGCTACAAGAATATCAAGAGCGAGGGAAGCATCAGTTAGAGATTTTCCCAGTACCCATGTTCTGATGTCAAGTGCAAAACTACCCACATGTCCACATGATTGGAATATCTATATGCTTACACAGAATCCAGGGCACGCCAGTTTGCAGTGCATCGAACCATACTCGCAGCCCATTGAACGTATTACTTTCCTTTGTGTCCACAAGCTGCTTCATCGTTGCGACTTATTTTTTATCCGATTTTTACGAAAACCAAGAAACTTATGGGTTAGATGTGATCCTGGGCATTATTTTCTAAAGGAAGAAGCAGGCAAAGAAAAAAGGTAAGGAAAAATACATTATTTTCTAGTCTATTGAAAACGAACCCTCTCCTGATTTTTTTTCAACATCATTCCAGCAGAAGGTTGAAGTCAAGGAGGAGCAACTTGAAACTACCGTGTGAGTGAGCTTGTGTACGACGATCTACAAAACTATAATAAATCAAAGAGAAGAAATAAACGTGGATGATCGAGAAACCTGCTGTAAATACATGACTTTTTCGCTCATCCACATTCATCCAACAGAGATCGAGTAACTCAGACTCAAATTTGGTATGTCAACCATGACAACCACATCATTTAGTGATGACTTTGGCACCGGTACCACTAATCTAGAGTTTGATTTCCGATCACTAATCTTACTTGAAGGATTATTTTGAGCTTATAACATAAGCTTCCATGAATTTTTTCCGATCTTTAATTACTGATTATAACATCGCGAAAGATAAATACGGAGTACATGGAAATTAAATATGGAGCACACAGAATCGTGTACCTTAAAAAGCTTCCAGAGTGCTCGACTGCAAAACATCCATTTCCTGAACCTGTCCCATCCAAGCTTGTGCATCAAACATTCAAATTTCCTGTTGAATTAACGTAATCAACTCACAATCAAATCACTCCAGAAAAACAAAAACAGAAATCAAATCAAATTTTAATCATAAGACCTGCATCAATTCCTCGGTGAGAGAATCTCCTGAAGAATCATCCTCCGACACAACTACAGTTTGCTGCTCTCGTTGTCGTTCTTCTTCGTCGTACTTCCGGCGATGTTCATTCGCTTTAGTCATCGTAAATCGCTGCCGCGACGCCGTCATATTGCCATCCACCAAAAAATTAGAACATTAAGAGTAAAAAATGGTACTAAGTGATTTATACCAAGATTACCAACACACATCATATCTTATACAAGTAAAACAAATAATATATCGAGAACACAATGATGGACCCAGACAATTACCTAAAACTGATGCGAAGTGGACTTAGCTATGCCTGAAGATGACACCCGTGATGACGAAAAATCCTCTGACATTGGATCCATGAAATAAGGATCGTCAGCAGAAGCAGTTTAATAAAAAAAGTCTCAAATCCATCACTAATTGCAACTGATAACTCTCCTCCAGCAGTTGTGCCCAACTTTTCGATGGTAACTCCAAAAAATCTATATAATATATTAAGAAGGAATCATGCAAGAAATTAATCAAATTAATCCTCCATTTTTACAGCTAACAGCAACAAAACTCAACATCAAATCAACTTCATCACATTAAAACGCAGCACTTCAAGTAAAAATCAATACAATAAATCAAACAACACAACATTAATCAAAGAAAAGATAGATTTGCAAAGTCAATTGAAACTGAGAAATGAAATGCTCGCAAAAATAATTACCTTCTGAGCACGAACACGAAGCGAAGAATTAACTCTGCGATCATCCATAGAAACGCAACGAAATGATCTGCGATTATAATCGGCAAATTGAAACCTAAAATCGCAGGTATTAAGAATCTGAAACGTAACCCTAGAAATCGAAGATTGTTCCGCAAATGACACTGCTCGTTCCGTAAAAAATCTGAAGAACGAAACCATCTTCTCTCTCATATTTTTCTTCAATCAAAAATCAAAACTAAAAAAAAAATCCCCAAATTATGTCAAGAACAAACCCTAGAAAATGGACGCACTTGATTCAGTTTTCGATCCCTTGAGAGATTTCGCCAAGGACAGCGTTCGCCTCGTCAAACGTTGCCACAAACCCGATCAAAAAGGTTCTCCATCCTTTTCAAAATTCATCTTCTGCGATTTTTTTTTTTCGATTATTTTCTGCAGATCTTTTGATTTAGTTGATGATTGATTGATTGATTTGCGTGCAATTGCAGAGTTTACGAAGGTTGCATTTCGCACGGCGGTTGGATTTGTTGTGATGGGATTTGTTTATTTTGATTTAGTTGATGAGCTTATTTTCATTCCAATTAACAACATCATCGTTGGATCTGCTTGATTTCGTAATTGTTCTTGCTCTGATTTGATGAGCGCCTTTTGGTTTTCTCCATAGATGGGACACAGGAGGTGAGGGCATAGGGGGTATGAGACTTGTTGACGTGGCAGGTGGCCCCAACTTTTCTGACGTGGCAGCCTGTGGAGTGAAGTTTGATTTGTTTTTAGGTAGCTACTTTCAAGGATTTCTTTTTAATAGTTATATATAGATAGATATTGTGAATATTAAGGGATGAGAGTGAGTTTTTCTACATTTATTAAATTTAATGTTTATGCAAAAAAGGACAATTATTTTGAGATACAAAGTTTAAGTTGAGGTTGTCTCATCATATAAGACAACTTACTAATATTTTATGCGCGAAAGTGGTAAATTGCCCCCTTAACTTTGTTCAATTGTGAAATTAAGCCTTTTAACTTTCAATTGTAGCAAATTAACCTCTTAACTTTAACAAAAAGTGAAATTGAATCCCAGATTTCAATTTTCACTTAAATATCAACAAAAAAATCCATAATTATTTTATGCAACTAATATCAATTGTTAAAGACTAATTTAAAATTAATTTATTTATATAAAATTAATTATTGACCTAAAAAATAATATTACATCCATCTTTAAGAACCAAAATAAAAATATGATAAAATTTTATGAACTATCAATCTATCATTACAATCATAATATGATAATAAAATAGTGGTGTACCCCGTGGAATCCACGGACTGAGTTGCTCACATTTTAAGACGCATTTCTTGTGGGTTGTCAACTGTGTTTGTGCATGTAAATATAATAGTCACTAATAATTATTAATTTCCATCTAAAATTTCAAAATAATCTCTTAAATAGATAGACATAATATGAGTTATAGGCGAAAAACATCGAAAATGTTACATATTATGTCAACCGCATATTACATACTATGTACTACACAATCAGACAATTAATAAAATCATAAATTCTCAGCAAATGTGCAACTGCGCCTTTGAGGCTAAGGTGAGCGAGAGTTAGAGCTCAAATTTCATGGACTTTTACTCCTAAGGACAATTACAAAACTTTTTATGTATTGAAGACATGTTTTATTAAATGAAGAGAAACTAATATTGTGTCCTAAAAATGTGGAGGAATGTTACTACTGTGTCCATTTTAATGTGAGTTGTTTCTCAGTTACCCATCGTTCCATTTGTAGTTTTTCTTTGTTGTTTTCATATTTTGTGGGTTTCCTTCACTTGGTTGTTGTTGTGTCTCCTTTGTAGCGCTTTGTTTGTCATTTCTTCTGCGTTTCTTTGTATTCATCGCTTGTGTCGTCCTTTTTTGCCTGGATTTATTTGTTGTTAATGTTTGTTTTTATACTGGTTTTTGTCCTGATTTGATGGTTACGTACTTGTTTTTTCTGGTGCCATATGATATGTTGGTTGTTTTTTTTTTTTTGGTGTTGACGGGTCTTTTCTTGTTCTGCGTTTTGACTTTCTTTGATGCTTTCCGGCGTTTGTATGTTTTTTGGTTAGTTATTTTTATATTGTGTGGTTTTGTGTGTGTTTTTGGTGTTTTTACCTGTTCTTGGGTGATGTTCGTGTTGTGTGTTACGTCGTCTTGTTTGTGTTATTTCATTGTTTATTGGACTTTCAACTCTTTTTCGTTTTTGTACTTGTTGACTCCTACCTTAACTTTGAAGGTATATTGTTTGCCGATACAACCTTGTAGTATTCTGTACATTGTTCTTTTCCGTCCTCCTACAGTTAGGTTGCTAGTTAGTTAATTTAATTTGTTATAATTTCGATTGTTTCCATATTAATAGTGTGTAGGTATCTTACCTCCTCATTCATCGCTAGGAGTCTTTCGATGGGTTTGGTGACGACTTTTTCTACTTCTTTGTTGAATAGCATAACGGTTGTTGTTTCTGTTTCATCTGATATGGCGACCATTAGCTTGTACCTGTATTGGCATTTTGGTTTGGTAAGTCCGGTTTTTCCCTTTTTTTATTAGGTGTGTTTTTCTCGGGTTGTTGTACTTATCTTTGAATTGGTTCTGCTATCTTTTTGATGCATTGTCGGCAATAGCCTTCTTCGTCTAATCGGCTTTGCACTCTTGGCATGATACATATAGCTAGTCCACATCTGTTCGTACTTCTGTTATTGTCCTGCGGTATAGGTATTGTTTGTCCTGTTATGTTTTTCCATGTTAGGTTTTTCTGGAGGGGGTTGTTGTAGTTGAGGTTTGTTTTGTGTTCGGCTATTTTTTTGCCTCGAGTTCATCATGTTGGTCAGTTTACTCGCGGTCAACTGTCTTGACTTCTCTTTGTATGTCATCCCAGTAAATTTGGCGATTTTATTAGTTGGTTGAAATACTGTGGTTGTTAGAAGGTGGTTAATTTCATTTTGGGTTGTTTTGACCTCTCCATGACTTGGTTTGGCTTGGGTATGTTTAAGTTGAAGTACACCTTTATGGCGTATGTTGACAGTAGTTGGTTTGCACCTGCACATTAATTATTTGGTGATGTAGAAGGTTGGTCATAGTCACGTATCATTATTTTGATATGAGAAGGATCGACTATCCCTCGTGCTTTATGAGATATAAGATATTGCATGTTTGTTCACACGTATGTGTTTATTAAATTGATCATGATTAATGCAATATATAACGATCGAAATGTATCAAGTTTTATATATCATGGTGTTTACATTATATGAAATTGCTATGAGTTATGCTTAAAATATGATTTGAAATGTTTTACGTTTTAATAATCATGTATTCCTTAGATACTTTATATGTCTTATGCTATAATTACACATGTATATGATAATGCTATTACATATATGTAGGTACTTTGAGGTTAATTGACGATGAAATCGAGTCTTACGGGTTATACGTAGGTACTTTGAGGTTAATTGACGATGAATATCAGGATCAAGGTCTTCCTTTGCATTTTGAGAGATGGTAAATTAATAACCATGTTTATATATTACCCTGATTATGTATTTTGAGTTGTAAGACGATTACAGCTGGTTTTGTAATACAAAATACTTAATTAATATTTCCGCCTTAGTTTAATTAAGTCACGAAAAACCGAGTTGTTGCAATATTAGTTAAGAATAAAGATCAAACATATTGGGTACATTTGAATAGAAGATACATTTTTTTATAGTAACTTATAATGGTGGATACATTTCTTTTTATATAATACTAAAATGATTCCGAAGAAGTTTTCAATTTTTTTTGAGAAATTCATCGAGCACTTTTCACATTTTAAAAAGTATACGTTCATTTTTATACATCAAGCTTAATTGATATTTATATTAAGTAGGTATGTTAGAATACTTACTGTAAGTTGTTTTTGTTCATCTATTTCGAATATGTTTAGATTAATTTAATAAAAGTTAATTTATAACTTATTTCATAATAATCGTCCTCAAACTTAGTAATTTCGAGAATAGTTCTGAACACATATAAAATAAATAGTTACTATTGTAACTTAATATAAATTCTCGAAACAAAATAAAAACATGAAATTAAGAACGCAAAAACATTTAAAAATAAAGGGATGAGAAATAATGATTTTATTTCTTCATAACCTCTGAAAAATTTTAATTCTCATACCAACTAAATTAATGCATCAATTTTGTGAATGAATGATTCTTATTTTTTGGTTCTTTTATTTTAATTAATTTGTTAAAAAAAAATAGATAAAAATGAAATTAAGGGAAAAAATAAATTATTTTTAGATGATGACTTACATTTTAGTTATAAGAAAGTTAATTAAATTAAAAATAATGACAATATGTTTTTTTTAGTATCTTTTGAAAAATTTTACCAAATAAATTTACGAAATAAAAAGATAAAATTAATCTCATTATTTACGAAATAAAAAGTTCTATAAAGCAAAAGGTTTTTTTTTTATCTTTTCAAAAAAATTACGTCTAGATTAGTTTTAAATATATATATTTTGTTGATTTCCTTATTTTAGTTTAATCTAAATTATTAATTTTCTAATTAAAATTACTTATACTATATTTTTTTATCTAGACATAATTATTTATTAATTTAGATATTTGTATGTTGCACATGTGATATAATTTATTTTATATGTGTTCAGAACTATTCTCGAAATTACTAAGTTTGAGGACGATTATTATGAAATAAGTTATAAATTAACTTTTATTAAATTAATCTAAACATATTCGAAATAGATGAACAAAAACAACTTACAGTAAGTATTCTAACATACCTACTTAATATAAATATCAATTAAGCTTGATGTATAAAAATGAACGTATACTTTTTAAAATGTGAAAAGTGCTCGATGAATTTCTCAAAAAAATTGAAAACTTCTTCGGAATCATTTTAGTATTATATAAAAAAGAAATGTATCCACCATTATAAGTGACTTTAAAAAAATGTATCTTCTATTCGAATGTACCCAATATGTTTGATAACTACCTTTCTTTGTATGTTGCACAATTTATCATGAGATATTGAGTAAAGGGGTTAATTTCACCGATTATCTAACTTAAGGGGTCTAATCACTCCAATTAAAATTTATGGGGCTTAATCTCACGATTAGACAAAGTAAAGGGGTTCGATTACCACATTCGCGCATATAAAAGACATAGTTGAGATTGAATGATAAAGTAAATACATGACAATATAAATAACAAATATGAAATTAGAAAGCAAAAAAATATTTTAGATATGAAGCATGAAAATTAATTCTCATTTTAGTGAGTTCTACAATTAGCCCTACACATATAAAGAAAGGTAGTTAATTAATATTTAACTGATAAAAAATATATAACAAATATTTTAAAACCTCTCAAGTATCATTGTAATATATAAAGTTAATAAAAGTAATAAATCATAAAACCAAATAATGGATCTCTATTTCTGTAACAACCTGGTTTTTAGTCGACTTTAATTACTAAGGCGGAAATTAATTAAGTCTTAAACCAGCGTTATTAAATTATACAAATAAAAATTCAAATGTTACAAACATCGTTCAAGAGTTGAATAAAACAACTCTAAGTACGGAAATAAAAAGAGTATAGGTTATATATTACAATCTCTCGTAAAACATCCAAAAGTAAGCATAAAAACGTCTCATGGCCCCGTCCAAAAACCAGCTCCCGGTCCACGATCATCCTGCACAATAAACTGATGGGGGGATGCCCGCTGAGCGGACAGTGACTAGCTATGCTCATACTTACCCTCGATTTCAATTACTTTGGTTTAATATTATCGCTTTATAAACATAACATTATGATAAAACATAAACATGCTTAATACAATTAGCATGTAAAGACATATATGTCATAATAAGCATGCGGTTAAAGCGATAAATCATATAAGCATGATATTCAGTTATGAAAGCAAATAACATATAATATCATAGCTATAGTATCACAACATATCAGCAAGATTACAAAGCGATATCAGATCGCATACATACATACGTATCGTATTGTTCTCATCATGCATACTCGATTCACTTCAGAAACTTGTGGTCTTTAATTTTCGAAGATGGTACACACTCGTTCTCATTTAATCAAACAACACACAACACATACTGCTTACGAGCCTGACCACTGAGTAGGCCTTTGTACTCTGATCGATTGCATCTTGTGGATACCCATATCCGTACCCTCCCAAACAAAACCCTGTGATGTAACACGGACTTTTATTACGCATGCTTTAACGTTGACTTATACGGTTCTAACTAATGTCGAATTCATTTTGAGTCGTTTTAAATGTTTAAATGGTTTAGGTCGCATCACATCACGCTTAAATAACGTTCATTTTGTCCATTTGGAGTCTAGCTAGGTCCTCGTCCTGCTTCATTTGGCATGAAGCTCAGATTTGCACTACAATTGGCCCTTTTACATTAACAAGGTCTAATTCAAAGATTCCTAAATTCCTAAATTTAGGCCCGGTAGCTAAAACCGCTATTTAGCCCCCTCTCACACAAAATACAGCTTCACGTCTTAGCTCATTTCACGAATCTATGCAAATACACCCCTTTTCATTTTTCCGGGTCTCGGGCCCGAAACCGAGCCCAAACCCAAGCCTTTGGCCCGCACTCCAAAGCCCTGCACATCATAAAATATCTCAGAAATATCTCAGCCCTTTTCTTGGCACACACGCACGAAATTATACTGTATCTTTCAAGGATTTTATGCAACCGAAACTTGGAAAGCAGCCCTAAACCAAGCCATCAAACCGCATGACCTTATGCGGTTTGGTGAGGCAACCGCATAAGGCTATGCGGTTTGCCCTGGCAACCGCATAAGGCTATGCGGTTTCCAGGCCTGGTTTTATACCCCAATTTCCTAATTTCTCCGAGGTTTTTAGTATATATAGAGCCCTATACCCGACCTCATAGGACACAATTTACAATCAGAATACACCTCTCTCTTTCACATCACAATTTCACATACAATTCACAACACACAAATCCTCTTTCACAAAAAGCCTCAAGCACTCAAATCCTTGAGTTCAACACACCATCCCGTGTTGAATTCATCCTCCTTTCTAGTTCAAGAAACGAAGCTCTGCCCAGATCTGAAGCGTCAGGACAAGGTAGGTACCGATCCACTTGGATCAAAGCTTTTTCTTATTTTCTATGGACTAACAAAGGGGACTACACTCTAGCGCCCCCCCCCGGCTTTGGCACCCGAGCGCGCTTGCCTTCCAAGTGTTCTTATTACTTCGGGTACACTCCATATCCGATGACACGCCAAAGTCGCATAAGCAACCGACCTTTTAAAATAAACCAATGGACAATTGAACTTTATTTTATTTGCATGCATCTTGCACCCTTTCTGTTTTGCATTAAAATCAACTTAAACAATGAATTCGACCTTTAACTGAACCGTATTCGTTAACAAGTTAAACATGCTAAAGCGAGGGTTTTAATCAATCTTTTTGCATCCAGATCTGCATTCTTTTACATCTTTATCGCACTTGTACGTAGCGATAACATTAGTTCAAATATCATCTTACAAGGATTGTTCTAGGTCAGTAGAGGCTATTTTTACATAGGCTTTTCTAAAAGGTTTTCATAAATCATTATTTGAATTAACTCTTTTTCTAAAGTACCCTACTTTAGAATCCAATCTGGTTTCACAAGCCTTAGATCTAGGGGTGTCGGCGTGCTCCAAAATCTAAGAACATGTTTTTAACTTAGAACATGGTAGCAGGTTCCTATTTTCCGCGATAAATAGGTGGCGACTCCATAACAGTTCTTAAAGGTTTTTCCAACTTAATCTTTTTTAACTTTAAAATCCGCCCTTAAGCAAGGCGCCGAGTTGGGTCCGATCCGGGTTCCACGGTTGGCGACTCATTTGGGAGATCTTATTTTTAAAAACCAAAAACTAGCTTTTTCTTTTTAAAAAATAAAGAGGTGAAACTTGAAAGCTTTGAACAATCCAAGTATACATATTTGAGCTATGCACATTCGTTTAGAGTCCATTCCTTTTGGAATCTAGGCACCCTTTACACCCTTGAGAGGTGGTTCCAACACGCAGGCTTGTCCACCCGATAAAGCACGTGCAGGACTAACTTTCCTCTCTCCCTCCACGGCTTGCAGAAGCGATTATCTCGACCGCCCAAAGGTGCTCCCTCTAGAAAACCTATCGCTCGGCGTAAGGAAATAGAGGGTTAAGTATCCGCCAAAGCGCACTCGAGGTAGTTGGAGGTGTACCAGTGACTCATTTTTCACCCTTTTTGAGTCATACGTACAAGTTCGAGGCCATGCACTCCATGGTCTTTTTCAAAACGAGCATATGCATTCATATCTTCGAAAACTCGCTTAAAACGTTTCAAAGATAAATGAACCTAACACCTAACACCTTTTCAAACAAAACTATCGCGAATTTTTGAAACAAGCTTTTTCAAAACTTCCCTTTTTCACTAACAAGCAAAAACCCGAGCAAGGATTAAAACCCGAGCTCGTGGATTTCAATCCCCTAGGTCATACGGCCTAGGTTCTACATTTAACATCCTCGGTTCGACTTGCTAATCACTCTCGAACCGAATCCTTCCTCTTTTATACATCCGACTCGAGCTCACCTCGGCAAATCACCGATATCGCTCGACGGTGCAAAGCAAAACGTTTTAACATCGAGACGAGATGTGCGCACACATCCTCGCCTCAAAAGCTTCCCTTAGCAAAACCTTTTCGAAAACCTCCTCTTTTCAAACATAAAAGGTCTTTCTAAACAAAGAAATGAGCTAAAATGAATGCCTAAAATGAATGTAAGTCTAGTGGGTCGAGTCGTGTCACTAATGCAAAGTGAAATGCAGGCCTCAGCTGGATACTCGTCGTACTAAGAACCGCCTAGTAATCCCATACAAAAAACGCACCTACACCCGCAAAATGGCCAGCAACAACGAAGACGTCACCGCACTCCGTGACCAAGTTGCAAAGCTGACCGCTGACCTCGAACGCCTTTTGACTACCCACACCACCGAAGTTGAACGCATGGAAACCAAGATTAAGGAAGAAGCTGATAGACACGCTAAGAAGCTCCAAGCCATGGAGGAAAGGCTCTATGTCTCGAGCACCTACTCCATCCACAAGGAGAATGAAATCGTACCCGCCAGCATTAAGGATGAGCTCCCTAACAAGCTCGCCCTTAGTGATCTTCCTATCTTTCAAGGACATGAGAGCCCGATCATTCACATCCGAGCTTTCAAGTCCCAAATGGCTATAAAAGGAGTAGATGCCAAACACTGGCTAACTCTTTTCCCGCACTCTCTAGCAGCAGTGCCGAAGACATGGTTCTACTCACTCGACCCGCAACGCATCCCTACTTTTGAAGAACTCACGGTTGAATTCGATCGACAGTACCGAGACAACGAAGACACCCAAGTCTCGATTCGCACCCTAGAAGTCCTATCTCAAAAGGACAACGAAGGCTTCACTGATTACCTCACTCGTTGGAAGAAGCTAAGCGCTCAAATCCCTAACCGTCCCCGCGAGGACGAGCTTGTTCCCAAGTTCATAAACAACCTGCGACCCGTGTATCAATTCTATATGAGGTGCAAAGAACATTCGAACTTCAAAGAACTAACTAAGGTCGGCACTCAAATCAAGATGACCTTAGAATCGGCACCATGGCTAAATACACCGGCCATGCATATCAAGGAGCTCCTCTAAGTCCTCCGTGCGGTCAAGAACGACGAAAATCGCACTGTCGGTAACCTTGATGATGACACCCTCGACGATTCGCAACTACCTTCTCACCACCTCCCAAAGCCAAGAGGAACTTTGACCTCTCTTTATGTCTTACACCAAGGCATTTCAAAGGTTGGTCGAAAAGAACTATTCGCAACCAATCGGGCCTACTAGCGAGCCACCCAAGACAAGAAGCCTAAATCTTGGAACCCCAATGCCTTCTGTGCATACCACCGAGGCAAGGGGCACGACACCGAGAATTGCTTTAGGCTTAAGAACGCTATCCAAGATCTCATTGATCAAGGAAAGCTTAGCAAACCATCTCAGCCTACCAAGCCTTGAACAACGAGAACCCGCTTGGTAATCATGCAATTTTCGTGGGATCGGTCCACTATTCTAGATCGTTCCTACCTCATCACGCCTCAGATGACCAAGTCAATGCGATTCATCGGTCTAGTGACGAGGAGGACGGCGAATATTGGTTCCCACCGACGAGGTAATACAACACGCCAATCAACTTGCAAGAGACATCAATCACCTGAAGGCTTTACATCGAACCGCAATGAGCGGCCTGGAAAGGCGCATTGAGAAGGAACTTCGCCAACCCAAATTTCACTCGGCGACCTCGAGGCCTTCCATCAAAGGATGGCGAAGGATTCGCCAAACACCTCATCCAATGGAGGAAGCGCTCTCCGAATCCCAAATCATCCGCATGAAAACGAACTCATCAACACTTTCCTCTTCAAAGATGCGCCCATCCGGCGATATTACTTTCACTGCAACGCTCGTAACTTTGAGCATCTTATCGAAATTGGCACCCGCATTGAAAAGGACCTCACATCAAGCTATGAAGATCCCGCCTACCGAAGCACTCTTCAAGAACGCACCCTCAGGGGACGAAAAAGACACAACAAACACGGCCCTACAAGGATCTTTGACAAACTCTACATGCCTTACGCCGTAGCATTACAGAAACTAATCGCAAAAGATTATCTTACACCGATCGGACCTATCAATGAGCCGCCCGTGAATAAGAAATCAAAATCATGGGACCCCAACGCCTTCTGTGCATACCACCGTGGCATGGGGCATAGCACTCAAAGTTGCCTAAGACTCAAACACGCTATCCAAGACCTCATCGATCAAGGAAAGATCAAGAAACCTCGGAGGAAAACCACACCTTCCTCCAGCAACGACGCAATTTACATCACAACTCAAACAACTCAAGCACCCCAAGCAACTCAAGCACCCCAAGCAACTCAAGCACCTCAAGCAACTCAAGCAGCTCAAGCAGCTCCTCAAACAGCGAAGACGAAGAAGAAGAAGAAATTCTTTTTACTTCTAATCCTCTAAGTGTCGGGTCACTGTCGACCCATCTGTCATCTGAACTCTAGCTTTAGTTTAGACTTTCTTTTTACGGAGGCTAGCTCCAAGCAATTTTCTGAATTGTCGAATAATTCTTCTCAAAATAATGAAATGAATAAATTTGCTTACGCCTTGTCTCAAGCTAAAACAAACAACAAAGCACAAACACCTAACAATCAACAAACAACAAACAAATCAAAAGACACTAACTCATGCGATAAAAATGAACAATCTCTAAACAAATACATTGCAAACATTGTTTCTCCCAAAACACAAGACCCTATCATCGAGGAAACCATAACCATAAACGTGGGAACCCCCGAAGAACCAAGGGAACTACAACTAGGAGCCTCACTAGACGAACACGGGCGCACCCAATTTACACAACTCCTAAGCGAATTCAAGGACGTATTCGCTTGGTCATACAAAGACATGCCCGGCATCGAACGAAGCATCGCCGAGCACCGCATCCCCATCAAACCCGGTTACAAACCAATCAAGCAAAAGCTAAGGAGGCTACGTCCCGAATGGTCCCTTATGGTCAAGGAAGAAATCGAGAAGCAACTACAAGCCGGTTTCATCCAAGTCATCGAATATCCTGAATGGGTCTCAAACATGGTCCCAGTCCTGAAAAAGAATGGCAAAATTCGAGTATGCGTTGACTTTCGCGATTTGAACAAAGCCAGTCCCAAAGATGACTTTCCATTACCCCATGTAGACGTCCTAGTCGACAACACCGCCGACCACGCCCTCCTATCCTTCATGGACGGCTACGCAGGCTACAATCAAATCAAAATGTCACTTGAAGACATGGCAAAAACGGCCTTCATTACACCGTGGGGGACATACTGCTACACAGTTATGCCCTTCGGCCTAATCAATGCTGGCGCTACATACCAACGCACCGCTACAACCCTTTTACACGACATGATGCACAAAGAAGTCGAAGTTTACGTCGACGATATGATCGTAAAATCAAAGGAGAGAGGTGGTCACATCACTAACCTCCGCAAATTCTTCACTCGCCTACGGCAATACAAAATGCGACTCAATCCCCAAAAATGTACTTTTGGAGTCAAGTCCGGTAAACTACTAGGACACGTAGTGAGCCAAAGAGGCATCGAGGTCGACCCCTCGAAAGTCAAAGTAATCCTCGAAATGCAACCCCCGAAGAACCTCGACGAGATTCGAAGTTTCTTAGGCCAAATCCAATACATCTCACGCTTCATCAGCAAACTCACCATGATATGTGAACCAGTTTTCAAGAAACTCAAGAAAACCGACCACGTTGAATGGGACGAGGAATGTCAAAAAGCATTTGACAAGGTCAAAGAATTGCTAACAAACCCGCCGGTTCTGCGACCACCCCAAGAAGGTTTACCCTTATCCTTATACCTTACAACAACACCCACCGCCATGGGCGCCATGCTCGCTCAAGAAGTCAACGGCGAAGAACGCGCGATCTACTACATCAGCAAGAAGTTTCTCGATTACGAAACTCGATACTCATCCGTCGAGAAGAGTTGCCTAGCCTTAGTATGGTCATCCAAAAAACTCCGTCACTATATGCTAGCACATCAAACAAGGGTATATTCCACAATGGACCAGTAAAATACCTCTTCGAGAAACACGTACCTAACGGACGAATGGCGGATGGACATTGCTCCTAGCCGAATTCGACCTTAAATGCACGCACTCAAAGCAATCAAGGGACGGCGGTCTCGATTTACTAGCCAAAAATGCAATCACCGACCACCCAAACAAATACACCACATCCCTTCCACACGTCGGGATTTACAACAACAACCAAGAACAATGGGAATTATACTTTGATGGTTCATCCAACTATCGAGGTTGCGGAGTAGGAATACTTCTCATATCCCCAAATGGCGAACACACACCCTTATCCATTAAACTGGACTTCGACGTAACAAACAACGCAGCACAATACGAAACATGCTTGCACGGTCTCCAAGCAGCGCTTGTACTCAACGCCCGCAACATAAGAGTCTATGGGGACTCCTCCCTCATAATCAACCAAGTATCCGGAGCATGGAAGATACTTAACGAAAACCTAGCATTATACCAAAACAAAATACAAGAGCTCATAAACGAATTCTACCACGTAGAATTCATACACCTCCCACGCGAAGAAAACCAATTCGCCGACGCGTTATCCAAACCCGCGTCACTGATCAACATACCCCCGGGGATGAAAACGCTCCCCATTGTCGTGGAAAGACGAAACGAACCCGCATACATCTGTGACATCGAAACCGAGGAAGAACAAACCGACCCTTGGTACCAAGCAATCATCAACTACAAAACAAACGGCGAATACCCGCCAAACACCGACAAACGGGCCAAGCGAGCCCTACGCCTATTATCATCACAATTCGTGTTGGAAATGGGCAAACTACTCAAAAAGACACCCCAAGGCACACTACTCTTATGTGTCGATCACAAAAAGGGACACGATATTATGTCCCAAGTACACGATGGCGAGTGCGGACCACACATGAACGCACGAGCCATGTGCAAACAAATCATAAGGCTAGGATGGTATTGGACAACCATGGAAGCCGACTGCGCAAAATATGTCAAACATTGCCATAACTGTCAAATCTTCGCAAACGTACAACACATCCCTCCTTCACCACTATACAGTTTAACCTCGCCATGTCCCTTCTCCACATGGGGCATTGACATCATTGGCAAAGTACAACCCGTAGGAGCAGGAGGACACTGCTTCATCCTCGTGGCCATCGACTATTTCACCAAATGGGTCGAAGCCGCATCGCATCTGCAAGCTAGGCACAAAAGAAGTCGCAAAATTCATACAAAACAACATCATTTGTCGCTATGGCATACCACACGAGTTCATTAGTGACCAAGGCACGCACTTTCAAGGAGAAGTCGAGCCACTTCTCCTCAAATACAAAATACAACGACACAAGTCATCACCCTATCGACCGCAAACCAAGCGCGGTTGAGGCAAAGAAACAAAACCGTCGTATCAATCCTTAAAAAGATGATCGACACCTGCCACGACTGGCCCCACAAAATCCCATTTGCATTATGGGGATATCGCACCACAATCCGCACACCCACAGGCATGACACCCTATTTCCTAACCTACGGAATGGAAGCCGTTCAACCCGTAGAAATCGAAATGCAATCCCTTCGAATCCTCATGGAAGCAGACATTCCTGAAGCCGAATGGGCACGCGAACGCTACGAACAACTCATTCTCTTAGACGAAAGACGACTACATTCACTAAGTACAGTCCGAATGTATCAATCTCGCCTGCAACGCGCCTACAACAAACGGGTCAAACCACGAAACATTAAAGTGGGCGACCTAGTACTCAAATCCGTCCGAGCACCATTACCAGTCGACCCAAGGGGGAAATTCAAACCCAATTGGGCCGGACCGTACTTGGTCAAGGAAATCCTTCCCGGAGGAGCCGTGAAACTAACTGACCTTGACGGTCAAGACTTCCGACTACCAACAAACCTTGATCAACTCAAGAAATACTACTCTTAAACGAATTTGCAATGTACTTCATAAAAAGGACAAAACTCGCTCTCGCATGAGTGAACTACGCCCGGTTTGATTCCACGCACTGTGGATACGTAGGCAGCTTTGCAAAGAGCTCAACCGAATCACACGAACTACTGTGGTTTGATTACGTATTCAAACGCAGATATCGAGGCGACTTGTCAAAAGCACAACCGAACTTTTTCTAGCACGCATGCCCAAAGCTTAAAAAGGTCAAGGATTTAAAACAATTCAAAACAAACGAATCCAAAGCTTAAAAAGGTCAAGGATTTAAAACAATTCAAAACGCACAAGTCCAAAGCTTAAAAAGGTCGAGGATTTGAGACAAAATACAAGTGTTCGAAGCTTAAAAAGGTCGAGAACATTTCAAAACAAAACAAAGAAAGCAACGAGACAAGGCAAAAGCAAATAAATTCTATTTTATTACTTTATTTAGAATTTTCCGCAATTTAGAAAGGAGCTAGGAACAAGCCTCCTTAGCCCTTTATTCAAATCTAAAACATGTATTTAAATAAAGGAATCTTTCTAAGCTAAACAAAACAAACTACTCAAGTCTTTTTCTGACGCTTCGGGTTGACCTCTTCATCTTCAAGAGGCCGATCCGCCACAACTTTCGACCTAAGGACGGGAGTAGATCTCTCAAAACCTGGGGGCTCGATCGGATCCTCATCCTGCTCAACTGGGGGCTCCTCGATCCTTGGCCCTAGGCGATCTTTAACGGTCACCTTCGGTCCAAGCCTTTCCCGCGCCGGTCTCGAAAAAGAAGCACCTGCACCAACAGTACAAAGATCACCATAGTCCCTCCTTTCGCGCACCGCCTCATACGCCAAGGAGGGCCTTGGCCCATTCTTTTCCCTCCTCCTTTGATTCTCACGTTCCTTAGGATCATTGGAACGGTACCACCGTGTATAGAAGTCCGTAACACGGCTAGACTCTATATGCTCCAGACACCCAAGTAACACGGTCCGACCATCCGGATCCAAGCATCAATCATCCGGTTGTTTAGGACAACAACCCTCCAACCTCGCGTATCCCGATCAGGAATAGTGCGCAAGAAGTCCGATTTGCCTCTTCAAACGAAGAGGATGAATCCATACACCCTGCTCAAACGCAAGACAACATCAACCCGCGAGCCGCTGCCGCCACCGACGGTGCCGTTACCTCCGTAATGCCCCACCACGAAACATACCAGCGAATGCTGCTCTCCTTTACAAACCACCGGTAGTAGTTTAGCGAACGCTCCCGAGGATCAGCCCAATCCATCTTCCGAGACGTCGTCCCCGCCGCCTTGAAAACACTTCCAAGGGGAAGAGCTCTATACACACTCAACCTCTCCATGAGCCAAACGTTGAGAATCCTAGCGCAACCCTTGTACGTGCTCAGACGATCAAAGATAACTGGCTGCCTAAGCCCAAAGATAGTCTCCGCTAGGATCAACGCAGGCGGTCATGTCCCCTCTCCATCTCTTCGACAACACGAGCATACCTCGCGTTCCCGAACACCCCATCTGGCATGGACCCCGCAAAAGCATAACGATGAACCAAACAAAAAGCAAGGGCCCTCCGCCTAGAACGGTCCGAAATGCTAGTATCAGCCTTATTCATATATCGTTGACACAACAGAAGCATATTCACCCTACCTCCCTCGAACAAACCTGCAGCATGAGCATTTGTCATCCCAAGGAAGTTTCGCAACATCCCGTTGTAACAAAGCTCACTCCTCACGACCACAGGAGTAGTCCGTTTCGACCATCCAGCAATGGCCGAGAACTCCTCCATCAAAGGGCACACCTCTCCCCCGGGAAACCTAAAAACATGCAAGCTAGGATCCCAATAATCTAAGCACGAATCAAGGAAGTCTACATCGACTTTCATTTGACGAAAGCCAATAAAAACACCCGCACCGTCATCATACACCGCCTTCTTCATCCCCGAACTCAAGGAAGACGTCCACCTCTTCAAAAGAGCATCAAAATGCACCTCCATTTTCTTGGACACAAAAAAAAAACTTTTATAAATATACCCAATATATTTGTGAAAGCAAAATCCCAAAGCAAAAACACAAAGGAGAGAAGTGATTTTCAATGAAGATTATGGCACGCACCCCCTCTCCTTATATAGGAAAACAATGTCCGAAATATGGAAATACAAATACATAGACAAGCCAAAGAAACCGCACGGCTCTATGCGGTTTTGATCAAACCGCATAAGCTTATGCGGTTTAGGCCACGAACCGCATAAGCCTATGCGGTTTTGGGTCGGTTTTTCTCAAAATTTTCCTAATTCCGTCTTTCCTAAAACGCTACAACCTACTTTGGCTACGACATTCTTTCGTTGCTCCCCATACATCAACATCACGCTTCACTTTAGCAATTCCGATTCTTACCACGAGTCAACGCATAACATTTTTCGCATTCACACAAGCTCATTTCGCATTTAAAACGAACTTTTTGCAAAACATTTTCACAATCTAAAATGAACATCAACGCATCCCACTCGGGAATCATATCATTTTTCAAACAAGCCCACCAAACAGGCTTACCGACGAAGTTCAAGCTACAACAACAAAGTTCAAAGTTCAAGCTACAACGACATGTACATAAAGATTCATACAATCTTTAAATACACAAATTCACTCGGGGTGACGGCGCCGATAATCGTCGAACTCACGCCGAATCTGAGCTGCCTCTCGGCTCGACGACACAATCATTTGTCTGCTCAAATTTCAAGCCATCCTCCACCTGTTGGCTATACGCCATAGCTTCTTATCGCCTCCTTAGCCACTGTGAAACACAACACAAACATGTCAGACTTTTTCTCCATTTTGCCTTAATTACACTCAAATTAAGTCAACCTTAGGGGGGAAATTTCAAAACAAACGCAGGCCACCCCACTATACCTTAATTTCACCTAAATTAAACCAAACTGGAGGGGGCAACACAAAAGACGACTCACAAGTTTGATCATCGATATACTTCATACCTCGATCAAACCGGGGCTTATACACATACATACAATCACACAAGTACATACCTTCTTCACCTTGCTCGTCCAAATTGTCCATGCCCGCACAAGAGTCACCGGCAAGTACGTCAGAACAAAGGTACGACGGACGCCCGAGTCATCATACTCGATGGTAGTAGGAAGTCATCAGCCGCTCTGCCATCTCGGGATCAAACTCCTGCAAAACAAATACAAAACGCACACGTCAGGGAAATTTTTCACACGTCAGGGAAATTTTTCGCAAAAATTACCTTACGCACCCCCAAACACCGAAGCACACATACCTCAATCGGCCCACAAGCAAGCCGAGACTCAGCAAAATGGGCATAGTCTTCCTCAGGACAAAGGAGACTCACTGACTCTCCCTCTCCATACAACGCCACACGATCCTGAGCAGAAACCCCCCGCTCAAACAGAACCCTCGGCGGATCCTCAGCACCACCGAGCCGCCACCGCCTGAAAGACCAAACGCTTCCAAGATACCAAACCGATCCATACGGCGTCGCTATGTATAGCGCTGGTCTCGTGACCGCAAACCTAGCCCCAATGCCCTCAGGAATATCCCTGTACTGGCCCCACGGGAACGGCACGAACTACAAACAAAGACAAGACAAACACGCTCACAAATACAGATACAATACAATCATTTTAAGTACACCCTATTTAAAATGGTTCAAGCACAAACCTCATCAAATCGCATTCGGTTCAGACGATCCCTAACATCATCATACGACCAATTAAACGCAAAGACGGTTACCACACCCAAGTACGCATCACGGTACTCCTCACGATCCGCGACAAAGACGCTGGGAAGCAGAAAAGGAAAGTGGCTAAGAATCCACGACTGCACACAAGAAACAAAAACATGTTACAAGGACAAAAGACAACAAAAACAAATCAACAATGCACCTAAGACAAAAACAAAATCAATACGCACCTCCATCAAGAAGCCAGGCGCGACTAAGGACAGCCGCGACCCTCGATCCATGACCCGCGGTCTCACAGCATCCATGCAGAAACGAATGCACAAGCCCAGAGACGGCGTCACCCAGTCAAACGTCCCAATTGCATTCCAATCCAGGAGATGCATAAGGACCGATGTCGATGCCCGCCACCCTTGTCGGCAAGTACACGGCGCCACAAACCACCACAACCACATACGAGCATTACGCTTGCCGTCGCCCACTCAGGGGCCATACTCGGTCCTTCCCTCAAAGTACTCCAAGATATAGCTCGCGTCTTGAAGGTATAGGGGTGCACCCTCACAAATCACCTCCAAACCACCGCCAACCGCGGCGATACAACCTCGTCCACAACGGACGGCGCAGAACTCAAAATCCATGTCGCGATCCCCAAACGGCCGTTATGACCGCGTGCTCAGAGACAAGGTAATGCCGGCCTCGGCCGGGCATATGGAACGCCGTCGTGGTGTCCCAATACCTATCCATGAAGGCCCCGATCAACATCGGGTTCGCGCCTGCTTCTTCTTCGCAATCTCCTCCAATGGCCAACCAACGGGCCAAAAGCACTACGAACACCAAGCTTGCGCCCTCGGCGCAAGCTTCTCCTCAAAGCACACATGGCGGACGAGACGCGAGAAAGTCCTCATCGGGCCCCTATCCCAACCCATCGCCGCCGATAGAAACATGTCTCCGGAGCAGCGAAGGTTGTGGCCATCCCAACCCTTCGCGAAAGCCCTGTTCGCAGCGTGACTTTCGCTGACCTAGAGCTACTCGCCTAGGCGCAACCTCTTCAACCTCCTCCTCAAGAACCTCCATCTCGGCTTCCACCATCCACGGCTCTTGAGCGAGCTCGTCCTCAGGATCACGCACAGGAACATTTCTCCCACGGCCCCTACCTCGTGACTGACCACGTCTCGTGGGCAGGTCACGAGGGTCAGCTTCCCTCTCACTACGTGTACGCCTCAAGCTACTCGAGCTAGAGGCTCCCTCAGTCCTCGAGCTAGCACTCTTACGAGATCTCGATCTCGTAACGCGGCTGGAACCTTCTCCTGCAACCAAACACAACCAATACATACAGCTATAATACATACACATACGCAAATACACACAAATAATATGCACATAATACATATACATTCCTTCAACACATTGCACTATACGCCCTACAGAGCATTTTTAGGCCTAATTCGTAATTAAGCCAAAAACCGTTCTCTGCATTTCAAAATCACAACTTTATGGTTTCTACGCGCCATAATAGTCCCCAACAGCAACCCATTACAAGCAATTGCATTTTGGTCACCCCGATCAAAAACCCCCAATTCGCCCTAATTACTCCGTATAACTACGACTTAAGACGGCGATTTGAAAGCCCTAACTCGACTTTTTCGCAAAACTAACGCTATAGGCATGCTATACTCGCTATGGGCATCCTACACCGAAGTTTAATTGAAATTTCGGGTCGGAAAATCCGGGTTCGTTTTCGGGCCCGAAACCTAATTTGGACGTGTTTCACACAAAGACGGTCTAAATCGCAATCAATTCACACATACACGTTCACATGGCATAATGCAACACAATGACGTCAATTTCAAGCATTCAAACGACAAATTTCAAGCAAAACTCGGGTTTTCATTCAAAACCCGTCTTTTCAACATTTCAAGGCAAAACTAGCTAATTACAACGACAAATAACGTAAAAGCAAGTTCAAATGGAGCAATACCTCGTTCCATAGCAAGGCAACGCAAGAAAAACGAGCAAAAACGGTTGAGAAATCGAAAAATGACGTTTTTTTGAGTTAGAAGCGAAAATGAGTTATGAACCTCACTTACGGTGCTCGTGCTTATATAGCCCCTAATCGCCACTAAGGCAAACCGCATAACCTTATGCGGTTTACCCATGAACCGCATAAGGCTATGCGGTTTCACTCTCTGGCTTTTCTCGCTTTCTCGTTTTACGCCTACTTTTCGATTCCTAATTCATCTTAGCCCCAATGCAACTCCAAGTACGTCCCGTGCTTGGGTCAAGGCATCACTTACAACCCGCCATACGCGTATATTAAGCATTTAGTATACGGTACAGAAGCAGAAGCACGAACGCTCTTCACGAGCATTACATCATTTTCTCCTCCACGGAAGGCAATCATATGCAACTACAACTACATAGACACTCCTCGGCGAGCCCAAGCACAAGTACTCTGCGATATACACCTAACTCCAAGCATTTCATTCTACATAGACGCTCCTCGGCGAGTTCAAGCACAAGCATTACACAGACGCTCTTTCACGAGACCTACACTAGCACTTATCCAAACATCTTACAAGCATATGTACCCTGCACTTTAGCCCCCACGCATTGCATGCGCTCTTTCACGAGACCATACGAAGACGCTACAAACAGCAGCACTATACAATACTCAACATATACACAACGACGACATCAACATCAAAGAAAGGCATTAAGAACAAGCACGACGACGCAAGACTACGCAGTGGCGCAGTTCTTATAGCATGCACGACCGGCCACGCCCTTAAACATGTACGCCTCCCCGCTTAGCTTGCTCAAGTCCTCGTCTCACCCATGGACACATGCTTCGTTCACGACTATATCGAGACCGTAATGGTGGGATATGGTCGTGGAGTTTGACTAGCGCTCTAGTCAGAGCTCGATCAAACCGGGGCTCTGTGGATACCCATATCCGCATTCTCCCAAACAAAACCCTGTGATGTAACACGGACTTTTATTACGCATGCTTTAACGTTGACTTATACGGTTCTAACTAATGTCGAATTCATTTTGAGTCGTTTTAAATGTTTAAATGGTTTAGGTCGCATCACATCACGCTTAAATAACGTTCATTTTGTCCATTTGGAGTCTAGCTAGGTCCTCGTCCTGCTTCATTTGGCATGAGCTTCGCATTTGCACTACAATTGGCCCTTTTACATTAACAAGGTCTAATTCAGCATTCCTAAATTCCTAAATTTAGGCCCGGTAGCTAAAACCGCTATTTAGCCCCCTCTCACACAAAATACAGCTTCACGTCTTAGCTCATTTCACGAATCTATGCAAATACACCCCTTTTCATTTTTCCGGGTCTCGGGCCCGAAACCGAGCCCAAACCCAAGCCTTTGGCCCGCACTCCAAAGCCCTGCACATCATAAAATATCTCAGAAATATCTCAGCCCTTTTCTTGGCACACACGCACGAAATTATACTGTATCTTTCAAGGATTTTATGCAACCGAAACTTGGAAAGCAGCCCTAAACCAAGCCATCAAACCGCATGACCTTATGCGGTTTGGTGAGGCAACCGCATAAGGCTATGCGGTTTGCCCTGGCAACCGCATAAGGCTATGCGGTTTCCAGGCCTGGTTTTATACCCCAATTTCCTAATTTCTCCGAGGTTTTTAGTATATATAGAGCCCTATACCCGACCTCATAGGACACAATTTACAATCAGAATACACCTCTCTCTTTCACATCACAATTTCACATACAATTCACAACACACAAATCCTCTTTCACAAAAAGCCTCAAGCACTCAAATCCTTGAGTTCAACACACCATCAGTGTTGAATTCATCCTCCTTTCTAGTTCAAGAACGAAGCTCGCCAGTTCTGAAGCGTCAGGACAAGGTAGGTACCGATCCACTTGGATCAAAGCTTTTTCTTATTTTCTATGGACTAACAAAGGGGACTACACTCTAGCGCCCCCCCCGGCTTTGGCACCCGAGCGCGCTTGCCTTCCAAGTGTTCTTATTACTTCGGGTACACTCCATATCCGATGACACGCCAAAGTCGCATAAGCAACCGACCTTTTAAAATAAACCAATGGACAATTGAACTTTATTTTATTTGCATGCATCTTGCACCCTTTCTGTTTTGCATTAAAATCAACTTAAACAATGAATTCGACCTTTAACTGAACCGTATTCGTTAACAAGTTAAACATGCTAAACTGAGGGTTTTAATCAATCTTTTTGCATCTGCATCTGCATTCTTTTACATCCTTATCGCACTTGTACGTAGAGATAACATTAGTTCAAATATCATCTTACAAGGATTGTTCTAGGTCAGTAGAGGCTATTTTTACATAGGCTTTTCTAAAAGGTTTTCATAAATCATTATTTGAATTAACTCTTTTTCTAAAGTACCCTCACCCCGAATCCAATCTGGTTTCACAAGCCTTAGATCTAGGGGTGTCGGCGTGCTCCAAAATCTAAGAACATGTTTTTAACTTAGAACATGGTAGCAGGTTCCTATTTTCCGCGATAAATAGGTGGCGACTCCATAACAGTTCTTAAAGGTTTTTCCAACTTAATCTTTTTTAACTTTAAAATCCGCCCTTAAGCAAGACGCCGAGTTGGGTCCGATCCCGGGTTCCACACATCTCACTTCCATAGTGCAGAGGCTTACTCGACTCGTAAACCACGCCGAATACTATAATACTTGCATCCCATCCTCTAGTGTTCGAAATGATTCGAACTTCAGATACAATCTCGTCAAGTGATCTTTACATGTGGCAAGAACGAATGCTAGTGTCGCGCCCACTAAGAACGAAACACCGCAAGGAGACCACCGCTATAATCGCCCAAATCAAGACGGATGCCTGTTAACTTTAGCGAAATAGGAATAAAACCCTAGTCTAGTACATGTACACTAGTATCCAATTTAAGAATGGGCTATGCTAATCATAGAAAGACCTTAACTCGGGATAAAACGACTATTTCCTAAAGCACGAGACAAAAGCCTTGGCATATTCAATTATCTTGTCCGGCAATGGCGACCGCGACAAGACTATCTTAACCCCACTTCACTCACGATTGACATTCCCTTATCTGAGGCCCAAGCTTGACCTTTTATTTAAACATACTCATGATTTATTATTTATTTGATATTACATATCACATGTTTCTAGACTCTCCTAGTCTCATCGTCAAACGTTTAAGTATTTGTAGGTTTCATATGATCACATAACACGTTCGTTTATTATTTGAAGTGTTGTTAATTATTAACATTTTCAAGTTTCTAAATTGAAACGTTTATTAGTATGTCCAATTTTATTTATGTGTTTTTCAAACACTTTAGGTAATTTACTTCTTCATTTTAAATTTTCTATACTTAGTAAAATTTTCAATTATTTTTAATATTTCACTATTCACTATTCATCGTATTTACTATTCATCGTATTTACTATTCATCGTATTTTACTATTCATCGTATTTAACTATTCATCGTATTTAACTATTCATCGTATTTATACGTATCTTTATACTTAGATATTTTAGTATAATACTAAACTTGTTTTTATTTCCTAAGTATAGATTTTTAGTTTCAAAGTCGTTAGGTTCGTTTTGTACTTAGGCGATTTTTGAAAATATTCTAAAGTCTAGTTTTTAAAAATGTTAAGTTCGGTTTGTATTTAGTCATTTATGAAAATATTCGAAAATCATAGTTTTAAAAACGTTAAGTTCATTTTGTATTTAGTCATTTATGAAAATATTCTCAAATTCTAGTTTTAAAAACGTTAAGTTCATTTTATAAAAGGTGATCAGTGATATTTATTTTAAAACGAGACTCGGTTAAATTTAGTCGTCTATTAATTTAAGTTAGTGATAGTATCGTGGATGATTCATTTATAGTCCGTATGTCCAAAATCAACAGTCCAAATAGCAAAGGCAGTAACACACGATTTAGTTCATTTTTATAACGGTTACATATTTTTATCGGTTTATCGTATTTCATTTATAACTAAAACAATTTATACAAAAATTCAATTCTAATTACTATTTAACTTTAGTGACTTAGTGATAATTTCATTTTAGTCAAATTTAGTCAATTTAAAATGCATATGTCGTGTGATATACTATATATGTCAAAATTGATTTATTTCTTTTAATTTCTTAAATCAATTTATTAACTACTAATTAAATTATTTTAACAATTAAACTAAAAAGTGATAAAAGTAAAATTTAACCTAAAAACATCAAAAATGCCGTGAGCTAGTCCATGGTATTTCTAAATTTTCATTTTTCAATTTTATCGGTTTTTAGCTTAAAGTCTTTATATTTTAATTATTCTAATAATACTAAAATGATTTAAACTAAAATGAAACTTACTAACAATTTCATTTATATTTATGAATAGTGTTTTTCAACACTTTAAATTTCTAACTTTTTAATCTAAATGATTTATAATGTTTTAGTTGATTTATAGTATAATACTAAGTAATATATAAAACAATAACTAAACATAAACATAAATTATTAACAAACATAAATTAAAATGAAATCAAAATGAGTAACAAGTATGAACATCAACATGAATAACTCAAGAACACACATGAAGAACTCAAGAACAACTCAAGAACACTAATTTCGATTTTAATAATTTATAATTTGTTTTCCTAATTTAGTTTTTTTTTTTATAGGAACATCTATTTTATACTAACTTAACACTATATATAATTTACAAAAATTAAAAGTGAAAATATATAAAAAAAATAGGGAAATGCCGTGTGAAAACATATGAACATATATATTTTTATTTTTCATTTTTAATCACTTTAAACTCATTTCCAATATTTCACATAATTTTTATATATAACTACTACTCAATTAAAACATAACTAAACATAGAAATCATGTGAACATAAATTAAAATGCTCAAAATTAATTTAACTAACATATGAACAATATTACTACAAATACACTATTATCATTATTACTTATTTATTATCATTTTATTATACAACACATAAACATATAAGCACACATAAATGATGTTTAACATATTTAACATAATTTTCATACTCATAAAATTACAATAACAAAACAAACTAATTTACTAAAAAGGATAATACAAGACAAGGCTAGTCACCTTAATTAGGATGTTAAACGTCGGGATCTAAAATAAATTTTAGATCGGATTTTTCTTCACCCATATTACCCAAGATATTCACCCAAATAATCCTTGCAAGTTAGTTCCTAATACCCACTAATGAACTTAGAATACTTAGGAATTATTAAGATAATATTATAGGTTTTAATTTAGGAGGTTTTTGTAATAAAATGGAAGAAAAATAATGAAAGAGAAGAGAGCAAAGGGGGCCGGCTCTTTGGTAGTGAAAATGGGTTGTTTTTACACTTTGTGAAAAAATGAAATAAGTTAGTATGATTTAAGTTAGGTTATTAGATATTAAAGTTTGTTTTTAATTAGAAATTTAATGTTTTAATTTAATGTTAATAGCATCATCACCTCCATCATCCACTCATAAGTCCACATTACTATTCACGCATTAAAAATGTCCATTTTGTGTTTTAAAATGTTTTCCTCGAATTTGGTCAGTTTTAAAAAGCTCAAGGCCAAAAGCGATAAAAGTTAAAGGTTCTTGCGTTTGACAATTTTTCGAAATATTTCTACTTTTGAATTCTAAAACTAAAATATTTTATTTATTACTTTAGAAAAATTTTAAAAGTGATGGAAATGAAAAATGGTAGTATTAATGTATTAGTATCATATTTGTATATGTATTATTATTATTATATATAAACTTTAAATTTAAATAAAGAAAATAAAAGTGATGATGATAAAAATAAAGGTGTAAGTAATTGTGTAAGAAAATGGAAGAGGATAGACTTTGAAAAAGTCTAAGTCAAAAGGTTCTAATAAATTTTCGGGCTCGATTTTCGTTTTTGAAATTTTCGATTTGCGCGATCGCAGAAAGTTTCAAAATAAAAGATATGATCTTAAAATAGTATTTTAAAATAAAATCGGAATTAAAAATAAAACTACTTTTCAAAAGGTACTAAATATAAAAATCGGATCTTAACCCTCGAGATTTTGATTAAAATTTTACTAGGTCGAAATACTTATTTTTTTCGTTGAATGTTATAGATTTAAAGATTCATATTCAAACGTCAAAAATTTAAGCAATTTAAATTAGGTGTGACTTCAAATTTCAACAATTTAGAAAAAAGCTAGTTTAATAGAAATGAAATAGTAATTAGATTTTTAATATAATATGATTTATTAAAAATAATCAAAATGATTATATTTTTGATGTTAAGTTTACTTTTTGAAAAATAAAAAGAAAGTGGAAGAGGATAAGATGGTTTGATTTTTGATTTGCGTGTTTGAAATTGTTGACTCGAATTTCAGAGACGGGAAAAGTATAAGTGTTCAGTTTTATAAAATTTTGAAATGTGTTTCTTTTTCAATTCTGAAGATAATAGAACAAACTTTATTTTTCAAAATTTTTAAATTTGTACTTAGAAAAATTTAATATTATTTGGCGAAAAAAATTCAGACGCATTTTTATTATATGGAAAAAGGATGAATTTAATTTAAGGAATTAAATTCTTTTATCAAATTGTGTTAAGATAACACGGGGTGTTACAAACCTACCCCCTTAAGAAAAGTTTCGTCCCGAAACTTGAATAGAGTGGATAACTACTTGCAGTTGAGCAATGCAGTTAGAGAGAATATCAAGATTTTACAAGTTTCGATAATGACATTTTATTTTGGTAGTGGTATATGACTTTTCAAAAGTTTGAATTTCTGAATTATTATAAAGGTGTTAGGCAGAGTGGAAAGATTGTAGGATATAATTATTTTACATTTACAAATGGAATATTTGAAGTAATATAGAAATATTGCTAGGTTGTCTTTTCTGAAATCGATTTCAAAAGGGTTTTCAAAAAGGTAGGGCCTAGAAGTTTTGTACAGAATTAATTTAAAATAAAATTGTAAGGGTTTTAAAATAAAAGCAAATTCATTTGAATTTAGAAATAGATATAAATATTAAAGTAGGTTGAAAATAAAGATTTTAAATAATTTTAATCAATGATTTTAAATCATCAAATTTTGTCCTACCCCCTTAAGAAAATTTTAAACATATTTATCAAATTCAAGAGAAAAGCTAAAGATTTATTTTAAAGGTTGAGAATTTGAAAAAGGTATTGATAAGTTCAAAAATTTGAAAATAATCAAATTCGATTGTAAATGAGGTAAAGAATATACGATTTAAAACAAAATAATTTCGAAGATATTTGAGATTACGAATTAAAGTTTTAAGAAATCATTGAATAAGTATCAAATATATTTTAAAAGGGAAACATGAATGTTAATTTTAGAAGGTATTTAGAATTTATAAATTTAAGAATAATTATAAATTTTGAAAGGGAAACTTGAAAGTTAATTTGAGAAGATAATTAGGAATTATAAAATTTTCAAAGATCTTTAAATTTTGAAAGAGATACTATGTTTAAGAGATTGAAAAATAACATGGTTCGAAGGTTTTTGAGAATAAATAAAAAGAAGTTCACAAAATTGTTAAGGAAGATGAAATCATTTTGCGAATTTAAGACAAGGAATGAAAGTTCATTTTTAAGAAGTGGTTAGTAAGAATTATAGGTTTTGGAAATTAGAATTTTAGAAGTAAAGGTTTAAGAGGTTGAAATTTTTAAAAGAGAACGAAATAAGAATTTTAGTTAAAGAGGATAATTAGATGAAGTTGTAGAAATCCTTCAATGCAATGGAAGTCTTCGAAGTCTTGAATGTCCCTTCAAGTTGTATGAGTCTTGACGTGTCCAATTGTTGCGCTTGAGGTCTTGTCGTCATGTATTCGATCAATGGCTTCGATCTTCGAGTATTAAATTTCTTACTTAGATTTTATATCCGAGGATAGTTGTTAGTTTTAGTTAGTCACATCAGCAAGTAGCAAGCATACGATAGTTAGTGTATTTTATTTTGAGGGAAGTAGTTCGTTATTTAAAAATCCTTAGCCTATGGTCGGTCCTTAAGGTTTCTACCCATCCTCACACTTTAAAGCGATTTTAAGTTTATTATTTAAGTGATCTAATAAAAGAAAAATCTAATTCATTATTTGATCCTAGTAGTCTTGCCTGACATACGATATGAATGTCCGGCCCAGGTGTCTCTCGCTAGATGAAATAACTATTAAGTTACTCACGGTCGCAAGACAGCTTTGATACCAACTGTAACAACCTGGTTTTTAGTCGACTTTAATTACTAAGGCGGAAATTAATTAAGTCTTAAACCAGCGTTATTAAATTATACAAATAAAAACTCAAATGTTACAAACATCGTTCAAGAGTTGAATAAAACAACTCTAAGTACGGAAATAAAAAGAGTATAGGTTATATATTACAATCTCTCGTAAAACATCCAAAAGTAAGCATAAAAACGTCTCATGGCCCCGTCCAAAAACCAGCTCCCGGTCCACGATCATCCTGCACAATAAATTGATGGGGATGATGCTGGCCGAAATGACAAAGGACTAGCTATGCTCATACTTACCCTCGATTTCAATTACTTTGGTTTAATATTATCGCTTTATAAACATAACATTATGATAAAACATAAACATGCTTAATACAATTAGCATGTAAAGACATATATGTCATAATAAGCATGCGGTTAAAGCGATAAATCATATAAGCATGATATTCAGTTATGAAAGCAAATAACATATAATATCATAGCCATAGTATCACAACATATCAGCAAGATTACAAAGCGATATCAGATCGCATACATACATACGTATCGTATTGTTCTCATCATGCAGAGTCGATGCACTTCTGTAACTTGTGGTCTTTAATTTTCGAAGATGGTACACACGTTCTCATTTAATCAAACAACACACAACACATAACGCTACGAGCGACCTGAGTAGGCCTTTGTACTGATCGATTGCATCTCACTTCCATAGTCACGAGAGGCTTACTCGACTCGTAAACCACGCCGAATACTATAATACTTGCATCTCATCCTCTAGTGTTCGAAATGATTCGAACTTCAGATACAATCTCGTCAAGTGATCTTTACATGTGGCAAGAACGAATGCTAGTGTCGCGCCCACTAAGAACGAAACACCGCAAGGAGACCACCGCCATAATCGCCCAACCCAAGACGGATGCCCTGTTAACTTTAGCGAAATAGGGAATAAAACCCTAGTCTAGTACATGTACACTAGTATCCAATTTAAGAATGGGCTATGCTAATCATAGAGCACCTTAACTCGGGATAAAACGACTATTTCCTAAAGCACGAGACAAAAGCCTTGGCATATTCAATTATCTTGTCCCAAGAATGGCGGCGCGACAAGACTATCTTAACCCCACTTCACTCACGATTGACGTTCCCTTATCTGAGGCCCAAGCTTGACCTTTTATTTAAACATACTCATGATTTATTATTTATTTGATATTACATATCACATGTTTCTAGACTCTCCTAGTCTCATCGTCAAACAATTAAGTATTTGTAGGTTTCATATGATCACATAACACGTTCGTTTATTATTTGAAGTGTTGTTAATTATTAACATTTTCAAGTTTCTAAATTGAAACGTTTATTAGTATGTCCAATTTTATTTATGTGTTTTTCAAACACTTTAGGTAATTTACTTCTTCATTTTAAATTTTCTATACTTAGTAAAATTTTCAATTATTTTTAATATTTCACTATTCACTATTCATCGTATTTACTATTCATCGTATTTACTATTCATCGTATTTTACTATTCATCGTATTTAACTATTCATCGTATTTAACTATTCATCGTATTTATACGTATCTTTATACTTAGATATTTTAGTATAATACTAAACTTGTTTTTATTTCCTAAGTATAGATTTTTAGTTTCAAAGTCGTTAGGTTCGTTTTGTACTTAGGCGATTTTTGAAAATATTCTAAAGTCTAGTTTTAAAAATGTTAAGTTCGGTTTGTATTTAGTCATTTATGAAAATATTCGAAAATCATAGTTTTAAAAACGTTAAGTTCATTTTGTATTTAGTCATTTATGAAAATATTCTAAAATTCTAGTTTTAAAAATGTTAAGTTCATTTTATAAAAGGTGATCAGTGATATTTATTTTAAAACGAGACTCGGTTAAATTTAGTCGTCTATTAATTTAAGTTAGTGATAGTATCGTGGATGATTCATTTATATTCCGTATGTCCAAAATCAACAGTCCAAATAGCAAAGGCAGTAACACACGATTTAGTTCATTTTTATAACGGTTACATATTTTTATCGGTTTATCGTATTTCATTTATAACTAAAACAATTTATACAAAAATTCAATTCTAATTACTATTTAACTTTAGTGACTTAGTGATAATTTCATTTTAGTCAAATTTAGTCAATTTAAAATGCATATGTCGTGTGATATACTATATATGTCAAAATTGATTTATTTCTTTTAATTTCTTAAATCAATTTATTAACTACTAATTAAATTATTTTAACAATTAAACTAAAAAGTGATAAAAGTAAAATTTAACCTAAAAACATCAAAAATGCCGGGAGCTAGTGTAACACCCCGGCTTTTTCTAATTCATTTTATAAACTTTCCTTAATTAGTAAGTTTCCTAATCGGGTAACTTTCTATTTTTAGCAATTAGCTTAAAACCTATTTTTTAGCATTTGGCTTAAAACGGTGTAACTCCCTCATACGAACTCCGATTCAGGCGATTCAAGTGGCTTAAAGCTGCAGATTTTTCCGACGCCACAGATCTGCCAAATTTTGGAAGCTAGTTTGGACCGGCCCAGCTGGGACCGAACCAAACCAGCCTTGCACGAGTTGGAGTTTAGGGTTTTGGTTGAATTCTTGAGCAAGCAACATTATATCTTGCTATCTCCTAACTTTGGCATATACTAAATCTGATTTTATTCTTCATTCTCTCTACCTCTTATCTCATCCACATTCATCCTCTTCATCTCTCACATTATATCTCTCCAAACTCATTCAATCACCATTGTTATACTTTCAAGCTCCCAATCCTTTCATTCTCAACCTTTTCTAGACCTTATCCTTGGTAAAGGATCTCCTTTAGCATCTTTATTTTTCTGTTATTGTATTATTTTATGTGTTTGCTTGCTTTGTATTCATTGTATGCTTGTTTTGGCTTGGTTTATCAAAGGAGAAGAAGGATTTGAAGAAGGTGATACCCTCCTTATTGAAGAAGAGGACGAGTAGCACAAGTTTGAGGCTCTACAAAGGTAACTAGGTGTGATCTAGTCATGTTTTAGCATGTATGAGGCCTTGATTGTCATGTTATCATTGTATGCATGGTTGTTATGATGTTGGTTGATGTGTGTTCATGAAATCATGTTAGAAACATTGGCCTCATACTAGGGTTTGTTATATTCTTATCATTAGATGCATAACTATCATAATTTATCATTAATCATATTAGTGAAACTTGTAAAAATGGATTGATGAAGATTGATGATGTTGGCCGAATGGTCCAAGGGAGGGCCGTGGCCTTTGCTTGTGTTTGGTCCCTTGATTTCTCTTTGTTTTGGCTTGTAATTCTTGAATCAAGATGTTAATATGGTTTACCTAATGTTGAGTCATGAATTATGATAATTAATTAAGTCAAATGATGTTTGTATGCATACTTTAATGAATTAATTACATGAGTAATGAGTTGCTTGCATGAAAATGGACGTGGAGTGGTGTTGGCCAGGTGTGTGTGTAGTGAGGGCCGTAGCCCATGCTACGTGTTCTCCTTGTTTTTCTTTCTTGCTTTAACCTAAGTATGTCGATACATGTTGTTGGTATTAATCACCTTGAGTTAAATCATGAGTTAAGTCGATTAAATGATGATTAGATGCATGTTTAAGTGAATCAATCATATGAATCGATAATGGGTCACATGAGAATCGAGTTTAATGCAAGAAAACGTGTGTATGTAGTCCTGGCCGTATTGTATGTGTGTGTGATGACTTGTTTGTCTCTTGTTTGAGTCTTGGCATGTCTCACAATGTTAACTATGCTAAAATAAATCGGTCTATGCGTGGTTTGATCACTAAATAATGAGTTATGAGCATGATAATCGAATATATGACTTGTAAGGTTTTGTAATCATAATGTACTCCGTATGTATGGTTGGTTATGATGATATTGTGACTTGTGTGTGTATGAGTATGGATGTTGTGGTTGTATGGTTGTGTTGGAGTATTGGAGACAGGTTAACAGGTTAACAGGTTCACGCTTGGGTTAAGTTTGCACATGGGTACTGTTCTGGCACATGTGTGAGGAGATACAACGTCCTAGGATGGACGGATACCGCCCATGATCCCCTCGACTATTCTTGTTGTTTAGTTAGAGCGACTATGGGTTCTCAACCAGAAGGGTTAGAGACTATGGTTTATTTATGTCGTCACCGTTCTTGTTGCTCGGTGGAATTTGGCCAAATTTAGACTTGTGATTATTGAGGAACTTCTTGTTGCTGTTCCGCCATAGGGTTTGGGTGATTCTTGTTGCTTCACCCGGGGTGGTTCTTGTTGCTCCACCCAGTTCTCCGCGCTTACTCTCGCAATTGGTTGGAAGATGGATCGTCATACGGGTTCGGTTGGTTTGGTCACAACATTAGTTGTGCCGTGTGACTATGCTTGTGTTTGTATTATTGTTTTGTTGTTGTATGTTTGGTTGTACATGTATTTATACTTTGGTTTAGGCCGTAGGCCAGGTGAGCTTGTTGCATTGTTGTTGTTTGCATTTGTTATGTTAAAATGTGACTGGGGAGCACCTAGTTACTCCCCACTGATTGTGGTTGTTGTTTCCTTTTTTTTTTAGGTATGCGCGTGACGGGAATCGAGTGAGGAAATGCGAGGATTTGACCGTGCTTTACCTTAGAAGAGATGTGTTTTGTTGGACTATTCGGATTTATGTTTTGGATTTGTTTTAGACTTTATCATTTGGACTTTGGACTTTTATTTTGGATTTGGTTGTAAGGGGTATTTACTCCCCATATTTTGCTAGGCCTCTAGGCCTACTCGTTTACTTTCTGTTTTGTTTTAGTAGTTGTTTGAGTAATAATCCAAGACTCACGGTGAGCCGCCACCGTGATTTCAGTTTTAAAACCTTTATCCTTTCCAAAAACCTTTTTAAATCATAGTTTATCTTATTTTATTTTATTTCGAAAACCCGGGTTGTTACAGTTGGTATCAGAGCGAATACGCTCCCAACTCTACTAGGTGAGTGAGTAGGATTTGACTTAGAACACCGAGTGGAGTGTGGGGTAGACATATTAGGGGGGGGCTGCGTTGTTTGTCTTTGAGTAGTTGTTTGTAGCGGCATGTATAGTTGTTGCTGCTGTTAATTATGCAATTGTATTTCAGATGGCCAGAAATGGAAACGCCGCACAACAAGATCTTCAACGCATGCGCCGAATTGAGGATGCAATCTTAGCTTTGACGGAGGCACGTGAAAACAACCAAACCGTCTTTGATCGATTTGACCGTCATCATCCACCCACGTATGATGGCAAGGCAGATCCAGTTACGCTCGAGAGCTGGATTAGGGAGATCGAGAAGCTGTTCGTGGCTACCCGTTGTCCCGAGGCACAGAAGGTGGATATTGCCACCTATTACCTGAAGATGGAGGCCGACAACTGGTGGGCCTTAACTAGAGCTACCCTGCAGGCTCAGGTTGGGTTCAACTGGGCTATGTTCTGTGAAGCGTTGAAGAAGCGCTTCTATCCTGATGTACTCCGCTGGGAGAAGGAGCAGGAATTCATTAATCTTGTACAGGGTACCATGTCAGTGCAGGAGTACACTGACAAGTTCACAGCCCTAGCTCGTTTTGCACCACACATTATTCCCGACGAGGCTGCTCGCATTCGTCGATATGAGAAGAACTTGTCCTTTGGGGTTAGGACTGTGCTAGCCGGGATGCCTTCCACTACATTCCAGCAGGCTTATGATCGAGCTCTGAGTGTGTATGCATCAATTCAGGCTGAAGAGGCTGAAGCTGCTAAGAAGAACAGGTTTGTGAAGAGGCCGTTTGTCCCTCAGCAGTCTTTCCAGGTAGCGAAGAAGGGTAAGTTCGAGCCACGACCATTTGTGAACCGGAACCAGGCCACTGCTAGGCCGAACATGCTGTGCTACAAGTGCAAGAAGCCTTACCATCCGGGTAAGAATTGTGATGGGACGCCGATTACATGCTATGTCTGCAAGGAGCCGGGGCACAAATCTAATCAGTGTCCTAAGGCTTCGGGTTCTACTGCTGCTGCTGGGTCTTCATCTGCTGTGGTTCCTGCGAAGACTAACCCGCCTGCTCAGAAGGGGCGAATCTTTGTTATGAGTCGAGCTGAAGCTGAACTACATCCTGATGTGATCACGGGTACATTCCTTGTTAACTCTATACCTGCTTATATTCTGTTTGACACGGGTGCTTCTATGTCCTTCATATCGTCTTCCTTGATCGCGAAGGCAAAGCTTACTCCATCCTCTACCGTGGACACTCTTATATCTCTTCCCACGGGAGAAACTATTGCTTGTTCGTTGCTTTTCAAGGATGTTCCTATTTCCTTTGGGACTTCCATCCTGCTGGCTGATCTGGTTCGTTTTGAGCTTTCGGAGTTCGACATTATCTTGGGTATGGATTGGCTGGCTAAGTACGACGCTCGCTTTGTGTGCCGGGATCAGAAGATTTTATTGAAGGGTCCGTCTGGTTGCAAGATATCCCACACGTGTGTTACTTCGAAGCCGAATGTGAGATGGGTATCTGCTTTGAAGATGAACAACATGAGAAGAAAGGGGCATCAGGTGTATCTGTGTATGGTTAAGGATGTCTCCAAGGAGTTGAAGCTGGAGGACATTCCTATTGTTCGAGAATTCGAGGACGTTTTTCCTGAAGAACTGCCTGGGATTCCACCTGAACGTGATGTGGAGTTCGCAATTGAACTAGTGCCGGGTACAGGGCCTATCTCTAAGGCTCCGTATCGTATGGCTCCGGCAGAGTTACAAGAGTTAAAGAAGCAGCTTGAGGAGATGATCGAGAAAGGGTTCATTAGACCGAGTGTGTCGCCGTGGGGTGCTCCAGTACTGTTCGTGAAGAAGAAAGATGGGAGTATGAGGTTGTGTATCGACTATCGAGAACTGAACAAGGTAACGATTAAGAACAAGTATCCTTTGCCACGCATTGAGGACTTGTTCGACCAGCTGAAGGGGGCAAGTGTGTTCTCAAAGATAGACTTGAGATCGGGTTATCACCAGATTCCAGTTCGTGAACAGGATATTCCCAAGACCGCGTTTCGATCGAGGTATTGTAGATACCCGTATCCGTACCCCCCAAAAACAAACCCGATGATGAAAAGGACTTTCATACATGCTTTTAAAAGAGTCGAAACGGTACAAAAGTGTCTAAAACGTATTAGTCATTTTTAGCGTATTAATTTGGACTTGCATAATCATGAAAGTAAATGTCAATTTTAGTCATCATGAGCGTAACACGAGCACAATATAGGAACGTCTTATTAAGCCAAGCCACAAAACAAATTTCAACTAGCTACAAACGGCCCAAACTTACAAAAACGACCCTAAAACGCACACTAACACGACACTCAAAACGGGCCAAAGTGCGTCCCGTGTCACATTTTCAAAAAGTTAGGTTTTATGAAACCATAAAATAATATAACCTAATATTATTTTATTTCGTGCCAAACCAGAAAAACACGACAAAAAACCAAGCACTAAAACCGAAATCGGACCAAAATCGAACAAATACTTAACCCCTAAGTAAACAACAAAACATAATCATTACCTAATCAAACCATTAAAACCAAAAGGCGGCATAAAACGACCCACCAAAACAAAAATCTAATCGCCAAGAACAGCGATTAAAAACCAAATCGCCGGTTCTTGGCGATTAAGTTTTCCTCTCTGACCTTGGTTCTTTTATTTCATTTGGCATTTGCATTGAAACATAATCGCATGCTCCTTTGGCGATTAAGTTTTGTCCCCGCACGAAACCACCAAACTCTATAAATACCAACCCATTTCATCCATTTTCAAATACGGTTTTAGCACTTACACACTATTCACGAAATCCACTCAAAAATACCGTCTTTACATTTTCGAAAGGTAAACATTTTACCTACGGCCGGACGTTTGAGACTCGGATAATGGGGTTACATTAACCCCAAACCCGATATTGGCACTAGCGGCCGTATTCGTAATACTGTTGTAGCAATTCGGATTCATAATCCGCCTAAACCCCGCCAATATCGCATAAATAAACGACTCATTATCACTAAAGCAAACCGACGTCACTTTTATAATTACGCAAGTCCTCATTCATGCATTAAATAACGACTAGAATCACGGATCCAACACTAAATTGTACCGCTTCATAGAGTCTTTTAGCATGTCAAAGCGAGGGTTTTTCACAAATTCTAATACGAGATTGGAAAATAACGTCTATAGTAATAATTTAGTCAATAAATTATTATTTAACGCATACATTTCCTATAGCAATATGTCATTATTTTGACAATTTACATTATTTATGCATTTTAATCGAGTCATACTTATTCGCACTTCAGACGTAGGCGTCATTTTAGCCCAAATATCGAAATTAAGCAAATGTTTTCAAATTAGTAGAGACTACTCTTACGTAGGCTTTTTGATTCTTTGTTTTCAAAATACACTTTGTCAAAACTTTCAAAAGTAACCTCACTCCGAACCCCTTCTCTCGGTTTCAAACCTCGGATAGATAGGTATCGACGCACCTTGAAATGAGACACTCGTGTCTTGTATTTCAAGACACGTTGAATAGGTTCCAAATTCCTTTAATATTTGGTGGCGACTCAGAAAATACACTTTCAAAAAGGATTTTCTACTTTTCTTTGGTCACAAATTCATGCAATGATCTCCCATTTTTCTCAAAACTGCACTTTTTCTGCGAGGCGCATTCCGACCGGCGCCACGCAGCGAGGCGAGTCGAGGCCTTGAGGCGTCGATAGGTATACTCGCGGGAGCGCGATATCCGGTACCTTCAGTTGGCGACTCCGCTGGGGACGAGCATGATTTTTATTATTTTTGAAAAACTTGTTTTTCTTTTATTTTTAAATCATAAAGAAGTGAAGCTTGAAACTTTGAAAACATTTACGCTTTCGATATTTGGGCAAAAGTACGTTGAGTCGAATCCTCCTGATTCAAACCACACCCTTTGAGGAACGGCCCCAGAATCCTCGCTTCATAAGCGAGGTAACTCGACACACTGCTTTCTCACCCCTCCACGATTACAAGTACGGCATCGTCTGCACAAACGATCGTAACTACCAAACTTCGAACGCTCTAGGGCCCGTCTTGAATTCACACCTAAGACGTGTGTAGTCTTGCGGGTGCCCCTACCTAAACGTCACGGGAATGACCGGAGGGAACCTTACCCTATAAACCAAAAACCTATGTTTATATGTACAAGTGTGAAGCTATAGTACCCTCACTATAGTAGTCGTTAAAAAACTTTCTGCATGTAAAAACTTTTCCTAGGCATTATACTTTTAAAATACGTCCATCTTTGAAATTGCTTTTTCAAACTTTTTTCAAAAAAGGTCATACTTTTAAAAACACGCCGTTAGGCTCTTTGACCTATAGTCATTTGAGTTTAGTAAATAAAATGCCACTACATTTAAAACCGACCTAGGATAACCACTATATCCCAGGTCTTTTTCAAAACGTAAATGAATTATGCGACTGACGTATCGTCATAATACATTTATTGCTAAAGGTCTTTCACAAAGCAAAACCCGAGTATGTCGATTCATTTCGAGATTTTAAATGAAATTAACTTTTAGAACGTTAGAATTAGCTCTAAGTCGAGTGACTCTTTAGTCATCCCGATTTAATCTTTTTATCTCAAAAACAAAAAACGCGGGCTCGTTCAGCTGCCAACCCGTTGATTTACTCTTTGAATCGAATGTCTTAACGTCAGTTTTGGTTTAAATCCTGAGTCACACGTAAAAGGCGAACATTTGACCGCCTTTTACCCAATTTTAACATCCTCAGGTCGGTTAGCCTATCGCTACTTCGGTCTGATCCTTTTTTATCATAATCCAATGATAAACCCCTGGCAACATACCGCCAAATTGGGTCAATCAGATGATGATCATACAAATTTTCCTACCTCGAGAACAGGGACGTGTTAACGCGCCTCTAGCGCAAAAGCTTCGCGTGTCCTTTTAAAAGGTAAAAACACGAGTCAAGTCAAGTCACCCACTTTTTACGCTTTTGTGTCTTCCTTTGGTCGTGAATGCGATTTTTCATTTGAGTCTTTCTTTTTTAGAATCACTAAAGTTTTGAAAACTTTGTCAGTCCGCTCATTGAAAAACCCTGGATACACGATTAATTAAGAACCGCTACTTGAACCCACCTCCGCCTCCAAAGAAGCGCTCTACAATGATCAAAACCAAAACCTGTCATGGCCTTTCAACACGATGAGGTTCTCGGAGGACCACCACCACCCCTCGAGGTAATCTGCCAACAAGTCAAACTGACTCAATGATAGGATAGCTAGCCTCACTACGACGATCGAGCAAATGGCTATCATGCAAAAGTTTGAAGCAGAGAAAACGCCGTGCGCTGGCGAGAATCCGAGCGGAATGCAAAAAGGATTCGAACCATGGAAGAGCGTCTCACAAACTCCAGGGGTTACTCCATACACCAAGAAAATGAGCACATCCCAAAGAACGTCAGGTCCATGCTACCAGACGAGTTAGCACTCAGCGATCTTCCCATTTTCAAAGGTCATGAAAGCCCGCTCGTACATGTCAAAGCTTTCAAGGCTAAAATGGCCATCATAGGTGTCGACCCCCCCGCCTGGGCCACTTTATTCCCACACTCACTGGACCCGCAACCCAGAGCATGGTTCTATTCTTTAGAGCCACACAAGACTGGTAGTTTCGAAGACATAACAGTGGCATTCGATCTGCAGTACCGGGACAACAACGACATCCAAGTCTCGCTACGTACTTTGGAGGTCCTGACTCAGAAGGACAATGAAGGGTTTACCGAATACCTGACACGTTGGAAGAAACTCTGTGCCCAAATACCTAACCGCCCAAGGGACACTGATTTAATCACCAAGTTCATCAACAACCTCACCCCTGCATACCAACAACATCTACGGTACAAGAACTTCGACAGCTTCTCAACACTCAGCGTCGTCGGTGAACTCATTGAAGACGACCTCCGCAAAGAAAATAGGAATAAAAGCACGAGTCATGGATATCAAGGAAGCTCGTCTCGCCATCGCCAAAGTCGAGCCCATACACGCTTATCAACGCAATGGGCGCACTAAAGGCACCGCCGATTCTTACAAAGACGCCCAAGGCCCGCCGCTCCACCAAAAGGTTAGGATACCGTTAGATGACAAGATCATCACCACAAAGGCCTCAGACTTCCAAGCCGCCCTCCAACAGCTAAAGCTCGAAGAAAACACTGCCCAATCTACTAACGACCTGGCAGCTTTCAATTCAAGTATCTACACCTAGAGTATAGGTCCGCGCCCTTATGACGCCAAAATTTTCTTAACGGCAGGTCACTAGGTTACATTACTAAAGTAGTAAACCTAATTGAAAAACTAGAGTCATTAAGGTTATCCAGAAGCTCCCTCGCCTCGAGCTATCTTCAAATGTAATCGCTTTTGATAACATTAATAACATGAAAGTTTTTGTTACTCTTTGCCTCATTTAAAATCTACATATTCTAATGAATGCGATAATTTTAAACAAAATAACATTGCATTATATAGATACATTGCAAGCATTGTCTCGTAACCCTAACAGGACCCCATTATTGAAGACACAACAACCATCAACATGGGCACGCCTGAAGAACCTCGAGGACTACAGGGGGCTTCTCTTAGCACAGAAGAAAGGACCACATATACCAAGCTCCTCATAGGATTCAAGGACGTCTTCGCATGGTCGTACGAAGACATGCCCGGCATCGACCGCGAGATAGCCGGACACCGCATCCCCATCAAGCAAGGCTCCGGACACATCAAAAAGAAACTCAAGCGGATCAAGCTTTAATGGTCTCTCATGGTCAAAAGAGAGATCGAAAAACAACTACAAGCTGGATTCATCCAAGTCATCGAATACTCAGATTGGGTCTCCAACATCGTTCCAGTTATGAAGAAAAACGGCAAAATACGGGTATGTGCCGACTTTCGAGACCCGACCAAAATCAAGGCAATAGTGGGCATGAAGCCGCCAAGCAACATCGACGAAATAAGAAGCCTTTTGGGACAAATCCAATATATCTCCCGATTTATCAGTAAACTCACCATGATTTGCGAACCAATCTTCAAAAAGCTGAAGAAAGAAGAGCATACGAAATGGGACGACGATTACAACGGGCCTTCAACAAACGAATTAAGCCACGAAACATTAAAGTGGGGGATCTCGTGCTAAAGTCAGTTCGAGCACCACTCCCAGTCGGCCCACGAGGAAAGTTCAAGCCTAACTGGGCTGGGCCCTACCTCGTCAAGGAGATCTACACGGGAGATCAAACTAACCGACCTCGACGGCCAAGAGTTCAACCTCGCCACAAACCTCGATCAACTCAAAAAATACTACCCTTAAAAACCCCTTGCAATGTATCTATAAAATACAATTTTAAAAAAAATTCATGGGCCGGCATGCCCTTAAACGTGCACATTCCATAAGCAAACACAATTCATGGGCCGGCATGCCCCTAAACGTGCACATTCACCACAAAAAGCAAACACAACTCATGGGCCGGTATGCCCCTAAACGTACATTTCCCGAACTACGCCGGTTTGATTCCATTTTCCATGGATACGTAGGCAGCTTTGCGAAAAGCGCAACCGATATTCAACACAAAAATGACACGTCTAAAGCTTAAAAAGGCTAAGGACATAGTCAGCACAAAAACGTTCCACAACCCAAAGGGTAAAGGGAACGATATTCAACACAAAAATGACGCGTCTAAAGCTTAAAAAAGCCGAGGACATAGTCGACACAAAAACCGTCTCATAACCTAATGGGTTAACATAAGGCGATATTCAACACAAAAATGACGCGTCCAAAGCTTAAAAAAGCCGAGGACATAGTCAACACAAAAATTCATCTTTTAAACCTAAAAGGTAAAAAGGACGACATTCAACAATAAACGACAAACCCAAAGCTTAAAAAAGTCAAGGGAACAGTCCACACAAAAATTCCTAAAAACAAGAATTATACTTAAACTTTGAAATAAGGTTAAGGCCAAGGAATTTTACACAAAATAATAAGCAAAATGAGGCAAAGTCGTAAATAAAACCTGATTTTTATTAATCTTAAAAAGAACGGTTACATTTTGGATCTTTCAAAAGTAGGAGCGTAACTACAACCTTAGAGATACACTAACAACACTACAATATATTATAATACTTATACTTAACCCGGCATTTACATCGGGTTTAGGATAGACATAATACGAACATAATACAAAATAATATGAACATAATACTAACAACAACACAATAAAACAAACACCAGATTCCCTTAGCCACCAATAGCTCCAAACTCCTCGACCAATGGACAAACCTTCCCGCCAGGAAAGCGGAACACGTGAAAACTTAGGTCCCAATAGTCGAGACAAACCTCCAATAACTCGGGCTCCATTTGAACTGCCTCTGCACTCAGGAATACCCCGATACCGCAATCTTTCAAAGTCTTTCTCTTCTATACCCGACAACCATTTAACACCAATCTACGCAAGTTTCCTTCAATATCCTCCTTAACTCGACTAACGTTCCGTAAATATTTTGAATATCTTTGGAATACCGAGAATAGAACGTTGAAAGGATGAGTAAAATGAGTTAACCTAGCCCTCCTTTTATAGCCGAATTTGCAAAACAATCTACAACACAAAAATTAACCACAACACAAAACACGATTTTCGCATTCACAATTTTCGTCTCAAAATGTCGTTTTAGCTCACATTTTTACAATGTCAAAAGCGTCTTTTTACGAGTCTAAAATACTTTCTAAACAGCATATTTCAAAACCCTGCATTTGCATTTAGTTTAGTCCTAAGCGAGTCAGTCTCAATCGAGACATATATATATATATATATATGTGTTTTTACGACTAACGACTTTTTGCAGGTACACTCGGCAAGCAAAAACGCAAGGATTTCAGACCCGGCTACAACCCGAACATGCATTTTTGCAACAAGACGAAATATTCGAGGCCTAGGACGTCACACACAAAGCCAACAACTACAATCAAAACCGAACCACAAAAAAAAACACGTAGCCTCCTCACGAGACGTTCATAAAAACCTAACTTTTTATGAGAAAAACGCGTAACCTCCTTAAGAGACGTTCATGAAAACCTAACTTTTTATGACAAAAACACGTAACCTCCTCACGAGATGTTCATAAAAACCTAGCCCTTTTTATGAGAACCACAAAAAACACGTAGCCTCCTCACGAGACGTTCATAAAAACCTAACTTTTTATGAGAAAAACACGTAGCCTCCTCACGAGACGTTCATAAAAACCTAACTTTTTATGAGAAATACAAAAGCGCGTAGCCTCCGTAAGAGACGTTCATAAAAGCCTAACCACTTTTATAAAACCAAAACAAAAACACGTAGCCTCCTCACGAGACGTTCATAAAAACCTAACCCTTTTTTATGAGAAATACAAAAACACGTAGCCTCCTCACGACACGTTAAAATACAAAAACACGTAGCCTCCTCACGAGACGTTCATAAAAACCTAACTTTTTATGAGAAAAACCCAAAAACACGTAGCCTCCTCACGAGACGTTCATAAAAACCTAACTTTTTATGAGAAAAACCCAAAAACACGTAGCCTCCTCACGAGACGTTCATAAAAACCTAAAAAAACGCGTAGCCTCCTCACGAGACGTTCATAAAAACCAAACTTTTTATGAGAAAAAGAAAAGCACGTAGCCTCCCCACGAGACGTGCATTTCAACCAAAAAACGCGTAGCCTCCTCACGAGACGTTCATAAAAACCTAACTTTTTATGAGAAAAAGAAAAGCACGTAGCCTCCTCACGAGACGTGCATTTCAACCAAAAAACGCGTAGCCTCCTCACGAGACGTTCATAAAAACCTAACTTTTTATGAGAAAAAGAAAAGCACGTAGCCTCCTCACGAGACGTGCATTTCAACCAAAAAACACGTAGCCTCCTCACGAGACGTTCATAAAAACCTAACCTTTTATGAGAAAAACACGTAGCCTCCTCACGAGACGTTCATAAAAACCTAACCTTTTATGAGAAAAACACGTAGCCTCCTCACGAGACGTTCATAAAAACCTAACCTTTTATGAGAAAAGCGCGTAGCCTTCTCAAGAGACGTTCATAAAAGCCTAACCACTTTTATAAAACCAAACCAAAAGCGCGTAGCCTCCTTTAAGAGACGTTCATAAAAGCCTAACCACTTTTATAAAACCAAACACGGGAGCGCGTAACCTCTTTTACGAGACGTCTATACCAAATAAGAAGCAAGCGCACGCAAAGCACACCACCAACAAGAAGCCGTGGCGCAAGCCGTGAGCGCAAGCCGCAAGCAAAGCAAAGGAGCGCAAGCCGTGCGCAAGCAAAGCAAAGGAGCGCAAGCCGTGGCGCAAGCAAAGCACAAGCCGGCGCAAGCAAAGCCGGAGCACAAGCCGGCGCAAGCGAAGCAAAGGAGCGCAAGCCGGCGCAAGCAAAGCAAGGAGCACAAACTAAACAAGCAAGGCGCCACCGGGAGTACTCAGCCACATGCAGTCGACATGCCCTTAAACATGTAGGACCGTCATGTCCTTAAAAACATGTCGTCCCTCCCCGCATTTCCCGACGCTAAGTCCTCGTCTCTCCCATAAGACACATGCTTAGCGCCAGGTAGTATCGAGACTGTAATGGTCCGGATACTATCTTTAAGTTTGACTAACGCTTTGTCCAAGCCCAGCCAAACTGGGGGCTCTGTAGATACCCGTATCCGTACCCCCCAAAAACAAACCCGATGATGAAAAGGACTTTCATACATGCTTTTAAAAGAGTCGAAACGGTACAAAAGTGTCTAAAACGTATTAGTCATTTTTAGCGTATTAATTTGGACTTGCATAATCATGAAAGTAAATGTCAATTTTAGTCATCATGAGCGTAACACGAGCACAATATAGAACGCCTTATTAAGCCAAGCCACAAAACAAATTTCAACTAGCTACAAAACTACCAAACTTACAAAACGACCCTAAAACGCACACTAACACGACACTCAAAGCGGGCCAAAGTGCGTCCTGTCACATTTTCAAAAAGTTAGGTTTTATGAAACCATAAAATAATATAACCTAATATTATTTTATTTCGTGCCAAACCGAAAAACACGACAAAACCAAGCACGAAAACCGAAATTCGGACCAAAATCGAACAAATACTTAACCCCTAAGTAAACAACAAAACATAATCATTACCTAATCAAACCGTCAAAAACCAAAAGGCGTATAAAATGTTCACCAAAACAAAAATCTAATCGCCAAGAACAGCGACAAAACCAAATCGCCAGCCATTGGCGATTAAGTTTTCCTCTCCCAACCTTGGTTCTTTTATTTCATTTGGCACAGCATTGAAACATAATCGCATGCTCATTGGCGATTAAGTTTTGTCCCCGCATTTAAACCACCAAACTCTATAAATACCAACCCATTTCATCCATTTTCAAATACCCGCTTTAGCACTTACACACTATTCACGAAATCCACTCAAAAATACCGTCTTTACATTTTCGAAAGGTAAACATTTTACCTACGGTGGGACGTTTGAGACTCGGATAATGGGGTTACATTAACCCCAAACCCGATATTGGCACTAGCGGCCGTATTCGTAATACTGCCATGTAGCAATTCTGATTCATAATCCGTCTAAACCCCGCCAATATCGCATAAATAAACGACTCATTATCACTAAAGCAAACCGACGTCACTTTTATAATTACGCAAGTCCTCATTCATGCATTAAATAACGACTAGAATCACGGATCCAACACTAAATTGTACCGTTTCATAGAGTCTTTTAGCATGTCAAAACTGAGGGTTTTTCACAAATTCTAATACGAGATTGGAAAATAACGTCTATAGTAATAATTTAGTCAATAAATTATTATTTAACGACATTTCCTATAGCAATATGTCATTATTTTGACAATTTACATTATTTATGCATTTTAATCGAGTCATACTTATTCGCACTTCAGACGTAGCGTCATTTTAGCCCAAATATCGAAATTAAGCAAATGTTTTCAAATTAGTAGAGACTACTCTTACGTAGGCTTTTTGATTGCTGTTTTCAAAATACACTTTGTCAAAACTTTCGAAAAGTAACCTCATCCGAACCCCTTCTCTGGTTTCAAACCTCAGATAGATAGGTATCGACGCACCTTGAAATCTGAGACACTCGTGTCTTGTATTTCAAGACACGTTGAATAGGTTCCAAATTCCTTTAATATTTGGTGGCGACTCCGAAAATACACTTTCAAAAAAGGATTTTCTACTTTTCTTTTTGGTCACAAATTCATGCAATGATCTCCCCATTTTTCTCAAAACTTGACTTTTTCCCCGCGAGCATTCGCCGGCGCCCCCACGCGGGGCGAGGTCGGGCGCGCGCAGGGCGTCGATAGGTATACTCGCGGGAGCGCGATATCCGGTACCTTCAGGTATGGGCACTATGAATTCGTGGTGATGCCGTTTGGTTTGACTAACGCTCCTGTGGTGTTTATGGACCAGATGAACAGGACCTTTGGCGCGTACTTGGATCAGTGTGTTGTTGTTTTCATTGACGACATATTGATTTACTCTCGAGATGAAGTTGAGCACGAGAAACATCTACGTTTAATCTTGGGAGTGTTGCAGAAACAGAAGTGGTACGCAAAGTTCTCCAAGTGCGAGTTCTGGTTGAAGGAAGTTGCTTTCTTGGGGCATGTGATCTCTGGTGAGGGTGTGAAGGTAGATCCGTCTAAGGTTGAAGCTGTGCTGAATTGGGAGAGTCCGAAGAATGTTAATGAGATACGAAGTTTCCTTGGACTTGCTGGCTATTACAGGAGGTTCGTTCAGGACTTCTCAAAGGTAGCTAGACCTTTGACTCAGTTGCTGCGTAAAGAGTCGAAGTATGTATGGAGTGAGGCGTGTGAAGCTGCGTTCCAAGAGTTGAAGAAGAGGTTAACGACCGCACCAGTGTTGACGTTGCCAGAAGATGGGGTTGAGTTTGACGTTTACAGCGACGCTTCGAAGCTGGGTTTGGGTTGTGTGCTAATGCAGAAGGGTAAGGTGATTGCTTACGCATCGAGACAGTTACGGGTGCACGAGCAGAATTATCCTACGCATGATTTGGAGCTTGCTGCTGTGGTTTTCGCCTTGAAGCTGTGGAGACATTATCTTTATGGGGCTTCGTGTAGGATCTATACCGACCATAAGAGTTTGAAGTACATCTTCACGCAGAGGGACTTGAACATGAGACAGAGACGTTGGTTGGAGCTGATCAAGGATTATAACATCGAGCTACAGTACCACGAAGGGAAAGCAAATGTGGTTGCAGATGCGCTGAGCAGAAAAGGGAGACATGGGTTGAATGCTGCTTGGGTTCTTCCGGACGAGTTATGCCGTGACTTCCAGAAGCTTGAGTTGGAGGTTGTGCATCGTGGAGTTGATTTGGGTGCTATGGTGGCTGAACCTGAGTTGTATCACGAGATTCGGGTAAGGCAACATGAGGACCCTGTTCTGGAGACTATCCGCGAGGCTAAGGCAGGTGGTGGTGCTGAGAATTTCGAGATAGGTGCTGATGGTGGGTTGAAGTTTAAGGGTAGATGGTGCGTTCCGAGCTGCGAGGTTCTTAAGGGGAAGATTTTGAGGGAAGCTCATAGTTCTCCATACTCTGTACATCCCGGAGGCGATAAGATGTACAAGGATTTGAGACTACATTTCTGGTGGCCTAACATGAAGAGGGAGGTAGCTGAGTATGTGGCGAAGTGCCTAGTGTGTCAGAAGGTGAAATTTGAGCATCAGAGACCTGGTGGTTTGCTGCAACCTTTGGAGGTTCCTATGTGGAAGTGGGATTCCATTTCCATAGATTTTGTTATGGCCTTACCTAGGACACCTACAGGTAAGAATGCAGTGTGGGTTGTGGTAGATCGATTGACGAAGGTAGCACACTTCATTCCGATGAAGGAGACTTGGAGCATGGAGGAGTTGGCGAATGCTTACCAGCGCGAGATCGTGCGACTACATGGGGTACCTAAGGACATTGTTTCAGATCGTGATCCCCGATTTTGTTCACAGTTCTGGAAGAAGCTGCAAGAGGCGTTGGGAAGTGAGTTGAAGATGAGTACTGCGTTCCATGCTGCCACCGATGGTCAGACTGAGAGAACCATCCAGACCTTAGAGGATATGCTACGGGCTTGTGCGTTAGAGTTCCATGTTGGTTGGGAAAAGAGTTTACCGTTGGTCGAGTTTTCCTACAACAACAGCTACCAGGCGAGTATCAAGATGGCACCGTTCGAGGCATTGTACGGGAGGAAGTGTCGGAGTCCTATGTGTTGGGACGATATTTCTGAGGCTGCTGTGGTTGGACCGGAGATGATACAGGAATCGATCGAACAGGTGAGAGTGATACGGGAGAAGCTGAAGGCCGCGCAGGATCGACAGAAGTCCTACGCAGACCTGAAACGGAGACCGATCGAGTTTGGGGTAGGTGACAAAGTGTTCCTTAAGGTGTCACCGATGAAAGGCGTGAAGCGGTTTGGGTTGAAAGGCAAGCTGAGTCCTAAGTTCGTGGGACCATACGAGGTGCTTGAGAGGATAGGTGAGGTGGCTTATAGGTTGGCTCTACCACCAAACCTAGAGAGGGTACATGATGTGTTTCATGTGTCCCAGCTGAGGAGGTACCGTAGTGATCCCTCCCATGTGATTGAGGATGTTGGGCTGGAGGTTGAACCGAATCTGACGTATGAAGAGAAACCAGTTCGTATCCTTGACCGTAAAGAGAAGAGACTCAGGAACAAAGTGGTTCCACTCGTGAAGGTGCTCTGGAGGAGTCAGAAGTATGAGGAAGCTACTTGGGAGACCGAGGCTTCCATGCTCGAGAAGTATCCTTTCCTTTTTACTTCAGGTAATTCTAAGTTCTCAAGTTTCGAGGACGAAACTTCTTTTTAGGGGGTAGGATTGTAACACCCCGGCTTTTTCTAATTCATTTTATAAACTTTCCTTAATTAGTAAGTTTCCTAATCGGGTAACTTTCTATTTTTAGCAATTAGCTTAAAACCTATTTTTTAGCATTTGGCTTAAAACGGTGTAACTCCCTCATACGAACTCCGATTCAGGCGATTCAAGTGGCTAAACTGCGTATTTTTCCGACGCCGTTGCATCTGCCAAATTTTCAGAAGCTAGTTTGGACCGGCCCAGCTGGGACCGAACCAAACCAGCCTTGCACGAGTTGGAGTTTAGGGTTTTGGTTGAATTCTTGAGCAAGCAACATTATATCTTGCTATCTCCTAACTTTGGCATATACTAAATCTGATTTTATTCTTCATTCTCTCTACCTCTTATCTCATCCACATTCATCCTCTTCATCTCTCACATTATATCTCTCCAAACTCATTCAATCACCATTGTTATACTTTCAAGCTCCCAATCCTTTCATTCTCAACCTTTTCTAGACCTTATCCTTGGTAAAGGATCTCCTTTAGCATCTTTATTTTTCTGTTATTGTATTATTTTATGTGTTTGCTTGCTTTGTATTCATTGTATGCTTGTTTTGGCTTGGTTTATCAAAGGAGAAGAAGGATTTGAAGAAGGTGATACCCTCCTTATTGAAGAAGAGGACGAGTAGCACAAGTTTGAGGCTCTACAAAGGTAACTAGGTGTGATCTAGTCATGTTTTAGCATGTATGAGGCCTTGATTGTCATGTTATCATTGTATGCATGGTTGTTATGATGTTGGTTGATGTGTGTTCATGAAATCATGTTAGAAACATTGGCCTCATACTAGGGTTTGTTATATTCTTATCATTAGATGCATAACTATCATAATTTATCATTAATCATATTAGTGAAACTTGTAAAAATGGATTGATGAAGATTGATGATGTTGGCCGAATGGTCCAAGGGAGGGCCGTGGCCTTTGCTTGTGTTTGGTCCCTTGATTTCTCTTTGTTTTGGCTTGTAATTCTTGAATCAAGATGTTAATATGGTTTACCTAATGTTGAGTCATGAATTATGATAATTAATTAAGTCAAATGATGTTTGTATGCATACTTTAATGAATTAATTACATGAGTAATGAGTTGCTTGCATGAAAATGGACGTGGAGTGGTGTTGACCGTGTGTGTGTAGTGAGGGCCGTAGCCCTTGCTACGTGTTCTCCTTGTTTTTCTTTCTTGCTTTAACCTAAGTATGTCGATACATGTTGTTGGTATTAATCACCTTGAGTTAAATCATGAGTTAAGTCGATTAAATGATGATTAGATGCATGTTTAAGTGAATCAATCATATGAATCGATAATGGGTCACATGAGAATCGAGTTTAATGCAAGAAAACGTGTGTATGTAGTCTGGCCGTGTATTGTATGTGTGTGTGATGACTTGTTTGTCTCTTGTTTGAGTCTTGGCATGTCTCACAATGTTAACTATGCTAAAATAAATCGGTCTATGCGTGGTTTGATCACTAAATAATGAGTTATGAGCATGATAATCGAATATATGACTTGTAAGGTTTTGTAATCATAATGTACTCCGTATGTATGGTTGGTTATGATGATATTGTGACTTGTGTGTGTATGAGTATGGATGTTGTGGTTGTATGGTTGTGTTGGAGTATTGGAGACAGGTTAACAGGTTAACAGGTTCACGCTTGGGTTAAGTTTGCACATGGGTACTGTTCTGGCACATGTGTGAGGAGATACAACGTCCTAGGATGGACGGATACCGCCCATGATCCCCTCGACTATTCTTGTTGTTTAGTTAGAGCGACTATGGGTTCTCAACCAGAAGGGTTAGAGACTATGGTTTATTTATGTCGTCACCGTTCTTGTTGCTCGGTGGAATTTGGCCAAATTTAGACTTGTGATTATTGAGGAACTTCTTGTTGCTGTTCCGCCATAGGGTTTGGGTGATTCTTGTTGCTTCACCCGGGGTGGTTCTTGTTGCTCCACCCAGTTCTCCGCGCTTACTCATGAATTGGTTGGAAGATGGATCGTCATACGGGTTCGGTTGGTTTGGTCACAACATTAGTTGTGCCGTGTGACTATGCTTGTGTTTGTATTATTGTTTTGTTGTTGTATGTTTGGTTGTACATGTATTTATACTTTGGTTTAGGCCGTAGGCCAGGTGAGCTTGTTGCATTGTTGTTGTTTGCATTTGTTATGTTAAAATGTGACTGGGGAGCACCTAGTTACTCCCCACTGATTGTGGTTGTTGTTTCCTTTTTTTTTTAGGTATGCGGCGTGTGGAATCGAGTGAGGAAATGCGAGGATTTGACCGTGCTTTACCTTAGAAGAGATGTGTTTTGTTGGACTATTCGGATTTATGTTTTGGATTTGTTTTAGACTTTATCATTTGGACTTTGGACTTTTATTTTGGATTTGGTTGTAAGGGGTATTTACTCCCCATATTTTGCTAGGCCTCTAGGCCTACTCGTTTACTTTCTGTTTTGTTTTAGTAGTTGTTTGAGTAATAATCCGGGCTACGGTGTTTCCGCCACCGTGATTTCAGTTTTAAAACCTTTATCCTTTCCAAAAACCTTTTTAAATCATAGTTTATCTTATTTTATTTTATTTCGAAAACCCGGGTTGTTACAGCTAGTCCATGGTATTTCTAAATTTTCATTTTTCAATTTTATCGGTTTTTAGCTTAAAGTCTTTATATTTTAATTATTCTAATAATACTAAAATGATTTAAACTAAAATGAAACTTACTAACAATTTCATTTATATTTATGAATAGTGTTTTTCAACACTTTAAATTTCTAACTTTTTAATCTAAATGATTTATAATGTTTTAGTTGATTTATAGTATAATACTAAGTAATATATAAAACAATAACTAAACATAAACATAAATTATTAACAAACATAAATTAAAATGAAATCAAAATGAGTAACAAGTATGAACATCAACATGAATAACTCAAGAACACACATGAAGAACTCAAGAACAACTCAAGAACACTAATTTCGATTTTAATAATTTATAATTTGTTTTCCTAATTTAGTTTTTTTTTTTATAGGAACATCTATTTTATACTAACTTAACACTATATATAATTTACAAAAATTAAAAGTGAAAATATATAAAAAAAATAGGAAATGCCGTGTGAAAACATATGAACATATATATTTTTATTTTTCATTTTTAATCACTTTAAACTCATTTCCAATATTTCACATAATTTTTATATATAACTACTACTCAATTAAAACATAACTAAACATAGAAATCATGTGAACATAAATTAAAATGCTCAAAATTAATTTAACTAACATATGAACAATATTACTACAAATACACTATTATCATTATTACTTATTTATTATCATTTTATTATACAACACATAAACATATAAGCACACATAAATGATGTTTAACATATTTAACATAATTTTCATACTCATAAAATTACAATAACAAAACAAACTAATTTACTAAAAAGGATAATACAAGACAAGGCTAGTCACCTTAATTAGGATGTTAAACGTCGGGATCTAAAATAAATTTTAGATCGGATTTTTCTTCACCCATATTACCCAAGATATTCACCCAAATAATCCTTGCAAGTTAGTTCCTAATACCCACTAATGAACTTAGAATACTTAGGAATTATTAAGATAATATTATAGGTTTTAATTTAGGAGGTTTTTGTAATAAAATGGAAGAAAAATAATGAAAGAGAAGAGAGCAAAGGGAACCGGCTCTTTGGTAGTGAAAATGGGTTGTTTTTACACTTTGTGAAAAAATGAAATAAGTTAGTATGATTTAAGTTAGGTTATTAGATATTAAAGTTTGTTTTTAATTAGAAATTTAATGTTTTAATTTAATGTTAATAGCATCATCACCTCCATCATCCACTCATAAGTCCACATTACTATTCACGCATTAAAAATGTCCATTTTGTGTTTTAAAATGTTTTCCTCGAATTTGGTCAGTTTTAAAAAGTCGGGCGTCAAAAGCGATAAAAGTTAAAGGTTGCGCGTTTGACAATTTTTCGAAATATTTCTACTTTTGAATTCTAAAACTAAAATATTTTATTTATTACTTTAGAAAAATTTTAAAAGTGATGGAAATGAAAAATGGTAGTATTAATGTATTAGTATCATATTTGTATATGTATTATTATTATTATATATAAACTTTAAATTTAAATAAAGAAAATAAAAGTGATGATGATAAAAATAAAGGTGTAAGTAATTGTGTAAGAAAATGGAAGAGGATAGACTTTGAAAAAGTCTAAGTCAAAAGGTTCTAATAAATTTTCGGGCTCGATTTTCGTTTTTGAAATTTTCGATTCTTGCGATGTGAGAAAGTTTCAAAATAAAAGATATGATCTTAAAATAGTATTTTAAAATAAAATCGGAATTAAAAATAAAACTACTTTTCAAAAGGTACTAAATATAAAAATCGGATCTTAACCCTCGAGATTTTGATTAAAATTTTACTAGGTCGAAATACTTATTTTTTTCGTTGAATGTTATAGATTTAAAGATTCATATTCAAACGTCAAAAATTTAAGCAATTTAAATTAGGTGTGACTTCAAATTTCAACAATTTAGAAAAAAGCTAGTTTAATAGAAATGAAATAGTAATTAGATTTTTAATATAATATGATTTATTAAAAATAATCAAAATGATTATATTTTTGATGTTAAGTTTACTTTTTGAAAAATAAAAAGAAAGTGGAAGAGGATAAGATGGTTTGATTTTTGATTTGCGTGTTTGAAATTGTTGACTCGAATTTCAGAGACGGGAAAAGTATAAGTGTTCAGTTTTATAAAATTTTGAAATGTGTTTCTTTTTCAATTCTGAAGATAATAGAACAAACTTTATTTTTCAAAATTTTTAAATTTGTACTTAGAAAAATTTAATATTATTTGGCGAAAAAAATTCAGACGCATTTTTATTATATGGAAAAAGGATGAATTTAATTTAAGGAATTAAATTCTTTTATCAAATTGTGTTAAGATAACACGGGGTGTTACAATTTCTAATATACTTTTATGTTTGTTTAAAGAAAGAATTAACAAAATGACTTTAGCACGTAAATCGTTCTTGCTTTTACGATTTCTACAATGACTTCTGCACATATAAAGAAAGGTAGTTAGTTAAGAATATTTAATTGATAAAAAAATATATCACCAATATTCTAGAATCCTATGAAGTATAATTTAATATATCAAGTTAATAAAAGTAGTAAAACATAAAACATACAAAAAATAAAATAATCAAGCTCTAATTCTAATATGCTTTCATTTTTTTTTTCAATAAAAAAAAATAACAAAACGACATTACCTCATTGTCATCCCCATTCTTTTAAATTTTATATATACTCCTGCACATATAAATAAAAAGTTAATAATTTATCATAAAATAAATCTAGACAAAAAAAAAACCAAAACTATAAATGATAAACAAATAATACGGAGTATTTAAATATAAAATCATGAAAATTAATAAGCTTGAATACATGAATTTTGAAATTTGTAACTTATAAAATAAGAGAAATAATGCATGGATGTTATAAAGTAATAGTTCGTGTCTTTTGGTTTCTTATATTATTAATTAATTGGTTCAAAATAGTTAATTTAATACGTTGAGTAAGTTTTGCGTAAAACCATCTCATGCGTGCGACAAAGTTCTTATGATTAAAATTTAGCTATTGTAAGAGTGATGTTGGAAGTATGAGTAAGCGCACTTTGTCTTAAAAATGACGGTTTTTTTAGACTATTTTTTTTCACCCGCATTTAGGTGTATGGTAATCACTATTGAGTATTTAGTGACACTTATCTGACTCTAGTATAAAACATGTCGTGAACGGTGAAAATGAAAGCCGGAAAAGAAAAACAACCATGTTGAGATGAAAATTGTTTAATACGGACAATTGAATGCTAGCAAATGAATGATGAACTTCAATTATGGTATTGATTATACGCTTTCATATCCTCAAAATATGATAGGACAAGGAAGTTGAAAAACCAATTGGAAGACGATTAGGTAGGAAATTTGACCCGGGAAGTCAATGAGGACGTGGGACCCTATAGATGACGTGGCGGAATAAGAAGGATTTTGATGATTTTTTGCAAGGTTTCATTTTAAGAGATTCCTTTTTAATATATTATATAGATTGTCTACAATTACAAAATTATATTTTAAAAACAAAACTTGCTTTTATAGAAGTTGTAAATTTTTAAAAAAAATAAAATTATAATGAATTAATTAAATTATAAAATGAATTTTGGTGGAATTCATTAAAAATCAAACAAATGAGTTAAATTTCACGTGTAAGTAAAGTTAAGGGGTTTAATTGCTACAATTGAAAGTTAAGGGGCCTAATTTCACCATCAAGCAAAGTTAAGGAGGCAAATTACTACTTTCGCGGTGCAAAAAGTAATGGGCCTATCTCATTGAAATGAAGGGAGTACAAAATAAGAATAATTGCCAAGAATAATCCGAACTGGTCCTCGTATTCCATAAATAATCCGAACTCAAATTAATCCACGAATAATCTCAACTATTGAAGTACCATTCCAATAATGTACTTTGCCCAATTTCAATCGACTCTAACACGTAAAAAAAAAAAAGGTGAAACCGACTCTAACTTAACCTTACTCTTATCTTAAGTAAAATTCAAACCAATTTCACCTCTTTTTTTATCGATTAAAGCAAGTTAAAATTGGTCAAATTACATTATTGGAATGATTGTTCAATAGTTGGATTATTCGTGGATTAATTCGAGTTCGGGTTATTTATGAAATAAAAGGATCAGTTTGGATTATTTTTGGCAATTAATCCTACAAAATATACAAATTTATTACAACATTTAGGTAAATACGAACACTCATGAACATTTAAAAAAACATGGGATATTCTATATGGTACCTCTCAATTTTTTGATTTTCTACATGGTACCCCTACATTTTTTAAAACATACATGGTACCCCTAGTTGTTGTCATTATCTGTAAGTATACCCCTGAACTTTATTTTTACACAATTAAACCCAGTTTTAGGCATTACATGATGACTTGGATGCGTAACCAAGCTTGTCATTTATTATCTCATGACATAAAAATTCTATTAAGGTCAATATCCATCAACAACATAATATTTATTGATATATATGGGGGAAAATATTTAACGAAAAATAAGTTATTGTTCTCCTACAAATTTATCACGTCTAAGATAAATATTGAGCCTAGACCTGTCAAAATTCGACCCGACCCGAAAAACCGACCCGACCCGACCCGTAAAATTTGACCTGTGACCCGAAATGACCCATTAATTTAGGGTCAAGACCCGCCCGACCCGTTCGACCCGATGGGTCAAGTGTAATTTCGTGTAACAAGACTTTTTGAACCTACAAAATTAATATTTCATGAAAAAAAATAATTTAATATTAATAATTATTACAACCTCAATATTATAAGTTGAAATATCAAAATGATGATGAAAATTATGATTGAAATATTATGAATATATTCATAAATAGACTATTTTAATTTTATAAATTACAAGAATAAATATATATCAACTTTAATATTACATATGTACAATAAAATATGTACATAATGTAAAATAACAATAAAAGAATTTTTTTAATTAAAAAAATAAATAAAAAGGCGCGAAAAACGTATTTTTGACCCGTATTTTGACCCGAAACCGACCCGACCCGAACCCGACCCGACCTGTATTTGAGCCGAACCCGTATTGACCCGACCCGTATAACCCGAACCCGAACCCGACCCTCCCGACCCGTTTGACAGGTCTAATTGAGCTTAATAGAGTCCTTCTGACATGGGTTGATAAAAACCAAGTTTCGTTACACGCCCAAGTAATCATTTAACGCTTAAAATTGAGTTTAATTGTCTGAAAATAAAGTTCAGGGGTATACTTACGGTTACGGATAATGACAAAAATTAGGGGTACCATGTATGTTTTGAAAAATGTAGGGGTACCATGTAAAAAGTCAAAAAACTGAAGGGTACCATAGAATATCCCATAAAACATCAAAATCATAAAATTAAAAGGGTTTTTCCCATGTATACCCTCGTACTTTTCACTTTTCCCAGTTGTACCCCTACGTTTGGCGTATTCCCAGTTGTACCTTTGAACTTATAAAATTAGACCCAACCGTAACCAAACTTGAATAATCCGTTAAATTTAGCCGTTAGTTTTGTTTTATATGAATTTTGACCCTTTTTATTTAGTTTTCTCCTTCAATATTTCGCATTATACACATTGTTTCTTATAATGGAGGATAAAGTATGATATTTAGTGTGAAAAGATGGAGGAAAAAGCTGGAAAAACAAGGATGAACATTTATATGAAACATAACTAACGGCTAAATTTAACGGATTATTCAAGTTTGGTTACGGTTGGAACTACGTTTATAAGTTTAAGGGTACAACTGGAAATACGCCAAACGTAGGATTACAACTGAGAAAAGTGAAAAGTACGAGGGTATAGATGGAAAAACTCAAATTAAAAATACGCTAACGTCCACACGTCATCCTTTAATAAATTTCTCACTTCTTAAATACGAATATGATTAATTGTATACGGATTTTAATCACGTTGTATACTTTTTTCATTTTTTTCCCCTTCCCTACCCTATTTTCCTCATTTGTATACAAAATTCTCTCTTTTATCTTTTCTAATTTTTCTTAAACTAATTTCATACAATTATTTCAATTATAATCCTAAATTCATACAATTAATTCAATTATAATTCGATAATCAATTCAACAAATTAATAATTTCTATTTAATTTCAATCTATTTCATAAAATTATGTTTAATATTATCAATTTTGATGAATTTAGGTTTAAAATTAAATTAGGGTTTACATGAATTTGGGATTTTGGGGGTTGCCGGCAACGGGAGGCGGCGGGTGACGGCCAGAGGTGGTGGGTGGCGGCGGCAGGCAGTGGGTAGTGGTGGCAGCCGGTGTTGGCGGCGACGGTTAGTGGTGAAAAAAAACAAACCAGTGAAAACAAACCCAAAAAAAAAAAAAAAAAAAAGGAAACACCACCTCACGCCACCACCTCACGCCGCCACCTCACAACCGCCGGCCACCACCGCCGCCACCTCACGCCGCCCATCTCCTCACCATGACCGCCCTCCTTACTCACTCCCCTCCTAACCCAAGTTCAAAACACCCCTCCCACCACCACAAACAACCACCGCCTGTCACCACTGCCGTTCATCACCGCCGTTCACCACCGCCGTTCACCACCACACGCCACCCCTCTCCCCACCCAGACTTACCACCACCGCCCTCCTTACTCACACTCCCACCACCATAAACCACCTTAACACTAATTATAAACCCTAATTTAATTTTAACTTAAATTGACAAAAAATTAATAAAATTCAATAATTTAATGAACAAAATAAAACTTAATAACGATAATTACCTCATTAAATTTATTATCGGAATTCATGATTGATAAATTGAAATACTTAATGAATTTGATTAAAGAAAACCTAGAAACTGAATGCAATATGGTTTAGGAAAAGAAAAAAAAAATAAAAAAATATTTATATATTATGGGAGTAAAAAAGAACAAAATTGAAAATTAGTGTAAAAAAAAAGTATACAATGGGAGTAAAAGCTGTATACGAAAAATCAATACCCCTTAAATAAACCATTTTTAACCATATCCTAACAAATCAACGTCGTCGGTAAAAATAACCGCGAAGAAACCCTAGATTTCTGACAATCTTCAAAATTAACACTCAAGTACATCACCAAATACCAATCACAAATTAGGGTTATCGAATTGAATAATCTATCCCTAACTTCGTTCGATTTGACATTACGATGGGCGCCAGTCGGAAATTACAAGGTGAAATTGATCGAGTTCTGAAGAAGGTTCAAGAAGGTGTCGACGTTTTCGACAGCATCTGGAACAAGGTTTAATTTCTCTACTATTGCGATTTTTGCTAGACTATTTCTGCATTGCAGGTGTATAAAGTTGGAAGGTTTATGGTTCGAAAGTAGTTGTGTGTGTTGATTGTTGTTCTTTTGGTGAATTTGTGTGCGATTTCTGCATTGCAGGTGTATGACACTGATAATGCGAATCAAAAGGAGAAGTTTGAGGCTGATTTGAAAAAGGAAATTAAGAAGTTGCAGCGATATCGCGATCAAATCAAGACATGGATTCAATCCAGTGAAATTAAGGATAAAAAGGTAGCATTATTGACTTCATTGTATGGGAAATTGTGTGAATTGAACTTCTCGTCGTTGTTATGTTCGTATTTGTTCAGTATGGACATGTTTGGGAGGTAAGCAGTAGCGTAGACGATTACGAGTGTAATGTTGTTTGGTCTAGTTTAGCCTTGATCAAAGGTTTGGTGTGTTGGAAGTAACAGCTGATGTTGGAAAATGCTATTATGTTTGAGAACTTCTACTTTGGTGGAACTTTCTAAACTTGTATCGAAATTTCATTATCATCTTCATTGTTGTCGTCGTAGTTATCGTCGTTGTCATCATTTGTGTTTTCAATTTCTAAATCAGTGTTGGCAAATGACAACATGACGTACTTTGACGTAGGTTAGTGCATCTTATGAGCAGGCCTTGATGGATTCCCGGAAGCTAATAGAGCGTGAAATGGAAAGGTTTAAGATCTGTGAGAAAGAGACTAAGACGAAAGCATTTTCAAAGGAAGGTCTCGGTCAACAGCCGAAAACAGTAAGCATATTAACATGAAATCTCGTTCTTCAGCTTTTAGTTTGGGCTACAAGGAAGAAGTAGACCCTTCTCTTCACCGACTTTGCTCATCTGTTCTTTTCTTTTACTCCGTATTTGTTTGAATCCATTTACAAAGCAGGGCCGTCTTTCAAGTTGCTCTTGGTTCTCAATTCTCATGTACACATATACTAACCCTTGCAATTGTCAATCCTTGTTGTTCACATGCTGTCTACTACCTTTGATAGGATCCAAAGGAGAAAGCAAAAGCAGAAACAAGAGATTGGCTAAACAATATGGTATGGGCTAATATTTCTCTGTCCATCATTTCCTTTTTATTTTTTTTTTTTTTTTTTTTTTTTTTTTTTTTTTTTTTTTTTTTTTGCTTAGGTTTCCATTTTTTTAACGCCTGAAGGTTTTTATTCCACTTTGGTTCCGTGAGATTTCATAACCTATATTATTTCGGCATGAGGATTTGAACTGCTTTCCACTTTGGTGTTGTAAAATGTTATGCAACCAAAATATCATCTTTTATACAATTATTTTAAAGCACAATAATATTGTAGTTTTATGTATGCTCTCTTAAATTCACCTTAATTTTTTTTTGCATTTATTTTCTCACTTCATTATGCTTATAGACGTCTTTAATTTAGGTTGTTTTTTTAATAAGAATTGGATGTAATGTGTTTGACTATATAATTAATCAGATGTGGAAATTTTGCGTTTTCGTTTCTAGTTGAGAGAGAACAGACGCGGTAGTACATAACATCAAAATCATAGACGCTAGATGTGGTAGAAATGAGACGACTAGGGAGGTTACCTTTGTTTATGATATGATTAGAGGGAGTAGACTGAGTAGCTGATTGACTTCGGAGAGTTCCAAATAAATAGTTTTGACACACTCATTTTTCTGTTTCTGTGATCCTAACGTTGCACTGTCCTTGTTATTGATTATTCCATTTGTAATTTGAACCTGCTGTCTTTCCAGGTTGGACAATTGACATCACAAATTGATAGTTTTGAGGCCGAGATGGAAGGTCTATCTGTTAAGAAAGGGAAGACAAGGCCTCCTAGATTGGTAAGAGGAGAATGTATATTTTGGAAGGTTTTTCTGTTTGCATGCTTTCCTGACAAAGCAATGACAGTTGTACTATGGTTATTCGAAGTTTGCTCTAAATACCATTGAGAAATCTATTGATGAAGTGATCAATGTAACTTCCTTGCAGACGCACCTGGAGGCTTCTATTGCTCGTCACAAGGCTCATGTAATAAAGCTAGAATTAATACTGAGATTATTAGATAACGAAGAGCTGAGTCCTGAGCAGGTTAATGATGTCAAGGACTTTTTGGAGGACTACGTGGAGCGCAATCAGGTGCTGACTTGTAGTACAATGTTGATAATTCTTAGTCATGAGATAAATAAAATGTTCAGATTTTCAAGTTGTAGGACAATGCTTGTATGTTCACTGTGTCAGCATAAGCCAAGGTTAAGATCATGCTTTCCTTTTTGCTATGTGCAGGAAGATTTTGATGAATTTAGTGATGTTGATGAGCTATACAGCACTTTACCATTAGATAAAGTAGAAGCTCTTGAAGATCTTGTGTCGATAGTGCAGCCTGGAATTGTTAAGGTGGTTTTACTTCCTGATATTTAAAATTCATCCATAGTTACGTATGCCTTTTTCTTTGGATATGACTATTGTTACCTATACCTTTTTAATTGTGCATGTATGTGGTGGTATCATAAAATGTCTGTTGGTTGATAATTTGTCAATTGTGCGCTTATTCTATGATAGATTGATAGCCTGTGAATTTTCTTTTAACAAGGTAACATTATCAAAATGTATCATTTTGCAGCAAGTCTCAGGTTTGGGTCTCTTTACGCTGCAATCCCCACTAAATAATTTCCCCTCCCAACATTTTGGTCATTTTCTTGTTCACTTAATCTTGTAAATAGCAAGATTTGAAAAGTGATTGAATGAACTGCGGAAATGCCTATGCTACCCCTACAATGGGAATTAGTTTGCCTTTGTGAGAAAGCGAGTACATATTACTCATTAGTATATATCGGTGGTCCATTTGTCCAATTACTATCCTTGAAAATGTGCTGACAACAAATGTTCCAATTGCTATCCTTGAAAATGTGCTCACTTGGCAAGTATTGAAATGCTGTTTAGTATATTAGAATGTTGTAACGTAGGTGTTTCATCTGCTTATCAGCCTGTGTTTGTTTCATGGGTTCATCAAATATGTTTGGGAGTTGTTTGTGCTGTTCTCTATCATTTGACTATTGATTTGGTTTTATTATGTGTATATATTATCTCACTGCTGCTGATGGTCATGATATTTTTGCTCTACATTTCCCTTTGATTGCAAGTATAAATGCCCAGGCATTTCTTTTCATTGATGGGTCTATACTCTTCACACTATATTGTTTCAGCTGTTTATTGTGTGCACTATTGCATTTATTGCCATTTTGGTGTTCTGTAGTATTATTTATCTTCTTTTTCTTCATATAACTAAACATTCTTTAGAGGAAGCATGAAGTAAACCGTGTAAGTTTAGAATTTTGGAAAATCCTTTGCTTTTAGATTGAATGACTGATTGTCTTGAAGATTTTTTTTGAAGTGGTTCAATCAGTAACTTTAGCATGAATGCACTGTCCTCTTATCGGCTTGGAGATGTAGATGCCCTCCATTCTGCATGATCTAAACATGCTTTAAAAGGTAGTAATTTAAAAATAAAATTATGGAAGGTAGTAAGTCTAGGAAAAGCTATACTAGAAGGTAGTGATATTCATTCTACTCATTGATTTATTTGTTATCCTTTGAGGGTACAGCTGTACTATTCTCGATTCTGTAACATAAAGGTGCATCTGGTTTTTTTCATATTAACAGGGTGCTACTGCTGCCAGCTCGGTTTTGAGCTTGAAGACCACATCAAGTACATCAGCTTCACATCCACCGGTATGCTGAAGAAACATTGACCTATATTACTAAATAATTTGCTAAGTATTCATTCTATATTTGGATGACAAAGAGCTTTAACTTAATTGGCGTAAACATTTAGATAAAAAATAACAACATTTTAGTCAATTTTTACATTTATCATTGTTACTTATGATATTAATGTGGATCAATACTCTACTTCTTCTTGTGCTCAAATAATCAAATGTATTCTATGCTGTTTCAGCTGGTTAGTTCTTTGGTTACACGCAGTATCTTACTTAGGTAGATCTTTAGTTTACCATTTATATTGAGTGCTAGAGTGTGACTGAGCTGATAGAGTTATGTTATACCCAGAATTTCTGTCGAATACAATGTGGTACCATTTTAATCCGTCATAAATGTTAGAAGCTGATCTTGCTATTTTTTCTGTTAAACTTTCGCTGTTTTAGTAAAATAATATCTTCTAGATCTTCATTTATTGTTTTCTCTTTTGATATGGACTCTTTCTTTAGGCCACTGTTTCATCTTCTTTACCAAGTGCTCCTGCTCAAGAGCAAGAAGAAACAGCTTCGCAAGAGAGTGTCTCTGAAAATGCTCCGAGAACTCCACCTTCCAAGATTAGCCCACTTGGGTCTTCTGCTCCATTGAATTCGCCAGGGAATCACGCCGTGGTGGCTAGTTCTCTCAGTCATGTATCGCCCATCCCAAGTCCGTCAGCTGCTGTTTCTGGCTTCGTATCTTCTCGAGGCTTTTTAGAAGGTGGAACTGTAAATGTTCCTTCTTCCCCTCCGAATTTATCAAATTTTAACAAGGAAGGGGAACCAATGAATTTCCCCGGACGAAAATCTTCACCTGCTCTTACGGATTCTACAACACTTACTAAGGGTAATGTTAGGAGCAATGTATCTGGACAACAAGTGGCTAACATTCCTCCTAGTTCTGTGGGTACAGTTCCTAGTACCGGCATGACACTTGGTGCAGTTCCTATGTCATCAGAAATGGCTAAAAGAAATTTACTAGGGTCTGATGCAGGGCTTGGAAGTAGTGGTATGATGCAGCCTCTGACTTCTTCATTAAGTACTGTGATGATCTTTTCTCAGCATACCAACTCAATTAACAGCTTAGGTTTAGCTCATTCTGGTAATATTGGTGATGCTGCAGTTACTTCTGGAAGAACCTTTCCATCTGTTCCTGGGATTCCATGGAGGCCTGGAAGTTCATTTCAGAGTCAAGGTGAAGCGGTAAGTCATTTTTCCTTCAATTTAAATTAATGCAAATATAAAACAGAATCCGTGCTTGCATGTCCATTTTCAGACCAATCTGAAAGAAGAGCAGAACAAATAGTTCATATAGTTTATGAGACATACTTATGCCATGCATCTCATTTAACTACATTTGGTTTTTTTGATACTATTCATCAATGTTGAGGATCTTCACTATTTCTTGCAATATATAAAAGCAAATATAACCATGTGAGGTCTTTTTTGATTTGTCATAATAAGTTTAATATGAATATCAATTTTTTTAATTATTCTATATTTATATTTAATAATCACAAATATTAATGGAAAACACTCAGGGAGGTTGAGTGAGATATCCCTTCAAAAATTTTGCCTTAGGAGTGTCATGGCAAACCTGACCCGACCCGACCTGACTCGATTGACTCGAGCCGATAAGCTTGTCCCAAGACCTAAAAATGACTCGAAAAAATGTAACCCGAATTTGGCCCGAAACCCAACCTAGACCCGACCCAAAACTTGTTGACCCAAAATTGTTCCGAAACCTGAATTGACCCGATTCAAATTTATTTTTTCAACTAACATTAACAACCTTTAATTGCAAAAACCATACTTGCTAACCATTTTTAATAAAAGTAATTGACCTGAAAATGACCCAACCCGAATTGACTTGAGACCTGACCCGACCCAATATGTTTGTTGGACCCAAAATCACCCGACCCGAACTAACTCAACCCAGACCCAACCCTATTGACCGGTTTGCGAGGTCTACTTAGGAGTGGATATGATTACGAAATGAGAGAACATAGTTTCCTGATTCAACACTCCCAGTATGGCTTTGCATTCCGTTTTCTGCCCTTATCCCGCTGTTATCTTAACATGGAATTTAGTATTCATTCCCTTTATTCATCTTCCATCTTTTTTCCTGTCCAAAGAAGGGGTTAGTCATTTTTACTGCGAAGGGCCTGTGATTAGTGAAACATTATGTGCATCAGTACATGACAGTGAGTTTGTTGTGGAAGAATCGTTCTGTATTTCCACTTTTGTTGCATAACGCATAGCGTATGATATGTTTTGGTTGTTATGTGATCTTAATGATAAATAAAATCTGCAGGGACAGATTCGTGGAAGAACGGAGATTGCTCCTGATCAGAGGGAAAAGTTCTTACAGAGGCTGCAGCAAGTGCAGCAGCAAGGTCACAACAATGTTCTCGGAATGGCTGGTCTTGGTGGAGGTAACTTTAAGCCTTTCTCAAGTCAGCAGCAAAATCCATTATTGCAACAGGTAAAATTTGGCTTATAGTTCACCCGCGCTTTCATGTCTTTCATTTCATTTATGTGCAAGTTTTATTTTGAATTTGACTATCACCTGTAGCAGATAAACAATAATTTCTAGTGAACTCTTATCAATATATTTATTGACCCTTCTTAATTTTACTCAGTTTGCTTGGTAGTAGAGTGGTCATGTCATATTTAGATCAAGCAATCATGTGTCCCTCTATTTTGGTCAATTAGTCTGAATTTGATGGTTGTCTTACCCAACGAGTTACCTAGTCTTTGCTTACAAAATCTTTTCCTCTTGTGAGTATTGTAGGCTCTTATTTATTTATTTTTACTTTTTTTAATTGAAAACTGTGAGAAACTAAGCAAACTTTTGTCTGCTGGTGGATGATTAAATTGTTTTTCATGAGTGCTGCTTGCCTTGTTTCTATGTGGGTTTAATTTCATTTTTCTTTATCCATATTTCTGTTAGATTGTATGACTGGCATGATTATCCTGATGTACACCTGTATTTTTCTCCCAGAGTTCACCTAATTCATCACAAGGTGGTCGTGGGCTAGGTATACAGTCTGCTGGTCTAAGCACTGGTATGTCTGCATCGTTACAGCAGCAACCTGTTTCTATCCACCAACAAGGTGCTTCACTCGTTGGCCAAAAAGATACAGGTAGCTAGCGTTTTATTTGTCATCATTGCATCTGCGCTAGCATTTATAGCCTATAGGCAGCTTCTACAATTGGTACATAATGGAAACTACAACATCATTTATCGTATAAGTGACTTGATGGCTTGCAGTGGTTGAAGAGCAGCAGCAACAAAGCTTGCCTGATGTTTCAGCAACAGAAATGCCTCCTGTTCCTGGGCTTTCCAAACAATTAACAACTGATGATGAGCTTGAAGCTTCTTATCTGAAGGACATCTCGGTAGGTCTACTGTTTCGTGTTTGGTTTCATGTCACTTCTGCTTAATGTTTTTCAGCCGTCTGTTGCCCTTAGAGAAGGGTATGTTTGGATATCGAAAATGGAGGGAAAAGGAGGGGAGGGTAAATGGATCCCTCCCCCTCCAAATCCTCTCATTGTAATATGTTAACCAAACAACGGAAATCGCATCCCGCTCTTTCCTTTCCCTCCAATTTTATCAATCAAAACATATCCTTAGGCCATGTTTGGATAACTAAGATGTAAGGAAATGGAGGGAAGGGGGAAAGAGGGAAGAGAAAGTGGGGGAAGGGAAGGAGAATAGGAGATGGTGGTATTTTTCCTTCCAAATCCTGTTTTGGTTGGAAGGAAGAAAATTTAGCTTAGAGGAGGAAAATGGAGGGATCTATTTTCCCTTTCCTTTCAAATCTCTCCATCCTCATTTGCTAACCAAACGAAGGAAGTATGATCCCTTACTCTACTTTCCCTCCCCATCCCTCTATCCAAACACACCCTTAAGCTTCAAAATTATTTTGATTGGGCATTGACATGGTTTCCATGGTGACATCTTTTCATAGGTAAAACATTTGAATTATTAAACTGACGTCAATTAACAGTTGAAAGATTGCAATGCATGATTTACAGATTTACAGATGGTTTAGGGTAGGTTAATTAAGTTAAGTTTTAATGTGTGTGAAATTTCTTTTTCTTTGATTTTTCATCCATGTGTATTGCTGAGGATAATGAAGGTCTTTAGTTGCTCACAATAACTAAATACTATGTTTCTTGTTTTTTGAACATCTACAATTTCTTTTTCAACTCGAGGAAAACTTGCTGAATTTAAACATAGCTGTTTTCTTTGTTGTCATTACACAGAAAAGTATCTGTCTTAAATCTTAAAGAGAAATCATGTGGCCTACATCTGAATTTGAAGATGCGTCTAATGAAACTTTGTAGGACTGTGCAGCATTTTTTGGCAAAATTTATGATATTTCTTTCACTCCACAACTCATACACAGTAGCAAGCAACCCGGCTGCACCCTTTTCTACTTGTAATCTACCTTAGCTAATGCATGACAACACCCAACATCGAGCTATATATTTTTGAAGCTTCAGCTAACTACACTTAGATGCTTCCCCCTTCCTACTTTGTTCCTCCCATGTCCTTTTTGGGAAGTCAAACTTTTGAAAGGTTGACTGTTAATAATTTAAAATCTATAAATAATTATAATATGATAGTGAGATATTTGCAATTGTCAACAAAATATGTTTCACAAAATTATAGTTTTGATAAAAAAAATGTCGCATAAAATAGAGAAAAATGTGGTCAAATGGCGCATTGGAGACTGCAAAAAGCAAATAGGAGGAACAAAATGGGAAGGGAGTATATATATCATCAGATCGTCTTAAGGGTGTCTAATTTTTCCATTCGTCATTAGTTTTTAGCTAAGTTACAACCACATATTTTTAGTTGTCGTTACTAATCAATATACCTTGTTGCCTTACAAAAGTTTTCTTGTGTTTAACTGTTATGCTTAAAAAGACTTGTACTTCATGAAGATATAGCATTTTGATTAGATCTGTACAATGGTAGAAGTTACTGAGTTTAATGGATGGATGATTAATCTCTTCAATTATATATGTATGTACTCTGAATTAGGTTTTAGAATGTGACTATCATCACTGAACTAATTTACTAAATTGTCAGGACTCATGGTACCGGATACTGCCATTTATGAACAAAGTTCCTTGTTTTTGTTCTAAACCTAAGTGTCTAGTGTCAGGTCAGGCATTGAACACGAGATCAAAGTGAAGTGTCAAATTAACATAGATCCTTAGATATGATATTGTTCCAGACATCACACAACAGCTTTGCAGTTTTCATTGAACTGGAATTGAATTGAAAACAACCACAGTTACCGTGGTAAGAATTTGTAAAAACGCTTTTGTTTGTGTAGACTCCTGATGTTTCTAGTCCACACGCTGAACCTTCCCAAGTAGCAAGAGATATAGATCTTACTCCAGGCCAACCGTTACAATCGGGTCAACAAGCTAGCAGCCACGGAGTTATTGGGAGGAGAAGTGTCTCAGACCTTGGAGCCATTGGGGATAGCATCAGTGGAACACCTAGCTCCGGGAGTGTACATGACTATCAACACAATTTGCAGATGCTTGAGGCTGCATACTTTAACCGTCCTCAACCCAGAGACTCAGAACGAGCAAAGAGTTATACCCCGGTATGATAATTGACAAATGTATTGCTTTATGTTTTTAATGCACATATTCTAATGTAATTTTATATCTGTGATTTTCTTTTTGTTATTTGTTTTTTATCAGTAAAAAGCTTAGTTTCGTACTCCCTCCGTTATACTCATTTCACTATTTGACACTATCGATAAATTTAGATTTTAGAGTATTTATGGGATTCTGTGAGATGTTAACAAAAAGTATAGTCATGCGTGATCTTGTTTGATTGACCGTCTTAAATAGTTGATATGTGTAACAAAATATTAACAATTCAAAATGGCCATTGACATATGTGCCATGACATTTTGAAATGAATAGGATTTAATAGATCCTTGTATTTATCATGATATTTCTATTTTTATGGCAGAGACACCCCACTGTAACTCCTTCAAGCTATCCCCAAGTTCAAGCACCAATAGTGAACAATCCTGCCTTTTGGGAACGATTGGGTCATGATACGTTGGGGACAGATACTTTATTCTTTGCATTTTACTATCAACCGGTGAGTCATCTGTCTTCAGTTTACTAATCTTGATACATTTGCATGTATTTTGATATTGTACTTTTGGCATTATTGGATTTGCTGTTTGCAGAATACATATCAACAGTATTTGGCTGCAAAAGAGCTAAAGAAACAGTCTTGGAGATACCACCGAAAATTCAATACATGGTTTCAAAGGCATGAAGAACCAAAGGTCACAACTGATGACTATGAAAAAGGAACTTACGTGTATTTTGATTTTCATGTCGCCAATGAAGACCCGAACCAAGGATGGTACGTATCTATTGTACTCTAGATAATTTACTTTACCACATCTCCTCTTATAGTTAAAGTCTATGGGTCAATGAGTTTCTACCCCTGCCGGCTCAAAATAAATGCACTATTCGCCACTTTTTAGTTGCTCCAATGCAGGTAGCTATTTTGTCACATGGTATTGCCATCTCTGGTTATCTTAAAAATTTGATATCCTTGCTGTTATTACTCTCTCCAAGATCAAATATCGAATCTAAATGTAATACCGAGATTGGACGGAACTGACATAATCGTTGCTCCAACAAGCCTAATTTAAAGACTCTCACCCTCCCCTTCCCCTCTCTTCCTTCCTCGACTTTGTCTGAAGAAACGGTATATAAGCGGATTTTGAACAGTTGATGTCATTGTGTTGGACATCCTTTAGGCAAAAACCATTTTCTGGAAACCAAAATGTAAGCGTCTCTCTGTGCTGGTGTGTAGGTGCCAAAGAATCAAGACGGACTTCGTTTTTGAGTACAACTACCTTGAAGACGAGTTAATGGTATAAAGGTACAGTTTTTATTACCATCAACCGCAGCTAGTCCCAAATCGTGGATCTGTACCGTAACCTAATAGATTATTGTAATTTAGAAACCAGATTGTGGTAGGAAGAATTATATATTACTGTCATAAAATGAACTGATTTTGAGTACAGACTGATACCCTCAATTAATCGAAGTACTCGGTGCCAAGTTGGATAGACAGACAGTTCTCGAATATTCTTTGATTGAGGTGAGATGAAGTCGTGTTTCCAGATGTGGCATGATGTTAAATCTTGGTTTGAACCTTGATCTTAGATTACTAGAGTAAAAAACTGCACATTCATATTACTTGCCGATAATAGGTCTGAAAATTTTACAGCCCAAAAAAAAAAAGGCTTGCGGATAATGCTTCCGGGGGTGCCTACGGAATGATTTAGACTCCCGTTCCTTTTCAATTTCTACTGTACATATTTGCTAAGTTTTTCGAGTTTTGTCTACTTTAAGTTCACATTCTATTTCTTCGTAATATTCTTCCAAAATAAATTGGAAGAATTTTTGAAGAGATAAAAGAACAACTCTTGGATCGTAAACTGACACATGACGAGGGTTGCTATATTTCTTTTCCCTCTAACCTTTTTTACCTTTTCCCTTTTGTCCTCTCATAATTGATTAAACAAATATAAATCGTGCGGCGTCGGATAACAAGTGGAGGAGGCAAAATAAATACTCCCTCCCATTTTCTTTGATCTTCCCACTTGATTAAAATAATACACTCATTTATTAAACAAGTGGGAAGATCAAAAGAAATGGGAGGGAGTAATATTTTAATCGATTGTGAGACAAAAAATAAATAAAATAGAAGGTAGATAAGAGGTACTCCTATATAGTACTCCCTCCATTCCACAATGTTTTTCCCATTTTTTCAAAAAGGAAATTCCACAATTTTCTTTCCATTTTTATTTTTGTCAATTTTTAACTAATCACATCTACACAATCTACTTTATTATTTTTTTTTTTTTTTTGTTGAAATGTAAGCTTTCATTCAATCAGTGAAAATCAATACAAACAGATTTACATCACACTCCTCCACCACTCTTTATCAACTATGGACCATTTCGACTCATCCTCTAAAGTAATATGTAATCTTAGGCCCTGTACAATTCTCCTCACTACAAAAATAGGTCTCTCAACTATATTCTCGCTCCAAGCCCTATTCCTTTGTTCCCAAACATAATACATTATCGACATTTCAGCCAAAACTAACAAACGTTTCTTCAGATTCGACCACCTCCGTGCTGCCACTATATCACAGCCCTCATAATACGCCACTCTCAGCCATTTTGCGATCTCTGTCCTAACCTGTATAACAAAAACACACTGCTGAAACAGATGACAGATACTTTCCACTTGAATTCCACACAGACAACAAAACGGATCAGATACAACTCCATATTGCCAAAGCTGCTCTTTCAGCCGAAGACCACGGTGCTGTACAAGCCAGGCCATGAACTGATGCTTGGGAATCCCTCTACTACACCAAACCTTTTTGAACCAACTTACGTCCTCTGAATGCGGTGTCAGCCACCTATATCCAGCTCTAACCGAATACTCATCTTGCTCAGTACTCCACATCTCACTCTCAAAACCATCCCGCAACAAGTCTCTTACTCTCATGAGTTTCTTCCAATACCAGCAATCATCCTCCTTGACCACACACTCCATGACATCCTTCCCCTTCATATAAATATGATCTACCCATTGAATCCACAAACTATCAGCCCTTGAGACAAGCCACCATACTAATTTTCCAATCACAGCATTGTTCCATCGCACTTCATTTTTCAGCCCTAAACCACCCTCTCGCTTTGGCCTACAAACTTTCTCCCAAGCCACTTTAGGAACCCTACGTTGGACCACATCTCCATCCCATAGGAAATTCCGACATAAACTCGAGATTCTTAGTAACACACACTTAGGAAGAATAAACATAGAGGCCCAGTAATTGAACAAAGTACTAAAAACTGACTGGACTAGAATCAGCCTCCCTGCGTATGAAAGCCTCCGTGCACCTATCACCCGTATTCTGCTTACAACCTTCTCAATCAACATATTACAATCCTTGCTCTTCAGCCTCCCTGCTGTAATTGGTACCCCCAGGTACTTAAAAGGTAGCTTGCCTTCAACAAACCCGGATACAGAGAGAATTTCCTTCTTGAGACTGTCTTTCACCCCATTAAAGTAGACATTGGACTTAGAGGCGTTCATCTTCAGACCAGATGCAGCAGAGAAAGAGGCAAAAGCCCTCAACAACACCATGATAGATTCTGCATCCCCCTTACAAAACATTAAAAGATCATCAGCAAAGAGTAAATGGGTCAAACCCACTTCTTTACATAGAGGATGATATCGAAACTTTAACTTGGCAGTAGCACAGCTGAGTATTCGACTTAAATACTCCATACAGAGAGTGAACAGAAGAGGAGACAGTGGGTCTCCTTGCCTCAAACCTCTTCGTCCCTTAAAGAAACCAAAGGAAGCCCCATTGATAACCAAAGAATAAGAAACAGATGTGATACAAAACATGACCAGCTTCCTGAAATGTACAGGAAAGTGAAAAGCTTCTAACAATTGCTCCACAAAACCCCAGGCTATGGAATCATAGGCCTTCATCAGGTCCATCTTGAACATACACCTTGGAGACACAGACTTCCTGTTGTACAATTTCACCAAATCCTGACAAATTAGTATATTTTCCACAATGCTTCTTCCTTTCACAAACCCTGCTTGACTCTTACTAATCAAGTAAGGTAAAACCATATTCAATCTGTTACAAATCAGTTTAGATAGGCATTTGTAAATCACGTTGCAACAAGCTATAGGCCTAAATTGAGTAACATTGGTAGGTCTCTCACACTTGGGCACCAGCGTAATCAGAGTAGCACTAATCTGTTTAACACAATGTCCATTTTCATAAGCATCAATGATTGCTGCACTTATCTCATCACCCACCACACTCCAAGCATCCTTGTAAAAACCACTAGTATAGCCATCTGGCCCCGGAGCCTTGTCCTCCGGAATGGAAAACATGACTCCCTTTACCTCATCCTTAGACACTGGCCTTTCCAAAACTGCAACCATCTCTTCATCACAGGTTATTCCTCGCCTCACCACCTGGAAATTAACCTCCGTGGTCCCAATATCAGTCCCCAACAGAGCTGTATAAAATTCCAGAAAAGCTTCTTGAATTTCTGTTGGGTCGGAGCAAAGAACCCCATTCATGTTTTGAATAGAAGTGATCTGATTTCTTACAGCTTTAGTGCGCATCACACCATGGTAAAACTTGGTATTCCTGTCCCCATCTTTAAACCACGACATCTTGGCCTGTTGTTTCAAGAAAATCTCATACGACTCCTGCATTGCCAAGTACTCCCTAGCTGCCTCTCTCTCCTTCTGCACCCACGTCTCCTCACCTGGATGGTGAACTATTTGTTGTTGTATGTAATGTAGGTTCTGCAAGGCAATCCCAACAGAATTTCCCATATCAGCAAAGTGGTCCCTGTTAAACAACTTCAGATGATGTTTCAGAAGTTTCAATTTCCGAACACAAGTGTGCATTCGAGTCCCATCAGACCAACTTGGCCACCAATCAGTCATCAAGTGTACAAAATCATCTGCTTTTCCCCACATATTGAAGTACTTAAAAGTTTTCCTTCTCACCATAGTGCTCCCATTACTCTGAATCACACAAGGTGTGTGATCAAACAGCCCTTCTGGTAAGAAGTGTGCTACCATATCTCTCCTCTCATCCATCCACTTTTGATCCACTAAAACTCTATCCAACCTGCTATAAACACGGGTTTGATGCTCCTGCTTATTATTCCATGTGAAAAACGAGCCTGTAGCCACACTATCACTAACTCCACACCTTAAGACACATTGTTGGAACTCCTCAATTTCAGCATCTGTAGAATGCCCACCCAATCTTTCAGAGTGAGACAGAACTGTGTTGAAATCACCACAGATCACCCATGGAAGCCCCACTGTCACACTGAACTCACCCAACTGCTTCCAAAGCACCCGCCTCTCTATCATGCTGTTGAAGGCATATACCATACTAACAGCAAACCTCTTATGTGTCACTCTATCCACAACTCTCAGGTGAACACATTGAGCAAACGCTTCTTCAATCACCACATCAAATATAATCGGATTCCAAACTACCCATATCCTTCCACCCTTATGATAGTGATTATTAGTAGTTAAACACCAATCTCTATTTATGATATTACTCAAATCTATTTTAGACAAGGACTGAATCCTCGTCTCCAAGAGCCCAAACAAACCCAAGTTATGTTGATGCAAAAACCATTTTATAGCTCGTTGTTTACTTGGTTTGTTCAGGCCCCTCACATTCCAAAAGCCAAAGGTACTCATCCTCCCCCATGAGGGAGAGAACCACTACCTTTAGTACCCACACCCACCTTAGGAGTAGTGGTGTTGAGCACCTCTAAGAAAGTCTGCTGTCCAAACCTAGTCTTGCTGAATCCGCCTTCTGTTGTTTCCTGCCTGCTCATCCTCATTACTGGTCTAGCAGGTGTGCGCCCAATTGAGACACCCTTCACAGGTATCCCTACAGCAGGAGTGCTGACATCTGCAGCCCCTGCAGTTTCTTTAACAGGAGAAAGAATCCTCACAGGCTCCTTCCGTTGCTCAACCATCTTCTGCTGGATAGGGACAGCTACCTTAGGTCGCCATACTTTTGGTCCATCCATCACAGCCCTCCTCCTACATTCAGAAGAGTTATGCCCCATACCTTTACACAGTTCACAAACCACAGGCTTCCATTCATACTCCACTCTCACTTCCACCAGACGGCCCCCTTCATCAAGAAAACGTATCTTCTCCTGTAAAAGCTGACCAAAGCTCATCTCCACCAACGCTCTGGCATACCCAATCCTCGTCTTCTCCTCAGTAGGCACATCACACTTAATAAAATCACCAATTGTCCCAGCCAGCTTACCAATTCCTTTCCCCCAAAATTTCAGAGGAAGGCCATGGATTCGAACCCAAACTGGTACCGTCTTCACATCATGCTTAATCAAGTCCATGTCAGACTCCCAACCTTTGATAATCAAGGGCTTGTTATCAAACAAATAATGCCCTTGTTTCAGTACCTGCTCCTTGCTCTCCACATTTAAAAACCTCACGAGAAATACCCCGTTAGGAAGAAAAGACAACTTATCTACCTGGTGTTTCGCCCACACCCTTCGAATAAAACCTTCCAGGATCTCCCAGGGAGGATTCGCACCTAGTACGAAACACACCACCGCATTCTGCCAGTACTCCACCTCCTCTTGAACTTCTTCCTCCGTAAAACTGACCAAATCCCTCGGCTCTTCCAAAATAGGCTCCAACTCACCCACCATAGCGACTTCAGAAACCGATTGAATTTCGTCATTCACCAATTCCCCCAAATCCAAAGAAGAAATCGGAATCAATTCATGAACTTGCTTCTCTTTCCTGTTGTCTCCACTCTTCGGACCACCTTTTACAGCGAAATCAGCGAACTCCAAATCTTTATTAAGCAAACTAAACTTATTTTGAAGATGAACTTTCCTAATTAGGGAAGAACTTTGATTTTTGGACGAAGAAGACCCTGCTTTCGCTATCGTCATAATCGCCTAATTTTTAGGGTTTTTTTTTTAACATTTTTTATTTATTTACTTTAATCTCACCTATACAATTCACCCTCCTTAATTTTTGATCCAAATTGAAATGGGAAGAACATTGTGGAACGGAGGGAGTATATCTCAACAAACGATTACCTAGTGAACTATTTATACTCAATATAACAGTCTTCTAAAAAAAAAAATGACTTATGAAACATCAACATATAAAAAAAATAAATTCCTTGTAATTTACCACCTTAATTGTTTTGGTTAAATATGAATTTTCAAATTTTGACATTTGACTTATTGGAATAAAATAGGGCGATTTTTAGGGTTCTTCTTTTACATATGGCGAGGAAAAAAATTACGAAAAATCCAAAAAAAATTCCTTTAAATTCTGTAATTGCTTCGATTCAATCACTTCGAGCTTCTTCTACCATGGTGGCGAGATCAGCTCCCCAGGTGGTTGATATCAACCTTGATGAGGATCCTGATGTAATTGAAAGTTTAGATTCAGATCAGGAGGTGGGCGTGACAGTTGAAGAGGCGGCTACAACAGATTGGACTGAGGTGGGGACGAAAATGAGAGGGCAAGGTACTGAAACTCCTCATCTTCTTAAGCTTACTATTGATGATGTGTTACCTGAGATTGAGTTTTGGTCTTCTGCGATTTACTGCTATATATTGGGGGCCAATCCTCCAGTAGAAGTGATTAAGGGCTTTGTTAAGCGAGTGTGGGGAAAGTACAGTGTGGACAAAGTCTCATTTATGAATAATGGGATTTTCCTGGTCATATTTGCGAATATGGAGCATGTGACTGAGATTATGAAGGGGGGTTTATATCTGTTTGATAATAAACCTGTGATTGTTAAGCAATGGTCAGCTGAGGCTTCTCTTGTGAAAGAGGCTGTGGATAAGGTTCCTGTTTGGGTGAAATTTGCATCAGCTGGATTTGAAATTCCGGGGTGAAGGATGTTTGAGTAAGATTGCTGGGTTGATTGGGAATTTTGTGAAGATGGATTCCATGACTGACACTAAGATTAGACTGGGTTTTGCTCGGGTGTTGGTAGAGGTAAAATTGGGGCAGGAATGTCCTCGTACTATTTGATTCTTGGATGAGAATGGGATGCAAGTGGATTTGTTGGTGGAGTTTGAATGGTTACCAATCCAATGCAAGGGGTGTAAAGGGTATGGACATAAGAATGAACAATATAGAAGGAAGCCTGAAGAGAAGAGGGTATGAAGGCCTAAATCTACAACTACTGTACCTGCTATACCTAGGGCCTCTCCTCCTAGGAGTCAGAGTTCAGAAGCTGTGGACGTGTGTACTCCTGTGAAGGTGTTAAGTGGAATGGGAAATTCAGGAAGTGTGATGAGAACTAATGTCAAAGGTACTTTTCTGGAAGTGCTTACTAATGTGGCTTCTGGTAGTGGTAGTAAGGGTATTGATAAAGGTGGGGAAACATGGTTTGATTTCTTTGATGGTAATGGATAATCTTGGTTTTTGGAATGTCAGGGGTCTGAATAGGTTAAATAAACAGCAGGATGTTAAATGTTTTTTTTTTCCAGCATAATAAGGTAGAATTGTTTGGTATTTTGGAAACTAGAGTAGCTGCTAGTTCTATGAATAAGGTCATGCCTTTCTTTGCTGATACATGGTCTATCTGTACTAATTCAAGCTTACATAAAGGAGGTAGAATTTGGTTATTGTGGTGCCCAAGGGTGTATCATATAAATGTTTTGTTGCTGGATTCCCAGTGCATTGTGGTTGAGGCAAGTAATTTAATGACTCAGAGAAGATTCTTGTTAACTATGGTTTATGCATTTAATCATATTCCTGAAAGGAAGGCTTTGTGGTATATCCTTTGCCAGTTTAGGGGTTATAAGGGGCCTTGGTTGGTTTGTGGGGATTTTAACAATGTCATGAGAGGAAATGAGAGAATAGGGGCTAAGGTTACACTGCAGGAAATGGAGCCATTTCTGGATTGTGTAGATCAGTGTGGTTTAAAGGAGATGAGATCACATGAAACTTTTTTCACCTGGAACAATAAGCAGAGGGTGACAAGGCTAAAGTCACGTCACCTATGTCAAAATAAACCTACGGTCCTACTAACTAATAGCTAGCGGCAAGCAGGGTGTCGAATTCACTAGGAGAAGGTCAGAACTACTATAAACTCGAGGTTTCTAGTGTACTCAAGGTAAAAAGGGTTTGGTTTTTGAGTTACTAAACTAAGGATAGGCTAGAATTAAAAGGATTGTAAGTCGTTATAGGGAGAAGTCTAGGGTCGCAGGTTCACGATGACGTAATACTAAGATTATCACGGAATAAGGTAACTAGTAATAGCTCGTGTTAACGGAAGAAAACAAGTCCTCTCGGATCAAAGTCAATCCTAAAGCTCGACTAACGGGCTCTCGCTACATATTAGCCTCGCTTTACTAACTCCCTCACAAGGCTAACCTTAACTCGGCTTTCGGTCTTAGGTTTAGGTTTCCTAGGTCAAACGATCAATCGTGGCTGTTACGACCAAATTTTACACCTCCCCAGAATTAACAGTTCTGGATAGGCATTGTGAAAGTTGTACAGAGCATGTCAGAAGAGGAATGACAGTTATAGTCAGCAGAGGTCAACCTTGGCAGTTACAAAAATCATGGGATAATGGAGTAGTTAACAGCTGAGCAGAAGTGGAGTCATGAGAAGTTATAACCGCCGGAGATCATGGAGAACATGCCCTAGAAAATAGGAATTGATTTGCAGCTCACTTTGTGTATAAATAGAGGCTCATTTGTACATTTTTTGACATCTCTTTACATGCATTAGAATACTTAAGCATTAGAAACTCATACAACGATATCAATACTCATTGTACTCTGTAACCTCTTCCTAGAATTAATAATATTACTCCTGGCTTGGTAGCCCGCATTTTTCCCCATCTACTTTTCGGGGTTTCTGCGTCATCAATCCTGGTGTCCATAGTTCTGTCCCATTTAGCTCAGTTCTGTTCTGTTCCGCAAATAGTACTAGTTGATCCACTTTCTTCCATTTTCATACTTGTAGAGTTTTTACCAAAACAAATTAGCGCCCACCGTGGGGCAACTAGTTTATTAATTTGCGGTGCTTTTCCCACAAAATTTTTACAAAAAATCACCTTTTCCATATTCAAATGGTTGATAGAACTTTGGAACAATTGTCCAAGGACTTGCAAGATGCGCAAGCCAAGATTCAGCAGATCTGAAGAGAATGCAAGACTGAAGGAGACCGAGTCAGTTCTGAAAACCAAGTTGGATTCTACTAAGGGAAGTGCCTCGAAGATCAAGCCTGGGGCATCCTTGAGTTCTATAATCAGGAAAATAGACTTCTCCAACCTAGACGAAGATGAGGACTTAGAAGATCAACTTCTAGGTGGTGAAGAAGAGGAAGAAACATCCGAGAATGCTGACAGAAGGAAGGGCAAAAAGAAATTCAATTTCACCCTCATGATGATGCAAGAGCTCCAGAAGTTGCATGACAAGGTTGCAAAGATCCCAGGAGTTCCAGCACCAATTGAGGAGGCTGCCCAGGACAGTTATGCAGATTCACCCTTCAGTAAAGCGATAACTATGCAGGAGACCCCAAAGAAGTTCAGTGTTCCAGGGATGAGATTGTATGATGGTACAGGGGATCCACAGGACCATGTGGCCCAGTACAAGCAGAGGATGTACACAGTCCCAGTTCCAAAGGAGTGCAGAGAAGCCTGCATGTGCAAAGGCTTTGGTTCTACTCTGGCTGGACCAGCTCTGCAATGGTTTATCAGTATTCCCAATGGTACTATTAAATCGTTTGCTAATCTTGTGAATGTGTTTGTTGCCTAGTTTGCTAGCAGCAGGAAATTAGAGAAGCAAACCAGTGATCTGTACAGAATTGTATAAAAGCAAGATGAATCTCTACGAGATTATCTCCAGAGATTCAACAAGGAGAAGATCTCCATTCCCAATTGTGATATTGCTATCGCTATCCAGGCTTATAGGCAAGGGTTGGTGAGAAATTCTGAGCTTTATCGTGAACTAACGAAGTATCCTTGTGTTACTTTTGAAGATGTGCAGGCAAAGATGTTAGCCCAGATTAGACTTGAAGAAGATGCCTTTAGTCGGCATGACAGTTCTGGATATGAGAAGGTGAACAGGAAGTCTAACAGTGGACGTACCCAGAACAGGCGGCGCCATCTGACGAGCTACCCGAGCGCAAGTGCATCTTTGTCGATTACGAGATGGTAAATTCTGATGACTCCCTTGATATTAATAGTCTTGGTGTAGAGGTTCCACAGTTGATAGCCAAGTTGGAGAGCTTTGGGAATGCTGCGAGATGGCCCAAGAAGAATGAGCATCCAAATCCAAACAGAAATCCAAACAAGTACTGTGAGTATCATGGAGACATTAGTCACAACACAGAAGACTGCTATGCCTTCAAGAAGGAGATATCTTACCAACTCAGAACTGGGCGTCTGAAGGACATCATCAGACCAGTCCAGAGGAACTCAGCCAGAGCTGAAAACGCTAAGTCCCAGGATTTCAGGGGACAGGAGTCAGAAAAGCCGCCGAATCCACCACCCTGTTGGAGTAGTGTCCTCCACAATAGTGTGATTACTTAATAAATCTCAATTAAGGAATACATGGGGATAATCCTGTATTATTGTCAATTGATTAACGTAAATCAATAACGGTTGGCTGACTAGAGTTTGACGTTATTGTCGTGAGAACGGCGGTAATCAATTGATCCCTTTAAGTCACACCTATAGGAACGTACTCCAAATATTTAAGCTAATTAATTGTATGAGATACGATTATATTAGTAACTTGATAAATCGACTAACGGTTAGTCAGTGTATTAATTTAGAGAGAAATCGAGTTGTGAACTCGGATGATTTAATTTTATATCGATAAAATTATTAGAGGAGACGAGAATTAGTGATTAAGCGTTAATTCACTAATCATGTATATTTTACTAATGAGATTAGTAAAAGTACAATTTTAATATATGTGTAAGTGTACATGTGTATTAAGGAAGAGTTTAATTAATTTATACTTTATCATATTAGATGATTTAAGTGATAAATTATAAGTATTTGTGGGACAAATATTAAAAACAAATAAGACCCACTTGAGGCCCCTTTTGGACCGTCCAAGTGAAGGGGGAAGAGGCTTCCCTTTGTCTTATTTGTTTTGTTCTCTAGTTCTTGCTTTTTGCATGTGAGAAACATAATCATTGACATGCATGAAATCTCTCTTAACAAGAGAACAACTCTTCCCTTCTCTACATGCAAGGGGCCAAAAAAATGAGTGTCTAGCACACTTCATTTTTTGTTTGTTTTTCTATAAAAACATGTGGCCTTAGAAAGAAAAGCATCTCATTCTTTTTCTTCTCCATTTCTCTCATTTTCTCTCTAGAAAACTAATACACAATTTATACTAGTATTACTAAGAGTTAGTAATAATAATATTATCACATATTATCAAGTCCATACTAAGTGATTTCTAGATCAAAATCCTTAGTATTTTGGAGTGTTCTTGGGTGCATCTTTTAGGAGGTTTCCTACTTTGGAAACTCGGGTTTTTGGAGGATCATCCTAAAACTTAAGCTCAAGAAACAAAACTAGAAAGGAGTTCTAGTTTTGTGCCCAACATTTCCCTTTGAGAAATGTATAATATTTCTAAACTTGTAACAAAGTGAATTTGTACTACAATAGATCTTGCTAAATCAAATTAGAGTAATTTGATTTACACTAATATTTGATTAGTGATTAGGATGAGATCCCTACAAGTGGTATCAGAGCCAAGGCTTGTAGTTACAAATTTATTTTGTTGTTTTTGGAGTTTTATATATTTATTGAGAATAAATATGATAAAATCCGAAAATGGTGTTAAAAGTTGTTTTAACACGAGATTTTTATTGCATGCAAAGTTTCTGGTCTCATGAAGTTACTGGTCAAATTTCGTAATTTTTGAAATTTGTTTGCTAATTAAAATGATTTTTATACAAAACCGAGTCAAAAAATGAGTTTTTGGCTAAAATAATTACTATAAATAGTTATAGTTGGAATCTGGTCACGAAATTGTTACACAGTGATATTTCATATTTATACATTCTGCATGTAAATTTTCAAAGTCAGATTTTGAGTTTTGAATATTTATTCATATTTTTGTTTAAAATCAGTATGATATGCATTTTATGTCCAAAAATATAGTAAACGTTGTTTTCTGGACATGAAATTTATACCAATATTTTTATACATTTTGAGGATGCTCTCGTATAAATGTGGGATTTTTCCTCACTATTTTAGACGTTTTCTTGATTTTATGAGATAAAATCGATGAAATCGTATGTTATTTTATATAAAATAATTCGTAAATATTTTCTGACCAAACTTTTCATTTCTGATATTTTGGAAGTGTTCCAGAATATACAAATTTTTGTCAAAATAAAAATGATTTTATTTTATTTTATTTTGATTTTATAAAGCTTTATTCATAAATAGTTATGATTAAAGCTAGAACTAATTAGCAAATGACCAAGTTTATGAACTAAAATCACCATGAATTAGTGAAAACTAATTTTGAGTGTTCTAAATCAGTTTAGAAGTTTTGGTTCAAGCTTAAAAGGTGTTTTAAGCATTATTGATTAATATGAGATTAATCGATTAAAAATGAGATCGGTTTGAAACGAATTAATGCGATTATTGTTTAGGGCGATTTTGGCATGTTTTTATTTATAAGCTTTTCATTATGCATGTTTGGATGAATGTTTATTATTGAATGAATGTTTGTTTGTACTAGTATGGCCATAGTTTGTTATATTTTTACCGATATTGCCCGTAATGAAAGGGAATATCGTGTGGTTTGTAATTAAATGCGATCTCGTATCGCCGGTTTGTAATTTTTAATAGTTTATTTCATTTACAAATGTATAATAGGATTGCTATGTATTCATTTGTAATTCATTCTTGTAACTATTTGTAATCCGAAGACCGGCGATGGAGATCGACATGGAGCCTTAGAAGAGTTCTAAAGCTTGCAAGGAGGAGCTTGGATGAAGTCCTTATGAAGAGGGACCAAAGGAGTTGGTTTCCAATTTGTAACTCCTTGTATTTTTAATTACTTTTAGGTGGCCATACTAGGTTTATGCTTGCTTGCTCATGCTTGTTTGATTGCTTATTTTCCGCTCACATGCCAAAATCGCCATGCATGCCACGATATCCCGCTACGATTGTCGATTTATGTCACGATTCTTAAATTAGTTCACTTATAAAGAATTTTAATGACTAAAATTGACAAGATCACCCACATTATTTATTAAAATGAATTGAGATTAAGCCTTTCCAAATATAGCGACTATGAACCCTATGTTCGTGAGGACCTCCGCGACGTGGAACCTTGTTACCATGGGTAAGTAGTGGGAGGAAGTCCCTTGCTAATTTGGTTTGGACTCAACCGAATAAGAGTTATTTGGGGCTAATCGATGCATTTTATAGAAAATCATCAACCAAGCATTCTAGTGTAGAATTAGTCAAGTGTTGACTTATCGTTTTTATATAAAAGGAAACATGAGATGTCTAATTTTATATGAAAAACGAGTCTTGGAATCGTTTATATAATTTCGTGGGAGATCATTATATAAATGAGCATTTGTCTTAAAATGAGTTTTAGCAAATGTTATTAATGAACAATGAATGCTTATATATTTCCTCATATTTGTTGTAGAATCGTTTATTTCAAATCGCAATGGCATCATCATCATCAACTCCCGCGCCCATTTTGGGCAAAGATTCATGGTTGCGAACCGTGATGGATAAGTGTATCCTCAAGGATGACGGTAGCAACTTTGTCGAATGGGATTCGACAATGAGGGGCGCCGCTACATCCGACAATGTGCTCAAACACCTTACCGATCCACACCCCGCCGAACCCACATCTCGATCCGGGGCGGCACGAGCCGCCTATGATGAGCATGTGAAAGTGGACAATGACGTGAAAACGTCTTGATTTGGTCCATGGCACCCACTCTCAAACTCCGATTTGTCACACAAAAGAGTGCATATGAGATATTCACTCGAGTGACAACCATGTTATCCAAAGCACCGCAAATAAGGCTTTATGAAGCCGCTGATGCGGTTTTTCGATGCAAAGCTTGAGAGGAACCAAAAAGTTGGTCCTCATGTGCTCAAAATGATTGAGCAAATAGACACTCTTGAGCGTCAAGAGTGTGCTATACCCAAAGCTCTTGCGATTAACCGCATTCTTCACTCTCTTCCTAATAAGTTTGCTCATTTTCGAGTAAACTATAACATGAACAACATGGATAAGAGTTACCATGAACTTCATGCTCTCTTGGTCCAAGCCGAGAGGGATATGGAAGTGAATGAGGTGGAGAGGAAAGATGTTCTCTCCATGAAAATGAAGAACATGTCTCTTGGAGTTAAGAAAGGGAAGGTGGCTAAGAAAACGCCATCCGTCAAAGGAAAGGGTAAGGGCAAGGCTATTGTGGAAGGTGTTCCACATAAGCCTAAGCCCAAGATCAACAAAGGAAAACCTCTCAATGACACTTGCAAGTATTGCAATGAAGTGGGTGATTGGAAGCGCAATTGTCCCAAGTACAAGAAGGACTTGAAAGATGGATGTGCGACATCCAAAGGTATTCTTCCTTCTAGTCTCTATATGATAGACATCAATCATGCTTGCATTTCTACATGGGTATTGGATACCGGATGTGGATCTCACCTTTGTAATCATTTGCAGGGGATGAGAAACGTGCGAGCTCTAGCCAAGGGTGATGTAGATCTCCGCATGGGCAATGGAGCTAGAGTAGCGGCCGTTTCCGTGGGAACTTTTGTACTCGCTCTTGCTAGTGGCTTAGAGTTGCTTTTGAATAACTGTTATTTTGTACCAACTCTAACTAAAAACATTATCTCCGTCTCCGTGTTAGATGCGGAAGGCTTTTGTTTTATGATTAAGAACAACCGTTGTACTTTTTCGTTTAATGAAATGGTTTATGGTGAAGCTATTTCAATTGGAGGTATTTATGTTTTAAATGATGTTAATGATGTTTATCATGTCGAGAACAAGAGGCTCAAAACGAATGAATCAAACAAATCCTACCTTTGGCATTGTCGTTTAGGTTACATAAACGACAAACGCATTAAGAGACTTGTTGCGACCAAGGTTCTCAAACCATTTGATTACGAATCATATGGTACATGCGAATCTTGCCTCTTAGGCAAGATGACTCGTCAACCCTTTAGTGGTAAAGGGACACGAGCAAGTGAGGTTTTAGGACTCATACATACCGATGTGTGTGGTCCATTAAACATCACCGCTAGAGGAGGATATCATTACTTCATTACTTTTACCGATGACTTAAGTAGATATGGTTATGTCTACTTAATAAGGCATAAAAGTGATGCTTTTGAGAAATTTAAAGAATTTCAAAATGAGGTTGAGAACCAATTAAACAAAAGGATAAAAGCACTACGATCGGATCGTGGTGGCGAATATCTAAGTAATGAGTTTGATTCACATCTTAAGAATTGTGGTATAATATCACAATGGACTCCTCCGGGCACACCACAATTGAATGGTGTTGCAGAAAGGAGAAACCGAACTTTGCTTGACATGGTTCGGTCTATGATGAGTCAAACTGAGCTTCCTGGATCATTTTGGGGCTTTGCATTGTTATCTGCTGTTTTCTCACTAAATCGAAGTCCGACTAAAGCGGCCAATAAGACTCCATATGAGATATGGACGGGAACGGTTCCCTATTTGTCATTCATGAGAATTTGGGGATGTGAGGCATTCGTCAAGAATAAAACTGACGATAAACTCGCTCCAAGGTCTGACAAATGTCTATTTGTAGGTTATACTAAGGAAACCTGTGGTTATTACTTCTACAACCCTCACGAGAACAAAGTGTTTGTGGCTCGTGATGCTGTTTTTCAAGAAAATGAATTTATTTCTAAAGAACAGAGTGGGAGAAAATTTGAACTTGATGAAGTTCAAGAGCCACAAACCGAGACAGAAAATGAGGAAACTGTTCCCTCGTCTTCTGACACGGTTATAATCCCTAGGAGGTGTGGAACCCGGGAAGCGCGTCGAGGGACCCAACTCGGCGTCTTGCTTAAGGGCGGATTTTAAAGTTAAAAAAGATTAAGTTGGAAAAACCTTTAAGAACTGTTATGGAGTCGCCACCTAATTATCGCGGAAATTAGGAACCTGCTACCATGTTCTAAGTTAAAAACATGTCCTAGATTTTGGAGCACGCCGACACCCCTAGATCTAAGGTTGTGAAACCAGATTGGATTCGGGGTGAGGGTACTTTTGAAAAAGAGTTAATTCAAATAATGATTTATGAAAACCTTTTAGGAAAGCCTATGTAAAAATAGCCTCTACTGACCTAGAACAATCCTTGTAAGATGATATTTGAGCTAATGTTATCGCTACGTACAAGTGCGATAAGTTTGTAAAAGAATGCAGATGCAAAAAGATTGATTAAAACCCTCAGTTTAGCATGTTTAACTTGTTAACGAAAACGGTTCAGTTAAAGGTCGAATTCATTATTAAAGTTGATTTTAATGCAAAATAAGAAGGTGCAAGATGCATGCAAATAAAATAAAGTTCAATTGTCCATTGGTTTATTTTATAAGGCCTTGCTTTATGCGACTTTGGCGTGTCATCGGATATGGAGTGTACCCGAAGTAAATAGAACACTTGGAGTGCAAGCGCGCTGGTGCCAAAGCCGGGGGGGCGCTAAAGTGTAGACCCCTTTGTTAGTCCATAGAAAATAAGAAAAAGCTTTGATCCAAGTGGATCGGTACCTACCTTGTCCTGACGCTTCAGATCTGGGCAGAGCTTCGCTTCTTGAACTTAAAAGGAGGGTGAATTCAACACGGGATGGTGTGTTGAACTCAAGGATTTGAGTGCTTAAGGCTTTGTGAATGTGAAAGGATGTAAGATGAGAATTTGGGGTGTAAAAGATGTATTTTGGTTGTGAATTGCTGTGAGAATTCTCTTTTCTGGTCGAGGGTATATGGGTGGGTATATACTAAAAACCTCGGAGAAATTAGGAAATCGGGGATAAAAACAGGCCTAGGAACCGCATAGCCTTATGCGGTTGCCAGGGCAAACCGCATAGGCTTATGCGGTTGCCTCCCCAAACCGCATAAGCTTATGCGGTTCGAGGGTCGGGTTTTTGTGTAGTTTCCTAGTTTCGGTTGAATTGTATCTTTGAAAGATTTCGAGATAATCTCAAACGTGAAGCTCAAGAAAACCCCTAGGATATTTGTGAGATATTTTGTGATGCTTAGGGCTTTGGAGTGCGGGCCAAAGGCTGGGTTTGGCTCAGTTTGGGCGAGACAGAAAAATGAAAAGGGTGTATTTGCATAGTTTTTGTGAAATAAGGTAAGACGTGAAGCCGTATTTTGTGTAAGAGGGGGCTAAATAGCGGTTTTAGCTACCGGGCCTAAATTTAGGAATTTAGGAATGCTGAATTAGACCTTGTTAATGTAAAAGGACTAATTGTAGTGCAAATGCGAAGCTCATGCCAAATGAAGCAGGACAAGGACCTAGCTAGACTCCAAATGGACAAAATGAACGTTATTTAAAGCGATGTGAAGCGACCTTAAACATTTTAACATTTAAAACGACTCAAAATGAATTCGACATTAGTTAGAACCGTTTAAATCAACGTTAAACATGCGTAATAAAAGTCCGTGATACATCACAGGGTTTTGTTTGGGAGGGTACGGATATGGGTATCCACAGAGCCCCGGTTTGATCGAGCTCGGACTAGAGCGCTAGTCAAACTCCACGACCATATCAGGACCATTACGGTCTCGTCTGATCGTGAACGAAGCATGTGTCCATGGGTGAGACGAGGACTTCGAACCAGGCTAAACGGGGAGGGGCGTGCGCATTTTAAGGACTTGGCGGTCCGTGCATGCTATAAGGGCCTGCCGGCCTGCTGGATGTCTTCGTCGTGCTTGTTGTACTGTCGTTGTTGGTGTCTTTGTATATGCTTGGTATCGTCAGATGCCTGGGGCTGCTGCTTGTAATGTCTTCGTATTGCAGGTGTACTTTGTAAGATGTTTGGGTATGCGTGAGGTGTATAATTGAGTAGGGGTGCTTATGTAGATGTAGGTGCAGGTGTAGGTGTAGGTGTAGGTCTCGTGAAAGAGCGTCCGTGTAATGCTTGTGCTTGAACTCGCCGAGGAGCGCCTATGTAGGGTGAAGTGCTTGGAGTTAGGTGTATATTGCAGAGTGCTTGTGCTTGGGCTCGCCGAGGAGTGTCTATGTAGTCGTAGTTGCATATGATTGCCTTCCGTTGAGGAGAAAATGATGTAATGCTCGTGAAGAGCGTTCGTGCTTCTGCTTCTGTACCGTACATTAAATGCTTAATATACGCGTATGGCGGACTGTAGGTGACGCCTTGACCCAAGCATGGGACGTACTTGGAGTTGCATTAGGGCCAAGATGAATTAGGAATCAAAAAGTAGGCGTAAAACGAGAAAAAACCGAGAAAAGCCAAGGGCTGTAACCGCATAGCCTTATGCGGTTCATGGGGAAACCGCATAAGGTTATGCGGTTTGCCTTAGTGGCAGTAGGGGCTGTATAAAGCTCGAGCAAACCGTGAGCATGCCTCATTATATCATTTCGGTTTCTTCACTCTAAAAACGTCATTTTTCGATTTCTCAACCGATTTTGCTCATTTTTCTTGCGTTGCCTTGCTATGGAACGAGGTAATGCTCCATTTTAACTTGCTTTTACGTTATTTGTTGTTGTAATTAGCTAGTTTTGCCTTGAAATGTTGAAAAGACGGGTTTTGAATGAAAACCCGAGTTTTGCTTGAAATTTGCCGTTTGAATGCTTGAAATTGACGTCATTGTGTTGCATTATGCCATGCGAACGTGTATGTGTGAATTGATTGTGATTTAGACCGTCTTTGTGTGAAAAACGTCCAAATTAGGTTTCGGGCCCGAAAACGAACCCGGATTTTCCGACCCGGAACTTTAATTAAACTTCGGTGTAGGATGCCCATAGCGAGTATAGCATGCCTATAGCGTTAGTTTTGCGAAAAAGTCGAGTTAAGGCTTTCAAATCGCCGTCTTAAGTCGTAGTTATACGGAGTAATTAAGGCGAATTGGGGGTTTTTGATCGGAGTGACCAAAATGCAATTGCTTGTAATGGGTTGTTGTTGGGGGCTATTATGGCGCGTAGAAACCATAAAGTTGTGATTTTGAAATGTAGAGAACGGTTTTCGGCTTAATTGTGAATTAGGCCTAAAAATGCTCTGTGAAGTGTATGGTGTAATGTGTTTAAAAAGGATGTGTATGTATTATGTGTAGGTTTATATCCGTATATAGACCTTAAAATCCACAGGATTATAATGAAAACTTTTATAAGATTAATGGTCATAAATAGAAATTGCATAATAAAACAAAAGATTTAGAATTAACCTTCAAACCTTGTAAATTTGGCCTAAGAATAATACCAATAATATGGTATCTCCTAATTGTAACACCCAAGATGTATTTGTGATATGCCCTTGAATTGCTAGAAATTAGAGAGAAAAACTGCTTTTTCTTTCTTTTAGTTTTGTGTTGTAGTTATAGTGAATAATTAGGAATTCCTCAATTAATTAAGGAGAGGATTAGAGTACATATAGGAAAGCTTAATATCCTCCTAATACTCCCTCTTTTGGCCGGCCTCTTTATTGTGTTTTGGGGAGATTTTATTCTCCTCAAACACTATAACTTGTTGATCAAGAAAACGTATCTAGACTAGGAAGTATCTGGACACTTTTCTTATGATCATTTTAGCTTATAGTATAATGCATTTTATTTCTAGTGTCATCTGAATGGACCGACTATAATATATTATAAATATCCTTATATTTATAATTTGCTAATTAATTATAACGGTTTATATTAAATTAGCTTGCATTATACACAATAATTAAATATAACAGTTTATATTCAATTCACGAATTACATTTAATTCGCATCAGCTAAAATTATTTAATCAGTATTAAATAGCCGTACCAACATTACTAATCGACTAACATTTTAGTCAGTAATATCATCACACTTGACTAACATTTTAGTCACATTTGACTAACCTTTTAGTCAACAACACTGACTAACCGTTTAGTCATTAAATAAGGCATCAATATGACAATTTTCTCAAATAATCATATCTCTCAAACACATCCTTTAGGTGTGACTCTTAGGGACCAGTTGATCACCGCCATCTGTATGACAATAACGTCAAACTTATCTAGCAAGCCAACCGTTATTGATAAACGTTAATCAACTGATTAAATACAAAATGTACCCTGTGTACCTTTAGAGATTTATTTATGTTATTGCACTCACTGTGGAGGACACTAACCCCAACAATCTCCCACTTGTCCGTACAAGTGTAGGTGCGATAACCGATTCTCATATCCATAATAAATTTCTCCCACTCAATGTAAACCAATTTGCAAAGTCCGTACTTTCAAAGGTCGTAGTTCACAAGCGATCAGAATCAAGAGTGGTTTCCCCGACTAGAGAGTAACTTAACTGATAAACGAATCAATATTCGAGCATGGCCATGCATTTTCAGTTACAGCTCCTCGAGTGGCCCTGAGAATAAATATTATAACTCGATAGAAGTTTGGATATTTCCCTCAACTCGAATCCTGCAGATGTAAGCGCAGCATGAAATGACCCAGTGAAAATCTGCTTGGCCTCCTGTTACGGTCGACCGTGAGAAAGAAACCAAAGTCACCCAAAATCTGCCTTAATCTCAAGAGACAGTCGATAGTCAAAAGATTCGACTCTAGGAACACTATGAATGTCCTATCCACGACCCGGCACCTAATGTTCTGAAACATTTAGGACTCCATGTAGTCGTCACAAAAATTGTCCTGCGCGATTTCAGTAAACCCGCATCTGTGATCGATCAGTCAACAGTTTGACTTATGGCTCGTTGAACCCACCATCAATCGACGTCACAAAATGATTGCCAGAGTTATCAGCTCATGTAGGCGATCACGGACCAAAACACAATATAAAGTAATTCAGTTCACTTTGAGGTGTTCAACGTTGTCTGCACAACCCTCATGAAAAACAATATATAAGACAAAACGATGATGTTAGAAATAGTATATGAAAAAGATACATTTATCCAATCCTTGTCAAGTACTATTATAACCAGGAACACGTTCAATTCTCATGAAGATAACGTGCCCTTCAAGCTTATCATATACCGACGTACATATCTAGACTGGTTGCTAGACTTTAGGCTCTTTAGCCTGGAAGATGGCACCTCTATTAATATAACAGATGATGATAGTGTCATTCGAACTAGGAACTACAGTTAGTCCTTGTAAGAACTGACGCATCCATACAGCTTCCCCTGCAACTAAATAGCATAGTACTCGGACACAGTCGTAGAATCTACTATGACACTATATTTTGGAACTGATTTGCTGACCGCAGTGCCATAAAGAGTAAAGACGAATCCGAGCTGAGATATCGAGTCATCTCGATTCGTGTGGAAGTTAGCGTCTGCGCAACTGATTGCGCATAACCTTATAGCACCTTCATAAGTCAATACCCATTTCAGATGCCACGTCTGCACGTGAGCATATTATGGCATACATGATCGATCCTACTGCCGAAGCATAAGGAACACGACTTGGTCATACTGAATCTCTCAAGAATCTTATCTATATAAGACTCCTGACTGAGGGATAATATCCGTCGTGATCTATCTCTATAGATACGGATCTCCAAAATTGGTTGTGCCTCACTCAGATCTTTCATCTGGAAATGGTTCTGTAACCATACTTTTACCGAAGTTAAGAGAGGTATGTCATTCCCAATCAAGAGTATGTCATCGACGTACAGTATTAGGAAGACAATCTTACTCCCACTCGACTTGATATATAGACATGGTTCCTCGACCGATCGAGTGAATCCATTCTCCTTTATCACTTGGTCGAAGCGATGATTCCAACTCCGTGAAGCTTGCTTAAGTCCATAGATGGAACGCTTAAGCTTGCAAACCTTCTTAGGATTTTCAGGATCAATGTAACCTTCGGGTTGTACCATGTACAACTCCTCCTCCAAATAACCGTTTAAGAAGGCGGTTTTCACATCCATTTGCCAAATTTCATAGTCATGAAATGCGGCAATCGCTAAGAGAATCTGAATGGAACGAAGCATGACTACGGGTGCAAAAATCTCATCATAGTGCAACCCTTTCACTTGAGTGAAACCCTTTGCCACTAGTCGTGCCTTGTATATATCTGGTTGTCCTTCTACAGATCGCTTTATCTTGTAAAGCCATTTGCACTGAAGAGGCCTAGCCTTATCAGGTAAGTCAACCAGATCCCATACATCGTTCTCGTACATAGAGTCCATCTCGGATTGCATGGCTTCTTGCCAAAGCTTTGAGTCAGAACACGTCATGGCACCTTTATAGGTTACGGGTTCGTTACTCTTAAGGAGTAAAACGTCGTCTCTCCCATTCTCCTCAACCATACCAATGTATCTATCTGGAGGAATGGAGAGTCTACCCGACCTTCTGGGTTCCAAAGGGACATTAACCGCAGCAGACGAAGAAGGAACAGTTTCCTCCATCGGTTGCTCGGTTGTTGGTTCAGGAATCTCCGACAGATCGAAGGTTCTATTACCTCTCTTGTCTTCGAGAAACTCTTTCTCTAAGAACTTCAGACCGCCGCAACAAAAACTCGTTGTTCGGTAGGCGAATAGAAGTAATGACCAAACATTCCTTTTGGATAACCAATAAAGTATGTCTTGACCGATCGCGGGCCGAGCTTATCCTCGTGTCTCCACTTGACATAAGCCTCGCACCCCCAAACCCGAATAAAGGACAAGTTAGGGACCGTTCCCTTCCGTAACTCGTATGGAGTCTTGTCAACAGCTTTAGTCGGACTTCGGTTAAGTATAAGAGCAGCTGACAAAAGTGCATAGCCCCATAATGAGTCAGGTAAAACCGTGTGACTCATCATGGATCGAACCATATCAAGTAATGTTCGATTCCTGCGTTCGGACACACCATACAGTTGTGGTGTTCCGGGTGGAGTTAACTGTAGTACTATCCCGCGGTCTTTCAGGTGTTGATCAAACTCAGTTGAAAAATATTCGCCACCACGATCTGAACGTAGTGCTTTTATCTTTCCATCCAGTTGGTTCTCAACCTTATTCTGGAACTCCTTGAACTTGTCAAAGGACTCACTTTTATGCTTCATTAAGTAGACATAACCATATCTACTCAAATCGTCCGTGAAAGTGATAAAATATCTATAGCCATCTCTAGCGTTGATTGACATAGGTCCGCACACATCAGTATGTATGAGTCCTAATAGGTCAGCAGCGCGCATTCCAACACCTTTGAAGGTAATTCGAGACATTTTGCCTATAAGACATGATTCACACATGCCAAAAGTTTCATAGTCAAATGGGGCAATTGTCCCATTATCAATGAGCTTTTCCACGTGTTTCTCATTCATGTGTCCCATACGGCAACGCCATAGATATGTTTGATCTTGTCACCAACCTTTGCTTTCTTGTTACTCACATGCATTATATCTGTGGTTTGATCTAAAACATAAATTCCGTTCATGGAAACTGCTTTACCATAAATCATATCGTTTAAAGAGAAAATACAGCTATTATTCTTTAAAACGAAAATCCGTCTTTATCAAGTACGGATACAGAAATAATGTTTTGGATAAACTAGGTACATAGTAACAGTTATTCAGTAATAACTCAAATCCGCTCGGGAGTTGGATTACATATGTTCCTACTGAAACGGCAGCAACTCTTGCTCCATTCCCCACTCGCACAGATGAGAACCACAACCAGTATCAAGTACCCAAGTTCCGAAACTTGCATGGTTAATCTCAATCATATGAATAAAAGAAGACATACCAACAGGAATGACGTGGCCTGCTTTTATGTCCTCAGCATACACGGGACAGTTCCGCCTCCAATGCCCAGACTTGTGGCAATGGTGGCACTCCATGCTTTGCTTCGCTTTTGCCTTGCCTTGCCTTGCCTTGCCTTGTGAGCTACCGCTAGACTCACCAGGCCCACTCTTCGCAATAACTGGCTTTTTAAACTTTGGCTTTCCTACAGTTAGGTTAGCCGGAGCCTTACCCTTGCCCTTGTGCTTGTTGCCTATTATGAGAACATCTTGTTTCATGCTCCCACTCAACTTCAGATCACTCTCCGTCTGTACGAGGAATGAGTGAAGCTCATGCAGACTTTTCTGCATGTCATTCATATAATAGTTTGCCCAAAAGAGGGCATACCCATCATGAAGAGAGTGGAGCACACGATCAACGATGATCTTCTCATCGATCTTGGAACCAAGCTCCTCCAGTTTCTCAACGTTCTCGATCATGTCGAGAAGGTGTGGACCAACCGGTTGGCCCTTCTGGAGTCCCACTTCAAAGAAACGAGTGGTATACTCGTAACTCTTGATTCTCGGTGCTTTCGAGAACTCTTTGGTTAGGGTGGTGAAAATCTTGTTTGCACCTTGGGTGATGAATCGTCTTTGTAAATTGGATTCCATTGAATAGATGAGTACGTTCTGTATCGCACCCGCCTCCATCATGAAATCATTATAAAGATAGACTTCATCTGCTCCTGCATCGGGAGCTGGTTTAGTCGGCAGTGGCTCAGTCAAGTACTTGAGCTTACCGTCAGCGATGGCGGCATTCAGTAATGCGGCCTCCCAATCAGAAAAATTGGACCCATCACTCTTCAGTCAAGTGGACTGATTCATACTGTCCATAAAAATTCTAAGCAATGATTCGCGTGTTAGTGTGGCACTTGGCATTGGTTCGTCAGTACGTACAGCCATTTGTTATAGTAGTTATATCTGTATATAACGAATTCGATACTGTGAAAAGAGAGAAGAAGCGAGAAGATAAGAAAACATCGTTTTAAAGGTTTAAGTCGTAAGCAATAACGATTTAATGCAATGACTCGCGCACTCATATAATCGACCTCCCTCGAGAATTACATAAGTGATCCCAAGACTCAATTTCTTTAAATTGACAAGCCAACCTCTTGGCTAATTCTACTGTTAGAATTCTTGGTCGATAGATTTCAGTAAATCCTATCTATTAGTCCACCATAACTACGAGATATTACTCGAACTATAGTGTTGAGGTAAAATAGGTCAACGCATACTACTTACCCAACGTAGAAGGGGTCATGTGGAGAGTAAGGTCCTACATGCCTACCGACGAAGAAGGGGCTCATAGCATGCTTTTCCTATAATGACTAATCTCAATTTTAGAATTAGAGGAAGGTCCCATCATCTCATTTTAATTCATTTTAAGTGAACAAATATCTAGCATTTACGTGAATGATTAATTTGAGGTGATAGCCCTAAACGAATGACATCCGTATGTCCATGATAAAATGCAACTAAATGATCCATTTTCATGCATATTAGGTGGTTTGGTTTAGTTTAGGCGGAATATGATGCTACTAACTAACGTGAATGCAATGAAAACGGTAAAAGAAAAAACGCAAAAACGAAAACACCTAGTGTGGCCTATCCCTATGAAAATAAAGACATATACAAATTGGAATCCATCCATGGACCCTAAAGCTGTCTTCATTCTTCATCTTGGGCTTTAAGTGGGAGTCCATCTTGAATCTTCAATCTTGAATCTTCTCAAAATTACATTTTTGAATTACTAAAATAAACCTATTTACATTCTAATTCAAAATATGCCAAAATTAAAATATTACAAGATGGGAGATTCGAGATCTCAAAAATACAACCAAAATTGTGTTTCCTTTCATTACGAAAACACAATCTTCTAAGGCCACACTAGTAAATTACAACCTTTTGTACATAAAAAATGCGTAAAATAAAACCATTCATTCATTCATTCAAAAATAGCATCAACTAAACATAAATAATAACAATGTATACAATTGATTATTTATCCAAACCACCCTTTTTAAATGATTATAATTATGCAACAATTTCTTAATTGTTCATAATATCTTATAATCAAAACAATAATCCAAAAGAAATAATTTATATTATCATTATAACACAAATTATATCACAATAATATTTTAAACTTCTTTAAAATATAAGGTATCATATTTATTATGAACTGCTTCACAATAACACAAAATATATTATCTTTATAATATAACAAAATTTTCCAAAAATCAAATAATAAAAAAAATATACACGGCCAAAAAGAGATAAATGCCGAAATAATTTTTTTTTTTTTTTTATTTTAAATACTCGGCCAAATTAATTTAAATAATAAAAATTTACCAAAAATTAAAATTTTTAATTCGGCCAACATAAGAAAAATGAATTAAACTGTTTTAATTCGATTATGTTAATAATTAGATCGATACTAATTCAATTTTAATCCGTATTAAACATTGACTTAAGAGATTCAATTTAACCTTTTAAATTGAACAACTTAAAACTGATAGATCTAATGATTAACAAACAATATGTTCATTAACATACAAAAATTTGATCCTTTTATGTTTTAATTCAATCGGTATTAAATCAAAACTTATACAAATTCATATGAGATAATTTTAACATTTTAAAACATCGATAATTATGAATCAAAAAGACCAAAATTAGCCAAAAATAATAGCAAAAACTCACGGCAAAACCACCAAAGTAATTCGGCCTATACAAAATTTTTATCAAAATTATACAAAACTCGATTTTATGAAAACCTTATAAAAATTTCATGTGCCCTAAGGCTCTGATACCACTTGTAGGTTTATATCCGTATATAGACCTTAAAATCCACAGGATTATAATGAAAACTTTTATAAGATTAATGGTCATAAATAGAAATTGCATAATAAAACAAAAGATTTAGAATTAACCTTCAAACCTTGTAAATTTGGCCTAAGAATAATACCAATAATATGGTATCTCCTAATTGTAACACCCAAGATGTATTTGTGATATGCCCTTGAATTGCTAGAAATTAGAGAGAAAAACTGCTTTTTCTTTCTTTTAGTTTTGTGTTGTAGTTATAATGAATAATTAGGAATTCCTCAATTAATTAAGGAGAGGATTAGAGTACATATAGGAAAGCTTAATATCCTCCTAATACTCCCTCTTTTGGCCGGCCTCTTTATTGTGTTTTGGGGAGATTTTATTCTCCTCAAACACTATAACTTGTTGATCAAGAAAACGTATCTAGACTAGGAAGTATCTGGACACTTTTCTTATGATCATTTTAGCTTATAGTATAATGCATTTTATTTCTAGTGTCATCTGAATGGACCGACTATAATATATTATAAATATCCTTATATTTATAATTTGCTAATTAATTATAACGGTTTATATTAAATTAGCTTGCATTATACACAATAATTAAATATAACAGTTTATATTCAATTCACGAATTACATTTAATTCGCATCAGCTAAAATTATTTAATCAGTATTAAATAGCCGTACCAACATTACACTGACTAACATTTTAGTCAGTAACATCATCACACTTGACTAACATTTTAGTCACATTTGACTAACCTTTTAGTCAACAACACTGACTAACCGTTTAGTCATTAAATAAGGCATCAATATGACAATTTTCTCAAATAATCATATCTCTCAAACACATCCTTTAGGTGTGACTCTTAGGGACCAGTTGATCACCGCCATCTGTTTGACAATAACGTCAAACTTATCTAGCAAGCCAACCGTTATTGATAAACGTTAATCAACTGATTAAATACAAAATGTACCCTGTGTACCTTTAGAGATTTATTTATGTTATTGCACTCACTGTGGAGGACACTAACCCCAACATTATGTGTGTATTATTTGTGTGTATTTGTGTATGTGTATGCCAAGTTGTATGCTTGCGTGTATTATAGCTGTATGTATTGGTTGTGTTTGGTTGCAGGGGAAGGTTCTAGTCGTGTTACGAGGTCGAAATCCCGTAGGAGTGCTAGCTCGAGGACCGAGGGAGCCTCTAGCTCGAGTGGTTTGAGGCGTACACGTAGCGAGAGGGAAGCCGACCCTCGTGATTTGTCCACGAGACGTGGGCAGTCACGAGGTAGGGGTCGTGGGAGGCATGTCCTGCGTGCACGATCCCGAGGAGGAGGAGGCGGATGCGTTTGCTCAGAGTTTGTGGACGGTGGAGGTGAGATGGATGTTCTTGAGGAGGTCGAGGAGGTTGCGCCAGAGCGAGTAGCTCTAGGCCGCGAAAATCACGCGGCGAACAGTATGCTCGCTAAGGGCCGGGATGGCCATAACCTTTACTTGCCAGGAGAGACACGTTTCCTATCGGCGGCGATGGGTTGGCGTAAAGGTCCGATGAGGACTTTCTCGGGCGTGTCGTCCGTAATGTGTGTTTTGAGGAGAAGCTTGCGGGAGCGCAGCTTGGGTCTCGCGTAGTGCTTTTGGCCCGCTGGCTCGGCCATTGGAGGGAGATTGCAAGGAAGAAGCGGACGGCGAACCTGATGTTGATCGGGGCCTTCCAGACAGTATTGGGACACCACGACGACGTTCCATATGCGGCTTTGAGGCCGGCATTACCTTGTCCGAGTATGCGGTCATAATCTGGCCGATGTCGGGACCGTGACATGAACTTTGAGTTTGCGCCGTCTGTTGTGGACGAGGTTGTGACTGATGCGATCGGCGGTGGTTTGGAGGTGATTTGTGAGGGTGCTCCACCTTATACTTTCAAGACGAGCTATATCTTTGAGTATTTTGAGGGGAACACCGAGTATGGCCCCTCGGAGTGGAGTGACGAGCAGAATGCTCGTATGTGGCTGTGGTGGTTCGTCAGCGCCGTGTACTTCGGCGATAAAGGCGAGCGTCGACATCGGTCATATGCATCTCCTGGATCGGAGTGCAATTGGGACGTTCGACCGCGGACGCCGTCTTTGGGTTTGTGCATTCGTTTCTGCATGGATGCCGTGAGACCGCGGGTCATGGATCGAGGGTCGAGACTGTCCTTAGTCTCGCCTGGATTCTTGATGGAGGTACGTGTTAATTCTGTTTTTGTTTCGGGTGCATTGTTGTTTGTTTTCGTTGTCTTTGTCTTTGTCGTCTTTGCCTTTGTAACGTGTTTTTGTTTCTTGTGTGTGCAGTCATGGATTCTTAGCCATTTTCCTTTTCTGCTCCCCCCGCATGCTCTGACGATCGTGAAGGAGTATCCGGCGGTACGTACTTGGGGCACGTGCAACCGTGCTGCGTTTAACTGGTCGTATGACGAGGTTCGGGTGCTTCTGAACCAGATGCAGTTTGATCAGGTTTGTGCTTGAACCATTTTAAATAGAATGTACTTAAAATGATTGTATTGTGTTTGTATTTATGAGTGTTTGTTTTTGTTTTTGTTTGTAGTTCGTGCCGTTCCCGTGGGGCCAGTATGCGGGTATTCCTGAAGGCATCGGGGCGCGGTTTGCAGTGCGAGAGACCCAGCGTCTGTACTTGGCGACGCCGTACGGGCCGGTTTGGTATCTTGGGGAGCGCTTGGCCTTTCAGGCAGGGTGGCCAACTCCGGTGGTGCCTAGGGACCCGCCAAGGGTCCTATTTGAGCGAGGGGTTTCCGCTCAGGATCGGGTGGCGTTGTACGGGGAAGGAGAGTCGGTGAGTCTTCTCTGTCCTGGGGAAGACTACAGCCACTTTGCGGAGTCTCGGCTTGCTTGTGGGCCGATTGAGGTATGCTTGCTTCTTTTGAGGGTGCGTAAGGTAATTTTTGCGAAAAATTTCCCTGACGTGTGCGTTTTGTACTTGTTTTGTAGGAATTTGATCCGGAGATGGCGGAGCAGCCTGGTGACTTCCCTACCACCGTTGAGTACGACGAGTCGGGTGTGCGTCGTACTTTCACTTTGCCGACGTACTTGCCGGTGACCACTGACGCGGGCATGGACAGCTGGACGGGCAAGGTGAAGAAGGTATGTATCTTTGTATATGTGGGTGAGCCCCCAGTTTGATCGAGGTATGAAACATGGCGAAGATCAAACTAGTGAGATGCGTGTTTTTGTGTTACCCCCTCGAGTTTGGCTTAATTGGAGTGAAATTAAGGCGAAATGGAGAGAAATGTGAAGTGTTTTTGTGTTGTGTATCACAGGTGGTTAAGGAGGCGCATAAGAAACTATGGCGGATAGCTAACAGGTGGAGGATGGCTTGGGCTGAGCAGGCTGCTCAGTTGTGTCAGAGCCGGGCTGAGACGGCTCAGATTCGGCGTGAGTTTGACGAGTATCGTCGTCGTCATCCGGAGTGAATTTGTGTAATAAAGATTGTATGAACCTTTATGTACATGTCGTTGTAGTTTGAACTTTGAACTTGTTGTAGCTTGAACTTGATTGTCGTCGATAAACCTGTTTGGTAGGCTTGTTTGAAAAAAGATATGATTCCCGAGTGGGATGCATTTGATGTTTGATTTTAGATTGTGAAAATGTTTTGTGAAAAGTTCATTTTAAATGCGAAATGAGCCTGCATGAATGTCGAAAATGTTTGTGTTTTGACTCGTGGTATGAATCGTATATGCTAAAGTGAAGTGTAATGCTGCGGTGTGGGGAACAACAAGAGGATGTCGTAGGGTGGTGTAGTTTGTGGTGTTTTAGGAAAGACGAAATTAGGAAACGTTGAGAAAAACCAGCCCCTGAAACCGCATAGGTCTATGCGGTTCGTGGGCTAAACCGCATAAGCTTATGCGGTTTGGGTTGCAAACCGCATAGAGCCATGCGGTTTTCTGGTCTGTCTGGTAGCGCTGTATTTCCATATTTCGGACATTGTTTTCCTATATAAGGAGAGGGGGTGCGTGCCATAATCTTCATTCACAAACATTTCTCTTCTTTTCTTTTGCTTTAGATTTTTGCTCTCATAAATATATTAGGTATATTTATAAAAGTTTTTTGTATTCAAGAAAATGGTGGAGCATTTTGATGCTCTTTTGAAGAGGTGGACTTCTTCACTAAGCTCGACAATGAAGAGGGCGGTGTATGATGATGGTGCGGGTGTTTTTATTGGCTTTCGCCAAATGAAAGTTGATCTAGACTTCCTTGATGTGTGCTTAGATTATTGGGATCCTAGTTTGCATGTGTTTAGGTTTCCCGGGGGAGAAGTGTGTCCTTTAGTTGAGGAGTTCTCGGCCATTGCGGGGTGGTCGAAACGGACTACTCCTGTGGTTGTAAGGAGTGAGCTTTGTTACAACGGGATGTTGCGAAACTTCCTTGGGATGACGAATGCTCATGCTGCAGGTTTGTTTGAGGGAGGCAAGGTAAACATGCTTCTTTTGTGTCAGCGATACATGAATAAAGCTGATACTAGTATTTCGGACCGTTCTAGGCGGAGGGCCCTTGCTTTTTGTTTGGTTCATCGGTATGCTTTTGCGGGGTCCATGCCAGATGGAGTGTTCGGAAACGCGAGGTATGCTCGTGTTGTCGAAGAGATGGAAAGGGGATATGATCCTTCTGCGTTGATCTTAGCGGAGACCATACTGGGTTTAGACGACCGTTGTGCTAATCGTGTGAGCTCGCATGTGGGGCGCGCTAGGATTCTCAACGTTTGGCTCATGGAGAGGCTTAGTGTGTATAAGGCTCTTCCCCTTGGGAGTGTTTTCAAGGCTGCGGCCACGACGTCGCGAAAGATGGAGTGGGCTGACCTTCGGGAGCGTTCGCTAAACTACTACCGGGGGTTTGTCAAAGAGAGCTCCATTCGTTGGTACGTGTCTTGGTGGGGTATTACGGCGGTTACGGCGCCGTCTGTTGCGAATGCTTCTCGTGGGTTGATGTTGTGTGGGTTTGAACGAGGAGTGTGGATTCATCCTCTTCGCTTGAAGAGGCAAATCGGGCTTGCTCAGACCATACCCGAGCAGGATACGCAGGTTGGAGGGGTTGTTGTGCTAAACAACCAAATGATTGATGCTTGGATCCGAGGATGGTCGGACCGTGTTACTTGGGCTGTTCCGGGGCATATAGAGTCTAGTCGTGTTACCGACTTCTATACACGGTGGTATCGCTCCAATGACCCTCAGGAACGGGAGAATCAAAGGAGGAGGGAAAAGAATGGGCCAAGGCCCTCCTTGGCGTATGAGGTGGTGCGCGAAAGGAGGGACTATGGTGATCTTTGTGCGGCTAGTGCAGATGCTTCTTCTTCGAGACCGGCGCGGGAGAGGCTTGGACCGAAGGTGACTGTTAGGGATCGTCTAGGGTCAAGGATCGAGGAGCCCCCAGTCGAGCAGGACGAGGATCCGATCGAGCCCCCAGGTTTTGAGAGATCTGTCCCTGTGCTGAGTTCGAAGATTGTGGCGGAGCGGCCCCTTGAGGTTGAAGAGGCTAATCCGAAGCGTTAGAAGATGACTTGAGTAGTTTGCTTTTGTCTTGTTTAGAAAGATTCTTTTATTTAAATACATGTTTTTAGATTCAAATAAAGGGCTAAGGAGGCTTGTTCCTAGCTCATTTCTAAATTACGAAAAATTCTAAATAAAGTAATAAGATAGAATTAATCTGCTTTTGCCTTGTCTCGTTGCTTTCTTTTGTTTGTTTTTAAATGTTCTCGACCTTTTTAAGCTTTGAACATTCATACTTTGTCTTAAAATCCTCGACCTTTTTAAGCTTTGGATTTGTTTGTTTGACTTGTTCCGTCCTTAAGTCCTCGACCTTTTTAAGCTTTGGACTTGGATTTTTGTTTGACTTGTGTTGACTGTGCTCTTGACCTTTTTAAGCTTTGAGCGTGTCTTTTTGTTAGTGCAACGCCCTTGACCTTTTTAAGCTTTGGGCATGCGTGCTAAAAAGTTCGGTTGTGCTTTTGATAAGTCGCCACGATTCGCTTTTAAATACAGAATCAAACCGGCGTAGTTCGTGTGATTCGGTTGAGCTCTTTGCAAAGCTGCCTACGTATCCACGGTGCGTGGAATCAAACCGAGCGTAGTTCACCCATGCGAGAGTGAGTTTTGTTTTTGAAATACATTGCAAAAGTGTTCGTGTTTAAGGGTAGTATTTCTTGAGTTGATCAAGATTCGTTGGTAAACGGAAGTCCTGACCGTCAAGGTCAGTTAGTTTCACGGCTCCTCCGGGAAGGATTTCCTTGACCAAGTACGGTCCGGCCCAGTTGGGTTTGAATTTCCCTCTTGGGTCGACTGGTAATGGTGCTCGGACTGATTTGAGTACTAGGTCACCCACTTTGATGTTTCGTGGCTTGACCCGTTTGTTGTAGGCGCGTTGTAGGCGAGATTGATACATTCGGACTGTACTTAGTGAATGTAACCGTCTTTCGTCTAACAGGATGAGTTGCTCGTATCGTTCGCGTGCCCATTCGGCCTCAGGAATGTCTGCTTCCATGAGAATTCGAAGGGATTGCATTTCGATTTCTACAGGTTGGGCGGCTTCCATCCCGTAGGTTAGGAAATAGGGTGTCATGCCTGGGTGTGCGGATGGTTGTCGCGGTATCCCCATAATGCAAATGGGATTTTGTTGGGCCAGTCGTGGCAGGTGTCGATCATCTTTTTGAGGATTGATACGACGGTTTTGTTTGCTGCCTCGACCGCGCCGTTAGTTTGTGGTCGGTAGGGTGATGATTTGTGTCATTGTATCTTGTATTTGAGGAGAAGTGGTTCCACCTCTCCTTGGAAGTGTGTGCCTTGGTCACTTATGAATTCGTGGGGTATGCCGTAGCGACAAATGATGTTGTTTTGTATGAATTTCGCAACTTCTTTTGTGCCTAGCGTACGGTATGATGCGGCTTCGACCCATTTGGTGAAATAGTCGATGGCCACGAGGATGAAGCAGTGTCCTCCTGCTCCTACGGGTTGTACTTTGCCAATGACGTCAATCCCCCATGTGGAGAAAGGCCATGGCGAGGTTAAACTGTATAGTGGTGAAGGAGGGATGTGTTGTACGTTTGCAAAGATTTGGCAATTATGGCAATGTTTGACATATTTTGCGCAGTCGGCTTCCATGGTTGTCCAGTACCATCCTAGCCTTATGATTTGTTTGCACATGGCTCGTGCGTTCATGTGTGGTCCGCACTCGTCATCGTGTACTTGGGACATAATCTCGTGTCCCTTTTTGTGATCGACACACAGGAGTAGTGTGCCTTGGGGTGTCTTTTTGAGTAGTTTGCCCATTTCCATCACGAATTGTGATGATAACAGGCGTAGGGCGCGCTTGGCTCGTTTGTCAATGTTTGGTGGGTATTCACCGTTTGTTTTGTAGTTGATGATTGCTTGGTACCAAGGGTCGGTTTGCTCTTCCTCGGTTTCAATGTCACAGATGTAGGCGGGTTCATTCCGTCGTTCCACGACAATGGGGAGCATTTCCATTCCCGGGGGTATGTTGATTAGTGACGCGAGTTTGGATAACGCGTCGGCGAATTGGTTTTCTTCGCGTGGGAGGTGTATGAATTCTACGTGATAGAATTCGTTTATGAGCTCTTGTATTTTGTTTTGGTATAATGCCAGGTTTTCATTAAGTATCTTCCATGCTCCAGATACTTGGTTGATTATGAGGGAGGAGTCCCCATAGACTCTTATATTGCGGGCGTTGAGTACAAGCGCTGCTTGGAGACCGTGCAAGCATGCTTCGTATTCTGCGGCGTTGTTTTTTACGTCGAAATCTAGCTTGATTGATAAGGGGGATATGAGAAGTATTCCTACCCCACATCCTCGATAGTTGGAGGAGCCATCGAAGTATAACTCCCATTGTTCTTGGTTGATGTTGTAAATCCCATCGTCTGGAAGGGATGTTGTGTCGATGATTGGTTGTTCGTTGATTGCATTTTCGGCTAGGAAATCGGAGACTGCTCGTCCCTTGATTGCTTTGAGGGGTACGTACTTAAGATCGAATTCGGCTAGGAGCAATGTCCATCTGGCCATTCGTCCGTTAAGCACAGGTTTCTCGAAAAGGTACTTTACGGGGTCCATTTTGGAATAGACCCTTGTCTGGTGTGCTAGCATATAGTGACGGAGTTTCTTGGATGACCATACTAAAGCTAGACAACTCTTCTCGACGGGTGAATATCGAGTTTCGTAATCGAGAAATTTCTTGCTGATGTAATAGATTGCATGTTCTTCGCCGTTTATTTCTTGAGCGAGCATGGCGCCCATGGCGGTAGATGTTGTTGTAAGGTATAAGGATAGTGGTAGATCCGCTTGGGGTGGTCGTAGAACTGGTGGGTTAGTTAGCAATTCCTTGACCTTGTCAAATGCTTTTTGACATTCTTCGTCCCATTCAACGTGGTCGGTTTTCTTGAGTTTCTTGAAAACTGGTTCACATATCATGGTGAGTTTGCTAATGAAGCGCGAGATGTATTGGATTTGGCCCAAGAAACTTCGAATTTCGTCGAGGTTCTCCGGGGGTCGCATTTCAAGGATTGCTTTGACTTTCGAGGGGTCGACCTCGATGCCTCTTTGGCTCACTACGTGTCCTAGTAGTTTACCGGATTTAACTCCAAAAGTACATTTTTGGGGGTTGAGGCGCATTTTGTATTGTCGTAGGCGAGTGAAGAACTTGCGGAGGTTAGTGATGTGACCACTTCTCTCCTTTGACTTCACGATCATATCGTCGACGTAGACTTCGACTTCTTTGTGCATCATGTCGTGTAAAAGGGTTGTAGCGGTGCGTTGGTATGTTGCGCCAGCATTGATTAGGCCGAAGGGCATGACTGTGTAGCAGTATGTCCCCCACGGTGTAATGAAGGCCGTCTTTGCCATGTCTTCGAGTGACATTTTGATTTGATTGTAGCCTGCGTAGCCGTCCATGAAGGATAGGAGGGCGTGGTCGGCGGTGTTGTCGACTAGGACGCCCACATGGGGTAATGGAAAGTCATCTTTGGGACTAGCTTTGTTCAAGTCGCGAAAGTCAACGATACCGAATTTTGCCATTCTTTTTCAGGATCGGGACCATGTTTGAGACCTATTCAGGATACTCGATGACTTGCATGAAACCGCCTTGTAGTTGTTTTTCGATTTCTTCCTTGACCATAAGTGACCATTCGGGACGTAGTCTTCTTAGCTTTTGTTTGATGGGTTTGTAACCGGGTTTAATGGGGATGCGGTGTTCGGCGATGCTTCGTTCGATTCCGGGCATGTCTTTGTATGACCAAGCGAATACGTCCTTGAATTCGCTCAGGAGTTGTGTGAAAAGGGTGCGTTCGTGTTCGTCTAGTGAGGCTCCCAGTTGTAGTTCCCTTGGTTCTTCGGGGGTTCCCACGTTTATGGTTATGGTTTCCTCGATGATAGGGTCTTGTGTTTTTGGGTGCACAATGTTTGCAATGTATTTGTTTAATGATTGATTTGTTTGTTCATTTTCGCATGAGTTAGTGTCTTTTGTATTTTGTGTGTTGTTTGTTGCTTGTTGATTTTTGTTTGTTTGTATTTTGTTATTTGTTTTAGCTTGAGACAAGGCGTAAGCAAATTTATTCATTTCATTATTTTGAAGAGAATTATTCGACAAATCAGAAAATTGCTTGGAGCTAGCCTCCGTAAAGAGAAAATCTAAACTAAAGCTAGAGTCTAGGATAGATGGGTCGACAGATGACCCGACACTAAGAGCATTAGAATCTAAAAGAATTTCTTCTTCTTCTTCTTCATCGTCTTCTGTGCCGCTGGAGCTGCTTGAGTTGCTTGAGTTGCTTGAGTTGTGATGTAAATTGCGTCGTTGCTGGAGGAAGGTGTGGTTTTCCTCCGAGGTTTCTTGATCCTTCCTTGATCGATAAGATCTTGGATGACATGTTTGAGTTTGAGACAACTCTCAGTGCTATGCCCCATGCCCCGGTGGTATGCACAGAAGGCGTTGGGATCCCATGATTTCGATTTCTTCTTCATGGGTGGCTCGTTAATAGGTCCAATGGGTGTGATGTAGTCCTTTTCGATTAGTTTTTGTAATGCCACAGCGTAGGGCATATAGAGTTTGTCAAAGTTCCTTGCGGAGTCACGCGAGTTGTGTATTCTTCGCCCTTTAAGAGTGCGTTCTTGAAGGGTGTTTCGGTAGGTGGGATCCTCATAGCTAGATGTGAGATCCTTTTCGATGCGAGTGCCAATTTCGATGAGATGTTCGAAGTTCTGAGCGTGGCAGAAGTGAAAGTAGTATCGCCAGGCAGGTCGTAAGCTGAAGAGGAAAGTGGATATGAGTTCATCTTCGTGTGGGTGATCGGGCACTCGGGAAAGTAATTTCCTCCATTGTGCAAGATGTTTGACGAAGCCTTCGTTGTCTTTCTGACGAAAAGCTTCGAGGGTGTCGAGCGAGACTGGGTTGCTAAGTTCTTTTTGGACACGACGTTCCAAACGTTCGGCTGCGGTGCGATGTAGAGCTTTTAGGTGATCGATGTCTTTCGCAAGTTGATTGATGTGACTTATCACCGTCGATTGGGTAGCCGATTAAATCGTCTTCGCCGTCGGACGAGACTGCATTAACTTGGTCGTCGGAGGGTGTGATTAGGTAGGAAACGATCTAGTATAGGGATTGACCCCACGAAGATTGCATGGTTTCCAAGCGGGTTTTCGTTGTTTGAAGGCTTGGTGGGTTGAGATGGTTTGCTGAGCTTTCCTTGATCGATTAGATCTTGGATAGCGTTCTTGAGCCTAAAACAGTTCTCGGTGTCATGCCCCTTGCCTCGGTGGTATGCACAGAAGGCATTGGGGTTCCAAGTTTTAGGCTTCTTGTCTTCGGGCGGCTCGCTAGTAGGCCCGATCGGTTGTAGGTAGTTCTTCTCGACCAACCTTTGAAATGCCTTGGAGTAAGACATAAAGAGAGGGTCGAAGTTTCTCTTGGCCTTAGGAGGCGGCGAGAAGGTAGTTGCGAAAGCGTCAAGGGTGTCATCATCAAGGTTACCGACGGTACGATTTTCGTCGTTCTTGACCGTGCGGGAGGACTTAGAGGAGCTCCCCTGATAAGCGTGGCCGGTGTATTTAGCCATGGTGCCAGTCCTAAGGTCATCTTCGATTTGAGTGCCGACCTTAGTTATATCTTTGAAGTTCTGAAAATTGCTGTACCTCATGTAAAATTGATACACGGGTCGCAGGTTATTTATGAACTTCGGTACGAGCTCGTCCTCGCGGGGACGGTTGGGGATTTGTGCGCTCAGCTTCTTCCAACGAGTAAGATAGTCGGTAAAACCTTCATTGTCCTTTTGAGATAGGACCTCTAAGGTGCGAATTGAGACTTGAGTGTCTTCATTGTCTCGATACTGTCGGTCGAACTCGACTGTGAGTTCTTCAAAGGTGGGGACCCGCTGTGGGTCGAGTGAGTAGAACCATGTCTTGGGCACTGCTGCTAGAGAGTGCGGGAAGAGAGTTAGCCAATGCTTAGCGTCGACCCCTTTGATGGCCATTTGGGACTTGAAAGCTCGGATGTGGATGATCGGGCTCTCATGTCCTTGGAAGACAGGAAGGTCACTAAGGGCGAGCTTGTTAGGGAGCTCGTCCTTGATGCTAGTAGGCACGTTTTCATTCTCCTTGTGGATGGAGTAGGTGCTCGAGACGTAGAGCCTTTCCTCCATGGCTTGGAGTTTCTTGGCGTGCCTATCGGCCTCTTCCTTGATCTTGGTTTCCATGCGTTCCACTTCGGTGGTGTGGGTGGCCAAAAGTCTCTCAAGGTCAGCGGTCAGCTTTGTGACTTGGTCACGGAGTGCGGTAACTTCGTCATTGCCGGCCATTTTACGGGTGTAGGTTCGTTTCTTGTATGGGATTACTAGGCGGTTCTTAGTACGACGAGTATCCAGCTGAGGCCTGCATTTCACTTTGCATATTAGCGACACGACTCGACCCACTAGACTCACATTCATTCTAGGCATTCATTTTAGCTCATTTCGTTGTTTTGAAAGACCTTTTAAGCTTGAAAAAGGAGATTTTCGAAAAGGTTTTGCTAAGGGAAGCTTTTGAGGCGAGGATGCGTGCGCACATCTCGTCTCGATGTTAAAAGATTTTGTTTTGCATCCGTCGAACTGATATCGGTGATTTGCCGAGGTGAGCTCGAGTCGGATGTGTAAAAAGAGAAGGATTCGGCTCGCGCAAGTCGAGTCGAGGATATTAAAACAGAGTCTAGGCCGTGTGACCTAGAGGATCGAAATCCACGAGCTCGGGTTTTATTCCTTACTCGGGTTTTTGCTTGTTAGTGAAAAAGGAAATTTTGAAAAGGTTTATTTCAAAAATTCGCGAGAGTTTTATTTGAAAAGTGTTAGTTTGTTAGGTTCATTTATCTTTGAAAAGTTTAAGCGGGTTTTCGAAGATATGAATGCAAATGCTTGTTTTGAAAAAGACCATGGAGTGCATAGCCTCGAACTTGTACGTATGACTCGAAAAGGGTGAAAATGAGTCAGTCGGGTACACCTCCAACTACCTCGAGTACGCTTTGGCAGATACTTAACCCCTTCATTTCCTTACGCCGGGGCGATAGGTTTTCTGAAGGGAGCACTGGGGCGGTCGAGATAGCCGTTTACGGCAAGCCGTGGAGGGGCGAGAGGAAAGTTAGTCCGGCATGTGCTTTATCGAGTGGACAAGCCTGCATGTGGGAACCACCTCTCAAGGGTGCAAAGGGTGCCTAGATTCCAAAAAGGAATGGACTCTAAACGAATGTGCATAGCTCAAATATGTATACTTGGATTGTTCAAGGCTTTCAAGTTTCACCTCTTTATTTTTAAAAAGAAAAAAGCTAGTTTTTAGTTTTAAAAATAAATTCTCCCCAGTGGAGTCGCCAAACTGTGGAACCCGGGAACCGCGCCGAGGGACCCAACTCGGCGTCTTGCTTAAGGGCGGATTTTAAAGTTAAAAAAGATTAAGTTGGAAAAACCTTTAAGAACTGTTATGGAGTCGCCACCTAATTATCGCGGAAATTAGGAACCTGCTACCATGTTCTAAGTTAAAAACATGTCCTAGATTTTGGAGCACGCCGACACCCCTAGATCTAAGGTTGTGAAACCAGATTGGATTCGGGGTGAGGGTACTTTTGAAAAAGAGTTAATTCAAATAATGATTTATGAAAACCTTTTAGGAAAGCCTATGTAAAAATAGCCTCTACTGACCTAGAACAATCCTTGTAAGATGATATTTGAGCTAATGTTATCGCTACGTACAAGTGCGATAAGTTTGTAAAAGAATGCAGATGCAAAAAGATTGATTAAAACCCTCAGTTTAGCATGTTTAACTTGTTAACGAAAACGGTTCAGTTAAAGGTCGAATTCATTATTAAAGTTGATTTTAATGCAAAATAAGAAGGTGCAAGATGCATGCAAATAAAATAAAGTTCAATTGTCCATTGGTTTATTTTATAAGGTCGGTTGCTTATGCGACTTTGGCGTGTCATCGGATATGGAGTGTACCCGAAGTAAATAGAACACTTGGAGTGCAAGCGCGCTGGTGCCAAAGCCGGGGGGGCGCTAAAGTGTAGACCCCTTTGTTAGTCCATAGAAAATAAGAAAAAGCTTTGATCCAAGTGGATCGGTACCTACCTTGTCCTGACGCTTCAGATCTGGGCAGAGCTTCGCTTCTTGAACTTAAAAGGAGGGTGAATTCAACACGGGATGGTGTGTTGAACTCAAGGATTTGAGTGCTTAAGGCTTTGTGAATGTGAAAGGATGTAAGATGAGAATTTGGGGTGTAAAAGATGTATTTTGGTTGTGAATTGCTGTGAGAATTCTCTTTTCTGGTCGAGGGTATATGGGTGTATATATACTAAAAACCTCGGAGAAATTAGGAAATCGGGGATAAAAACAGGCCTAGGAACCGCATAGCCTTATGCGGTTGCCAGGGCAAACCGCATAGGCTTATGCGGTTGCCTCCCCAAACCGCATAAGCTTATGCGGTTCGAGGGTCGGGTTTTTGTGTAGTTTCCTAGTTTCGGTTGAATTGTATCTTTGAAAGATTTCAAGATAATCTCAAACGTGAAGCTCAAGAAAACCCCTAGGATATTTGTGAGATATTTTGTGATGCTTAGGGCTTTGGAGTGCGGGCCAAAGGCTGGGTTTGGGCTCGGTTTCGGGCCCGAGACCCGGAAAAATGAAAAGGGTGTATTTGCATAGTTTTTGTGAAATAAGGTAAGACGTGAAGCCGTATTTTGTGTAAGAGGGGGCTAAATAGCGGTTTTAGCTACCGAGCCTAAATTTAGGAATTTAGGAATGCTGAATTAGACCTTGTTAATGTAAAAGGACTAATTGTAGTGCAAATGCGAAGCTCATGCCAAATGAAGCAGGACAAGGACCTAGCTAGACTCCAAATGGACAAAATGAACGTTATTTAAAGCGATGTGAAGCGACCTTAAACATTTTAACATTTAAAACGACTCAAAATGAATTCGACATTAGTTAGAACCGTTTAAGTCAACGTTAAACATGCGTAATAAAAGTCCGTGATACATCACAGGGTTTTGTTTGGGAGGGTACGGATATGGGTATCCACAGGAGGTCAGGAAGAATTAGTCATCAACCTGACCGCTACCTCGGTAACATCGAGGAGGAGGGTGATTTGTTGTTATTCGATAGCAACGAACCCTCAACCTACAAGGCGGCTATAAGTAGCCCCAACTCCGAACAATGGCTTGAGGCCATGAAATCCGAAATGGATTCTATGTACGAGAACCAAGTTTGGGACTTGGTAGATTTACCTGAAGGAGTGAGACCCCTTCAGTGTAAATGGATATTAATATATGGCAATAATAACCTTAACAATCGCTACAAAATGGTCACGATGCCTATATATCATGTATTCGTGCCTATATATCATGTATTCATGCTTATAGATCATGTGTGACTGCGTCTTGCTTTTATCGTTTTTGTGTAAAGATGTGTATGCATCTTCCCGATTGTTTCCTCTTCTGTCAGTCTGTCACCATCTGCATTTGTATTTCTAGACAGGGTATAAATAGATTTCCCTCAATCGAAAATTATATGAACTACTTTGCTCTTCTGTTTTTTGTCATTGCACTTTGGAAACTGTGGTAATTTATACAATGGCGCAGCGTGCTATAACAGATGAAGTTGGGTCGATAGAACCTGGGTTAGTAGAGTTAGGTTTGAGAGGAGATGCGTCTTTTGCTTCTTCAAGGGGTGCATTTGATGAAGAGCACATTGAACTATGGGCGAAAATCGAAAGATTACCGACCTATCAGAGGTCAAAGGTTTTTTTGTTTGATGAAACATCTGACCGAAGCATGGTTCCTGAAAAACAGATGGTTGATGTCTCCATGCTTGGCCCTTTGGAACGACATTATTTTAGAGGAGAAACTCATCAAACAGATTGAACAAGATAACCTTTTGTTTTTGCAGAAACTTAAGAAAAGAGTAGAAAAGTAAGTGTTACTTCACCAGGAGTAATATATGTCATTCGGTTATGCCGACATTCTAATTTATGATTCTAAAGGTGGTGTTTTGACTCATAAACCTTGTTTTCATGTAGAGTTGGTTTGACATTTCCTGCTGTTAATGTGAAGTATAAAAACCTTTACGTGAATGCTACGTGCAAGGTTGTTGATAGCAAACCTCTCCCGACTCTCTGGAACACTCTAAAAAGCATTTTCTCGGTAAGTAGATGGCATATCCGTATCAATTCCTGAATTCACAATCCTAATGATTTGTCCGACGCCTAATGTTGGTTAACTTTCTAATTTTCCCACAATCAATAATTGCCATTTCCTCTAGCATTATTCGACTATCTGATTTGTTGGAATACATTGACATGCCAGATTTTGAGTTATGGCAATTGTCTTGAGGACATTTTGATAAACCAGGCATGAAGCTTGCATTAGTAGCCTTGTGGAAGCATGCAGCTATTTTGCAGTATCTTTAACTTACCTTATTTCTCCTCGATGTTGAAAATTAATCTCCGTATGACGTTAGAAGCACGTTCATCATTTATAAAAGGTTTTGCCGATGATTTTTCATGTAATATGAGTATGATGATTCTGTGAATACTGATTAACTGATGCTATCGTATTTAACGTTATTTCATGAATGTTATGATAAATGTCAGTAAGTTACGGTTCGTCATCTAGATTATTATCCTAATTGCATTTTTATATACGGATGACGTTGAACTTTCAAAAATTTAGAGGTGTGTTTAGAACTTTGAAAGGTACATAAAAAAGAAGATGTGCACCCAAGTTTTTGACTCTTAAATGGCATGCATACCTCCGTAGATCGTGGATATGCATTCTTCTGATTTAACACTGCTCACTTAATTTTGTTGTGTATTTTCACTGAAATCCTTTATGCTAAAACATTTAGTGTTATTGAGGACTTAAGTGCCAAGTTGTGTTCTATGACTCAGGTTGTTGGAAATGACGGTCTTTAAGATTTGAGGGCTCAAGTGGTTGTGTTGTTTATCCGGATGACTCAAGTTTATTGCAGAATAAGAGAGTCGTGACGGTTGAGAGGAACTCAAAGACAACGTAAATTTTAGTGATCGTGTATGTGGTATATTGTACGTTAATTACTTTAATTATTTAATTATTGGAGTATTTAACATAGTGTGCCTATGACTTGCGAGTATAATTTGTACGAAAATACATATTTTTGTCTTGTTCGATGATGAGTTTTTGGCCCTTGGACTTATAATTTTGAGGAGTGTGTTATTTGGATTATAAATTTGTAAAAGTATTGGCTAAAATTGGCTCTTTAAGTAGCAAATTTTAAATATTTTTTTTTAAAAAAAAATTAACCTATTGTGGCGGTTCTAGCAACAACCGCCATTGTAAGTTAGACCAATGGTGGCGGTTCTAGCAACAACCGCCACTATAAGTAAGACAAATAGTGGCGGTTCTAACAACAACCGCCACTATAGGTCTTACCTATGATGGCGGTTCTTGTTAGAACCGCCACTATAGGTCTCACCTATGATGGCGGTTCTAACAAAAACCGCCACTATAGGTCTTACCTATGATGGCGGTTCTAACAAAAACCGCCACTATAGGTCTCACCTATGATGGCGGTTCTAACAAGAACCGCCACTATAGGTCTCACCTATGATGGCGGTTCTAACAAAAACCGCCACAATATGTTTATTTATGGTGTCGGTTTTCGAACCGACACGAATACCATACACGTCCCCCCTATATACGTCATACCAAAACCGCCACTATAGGGTCCTTTGAACCGCCACTATAGGGGTTTTTTCCACTAGTGATTCAAAATCAAACTCGGCATAGATAAACATATAGATGTTTACAAAGCTAGATTGGTGGCAAAGGGCTTTTCACAAGTCCAAGGTATTCATTATGATGAAACCTTTGCACCGGTTGCAATGCTTCGATCCATAAGGATAATCTTAGCGGTTGCCGCATTTCATGACTATGAAATATGGCAAATGGATGTAAAAACCGCCTTCTTGAATGAGATTCTAGAAGAGGAAGTGTTTATGACACAACCTGAAGGTTTTATAGATACATCCAATCCTAAGAAAGTATGCAAGCTTAAAAGATCCATTTATGGTCTTAAGCAAGCATCGAGGAGTTGGAATCACAGATTCGATCATGTTATCAAACAACATGGATTCGCTCGAAGTGCCGAGGAACCTTGTCTGTACATGAAGTTTAGTGGGAGTAAGGTGACTTTCCTTGTTTTGTATGTGGATGACATACTATTGATTGGAAATGATATTCCAAGTCTGAACTCGGTAAAGGTGGAATTGGGAAACCATTTCCAAATGAAGGACTTGGGAGAGGCACAACGCATCTTGGGTATCCGGATCTATAGAGATAGATCCAAGAGGATACTAGCATTGAGTCAAGAAACTTATATTGATAAGATTCTTGATAGGTTCAATATGAAAGACTCCAAGAGAGGCTTTCTTCCGATGAGTGTAGGAATAACATTGAAGAAATCTCAATGTCCTACGACTCCTGCGGAAATTGAACGCATGAAATTGATCCCTTATGCTTCCGCTGTAGGATCAATCATGTATGCTATGATGTGCACTCGTTCCGATGTCGCTTTCGCCCTGAGCATGACGAGCCGGTATCAAGCTAATCCCGGTGAGAGTCACCGGATAGTCAGAAGAACATCCTTAAGTACTTGAGAAGAACTAAGGATTCGTTTCTAGTGTTTGGAGGAGAACTTGAGCTACGTGTAAAGGGTTACACGGATGCAAGTTTCCAAACCGTTGGGGATGATTTGAAATCCCAATGCGCCTATGTCTTTATGTTGAATGGAGGAGTGTTTGTTGGAAGAGCTTCAAACAGAGTGTCACCGCGATTCTACAACTAAGCCGAATATTTGGCAAAGATCTCAAGTCGCTAAAGAAGTCGTGTGTGGATTCGGCAATTCTTGGGTGGACTAAGAGTAGTCCCCAGTGCCGTAGATCCCGCCATCGCTTATTGTGATAACAGTGGGGCTATTTTCCAAGCGAAGGAGCCCAAGTCTAGCAACAAGTCTAGACACGTTTTGAGGAAATACCACGTTATTAGAGATAATGTGGAAAGGAAGGAAATAGATATTTGTAAGGTTGGGACAGACGATAACATCGCTGATCCTTTAACCAAGCCTCTTTCGAGAGCTAAGCATGACGCGCACACCGCCTCCATGGGGTTGCGGCGTATGCCAGATTTCCTTTAGTTTCGTAATATGTAATTGAATGATGTATCTTATTACATATATAAAAATAACATTCATTGTTTTTATCTTAAGTCATTATGAATGCATACTTTGTTTATCCGAATTTTTGTGTGACAACTTTGAACGTATTCAAGTGAACGGTATAAACTAAGTATTTGGTCCCTAGTCTCTCACATGAGGTGACGTCTCGGAGAGACTAGATTGCAAGTCGATCGATGGTGGGTTCAACACCATAGGGTCATACGAGATGACTGATCGTTTGCATACATGATCGTGAAAACACTGGTTTGGGCAGTGACGCTTATAGAATTCCTTTTCAATGAGATTGAAACCTGGTCGTGGTGGGAATTTCTATAGTATTCCTTTGAGTCAATTCTTTGACTGGAAACTGATTGTCTGAGTCGGTGCAGTTTCCGAGTGACTTTCATTTTTGTCCTAAACCATGCCGTGAAAGGGGGTTATAAGGGCATCTTTGGGGTCATGGTGATCTGCATCATACAGTACAATCGAGTGGAAGGGAAATGTCCACCCTTGTCGGGGTAAAACATCTTTGGGCCACTCGAGGAGAAGTCGCTGAAAATGCGTGGCGCTTCAGAAGAATCTACGGTAGATTCCCCGGTCCGACAGCTACTCTCCCTATCGAGGAAACCACTCATGATATATATCTCAGGATGCAAGTACGACCTGTAAGACACCTTGCATTGAGTGGGAGATGTGAAACGGACATGAGAATTGGTAATGCACAACTTGTCTTGGACAAGTGGGAGATTGTTGGAGTAGTGTCCTCCACAATAGTGCGATTACTTAATAAATCTCAATTAAGGAATACATGGGGATAATCCTGTATTATTGTCAATTGATTAACGTAAATCAATAACGGTTGGCTGACTAGAGTTTGACGTTATTGTCGTGAGAACGGCGGTAATCAATTGATCCCTTTAAGTCACACCTATAGAACGCATCTAAATATTTAAGCTAATTAATTGTATGAGATACGATTATATTAGTAACTTGATAAATCGACTAACGGTTAGTCAGTGTATTAATTTAGAGAGAAATCGAGTTGTGAACTCGGATGATTTAATTTTATATCGATAAAATTATTAGAGGAGACGAGAATTAGTGATTAAGCGTTAATTCACTAATCATGTATATTTTACTAATGAGATTAGTAAAAGTACAATTTTAATATATGTGTAAGTGTACATGTGTATTAAGGAATAGCTTAATTAATTTATACTTTATCATATTAGATGATTTAAGTGATAAATTATAAGTATTTGTGGGACAAATATTAAAAACAAATAAGACCCACTTGAGGCCCCTTTTGGACCGTCCAAGTGAAGGGGGAAGAGGCTTCCCTTTGTCTTATTTGTTTTGTTCTCTAGTTCTTGCTTTTTGCATGTGAGAAACATAATCATTGACATGCATGAAATCTCTCTTAACAAGAGAACAACTCTTCCCTTCTCTACTTGCAAGGGGCCGAAAAAATGAGTGTCTAGCTGTAACAACCTGGATTTTAGTCGACTTTAATTACTAAGGCGGAAATTAATTAAGTCTTAAACCAGCGTTATTAATTATACAATAACCCAAAATATTACATCGTCGTTTAAGAGTTGAATAAAACAACTCTAAATACGGAAATTCAAAAGAGTAGCGTTATATATATATTACATCACTCTCGAAACAACTAAGGAAAAGCAATAAAAACGTCTCGTGGCTCCATCCAAAACCCAGCTCCTGGTCCACGAACGTCCTGCACAATAAATCGATGGGGATGCTCACTGAGCTGACAAAGTGACTAGCTATGCTCATACTTACCCTCGATTTCAATTACTTTGGTTTAATATTATCGCTTTATAAACATAACATTATGATAAAAACATAAACATGCTTATTACATATAGCATATAAAGACATATAAGTCATATTAAGCATGCGGTTTAAAGCGATAAATCATATAAGCATGATATTCAGTTATGAAAGCAATTAACAGATAATATCATAGCAATAGTATTCCCATCATAGAACAAGATTACAAAGAGATATCGGATCGCATACAAACTTACATATCGTATCATACTCATCATGCAGACTCGATTCAATTCAGAAAGTTGTGGTCTTTAGTTTTCGAAGATGGTACACACTCGTTCTCATTTAATCAAACAACAAACAACATATACTGCTTACGAGCCTGACCACTGAGTAGGCCTTTGTACTCTGATCGATTGCATCTCACTTCCATAGTGTAGAGACTTACTCGACTCGTAAACCACGCCGAATACTATAATACTTGCATCTCATCCTCTAGTGTTCGAAATGATTCAACTTCGTGATACAATCTCGCCAAGTGATCTTTACATGTGGCAAGAACGAATGCAAGTGTCGCGTCCAATAAAGACGAAACACGGCAAGGAGACAGAACCGCAGTAAAGCGCATATGCACATACTGTTACGGTGGCCCTGATAACTTTAGTGAAATAGAGTGAATTAAACCCTAGTATAGTACATGTACATTAGTATCCACGTTAAGAATGGGCCACGCTATTCGTAGAGCACCTTAACTCCAGATAAAACGACTATTTCCTAAAGCCTGTGGCAAAAACCATGGCATATTCATTATCTTGTACGGCAATGGCGACCGCTACAAGACTAACTTAAACCCCACTTCACTCACGGTTGGCGTTCCCTTATCTGAGGCCCAAGCTTGACCTTTTATTTAACTTACTCAAGGTTTATTATTTATTTGATATTTACATATCACATGTTACTAGACTCTCCTAGTATCCGCGTCAAACGTTTAAGTATTTGTAGGTTTCATATGATCACATAACACGTTCGTTTATTATTTGAAGTGTTGTTAATTATTAACGTTTACAAGTTTCTAAATCAAACGCTTATTAGTATGTCCAATTTTATTTATGTGTTTTTCAAACACTTTAGGTCATTTACTTCTTTATTTTAAATTTTCTATACTTGGTAAAATTTTCAATTATTTTCAGTATTTCACTATTCACTTTTCACTATTTATCGTATTTTATACGTATTCTTACACGTATTCGTATTTTTATACTTCGTATTTTATACGTATTTTCATACGTATTCGTATTCCTATACTTGTACGTATTTTTATATTTATACGTATTTTTATACTTAAGATATTTTAAGTATAATACTAAACTTGTTTTTATTTTCTAAGTACAAATTTTTAGTTTCAAAGTCGTTAGGTTCGTTTTGTACTTAGGCGATTTTTGAAAATATTTTAAAGTTTAGTTTTAAAAACGTTAAGTTCGGTTTGTAAAAAGTGATAAAGATATTTATTTTAAAATCCTAGTTTTAAAAATGTTAAGTTCGACTTGTAAAATGAAATAATGATATTCATTTTAAAATTAGACTTAGTTGAATTTAGTCGTCTATTAACTAAATTTAGCGGTTTTCATTTTAAAACAATAGGATCGTGGAATTCATTTTAGTCCGTAAGTCCAAGTTCAATAAAATCCAATATTTGCAAAGGCAAGAGTACACGATTTAGTTCATTTTTATACTTGATTTACATATTTTTATCGGTTTATAATATTTCATTTCTAACTAAATCGATTAATACAAAAATTCAATTCTAATTACTATTTAACTTTAGTGACTTAGTGATAATTTCATTTTGGTTAAATTTAGTCCATTTTAAATAGGAATGTCGTGTGGAATTATACATATATTAAAATTCATTTATTTCTTTTAATTTCCTAGTTCTAACTTATTATCTAATAATTAAATTATTTAAACAATTAAACTAAAAGTGATAAAAATAATTTTTGACCTAAAAATAATGGGGATGCCGTGGCTAGGCAAGGTGAAGGTCCAAATTTCATTTTTCAATTTTTATCGGTTTTTAGCTTAAAGTTTTTATATTCTAATTATTCTAATTATACTAAAACGGTTTAAACAAAAATGAAATTTACTAACAATTTCATTTATATTTATGAATAGTGTTTTTCAACACTTTAATTTTCTAACTTTTTAATCTAAATGATTTATAATGTTTTAGTTGATTTATAGTATAATACTAAGTGATATATAAAACAATAACTAAACATAAACACAAAATATTAACAAACATAAACTAAAACAAAATCAAAGTGAGTAAAAATGAAGAACACACATGAACATCACATGAACTTTCAAGAACACCAAAAACACAATTAAGAACACAAATGCATTTTTACTAACTTATAATTATTTTTCTAATTTAATTTTTTTTTAACATGAACATATCCATTTTAACTAACTTAGCACAATATATAATTTACAAAATTAAAAGTGAAAATTTATTAAAAAAAATAGGGGAAAACCGTGGCTAAAGAACATATACACACAATTTTTATTTTTGATTTTTAATCACTTTAAACTCATTTTTAATAATTTACATAATTTTTATATATGATTACTACTCAAATAAAACATAACTAAACATAAAAATCATATGAACACAAATTAAAAATGCTCAAAATTAAATTAACTAACATATGAACATAATACTACAACTTAACTATTATCATTATTACTTATTTATTATCATTTTATTATACAACACATAATCATACAAGTGCATACAAGTGATGTTTAACATATTTAACATAAAAATCATACTCATAAAATTATAATAACAAAACAAATTAATTTACTAAGAGGCCAAAATAAGACAAAGCTAGTCACCTTATTTTGAATGTTAATCGTCGGGGATCTAAAATAAATTTTAGATCGGATTTTTCTTCACCCAAAATACCCATAATCTTCACCCAAATAAACCAAGCAAGTTAACTCTAAACACCCACTAATTATACTAGAACACTTAAGAATTTATTAGAAATAATATTAGGGTTTTATTTTAATGATTTTGGGAGGAAAAAGAAAGAAAGCAAAAGAGAGAAAATGGGGGCATACTACACGTCCAAAATGAGGAAATGGAGATGAGTTTTGCTCTTAGAAAATTGATGAGGAAGATGTTATGATGTTGGATGAGTAGTGTATTAGATAAGTTTACTTTTTAATGAAATATAATGTTTTAATTAATGTAATTAGGGAACCAAAAATTTCAACTAGCAAGCTAAGGTCTTACATAGCTATTTGATGAGCATAAATTGTCCCCTTGATGTTTTAAGTACTTTTACGAAATTTATCAGTTTTAAAAGTCGGGCGATAAAAGTTAATGTGTGCGCGTTTGATGATTTTTTGAAATATTCCTACTTTTAAATTCTAAGACTAAAATATTTTATTTACTATTGAAGAAAATATTTAAAAGTTGAGGAAGTCGATGAATTTTCAAAATAAAAGTTTTCGCTAAAAGTGATTTTAAACGATCGCAAAATATGTAATTACTATAGAAAATTTTATTATACTATTAACTTTTATTTTATTTTAGATATACATTTTTAAAAAGATTTTATGAAATATTGTAAGTGTTGTATGGAAATGAATAAGGTAGAATGAAATTAAGTTAAGAAAAGTGTGTTGTATAAGTTTGGTTTTAACACAAATTCTACTGTAAGGCAAGCCTTACAATAAGTTATTGTAAGTCAGTCTCGTTTGTACTCGATTATATAGTTTTTGTACCATTTTAGTAATAATTATTATTAATTGTAACTGAAATTTTTTAGTACCCCTAAAAGTGACTTTAGTATGTTTGCTTCAAGTTTTTGTACTCTTTTAACTACAATTTGTACTCTTGTCTTGCATTAATTTAGTGTAAGGTTAGTCTTACAGGAGAATTACTGTGGTTTTAATTAGATAGTATAAATATTAAGTTTAAAGAAACTAAATAAATGTGATGATGGCTTAAGTAGGCATGTGATTTAGGGTGGCTTGTGTAAGAAAAAGAAAGGCTAAATCTTGGTCATGCATGACTTAGGGTGGCCGACTATTATGAGCACATGTGGCTCGGTTTTCGTTTTTGAAATTTTCGATTTACGCGCAAGCGAAAAGTCTCGAAATAAAAGATATGATCTTAAAATAGGGTTTCGAAATAAGATAGAAAATAAAGATGAAAATAAACTTCTAGAGGTGATCAAAACAAAAATTGGGTTTAAAACCCTCGAAACTTGAATATAAATTTACTTGGTCGAAAAGTTTATTTTTTTTTTCATTGAATCCTAATGATTTAAATAATTATAATCGTTCGTCAAAACATTTATCCGTTTAAAGAAATTATAACTTAAAATTTCGATGTTTTGTGAAAGTGTTAGGTTAATAGAATTGAAATAGTAACTAGTTATTAATATAATATGATTTTAAAAATAAAAATCAAAATGATTAGAAATGAAAAGGTTTGATGTTAAGTTTGCTTTTCTAAAATGTTGATGTTGATTGTTTGATTTTTGATTTGCGTGTTTGAAATTGTTGACCCGAATTTCAAAGACGGGAAAAGTATAGGGGTCCATTTTTATTTTAAAACGAAAAATGTTCGAAATTGAATTTTATAAATAAAAGGTTTTACATATATTTTTATGAATAGTAACATAACTAAACATTTTTGAAATTTGAAAGGCGATATAAATTTTGTGTTGATTTTTACAAAATTTTGAAATGTGTTTCTTTTTCAATTCTAAAGATAATAGAACAAATTTTATTTTTCAAAATTTTTAAATTTGGACTTAAGAAATTTTAGTATTATTTGGCAAAAAAAAAAAAAAAAATTCAGATGCATTTTTATTATAAGGAAAAAGGATGAATTTAATTTAAAGAATTAGATTCTTTTATAATATTGTGTTAAAATAACACGGGGTGTTACAAACCTACCCCCTTAAGAAAAGTTTCGTCCCGAAACTTGAATAGAGTGGATAACTACTCGCAGTTTGGCAAGACAGTTAGAGAGGATAACAAGGTTTCATGAATTTCGATAATCACATTTTAATTTGGTAGCATAAGACATTTCCAAATTTTTGAATTTTTGATATATAATAAAGGTGTTAGATAGAGTGGGCAGATTTGAAGGATATACACATTTTATATTTATAAATAGAACATTTTGAATTAATATAGAAATGTTGCTAGATTGTTATTTTCTAAAATCGACTTCAAAGAAATTTTCAAAAAGGTGGGGCCTAGAAGTTTTGTACGGAGTTAATTTAAATTAAAATTATAAGGGTTTTAAAATAAAACAATTCATAATTTTGTTTGAAATTAACAATATAATTTAAAGTTGGTTGAAATAAAGATTTTGAATAATTTTAATCAACGATTTTAATTCATCATATTTTGTCCTACCCCCTTAAGAAATTTTTAAACATATTTATCAAGTTCAAAATAAAAGATAAAATTTCATTTTAAAGGTTGAGAAATTAGGAAAAAGTATTGGTAAGTCCAAAAATTTGAAAATAATCAAATTTGATAGTATATGATAAAAGAGTATACATTTTAAATCAAAATAGTTTCAAAGATGTCTAAAATTACGAAATAAAATTTAGAATTATATGAATAAGTTTAAAAGATATTTTAAAGGGAAAACATGAAATGTTAACTTTTAGAAGATTATTAGAATTTATAATTTAACGAAAATCTACAAACTTTGAAAGAGATAGTAAGTTTAAGAGATTGAAATGAAATAAAGTTTAAAAGTTTTTGAGAATAATTTAAAAGGAGTTTACGAAAACGAAAAGCAAAAATGAAATCATTTTGCGAAATTAAGGAAGAGAATTTAAAGTTCATTTGAGAAGTAGTTATTAGGAATTTTAGATTTAGGAAATTAAAGAGTTAGAAGAAAAGGTTAAAGAGGTTAAAAAAAAAATATTTTTTTTTTTAAAGGAGAACGAAAAAAAAAAAAAAAAAATTTTGTGTTGAAGAGGATAATTAGATAAAGTTGTAGAAATCCTTTATGCGATAGAAATCTTCGAGATCTTGAACGTCTCATCAGTAGTAAGGTTCTCGATGCGTCCATTTGCTGCGTCTGAGGTCTTGTCGTCATGTATTTGATTAAAGGCTTCGATCTTCGAGAATTTGAATTTATTACTGAGATTTTATATCCGAGGATAGTTGTTAGTTTTAGTTAGTCACATCAGCAAATAGCAAGCATACGATAGTTAGTGTATTTTATTTTTTGAGGGCAGTAGTTTGTTATTTAAAAGACCTTAGTCTAAGGTCGGTCCTTAAGGTTTCTACCCATCCTCACACTTTAAAGCGATTTACGTTATTATTTCAGTGATCTAATTAAAGAAAAATCTAATTTATTATTTCATCCTAGTAGTCTTGCGGTTTAGCATGTTAATATGTTAACCCGCCCAGGTGTCTCTCGTTAGGTAAGCATAAATCGCATTAGGCCATTTATGTTACGGTCACGAGTCAGCTCTGATACCAACTGTAACAACCTGGATTTTAGTCGACTTTAATTACTAAGGCGGAAATTAATTAAGTCTTAAACCAGCGTTATTAATTATACAATAACCCAAAATATTACATCGTCGTTTAAGAGTTGAATAAAACAACTCTAAATACGGAAATTCAAAAGAGTAGCGTTATATATATATTACATCTCTCTCGAAACAACTAAGGAAAAGCAATAAAAACGTCTCGTGGCTCCATCCAAAACCCAGCTCCTGGTCCACTAACGCCCCGCACAATAAATCGATGGGGGATGTCACTGAGCGGACAGTGACTAGCTATGCTCATACTTACCCTCGATTTCAATTAATTTGGTTTAATATTATCGCTTTATAAACATAACATTATGATAAAAACATAACATGCTTATTACATATAGCATATAAAGACATATAAGTCATATTAAGCATGCGGTTTAAAGCGATAAATCATATAAGCATGATATTCAGTTATGAAAGCAATTAACAGATAATATCATAGCAATAGTATTCCCATCATAGAACAAGATTACAAAGCGATATCGGATCGCATACAAACTTACATATCGTATCATACTCATCATGCAGACTCGATTCAATTCAGAAAGTTGTGGTCTTTAGTTTTCGAAGATGGTACACACTCGTTCTCATTTAATCAAACAACAAACAACATATACTGCTTACGAGCCTGACCACTGAGTAGGCCTTTGTACTCTGATCGATTGCATCTCACTTCCATAGTGTAGAGACTTACTCGACTCGTAAACCACGCCGAATACTATAATACTTGCATCTCATCCTCTAGTGTTCGAAATGATTCGAACTTCAGATACAATCTCGTCAAGTGATCTTTACATGTGGCAAGAACGAATGCAAGTGTCGCGTCCAATAAAGACGAAACACGGCAAGGAGACAGAACCGTAAAGCGCATATGCACATAATGTTACGGTGGCCCTGATAACTTTAGTGAAATAGAGTGAATTAAACCCTAGTATAGTACATGTACATTAGTATCCACGTTAAGAATGGGCCACGCTATTCGTAGAGCACCTTAACTCCAGATAAAACGACTATTTCCTAAAGCCTGTGGCAAAAACCATGGCATATTCATTATCTTGTACGGCAATGGCGACCGCTACAAGACTATCTTAAACCCCACTTCACTCACGATTGACGTTCCCTTATCTGAGGCCCAAGCTTGACCTTTTATTTAACTTACTCAAGGTTTATTATTTATTTGATATTTACATATCACATGTTACTAGACTCTCCTAGTATCCGCGTCAAACGTTTAAGTATTTGTAGGTTTCATATGATCACATAACACGTTCGTTTATTATTTGAAGTGTTGTTAATTATTAACGTTTTCAAGTTTCTAAATTGAAACGTTTATTAGTATGTCCAATTTTATTTATGTGTTTTTCAAACACTTTAGGTCATTTACTTCTTTATTTTAAATTTTCTATACTTGGTAAAATTTTCAATTATTTTCAGTATTTCACTATTCACTTTTCACTATTTATCGTATTTTATACGTATTCTTACACGTATTCGTATTTTTATACTTCGTATTTTATACGTATTTTCATACGTATTCGTATTCCTATACTTGTACGTATTTTTATATTTATACGTATTTTTATACTTAAGATATTTTAAGTATAATACTAAACTTGTTTTTATTTTCTAAGTACAAATTTTTAGTTTCAAAGTCGTTAGGTTCGTTTTGTACTTAGGCGATTTTTGAAAATATTTTAAAGTTTAGTTTTAAAAACGTTAAGTTCGGTTTGTAAAAAGTGATAAAGATATTTATTTTAAAATCCTAGTTTTAAAAATGTTAAGTTCGACTTGTAAAATGAAATAATGATATTCATTTTAAAATTAGACTTAGTTGAATTTAGTCGTCTATTAACTAAATTTAGCGGTTTTCATTTTAAAACAATAGGATCGTGGAATTCATTTTAGTCCGTAAGTCCAAGTTCAACAGTCCAATATTTGCAAAGGCAGTAGCACACGATTTAGTTCATTTTTATAACGGTTACATATTTTTATCGGTTTATAATATTTCATTTCTAACTAAATCGATTAATACAAAAATTCAATTCTAATTACTATTTAACTTTAGTGACTTAGTGATAATTTCATTTTGGTTAAATTTAGTCCATTTTAAATAGGAATGTCGTGTGGAATTATACATATATTAAAATTCATTTATTTCTTTTAATTTCCTAGTTCTAACTTATTATCTAATAATTAAATTATTTAAACAATTAAACTAAAAAGTGATAAAAATAATTTTTGACCTAAAAATAATGGGGATGCCGTGGCTAGGCAAGGTGAAGGTCCAAATTTCATTTTTCAATTTTTATCGGTTTTTAGCTTAAAGTTTTTATATTCTAATTATTCTAATTATACTAAAACGGTTTAAACAAAAATGAAATTTACTAACAATTTCATTTATATTTATGAATAGTGTTTTTCAACACTTTAATTTTCTAACTTTTTAATCTAAATGATTTATAATGTTTTAGTTGATTTATAGTATAATACTAAGTGATATATAAAACAATAACTAAACATAAACACAAAATATTAACAAACATAAACTAAAACAAAATCAAAGTGAGTAAAAATGAAGAACACACATGAACATCACATGAACTTTCAAGAACACCAAAAACACTGTAACACCCCGTGTTTTTATTAATACTAATTAATTATTTTAACAAAATTCTTAAATTAAAATTTATATAATTTAACTTTTATTCAATTACTTTAAAAACGCGGCTGAAAAATTTCGATTAAATAAACTTTCTCTAGATATTTCTAATTAAACTTTCTCGATTTTTATATTATTCTGTATTATATTTTTATTCTTAAAATACTTGTCAAACTAAAACCTTGATTCAATTGTTTTTATTAAACTTAATAAATTTACGTTTTACTTTAAAAGTTATGATTACTTGAATAAAAATAATTTTTATTGAAATAATCTTTCAAATAAACAGACCGTTTAAATTTTACGGGACCATAATAAAATTTGCAACTGACAACTTTTATACTTTTATATTTTCAAACTATAAATTTTATAATATGAATAATGGAATTAAAATTTAAAACAAATAATTTAAGACATAATATATTTTATAAATTATTTAAGTTTTATAAATAAGAGTAAATGAAACGGAGCAAACAAATTAAACAGACCCAAATACTCCCTACTTTATGTCGACATTTCCTCTTTTCATTCTCACCTCCCTTACTTATACCTTCCATTTTCAGATATTTGTTTGTATCTTACCCAACACACTTCATTATAACTCCCTCATATATTTTTCACTGATCTAGCTTCTTCTTCCTTCTTTCCTTGTCTTCTTCCTCACTCTTTCTCTTTAAATAATAAAAAAAAAAAAAAAAAACAAAAACAAAAGAGCAGACAACAACAATGGCAAACACAACGACAAACAACAACATCAACAAAACCGACAACAACTTCAACAGCCACATCACCACCATTAACGCCGGCCACCACCGTCGACGTCACCATCACCTACCTCACCACAAGGACCGCCATTAAGGGGCAAGGTCGAGTTCGAGCTCAGCCACCACCGTGGTCCTTCCTCGGCCCCTGTTTTCCCCTGTTTTCGACATCTCTGCGACCCTCTTCATCGTTCGCCACGGAGTCGCCGTCAACCACCACGTCAGCCACCACCGCTATCCCCTCGTGATCCTTTCCTCCCTCTCTGTCACGTCCTCACTGGCCCCCCGCCGCCGCCGTGCTCTGCTCTTCTCTGCCGCCTCCTTTGCCGCCCTTCTTTTTCGACCAACATGGCCAGCACCATCTCGGGCCACCACCGTTCCCTGCCCACCGTGGCCTTGCTATGCTTGCCGTCGTATGCAATCGTCGGTAAGTGTCGTCGATTAAATCGTTTTTATTCATTAAATTATCACTTTTGATTTTGCCCATTTTAATTCGTTTTCTCTACCTCTTCCCTGCTCTTTTTCTCACCTCTCCTTCTTATTCTTGCCGGAGCTCCGACCACCGTGTCGACGACCACCTCGCCGGAGCAATGTCGAGCTGCACCTCACCTTGATTGTTGTTGGAGTTTCAAGCTTTATCTGTCGCTCTTGTTAGCCTCACCACGTGATTCTGTCGACTTATAATCGACTTCGCTCTCATTTTGACTGTGAAGACCACCCTTTCGTGTTTATTTCATACTGTCTCGCCACCTGTGGTGAGCCTCGTTTCAACCCTCTTTCATTTTAACATTAATTAAGCTCGGTTTTAATTCATGGGAATCGACACCAGTGTATGGAGTCTCACTCTCTTCATCTTTTATTTTTGTTGTTTTCGATGCCGCCACTATGAATTGGAGCTATCGCCTCTCTTATTTGGCTCCAACGTTTCTGATTTTGGGTACACGAGGAAATGGGTTAGGATTTTATTTGGAGGCCTCTGTTCGTGAACCAAATTTAGGTGACTCGATTTCTTCCTCAAAATCTCTAACATTAACGTTTTGGTTTTATTATAATTAATTTGTTATTAAAAGTGAGCTAGTATGCATTAGGCACGTATACCTCTCGTTTCAGTTTATTTAATAACTTTGTATGAATCGCTATAGTATGAAATTGGGTGTTAATTTTGGTTATAATATAATGTTGAATTGATTTGTGAAATATGATATTTATCTGATTTTGTGATAATATGTTTTGAGTGGAAAATGTGTTGTTAAATTAATGTTGAATTTAATTGTAATATTATCGTGTAAAATTATTCGTTATGTGTAAATTAAAATATATAAAGTTTATGTATCACAAGTATAAAATAAAACTTAAAATATTATTAAATAACTTAAGTAAATAAATTAAATTAATATAACTTATCTATCGTCACTAAAATGTTAAATCGAAATATAACTAAAAATAAAGAAATAAGTTAAAAGAATATTAAGTTTAAATTAATATTAAATCATACTATAAGTACAAATATAAATTAAGTTACTCATATTAAAGTTTCGAAAATAAATAATTTTATAAAAATTCATATCTCACAATTACTATAAAGATTACTTTGTTAAAACTCTAAAATTTACAATGAACTTAAAATATAATAAATAAGTTTTTAGTTAAAATAATAAAAAGAAATAAAGTACTTCGAAATATAAAATAAACCTAAGTAAAGCTTTTATTGAATAAAGTTAGAAATTTGCATTATAAATATGTTAAACAAAAAGATAAAGTGTTAAAATGATAATCCTATAAAAAGATAAAGTAAAATGACTTGGTAGAAAATTTAAGTTATAAAAACCATAAAAAGAATTAATATGTAAGTGGAAGTATTATTATAATAAAATTTATTTCTAAAAATTTACTTTTAGAAAAATTTATAAAATTGAATACTATCATTAAAATTTAAAATATACTTTAAAGACGACGATTTCTTAAATAGTTGTTGTGTTTATAAAATTTAAATGTATAGAACATACGAATTTATAAATACGTTTAAATAATTAAAGAAATGAAAGAAAAGTAAATAATTAAATATTAATAAGATATGAAAATATACTCCGTATAAAATTCCACCATCGAATTATCATTCACCTAAAAGAAATTTTACTAATTGTCACAATATTATATTTTATCAAGAATACTAAAATTTGATAAATATCGTTTAAGTAATATTTCTAAGTTAAAATAAATGTTATAACTACTAAATCGCTAGATACTTTACAATTCAAATAAAAGGAAGAAATAAGTGTGGGTTATAATAAAATTCAATTACTTATATCACTAATCACTAATCACTAATCTACTTTAAATTACTTAAAATTTAAATGAAACTTAATCAAACTTATAAATAAAATGAACTATTATTATTTACTAAAATATAAAATACTAATACGTACAAGTATAATAATACGTATAAGTATAAAATACGTAGAAGTATAAACTATAAAAATAAATTACAAAGTATAAAAATACGATACGTATAAAAGTACGCATACAAAGTATAAAAATACCCATACGTATAAAAATACGCATAAAATAATGAATAGTGAAAATAATTAAAATCTACGAACGGACTCAAAATAAATATTTAAGTTTTCTATGTGCTTCCGTTTATCTGAAGAACTGCTAGAATTAAAATTTCATTATACAAAGTTCGACGATATTATTAATATTTAGAATTGTCACTTGTTACGATTAAAAGAGGAAGTAAGAAATTGAGAAAAAGAATTGAACTACCTGAATAAAATACTTGGATTGTTCGCCATGTTGCGACTCTTGATTTCGATGTTAGCGAGGTAGCTGTCTATGGGGACTTTAGCTCCCTCCCTGTGTTGCTAAAGGCGATCTAATAATTTTTAAAATTATTATTTCGCTGGGCGATATACAACCTCAGGGATGGGGCATACTTGATATCTCCGTGAGCCCATACTACGGTAATTGGAAACTCCAGCCCCACCCGGGGGTACCCGTCTCTGGTGATAGTCGAACTTTTTCGTCGGTGATACCTTTTGAATAGCGAATAAGTATGATCCTCGATAGGTAGTGTATGCATACATTAGACAAGGGATTGAATCATCCTTATTACCTTAGATATCTTTAAGCCTGGTAGTCACGTCCAAGTTATGTTGGCCCTACCGGCTACTGCGCGGATTATGTCTGCATGCTTCCGCCTTACTAACGAAGACTCATTTGTTATCACATGTTGAATGTATTTCCTTGTTTTGATTGGTTATTGCCTGAATGACGTTGTTATGAGTTTGAAATTGCCTTGTTGAGTATGATTGTTGAGGAATGTTATACACTATGAGAATTGTTGTATGCACGTATTTGAATCATTATAATCCCTCGTGCTACGTGAGATATTGCATGATTGTTCACGACTATATGTTTATTGAATTGATTACGACTTATGCATATATCTTGATTGCTGTGATTTAAGTTTTATATATATTACGATGTTATATGAATTGAGATAATAATTAAGTTTATATATTGTGTTCTATAAATTGAAATGTTTTAAGTTTCGTTTATCATGTTGTATGAGATTTAAATATCTATATGTGAGAACTGATATTATATGCTAATTGTCCAATTTTATCGAAATATGCGGCTGCTGGAGTTATACGCGTTTAGTGCTGCCAAGTTACTTTTAATCATAGGTTAAATAAACCAAAACTGTTGTAACAACCCGGATTTTTACCAAAAATAAAAATATAAAATAAAGATCAAATGAATTTAAGGTGGCGGAAACACCTTGAAAATCGCGTACTTATTAACAAATCAAAAGGGTTTAAAATAAATAAAATATAAAAGTTTACAAAACCACGGAAATAAATATCCTGAACATCAAATAAAATAATTTATTAAAAGAATTCTTGTAAATAAATCGTGACGCTCGCTAGCTCACTCCAAAACCCCCACAGCAGAAAGCAAATCATCAACCTGCCATTTTACAAAAAAATGACAGCCACAGTCAGTGGGGAGTAACTCAGACGTTCTCCCAGCCATATTACATCACAATAAAGCTGACAAGTAAATAAAACAGCTAAAAATAATAATAATAATAATAATAATAATAATAATAATAATAATAATAATAATAATAATAATAATAATAATAATAATAATAATAATAATAATAATAATAATAATAATAATAATAATAATAGCAACAACTCCATACAACTCAATCGTACAAACAAGCAGAGTACTCCGGTCTTTCCCATCCATTTTAACCTTACTCGACATAGTACTCCTTATTTCTAATACAATTTAGTAAGCTGAAACGTTTATACGCATATCCCCACGGGGTCGACTACTAACCAGCTGACAATAGGACCTCAACTAGCTAGTCCCGCAGACTTGACAATAGGACCTCAAGATACTTCCGGGAATACTGACAATAGGACCTCAGTAAACTAGTTTAGGCCAACAATAGGACCTTGGACACTAAACCAGTCCGAAAGCGGATAAAAATATAATGTTTCGTAGCATACTAAATTAATACGGTCAAGAACCAACATACTAACCACGGGGAAACAAATAAACTTAGCCCATTAATAACAATCACCATCACTTGCACAATACCGTATATTTAATCATGTAACCCACTAGATATCATATAGATAACTCATTAGCTACTACTCTCAAACCTTCTGTCGTATACTCAAGTTTTCAAGTACAAACACGCATACAAAACATGGCACACACACGTACATACAAGTAACTCACGGCCATCACAAACATACATACAAGCATGACACACACGTACACAATTACACTTAATTGGAACCATGATTTACGTATGGACACCAAATCATACATACACATACCGAATTCAATTGCAACAAAACAGAGCAACTTAGTGTCTCGCTTACAACGCACATCACTCGTATAAAATATGATGAAATTGACAGATTAAGGTACTCGAGGACACACAAACACGCAGGCATATTACACACATAAAAATCATCTCAAAACACTACACATAAACTTTAACGTAATGTAATACCGAGTCGCGTCATCACCGTTACCTTTTCGCGCTAGTCCATACTTGAGTCATCTATCTCGCACGGGTTGGCGTCAGGGTTGTTTGAGTTTAGCCCTAAGATCGGAAAAGGGAAAGAAGGAGTATAATCATGAGTTACGATATCGACGGCGATCGGAGCGACTACAACGAAACGGAGTATAACTTACCTTAAGGTGAAGAGGATGAAGAGAGGAGAATTATGACGCAAGAACGGAGTAAAACGGTTAAGAAACGAAGGAGAAAAGGAAGGACAAAGAAGGGTTGAAGATGACGATATTATGGAGGGGGTTTAATCGAAGATGACAGCGCTAAGATATATACGAAGTACTATGTGATTAACTAGGGTTGGTTTTGTACGTATATTATTTAATTAATATTATATGATAGGTGTTTGATTAGGTTTTATTTTTTTTAAGATGTATACGGTATATACAATATAGTAAGTTTTCTGCTCATATTAAAATTAGATTATTTATCGATTTTGGAAAACTTTTAAAAATAAATCTTGTTTATAATTATTATTAAACTAGATTAGGAAAATAAGATGAAAATATTAAAGTATTAAAATGTGATAGAAAATACTAGTACATATGATAATAAATATTTATAACCATAGAAAATATTATTAATTTTTACATACTATTTTACTATTATTTACTATTTTTATATGAAAAGGCTCAAAAGTAGCTTTAAAACTATTAAAATATAAGGTATTGTGAAAAATAAATATAGTTTTAAATAAATTTTTGAATTAAAATATATTTTAATTAAATCTTAAAAATACGGGGTGTTACAATCTCCCCTACTTCAAAAAGTTTCGTCCTCGAAACTTGAAAAGAAAGGATAAATAAAAGAGGAGGAGAAGAAAATTTAAAGATGAAAGGAGATAAGAATGATATTTTTAAGACCTTCGATATTCTTCTGCTTTTCTTGTAATTTCCTGCAAGAAAGAAGTTTTGTTAAAACCCATTGGTGCTAGCCACCAAATTTGGGTCACAAACACAATCAGACTACTCATACAACGTCCTTAAGATCTACCCATCTCTCAGATTTTTAACCCAAAAATTCAAAACTTTTTAAAAAGGGGTTTTAAAGTGTGCGTCGGGAGCGTAGAGCTCTGATACCAACTGTAACAACCCGGATTTTTACCAAAAATAAAAATATAAAATAAAAATCAAATGAATTTAAGGTGTGAAACACCTTGAAAATCGCGTACTTATTAACAAATCAAAAGGGTTTAAAATAAATAAAATATAAAAGTTTACAAAACCACGAAATAAATATCTGAAATCAAATAAAATAATTTATTAAAAGAATTCTTGTAAATAAATCGTGACGCCGCTAGCTCACTCCAAAACCCCACAATGAAAGCAAATCATCAACCCGCCATTTTACAAAAATGATGACAGTCGATGGGGAGTAACTCAGACGTTCTCGACCATATTACATCACAATAAAGCTGACAAGTAAATAAAACAGCTAAAAATAATAATAATAATAATAATAATAATAATAATAATAATAATAATAATAATAATAATAATAATAATAATAATAATAATAATAATAATAATAATAATAATAATAATAATAATAATAATAGCAACAACTCCATACAACTCAATCGTACAATCAAGCAGAGTACTCCGGTCTTTCCCATCCATTTTAACCTTACTCGACATAGTACCCCTTATTTCTAATACAATTTAGTAAATGAAACGTTTATACGCATATCCCCACCTGGTCGACTACTAACGGTGACAATAGGACCTCAACTAGCTAGTCATGAGACTTGACAATAGGACCTCAAGATACTTAGGAATACGACAATAGGACCTCAAGAAACTAGTTTAGGCCAACAATAGGACCTTGGACACTAAACCAGGTCAAAGCGGATAAAAATATAATGTTTCGTAGCATACTAAATTAATACGGTCAAGAACCAACATACTAACCACGGGGAAACAAATAAACTTAGCCCATTAATAACAATCACCATCACTTGCACAATACCGTATATTTAATCATGTAACCCACTAGATATCATATAGATAACTCATTAGCTACTACTCTCAAACCTTCTGTCGTATACTCAAGTTTTCAAGTACAAACACGCATACAAAACATGGCACACACACGTACATACAAGTAACTCACGGCCATCACAAACATACATACAAGCATGACACACACGTACACAATTACACTTAATTGGAACCATGATTTACGTATGGACACCAAATCATACATACACATACCGAATTCAATTGCAACAAAACAGAGCAACTTAGTGTCTCGCTTACAACGCACATCACTCGTATAAAATATGATGAAATTGACAGATTAAGGTACTCGAGGACACACAAACACGCAGGCATATTACACACATAAAAATCATCTCAAAACACTACACATAAACTTTAACGTAATGTAATACCGAGTCGCGTCATCACCGTTACCTTTTCGCGCTAGTCCATACTTGAGTCATCTATCTCGCACGGGTTGGCGTCAGGGTTGTTTGAGTTTAGCCCTAAGATCGGAAAAGGGAAAGAAGGAGTATAATCATGAGTTACGATATCGACGGCGATCGGAGCGACTACAACGAAACGGAGTATAACTTACCTTAAGGTGAAGAGGATGAAGAGAGGAGAATTATGACGCAAGAACGGAGTAAAACGGTTAAGAAACGAAGGAGAAAAGGAAGGACAAAGAAGGGTTGAAGATGACGATATTATGGAGGGGGTTTAATCGAAGATGACAGCGCTAAGATATATACGAAGTACTATGTGATTAACTAGGGTTGGTTTTGTACGTATATTATTTAATTAATATTATATGATAGGTGTTTGATTAGGTTTTATTTTTTTTAAGATGTATACGGTATATACAATATAGTAAGTTTTCTGCTCATATTAAAATTAGATTATTTATCGATTTTGGAAAACTTTTAAAAATAAATCTTGTTTATAATTATTATTAAACTAGATTAGGAAAATAAGATGAAAATATTAAAGTATTAAAATGTGATAGAAAATACTAGTACATATGATAATAAATATTTATAACCATAGAAAATATTATTAATTTTTACATACTATTTTACTATTATTTACTATTTTTATATGAAAAGGCTCAAAAGTAGCTTTAAAACTATTAAAATATAAGGTATTGTGAAAAATAAATATAGTTTTAAATAAATTTTTGAATTAAAATATATTTTAATTAAATCTTAAAAATACGGGGTGTTACAACTGTGGTTTAGAGGTTGTTGGTTAGAACAGTCACTTCCCGCCTCTGAGCGGGAGATCCTCCTATTTTGTGTTTTTGTCTCCGTTGCAGGCAATTCTCGAGACTCAGGATTATCGGGACGATTGGGATGTTTCATTTGTTTTCTTTGAGAGATTGTAACATATATTTGTATCCTATGCCATTTGAATGTAATTTAATTAACATCCGGCATGTATTAGACTTAATTAATTTTCCGCCTCAGTTTAATTAAGTCACGAAAAACCGGGTTATTCTGATTGGTATCGAGTCTTGCGACCGTGAGTAACTTAATAGTTATTTCATCTAGCGAGAAGACACCTGGGCCAGACATTCATATCGTATGTCCGGCATAGACTTATAGGATCAAATAATGAATTAGAAATCCTAGATCGCTAAATAATAAATTAGATCACTTTAAATGTGAGAATGGGTAGAAATATAAGGATTGACCGACTGACCTAGATATAAGATTCTCAACCGTCATTCAACCTCGATAGATTTTTATTTCTTCTTTTCTTGCTTGCTAAGTGCTCTATGACTAATCTTTTTGACTAACAAGTCTCTTATACTAACTTTAACAAAAATCGAGACGTATAAATTGAAGACAAGACGAGAAGAACTCAAGCACTTGCAAATAGACGCATCAAGAGTCGAACGATCTGAAAAGACGTTCTAGACCTCGAAGAATTCTATTGCTTTGAAGACGAAAATAACTTTTTCAAACATCCTTATAAAATAGATTATCTTTTTCCCCTCCAAAAATTTTAAATCTATCTAACTTATTTTCTCCTTCTAAAATAAAACCTTCATATAACGAATTCATAAAATCGATTTTTCTCTCTTTCCTTTTTCTCGTAAATATAAGACTTGAAGACAAGACCTGAAGCTCATGCAGAGAGACGTATCAAGAATCATGCTACCTGAGACAACTTCCAAGACATCGAAGACTTAATTAGCATTGAGAATTTCTACAACCATATCAAAATCGTTCTTTAGTTAGCACCGTCATTTGAAAACTTTTAAGTTTTCAAATCTCCTAATATTTAGTCTTTAAAAAAAAAAAAAAAAAAAAAAATAAATAAATAAATTATTTTAGTTTTCCTTCTTTAATCGATAACCCCTTGCGCTTTTTAAAAAAACTTGTGGATTCGATTATTTTCTCAGCCTTTGAAACTTATTGACTCCTTTTAAAACTTCTAACTTCCTAAATCAATAACTCCTAATAACTGACGTCTTAAAATGATTTTCATCTCTTTCTTTTAATCTCGTAAAATTATTTCGTCTTCGCTTTTGAATTTCGTAAACTCCTTAATCTTTATACTCAAAAACCTTCGAACTTGATTACCTTTCAAATCTTATAATAAATTCCTAAGTACCTTCTAAAAATTTACCTTCATATTTCACCTTTAAAACACCTTTGAAAATTAAGTGCTTGTTCCGTAAAATCTTTGTAACGTAAATAGAAATATTGTTGAAACTGCGTGGTTTTAAACCTTTCATTCCTCTATTTCTAAAATCATTGAAATTGTTTTATTTCTACTATTTCTCCTATTTTAGAAATTTATACAACAAAGCTATTTTACGTCATCAATTATTATAAATTTTCAAATCTTACCCGAAATATGAATTTTAACATTTTCGTTCCATCTAATAACATTATAATAATAAATTTTAAGAAAATGAGCTATATCAACAGGGTTATCCATAATTCTCTAAAATTTTAGTTAATCATACAACGATAACCTATATTCCCATTATTTCATTAAAGCTCATATTTTCCTTATGATCACTACGACTTTTACATATTTTTCCTAAATGCCGTTTTTCCTAAGGCTATATATCATATACACGTGATCATTAAAAGTAACAATAATAATATTATGTATATACGTTTAAAACTTCTTAAGGGGGTAGGACAATAATTTGATTATATCATAATCCTAATAAAATCTTAAAAGTTCTTATTTCAAACCTATTTTAAGGTTAACATTTATTCTCAAATTTAAATAAACTATTTTTATTCTCAAAACGCTTATTATTTTTATTTAATTTAATTCCGTACAAAACTTCTAGGCCCTACTCTTTTGAAAACCTCTTTCTCGCTGATTTTGAAAATGACAATGCAGCAACATTTAGATGTTAATTCGAAAAAGAATTATTTATATTATTAAGTTATTAAATTCTTCAATCTTTCCTTTTTAGAAAATTCAAACCCAATCAAGAGCAATATTAATATTCCAATTCCAAAAACATCAATGTTTTCTCCTACTGCTTTTTAATCTCGAGCAGTTATCCATCCTATTCAAGTTTCGGGGACGAAACTTTTCTTAAGGGGGTAGGATTGTAACACCCCGTGTTTTTATTAATACTAATTAATTATTTTAACAAAATTCTTAAATTAAAATTTATATAATTTAACTTTTATTCAATTACTTTAAAAATGCGGCTGAAAAATTTCGATTAAATAAACTTTCTCTAGATATTTCTAATTAAACTTTCTCGATTTTTATATTATTCTGTATTATATTTTTATTCTTAAAATACTTGTCAAACTAAAACCTTGATTCAATTGTTTTTATTAAACTTAATAAATTTACGTTTTACTTTAAAAGTTATGATTACTTGAATAAAAATAATTTTTATTGAAATAATCTTTCAAATAAACAGACCGTTTAAATTTTACGGGACCGTAATAAAATTTGCAACTGACAACTTTTATACTTTTATATTTTCAAACTATAAATTTTATAATATGAATAATGGAATTAAAATTTAAAACAAATAATTTAAGACATAATATATTTTATAAATTATTTAAGTTTTATAAATAAGAGTAAATGAAAGCAGAGCAAACAAATTAAACAGACCCAAATACTCCCTACTTTATGTCGACATTTCCTCTTTTCATTCTCACCTCCCTTACTTATACCTTCCATTTTCAGATATTTGTTTGTATCTTACCCAACACACTTCATTATAACTCCCTCATATATTTTTCACTGATCTAGCTTCTTCTTCCTTCTTTCCTTGTCTTCTTCCTCACTCTTTCTCTTTAAATAATAAAAAAAAAAAAAAAAAAACAAAAACAAAAGAGCAGACAACAACAATGGCAAACACAACGACAAACAACAACATCAACAAAACCGACAACAACTTCAACAGCCACATCACCACCATTAACGCCGGCCACCACCGTCGACGTCACCATCACCTACCTCACCACAAGGACCGCCATTAAGGGGCAAGGTCGAGTTCGAGCTCAGCCACCACCGTGGTCCTTCCTCGGCCCCTGTTTTCCCCTGTTTTCGACATCTCTGTGCAGCCCTCTTCTACTGTTCGCTCGCCGGAGCTGCTCGTCAACCACCACGTCAGCCACCACCGTCATCCCCTGCATCCTTTCCTCTCTCTCTGTCACGTCCTCACTGGACCGCCGCCGCCGCCGTGCTCTGCTCTTCTCTGCCGCCTCCTTTGCCGCCCTTCTTTTTCGACCAACATGGCCAGCACCATCTCGGGCCACCACCGTTCCCTGCCCACCGTGGCCTTGCTATGCTTGCCGTCGTATGCAATCGTCGGTAAGTGTCGTCGATTAAATCGTTTTTATTCATTAAATTATCACTTTTGATTTTGCCCATTTTAATTCGTTTTCTCTACCTCTTCCCTGCTCTTTTTCTCACCTCTCCTTCTTATTCTTGCCGGAGCTCCGACCACCGTGTCGACGACCACCTCGCCGGAGCAATGTCGAGCTGCACCTCACCTTGATTGTTGTTGGAGTTTCAAGCTTTATCTGTCGCTCTTGTTAGCCTCACCACGTGATTCTGTCGACTTATAATCGACTTCGCTCTCTCATTTTGACTGTGAAGACCACCCTTTCGTGTTTCGCTGCTGCCCTGTCTCGCCTCCTATGGTGAGCCTCGTTTCAACCCTCTTTCATTTTAACATTAATTAAGCTCGGTTTTAATTCATGGGAATCGACACCAGTGTATGGAGTCTCACTCTCTTCATCTTTTATTTTTGTTGTTTTCGATGCCGCCACTATGAATTGGAGCTACTGCCCCTCTTATTTGGCTCCAACGTTTCTGATTTTGGGTACACGAGGAAATGGGTTAGGATTTTATTTGGAGGCCTCTGTTCGTGAACCAAATTTAGGTGACTCGATTTCTTCCTCAAAATCTCTAACATTAACGTTTTGGTTTTATTATAATTAATTTGTTATTAAAAGTGAGCTAGTATGCATTAGGCACGTATACCTCTCGTTTCAGTTTATTTAATAACTTTGTATGAATCGCTATAGTATGAAATTGGGTGTTAATTTTGGTTATAATATAATGTTGAATTGATTTGTGAAATATGATATTTATCTGATTTTGTGATAATATGTTTTGAGTGGAAAATGTGTTGTTAAATTAATGTTGAATTTAATTGTAATATTATCGTGTAAAATTATTCGTTATGTGTAAATTAAAATATATAAAGTTTATGTATCACAAGTATAAAATAAAACTTAAAATATTATTAAATAACTTAAGTAAATAAATTAAATTAATATAACTTATCTATCGTCACTAAAATGTTAAATCGAAATATAACTAAAAATAAAGAAATAAGTTAAAAGAATATTAAGTTTAAATTAATATTAAATCATACTATAAGTACAAATATAAATTAAGTTACTCATATTAAAGTTTCGAAAATAAATAATTTTATAAAAATTCATATCTCACAATTACTATAAAGATTACTTTGTTAAAACTCTAAAATTTACAATGAACTTAAAATATAATAAATAAGTTTTTAGTTAAAATAATAAAAAGAAATAAAGTACTTCGAAATATAAAATAAACCTAAGTAAAGCTTTTATTGAATAAAGTTAGAAATTTGCATTATAAATATGTTAAACAAAAAGATAAAGTGTTAAAATGATAATCCTATAAAAAGATAAAGTAAAATGACTTGGTAGAAAATTTAAGTTATAAAAACCATAAAAAGAATTAATATGTAAGTGGAAGTATTATTATAATAAAATTTATTTCTAAAAATTTACTTTTAGAAAAATTTAGAAAATTGAATACTATCATTAAAATTTAAAATATACTTTAAAGACGACGATTTCTTAAATAGTTGTTGTGTTTATAAAATTTAAATGTATAGAACATACGAATTTATAAATACGTTTAAATAATTAAAGAAATGAAAGAAAAGTAAATAATTAAATATTAATAAGATATGAAAATATACTAAAGTATAAAATTCCACCATCGAATTATCATTCACCTAAAAGAAATTTTACTAATTGTCACAATATTATATTTTATCAAGAATACTAAAATTTGATAAATATCGTTTAAGTAATATTTCTAAGTTAAAATAAATGTTATAACTACTAAATCGCTAGATACTTTACAATTCAAATAAAAGGAAGAAATAAGTGTGGGTTATAATAAAATTCAATTACTTATATCACTAATCACTAATCACTAATCTACTTTAAATTACTTAAAATTTAAATGAAACTTAATCAAACTTATAAATAAAATGAACTATTATTATTTACTAAAATATAAAATACTAATACGTACAAGTATAATAATACGTATAAGTATAAAATACGTAGAAGTATAAACTATAAAAATACGTACAAAGTATAAAAATACGCATACGTATAAAAGTACGTACAAAGTATAAAAATACCCATACGTATAAAAATACGTACAAAATAATGAATAGTGAAAATAATTAAAATCTACGAACGGACTCAAAATAAATATTTAAGTTTTCTATGTGCTTCCGTTTATCTGAAGAACTGCTAGAATTAAAATTTCATTATACAAAGTTCGACGATATTATTAATATTTAGAATTGTCACTTGTTACGATTAAAAGAGGAAGTAAGAAATTGAGAAAAAGAATTGAACTACCTGAATAAAATACTTGGATTGTTCGCCATGTTGCGACTCTTGATTTCGATGTTAGCGAGGTAGCTGTCTATGGGGACTTTAGCTCCCTCCCTGTGTTGCTAAAGGCGATCTAATAATTTTTAAAATTATTATTTCGGTGCGGGATATACAACCTCAGGGATGGGGCATACTTGATATCTCCGTGAGCCCATACTACGGTAATTGGAAACTCCAGCCCCACCCGGGGGTACCCGTCTCTGGTGATAGTCGAACTTTTTCGTCGGTGATACCTTTTGAATAGCGAATAAGTATGATCCTCGATAGGTAGTGTATGCATACATTAGACAAGGGATTGAATCATCCTTATTACCTTAGATATCTTTAAGCCTGGTAGTCACGTCCAAGTTATGTTGGCCCTACCGGCTACTGCGCGGATTATGTCTGCATGCTTCCGCCTTTCTAACGAAGACTCATTTGTTATCACATGTTGAATGGATTTCCTTGTTTTGATTGGTTATTGCCTGAATGGCGTTGTTATGAGTTTGAAATTGCCTTGTTGAGTATGATTGTTGAGGAATGTTATACACTATGAGAATTGTTGTATGCACGTATTTGAATCATTATAATCCCTCGTGCTACGTGAGATATTGCATGATTGTTCACGACTATATGTTTATTGAATTGATTACGATTTATGCATATATCTTGATTCTTTGTGATTTAAGTTTTATATATATTACGATGTTATATGAATTGAGATAATAATTAAGTTTATATATTGTGTTCTATAAATTGAAATGTTTTAAGTTTAGTTTATCATGTTGTATGAGATTTAAATATCTATATGTGAGAAGCTGATATTATATGCTAATTGTCCAATTTTATCGAAATATGCTTTCTTTGGAGTTATACGCGTTTAGTCTTTGCCAAGTTACTTTTAATCATAGGTTAAATAAACCAAAACTGTGGTTTAGAGGTTGTTGGTTAGAACAGTCACTTCCCGCCTCTGAGCGGGAGATCCTCCTATTTTGTGTTTTTGTCTCCGTTGCAGGCAATTCTCGAGACTCAGGATTATCGGGACGATTGGGATGTTTCATTTGTTTTCTTTGAGAGATTGTAACATATATTTGTATCCTATGCCATTTGAATGTAATTTAATTAACATCCGGCATGTATTAGACTTAATTAATTTTCCGCCTCAGTTTAATTAAGTCACGAAAAACCGGGTTGTTACAAACACAATTAAGAACACAAATGCATTTTTACTAACTTATAATTATTTTTCTAATTTAATTTTTTTTTAACATGAACATATCCATTTTAACTAACTTAGCACAATATATAATTTACAAAATTAAAAGTGAAAATTTATTAAAAAAAATAGGGGAAAACCGTGGCTAAAGAACATATACACACAATTTTTATTTTTGATTTTTAATCACTTTAAACTCATTTTTAATAATTTACATAATTTTTATATATGATTACTACTCAAATAAAACATAACTAAACATAAAAATCATATGAACACAAATTAAAAATGCTCAAAATTAAATTAACTAACATATGAACATAATACTACAACTTAACTATTATCATTATTACTTATTTATTATCATTTTATTATACAACACATAATCATACAAGTGCATACAAGTGATGTTTAACATATTTAACATAAAAATCATACTCATAAAATTATAATAACAAAACAAATTAATTTACTAAGAGGCCAAAATAAGACAAAGCTAGTCACCTTATTTTGAATGTTAATCGTCGGGGATCTAAAATAAAATTTAGATCGGATTTTTCTTCACCCAAAATACCCATAATCTTCACCCAAATAAACCAAGCAAGTTAACTCTAAACACCCACTAATTATACTAGAACACTTAAGAATTTATTAGAAATAATATTAGGATTTTATTTTAATGATTTTGGGAGGAAAAAGAAAGAAAGCAAAAGAGAGAAAATGGGGGCATACTACACGTCCAAAATGAGGAAATGGAGATGAGTTTTGCTCTTAGAAAATTGATGAGGAAGATGTTATGATGTTGGATGAGTAGTGTATTAGATAAGTTTACTTTTTAATGAAATATAATGTTTTAATTAATGTAATTAGGGAACCAAAAATTTCAACTAGCAAGCTAAGGTCTTACATAGTTATTTGATGAGCATAAATTGTCCCCTTGATGTTTTAAGTACTTTTACGAAATTTATCAGTTTTAAAAGTCGGGCGATAAAAGTTAATGTGTGCGCGTTTGATGATTTTTTTGAAATATTCCTACTTTTAAATTCTAAGACTAAAATATTTTATTTACTATTGAAGAAAATATTTAAAAGTTGAGGAAGTCGATGAATTTTCAAAATAAAAGTTTTCGCTAAAAGTGATTTTAAACGATCGCAAAATATGTAATTACTATAGAAAATTTTATTATACTATTAACTTTTATTTTATTTTAGATATACATTTTTAAAAAGATTTTATGAAATATTGTAAGTGTTGTATGGAAATGAATAAGGTAGAATGAAATTAAGTTAAGAAAAGTGTGTTGTATAAGTTTGGTTTTAATTAGATAGTATAAATATTAAGTTTAAAGAAACTAAATAAATGTGATGATGGCTTAAGTAGGCATGTGATTTAGGGTGGCTTGTGTAAGAAAAAGAAAGGCTAAATCTTGGTCATGCATGACTTAGGGTGGCCGACTATTATGAGCACATGTGGCTCGGTTTTCGTTTTTGAAATTTTCGATTTACGCGCAAGCGAAAAGTCTCGAAATAAAAGATATGATCTTAAAATAGGGTTTCGAAATAAGATAGAAAATAAAGATGAAAATAAACTTCGAGAGGTGATCAAAACAAAAATTGGGTTTAAAACCCTCGAAACTTGAATATAAATTTACTTGGTCGAAAAGTTTATTTTTTTTTTCATTGAATCCTAATGATTTAAATAATTATAATCGTTCGTCAAAACATTTATCCGTTTAAAGAAATTATAACTTAAAATTTCGATGTTTTGTGAAAGTGTTAGGTTAATAGAATTGAAATAGTAACTAGTTATTAATATAATATGATTTTAAAAATAAAAATCAAAATGATTAGAAATGAAAAGGTTTGATGTTAAGTTTGCTTTTCTAAAATGTTGATGTTGATTGTTTGATTTTTGATTTGCGTGTTTGAAATTGTTGACCCGAATTTCAAAGACGGGAAAAGTATAGGGGTCCATTTTTATTTTAAAACGAAAAATGTTCGAAATTGAATTTTATAAATAAAAGGTTTTACATATATTTTTATGAATAGTAACATAACTAAACATTTTTGAAATTTGAAAGGCGATATAAATTTTGTGTTGATTTTTACAAAATTTTGAAATGTGTTTCTTTTTCAATTCTAAAGATAATAGAACAAATTTTATTTTTCAAAATTTTTAAATTTGGACTTAAGAAATTTTAGTATTATTTGGCAAAAAAAAAAAAAAAAAATTCAGATGCATTTTTATTATAAGGAAAAAGGATGAATTTAATTTAAAGAATTAGATTCTTTTATAATATTGTGTTAAAATAACACGGGGTGTTACAAACCTACCCCCTTAAGAAAAGTTTCGTCCCGAAACTTGAATAGAGTGGATAACTACTCGCAGTTTGGCAAGACAGTTAGAGAGGATAACAAGGTTTCATGAATTTCGATAATCACATTTTAATTTGGTAGCATAAGACATTTCCAAATTTTTGAATTTTTGATATATAATAAAGGTGTTAGATAGAGTGGGCAGATTTGAAGGATATACACATTTTATATTTATAAATAGAACATTTTGAATTAATATAGAAATGTTGCTAGATTGTTATTTTCTAAAATCGACTTCAAAGGAATTTTCAAAAAGGTGGGGCCTAGAAGTTTTGTACGGAGTTAATTTAAATTAAAATTATAAGGGTTTTAAAATAAAACAATTCATAATTTTGTTTGAAATTAACAATATAATTTAAAGTTGGTTGAAATAAAGATTTTGAATAATTTTAATCAACGATTTTAATTCATCATATTTTGTCCTACCCCCTTAAGAAATTTTTAAACATATTTATCAAGTTCAAAATAAAAGATAAAATTTCATTTTAAAGGTTGAGAAATTAGGAAAAAGTATTGGTAAGTCCAAAAATTTGAAAATAATCAAATTTGATAGTATATGATAAAAGAGTATACATTTTAAATCAAAATAGTTTCAAAGATGTCTAAAATTACGAAATAAAATTTAGAATTATATGAATAAGTTTAAAAGATATTTTAAAGGGAAAACATAAAATGTTAACTTTTAGAAGATTATTAGAATTTATAATTTAACGAAAATCTACAAACTTTGAAAGAGATAGTAAGTTTAAGAGATTGAAATGAAATAAAGTTTAAAAGTTTTTGAGAATAATTTAAAAGGAGTTTACGAAAACGAAAAGCAAAAATGAAATCATTTTGCGAAATTAAGGAAGAGAATTTAAAGTTCATTTGAGAAGTAGTTATTAGGAATTTTAGATTTAGGAAATTAAAGAGTTAGAAGAAAAGGTTAAAGAGGTTAAAAAAAAAATATTTTTTTTTTTAAAGGAGAACGAAAAAAAAAAAAAAAAAAAATTTTGTGTTGAAGAGGATAATTAGATAAAGTTGTAGAAATCCTTTATGCGATAGAAATCTTCGAGATCTTGAACGTCTCATCAGTAGTAAGGTTCTCGATGCGTCCATTTGCTGCGTCTGAGGTCTTGTCGTCATGTATTTGATTAAAGGCTTCGATCTTCGAGAATTTGAATTTATTACTGAGATTTTATATCCGAGGATAGTTGTTAGTTTTAGTTAGTCACATCAGCAAATAGCAAGCATACGATAGTTAGTGTATTTTATTTTTTGAGGGCAGTAGTTTGTTATTTAAAAGTCCTTAGTCTATGGTCGGTCCTTAAGGTTTCTACCCATCCTCACACTTTAAAGCGATTTACGTTATTATTTCAGTGATCTAATTAAAGAAAAATCTAATTTATTATTTCATCCTAGTAGTCTTGCGGTTTAGCATGTTAATATGTTAACCCGCCCAGGTGTCTCTCGTTAGGTAAGCATAAATCGCATTAGGCCATTTATGTTACGGTCACGAGTCAGCTCTGATACCAACTGTAACAACCTGGATTTTAGTCGACTTTAATTACTAAGGCGGAAATTAATTAAGTCTTAAACCAGCGTTATTAATTATACAATAACCCAAAATATTACATCGTCGTTTAAGAGTTGAATAAAACAACTCTAAATACGGAAATTCAAAAGAGTAGCGTTATATATATATATTACATCTCTCTCGAAACAACTAAGGAAAAGCAATAAAAACGTCTCGTGGCTCCATCCAAAACCCAGCTCCTGGTCCACGAACGTCCTGCACAATAAAGCGATGGGGATGCTCATTGAGCGATGATGACTAGCTATGCTCATACTTACCCTCGATTTCAATTACTTTGGTTTAATATTATCGCTTTATAAACATAACATTATGATAAAAACATAACATGCTTATTACATATAGCATATAAAGACATATAAGTCATATTAAGCATGCGGTTTAAAGCGATAAATCATATAAGCATGATATTCAGTTATGAAAGCAATTAACAGATAATATCATAGCAATAGTATTCCCATCATAGAACAAGATTACAAAGCGATATCGGATCGCATACAAACTTACATATCGTATCATACTCATCATGCAGACTCGATTCAATTCAGAAAGTTGTGGTCTTTAGTTTTCGAAGATGGTACACACTCGTTCTCATTTAATCAAACAACAAACAACATATACTGCTTACGAGCCTGACCACTGAGTAGGCCTTTGTACTCTGATCGATTGCATCTCACTTCCATAGTGCAGAGACTTACTCGACTCGTAAACCACGCCGAATACTATAATACTTGCATCTCATCCTCTAGTGTTCGAAATGATTCGAACTTCAGATACAATCTCGTCAAGTGATCTTTACATGTGGCAAGAACGAATGCAAGTGTCGCGTCCAATAAAGACGAAACACGGCAAGGAGACAGAACCGTAAAGCGCATATGCACATAATGTTACGGTGGCCCTGATAACTTTAGTGAAATAGAGTGAATTAAACCCTAATATAGTACATGTACATTAGTATCCACGTTAAGAATGGGCCACGCTATTCGTAGAGCACCTTAACTCCAGATAAAACGACTATTTCCTAAAGCCTGTGGCAAAAACCATGGCATATTCAATTATCTTGTCCGGCAATGGCGACCGCGACAAGACTATCTTAAACCCCACTTCACTCACGATTGACGTTCCCTTATCTGAGGCCCAAGCTTGACCTTTTATTTAACTTACTCAAGGTTTATTATTTATTTGATATTTACATATCACATGTTACTAGACTCTCCTAGTATCCGCGTCAAACGTTTAAGTATTTGTAGGTTTCATATGATCACATAACACGTTCGTTTATTATTTGAAGTGTTGTTAATTATTAACGTTTTCAAGTTTCTAAATTGAAACGTTTATTAGTATGTCCAATTTTATTTATGTGTTTTTCAAACACTTTAGGTCATTTACTTCTTTATTTTAAATTTTCTATACTTGGTAAAATTTTCAATTATTTTCAGTATTTCACTATTCACTTTTCACTATTTATCGTATTTTATACGTATTCTTACACGTATTCGTATTTTTATACTTCGTATTTTATACGTATTTTCATACGTATTCGTATTCCTATACTTGTACGTATTTTTATATTTATACGTATTTTTATACTTAAGATATTTTAAGTATAATACTAAACTTGTTTTTATTTTCTAAGTACAAATTTTTAGTTTCAAAGTCGTTAGGTTCGTTTTGTACTTAGGCGATTTTTGAAAATATTTTAAAGTTTAGTTTTAAAAACGTTAAGTTCGGTTTGTAAAAAGTGATAAAGATATTTATTTTAAAATCCTAGTTTTAAAAATGTTAAGTTCGACTTGTAAAATGAAATAATGATATTCATTTTAAAATTAGACTTAGTTGAATTTAGTCGTCTATTAACTAAATTTAGCGGTTTCCAATTTAAAACAATACTATCGTGGAATTCATTTTAGTCCGTAAGTCCAAGTTCAACAGTCCAATATTTGCAAAGGCAGTAGCACACGATTTAGTTCATTTTTATAACGGTTACATATTTTTATCGGTTTATAATATTTCATTTCTAACTAAATCGATTAATACAAAAATTCAATTCTAATTACTATTTAACTTTAGTGACTTAGTGATAATTTCATTTTGGTTAAATTTAGTCCATTTTAAATAGGAATGTCGTGTGGAATTATACATATATTAAAATTCATTTATTTCTTTTAATTTCCTAGTTCTAACTTATTATCTAATAATTAAATTATTTAAACAATTAAACTAAAAAGTGATAAAAATAATTTTTGACCTAAAAATAATGGGGATGCCGTGGCTAGGCAAGGTGAAGGTCCAAATTTCATTTTTCAATTTTTATCGGTTTTTAGCTTAAAGTTTTTATATTCTAATTATTCTAATTATACTAAAACGGTTTAAACAAAAATGAAATTTACTAACAATTTCATTTATATTTATGAATAGTGTTTTTCAACACTTTAATTTTCTAACTTTTTAATCTAAATGATTTATAATGTTTTAGTTGATTTATAGTATAATACTAAGTGATATATAAAACAATAACTAAACATAAACACAAAATATTAACAAACATAAACTAAAACAAAATCAAAGTGAGTAAAAATGAAGAACACACATGAACATCACATGAACTTTCAAGAACACCAAAAACACAATTAAGAACACAAATGCATTTTTACTAACTTATAATTATTTTTCTAATTTAATTTTTTTTTAACATGAACATATCCATTTTAACTAACTTAGCACAATATATAATTTACAAAATTAAAAGTGAAAATTTATTAAAAAAAATAGGGGAAAATCGTGGCTAAAGAACATATACACACAATTTTTATTTTTGATTTTTAATCACTTTAAACTCATTTTTAATAATTTACATAATTTTTATATATGATTACTACTCAAATAAAACATAACTAAACATAAAAATCATATGAACACAAATTAAAAATGCTCAAAATTAAATTAACTAACATATGAACATAATACTACAACTTAACTATTATCATTATTACTTATTTATTATCATTTTATTATACAACACATAATCATACAAGTGCATACAAGTGATGTTTAACATATTTAACATAAAAATCATACTCATAAAATTATAATAACAAAACAAATTAATTTACTAAGAGGCCAAAATAAGACAAAGCTAGTCACCTTATTTTGAATGTTAATCGTCGGGGATCTAAAATAAATTTTAGATCGGATTTTTCTTCACCCAAAATACCCATAATCTTCACCCAAATAAACCAAGCAAGTTAACTCTAAACACCCACTAATTATACTAGAACACTTAAGAATTTATTAGAAATAATATTAGGATTTTATTTTAATGATTTTGGGAGGAAAAAGGAAGAAAGCAAAAGAGAAAATGGGGGCATACTACACGTCCAAAATGAGGAAATGGAGATGAGTTTTGCTCTTAGAAAATTGATGAGGAAGATGTTATGATGTTGGATGAGTAGTGTATTAGATAAGTTTACTTTTTAATGAAATATAATGTTTTAATTAATGTAATTAGGGAACCAAAAATTTCAACTAGCAAGCTAAGGTCTTACATAGTTATTTGATGAGCATAAATTGTCCCCTTGATGTTTTAAGTACTTTTACGAAATTTATCAGTTTTAAAAGTCGGGCGATAAAAGTTAATGTGTGCGCGTTTGATGATTTTTTTGAAATATTCCTACTTTTAAATTCTAAGACTAAAATATTTTATTTACTATTGAAGAAAATATTTAAAAGTTGAGGAAGTCGATGAATTTTCAAAATAAAAGTTTTCGCTAAAAGTGATTTTAAACGATCGCAAAATATGTAATTACTATAGAAAATTTTATTATACTATTAACTTTTATTTTATTTTAGATATACATTTTTAAAAAGATTTTATGAAATATTGTAAGTGTTGTATGGAAATGAATAAGGTAGAATGAAATTAAGTTAAGAAAAGTGTGTTGTATAAGTTTGGTTTTAATTAGATAGTATAAATATTAAGTTTAAAGAAACTAAATAAATGTGATGATGGCTTAAGTAGGCATGTGATTTAGGGTGGCTTGTGTAAGAAAAAGAAAGGCTAAATCTTGGTCATGCATGACTTAGGGTGGCCGACTATTATGAGCACATGTGGCTCGGTTTTCGTTTTTGAAATTTTCGATTTACGCGCAAGCGAAAAGTCTCGAAATAAAAGATATGATCTTAAAATAGGGTTTCAAAATAAGATCGAAAATAAAGATGAAAATAAACTTCGAGAGGTGATCAAAACAAAAATTGGGTTTAAAACCCTCGAAACTTGAATATAAATTTACTTGGTCGAAAAGTTTTTTTTTTTTCATTGAATCCTAATGATTTAAATAATTATAATCGTTCGTCAAAACATTTATCCGTTTAAAGAAATTATAACTTAAAATTTCGATGTTTTGTGAAAGTATTAGGTTAATAGAATTGAAATAGTAACTAGTTATTAATATAATATGATTTTAAAAATAAAAATCAAAATGATTAGAAATGAAAAGGTTTGATGTTAAGTTTGCTTTTCTAAAATGTTGATGTTGATTGTTTGATTTTTGATTTGCGTGTTTGAAATTGTTGACCCAAATTTCAAAGACGGGAAAAGTATAGGGGTCCATTTTTATTTTAAAACGAAAAATGTTCGAAATTGAATTTTATAAATAAAAGGTTTTACATATATTTTTATGAATAGTAACATAACTAAACATTTTTGAAATTTGAAAGGCGATATAAATTTTGTGTTGATTTTTACAAAATTTTGAAATGTGTTTCTTTTTCAATTCTAAAGATAATAGAACAAATTTTATTTTTCAAAATTTTTAAATTTGGACTTAAGAAATTTTAGTATTATTTGGCAAAAAAAAAAAAAAAATTCAGATGCATTTTTATTATAAGGAAAAAGGATGAATTTAATTTAAAGAATTAGATTCTTTTATAATATTGTGTTAAAATAACACGGGGTGTTACACTAGCACACTTCATTTTTTGTTTGTTTTTCTATAAAAACATGTGGCCTTAGAAAGAAAAGCATCTCATTCTTTTTCTTCTCCATTTCTCTCATTTTCTCTCTAGAAAACTAATACACAATTTATACTAGTATTACTAAGAGTTAGTAATAATAATATTATCAAGTCCATACTAAGTGATTTCTAGATCAAAATCCTTAGTATTTTGGAGTGTTCTTGGGTGCATCTTTTAGGAGGTTTCCTACTTTGGAAACTCGGGTTTTTGGAGGATCATCCTAAAACTTAAGCTCAAGAAACAAAACTAGAAAGGAGTTCTAGTTTTGTGCCCAACATTTCCCTTTGAGAAAGGTATAATATTTCTAAACTTGTAACAAAGTGAATTTGTACTACAATAGATCTTGCTAAATCAAATTAGAGTAATTTGATTTACACTAATATTTGATTAGTGATTGGGATGAGATCCCTACACACCCTACACACATGAGGTAAAATTTATTAATGGTGGTTCAGATATCTGTGGTTTGACTTACTCCGCAACCAAGAGGATAGCAAAGCAAGAGAAGATGCAACCTCCAACCAGAGTAGAAAAGAATTGGGAAGTTGTGACTTTTGATCATGAAGACTGCGAAGGCATCCCAGTACTACATCATGACAGCCTAGTGATCAAGTTGTAGATTGGAAGCACCCTTGTACGTCGAGTTCTGGTTGACGGGGGCAGTTCTGTGAACCTGATCATGTGGACGCATTGAAAGAGATGGGTATAGGCTAGGACAAGCTGACCAAGAACTCCAATGTTCTGGTAGGATTCAGTGGCGAGACCAAGCACACCTTGGGAGAGATCTCACTTCCCACCTATGCCCAGGGAGTTTCTTCTTTTGAGAAATTTAATGTTATTGATTCTATGATCTCGTACAATATTCTGTTAGGCAGGCCTTAGATCCACAATCTTAAGGCTGTGGCGTCTACTTACCATCAGTGTGTGAAGGTTCCAACTCAATGGGGAGTTCTGGTGATAAAGAGAGAAAGGCAGACTGCTCAGGAGTGCTACAGAGCAGCCTTGAAGCCCCCAGTCACCAACAAATCGCTCGCATAGTGGAACCAGAGAAGACAGGGTTGGAGATGGACCAGATCAGTGTAGACCAGTCCCTCCCAGAGAAGAAAGTGTTGGTGGGCAGTGATGTGCCTTCCAGTATCAGGTCTGATCTGATCAATTTCCTGAAGTCTAAGAAGTCAAGTTTCGCATGGAGCCACTTTGACATGACTGGAATTAGTCCTGACGTTATCACGCATAAGCTCAACATTGATCTTAAGTACAGACCAGTGCACCAGAAACGCAGGAAGTTTGCGCCAGAAAGAAATGTTATCATCAATGAAGAAGTCCAGAAGCCGTTGGACATGAATATGGTAAGAGAGGTAATGTATCCTAATTGGTTAGCTAATGTGGTTGTGGTGCAGAAGAAGAATGGAAAGTGGAGAGTCTGTGTTGACTACACAGATCTGAACAAGACATGTCCCAAGGATCCTTTCCCTCTTCCTCACATTGATGCCATGGTAGACAAGACTGCTGGCCACGAAGTTTTGACTTTCATGGATGCCTCAAGCGGTTTTAATCAGATCAAAATGTATCCTCCAGACCAGGAGGGGACATCCTTCATGACAGAATGCGGTATCTACTACTACACCGCCATGCCCTTTGGACTCAGAAATGTTGGTGCTACCTACCAAAGGCTGGTCAATATGATGTTCAAAGATCTGATTGGGGACACAATGGAAGTCTATATTGATGATATGGTGGTGAAGTCTAAGGATGCTAAGGATCATGTGAAGCATCTAGAGCAAGCATTTGCAATTCTGGACAAGTTCAATATGAAGTTGAACCCGACAAAATGCAACTTTGGAGTCTCTTCTGGAAAATTCTTGGGCTACTTGGTAACCAGAAGAGGAATTGAAGCAAGTCTAGAGAAGATAAAGGCGATTCTGGATCTGGAACCCCCCAGATCTGTGAAAGACATCCAGAAGTTGACAGGGAGAGTAGCAGCTCTGAACAAATTCATTTCTAGATCCTCAGAAAGGTGCAAGCCCTTCTATGATATGTTGTAGAAGAACAAAGATTTCGAGTGGAGTGAGAAGCACGAGGAAGCATTCCAGGATTTGAAGAGCAACTTGTCAACTCCACCGCTACTATCCAGACCAGAACAGGGAGAACCGTTAAGTCTGTACCTGTCAGTCACAGAGCATTCAGTAAGTGCAGTTTTGGTCAAAGAAGAAGAAGATTTGCAGTATCCAATATATTACGTGATTAAGAGCTTGCTAGATGCTGAAACCAGGTATTCTCTTCTAGAGAGGTATATTCTAGCCTTAATTATGTTAACTACTAAGCTTAGACCTTATTTTGAGAGTCATCATATTTGTGTTAGAACTAACCTTCCAGTTAAGCCAGTCTTGAGAAAGCCTGAACTGTCTGGGAGAATGGCAAAATGGTCTGTGCAGCTTAGTACGTACATCAGTTATGAACCCAGAACAACGATAAAGTCACAAGCCTTGGCGGATTTTGTGGCTGATTTCAGTCCAACCCTGGAAGAGAGTAGTGCCTTGGAGGTGTTGAGACTTACACAGGGCAGAAAAGGAGAAACCTGGCATCAGATATGCGATGGAGCGATTAATGTCGAGGTTACCGTCTGCGTATTGTCCTGAAATCGCCACAAGGGAACATACTAGCCCAGGCTGTCAGTTGTGAATTTCGTACCACCAACAATGAGGCAGAGTACGAGGCGTTAATTGGACGTTTGATGGTCTGTATTGGTCTTGGTGTCAAGAATTTGGAGGTAAAAAGCGATTCTTTATTTATTGTTAATCAGATTAATGGTTCTTTTGCGGCCAAAGATTCTAAGATGTTGCTCTACCTTGAGAAGGTTAGAACCCTGATTTCGAAGTTTGACCAGTTTAGGATTGACCAGATCCCCAGAGACCAGAATTCACAGGCAGACTCTCTAGCTAGTCTTGGCTCTAGTTTCAAACCTGCAGACTTGGACAGGATTCCCATAGTACACCTCCTCAGGCCTTCTATAGAGAAATTTGATCCTGTTCTGAACCTGTCTACCTCCACTCCTGACTCTTGGACTGTACCTTTTTATTTCTAGCTTAGAGATGGTGTTCTACCCTGTGGAACCCGGGAACCGCGTCGAGGGACCCAACTCGGCGTCTTGCTTAAAGGGCGGATTTTAAAGTTAAAAAAGATTAAGTTGGAAAAACCTTTAAGAACTGTTATGGAGTCGCCACCTAATTATCGCGGAAATTAGGAACCTGCTACCATGTTCTAAGTTAAAAACATGTCCTAAATTTTGGAGCACGCCGACACCCCTAGATCTAAGGCTTGTGAAACCAGATTGGATTCTAAAGTGAGGGTACTTTAGAAAAAGAGTTAATTCAAATAATGATTTATGAAAACCTTTTAGAAAAGCCTATGTAAAAATAGCCTCTACTGACCTAGAACAATCCTTGTAAGATGATATTTGAGCTAATGATATCGCTACGCACCAGTGCGATGTGTTTGTAAAAGAATGCAGATGCAGATGCAAAAGATTGATTAAAACCCTCGCTTTAGCATGTCTAACTTGTTAACGAATACGGTTCAGTTAAAGGTCGAATTCATTGTTTAAGTTGATTTTAATGCAAAATAAGAAGGTGCAAGATGCATACAAATAAAATAAAGTTCAATTGTCCATTGGTTTATTTTATAAGGTCGGTTGCTTATGCGACTTTGGCGTGTCATCGGATATGGAGTGTACCCGAAGTAAATAGAACACTTGGAGTGCAAGCGCGCTGGGTGCCAAAGCCGGGGGGGGGGGGGGCCGCTAAAGGGTAGACCCATTTGTTAGTCCATAGAAAATAAGAAAAAGCTTTTGATCCAAGTGGATCGGTACCTACCTTGTCCTGACGCTTCAGATCTGGGCAGAGCTCCGCTTCTTGAACTTAAAAGGAGGATGAATTCAACACGGGATGGTGCGTTGAACTCAAGGATTTGAGTGCTTGAGGCTTTGTGAGTGTTTTGTGGTGTAAGATGTGAAAGCTGGGTGTAAATTGTGTTTTCTGAGGAGAAATTAATGATTTCTGGTTGTGAATTGTGATTTCGAGGTCAGGGTATATGGGTGTATATATAGTAGAAACCTCGGAGAAATAGGAAATCCGGGGATAAAAACAGGCCTAGGAACCGCATAGCCTTATGCGGTTGCCAGGGCAAATCGCATAGGCTTATGCGGTTGCCTCCGCAAACCGCATAAGCTTATGCGGTTTGAGGGTATGGTTTTAGCCTAGTTTCCTAGTTTCGGTTGAATTAAATCTTAGAAAGATTACGAGATAATCCTAAGCTTGCGTGCCAAGAAAACCCCTAGGATATTTCTGAGATATTTGTGGTGTTCAGGGCTTTGGAGTGCGGGCCAAAGTAGACCTGTCATACGGGTCGGGCGGGCGGGTTTCGGGTTCGGGTAACTATTATACGGGTAACATACGGGTCGGGTGTATTTCGGGTTCGGGTAGTATACAGGTCGGGTGTACACGGGTTCCAGGTCGGGCTAGGGTCAAAATACGGGTTAATCAACGTCTTTTTTTCCATATTTTGTTTTACTTTTTTTGGTATAACGGTTTAATTTTCACTAAAAAATCTACTCTTTTCATTTATAGTCAAACTTTACATGAAGTCAAAACACAAATATTAAGATTAGTAGTCATAGTAGAAGTTGTCCCTTGTTACTGTAATTCATTAATCATTACTTACAAGTGAGTGAATTACTAATGTGAAGACTTTGGGTGTATTGATATGTATTTCACTATTTTCCTCCCAAATTTGGAAATTAGAATCACTTATCTTCTCCCCAAATTTATTCCTTGATTTTACCTCACACCAAATCAAAAAATTTAAAATTTTCAACTTCCCTCCAAATGCACTATTTACATTTTTAGGGTGCTTTAACAAAAATAAATAAATAAAATAAATAAAAAAAGTCATTTTTATGGTGCCTCCAAAAACCAACTATAATTGATATATTATTGAAAAATTAATTTTTTTTTTTTAATTATAAGTTCCAAAATTAAAAATTTTAAAATAAGTTTAAAGATGCATGTTTGTCTATTAATCGATATTTATAAAATTAGATTCATATATTTAGTTTTCAGGTTGTATCTTCCAATTTAAAATGTTACCTCGAGCTACCAACTTAAAAATATACCATTTTCTTTTTCTCATTTTTCTCATTTATTTTCCACATATATTTTATTTCAAAATTTAATAATGATTTCAGATGCCTTAAATTCATAATGTCAAATGTAACTAACAAACATTATTAAAATGATTGATTATATAATATTGAATAATAAAGATTATAATTTAAGTGAAAATTTTCAATTATGAAAAATTTATTAGGTGTAAAGTGTTTAAAATTAATTTGTAGTAGAAATTTTACATGTAAATTTTAACTGATAAAGACATTTTATATACAAGAACGTAAGTTTTTTTACTTAACGGGTTAACCCGCTGCGGGTCGGGTTTTGACCCATTATTTTCGGGTCATTTCGGGTTCGGGTAGATTTTGGGTTCGGGTCGAAAAAGACAGGTTTACTTCGGGTCATTTACAGGTCGGTTTCGGGCGGTTTATCGGGTCGGGTCAGATTTTGACAGCTCTAGGCCAAAGGCTTGGGTTCGGGCTCGGTTTCGGGCCCGAGACCCGGAAAAATGAAAAGGGTGTATTTGCATAGTTTTTGTGAAATAAGGTAAGACGTGAAGCCGTATTTTGTGTAAGAGGGGGCTAAAGGGAAGATCTAGCCACCGGGCGTAAATTTAGGAATTTAGGAATGCTGAATTAGACCTTGTTAATGTAAAAGGGCTAATTGTATTGCAAATGCGAAGCTCATGCCAAATGAAGCAGGACAAAGACCTAGCTAGACTCCAAATGGACAAAATGAACGTTTATTTAAGTGTGATGTGAAGCGACCTAAATCATTTTAACATTTCAAACGACTCAAAATGAATTCGACATTAGTTAGAACCGTTTAAGTCAACGCTAAACATGCGTAATAAAAGTCCGTGATACATCACTGGGTTTTGTTTGGGAGGGTACGGATATGGGTATCCACAGATCCCCCAGTTTGACTGAGCTCGGACTAGAGCGCTAGTCAAACTCCACGACCATATCCGGACCATTTCAGTCTCGATATAGTCAGCGGAACGAAGCATGTGTCCATGGGTGAGACGAGGACTTCGAACCGGGCTAAACGGGGAGGGGCGTGCGCATTTTAAGGACTTGGCGGTCCGTGCATGTTATAAGGGCCTGCCGGCCTGCTGAATGTCTTCGTCGTGCTTGTTGTACTGTCGTTGTTGGTGCCTTTGTATATGCTTGGTGTCTTCGTATTGCAGGTGTATAAGGAGCTAAAGTGCAGGGGTGCATGTGCTCGCAGGATGTTTGGGTATGCGTGAGGTGTATAATTGAGTAGGGGTGCTTATGTAGGTGTTGGTGTAGGTCTCGTGCAAGAGCGTCCGTGTAACGTTTGAACTCGCCGAGGAGCGTCTATGTAGAGTGAAATGCTTGGAGTTAGGTGTATACTGCAGAGTGCTTGTGCTTGGGCTCGCCGAGGAGTGTCTATGTAGTCGTAGTTGCATATGATTGCCTTCCGTTGAGGGGAAAATGATGTAATGCTCGTGAAGAGCGTTCGTGCTTCTGCTTCTGTACCGTACATTAAATGCTTAATATACGCGTATGGCGGACTGTAGGTGACGCCTTAACCCAAGCACGGGACGTACTTGGAGTTGCATTTGGGCTAGGGTGAATTAGGAATTCAAAAGTAGGCGTAAAACGAGAAAAAACCGAGAAAAACCAAAGGCTGAAACCGCATAAGCCTTATGCGGTTCATGGGGCAAACCGCATAAGCTTATGCGGTTTCCCCTGCGGGCTGTAGGGGCTATATAAAGCTCGAGTGAGCCGTGAGTTTGCCATTATACTTCATTTTCGGTTTTCAACTCATAAAAACGCCATTTTTCGATTTCTCAACCGTTTCTGCTCATTTTCGTTGCGTTGCCTTGCTATGGAACCAGGTAATGCTCCATTTTAACTTGCTTTTACGTTATTTGTCGTTGTAATTAGCTAGTTTTGCCTTGAAATGTTGAAAAGACGGGTTTTGCATGAAAACCCGAGTTTTGCTTGAAATTTGCCGTTTGAATGCTTGAAATTGTCGTCATTGTGTTGCTATATGCCATGTGAACGTGTGTGTGTGAATTGATTGTGATTTAGACCGTCTTTGGGTGAAAAACGTCCAAACTAGGTTTCGGGCCCGAAAACCCTGGATTTTCCGACCCGGAATTTCAATTAAACTTCGGTGTAGGATGCCCATAGCGTGTATAGCATGCCTATAGCGTTAGTTTTGCGAAAATGCCGAGTTAAGGCTTTCAAATCGCCGTCTTAAGTCGTAGTTATACGGAGTAATTAAGGCAAATTGGGGGTTTTTGATCGGAGCGACCAAAATGCAATTGCTTGTAATGGGTTGTTGTTGGGGACTATTATGGCGCGTAGAAACCATAAAGTTCTAATTTTGAGGTGTAGAGAACGGTTTTCGGCTTAATTGTGAATTAGGCCTAAAAATGCTCTGTAGGGCGTATAGTGCAATGTGTTAAGGGAATGTATATGTATTATGTGCGTATTATTTGTGTGTATTTGTGTATGCGTATGCCAAGTTGTATGCTTGCATGTATCATAACTGTATATGTTGGTTGTATTTGGTTGCAGGAGAGGATTCTAGTCGCGTTACGAGATCGAAATCTCGTAGGAGTACTAGCTCGAGGACTGAGGGAGCCTCTAGCTCGAGTGGTTTGAGGCGTACGCGTAGTGAGAGGGATGCTGACCCTAGTGACCTGCGCACGAGACGTGGTCAGTCACGAGGTAGAGGTCGTGGGAGGAATGTCCCTGTGCCTGATCCTGAGGAGGAGCATGCTCAAGAGTTTGTGGATGAGCTGGAGGCTGAGATGGATGTCGAGGAGGAGGCTGCGCCTAGAGCGAGTAGCTCTAGGCCGCGAAAATCACGTGCGAACAGGGCGTTCGCCAAGGGCTGGGATGGCCATAACCTTCTACTTGCTCTGGAGAGACACGTTTTCTATCGAGCGACGATGGGTTGGCAGAAAGGCTCGATGAGGACCTTCTCGGGCGTCTCAACCGTGATGTGTGCTTTTGAGGAGAAGCTTCCGCCGAGAGCGCAAGCTTGGGTGCTGCGTAGTGCTTTTGGCCCGTTGGTCGGCCATTGGAGGGAGATTGCAAAGAAGAAGCAGACGGCGAACCTGATGTTGATCAGGGCCTTCCTGAGCAGTCTTGGGACACCACGACGGCGTTCCATATGCCCGGCCGAGGCGGCATTACCTTGTCCGAGTATGCGGTCATAACGGACCGCCGATTCGAGACCGTGATATGAGCTTCGAGTTTGCGCCGTCCGTTGTGGACGAGGTTGTGACTGCCGCGATTGGCGGTGGTTTGGAGGTGATTTGTGAGGGTGCTCCACCTTACACACTTTCAAGACGAGCTACATCTTGGAGTACTTTGAGGGGAAGACCGAGTATGGCCCCTCGGAGTGGAGTGACGAGCAGAATGCTCGTATGTGGCTGTGGTGGTTTGTCAGCGCCGTGTATTTCGGCGATAAGGGTGAGCGGGCATCGACGTCGGTCCTTATGCATCTCCTGGATTGGAATGCAATTGGGGCGTTTGACTGGGTGACGCCGTCTCTGGGTTTGTGCATTCGTTTCTGTATGGATGCCGTGAGACCGCGGGTCATGGATCGAGGGTCGAGACTGTCCTTAGTATCGCCTGGATTCTTGATGGAGGTACGTGTTGATTCTATTTTTGTTTGTTTTAGGTGCACTTTTGCTTGTTTTTGGTCTTTGTCTTTGTTGTCTTTGTAATGTGTTTTGTTTCTTGTGTGTGCAGTCGTGGATTCTTAGCCATTTTCCTTTTCTGCTGTCGCCGCATGCCCTGACGATTCCGCGGGTATATCGGTGAGACGCGCAGAACACGTCTGGCCGTCTTTGCGTTTAACTGGTCGTATGACGAGGTTCGGGACCGTCTGAACCGGATGCAGTTTGATCAGGTTTGTGCTTGAACCATTTTAAATAGAGTGTACTTAAAATGATTGTATTTATGAGTGTTTGTTTTTGTTTTTGTTTGTAGTTCGTGCCATTCCCGTGGGGCTTGATGCGGGCATTCTGAAGGCATCGGGCGCGATTATGCGGTCACGAGAGACCAGCGTCTGACTTGGCGACGCCAGACGGGCGGTTTGGTATCTCGGGAGGCGTTTGGTCTTTCAGGCGGGGTGGCGGCTCGGTGGTGCACAGGGACCCGCCGAGGGTCTGTTTGGCGAGGGTTTCCATTCGGGATCGGTGGCGTTATGCGGGGAAGGAGAGTCGGTTAGCCTTCTCTCGTCTCCGAGGAAGACTATGGTCGGTTGCTTTCGATCTCGGCTTGCTTGTGGGCCGATTGAGGTATGCTTGCTTCTTTTGAGGGTGCGTAAGGTAATTTTTGCGAAAAATTTCCCTGACGTGTGCGTTTTGAACTTGTTTTGTAGGAATTTGATCCCGAGATGGCGGAGCAGCCTGGTGACTTTCCTACCACCGTTGAGTACGACGAGTCGGGTGTGCGTCGTACCTTCACTTTGCCGACGTACTTGCCGGTGACCACTGACGCGGGCATGGACAGCTGGACGGGCAGGGTCAAGAAGGTATGTATCTTTGTCGTTGTGTATTTTGAGTGAGCCCCCAGTTTGATCGAGGTATGAAACATGGCGATGATCAAACTAGTGAGATGCGTGTTTTTGTGTTACCCCCTTGAGTTTGACTTAATTTGAGTGAAATTAAGGCGAAGTGGGGTTGACTGCTTTTGTTTTGAAATTTCCCCCGAAGGTTGGCTTAATTTGAGTGAAATTAAGGCAAAATGGAGAGAATGTGCTTTGTTTTTGAATTTCCCCCTAAGTTTGGCTTATTTTGAGTGAAACTAAGGCAAAATGGAGAAAAATGTGAAATGTTTTTGTGTTGTGTATCACAGGTGGCTAAGGAGGCTCATAAGAAGCTATGGCGAATAGCCAACAGGTGGAGGATGGCTTGGGCTGAGCAGGCTGCTCAGTTGTGTCAGAGCCGGGCTGAGACGGCGCAGATTCGGCGTGAGTTCGACGAGTATCGTCGTCGTCATCCTGAGTGAACTTGTGTAATAAAGATTGTATGAACCTTTGTGTACATGTCGTTGTAGCTTGAACTTTGAACTTGATTGTAGTTGTGAACCTGTTCGGTAAGCTTGTTTGAAAAAATGAAATGATTCCCGAGTGGGATGCATTGATGTTGATTGAGCTTGTGAAAATGTGTTTGCAAAAAGTTCATTTTAAATGCGAAATGAGCTTGCATGAATGTCGAAAATGTTATATGTTGACTCGTGGTATGAATCGTTGTTTGCTAAAGTGAAGTGTAATGTTGCTGCATAGGGAACAACAAGAGAATGTCGTAGGGTAGTGTAGATTGTGGCGTTTTAGGCAAGACGAAATTAGGAAAGTTGCGAGAAAACCCGCCCCTTGAACCGCATAGCCTTATGCGGTTGAGGGGCCAAACCGCATAGGCTTATGCGGTTTGGGGTGCAAACCGCATAGGGCTATGCGGTTTAACGGCTTGGCTGGTAATGCTGAGTTTCCATATTCCGTGATCGGTTTTGTATATAAGGAGGGGGGGTGCGTGCCATAATCCTCATTCACAATTACTTCTCTTCTTCTCTCTTAATACAAGTTTTTGCTCTCGTAAATATTTTAGGTATATTTATTAAAGTTTTTTGTATTCAAGAAAATGGTGGAGCATTTTGATGCTCTTTTGAAGAGGTGGACTTCCTCATTAAGTCCGGCGATGAAGAAGGCGGTGTATGATGATGGTGCAGGTGTTTTTATTGGCTTTCGCCAAATGAAAGTCGATCTTGACTTCCTGGATGCGTGCTTAGATTATTGGGATCCTAGCTTGCATGTGTTTAGGTTTCCCGGGGGAGAGGTGTGTCCTTTGATAGAGGAGTTTGCGGCCATTGCTGGGTGGTCGAAACGGACTACTCCTGTGGTTGTAAGGAGTGAGCTTTGCTATAACGGGATGTTGCGAAACTTCCTTGGGATGACAAATGCTCAGGCTGCAGGTTTGTTTGAGGGAGGCAAGGTAAACATGCTTCTCTTGTGTCAACGATACATGAATAAGGTTGATACTAGTATTTCGGACCGTTCTAGGCGGAGGGCCCTTACTTTTTGTTTGGTTCATCGGTATGCTTTTGCAGGGTCCATGCCAGATGGAGTGTTCGGAAACGCGAGGTATGCTCGTGTTTTCGAAGAGATGGAAAGGGGATACGATCCTTCTGCGTTGATCCTAGCGGAAACCATACTGGGCTTAGACGACCGTTGTGCTAATCGTCTGAGCTCGTACAGGGGTTGCGCTAGGATTCTCAACATTTGGCTCATGGAGAGGCTAAGTGTGTATAAAGCTCTCCCCCTTGGTGGTGTCTTCAAGGCTGCGGCGACGACGTCGCGAAAGATGGAATGGGCTGACCTTCGGGAGCGTTCGCTAAACTACTACCGGGGGTTCGTGAAGGAGAGCTCCATTCATTGGTATGTGTCTTGATGGGGTATTACGGCGATTACGGCGCCGTCTGTTGTGAATGCGGCTCGTGGGTTGATGTTGTGCGGGTTTGAACGAGGGGTGTGGATTCATCCTCTTCGCTTGAAGAGGCAAATCGGGCTTGCTCAGACCATACCCGAGCAGGATACTCAGGCTGGAGGGGTTGTTGTGCTAAACAACCAAATGATCGATGCTTGGATCCGAGGATGGTCGGACCGTGTTACTTGGGCTGTTCCGGAGCATATAGAGTCTAGTCGTGTTACGGACTTCTATACACGATGGTACCGTTCCAATGATCCTCAGGAACGGGAGAATCAAAGGAGGAGGGAAAAGAATGGGCCAAGGCCCTCCTTGGCGTATGAGGTGGTGCGCGAAAGGAGGAACTATGGTGATCTTTGTGCTGTTGGTGTGGATGCTTCTACTTCGAGACCTGCGCGGGAAAGGCTTGGACCGAAGGTGACCGTTAAAGATCGCCTAGGGCCAAGGATCGAGGAGCCTCCAGTCGAGCAGGACGAGGATCCGGTCGAGCCCACAGGTTTTGAGAGATCTATTCCCGTTCTTAGTTCGAAAATTGTGGCGGATCGGCCCCTTGAAGATGAAGAGGCTAATCCGAAGCGTCAGAAGATGACTTGAGTAGTTTGCTTTGTTTTGTTTAGAACATTTCCTTTATAAAAATACATGTTTTAGATTTGAATAAAGGGCTAAGGAGGCTTGTTCCTAGCTCATTTCTAAATTGCGAAAAATTCTAAATAAAGTAATAAAATAGAATTAATTTGCTTTTGTCTTGTCTCGTTGCTTTCTTTTGTTTGAAATGTTCTCGACCTTTTTAAGCTTCGAACATTCGTACTTTGTCTTAAAATCCTCGACCTTTTTAAGCTTTGGATTTGTTTGTTTGATTTGTCTTGTCCTTAAGTCCTCGACCTTTTTAAGCTTTGGACTTAGATTTTTGTTTTGTTTTGTGTTGACTGTGCTCTCGACTTTTTTAAGCTTTGAGCGTGTCTTTTTGTGAGTGCATCGCCCTTGACCTTTTTAGGCTTTAGGCGTGCGTGCTAGGAAGTTCGGTTGTGCTTTTGACAAGCTGCCTACGTATCCGCGTTTCACGGAATCAAACCGGCGTAGTTCGTGTGATTCGGTTGAGCTCTTTGCAAAGCTGCCTACGTATCCACAGTGCGTGGAATCAAACCGAGCGTAGTTCACCCATGCGTGAGTGAGTTTTGTTTTGAAATGCATTGCAAAATTGTTTGTGCTTAGGGGTAGTATTTCTTGAGTTGATCAAGATTTGTTAGTAATCGAAAATCCTGGCCGTCGAGGTCAGTTAGTTTCACGGCTCCTCCGGGAAGGATTTCCTTGACCAAGTACGGTCCGGCCCAATTGGGTTTGAATTTTCCTCTTGGGTCGACTGGTAATGGTGCTCGGACTGATTTGAGTACTAGGTCACCCACTTTGATGTTTCGTGGCTTGACTCGGTAGTTGTAGGCGCCAGTAGGCGAGATTGGTACATTCGGACCGCATTTCTTAGTGAATGTAACCGTCTTTCGTCTAAAAGGATGAGTTGTTCATATCGTTCGCGTGCCCATTCGGCTTCAGGAATGTCTGCTTCCATGAGAATTCGAAGGGATTGCATCTCGATTTCTACAAGTTGAACGGCTTCCATCCCGTAGGTTAGGAAATAGGGTGTCATGCCTGTGGGTGTGCGGATAGTTGTGCGGTATCCCCATAATGCAAATGGGATTTTGTTGGGCCAGTCGTGGCAGGTGTCGATCATCTTTTTGAGGATTGAAACGACGGTTTTGTTTGCTGCCTCGACCGCGCCGTTAGTTTGTGGTCGGTAGGGTGATGATTTATGTCGTTGTATCTTGTATTTGAGAAGAAGTGGTTCGACTTCTGCTTGGAAGTGTGTGCCTTGGTCGCTTATGAATTCGTGGGGTATGCCATAGCGACAAATGATGTTGTTTTGTATGAATTTTGCAACCTCTTTTGTGCCTAGCGTACGGTATGATGCGGCTTCGACCCATTTGGTGAAATAGTCGATGGCCACGAGGATGAAGCAGTGTCCTCCTGCTCCTACGGGTTGAACTTTGCCTATGACGTCAATTCCCCAGGTTGAGAAAGGCCATGGCGAGGTCAAACTGTATAGTGGTGAAGGAGGGATGTGTTGTACGTTTGCAAAAATTTGACAATTATGGCAGTGTTTGACATATTTTGCGCAGTCGGCTTCCATGGTTGTCCAGTACCATCCTAGCCTTATGATTTGTTTGCACATGTCTCGTGCGTTCATGTGTGGTCCGCACTCACCATCGTGTACTTGGGACATGATCTCGTGTCCCTTTTTGTGATCGACGCACAAGAGTAGTGTGCCTTGGGGCGTCTTTTTGAGTAGTTTGCCCATTTCCATCACGAATTGTGATGATAATAGGCGTAGGGCTCGCTTGGCCCGTTTGTCGGTGTTTGGTGGGTATTCACCGTTTGTTTTGTAGTTGATGATTGCTTGGTACCAAGGGTCGGTTTGCTCTTCCTCGGTTTCAATGTCACAGATGTAGGCGGGTTCATTCCGTCGTTCCACGACAATGGGTAGTGTTGCCATTCCCGGGGGTATGTTGATTAGTGACGCGAGTTTGGATAACGCGTCGGCGAATTGGTTTTCTTCGCGAGGAAGGTGTATGAATTCTACGTGATAGAATTCGTTTATGAGCTCTTGTATTTTGTTTTGGTATAGTGCCAGGTTTTCATTAAGTATCTTCCATGCTCCGGATACTTGGTTGATTATGAGGGAGGAGTCCCCATAGACTCTTATGTTGCGGGCGTTGAGTACAAGCGCAGACCGTGCAAGCACGCCAGATTCGCGGCGTTGTTTGTAACGTCAAAATCCAGTTTGATGGATAAGGGGGTGTGTTCGCCATTCGGGGATATGAAAAGTATTCCTACTCCACATCCTCGATAGTTGGAGGAGCCGTCGAAGTATAACTCCCATTGTTCTTGGTTGATGTTGTAAATCCCATCGTCTGGAAGGGATGTCGTGTCGATGATTGGTTCTTCGTTGATTGCATTTTCAGCTAGGAAATCGGAGACTGCTCGTCCCTTGATTGCTTTGAGGGGTACGTACTTAAGGTCGAATTCGGCTAGGAGCAATGTCCATCTGGCCATTCGTCCGTTAAGCACAGGTTTCTCGAAAAGGTATTTTACGGGGTCCATTTTTGAGTAGACCTTCGTTTGGTGTGCTAGCATATAGTGACGGAGTTTTTTGGATGACCATACCAATGCTAGACAGCTTTTCTCGACGGGTGAATATCGAGTTTCGTAATCGAGAAATTTCTTGCTTATGTAGTAGATTGCGTGCTCTTCGCCGTTTATTTCTTGAGCGAGCATGGCGCCCATGGCGGTAGGGGTTGTTGTAAGGTATAAGGATAGTGGTAAATCCTTTTGGGGTGGTCGTAGAACTGGTGGGTTAGTTAGCAATTCCTTGACCTTGTCAAATGCTTTTTGACATTCTTCGTCCCATTCAACGTGGTCGGTTTTCTTGAGTTTCTTGAAAACTGGTTCACATATCATGGTGAGTTTGCTGATGAAGCGTGAGATGTATTGGATTTGGCCCAAGAAACTTCGAATTTCGTCGAGGTTCTTCGGGGGTCGCATTTCTAGAATTGCTTTGACTTTCGAGGGGTCGACCTCGATGCCTCTTTGGCTCACTACGTGTCCTAGTAGTTTACCGGATTTAACTCCAAAAGTACATTTTTGGGGATTGAGGCGCATTTTGTATTGTCGTAGGCGAGTGAAGAACTTGCGGAGGTTAGTGATGTGGCCACTCCTCTCTTTTGACTTCACGATCATATCGTCGACGTAAACTTCGACTTCTTTGTGCATCATGTCGTGTAAAAGGGTTGTGGCGGTGCGTTGGTATGTAGCACCGGCATTGATTAGGCCGAAAGGCATGACCGTGTAGCGATATGTACTTGCGGTGTAATGAAGGCCGTCTTTGCCATGTCTTCGAGTGACATTTTGATTTGGTTGTAGCCTGCGTAGCCGTCCATGAAGGATAGGAGGGCGTGATCGGCGGTGTTGTCGACTAGGACGTCCACATGGGGTAATGGAAAGTCATCTTTGGGACTAGCTTTGTTCAAGTCGCGAAAGTCAACGCATACTCGAATCTTGCCATTCTTTTTCAAGACTGGGACCATGTTTGAGACCCATTCAGGATATTCGATGACTTGGATGAAACCGGCTTGTAGTTGTTTTTCGATTTCTTCCTTGACCATAAGGGACCATTCGGGACGTAGTCTTCTTAGCTTTTGTTTGATGGGTTTGTAACCAGGTTTAATGGGGATGCGGTGCTCGGCGATGCTTCGTTCGATCCCGGGCATGTCTTTGTATGACCAAGCGAATACGTCCTTGAATTCGCTTAGGAGTTGTGTGAATTGGGTGCGCTCGTGTTCGTCTAGTGAGGCACCTAGTTGTAGTTCCCTTGGTTCTTCGGGGGTCCCCACGTTTATGGTTATGGTTTCCTCGATGATAGGGTCTTGTGTTTTTGGGTGCACAATGTTTGCAATGTATTTGTTTAATGATTCATTTGTTTGTTCATTTTCGCATGAGTTAGTGTCTTGTGTATTTTGTGTTTTGTTTGTTGCTTGTTGATTTTTGTTTGTTTGTATTTTGTTGTTTGTTTTAGCTTGAGACAAGACGTAAGCAAATTTATTCATTTCATTATTTTGAAGAGAATTATTCGACAAATCAGAAAATTGCTTGGAGCTAGCCTCCGTAAAAAGGAAATCTAAACTAAAGCTAGAGTCTAGGATAGATGGGTCGACAGATGACCCGACACTAAGAGCATTAGAATCTAGAAGAATTTCTTCTTCGTCTTCATCGTCTTCTGTGCCGCTGGAGCTGCTTGAGCTGCTTGAGTTGCTTGAGTTGCTTGAGTTTGAATCACTCTCGTCCTTGTCTTTGAGATTAGTGACATGGTCGAAGAGTGGTCCTTCACCGGTGATAAGCTGGAAGTGGTGACCTTGTGCATCGGTCCATTTCAGCGTCTTATACCATCCGTTGAGGGTTTTGTCTGTGGCGTCGGCTATGAGTAAGTTAGGATCGAAGTGACGGTCTCGCATGATTGTGGAGACAATCTCTTCGTTTTTGGTGCTCGGTGAGGCCTTGAGTGTATTGGGCTCGGCCTCACTAGAGAAACAAGCTTCGGATGAATGGATGATGTTTCGAAGGGAGGTATTCCCGTCGACCGTTCCTCCGGGGGTGAAGTATGCGTTCAGGTCGAGGATATAAGGTCGCAGGGTGACCTTGTGAGTTGATCTTCGCTTTTGGATTTCTTTAGCCATCTTTTCATGGTCATCGTCCTTGGGTTTATAGCCTAGACCCATGGTGAGCCAAAGGCTGTTGTTGTTTTTTGTTTTGAAAGGTTTGTAGGTTTTGATTGGTGTACGTGTGATGGCGCCGACCTCAAAGTCGAAACCGCATAAGTCTTCCACGGGTTCAGCTACAATTTCCGCAGAATTGGGCTCTTTTGGTGTATCGAAAAGGGCTCGGAAGTTTGAGGCCTTCAAGGTTATGATCTCCTCGTTGAGAGGGATCTTAACCTTTTGATGTAGAGTGGAAGTTACGGCTTTGGTGGAGTGAATCCACGGTCGCCCCAGGAGTATGTTATAGGAAGGGGTCATGTCGATGACTTGAAACTCGACTTTTCTTTCTATGGGACCACTGCGTACGTGAAGAGAAATGGTTCCTTTCACGTGACGTCGGGTTCCGTCGAAAGCTTTGACTCCGTCCATGCTCGGGGTGAAGTCTTTATCGGATAGGCCGAGGCGATGTGCGGTGGCCAATGGTAGAACATTGACTGCAGATCCGTTGTCAACAAGGGACACGGGCAAAGTTTTCTTCATACACTCTACGCTAATGTATAGAGCGAGGTTGTGGTTTGGTCCGAATGCGGGGAGATCATCATTTGAGAAGGTGATAGCTCCTGGTAACCAATCCCTTGTGACATGGCTGACCATTTGATCTGGAGAGATCTCAGCGTCTGCGCATGCTATTTGTAGAGCGCGAATGAATGCATTGTAACACCCCGACTTTTCCTAATATTAATTATTTGTCTCATTTATATTCGTAAATTATTTCTCTTGATTTCCTCATTTCTTTTAGCTCGAGAAAATCAGTTCTCTTGTCGCGTGGATAAGCTACCCTGTAGTCGGAACTTAAATACGGAGTAATTTAGCTAAAAACGGTGTAACTTCCTCATACGAACTCCGATTCAGGTGATTCAAAAGGCTAAACTGCGTATTTTTCCGACGCCGTCGCAACTGCCAAATTTTCAGGGGTCAGAGCGAGCCGCTCCACCCTGGGAGCGAGCCGCTCCTGAAGAGCGAGCCGCTCTATGTTCAAGAGCGAGCCGCTCCCTCTATACGGGTTCGAGTTCTAGGGTTTTTTTTTTCCGTGTTTTCTTTTGGCTCAAGCTAATTATAATTTCGTATATTGTTATTCAAGGCATCCTAATCTCTGATTATCTATCCTAATATTTCATTCTCTCATTCCCTCTCTTTTCCATCCACATTCATCCTCTCCATCTCTCAAATTATATCTCTCCAAAACTCTTTCTACCACCATTGTTATACTTTCAAGCTCTCAATCCTTCCATTCTCAGCCTTTTCTAGACCTTATCCTTGGTAAAGGATCTCCTCTAGCATCTTTATTTTTCTGTTATTGTATTATTTTATGTGTTTGCTTGCTTTGTATTCATTATATGCTTGTTTTGGCTTGGTTATCGAAGGAGAAGAAGGGTTTGAAGAAGGTGATACCATCCTTGTTGAAGAGGAGGACGAGTAGCACGAGTTTGAGGCTCTACAAAGGTAACTAGGTGTGATCTAGTCATGTTTTAGCATGTATGAGGCCTTGGTTGTGTTGTTGTTGATGCCTATATTGTTGTTATGATGATGGTTGATGTTTTGATCATGATTTCATGCTAGTATTGTTGGCCTCATACTAGGGTTGTTTTATAATCATATATTCATGCATAAGTCTCATGTGGTATCACGATTCATGCTTGTAGATTGATCAAATATCGGTTTGTGGTTGTTTGTGATGTTGGCCGTGTAAATGTGGTGAGGGCCGAAGCCCTTGCTACTTGTTCTTGTTGTTATTCTTCCTTGCTTTGACATAAGTATGTTGATACATGTTGTTGGTATTAATCACCTTATGTTAAGTTATGAGTTAAGTTGATTATAAGATGTTAAATGATGTTCATATGCAAGTTTAAGTGAATAAATCACATGAATCGATAATTGGTTGCGTGAGAAGCAAGTGTTATGCATGAAATCGGGTTTGTAGTGTGGTGGCCGTGTGATTTGTGCTCAGGCCGTGAGGCATGGGTGTGTGTATGTGTGTGTTTGACGCTTGTTCGAGTCTTGGCATGTATTAAGATGTTAACTATAGTTAATTAAATCATGTTATACTTTGTTTGATCACTAAACAATGAATTATGAGCATGTTAACTGAATATATGCCTTGTAATGTTGTATAATCATGTTGTACTCCGTATGTATGATTGGTTGAGTTGGTAATGATGCTTGTGTGTATATGAGTATGGTTGTTTTGGTCGTATGGTTGTATTGCAAGTGTTGGAGACAGGTTAACAGGTTAACAGGTTATGCTTGGGTTAAGTTTGCACATGGGTACTGTTCTGGCACATGTGTGAGGAGATACAACGTCCTAGGATGGACGGATACCGCTCATGGTCCCCTCGGCTATTCTTGTTGTTTAGCTAGAGCTATCATGGGTTCTCAACCAGAAGGGTTGAGACTATGGTTATATTTATGTCGTCACCGTTCTTGTTGCTCGGTGGAATTTGGCCAAATTTAGACTTGTGATTATTGAGGAACTTCTTGTTGCTGTTCCGCCATAGGGTTTGGGTGATTCTTGTTGCTTCACCCGGGGTGATTCTTGTTACTTCACCCAGTTCTCCGCGCTTACTCTCGCAATTGGTTGGAAGAAGGATCGTTGTTTGAGCTCAGTTGGATGGGTCACAACCTTGGTTGTGCCGTGCTGTGTTGCTTGTGTTTGTATTGTTGTTTTATCGTTGCATGTCTTGTTGATCATGTATTTATACTTTGGTTTAGGCCGTAGGCCAGGTGAGCTTGTTGCATTGTTGTTGGTTGCATTCGTTATGTTAAAATATGACTGGGGAGCACCTAGTTACTCCCCACTGATTGTGGTTGTTGCCTCTCTTTTATAGGTACGCGCGGGACGGGCTTATGTGTAAGGACGTTGTGAGGATGTGACCGTAGCTGCCTTTGTTGAGTCGTCTAGCTAGTCATTTGGGAGTTGTTTAGACTGGTTTAGTCCATTTATGTATCCGTTTAGTTGTACTTTGGTTTTGAGTTTGTAAGGGGTATTTATTCCCCACTTCTAGGCCTCAAGGCCTACCTTTTTATCGTGGTTTAGTTGGTTCAGTGAGTAATGATCCGGATTCCACGGTGTTTCCGCCACCGTGGCTCGCTTTTATTTTCTTTTATTTTATAAATCCTTTTTATTTCTTTATTTTATTTTTGTTGAAAATCCGGGTTGTTACATGCATTCCTATGTTCCGCCGAGTCTCGTAAAAGGGCCCAGATGGAAACATCGGCTTTTGTGCGAGCGAGTTGCTTCTGAAGCACCTCACTCGTGTTTGGTGGTGGAATTATTGTAGAGGTGGAGGGTGTACTTGTAGAGGGGTTATCCTCTTGGGCTACGGCCTTGCCTTTCTCGGCCGCAGTTGCTTTTCTGGCATGCTCATCTGTAAAGATATTCTGATAAGGACGACCAGAGCGTGTGAGGTGTGAAACCTCGTCTTGGTTTTCCTTCTCGGGCTGCTCGCCCTTTTCTTTTTGATCTTTGTTTTCGGGCTGTTTGCCCTTCTTTTTCTTCCCCTTCTTGTTCTTTTTGGTTTTATTCGAGGAAGGAGTAGTTGAGAGTTGAGCTACCGTTTTGTTAGTAGGCGGCCACTTTTCGTCTTCGTCATCACTGAACCAGACCCCGTTGATTTGGTTATTATCGGGTGCGGTTAAGTAGGAACAATCTATAGTCGGAACTGACCCGATGAGGGTTGCATGATTCTGGGCTCGGATACCGATTTCAATGAGTTCCTCGAAGTTCTCGGCATCTTCGTAGTCGAAATGTCTTTGCCATTTGGGTTGTAGGCTGGAGAGAAATATGTCCATGAGTTCATCTTCATGCGGAGGATTCGGAACTTGGGTAAGTAGTCCTCTCCATCGTGCAAGGTAGTGGATAAAGTCTTCCTCGTCCCTTTGACGTGGAGCTGTGAGAGCATAGAGGGAGACATGCTTGTTGACCTTGTTCTTAGCGCGTTGCTCTAGGCGTTCAACTTCGATCTGATGCAAGGTCTTCAAGTTGTCAATGTCTTTGGTGAGCTGATTCACACGGTCACGGAGAGTTCTCAAACTACTGAGGTTAGCCATTTTTGAGGTGCGTTTGAAACGAGGAGTGATGATGCGATTCATGGTGAGTATTCAGCTGAGGCCTGCATTTCACTTTGTATGTTAGTGACACGACTCGACCCACTAGACTCACATTCATTTTTAAGCATTCATTTTAGCTCATTTCTTTGTTTAGAAAGACCTTTTATGTTTTGAAAAGAGGAGATTTTCGAAAAGGTTTTAGCTAAAGGAAGCTTTTGAGACGAGGATGTGTGCGCACATCTCGCCTCGATGTTAAAACGTTTTGCATTTGCACCCGTCAAACTAGTATCGGCGATTTGCCGAGGTGAGCTCGAGTCGGATGTGTAAAAGAAGAAGGATTCGGCTCGAGCAAGTCGAGTCGAGGATGTTGAAAGTGGAGTCTAGGCCGTATGACCTAGAAGATTGAAGTCCACGAGCTCGGGTTTTAATCCTTGCTCGGGTTTTTGCTTGTTAGTGAAAAAGGAGAATTTTGAGAAAGCTTGTTTCAAAAATTCGCGATAGTTTTGTTTGAAAAGGTGTTAGGTTGCTAGATGTTAGGTTCATTTATCTTTGAAACGTTTAAGCGAGTTTTCAAAGATATGAATGCAAATGCTCGTTTTGAAAAAGACCATAGAGTGCATAGTCTCGGACTTGTACGTATGACTCAAAAGGGATGAAAATGAGTCAGTCGGGTACACCTCCAACTACCTCGAGTACGCTTTGGCAGATACTTAACCCCTTCATTTCCTTACGCCGGGGCGATAGGATTTCTGAAGGGAGCACTGGGGCGGTCGAGATAGCCGTTTACGGCAAGCCGTGGAGGGGCGAGAGGAAAGCTAGTCCGGCATGTGCTTTATCGAGTGGACAAGCCTGCATGTGGGAACCACCTCTCGAGGGTGCAAAGGGTGCCTAGATTCCAAAAGGAATGGACTCTAAACGAATGTGCATAGCTCAAATATGTATACTTGGATTGTTCAAGGCTTTCAAGTTTCACCTCTTTATTTTTAAAAAGAAAAAGCTAGTTTTAAGTTTTAAAAATAAAACCTCCCCAGCGGAGTCGCCAAACTGTGGAACCCGGGAACCGCGTCGAGGGACCCAACTCGGCGTCTTGCTTAAAGGGCGGATTTTAAAGTTAAAAAAGATTAAGTTGGAAAAACCTTTAAGAACTGTTATGGAGTCGCCACCTAATTATCGCGGAAATTAGGAACCTGCTACCATGTTCTAAGTTAAAAACATGTCCTAGATTTTGGAGCACGCCGACACCCCTAGATCTAAGGCTTGTGAAACCAGATTGGATTCGGGGTGAGGGTACTTTAGAAAAAGAGTTAATTCAAATAATGATTTATGAAAACCTTTTAGAAAAGCCTATGTAAAAATAGCCTCTACTGACCTAGAACAATCCTTGTAAGATGATATTTGAGCTAATGTTATCGCTACGTACAAGTGCGATAAGTTTGTAAAAGAATGCAGATGCAGATGCAAAAAGATTGATTAAAACCCTCAGTTTAGCATGTTTAACTTGTTAACGAATACGGTTCAGTTAAAGGTCGAATTCATTGTTTAAGTTGATTTTAATGCAAAATAAGAAGGTGCAAGATGCATACAAATAAAATAAAGTTCAATTGTCCATTGGTTTATTTTATAAGGTCGGTTGCTTATGCGACTTTGGCGTGTCATCGGATATGGAGTGTACCCGAAGTAAATAGAACACTTGGAGTGCAAGCGCGCTGGGTGCCAAAGCCGGGGGGGGCGCTAAAGTGTAGACCCCTTTGTTAGTCCATAGAAAATAAGAAAAAGCTTTTGATCCAAGTGGATCGGTACCTACCTTGTCCTGACGCTTCAGATCTGGGCAGAGCTTCGCTTCTTGAACTTAAAAGGAGGATGAATTCAACACGGGATGGTGTGTTGAACTCAAGGATTTGAGTGCTTGAGGCTTTGTGAGTGTTTTGTGGTGTAAGATGTGAAAGCTGGGTGTAAATTGTGTTTTCTGAGGAGAAATTGATGATTTCTGGTTGTGAATTGTGATTTCGAGGTCAGGGTATATGGGTGTATATATAGTAGAAACCTCGGAGAAATAGGAAATCCGGGGATAAAAACAGGCCTAGGAACCGCATAGCCTTATGCGGTTGCCAGGGCAAACCGCATAGGCTTATGCGGTTGCCTCCCCAAACCGCATAAGCTTATGCGGTTTGAGGGTATGGTTTTAGCCTAGTTTCCTAGTTTCGGTTGAATTAAATCTTAGAAAGATTACGAGATAATCCTAAGCTTGCGTGCCAAGAAAACCCCTAGGATATTTCTGAGATATTTGTGGTGTTCAGGGCTTTGGAGTGCGGGCCAAAGGCTTGGGTTCGGGCTCGGTTTCGGGCCCGAGACCCGGAAAAATGAAAAGGGTGTATTTGCATAGTTTTTGTGAAATAAGGTAAGACGTGAAGCCGTATTTTGTGTAAGAGGGGGCTAAAGGGAAGATCTAGCCACCGGGCCTAAATTTAGGAATTTAGGAATGCTGAATTAGACCTTGTTAATGTAAAAGGGCTAATTGTAGTGCAAATGCGAAGCTCATGCCAAATGAAGCAGGACAAAGACCTAGCTAGACTCCAAATGGACAAAATGAACGTTTATTTAAGTGTGATATGAAGCGACCTAAATCATTTTAACATTTCAAACGGCTCAAAATGAATTCGACATTAGTTAGAACCGTTTAAGTCAACGTTAAACATGCGTAATAAAAGTCCGTGATACATCACAGGGTTTTGTTTGGGAGGGTACGAATATGGGTATCCACGTACCTCCAGACAGACTTGAGGCCAGAGCTTTTAGGCTTAAAGCCTCACGTTCTGTTCAAGAGGTCTATGTCAGGTCCGTATTTGCGTTGTCTGGAACCGACAGAAGCTAGAACTGTTCTGGAGGAATTACATGAAGTAGATTGTGGCAACCACAGTGCTGGGAGAAGTCTGGCCAGCAAAGCTCTAAGGTTTGTGTACTTCTGGCCAACTATGAGGAAGGAGGCTGTGGAGTACGCGAGCAAGTGTGAAGCATGTCAAAAACACTCTCTGACAGGCCCTAGTCGTATCACCTTATCAAAATAAATCCTACAAAACAATTAACTAATAGCTAGTGGTAAGCAGGTATCGAATCCACAGGGAGAGGGTAAAAACTATCAAACTCGCTAGACTCTAAGCTATTACGGGATTGTTTAACAGGTTGAAATTAAGACAACTTAGAATGCAATAAGCTAAACTATACTTGAGTATTAAAAGGGTCTATAGACAATGAGAGAGATATTAGGGCATCGGGTTCAAAGTGACAACGATTCAGGAACTTAACCTTACAAGAAATTATGATCGAATGAAGCTGTGCAGGTGATTAGGTATAAAATATGTTCTCTCGAATCAATATTAGCCTTAAGCAGATTTAGCGGGCTCTCGCAACTTACTAAACCTAACTCATCAATTACGCGGTGTCTAGTTTCGATTAGGCGTTCGATCTTAAACCAAAACTACCAAAGTTCAATTCAATTTAGGCGTCCCTATATTCAATTGATAATAATAACGCGCATGAAGAAATCAACAAGCACAATTTCAAACAATCAAAGCAATTAAAACTCGTTCCCAAATCAATTGTCACGAATCACTCTAAACCCTAATTGGAAGATTAGCTACTCATGATTAGGGCAAACAATAAACTGATTAAGGAATAAAGTAAGAACATAATTACCAAAATTGAATGCTTGAATTAATCGTGCGAAGTACCGACGGTTACAATAGTTAAATCTCCGAATCAAAGCTTGAGTTTTCTAAAATTAAGGATGAAAAGTAGAAACTAAACTAAGAGAGAGAATAGAGAGTATTACGTAGTTTAGGTCTAACTAATGATAAGGTAAAACTAAAATTCATGTTTCCTAAATAATATAACATAAAATTACAATCCCCGCGAAAAAATGCATCAAGGCCGGGCGGCCGGCCGCCGGTCCTGGACCGGCTGCTGTGCACAGGTCAATCGAGCCCAACCGTCTTGGGCTCACATCTTCTAACAACTTGGGCTTCTACTAACTCCTTCCACATTTCGGCCTCTTTGTTCTAGTTCTTGGCTTTCGGTCCCGAGCTCAACCTTACGTCGTCTTTTGGATTTCCGTCGTATCCACTTTTCAGCTCAAATGCCTAATAAATGTATAAAATCCTGCAAAACACGGAAATACAACAAAAGCGCCTCTAGGACGTAATGTGAGAACAAAATGGCCCCGTAAGGCACATTTTGACAATAAAAAGCAGCTCGGGACGGGGGTAAAAACATTTAAAAATAACATCTGTCAAACTCCCCCAAGCCAGACTCTTGCTCGTCCGCGAGCAAGCAACTCATCAAACGACAAAGCAAACCATACAACAAAATACAAAAGATGGGAAACAGCGACTCAGAGCTAGGCATGCAATAGTCACTCAAACATATACAACTTAACGATCATGAGCAATCGAATGTGTTAGGAATAAATTCCCAACTGCGAAAATAAGTGTGATACAAACTAATCAAGCTGCATAGGAAGCGAAATATGTTGAACCGTCGACCTTGCAAGACCGTTAAATTAGTATCCTCACGGGTTTCACTCTACACTCATAAAAGAACAGGGTGAGCATATGTGGATATTCAGTAAAGCTGCAAGGTAACACACTCACCTAGTCGACTCGCGAAACACGCCTGCAATCTGATGTGAAAACGATCTCTACAACCGAAGTACGTGTCCAACCAAACAAATGACCAGAATACATGCCAAGTACTTACGCGAGAAGGCCAGGGTAAAGGGTAAAAGGTGGTTGCGACAAGCGCATTTGGCGTAAGTGGAGCTAAATATCGGTAGTCGCACATAACTACTATACCAACCACCATAGCAGACAACCCAACATCATCGACTTGGAGGCATACACTCAATCAAACTCAAATAATCAACCTCCATTAGTAGAGTCAAAGAAAACTCGTCGCCAAACCGTATTATATACATACCCCAAATGAAACAACATATTTTTTTTTTGTGTTTTTTTTTTTATTTTTTTTTTTTCAAAAATAAAGGGGTAACGGTTAACGACATAACAAAAGTAACCTTCCAACTCATTACTCTATAATTACACCCTCAAATCCAAACACCTCAAATTAAAGCATAACCAATCATACGAATAACAATATGCGACTGTCCCGAAAGGCATAGGAAACAAATGATAATGTATGAGGGTAAAGAACAATATGGTTCAGAAAATAGGCATTAAGGCTAGGACGGGGTGCAAAAAGTGATAAACCTATAATCTAAAGGGTAAGAAAAACAGGCTATTTGGTTAATGTGGAGCTCATAAAACGAGTATATAGTGCCGCCTTTCCTCATGTAATACCGCTAGCCACCAACCCGACACGACTCAGTATTAAGTAGACCGAATTCACATTTATGCATGTTAATATTACGCCCTGCACGAGGAGAAACTACAAACACCCTAATAAACAAGGAGACCGGTCATGAATGTCACCGGCCTTGGAGGCTCTAATCCTCGCTATATATATGTAGTTTCACTAATTCACGGTCAAGCCTTGGTTCAACAACAGCAATCCAAACAACTGACTCATAAGATCAACTTAAGACCGCATGAAGTACATACTCAATCATGTCAAGTGCATAGAAAAAGGACAAGCATTAAGCAAATAAAATCATCGTCGCTTTTCATGTTTCTACATCTAAACTGACTCCATTTTTGTGATTTTTGACATTTTTTATTTTTTTTGGATTTTTTTGAAAAGGAAATGAAAAAGAAAGCAGTAAAACTAACACACAAATACAAAAAAAATACAAAAATGAAAATAAAACAACCTAATTCCTCCCTTAAGCCTAAACATCACAATGTCCTCAGTGTGATCAGCAGAAAACAATAACCAACAACCATAAGAACAGATCACGAGGAAAACATATATAAAATGGGGAAGGAACAAAAACGAAATGAGAGAGCAGAAAACGTACTGTACAGAGGATTTCCTCCAAGCCACCAGATGCTCAGGGGCTAGTGGCCAGCGCGCCACTAAGGGGAGTGGTCTGTATACGAATCAATAGCCGCAAGATTGTCGTCATCCTCCTCGTCATCTACGGCCATCCCTGAAGCTGCGGCATCGGATCCTAACGCGCCCGCGTCAACAGCATATGTCGGCTGCTGAGCTCCATACCAACCAGGCTGAGCCCCAAAACCAGCATAAGGGGAAGAAAAGTAGTCAGGCTGGATATTAAGCCCCCCATGAACGTTCGGGCAGTATACCCGCCATCTGGCCAAGTGTAGAAGGACGGGTGTGGTCCCTCTGGTGGAACAGAACCCTGCCTCGCATAGGCGTCGTAACTTCGGAGCGGCTCAGGCCAGCGTCAGATCTGGCCGGTCAATACGCGCGTGTGTCGCGCTCAAGTCATCGCGATACTCGCGACGAAAGTCATCAAAATCAGTACGGAGACCGGTAACACCCAACTCCATGCGACCCATCATAGTAACAATATTAGGGTGGAGGTCGTAGTACTGCGTACCAGGATCAGCTGTATGTGGTGGAGCTGTAAAAGGCTGAACCGGCTCCTCGACAGCAGCTGAAGAAGAAGAAGAAACAGCCCCCCTCTCGCGCCGCCCATAAGTCTGGAAGGGAATAGATGGCTCAGGAGCACCCTGAAGAGGAAGCAAATAGGAGGACTGGTTCGCACTAAGGCCAGTGAGCTGGGGTGCAGGAAGGTTAACGCTTTCCTTGTAAGGATCGGATCCCATTCACTAATCAAGTATTAGTGTAAATCAAATTACTCTAATTTGATGAGCAAGATCTATGTGGTTACATAAATACTTTGTTACAAGTTTATAGAAATTTATACCTTCTCTTAAGGAATAAAATGGGCACAAATCTAGAACTCCTTTCTAGATTTGTTTCTTGAGCTAACAATATGGATGATCCTCCAAAACCGAGTTTCCAAAAGAGGAAACCTCCTTCTTGTTGCACCCAAGAACTACACCAAAACCTACTAGTGATTTTGACTAGAAATCACTAATAGTTACTTGATAATATGTGAATATTGTTATTACTACACTAGCAATATATGTGGAAAAACTTAAGAACTTATTTCTTAAGTATTAGAGAGTTTTGTGAGAGAAAGAGTAATCAAAGTTGCATGCATACTTCTCTCACTTTAGCCCTTGATTTTTATTGTGTAAAAATAACAAAGTGTGTGTGACACACTCAAGGTGAGGGGGCCGGCCCCTTTGGGAGAGAGGGAAGAGTCTTGAGCTTTGTGTTTCTTGTTTAGAACAAGTCCATGCAATGTAATCATATTGTCTTGCATGCATAAACAAGCAACTAGCAAACAAAACAAATAAGACAAAAGCAAGAAGATGCTTCTTCTCCTTTCTTGCCTATTTGGACGGTCCATGTGAGTAACATGGGTCCATTTTGTTTATCAATATTTGTCTCACAAATACTTGTAATTTATCACTTAATTATCTAACATAATAAAGTGTAAATTAATTAAACTCTTCCTGAATATACATGTACACTTACACATATATTAAAATTGTACTTTTACTAATCTCATTAGTAAAATATACATGATTAGTGAATTAACGTTTAATCACTAATTCCCATCTCCTCTAATAATTTTATCGATATAAAATTAAATCATCCGAGTTCACAACTCGGTTTCTCTCTAAATTAATTCACTGACTAACCGTTAGTCAAATTATCAAGTCACTAATCTAATCGTATCTCATACAATTAATTAGCTTCATATTTGGAGTATGTTCCTATAGGTGTGACTTAAAGGGATCAATTGATTACCGCCGTTCTCACGACAATAACGTCAAACTCTAGTCAGCCAACCGTTATTGATTTACGTTAATCAATTGACAATAATACAGGATTATCCCCATGTATTCCTTAATTGAGATTTATTATGTAATCGCACTATTGTGGAGGACACTTACTCCAACAATCTCCCACTTGTCCGAGACAAGTTGTGCATTACCAATTCTCATGTCCGTTTCACATCTCCCACTCGATGCAAGGTGTCTTACAGGTCGTACTTGCATCCTGAGATATATATCGTGAGTGGTTTCCTCGATAAGGAGAGTAGGTGTCAGACCGGGAATCTACCGTAGATTCTTACCGAGCGTGGCCACGCATTTTCAGCGACTACTCCTCGAGTGGCCCAAAGATGTTTTACCCTGACGAGGGTGGACATTTCCCTTCCACTCGATTGTACTGTATAATGCAGATCACCATGACCCCAAAGATGCCCTTATAACCCCCTTTCACGGCATGGCTTAGGACAAAAATGAAAGTCACTCTAAACCGCAGACCCAAACAATCAGTTCCAGTCAAAGAATCGACTCAAAGGAATACTATAGAATTCCCACCACGACCAGGTTTCAATCTCATTGAAAAGGAATTCTATAAGCGTCACAGTCCGACAGAGTGTCTCACAGTCTGTCTATGCAAACGAGCAGTCATCACTATGACCCCATGGTGTTGAACCCACCATCGAACGACTTGCAATCTAGTCTCTTCGAGACGTCACCTCATATGAGAGACTAGGGACCAAATACTTAGTTTATACCGTTCACTTGAATATGTTCAAAGTTGTCACACAACTATTCGGATAAACAAAGTATGCATTCAAAATGACTTAAAAGAGTAAATATACTCTAAACAATGAATGTTATTTTCATATATGTAATAGGATACTTTATCCATTACATATCTCAAAAAACTAAAGGAAATCAGGCATACGCCTCAACCCCATAGAGGCGGTGTGAGCGTCATGCTTAGTCCTCGAAAGAGGCTTGGTTAAAGGATCAGCTGTAACAACCCGGTTTTTCGTGACTTAATTAAACTAAGGCGGAAAATTAATTAAGTCTAATACATGCCGGATGTTAATTAAATTACATTCAAATGGCATAGGATACAAATATATATTACAATCTCTCAACGAATACAAACGAAACATCCTAATCGTCCCGATAATCCTGAGTCTCGAGAATTTCCTGCAACGGAGACAAAAACACAAAATAGGAGGATCTCCCGCTCAGAGGCGGGAAGTGACTGTTCTAACCAACAACCTCTAAACCACAGTTTTGGTTTATTTAACCTATGATTAAAAGTAACTTGGCAGCACTAAACGCGTATAACTCCAGCAGCCGCATATTTCGATAAAATTGGACAATTAGCATATAATATCAGTTCTCACATATAGATATTTAAATCTCATACAACATGATAAACGAAACTTAAAACATTTCAATTTATAGAACACAATATATAAACTTAATTATTATCTCAATTCATATAACATCGTAATATATATAAAACTTAAATCATAGCAATCAAGATATATGCATAAGTCGTAATCAATTCAATAAACATATAGTCGTGAACAATCATGCAATATCTCACGTAGCACGAGGGATTATAATGATTCAAATACGTGCATACAACAATTCTCATAGTGTATAACATTCCTCAACAATCATACTCAACAAGGCAATTTCAAACTCATAACAACGTCATTCAGGCAATAACCAATCAAAACAAGGAAATACATTCAACATGTGATAACAAATGAGTCTTCGTTAGTAAGGCGGAAGCATGCAGACATAATCCGCGCAGTAGCAGTCAGGGCCGAACGAAATCGGACGTAACTGAATATGCTAAAGATATCTAAGGTAATAAGGACGGCCTAATCCCTTGTCTAATGTATGCATACACTACCTATCGAGGATCATACTTATTCGCTATTCAAAAGGTATCACCGACGAAAAAGTTCGACTATCACCAGAGACGGGTACCCCCGGATGGGGTTGGCGTTTCCAATTACTGATATATGGGCCCACGGTAATATCAAGTATGCCCCATCCCTGAGGTTGATACTCACACTAAAAGAAATCTCAAGATCGTTAATCGCCTTGGGCAACTCTGGGAGGGAGCCCAAGTCCCCATATACAGCTACCTCATTAACTTCGAATTTCAAGAGTCGCAACATGGCGAACAATCCTAGTATTTTATTCAAGTAGCTCGTTTTCTCAATTCTTATATCCTTGTTTAATCGTAACAAGTGACAATTCTAAATATTATTAATATCGTCGAACTTTGTATAATGAAAATATTAATTCTAACAGTTCTTCATATAAACGGAAACACATAGAAAAACTTAAATATTTATTTTGAGTCCGTTCGTAGATTTTAAATATTTTCACTATTCATTATTTTGTACGTATTTTTATACGTATGCGTATTTTTATACTTTGTACGTATTTTTATACTTTATACTTCTATGTATTTTTATTTTATATTTTAGTAATTAATAATTGTTCGTTTAAGTATGATTTAGTTTCGTTTAGATTTTAATTTAAGTATGTTTATGATTAGTGATACAAAGGTTTTTAAGTTTCGTGTTAAATTTAAAGCAACTTAAAATAGATTAGTCATTAATGATATAAATAATTGAATTTCATTATAACTCACTTTTAATCCTTCCTCTTATTTGCATTGTAAAGTATCTAGCGATTTAGTAGTTATAACATTTATTTTAACTTAGAAATATTACTTAAACGATATTTGTCAAATTTTAGTATTCTTGATAAAATATAATATTGTGACAATTAGTAAAATTTCTTTTAGGTGAATGATAATTCGATGGTGGAATTTTATACGGAGTACATTTTCATATCTTATTATTATTTAATTATTTACTTTTCTTTCATTTCTTTAATTATTTAAACGTATTTATAAATTCGTATGTTCTATACATTTAAATTTTATAAACACAACAACTATTTAAGAAGTCGTCGTCTTTAAAGTATATTTTAAATTTTAATGATAGTATTCAATTTTACAAGTTTTTCTAAAAGTAAACTTTTAGAAATTAATTTTATTATAATAATACTTCCACTTACATATTAATTCTTTTTATGGTTTTTATAACTTAAATTTTCTACTAAGTCATTTTACTTTATCTTTTTATAGGATTATCATTTTAACACTTTATCTTTTTGTTAAACATATTTATAATACAAATTTCTAACTTTATTGAATAAAAGCTTTACTTAGGTTTATTTTATATTTCGAAGTACTTTATTTCTTTTTATTATTTTAACTAAATACTTATTTAGTATATTTTAAGTTCATTGTAAATTTTAGAGTTTTAACAAAGTAATCTTTATAGTAGTTGTGAGATATGACTTTTTATATAATTATTTATTTTAGAAACTTTAATATGAGTAACTAAATTTATATTTTTACTTTTAGTATGATTTAATATTAATTTAAACTTAATATTCTTTTAACTTAATTCTTTATTTTTAGTTACATTTCAATTTAACATTTTAGTGACGATAGATAAGTTATATTAATTTAATTTATTTACTTAAGTTATTTAATAATATTTTAAGTTTTATTTTATACTTGTGATACATAAACTTTATATATTTTAATTTACACATAACAAATAATTTTAACACGATAATATTACAATTAAATTTAACATTAATTCAACAACACATTTTTCACTCAAAACATATTATCACAAAATCAGATAAATATCATATTTCACAAATCAATTCAACATTTTATTATAACTAAAATTAACACCTAATTTCATACTATAGCGATTCATACAAAGTTATCAAATTAAACTGAAACGGGAATCATACGAGTCTAATGCATACTAGCTCACTTTTAATAACAGATTAATTTAAATAAAACCAAAACGTTAATTGTTAGAGATTTTGAGGAAGAAATCGAGTCACCTAAATTTGGCACACGAACTGAGGCCTCCAAAATAAAACCCGATTTGTTTAGTCTTTCGCCAAGCTCCAAAATCAACAAAAATAAAGAAGCATAAACTGAAGTAACAGCAGCTCATAGTGAAAGAAGAAGGCTGGACCGAGGAGGTCAGTGAACCGAGGACAAGCGTTCCAGGTTCGTCTCCAAATTCGTCCTCGACAAATGAGCAGGACACGCAGGGGAAAAAGATAAGGTGAATTAGAGTCGGCAAAATAAATTGACGATTCGTATTTATTGATAGAAAACGGTTTAATCAAAGGTACTTACCGACGTTAAAAAAAAGAACACGACGACAGGTAGAGCTGACATCAGGGAAAGAGCAGGGTAAGTCGATGAGAAAACGGAGGTGAAACCTCCAGTGGTGGTGGCTCACGGTGGCAGCAAACAGCAGGCGGCGACGGTGGTGGCCGAGAGAGGAAGAGAGTAGAGGAGAGCCAGGGGAGGCGGCAGAGCACGGTGGTGCTCATGGTGGTCAAGCTCGAGTTCGGCTTCAATGGCGGCTCCGGTGAGGCTGCTCCGGTGGTGGTCGTCGGTTGTTGCTCCGGTGTGGACTAAATTAGAAGGAGAAGAAGCAGGGGATCCGAGGAAGAGCACCGAGTGAGGGAGGGAAAAGGCGGCGTCAGTGGCAGAGCAAGGCGGGGAGAAAGAGAGCAGGGAGTTTGAGGACCGGGCTGACGGTGGTCAATGGTGGTCGGAGTTGCTCCGGCGAGCAGGACTATTTCCGGTGCGATAAAAGAGAAGGAGAACAGGGGAAAATAGGGGCGAGGGAGGACCACGGTGGTGGTGGCTTCAGTGGTCAGAGGTCGGTGGTGATGAACGGTGGTCACCACCGGTGAGGGGAAGCACAAGGAGGAGGCGGCCTGAGGTGGTGAGGTGTCGACGGTTGTCGGTTTTGTTATTGTTGTAGTTGTCGTGTTGTTTGTTGGTATTGTTGTTGTCGTTTGTTATGGTGATGATGATGAAGTTGTTGTTTTGTTTCTTGTTGTATGTTAAGCTGCTATTGTTTTATTTTTATTTTTGGTTTTATTAAAGGTGGAATTAAAAATAAGGGAGGAGAGGAAGGAGGAAGAAGAAGAAGAAGAAGAAGGAGATCAGAAAACAAATGAGGGAGTATGAGAGTTGAAGAAGTGTGTTAGAGAAGCTTTTATCATCAAAATATCTATAAAGTGAAATTGGATGTCGACATAAGAGAGAATTAGGTTTAGGATTTAGTTAGTCTTCCTCCATTTCATTTACTCTTATTTATAAACTTTTATATTTTATAAAATATATTAAATATAGTATATTTCGTTGTAATTCTATTTTTTTATTTTCTATAACGTTAAACTTATATTTTTAAAATTAAATGGTATATAAAAGTATTAGTTACAAATTTTGTTACGGTCTCACAGATTTTCAAACTGTCTGCTAATTTGCAAGATACATTTCAATAAAATTATATTTATTCAAGTAATAATAATTTTTAAATTAAAACGCAAATTCATTAAGTTTAATAAAACCAAATGAAATAAAGTTTTAGTTCAACAGGTATTTTATAAATAAAAATATAATACAAGTTATATTATAAAATCAAGAAGGTTTAATTAAAAATGTATTTGAGAAAGTTTATTCAAACGAAATTTTTCAGCCGCGTTTTCAAAGTAATTGAATAAAAGTTAAATTATATAAATTTTAATTTAATAAAGTAGTCAAAGTAATTAATTTGAGTTAATAAAACACGGGGTGTTACATCAGCGATCTCATCGTCTGTCCCAACCTTACAAATATCTATTTCCTTTCTTTCCACATTATCTCTTATAACATGACATTTCCTCAAAACGTGTCTAGATTTATTACTAGACTTGGGCTCCTTTGCTCGAAAGATAGCCCTACTATTATCTCAATAAATAGTGATTGGATCTACGGCACTAGGGACTACCCTTAGTCCATCCAAAAACTGCCGAATCCATACAGCTTCTTTAGCGGCTTCCTAAGCTGCTAAATATTCAGCTTCTGTTGTAGAATCCACAATGACACTTTGTTTGAAACTTTTTCAACAAACAGCTCCACCATTCAACATAAAGACATAGCCGGATCGGGATTTCAAATCATCCCCATCGGTTTGGAAACTTGCATCCGTGTAACCCTTTACACGTAGCTCAAGTTCTCCTCCAAACACTAGAAACGAATCCTTGGTTCTTCTCAAGTACTTAAGGATGTTCTTTACAGCTATCCAGTGATTCTCATCGGGATTAGCTTGATACCGGCTCGTCAAGCTCAAAGCAAAAGCGACATCGGGACGAGTGCACATCATAGCATACATGATTGATCTTACAGCGGAAGCATAAGGGATCAATTTCATGCGTTCAATTTCCGCAGGAGTCGTAGGACATTGAGATTTCTTCAATGTTATTCCTACACTCATCGGAATAAAGCCTCTCTTGGAGTCTTTCATATTGAACCTATCAAAACTCTTATCAATATAAGTTTCTTGACTTAATGCTAGTATCCTTTTAGATCTATCTCTATAGATCCGGATACCCAAGATGCGTTGTGCCTCTCCCAAGTCCTTCATTTGGAAATGGTTTCCCAATTCCACCTTTACCGAATTTAAACTTGGAACATCATTTCCAATTAGTAGTATGTCATCCACATACAAAACAAGGAATGTTACTTTACTCCCACTAAACTTCATGTATAAACAAGGTTCCTCAAGACTTGAGCGAATCCATTTTGTTTTATAACATGATCGAATCTGTGATTCCAACTCCTTGATGCTTGCTTAAGACCATAAATGGATCTCTTAAGCTTGCATACTTTCTTAGGGTTAGATGTATCTACAAAACCTTTAGGTTGTGTCATGTACACTTCCTCTTCTAGAATCTCATTCAAGAAGGCGGTTTTTACATCTATTTGCCATATTTCATATTCATGAAATGCGGCAACCGCTAAGATTATCCTTATGGATCGAAGCATAGCAACCGGTGCAAAGCCCTTTGCCACCAATCTAGCTTTGTAAACATCAATATGTTTATCTATGCCGAGTTTGATTTTGAATATCCATTTACACTGAAGGGGTCTCACTCCTTCAGGTAAATCTACCAAGTCCCAAACTTGGTTTTCGTACATAGAATCCATTTCGGATTTCATGGCCTCTAGCCATTGGTCGGAGTTGGGGCTACTAATAGCCGCCTTGTAGGTTGAGGGTTCGTTGCTTTCGAATAACAACAAATCACCCTCCTCCTCGATGTTACCGAGGTAACGGTCAGGTTGATGACTAATTCTTTCTGACCTCCTAGGGATTATCATCGTGTCAGAAGACGAGGGAACCGTTTCCTCATTTTCTGCTTCGGTTTGTGGCTCTTGAACTCCATTAAGTTCAAATTTTCTCCCACTCTGTCTTCTAGAAATGTAGTCATTTTCTAGAAAGACAGCATCACGAGCCACAAACTCTTTGTTCTCGTGAGGGTTGTAGAAGTAAAATCCACACGTTTCCTTAGGAAAACCTACAAATAGGGAACCTTTCCCGTCCATATCTCATATGGAGCCGCTTTAGTCGGACTTCGATTTAGTGAGAAAACAGCAAACGATAGCGTAAAGCCCCAAATCGATCCACGAAGCTCACTTTGACTCATACCGAACCATATCTAGCAAGGTTCGGTTTCTCCTTTCTGCATCACTATTCTACATTGGTGTGCCCGGAGGAGTCAATTTGTGATACTCTATCACAATTCTTAAGATGTGAATCAAACTCATTACTTAGATATTCGCCACCACGATCCGATCGTAGTGCTTCTATCTTCTTATCCAATTGGTTCTCAACCTCATTTTGAAATTCTTTAAATTTCTCAAAAGCATCACTCTTGTACCTTATTAAGTAGACATAACCATATCTACTTAAGTCATCGGTAAAAGTAATGATGTAATGATATCCTCCTTTAGCGGTGATGTTTAATGGACCACACACATCGGTATGTATGAGTCCTAAAACTTCACTTGCTCGTGTCCCTTTACCACTAAAGAGTGCACGAGTCATCTTGCCTAAAAGGCAAGACTCGCATGTACCATATGATTCGCAATCAAATGGTTTGAGAACCTTGGTCTCAACAAGTCTCTTTATGCGTCTATCGTTTATATGACCTAAACGACAATGCCAAGGTAGGATTTGTTTGATTCATTCGTTTTGAGCTTCTTGTTCTCTATATGATAAACATCATTGACATTATTCAAAATATAAATACCTCCAATTGAAATGGCTTCCCATAAACCATTTCATTAAATGAAAAAGTACGTCGATTGTTCTTAATCATAAAAGTCTTCCGTATCAAACACGGAGACGGAGATAATGTTTTTGGTTAGAGTTGGTACAAAATAACGCTTATTCAAGTACAACTCTAAACCACTAGCTAGAGTGAGTACAAAAATTCCCACGGAAATGGCACTTCTCTAGCTCCATTGCCCATGCGGAGATCTACATCACCCTTGGCTAGTGCTCGCACGATTCTCATCCCTTGCAAGTGACTGCAAAGGTGAGATCCACATCCGGTATCTCATACCCATGTAGAAATGCAAGCATGATTTATGTCAATCATATAAAGTCTAGAAGGAACAATTTCTTTGGATGTCGCACATCCATCATTCTTTTCCTTCAAGAATTTGGGACAATTGCGCTTCGAACCACCGGGTTTGGGCTTGCTATTCTCAATAGCCTTCTCCTTACCCTTATCTTCCTTGAACCGAGCTTTATAAGCTTCCTTCCCTTTCATGACCCTAATGTTTATGCTCTTCAATCTCATTGAAAGAACATCTTTTCTCTCAATCTCATTCACTTTCATGCTCTTTGTGTTAAAGCACATCGTCGTCACTCTAGTGAATATCTCATATGCACTTTTATGAGTAACGAAGCGAAGTTTGAGAGAAGGTGACATTGACCAAATCAAAACACTTTTAACGTCATTGTCAGCCTTTAGGTGCTCATCGTACGCGGCTTGCGCCGCCACGGTGGCCCCAAGTCCGGGTTCGGTGGGAGGTTATTCGGTAAGGTATTTAAGCACATTGTCGGATTGAGCGGCGCCCCTTATAGTCGAATCTCATTCGACAAAGTTGCTTCCATCATCCTTTTGGATACGTTTATCCATCACGGTTCTCAACCATGAAACTATTACCCAAAATGGGTGCGGGAGTTTAGGTTGTCATTGCGATTTCAAATAAATCATTCTACAACAAATATGAGGAAATTAACATTCATTGTACATTAATGACATTTGCTAAAACTCATTTTTAAATCAAATGTCCATTTATATAACGATCTCCCACGAAATTATATAAATGATTCCAAGACTCGTTTTTCATATAAAATTAGACATCTCATGTTTCCTTTTATATAAAAACGACAAGTCAACACTTGACTAATTCTACACTAGAATGCTTGGTTGATGATTTTCTATAAAATGCATCGATTAGCCCCAAATAACTCTTATTCGGTTGAGTCCAAACCAAATTAGCACGGGACTTCCTCCCACTACTTACCCATGGTAACAAGGTTCCACGTTGCGGAGGTCCTCACGAACATGGGGTTCATAGTCGCCACATTTGGAAAGGCTTAATCTCAATTCATTTGTTAAAAAAAAAAAAATGGGTGATCTTGTCAATTTTTAGTCATATAAATTCTTTATAAGTGAACTAATTTTAAGAATGGCGACCTAAAAACGACAATCAACGTGGGATATCGTGGCATGCATGGCGATTTTGGCATGTGTGCGGAAAATAAGCAATCAAACAAGCAAAAGTAAGCATAAGCATAAACCTAGTATGGCCACCTAAAGTAATTAAAATACAAGGAGTTACAAATTGGAAACCAACTCCTTTGGTCCCTCTTCACATGGATCTCATCCAAGTCTCCTCCTTGCAAGCTTTAGAACACTTCTAAGGCTCCATCTCGATAAATCGCTGCCTTCGGTTTACAAATAGTTACAAGTATAAATTTACAAATGAATACATAGCAACCCTATTATACATATATAAATGAAATAAACTATTAAAATTACAAACCGGCGATGCGAGATCGCATTTAATTACAAACCCACACAATATTCCCTTTCATTACGGGTAATATCGGTAAAAATATTACAAACTATGGCCATACTAGTAAGAACAAACATTCATTCAATAATAAACATTCATCCAAACATGCATAATGAAAAGCTTATAAATAAAACATGCCAAAATCGCCCTAAACAATAATCGCATTAATACGTTTCAAGACCGATCTCATTTTAATCGATTAATCTCATATTAATCAATAATGCTTAAAACACCTTTTAAGCTTGAACTAAAACTTCTAAACTGATTTAGAACACTCATAATTAGTTTTCACTAATTCATGGTGATTTTAGTTCACAAACATGGTCATTTGCTAATTAGATGCACTTTAATCATAACATTTTTATGAATAAAGCTTTATAAAATCAAAATAAATTAAAATAAAACCATTTTTATTTTGACAAAATTTTGTATATTCTGGAACACTTCCAAAATATCAAAAAAGAAAAGTTTGGTCAGAAAAAATTACGAATTTATTTTATAACAAATAACATACGATTTCATCGATTTTATCTCATAAAATCAATAAAACGTCCAAAACAGTGAGGAAAAATCCCAAAATTATACCTTAGCATCCTTTTAATGTATAAAAACAGTGGTATAAAATTTATGTCCAGAAAACAAATATTACTATATTTTCAACATTAACATACACTTTATACCGATTTTTATCAAATAAATGAATAAATAATCAAAACTCAAGATCTGACTTTGAAAATTTACATGCAGAAAGTATAAATAACAAGTTTCACTGTGTAAAAATTTCGTGACCAGATTCCAACTATAACTATTTATAGTAATTATTTTAGCCAAAAACACACTTTTTGACTCGGTTTTGTATAAAAATCATTTTAATTAGCAAACAAATTCCAAAAATTACGAAATTTGACCAGTAACTTCATGAGACCAGAAAATTTGCATGCTATAAAAATCTCGTGTTAAAACCATTTTTAACACTATTTTCGGATTTTATGTCATTTATTCTCAATAAATACATAAAACTCCAAAAACAACAAAATAAATTTGTAACCACAACCCTATGCTCTGATACCACTTGTAAGGATCGGATCCCATTCACTAATCAAGTATTAGTGTAAATCAAATTACTCTAATTTGATGAGCAAGATCTATGTGGTTACATAAATACTTTGTTACAAGTTTATAGAAATTTATACCTTCTCTTAAGGAATAAAATGGGCACAAATCTAGAACTCCTTTCTAGATTTGTTTCTTGAGCTAACAATATGGATGATCCTCCAAAACCGAGTTTCCAAAAGAGGAAACCTCCTTCTTGGCTGCACTCCAAGAACTACACCAAAACCTACTAGTGATTTTGACTAGAAATCACTAATAGTTACTTGATAATATGTGAATATTGTTATTACTACACTAGCAATATATGTGGAAAAACTTAAGAACTTATTTCTTAAGTATTAGAGAGTTTTGTGAGAGAAAGAGTAATCAAAGTTGCATGCATACTTCTCTCACTTTAGCAATTGATTTTTATTGTGTAAAAATAACAAAGTGTGTGTGACACACTCAAGGTGAGGGGGCCGGCCCCTTTGGGAGAGAGGGAAGAGTCTTGAGCTTTGTGTTTCTTGTTTAGAACAAGTCCATGCAATGTAATCATATTGTCTTGCATGCATAAACAAGCAACTAGCAAACAAAACAAATAAGACAAAAGCAAGAAGATGCTTCTTCTCCTTTCTTGCCTATTTGGACGGTCCATGTGAGTAACATGGGTCCATTTTGTTTATCAATATTTGTCTCACAAATACTTGTAATTTATCACTTAATTATCTAACATAATAAAGTGTAAATTAATTAAACTCTTCCTGAATATACATGTACACTTACACATATATTAAAATTGTACTTTTACTAATCTCATTAGTAAAATATACATGATTAGTGAATTAACGTTTAATCACTAATTCCCATCTCCTCTAATAATTTTATCGATATAAAATTAAATCATCCGAGTTCACAACTCGGTTTCTCTCTAAATTAATTCACTGACTAACCGTTAGTCAAATTATCAAGTCACTAATCTAATCGTATCTCATACAATTAATTAGCTTCATATTTGGAGTATGTTCCTATAGGTGTGACTTAAAGGGATCAATTGATTACCGCCGTTCTCACGACAATAACGTCAAACTCTAGTCAGCCAACCGTTATTGATTTACGTTAATCAATTGACAATAATACAGGATTATCCCCATGTATTCCTTAATTGAGATTTATTATGTAATCGCACTATTGTGGAGGACACTTACTCCAACATTCCTTGCCGCCGATCATCCAAACACGTTGACCTGTAGGACCAGGTCGAAGCAAATTCAACGGCACATGAAAGTAGGGGGTATCCAAAAAAACTCTACCCTACATCGCCTTGCGCGGGTCGTCGACGAAACCGGCAACCTCACGAGAGATTCAGGTGATAAGACCACCCACATGTATACCGACGTTAGAAGTCGGGGTCGAAGCAAGTTTCCTCAGGTGAAGGGCGAGGTGGTAAGCAAGATCAATGTGGTACCCGGTTCAAGGAGTTTAACCATAACTTTGCTTTGTCCCGAAGTGAGAACGGGAAAAGCATCTCTCGGATTTGATCTTGGGTCACTCCGGTTTGTTTTATTGTGGAGCAATAGTCACAAAAGTTTTGTATGTGAAGGTTAGGGTCCTCACCGGGACTCCCTCCAAATTGACTACGCTCTATGAGGTTTATAAACGCGGGTTTCACCTCGAAGTTATTGGCCGCTATGTTTGGCATGGCATTGCCCATTGGAATTTAAGCGGCGGTGGGTTTAGAATGATCGGAAAACTTCACCATTTTCTTAGTTTCAGGTGTAGGTTCAATGTGAGCTTCTTGTAGGGTTCTCATCCCATTCACTAATCAAATATTAGTGTAAATCAAATTACTCTAATTTGATGAGCAAGATCTATGTGATTACAAACATACTTTGTTATAAGTTTATAAAAATTTATACCTTCTTACAAGGAATAAAAAGGGCACAAAACTAGAACTCCTTTCTAGTTTTGTTTCTTGAGCAAGGTATAAGGATGATCCTCCAACCATTTTTCCAAAATAGGACACCTCCTTTGAGATACACCCAAGAACTACTCCAAATATACTAGTGATTTTGATCTAGAAATCACTTAGTATACTCTTGATAATATGTAATATTATTATTATTACTAACACTTAGTAATACTAAGAATAATATTAGTATTTGATTTAGAGAGAAAATGAGAGAGATGAGTAAAAAAAAAATTGCATGAATGAATGCTTTCTATGGCCTTATTGTTATATAAAAGAACAAAAGCAACTTGAAGTGTGTATAGTACTCCAAGGGGGCCGGCCACTTTAAGCAAGAGAGGAGAGAAGAGTTTCTTGATTAGAGTAATTACATGCATGAGAATGATTATGTTGGGCATGCATAAAGTAATTATCAAGAACCAAGGCAAATAAGACAAAAGGGAATCAATCCCTCTTCCCCTTCATTTTGGACGTCCAAATGGGGCCATAGGGGTCTAATTTGTTTTCTCAATATTTGTCCCACAAATACTTATAATTTATCACTTAAATCATCTAATATGATAAAGTATAAATTAATTAATCTCCTCTCTAAAATACATGTACACTTACATATATTAAAATGTACTTTTACTAATCTCATTAGTAAAATATACATGATTAGTGAATTAACGTTCAATCACTAATTCCCATCTCCTCTAATAATTTTATCGATATAAAATTAAATCATCCGAGTTCACAACTCGATTTCTCTCTAAATTAATACATTGACTAACCGTTAGTCGATTTATCAAGTTACTAATTTAATCGTATCTCATACGATTAATTAGCTTAAATATTTGGAGTACGTTCCTATAGGTGTGACTTAAAGGGATCAATTGATTACTGCCGTTCTCACGACAATAACGTCAAACTCTAGTCAGCCAACCGTTATTGATTTACGTTAATCAATTGACAATAATACAGAATTATCCCCATGTATTCCTTAATTGAGATTTATTAAGTAATCGCACTATTGTGGAGGACACATACTCCAACAATCTCCCACTTGTCCGAGACAAGTTGTGCATTACCAATTCTCATGTCCGTTTTACATCTCCCACTCGATGCAAGGTGTCTTACAGGTCGTACTTGCATCCAAAAGATATATGTATGAGTGGTTTCCTCGATATGGAGAGTAGCAGTCTGACCGGGGAATCTACCGTAGATTCTTACCGAGCGTGGCCACGCATTTTCAGCGACTACTCCTCGAGTGGCCCAAAGATGTTTTACCCCGACGAGGGTGGACATTTCCCTTCCACTCGATTGTACTGTATAATGCAGATCACCAGGACCCCAAAGATGTCCTTATAACCCCCTTTTACGGCATGACTTAGGACAAAAATGAAAGTCACTCGGAAACTGCACCGACTCAGACAATCAGTTTTCAGTCAAAGAATCGACACAAAGGAATACTACAGAAATTCCCGCCACGACCAGGCTTCAATCGCATTGAAAAGGAATTCCATAAACGTCACTGCCCGACAGAGTGTTTCACAGTCTGTCTATGCAAACGATCAGTCATCACTTGTGACCCCATGGTGTTGAACCCACCATCGATCGACTTGCACTCTAGTCTCTCCGAGACGTCACCTCATATGCGAGACTAGGGACCAAATACTTAGTTTATGCCGTTCACTTGGATACGTTCAAAGTTGTCACACAAATATTCGGATAAACAAAGTATGCATTCATAATGACTTAAGATAAAAACAATGAATGTTATTTTCATATATGTAATAGGATACATCATTCAATTACATATTACGAAACTAAAGGAAATCTAGCATACGCCGCAACCCCATGGAGGCGGTGTGCGCGTCATGCTTAGCCCTTGAAAGAGGCTTGGTTAAAGGATCAGCGATATTATCGTCTGTCCCAACCTTACAAAGATCAATTTCCTTCCTTTCCACATTATCTCTAATAACGTGGTATTTCCTCAAAACGTGTCTAGACTTGTTACTTGACTTGGGCTCCTTTGCTTGGAAAATAGCCACACTATTATCACAATAGATAGTGATCGAATCTACGGCACTACGGACTACACTTAGTCCATCCAAGAATTGCCGAATCCACACAGCTTCTTTAGCAGCTTCAGATGCTGCCAAATACTCAGCTTCCGTTGTAGAATCCGCAGCGACACTTTGTTTGAAGCTCTTCCAACAAACAGCTCCTCCATTCAACATAAAGACATAGCCGGATTGGGATTTCAAATCATCCCCATCGGTTTGGAAACTTGCATCCGTGTAACCCTTTACACTCAGCTCAAGTTCTCCTTCAAACACTAGAAACGAATCCTTAGTTCTTCTCAAGTACTTTAGGATGTTCTTCACAGCTATCCAGTGACTCTCACCGGGATTGGCTTGATACCGGCTCGTCATGCTCAAAGCAAAAGCGACATCGGGATGAGTGCACATCATAGCATACATGATTGATCCTACAGCGGAAGCATAAGGGATCAATTTCATGCGTTCAATTTCCGCAGGATTCGTAGGACATTGAGATTTCTTCAATGTTATTCCTACACTCATCGGAAGAAAGCCTCTCTTGGAGTCTTTCATATTGAACCTATCAAAACTCTTATCAATATAAGTTTCTTGACTTAATGCTAGTATCCTTTTAGATCTATCTCTATAGATCCGGATACCCAAGATGCGTTGTGCCTCTCCCAAGTCCTTCATTTGGAAATGGTTTCCCAATTCCACCTTTACCGAATTTAAACTTGGAACATCATTTCCAATTAGTAGTATGTCATCCACATACAAAACAAGGAATGTTACTTTACTCCCACTAAACTTCATGTATAAACAAGGTTCCTCGGCACTTCGAGCGAATCCATTTTGTTTTATAACATGATCGAATCTGTGATTCCAACTCCTTGATGCTTGCTTAAGACCATAAATGGATCTCTTAAGCTTGCATACTTTCTTAGGGTTAGATGTATCTACAAAACCTTTAGGTTGTGTCATGTACACTTCCTCTTCTAGAATCTCATTCAAGAAGGCGGTTTTTACATCTATTTGCCATATTTCATATTCATGAAATGCGGCAACCGCTAAGATTATCCTTATGGATCGAAGCATTGCAACCGGGGCAAAGGTTTCATCATAATGAATACCTTGGACTTGTGAAAAGCCCTTTGCCACCAATCTAGCTTTGTAAACATCTATATGTTTATCTATGCCGAGTTTGATTTTGAATATCCATTTACACTGAAGAGGTCTCACTCCTTCAGGTAAATCTACCAAGTCCCAAACTTGGTTCTCGTACATAGAATCCATTTCGGATTTCATGGCCTCAAGCCATTGTTCGGAGTTGGGGCTACTAATAGCCGCCTTGTAGGTTGAGGGTTCGTTGCTTTTGAATAACAACAAATCACCCTCCTCCTCGATGTTACCGAGGTAACGGTCAAGTTGATGACTAATTCTTCCTGACCTCCTAGGGATTATAACCGTGTCAGAAGACGAGGGAACGGTTTCCTCATTTTCTGTCTCGGTTTGTGGCTCTTGAACTTCATCAAGTTCAAATTTTCTCCCACTCTGTTTTTTAGAAATATATTCATTTTCTAGAAAAACAGCATCACGAGCCACAAACACTTTGTTCTCGTGAGGGTTGTAGAAGTAATAACCATAGGTTTCCTTAGGATAACCTACAAAAAGACATTTGTCAGACCTTGGTGCGAGTTTATAGTCAGTTTTATTCTTGACGAATGCCTCACAACCCCAAATTCTCATGAATGACAAATAGGGAACCTTTCCCGTCCATATCTCATATGGAGTCTTATTGGCCGCTTTAGTCGGACTTCGATTTAGTGAGAAAACAGCAGATAATAATGCAAAGCCCCAAAATGATCCAGGAAGCTCACTTTGACTCATCATAGACCGAACCATGTCGAGTAAGGTTCGGTTTCTCCTTTCTGCAACACCATTCAACTGTGGTGTGCCCGGAGGAGTCTATTGTGGTATTATACCACAATTCTTATGATGTGAATCAAAATCATTACTTAGATATTCGCCACCACGATCCGATCGTAGTGCTTTTATCCTTTTGTTCAATTGGTTCTCAACCTCATTTTGAAATTCATTAAATTTCTCAAAGCATCACTTTTATGCCTTATTAAGTAGACATAACCATATCTACTTAAGTCATCGGTAAAAGTAATGAAGTAATGATATCCTCCTCTAGCGGTGATGTTTAATGGACCACACACATCGGTATGTATGAGTCCTAAAACCTCACTTGCTCGTGTCCCTTTACCGCTAAAGGGTTGACGAGTCATCTTGCCCAAGAGGCAAGATTCGCATGTACCATATGATTCAAAGTCAAATGGTTTGAGAACCTTGGTCGCAACAAGTCTCTTTTTGCGTTTGTCGTTTATGTGACCTAAACGACAATGCCAAAGGTAGGATTTGTTTGATTCATTCGATTTGAGCCTCTTGTTTTCCACATGATAAACATCATTGACATCATTTAAAACATAAATACCTCCAATTGAAATAGCTTCACCATAAACCATTTCATTAAATGAAAAAGTACAACGGTTGTTCTTAATCACAAAACAAAAGCCTTCCGCATCTAACACGGAGACGAAGATAATGTTTTTCGTTAGAGTTGGTACAAAATAACAGTTATTTAAAAGCAACTCTAAACCACTAGCAAGAGAGAGTACAAAAGTTCCCACGGAAACGGCCGCTACTCTAGCTCCATTGCCCATGCGGAGATCTACATCACCCTTGGCTAGAGCTCGCACGTTTCTCATCCCCTGCAAATGATTACAAAGGTGAGATCCACATCCGGTATCCAATACCCATGTAGAAATGCAAGCATGATTGATGTCTATCATATAGAGATTAGAAGGAAGAATACCTTTGGATGTCGCACATCCATCTTTCAAGTCCTTCTTGTACTTGGGACAATTGCGCTTCCAATGACCCACTTCATTGCAATATTTGCAAGTGTCATTGAGAGGTTTTCCCTTGTTGATCTTGGGCTTAGGCTTATGTGGAACACCTTCCACAATAGCCTTGCCCTTACCCTTGCCTTTGATGGATGGCGCTTTCTTGGCCACCTTCCCCTTCTTTACTCCTAGATTCATGTTCTTCATTTTTATGGAGAGAACATCTTTCTTCTCCATTACATTCACTTCCATATCCCTCTCGGCTTGGACCAAGAGAGCATGAAGTTCATGGTAACTCTTATCCATGTTGTTCATGTTATAGTTTACTCTAAAGTGAGCAAACTTGATTGGAAGAGAATGAAGAATGTGGTTAATCGCAAGAGCTTTGGGTATAGTGATGAGTCGGTTTTAGTATAGGTTAGTACAGTGATTTTGAGCTCGTTTAGTGAGGATTTGACGTGGTTTTACGAAGGTTTTTGTGACTTATGATCAATTGCGAGATTTGAAGGAGCTTGGATGAAGAGTTGGTAAAATTGGCGACCTAGAGGCAAGCAGGTCACGAGCAAAAGGAGAAAGCAAAGAAAATTGACAGATGAAAATTGGCGACCTGGAAGCAACCAACTGGCAACCCAGGCGCAAGCTGAACTCAGTTGAAGATTAGGGACAGCGCGTTTTTGGCAACCAACTGGCAAGCTACTGGCAACCTAGGCGCAAGCTGATTTTCCTATTTCGGATTTTATTGTAATTTTAGGAAACTTATTCTTATTTAACCTAAGATTTAACCTAGTTGTTTATCATCTTATTAGCCATCTTTTCATTAGTTTCCAGTCTTATTATTTTTCTGTCAAAAAAACTTGGGAATTGATTTAGGAATTATGCATTGCTAAACTTTCAATTCTTGATTCAAAACGATTGAAGCGTCGGTAATTCAACCGTGAGATTAGTAATCTCTTGACTTTCTCGTGAGTATTATTTAATTCCCTTGTTATTATTGTTGATCAACCCTAATTTTGATTAGTGCGTACGACTAATTAGGATTTGTGTTAATTTATCTGCTAGAATTGATTATTAGCTCCGTTTGCTTTATTAATCTTTTCGCGATAGCAATTGTGTTCAATTTATCGTACTCAGTTTGTCGTAAGTTGACCATAAAAGGGATTGAATTTGTAACTCGAGTATTAACTGCGTTGTTAGTATTAGTTACCTTTATTGTTTCTCGTTCCATATCTTCTTTTGATTTGAACTTGTTTCGCGTGACTCGAGTTAATCATAGAAAGGGTAATTAGGGCATCAGTTTTGACCTAATTGCTAAGTTAAGAGAGAAATTGATAGTTAGTGTAATTGAACTACATTGATTGTCGCAATAAAGTGCTCTAGTGAAGTCAATTGATTGTTTTCTGTGATCGGCTACATTATCGTTCGTGGATTTCTGTTTGAGTCAAGACCTTTCTCATATTTGTTTCTACTCATCTTTTTACTGTTGCTTTTATATTTAATTAGCTATTTTAGTTCTCACCAAACCAAACCCCCCCAAACCTGTTACTGTCATTTGATTATTTCGTATTATTGCATTCATTTGCTCTTTACTCTTTTCAATTAGTCTTTTCCCCTGTGGATCGACCCTTACTTCCATTTTTACTACTTGCTTAGTATTTAGGATTTAAGTGATTATAAATTATAATTTGCGGCATACGACTTTTAGCCCGTCATATAGCACACTCTTGACGTTCAAGAGTGTCTATTTGCTCAATCATTTTGAGCACATGAGGACCAACTTTTTGGTTACTCTCAAGCTTTGCATCGAAAAACCGTACCGCGGCTTCATAAAGCCTAATTTGCGGTGCTTTGGAGAACATAGTTGTCACTCTAGTGAATATCGCATATGCACTTTTTTGAGTGACAAAACGGAGTTTGAGAGTGGGTGCCATGGACCAAATCAAGACGTTTTTCACGTCATTGTCCACTTTCACATACTCATCATAGCGGCTCGTACGCTCGGATCGAGAAGTGGGTTCGGCGGGTGGTTGATCGGTAAGGTGTTTGAGCACATTGTCGGATGTTGCGGCGCCCCTCATCGTCGAATCACATTCGACAAAGTTGCTACCGTCATCCTTGAGGATACACTTATCCATCACGGTTCTCAACCATGAATCTTTGCCCAAAATGGGCGCGGGAGTTGATGGTGATGCCATTGCGATTTGAAATAAATTATTCTACAACAAACATGAGGAAATATATAAGCATTCATTGTTCATTACTAACATTTGCTAAAACTCATTTTAAAACAAATGTTCATTTATATAATGATCTCCCACGAAATTATATAAATGATTCCAAGACTCGTTCTCATAAAAAATTAGACATCTCATGTTTCCTTTTATATAAAAATGATAAGTCAACACTTGACTAATTCTACACTAGAATGCTTGGTTGATGATTTTCTATAAAATGCATCCATTAGCCCCAAATAACTCTTATTTGGTTGAGTCCAAACCAAATTAGCATGGGACTTCCACCCACTACTTACCCATGGTAACGAGGTTCCACGTTGCGGAGGTCCTCACGAACATGGGGTTCATAGTTGCCACATTTGGAAAGGCTTTATCTCAATTCATTTGTTAAAAATGTGGGTGATGTTGTCAATTTTAGTCATAAAAAAAATTCTTTTATAAGTGAACTAATTTAAGAATCGCGACCTTAAATGACAATCATAGTGGGATATCTTAGCATGCATGGCGATTTTGGCATGTAAGCGGAAAAATAAGCAATCAAACAAGCATCAAACAAGCATAAGCATAAACCTAGTATGGCCACCTAAAAGTAATTAAAATTACAAGGAGTTACAAATTGGAAACGAACTTCTTTGGTCCCTCTTCATATGGACTTCATCCAAGGCCCCTCCTTGCAAGCTTTTAGAACACTTCTAAGGCTCCATCTCGATCTATCGCCGGTCTTCGGTTTACAAATAGTTACAAGTTTAAATTACAAATGAATACATAGCAATCCTATTATACATTTATAAATGAAATAAACTATTAAATTACAAACCGGCGATACGAGATCGCATTTAATTACAAAACCACACGATATTCCCTTTCATTACGGGCAATATCGGTAAAAATATAACAAACTATGGCCATACTAGTAAGAACAAACATTCATTCAAAAATAAACATTCATCCAAACATGCATAATGAAAAGCTTATAAATAAAACATGCCAAAATCGCCCTAAACAATAATCGCATTAAATCGTTTAAAAACCGATTAATCGATTAATCTCACATTAATCAACAATGCTTAAAACACCTTTTAAGCTTGAACTAAAACTTCTAAACTGATTTAGAACACCCAAAATTAGTTTTCATTAATTCATGGTGATTTTAGTTCACTATAGTGGTCATTTGCTAATTACTTTAACTTTAATCATAACACTTTATGAATAAAGTATTAAAAATACAATATAATATAAAATAAAACCAATTTTATTTTGGAAAATTTTTTTACATTCTGGAACACTTCCAAGATGTCAAAAAACAAAAGCTTGCTCAAAATAGTTTACGAATTATATTTATAACAATAAACATACGATTTCATCGATTTTAATTCATAAAATCAATAAAACCTTAAAAACAGTGAGTTAAAATGCCAAATTTATACCTTATCATCCTCCAAATATATAAAAATAGTGGTATAAATTTCATGTCCAGAAAACAAAATTTACTATATTTTTTGACATTAAAACGTTTTATATACCGATTTTTATCAAATAAATGGATAAAAATGCAAACCTCAAAATCTAAGTTTGAAAATTTACATGCAGATATTATAAATAGTATATTTCACTGTGAAAAAATTTCGAGACCAGATTCCAACTATAACTATTTGTAGTTATTATTTTAGCCAAAAACTCACTTTTTGGCTCGGTTTTGTATAAAACTCATTTTAATTAGCAAACAAATTTCAAAAATTACGAAATTTGACCAGTAACTTCATGAGACCAGAAAATTTGTAGTCTATAAAAATCTCATGTTAAAACCATTTTTAACACTATTTTCGGATTTTATCATATTTATTTTCAATAAATATATAAAACTCCAAAAACAACAAAATAAATTTGTAACCACAAGCCTAAGCTCTGATACCACTTGTAGGGATCTCATCCCATTCACTAATCAAATATTAGTGTAAATCAAATTACTCAAATTTGATGAGCAAGATCTATGTGATTACAAACATACTTTGTTATAAGTTTATAGAAATTTATACCTTCTTACAAGGAATAAAAAGGGCACAAAACTAGAACTCCTTTCTAGTTTTGTTTCTTGAGCAAGGTATAAGGATGATTCTCCAACCCAAGTTTCCAAAATAGGAAACCTCCTTTGAGATATACCCAAGAACTACTCCAAATATACTAGTGATTTTGATCTAGAAATCACTTAGTATACTCTTGATAATATGTAATATTATTATTATTACTAACACTTAGTAATACTAAGAATAATATTAGTATTTGATTTAGAGAGAAAATGAGAGAGATGAGTAAAAACAATTGCATGAATGAATGCTTTCTATGGCCTTATTGTTAAATAAAAGAACAAAAGCAACTTGAAGTGTGTATAGTACTCCAAGGGGGCCGGCCACTTTAAGCAAGAGAGGAGAGAAGAGTTTCTTGATTAGAGTAATTACATGCATGAGAATGATTATGTTGGGCATGCATAAAGTAATTATCAAGAACCAAGGCAAATAAGACAAAAGGGAATCAATCCCTCTTCCCCTTCATTTTGGACGTCTAAATGGGGCCATAGGGGTCTAATTTGTTTTCTCAATATTTGTCCCACAAATACTTATAATTTATCACTTAAATCATCTAATATGATAAAGTATAAATTAATTAATCTTCTCTCTAAAATACATGTACACTTACATATATTAAAATGTACTTTTACTAATCTCATTAGTAAAATATACATGATTAGTGAATTAACGTTCAATCACTAATTCCCAACTCCTCTAATAATTTTATCGATATAAAATTAAATCATCCGAGTTCACAACTCGATTTCTCTCTAAATTAATACAATGACTAACCGTTAGTCGATTTATCAAGTTACTAATTTAATCGTATCTCATACAATTAATTAGCTTAAATATTTGGAGTACGTTCCTATAGGTGTGACTTAAAGGGATCAATTGATTACCGCCGTTCTCACGACAATAACGTCTAACTCTAGTCAGCCAACCGTTATTGATTTACGTTAATCAATTGACAATAATACAGGATTATCCCCATGTATTCCTTAATTGAGATTTATTAAGTAATCGCACTATTGTGGAGGACACATACTCCAACACTTCTTTGGTGGATGAAGTAGAAGGGAAAACAGCTTCCAAGTCCCTCAACAAGTTCTTGCGCCGTAGGAATGTACGCTCCGGTTTTGGGTCAAAAGGAATTGCCAAACCTTTTTGAGACGTATGAGATTGCCTGGGCATAAATAACACTAGAGTAGACGTAAGAAGCGGCCTCAAGGAATTGAGGTTCCTTGAGACAAGAGAAAGAAAAAAAGACAAGAACCAAATAAACAACAAAACTAAGCCGTCTCCCCGGCATCAGCGCCAAAATTTGATAGGCTTAATCGCGTCACCTAATAAAAAATAAACCAAACTCAACACTAGGATAGCTAGGGTAAGTCGGGATCGTATCCGCAAGGAGATGGTCACAATGTTGGTTACTTTCAAGTGATTCTAGTCTCGGTTCGAGTGTTTGAGGTTTACTTAAAACTAGAGTGAAAGATAAGGGTTTAACTTATATGAAGAAAGTCTAGGAAGTTGGGTTAGACAATGGGTAAGCTAGGTCAAAGATGATGATCGGGATGAGTAAGGAATCGCACATGCCAAGGGTATAGCTCGTCCTCTCGGTCTTAAGCTTCCTCTAGGTCTCGAATGCGGGCTCTCGCAACTTACAATCGAGGGTCCTAATGCTTAGTCTCGCGCCTCTCCTAGAATTAGGGTTTCGTTCTTAAGTTCAAGGGTGCTAGATACTTGCTGAAACTTGATCAAGGAATCAACAAGCACAATCAAGCAAAGACTAAACAAAGCAAGCACAAAACCTAACTCGAAATGATCATCAAACACAACCAAAACCAACACCCATGCTTCACCCTTCTCCCTAGATGAATAAACTACTCACACATGATGAAAACAATAACAAAAGTAAGGGAGAAGGATGAAAACATGATCAACAACTATATGAAATGAAATTGCAATCAAAAGAGAGAAGAAATACACAATACCAATTCAGAAAATCCAAGGAGAAAAGGATGAATTCAAGCAACAAAACCGAAATAGATGATCAAACTTGAGTAATCCGAGTCGGGAATGCAAAGTACAAAATGCAAAATTATTCTAACCCTAAGTTTTGGAGAGAAAATAGTTTAGAATGTTATAAAAATGCTGTAAAAAGATGGTGTCGAAATAAGGCTTGAAACCCCTTCAAATAGACGAAGTATTTTAAGCACACGAGGAGTCGGAAGCCGTCCCTGGGGTCCGGGACAGGTGTCCCGACCGGGACCACCATGAAACACCATCCCAACGCCACGGGATAGCCATCCCGTGAGGTTCAGATTTTTCCTTGTTTTTGCTCCTTTGTTTACTTAGCTTTTCTTTGCATGTTTGTCGTCCCGAGGCATAGGGACGAGGCCTAGGGGTAGGGACGAGGTCTATAATGATCATGTGAGCTCCACACTCCGTCCCAAGGTCCTAGGACACCTTCAAACATTGAAACGTGGCTCGTACGCAACCGAAACGGCACGAAACCAACTCGAAACGTCACGAAACTTAACGAAACTTCACGAAACCTTCCGACCAGCATCCTAATCTCCAAATAAGCGCGTTTCCCTTCAAAATAGACACAAAAACGCGGCGGAGCTTATACGGAGATAGATAGGAGGCAAAATGCATATAAAAGCACGGGAAGCGCAAAGAATCGCTCGTGAACAAGGGGGCTATAAGTATATCAATGTATGACACATCAAACTCCCCCAAACCAAACCGTTGCTTGTCGTCAAGCAACAAAGCATGATAGAAAATAGAGGACAACGCGAGAATAAGAAAATTTTCCCAAACAATCACCAAACCGCAAGTAGCTTAGCAAATGGCAATCGATCCCGAAGCAGCATGGGACGTATGGAAATAGCTAGCTAACGGATGAGAATTAAAAGACGGCGCATAATGAATAGCATGACTTAGACTTAGGCTCTCTAGCAATCAAATCACGGACCTCTCGCGGTTTCCACTCTAGCACAAATGATGAACAAGGTGATAAATGTGATGACACTCACCTACTCGACTAGTGGAAGCACGCCCGCAATCGAATGTGGACCAAATCTCGCATTCCCGTACACAAATAATGTCACAAAACGAAACATGAGGACTTACAAAGGAAATGAGGTGTGTAAAGGCCAAAGAGAGGGTAAGGGTGAAAAGGTGGACAAATAGTTATGGAATCGTGGAGCTACAGCCACTAGAAACCACTAATACTACTCAAGTGCTCGTCCAACCAAAACGGAACCCAACTCTCATGATAAACGGACCGAAAACAGTAAATCGGTCTCCTCTACACATCATCGCAACAATAGCATCGAATACAAGTGCTCACTCTTGTAACAACAACAACAACTCTTTCCATTTTGTGCACTCAATTTTCTTTTCTTTTGCATTTTTTTTTTTTTAGATTTTTGTTTGTTTTTCTTCATGAGCAAAGAGCACACTCACAAGTTGCGGAAAACCTCATCAAAGGTCGGGGAAACAGCAATCCCGACACAAATTCACCAAAGCTCACCAAGCAAACGACATCAGCAAGTCGAAGCAACGATCAAAACCCGTAGGACAAGCACAAGAGTAAGCAAAAGTGGTAAATAGCAAGGCTAGGGTAGGCTATTTGGCAAGTAGCTAGCAAACTCATGTGGATAAGGGGTAAAGGATCATATATGAGAGGATAAGAAACGATATAAGCTCAAGGTGAATAATAAGATATCGACTAAAGCCTCATATGCTAAACATGTGACAAAATCGTGTGGAACACGGGATAGGGGCCACACTTATGCGCGTTAATGTTACGTACCCTACGAGGAGAACTAATCACAATAAAAGCACGGGGACCGGGATAGATGAACCGGCCTCTGGAGGCTCAAAACCTCACAAAAAGAGTAGCTATAGTCCGTAAATGATAAAGCCAACAAGTGAAAGCACGCCATCAGCTACTAAGTCTAAACATCCCCGTAGCGCTAATCTAACAATAAAAAACATGCCAAAGCCAAAAGCATACAAGGGAAGGGATGTCGGGAAGGAATAAGGTCAAAACAAGCTCGCAACAACGAAACGGGATACGTATTTTTGGTATTTTTTGTGAAATTTTCTGATTTTTTTGGATTTTTTGAATTTTTGAAAAATAAAAAACGAAAAAGAAAACGCAAAAAGCAAAGCGTTCCTCCCCCCAAACCAAACAACACATTGTCCCCAATGTGTCCTAAAGCACATCAACATGGGAACCTCAAAATAAGGGGAGAAAAACGATAAACAAGTCCAAAAGAAAAGTGTACATACAAGATATTTACAAAAGAAAACGCCCCCCCAAACCGGCTTCAAACTAGGGGGCTCAGCAACGGTACTAGAAGTACCACCATCCGTGGGTCGCGTCGAAAACGAACCTGCTTCCATCATCTTCATCATCTTGTCCGTCCTCATCACCATTCACATGTCCAACTCGGCCATCAACACACGCAACAACACTTACGTCGTCTTTGATCACAGCTCTACCCTCGTCCATCCTCCCTAGCTCACCTGCATGCAAATCACAACAATGAACAACCTCAAGAGGATCCCTCTCGAGGACTCTAGGTAAGTTCTCGTCCTTGCAATCATCAATAACATCAATAGCAAAGACATGCTCCTCCAACATGGGACGTTTTAAAGCGTTTGAAAGGTTAAAAGTGATTTTATCACCTCCTACATCCAAAGTCAACTTCCCGTTCTTGACATCTATAATAGCACCAGCAGTGTGCAAGAAAGGCCGACCCAAAATGATAGGAATTTGGGAGTCCTCGGCCATGTCAAGAACGACAAAGTCGACCGGAATGAAAAACTTACCAACCTTGACAGGAACGTCCTCCAAAACACCGAGAGGGCGTTTGACAGAACGATCCGCCATCTGGAGTGTGATGTTAGTCACTTTTAACGGCCCCATGTTGAGCTTCTCGCATACCGAGTAGGGTATGACACTCACACTTTGACACAGCTAAGTCGTATCGCTGAAATCAAAGATAAACCCTACGGACTACTAACAATAGCTAGTGGTAAGAAGGGGTCGAACCACGGAGAAACGTATACTCACAAGACACTTAGTCGATAGGCTATTCCTAGGTATGACAATGTTTGGTTTGGAAAACTATAAACTACTAGCAAAAAAAGATAAAGAGAGGTTTAAACTAGGGAGAGAAGACTAGGGTCTCGGGTTCCTTATGTCAATAATCCGGATAATATAAGTTTCACCAAAATAGCAATCAATCGGATTGTGCAAAGCGATTAGGGCAAAACACGCTCTCTCGAATCAATGTTACCTTAAGCTGATTTAGCGGGCTCTCGCGACTTACTAAATCATCTCATTAATTACGCGAAGTGGTCTAATACTGATTAGGCTTTCGATCTTAAATCAATATTACCCTAGGTTCAATTCAATTAAGGCGTCCCTAAATTCAATTGATAATTAATCGCGCAGGAAGAAATCGCACAAGCACAAACCAATCGATTACAACAATTTAATCAAAACACCGGATTAAAGGCATAATTCCCCCTTAACCCTAGTTGGGGGATTAGCTACTCATAACTAGGGCAAACGACATAATAATAATTGAATTAAAGAAATAAAGAATAATAAACATGAAATTACCAATTGAAATAATCTTGAAATTAATCCTGAAAATCGACTTTACAAAGTTGAAGATGAACTTAAAAGAGAACTTGAAGTTTTTCTAAGAGAGTAATTCCAAAAAGCAGTAGAAAGCAGTAAAATAAAAGATAAACTAAACCTAACTCACGAGTTTCTTATTTATACTAATTCCTAAAATATTAAAATAATTAAATTACAAAACAAATCCGTCAAATAAAATCCCAAGGCCGGCCGGCCGGCTGCCGGTCGGAGCCCGAATGCGTAGCCCAAATTTTGGGCTTAAAATCTCGTGAAAAAGTCAACATAAACACTTAAGCCGGCCGACCGGCCGCCGGTCGAGTTTGACCGGCCGGCCCTCAGAAATGGGCTGGCTCAACTCTGGGCTTTGACCCTTCTTTCTACTTGGGCCTTAACGCCAAATTTCGCCCAAGTTACTCGTATCACTTCAATTCCCGAGCTCGTCTTCGCCTCGGCTTCCGGGTTTCCGTCATAACTCCAATATTCAGCTCAAATGCACGGAAATGCAACAAATTCCTGCAAACCACGGAAAAACACCAAAAACGCTACTCGAGCGAAATGTGAGAACAAAATGGCCCTAAAGGGCGCATTTTGACAATAAAACGCAGCTCGGGACGGGGGTAAAAACATATAAAAATAACGTATATCACACTTGCACCTAAATCATATAAGGCGTTATCAATGAAAGTAGTTCCGATAGTGCAAGGGACGGAGAAGCTACCCAGATCCTTTAGTTTAGGAGGAGACTGGTTTTTCAAGAGAGGGCTGCATTCCGCAGTAAAAGCCACAGTCTCGACCTCACTAAATGATCTTTTACGGGTGATGATGTCTTTTAAAAACTTTGCATAGGCGGGGACTTGAGTGACAAGTTCAGTGAAAGGGACGGTTACCTTCAAATCCTTGACTACATCTATAAACTTACCGAATTGTGAGTCAAACTTAGACTTTACCACTCGACTCGGGAATGAAAATTTGATTTGAATCGGCGGCTCTACCGGCTTGCTCTTCTCGGCACCACCACCCACGTGTGACTCTCCATGACTCCCCACGGCTCCACCTAGCTCGGCCCCACCTTGGCCCACGTGGCCACCATCACTCGCAGCCCTAGGCTGCCCCACAGCTCCTCCGTGCTTGGCTCCATGGTGTGTACCTGCGACACCATCACTAGAAGCACCTAAAACGTTAGGGAAAAGAGTAGGGTCTGCCTCACTTACCACCTTAGCGGGTGGAGCATCAAAAGTAGGCATAGGCGGACCATCATAGCTCGTCCCACTTCGCAAGGAAGTAGCGTTGATCGACTCATGTGGTTGCGGTTGTGATCCTTGCGACGGAAGAGAACCCGACTTCCTTTGAGGAATGGAGGAAGCAAGTTGAGCCACTTGTGTTTCAAGCATTTTTATGGCCGCATCCTTCGCTTGATCATTCTTTTGGATGTGAGCCATCATTGTCTCTTGTGTCTTAGCCATTTGCATCATCATGGCTCTCATTTCACTCATCATAGGATCACTACTCGAAGACGGAGCAGCTTGCGTCGGTGGCGGAGCATTTTGAGATTGAAAATTGGGGCGATTAAAGCCCGGTGGGTTGTAGGGTCGTGGATGATTATATTGGCTGAAATTTTGAGGAGTATTGTGTTGTGGTTGTTGTAGTGGAGGATTCAAAACATTTTGGCTTTTGTAGGACAAATTAGGATGACTCTTGTAACCTTCATTGTAAAAGTTAGAGTAGGGGCTGTTTTGAGATTGAAAAGCATGAACGGGGTACATACCTCAGCATTCTAAGGAAGAATGACCGGAAACGCCATATGAACCGCAAGTTGGGTCATGGGAAGTGTGCATCGCCGCTACCGTTTGTCCACTAGCATGTGAGGAACTACCACACGCCCGCATCTCACTCATCATTGCGGTCATAGCGTCCATCTTCGCCGTAAGCAATGCCACCGCATCAACATCATGCTTACCTCCGCTCCTAGGAACATTCCTAGCACTACCATATTGTGCATTATGTATCGCCATGGCCTCGATCGTGTCAATAGCCTCATCAACGTCTATGTTGTCAAACCTACCATTTGCCGCGGAGTCTAGCACTTGGCGTGACTCATTGTAGAGACCGTTGTAAAATTGCATGACAATAAACCATTTATCCATACCATGATGTGGGCATTGGCGTTGCAGGTCTTTGTATCTCTCCCATGCATCAAATAAGGACTCGTCCCCCCGTTGGCGGAAGCTAGTGATTTGGCTCCTTAGCATAGCGGTCTTCTCCGGAGGAAAATAATTTTGATAGAATGCTAGCACAAGGGAGTTCCAATCAACAATCGCTAGAGCTACCCGGTTCAAGGAGTTTAACCACAACTTTGCTTTGTCCCGAAGTGAGAACGGGAAAAGCATCTCTCGGATTTGATCTTGGGTCACTCCGGTTTGTTTTATTGTGAAGCAATGGTCACAAAAGTTGTGTATGTGAAGGTTAGGGTCCTCACCGGGACTCCCTCCAAATTGACTACGCTCTATGAGGTTTATAAACGCGGGTTTCACCTCGAAGTTATTGGCCGCTATGTTTCGCATGGCATTTTCCGTTGGAATTTGAGCGGCAGTGGGTTTAGAATGATCGGAAAGCTTCACCATTTTCTTAGGTTCAGGTGTAGGTTCAATGTGAGCTTCTTTGGTGGATGAAGTAGAAGTGGAAACAGCTTCCAAGTCCTTCAACAAGTTCTTGCGCCTTAGGAATGTACGCTCCGGTTCTGGGTCAAAAGGAATTGCCAAACCTTTTTGAGACGTACGAGATTGCCTGGGCATAAACAACACTAGAGTAGACGTAAGAAGCGGCCTCAAGGAATTGAGGTTCCTTGAGACAAGAGAAAGAAAAAAAGACAAGAACCAAATAAACAACAAAACTAAGCCGTCTCCCCGGCAACGGCGCCAAAATTTGATAGGCTTAATCGCGTCACCTAATAAAAAATAAACCAAACTCAACACTAGGATAGCTAGGGTAAGTCGGGATCGTATCCGCAGGGAGATGGTCGCAATGTTGGTTACTTTCAAGTGATTCTAGTCTCGGTTCGAGTGTTTGAGGTTTACTTAAAACTAGAGTGAAAGATAAGGGTTTAACTTATATGAAGAAAGTCTAGGAAGTTGGGTTAGACAATGGGTAAGCTAGGTCAAAGATGATGATCGGGATGAGTAAGGAATCGCACATGCCAAGGGTATAGCTCGTCCTCTCGGTCTTAAGCTTCCTCTAGGTCTCGAATGCGGGCTCTCGCAACTTACAATCGAGGGTCCTAATGCTTAGTCTCGCGCCTCTCCTAGAATTAGGGTTTCGTTCTTAAGTTCAAGGGTGCTAGATACTTGCTGAAACTTGATCAAGGAATCAACAAGCACAATCAAGCAAAGACTAAACAAAGCAAGCACAAAACCTAACTCGAAATGATCATCAAACACAACCAAAACCAACACCCATGCTTCACCCTTCTCCCTAGATGAATAAACTACTCACACATGATGAAAACAATAACAAAAGCAAGAGGGAAGGTTGAAAACATGATCAACAACTATATGAAATGAAATTGCAATCAAAAGAGAGAAGAAATACACAATACCAATTCAGAAAATCCAAGGAGAAAAGGATGAATTCAAGCAACAAAACCGAAATAGATGATCAAACTTGAGTAATCCGAGTCGGGAATTCAAAGTACAAAATGCAAAATTATTCTAACCCTAAGTTTTGGAGAGAAAGTAGTTTAGAATGTTATAAAAATGCTGTAAAAAAACGGTGTCGAAATAAGGCTTGAAACCCCTTCAAATAGACGAAGTATTTTAAGCACACGAGGAGTCGGGAGCTGTCCCTGGGGTCCGGGACAGGTGTCCCGACCGGGACCACCATCAAACTGTAGGTTTATATAGGTATATAGACCTTTAAAATCACAGGATTATAATGAAAAACTTTATAAGATTTAAGGTCATAAAATAAAATTGCATAACATAATGAATAGATAAAGAATTAACCTTTCTAAACCTTGAATAATGGCCTATGAACAATACCAAAAGGATAGTATCTCCTAATTATCTCACCCAAGATGTGTTTAGGATATGCCCTTGAATTGCTAGAAAAATTAGAGAGAAAACTGATTTTCTTTCTAAAGGATTTTGTATTGTAAAAGTGATCAGTGAATTAGAGTAGTATTAGAATAGAATTAGGAAAGCTAATATACTCCCTCCTAACCCTAATGGCCGGCCTACTCTTTGTATTTGGGGAGATATTATTCTCCTCAAATACAATAACTTATTGATCAATAAAAGAGTGTATCGGGACATAATGTATCTGGACACTTTGCTCTTGATCATTTTTTTAGCTTATAATATAATACAATATATTACTAGTGTCATCTGTATGGACCGACTATAATATATTATAAATATCCTTATATTCATAATTTACTAATTAATTATAACGGTTTATATTTAATTAGCTTGCATTATACACAACAATTAAATATAACATTTTATATTCAATTCACGAATTACATTTAATTCGCATCAGCTAAAATTATTTAATCAGTATTAAATAGCCGTACCAACATTACACTGACCAACATTTTAGTCAGTAACATCATCACACTTGACTAACATTTTAGTCACATTTGACTAACCTTTTAGTCAACAACACCGACTAACCGTTTAGTCATTAAATAAGGCATCGATATGATTATTCTCTCAAATAATCACATCTCTCAAACACATCCTTTAGGTGTGACTCTTAGGGACCAGTTGATCACCGCCATCTGTATGACAATAACGTCAAACTTATCTAGCAAGCCAACCGTTATCGATAAACGTTAATCAACTGATTAAATACAAAATGTACCCTGTGTACCTTTAGAGATTTATTTATGTTATTGCACTAACTGTGGAGGACACTACCTCCAACAATCTCCCACCTGTCCGTACAAGTGTAGGTGCGATAACCGATTCTCATATCCATAGAAATTTCTCCCACTCAATGTAAACCAATTTGCAAAGTCCGTACTTTCAAAGGTCGTAGTTCACAAGCGATCAGAATCAAGAGTGGTTTCCCCGACTAGAGAGTAACTTAACTGATAAACAAATCAATATTCGAGCATGGCCATGCATTTTCAGTTACAGCTCCTCGAGTGGCCCTGAGAAAGGAATTATAACTCGATAGAAGTTGGATATTTTCCTCAACTCGAATCCTGCAGATGTAAGCGCAGCATGAAATGACCCAGTGAAAATCTACTTGGCCTCCTGTTATGGTCGACCGTGAGAAAGAAACCAAAGTCACCCAAAATCTGCCTTAATCTCAAGAGACAGTCGATGGTCAAAAGAATCGACTCTAGGAACACTATGGATGTCCTATCCACGACCCGGCACCCAATGTTCTGAAACAACCCGGATTTTCCAACAAAATAAAATAAAGAAATAAAAAGGATTTATAAAATAAAAGAAAATAAAAGTGAGCCACGGTGGCGGAAACACCGTGGGATCCGGATCATTACTTACTAACCAACTAAACAACGATAAAAAGGTAGGCCTTGAGCCCTAGAAGTGGGGAGTAAATACCCCTTACATAACCAAAACCCAAAACAAAAGTCTAAAGACAGAAAGAAAGTCTAAAACCAAAACCAAAGGAATACAAGTCCAAAAGTCTAATCCAAAACAACATCTCTTCTAAGGTGCACGCGGTCATATCCTCGCATCCAACTCACTCAATCCCGTGTCGCGCATACCTATAAAAGAGAGGCAACAACCACAATCAGTGGGGAGTAACTAGGTGCTCCCCAGTCATATTTTAACGTAACAAAACATAAACAAGAATGCATCAAGTTCACCTGGCCTACGGCCTAATACCAAAGCATAAATACATAAGCAACCTACATACAACGAAAGAACAACAATGCAAATACAACAACAAACATCACGGCACAACCAAAGTCGTGTCCAAACCAACTGAGCTCACAAGACGTTCCTTCTTCCAACCAATTGCGAGAGTAAGCGCGGAGAAATGGGTGAAGCAACAAGAATCACCCCGGGTGAAGCAACAAGAATCACCCAAACCCTATGGCGGAACAGCAACAAGAAGTTCCTCAATAATCACAAGTCTAAATTTGGCCAAATTCCACCGAGCAACAAGAACGGTGACGACATAAATAACCATAGTCTCTAACCCTTCTGGTTGAGAACCCATAGTCGCTCTAACTAAGCAACAAGAATAGCCGAGGGGATTATGGGCGGTATCCGTCCATCCTAGGACGTTGTATCTCCTCACACATGTGCCAGAACAGTACCCATGTGCAAACTTAACCCAAGCATAACCTGTTAACCTGTTATCCTGTCTTCAACACTTCCAACACAACCATACAACCACAACAACCATACTCATACATACACAAGCCTCATTACAATCACAACCAACCATACATACGGAGTACAATACGATTAACATACTCAACAAGTCTTACATTCATTTAACATGCTCTTAACTCATTGTTTAGTGACCAAACAAAGTATATCTCAATTCATTTTAGCATAGATAACATCCTAATACATGCCAAGACTAAAACAAGTGACAAACAAGCCATCACACACACCCACACCTCACGGCCAGCCTGCACACATACGGCCTACACACGGCCAACACACACCACACACAAATTCATGTATAACATACGATTTCCATCTGACCAATTATCGATTTAAATGATCAATTCACTTAAGCATGCATATAAACGTTATTAAACATCTTGTAAACATCCTAACTCATAACTCAACATTAGGTGATTCATAAAAACATCATAATTCACATAATTAAGCCAAAACAAGGAAGAAAAGCAAGAGAAACAAAGAGCAAGGGCTTCAGCCCCCTTCCCCTACATTCGGCCAACATTAAACAACAACACCAATTCGTTTTTAAATTGATTTACAAGCATGACTAATGATACAATATGTGAATTATGCAATTAATGATGGTAACAAGACAAACCCTAGTATGAGGCCAAAGATTCTAGCATGAAATCATGATCAAACATTAACCAAACAACAAGATGTACAAGCATACATTAAAACAACAATGTAAACAACAAGATCATATCAAGTTAGGCCTCATACATGCTAAAATACAACTAGATCACACCTAGTTACCTTTGTAGAGTCTCAAAAACGTGCTACTCCTCCTCCTCTTCAACTAGGATGGTGTCTCCTTCTTCAAAGCCCTCTTCTCCTTTGATAATCCAAGCCAAACAAGCAAATAATGAATACACACAACATAACACATTAAATAATAAGAAACCAGAAAATAAAAGAGAGAAAAAGAAGATCATACATCAAGGAAAAGGCTAAGAAAGACTTAGGATGAAAGGAATGAAACCTTGGAAGAGCAACAATGGAGTTTGAATGTGTTTTGGAGAGAGATTTTGAGAGATAAAGGAGAGATGAATGTGGATGTGTTATGAGGGATGAGAGGAGAGATTAGGAGGAGGGAAATCAGAATTATAATCTTGCTTTGATTAGGAGATAACAAGATATTAAGATGCCTTGCTCAAAAATCCATCCAAACCCTAAACCCTATCCGTGCAAAGGAGTTTCAGCTCGGCCCAAGTTGGGCCGGTCCAAACTAGCTTCTGAAAATTTGGCAGTTGCAACGGCATCGAAAAAATACGCAGTTTAGCCTTTTGAATCACCTGAATCGGAGTTCGTATGAGGAAGTTACACCGTTTTTAGCTAAATTACTCCGTATTTAAGTTCTGACGACAGAGTAGCTTATCCACGCGACAAGAGAACTGATTTTCTCGAGCTAAAAATGAGAAAATCAAAAGAAATGAATTACGAATATTATTGAGACGAATAAATAAATATTAGGAAAAGTCGGGGTGTTACAATCTCACCACCTAAAAAGAAGTTTCGTCCTCGAAACTTGAGAACGAAAGAATACCCCCAAAGGGTTAAGGAAACTACCTACTCTTATGGTCCTCAAGACTAGAATCGCTAACTCTACTCACCTTGATCACAGGGGCATAGACACGCTTAACGACGCTTATATTAGCTCAATATCACCAACTGCTCGGATGTGGATCGCTAGTTTATGTAAACTGGTATACCATAGATACATCGTATGCTCGACAACCCAAAGTGTTTATTCATTGCTTTATATGTCCATAACAACTCAACTCAGTATCTCAATCCAAAATCTTAACACAACTCCAAGCGTATTTTAAAACCGTGGACATCCTAACTAACGTCACCAATACGATTGCCGCACAAACTAATCCTCAAATCAATGCCAAAGACAAACCTCATACCCTCAATCATAACATGACCAAGCTCAAGTCCATATCGCTTCTCACATCTATCCACACTCTCCACAATGAAATAACCATACTTATGTCATACCATATCGTCTCAACCCCAAATCAAAAGTATATTATCCAGTAACTATCAAAATGTGTCGTCAAAAGCTTACTACTCTCTCAACCCATTGTTACCATACACAAGTCTATCCATACCTTCCTCGAACGTCACTACCTTACTGACCTCGATTTCTTTCCTTCCATTAATGGATTTCCTTATACTTAACACATACACAAAACCACAAGATGCACACTTGTCATTCCTACATTATCCTTTAAAGTACAACCCCCAAACTTTTATCGTGCTCACTATAACCTTTAAGTTTTCCTCAAAGTCGATTATTACTCATCACAATATCACTTCCCAATTCTCACTAACTCATGATTGTCACAACCCATCTAGCATCATAATTAAGTCCTAAAAATACTCCTTACGCAGATACTATAATCTCCCTAACGTTCACTCACCATAAATTAAATCATTAATCTCAAAGACTAAGGATCACATGTGCATTAACTCATAATTATAAAACGGTCTCAAGATGCACTAGCTAAGAATCGCAAAACTAAGAATCCTCAAAAGTTACAACGACCAACCATGTGCATTAGCTAGTAAACCACTCATACTATCAAATACTTATTAACCAAACTCTATCATCTATGACTCAAATAACAGCGACAACCTAAGGATCAGATTTCGAGCTAGATAAGGGTGAAGCACCTTACGGCTAGATGCCAAGGAATACGATTATAGAAATTTATCAAGGACAAGATTGATGTTAATATATATCAAGAGCTTTTACAAAATTGAGAACGTGAATAGCTACGGAAAGGAATGGAAAATAATAGAAGATCGACGTCTTAAAAGTCGGCTCAAAGGCAATAGAACTGAAGTAGGCACTAGAGGGAAACCTAAGGAATAGAATGACATAAGACCCGAATGACAAGACTAAAAGGTGATCGATAGGGTCATGATATAAAAGTGATGTGTTATGAGGAATAAGAAAGAAAAGAAGGAAAGAAATAAATTAAGTAAAAATATGACATAATAATTTTTTTTTCAAGAAACTGCTCAACAACCACCAATTAGACAAAAGAAATTTTTAAAATAAAACGATGAGAGAAGATAGGAATATTCTTTAAGAATTCACAAATGAAGGCATAAGACTCGTTTCTGAAGGTACCGGGAGGGAAGGTGGTGACCTATCGACGCCCTGCGCGCGCCCGTCCTCGCCCCGTGCGGGGGCGTCGGGAAGCAGAATGCGCCTCGCAGGAAAAAGTGCGAAGTTTTGAGAAAATGGGGGAGATCATTGCATGAATTTGTGATCAAAAAAGAAAAGTAGAAAAATCCTTTTTGAAAATGTATTTTCGGAGTCGCCACCAAATATTAAAGGAATTTGGAACCTATTCAACGCGTCTTGAAATACAAGACACGAGTGTCTCAGATTTCAAGATGCGTCGATATCTATCAGTCTGAGGTTTGAAACCAGAGAAGGGATTCGGAGTGAGGTTACTTTTTAAAAGTTTTGACAAAAATGTGTTTTGAAAACTGAAATCAAAAAGCCTACATAAAAGTAGTCTCTACTAATTTGAAAACATTTAGTTAATTTCGATATTTGGGCTAAAATGACGCTACGTACAAGTGCGAATATATATGACTCGATGAAAATGCATAAATAATGTAAATCGTCAAAATAATGACTTTTCTATGGGAAATGTACGTTAAGTAATAATTTATTGACTAAATTATTACCATAAACGTTATTTTCCGACCTCATATTTGACTCTTTAAGAATTTGTGAAAAACCCTCAGTTTTGACATGCTAAAAAGACTCTATGAAACGGTACAATTTAGTGTTGGATCCGTGATTCTAGTCGTTATTTAATGCATGAATGAGGACTTGCATAATTATAAAAGTGACGTCGGTTTGCTTTAGTGATAATGAGTCGTTTATTTATGCGATATTGGCGGGGTTTAGACGGATTATGAATCCGAATTACTACAACCGTATTACGAATACGGCTTCGCTAATGCCAATATCGGGTTGGGGTTAATGTAACCCCTTTGTCCGAGTCTCAAACATCCCAAACGTAGGTAAAATGTTTACCTTTCGAAAATGGAAAGACGGTATTTTGAGTGGATTTTGTGAGTAGTGTATGTGTTTTTTTTAAAACCGAGTTGTCTTTGAAATGAATGAAGTGGGTTGGTATTTATAGGAAAATGGCTGGTTTTTGTGGGTGCACAAAATTAAATCGCCTGTGTACAGGCGGTTTTAATTTTGTTTGGGTTGGATTTTTTTAAGAAAAATAAAAAAGGCGGCTGTTACAAAACAAAAACATAATCGCCTGTTGACAGGCGTTTAACTTTTTAATCGCCTGTCAACTGGCGATTGTATTTTTGTTTTGGTGGGCTGTTTTATGCCGCCATTTGTTTTTTGGTTGTGTGATTAGGTGATGATTATGTTTTATTTGGATATTTTGGGCCAAATTGGTTTTTGGCTCAATTTTGGTTTTCGTGTTTTGGTTTTTGTCGTGTTTTTCGGTTTTGGCTCGAAAGAAAATAATATTAAAGTATATTATTTTACGGTTTTGTAGAGTCTAGTTTTGTGAAAATGTGACACGGGACGCACTTTGGCCCGTTTTAAGTGTTGTGTTAGTGTGCGTTTTGGGTCGTTTTTGTAAGTTTGGGCCGTTTTGTAGCTAGTTGGGCGGTTTTTGTGGCTTGGCTTAATAAGACGTTCCTGTTTCATGCTCGTGTTGTGCTTATAATGACTAAGAGTGACATTTCATTTTTATGATTATGCAAGTCCAAATTAATACGCTAAAAATGACTAATACGTTTTAGACACTTTTGTACCGTTTTGACTCTTTTAAAAGCAAGAATGGAAGTCCTTTTCATCATCGGGTTTGTTTTTGGGGGGTGCGGATACGGGTATCTACAGAGCCCCCAGTTTGACTGAGCTTGGACAAAGCGTTAGTCAAACTTAAAGATAGTATCCGGACCATTACAGTCTCGATACTACCTGGCGGCGCTAAGCATGTGTCTTATGGGAGAGACGAGGACTTAGCGTCGGGAAATGCGGGGAGGGACGACATGTTTTTAAGGACATGACGGTCCTACATGTTTAAGGGCATGTCGGCCTGCATGTGGCCTGAGTACTCCCAGCTGGCGCCTTGCTTGTGCTTCGCGTGCCGGCTGCGCTTTTGGGCGTGCCGCTTGCGCAAACTGCGCTCTTGGCGTGCCGCTTGCGCCGGCTTGCGCGTCTCTGCTTGTGCCCATTTGGGACGTCCTCGTAGCGAGAGGTTCTGGCGTTTTTGGGTTTGGTTTATAAGAATGGTTGGCGTTTTTGTGAAGGATTAGGTTTTTTTGTGAACGTCTCATAAGGAGGTTACGTGTTTTTGTGTTTCTCATAAAAAGGGCTAGGTTTTTATGAACGTCTCGTGAGGAGGCTACGTGTTTTTGTGTTTCTCATAAAAAGGGCTAGGTTTTTATGAACGTCTCGTGAGGAGGCTACGTGTTTTTGTGTTTCTCATAAAAAGGGCTAGGTTTTTATGAACGTCTCTTAAAGGAGGCTACGCGCTTTTGGTTTGGTTTTATAAAAGTGGTTTAGGCTTTTATGAACGTCTCTTGAGGAGGCTACGCGCTTTTGGTTTGGTTTTATAAAAGTGGTTAGGCTTTTATGAGCGTCTCTTAAAGGAGGCTACGCGCTTTTGGTTTGGTGTTATAAAAGTGGTTAGGCTTTTATGAGCGTCTCTTAAAGGAGGTTACGCGCTTTTGGTTTGGTTTTATAAAAGTGGTTTAGGCTTTTATGAACGTCTCTTGAGGAGGCTACGCGTTTTTCTCATAAAAAGTTAGGTTTTTATGGACGTCTCGTGAGGTGGCTACGTGTTTTTCTCATAAAAAGTTAGGTTTCTATGGACGTCTCGTGAGGAGGCTACGTGTTTTTCTCATAAAAAGTTAGGTTTTTATGGACGTCTCGTGAGGAGGCTACGTGTTTTTCTCATAAAAAGTTAAGTTTCTATGGACGTCTCGTGAGGAGGCTACGTGTTTTTCTCATAAAAAGTTAGGTTTCTATGGACGTCTCGTGAGGAGGCTACGTGTTTTTCTCATAAAAAGTTAGGTTTTTATGGACGTCTCGTGAGGAGGCTACGTGTTTTTCTCATAAAAAGTTAAGTTTCTATGGACGTCTCGTGAGGAGGCTACGTGTTTTTGTCATAAAATTGTGTTTGAAGCAAAGTTAAATGTGTATTGGGCCGAGGAAATGGCCCAAAACAAAACTGAAACCCATGTGATAAAAATGTAATCGCCTGTAAACAGGCGAATTAAAATTTAATCGCCTGTTTACTGGCGATTAGGTTTTTGTTTGGTGTTTTTTGGTTAAAACACGGGAGAGAGAGAGTTGGCTCATTTTCATCCGTAAAAAACAAAAACAAAATCGAAAACCTTTAAAACTCGTCTTGGCGATTTTCTTGATCAAAAATCGATTTTCCGACTCCTACAATTCATCATGGACCAAGGTACGTACTCAACTCACTTGGTTTTTCGTGTTTTGAGTTTGGTTTGAGTCGGTTTTAGCTTGAAATACCGTTTTCTAGGGTTTAGGTCGAAAATGTCGGTTTGATTCGATTTTAGCCCTCGTCCTTGCTTGAAAACGCTCGCTATGGTTGGTATTGTGCTTGCCTCGCTTGTCTTGCTGTCGTTGTGTGAAAACCCGGCTTGTGGTCTCGATTTTCGTGCGTTTTGTAGTGTAGGGGCATTTTGGTCATTTTTGAAAACGTCTCGAAAATGGCTCAAAACTTCAGTGTAGCTTACCGATTAGTAGTGTAACGCGTTGGTGAGTTCGGTTTGTTGAAATGGTCACGAAAAACGGTTCGTTTGGGTAAAAAACCGTGTAGGAGGGGGTAAAGTCGGGGCTTGTGCTCTGTTTTTGTAGCGTAAGGCGATCCCGAGTGGCTTGGTTTTTTTTTTTTGAAAATGTTGTAGCATGCCTGTGTGGAGGTTTGGGTGGCTTGTGTGCGAAAAACGGCCTGAAAAACCGTGATTTTCGAATGATTTGATATAAGGGCCGAAATTTTGGTCGAAATTTTTCGGTTCCGAAACTTGCCCGAATTCTCTGCATTGCATTGTTATGGCTAGCATGGTACATACTTGGCTTTGTTTTGTAGGAAATGTGTTGTTTGGGGGTGTTTTGGAGCGTTTTTTGTAGTTTAGGCTAGGTTTCCAAAAATTGCTTTTCCTCGCTTTTGTGCCCCGTTCATGGAATGTATGGTAATGTATGTCGTTTGTGTTTGGCTAGGGGGTTGTTTTGCGGGAAGTGGGGGCTTTTTGGTTGAGTTACGGTCAAGAAAAGGCCGTTTTTGTAGTTTGTAAGCATTTTGTAAAAGCTATTCAGTCGAGGCGTTCGGGACATCGTTTTCGTATGAAATTTTTTGTACGTGTTTATCGTGATTTATGGGTTGGGTCCGTCTCGGAAAATGTGGGTTTCTGGCTTTCTGTAGCGTTTTTCCCTTTTCTGCTATTTTTGGGTTAAAAAGGCTTGTCTTCTGCTGTTTTGGCTAGTTCTCTGCTGCTTTTGCGCGTGCTTGCTCTTGACTTGACTGAGTAGGACGTATATATCATATACGTCTCATGGAATTTGATTTTCTGTGTTTTTGCTCCGTTTTGGCCTTATCGGTGGATAATGTAGGCCTTAATGTTCGATTTCCGTCGTTTTTGCTTGCTTCTGCTTTCTTTGAGTGACCTGCTATTGCCGTTGTCTGAGTATGCCCTTGAATCTTGTGCAGGTGATCCTAAGCCTTCAGTACCTACTTCCAGTGACATGGATCGGGTCTTGGCTGGCGTTGACTTTACCGTTCTGAGGGACGAGCATACTCCTACTTCAGGTATGCCTGCGCCCTTGGAGGTTTCCGAAGGTCCGTCTCAGTCGGACTTGCTGAGAGCTTTTCCTCAGACGCCTGGAGCTTCTACGACGCCAGGGAGTGAGTTTCAGGGCGCCGTTGTGGAGTCTCCTGCCTTTTCTGCTAGTGGTGCCGGTGCTGTCAGTGCGTCGTCTGGGCCTTCTGCGAGTGGCTTTGGACATGGTCTTCATTCTGGTGGTCTGAGCCGTCGATTAGTGTTGCGGGTCGTGGCGTTCCGCCGAAGTCGCCGCTTTGCTAATGTGGTACGTGAGGAGACCGTCGTTGAGCGGACGCGGTCTTCTGGTGATGCTAGCGGTAGTAGCTTCTTTGGGTCGCCGAGGTCTCTGTTGGTGGCGAGGTCGGGCTCAGGGTGTCGTCTCAGAGTCTTTGCAGGGGCGTGGACGTGGCGCTGCTGTGGAGACGTCTGAGGCTCCTGGGGGAGGCCGTGGTGGAGGTCGGGGCGAAGCTGCAGGGTCTTTGCGGGGACGTGGTCGTAGCGGTGCTGGAGGGACGCCTGTGGCTTCGGGAGGGGGCCGAGGCTGAGGTCGTGGCGTTGTTGCAGGAGTTTCGCAGGTACGTGGCCACGGTAGGTGTTGCTTCAGGGGTGCCTGCGGCTCCTGGAAGGGGCCAGGTTAGAGGCCGTGGTCGCGGTCGGAGGAACCCGAGGAAGAAGCGCAAGGTGGATGAGGCTTCTGGTGAGGGCAGCAGTAGGCCACGACGTCGAGCTCGTGCTGCTGCCGAGGGTGGTGACCGGGACCAGGCTGAGGTTGCCGGTATTTTTGAGGAGGTTGGAGTAGGGGGAGCACCTGCTGAGGCTACGCGGAGGCGTGGTCGTGTCCGGGGTCCGGGGAGCCGTTACGAGGATTCTCCTGAGTCGGAGGGGTCTTCGAGTGACGAGGATGAGGATCTTGACGAGACTGCGGTAGAGGCCGCTGTCGAGGTTGAGATCTTGAGGCACGCCGCCGACGCCGCCATTCTTCTTTATTCTTCTGCGGGCCGCCAGGGTCGGGGTCAGGTTCAGGGCCAGGCTTAGGAGCAGGTGGAGGGTGATGCTGAGGCTGAGGGCCATGCGGAGGCTGAGGCAGAGGCTGAGGGTCCGGCCCATGACGCAGGTACGGCAGCTCTTGAGGCTGCGACGGAGGTTTTCATGGGGATGGTTGACGAGCTGGGCGAGAGGCCTAATTATCCCCATGGTCCGCGCTTGTGGTCGCAGGTGGCCATTGACTGGGATGGCGTGACTCTGGTTTGGAGTCGCTTGGAGCACTTGTCGATTCGAGTGAAGGTCGGTTTCCCGTTAGGCTCGATGAGGACCTTCTCTGGGTTTCGGACGGTGTTTGACGTGTTTGACGGGAGGCTCACGCAGGAGGAGCGGGACATAGTGCTCGGGACAGCTTTTGGTCCCCTGGTGCAGAAGTGGAGGGAGGTGCGGGGTAAGCGGGTGAACTCGCGCCTTACTGTGCTTCGGGCGTTGCTGGATAGGTTTTGGGATACGACCAACACCTTCCACATGCCTGGTTACGAGGTCGGCGTGACTCCTTCTTCGTGGGCAGTTGTCACGGGGCTGCCTCATGGTGAGGGCGTGCTTGACTGGGGACGTGAGCACCCTCCAATTGATAGTCCACGCGTCGTGCGGTTGATTGGTGACAGGGTTCGGTGTGGGATAGGTGAGGAGCATACGTTTCAGCCCCGGACTATATGGTTTGCTGAGTTCTTCGAGGGGAAGAGGAAGAAGAAGGGGTCTACTCGAGCGAGCGCTGAGCAGAGGGCCCGGCTGTGGTTGTGGTGGTTCCTGACGGCCACCCACTTTGGCGACAAGGGGGAGCGAGCGTCGACGGCTGTGCTGATGGCTCTGTCAGACATGTCACGTCTCGGTGACTTCGACTGGGTTACTCCTGCTCTGGGTCTGTTGATCCGGTATCTGAGGGACGCGGTGCGCCCTGACCGGATTGACGAGGATTCAGATGTGTCTCTCGTGGGCCCTGGTCTTCTGATGGAGGTAAGTTTTGATTTCGCAGAGTCCTGTTATCTTGTCTTTGCTTTCCTTTTGTAACGTTGTATTCTGATTGCTTGCAGTCTTGGTGCTACGCTCACTTCCCCTCTCTGCTCCCGGACACGTTCAAGGTTGAGGCGCAGTATCCGGCTTTCCATGCCTACGCGACAGCGGATCGGAAGGGTATTGGCCTAAACTACGACGCGGCTCGTGTGCGCTTCAACGGGATGACCGTGGATAAGGTAAGGGTATTTGTGTTTTGTACTTTGGTCTTTTGTAGCTTGTTTTTGGGTTTGTGGTTTATAATTTGGTTTTGTTTTGTAGTTCGTTCGCGACCCTTGGAGGAAGTTTACCGGCATCCCTCCGACGATTGCAGCTCGCTTTGGTCCCCTTGACGGACGGCGGCTGTATATCGAGACCCAGTACGGCTCGTACTGGTACTTGGGTGAGCGTCTGTCTGCGCAGACGGGTCGTGGCGGCTTCATCGTACCTGCTCCTCCGCCTTCGGTTTTGTTTGTGGAGACGCCCGACGCTAACGAGCGTCGTGACGTGTACCATGAGGGTGAGTCTGATTCCCTGCTACGGCCGGCTGAGGATTACGTGACTTGGGCACAGCATGCCCTTGCTGACGCTGTGATCGAGGTATGTTTTGTTGTTTTTTCCTTTTTTTTGCGTTTTTGGTTTTTAAAAGCAAAAATTTACCCTGTTTTTGTTTTGTAGCGACGTGATCCTGATCTCGAGTTCCAGCCTCCTCCGTTCGTCGAGGATCTGTTGGTCGTGCACGAGGGCTGCCAGCATTCGATTGTGTTGTCTGCGTCTATGTCCGTGGTGACCGATGCGGGCCTAGAGAGGTGGGATCAGCGCGTGAAAAAGGTATTCACTTTCTTCTTCGTACATCGTGAGTATTATGTAGTATAGCCCCAGTTTGAGTAAGATTTTATTGCAAAATCATTAGTCAAACTCTTGTTGAAGCATTTTTTGATTATAGCCCCCAGTTTGAGTAAGATTTTATTGTAAAATCATTAGTCAAACTCTTGTGGAAGAAGTTCTTGAGTGTAGCCCCCAGGTTGGAAAGCTAAATGTATGTCTCGTGTCGTGGCAGGTGACGGCTGAGGTGCACAGGAGGCTGTGGCGGGCGGCGAACCGGTGGAGGGCGGTCGTGAACGAGAAGGTGGTTGATGCTTGCAGGGCTCAGAGGGAGGCGGCCGACGCTCGACGTGAGGTAGCGAGGGTCAGGGCTGAGGAGGGTGCGAGATCGCGGGCCGAGCTGGAGGCTGCGCATGCCGAGGAGCTGGCGAGAGTCCGGGCAGAGCTAGAGGGTCGGCACGCAGAGGAGCTGGATAGGGCGCGTGCTGAGATCGACTCATTGCGTGCTGTCTTACAGAGCCGTGACCATTCGCAGTAGGCTTGGACTTGTATATGTACTGGACTTGTGTTATGAATATTAGTATATTTTTTTGTAACGGTTTATGTATTGGGACTTGTGTATGGTTGATTTTCTGGTTTTGTGGGTGTTTATGGGTTTAATTCGGTTATTTTGTCTTGTTGCAGCAGCGTTCTGCGTCGTGGCGGTCACGAAATCCTTGCGTATTTGCTTGCCGAGCGTACCTGCAAAACATTGTTAGTCGTAAAAGCATATATATATGTCTCGATTGAGACTGACTCGCTAATGACCGAACTAAAAGCGAATGTGGAGCTTTGAAAAATGCTATTTAGAAAAATATTTTAGACTCGTAAAAAGACGCTTTTGACATTATAAAAATGTGAGCTAAAACGATGTTTTGAGACGAAAATTGTGAATGCGAAAATCGTATTTTGTGTGGGGTTTAATTTTTGTGTGATTATCGTGTTTTGTGAAAAATGAAAAATACGAAAGACGGGAGTCGATTACGCAAATCGAGACGACGCGTCGGGGTCGTAAACGTCGGCTAGGAGGTCGGTAAAAATAGTGTAGGGGTAATAAGTTAAAAAAATTTAGGGTATAGGTGTGTAAGAAGTGTTAGAAATCGAATAATTTTGTCAGAAAGAAAAAGAAAATCGCCTGTAAACAGGCGATTTCACTTTTAATCGCCTGTTTACAGGCGATTACAATTTTGTTTTGTGGTTTTTGTTTAATTTATTTTAATCGCTTGTTCACTAGCGCTTAAGTTTTTGTGTTGTATTTCGTTTTGCAAATCTCGGCTATAAAAGGAGGGCTAGGTTAACTAATTTCACTCATCCTTTCATTTCCCATTCTCGATTTTCCAAAAATATTCATAATATTTACGGAACATTTGTCGAATTATGGAGAATTTTGAAGGGAATTTGCGCCGTTGGTGTGCGTCCTTGTCGGGTATCGAGAAGAAGCTTTTTGAAAGATTGCGGAGTTGGCGTATTTCGTGGGCTAAGGCAGGTTCGAATGGAGTACGAGTTCCTGGATGCTTGTCTTGAGTATTGGGATCCAAGCCTTCACGTGTTCCGCTTTCCTTGCGGAGAGGTTTGCCCTCTAGTTGAGGAGTTTGGAGCCATTGGTGGGTGGGTGCGCATTAGCTTGCCGGTATGTGTCAGGCAGGAGTTTGGCTATAAGAGGCAGGTTCAGAACTACCTCCAGATGACCCGGGACGAGGTGGAAGAGCTATTTGTTGGGAGCCGTGTCAACCTCCATCGTTTGTGTCAATGGTTTAGGAATGACGAGAATGGGCATATCTCTGCTGTGGCCAGGAGGAGGGCTTTGGCCTTTTGCTTGGTACACTGCTACATGTTCCCGGACTCTACATCCGAGGGGTTGTTGGGAGACCCGCGTTTAATTGCCGTTGTGGAGCAGATGGAAATAGGTTGTAATCCCTCTGCTTTAATTCTGGCGGAGACGATCCTTGGATTGGATGACCGGGCATGCAACAGGGCGCATGCGTACCGAGGATGTCCCTTGATCCTCCAGTTGTGGCTGATGGAGCGTCTGAATGTGTTGAACGACTTCGGCTTCGATGTTGAGTATGTCGCAGGAGGCATCACCAGCCGTTACATGCGGTGGTCGGGTCCAGACGAACGTCCTAGTGACTACTTCCCTGAGTTTGTGAGGTCATGTGCTATCCGTTGGTCGGTTCCGTGGTGGGGGATAATTGACGTGACGGCTAGCGCAGTAGGTGATGGTCCCTCCGGAGTTCTCTTATGTGGGTTTGAGATGGGCGTTTATATCCACCCTCTGCGAGTTAGGCGACAAATAGGGTATGCACAGTTCATCCCTGGCCAGGACACGAAGGTACAGGACATGGTTGTGTTAAATAACCAGGTGACTGACGAGTGGGCTGGTGGTTGGATCATGCGCCCTAAGTGGCTTGTAGCTGGTACTGCTGGGACGATCCGGGTATCGAGAGCCTATGTTAAATGGACCGTTGCTCAAAGTGCTCATGAGAGGGCTCGTCTTCGTGCCTTAGAGCTTAACGAGCCTCCGCCGACGTCTGCCTATGACCCGATTCGCTTTGGACGTAACAGAGGTGGGGGTGATGCTTCGAGCTCGGCGCCTCTTTCAGCGGCGGAGTGTGTGTTTGGTCGTCGTCGCATACCAGGGCCGGGTGCTCCAGGTCGTCATGGTAATGTTGGGGATCGCCGCAGGGGTTGAGGGTCGGTGCTTACCCGCTCAGTCGAAAGGGTTTTAAGTCGGCTTTTGAGAAGGAAGGGAGCTTGGTGTTGCTTGTGTGTGTTTTGTTAGTATTATGTTCGTAGTATTTTGTATTATGTTGTACTATGTACTATATTATCTATCCTAAACCCGATGTACATGCCGGGATTTGTATTGTAATATATTGTAGTGTTTGTTAGTGTAGTCTATGCTCCTACGTCTGAAAAATCCAAAATGTAACCGTTCTTTTTAAGATTAATAAAAATCAGGTTTTTATTTACGACTTTGCCTCATTTTGCTTGTTATTCTGTGTGAAATTCCTTGGCTCTAATCTCTTTTCAAAGGTTTTAGAATGCAAGCATGGTTTTTAGGAAATTTTTGTATTGACTATTCCCTCGACTTTTTTAAGCTTTGGGTTCGTCGTTTTGTGTTGAATGTCGTTCTTTTTACCCTCAGGTTTAAAAGACGAATTTTTGTGTTGACTATGTCCTTAGCCTTTTTAAGCTTTGGACGCGTCATTTTGTGTTGAATGTTGTCCTTTTAACCCTTCAGGTTTAAAAGACGAATTTTTGTGTTGACTATGTCCTTAGCCCTTTTAAGCTTTGGACGCGTCATTTTGTGTTGAATATCGGTTGCGCTTTTTGCAAAGCTGCCTACGTATCCACGAAAAGTGGAATCAAACCGGCGTAGTTCGGAAGTGTACGTTTTGGGGCATACCGGCCCAAAGTTGTGTTTGCTTTTTTGTGGTGAATGTGCACGTTTAGGGGCATGCCGGCCCATGAATTGTGTTCGATGGATGCATGTTTAGGGGCATACAGGCCCATGAATTGTGTTTTTGTTTTTTGTAGAGAGAGTGCACGTTTAGAGGCATGCCGGCCCATGAACATGTTTAAGGACATGCCGGTCCATGAATTGTTTTTGATTTTTGTGGAGAGAAAGAGCATGTTTAGGGGCATGCCGGCCCATGAACATGTTTAAGGACATGTCGGTCCATGAACATGTTTAAGGACATGTCGGTCCATGAATTGTTTTTTTTTTTTTAGAAAATTTTACATTTTATAGATACATCGCAAGACATTTTTAAGGGTAGTACTTCTTGAGTTGATCGAGGTTCGTTGCGAGGTTAAACTCTTGACCGTCCAAGTCGGTTAGTTTTACTGCTCCGCCCGTGAAGATTTCCTTGACGAGGTAGGGTCCAGCCCAGTTAGGCTTGAATTTTCCTCGTGGGTCGACTGGAAGTGGTGCTCGGACTGACTTTAGTACGAGATCACCTACTTTTATGTTTCGTGGCTTAACTCGTTTGTTGAATGCTCGTTGTAGTCGGGCTTGGTACATTCGTACGGTACTCAGGGAATGCAGTCGGCGTTCGTCCAGGAGCATGAGTTGTTAAATGCAGTTCACGGGCCCATTCTGCTTCCGGGATGCTACTTTCCATTAGTATGCGTAGAGACTGTATTTCTATTTCCACTGGTTGGACGGCCTCCATGCCGTAGGTGAGGAAATAGGGGGTCATGCCCGTAGGCGTGCGAATGGTAGTACGGTATCCCCATAATGCATATGGTATCTTGTTGGGCCAATCTTTGCAACTGTCGATCATCTTCTCGAGTATGGTGATGACTGTCTTGTTTGCTGCTTCAACGGCTCCATTGGTTTGGGGTCGATAGGGCGAGGATTTGTGATGTTGGATGTTGTATTTTGTGAGTATAGCTTCCGTCTCGCGCTGAAAGTGCGAGCCTTGATCGCTGATGAACTCATGGGGTATGCCATACCGGCATATAATGTTTGTCTGTATGAATTTGGCGACTTCTTTGGAGCCGAGGGTTCGAAAAGATGCTGCTTCTACCCATTTAGTAAAGTAGTCGATGGCCACCAGCACGAAACAGTGACCTCCTGCTCCGATGGGGTGGACTTTTCCTATTACGTCGATGCCCCAGGTTGAAAAGGGCCAGGGTGAGGTTAGGCTGTATAGTGGTGAAGGTGGTACATGTTGGACGTTGCTGAAAATTTGGCAGTTGTGGCAGTGCTTGACGTATTGGATGCAGTCTGCTTCCATGGTCGTCCAATACCATCCTAGTCGTAGAATTTGTTTGCAGAGTGCTCGAGCGTTCATGTGGGGTCCGCATTCGCCATCATGGACTTGCGTGACGATTTCATGCCCCTTCTTGTAGTCGACACATATGAGCAGCGTCCCTTGTGGTGTTTTCTTGAGTAATTGTCCCATTTCTAGCACAAATTGAGAAGCTAGGAGACTGATAGCTCTCTGTCCACGCTTATCGGTGTCGGGTGGGTAGGTGTTGTCTGTTTTGTAGTTGATTATGGCTTGATACCAAGGCTCTGTCTGCTCGGCTTCGTCCAGGTCGATGGTATGGATGTATGCTGGTTTGTCACGTCTTTCGACGATGATGGGTAGTAACTTCATGTCTGGTGGCATGTTGAGGAGGGATGAGAGTTTTGACAGTGCGTCGGCAAACTGGTTTTCCTCCCTTGGGAGGTGGTAAAATTCGATGCTGTCGAAGTTGGTTAGGAGTTTTTGTACTTTTGTTTGGTATTTGGTGAGGGTTTCGCTCATGATCTTCCATGCCCCGGTCACTTGATTTATGATGAGGAATGAATCTCCATGTACCCGTAGGTTCTTTATTTTGAGGGCGATGGCGGCTTGCAGGCCGTAAATGCAGGCTTCGTATTCTGCGGCGTTGTTCGTAACGCTAAAGTCGAGCTTGATTGAGAGTGGAGTATGGTCGCCGTTTGGGGATATTAGGAGTATTCCGACTCCATAGCCGCGGTAATTTGACGCTCCGTCGAAGTATAATTGCCAAGATTCTTTCTATGGCGAAGATCCCATCGTCCGGAAATGACATTGTATCGATCATGGGTTGTTCGATGATAGCATTTTCTGCGAGGAAGTCTGAAACCGCTCTTCCTTTGATTACTTTCAGAGGGAGGTACTTGAGTTCGTGCTCGTGAAGTAGAGTCCACCGCCATACGCCCATTTAGGGTGGTTTTTCAAATAGGTACTTGAGGGGTCCATTAGGAGTAGACTCTTGTTGTGCTAGTGAGTAGGTAGTGCACGAGCTTTTTGGTTGCCCGGACAAGCGAGAGGCGACTTTTTCTCGGCCGTTCATACCGAGTTTCGTAATCGTGGAACTTTTTGCCGATGTAGTAGATGGCCCGTTCTTCGTTGTTGACTTCTTGGGCGAGCATGGCACCCATAGCGTTTGGCGTGGTCGTTAAGTATAGCGATAGGGGCAAGTCCTTTTGTGGGGGTACCAGAACAGGTGGATTTGTGAGCAGGGTCTTGACCTTGTCGAATGCTTGCTGACAATCGTCGTCCCATTTCGTATGCTCTTCTTTCTTCAATTTTTTGAAGATTGGTTCACAAATCATGGTGAGTTTGCTGATAAATCGGGAGATATATTGGACTTGTCCCAAAAAGCTCCTTATTTCGTCGATGTTGCTTGGCGGTTTCATACCCATTATTGCCTTGATTTTGGTCGGATCTATTTCGATCCCGCGCTGGCTTACTATGTGACCCAGTAACTTGCCTGATGTGACCCCAAAGGTGCATTTCTGTGGGTTCAATCGCATCTTATACTGCCTGATTCGGGTGAAGAATTTCCGAAGGTTTGTGACGTGGTTGTCCCTTTCCTTTGACTTCACGATCATGTCGTCGACGTATACCTCGACCTCCTTATGCATCATGTCGTGGAGCAAGGTGGTAGCAGTGCGTTGGTAGGTAGCGCCGGCATTTATGAGCCCAAATGGCATGACTGTGTAGCAGTACGTCCCCCAGGGGGTTACGAAAGTGGTTTTTGGCATGTCTTCTGCTGCCATTTTGATTTGGTTGGATCCTGCATATCCATCCATGAATGATAGTAAGGCGTGGTCTGCTGTGTTGTCGATTAGGATGTCCATGTGAGGTAGTGGGAAATCATCTTTTGGGCAGGCTTTGTTTAGGTCTCGAAAGTCGGCACATACTCGTATTTTGCCGTTTTTCTTCATTACCGGCACCATGTGGGAGACCCAATCAGAGTATTCAATGACTCGGATGAATCCAGCTTGTAGTCGCTTTTCGATCTCTTCTTTGACCATGAGAGACCATTCTGGCTTAATACGTCGGAGCTTCTGTTTGACGGGTCTGGAACCTTGCTTGATCGGGATGCGGTGTTCAGCTATCTCGCGGTCTATGCCGGGCATGTCCTTATATGACCAGGCAAAGACGTCCTTAAACTCTGCGAGGAGCTTGGTATATGTGGCCCTTTCTTCTGTGCTCAGTGAAGCCCCCAGTTGCAGTTCTTGAGGCTCTTCGGGCGTGCCTATGTCTATGGTTGTTGTGTCTTCAATGATGGGGTCCTGTTCGGGTTTTGAGACAATGCTTGCAATGTATCTATATAATGCAATGTTTTCTAGTTTAAATTTATCGTGATCATTGGAATACGTAGATTTTAAATGAGGCAAAGAGTAATCAAAAACTTTCATGTTATTAATGTTATCAAAAGCGGTTACATTTGAAGATAGCTCAGACGACGGAGCTTTGGATAACCTTAATGACTCTAGTTACTTACTGAGACTTACTATAATAGCCGTTTTAGAAAAATGGCGTCATGACGACGCAGGATCCTAGACTCTAGGTGTAGACGCTTGAATTGGGACCTTCCGAGTCGTCGGTAGATTGGGTGGCTTCTTCTTCGAGCTTCAGTTGTCGGAGGGCGGCTCGGAAATCTGAGGCTTCTATGGTGATGACCTCGTTGTAAAAAGGGATTTTAACCTTTTGGTGGAGAGTTGATGTTATGGCCCCGGTAGCGTGAATCCATGTCATTCCTAGTAACATATTGTATGCCGGGGGAATGTCCATGAGTTGGAATTGGGTTTTCGTCTTGATGAGTCCTATCACGATGGGTAGTGATATGACACCTTCTATGCTGCGGGAGGTACCGTCGTATGCTCTTATGTTGTTGGAGCAAGGGGTGACATCGCTTTCTTTTAGTCCTAGCTTGAGAAATTTGTTGTTAGGCGGGATGTTGATCGCGAGCCATTGTCGATGAGAGTAGCGGGTAATATCATGTTACGGCACTCTACGGTTATGTAGAGTCTTTGGGTTGTGTGGGTCTTGGAAGGACGGCAGGTCTGCGTGGGAGAAAGTTATGGCGCCTGGTAGCCAATCCCGGATGATGCGGCTAATGAGTTGTGCTGGGAGGACATCTCTGGTGTTACGCCATGTCGTGTCTAAGGAAGGGTCGTTGATTATAGGTGGGTTAGTCATATCCTTGACTATGCTCTTGTCTCTGCCTTTGCTTGTGCGTTTGGGAGGGAATCCTGGCGGTATTTGTAGCTCTAAAGGAGACTGATACGGACGTTGGGGGTGAGGAGCTTTATCGTGGCCGTCGGGCTGTCTGAGGGGATGTTGATGAGGGATCGGGGTGAAGATTCCTTTCCTGTCCTCATGCCTTGGTTCCGTTCTTGTCCTAGCTTGGCGAATGCGATCAATGTCGCTACCGTTGTTGATGCTGTCGAAAAGGACGTTGACCTCGTGATCGGTTGTGGGAGCCAGGAGGGGATGATTGAGGATGGGATGCGTTCCCACGAAAATGGGTTGAGAACGGGGCGTGCTATGCTGGACTGTTGGTTTAGGAGCTATGCTTGGCTTGTCGATCGTCTCGTTGTCAATCATGTCTTGGATTACGTTCTTCAAGCGGAAACAGTTCTCAGTGTCATGTCCTTTCCCCCTGTGGAATTCACAGTACGAGTCTTCGTGCCATGATAGCGGTTTCTTATCCACAGGTGGTTCACTGGTGGGCTTGGGGAGATGCAGAATGTTTTTCTTTACGAGCTTTCCCAATGCCTTTGAGTAGGACATAAAGAGGGGGTCGAACCTCCGTCGCTGTTGTGATGAGAACGGCCCAACTGGTGAGGACCTGGGTACAGCAGGAGTGGGTTGTGCTAGAAAAATTGGTTGTGCTGCTGGTGCCTTCGGGTTTGCAGTGTTAAAGGGTTCAGCCGTGGTCGTGGTTCGAGGAGTATTGCCCTGGCGACCATGATCTGCAGTTTTGGCCCGTTTGTACTTGTGGATTTCATCTTCTAGGGATCGAATCCTCTTGATGTGTCGAGCAGACTCTTCAGCGAATAGTCTAGAGTTTTTATCGGTTTCGATCTTCTGTATGGCGGCCAGATGCTCGAATAGGGCGGCGAGGTTGGCTATCTTGTGGTCAAGCAGCCTTACGTGTTCGGTGATCGTCATTAGCGGAGGAGGTGGTGGAAGGGCAGCTTCGTCATTTGCGAGGTTGAAACGGAAGTTCATATTGTGTTCATGAGCCGGGTGTTGAGTTTTTCAGTGAGTGGACCTGACAAAGTTTTCAAACCTTTAGTGACTCTAAAAAGGAAGAAAAGACTCAACGAAAAATCGCATTCAAAGAAGTAAAAAAAAGTGGGTGCATGACTCGACTCGTGTTTTTAGCTTAAAAAGACACAGGAAGCTTTTGAGGTAGGGGCATGTTGACACGTCCCTAATCTCGAGGTAGGAAAATTTTTATGATCGTAGTCCGATTAACCCAATTTAGCGGTATGTTGCTAGGGGTTTATCGTTACGATAAAAAGGATCAAACCGAAGTAGCGATAGGCTAGTCGATCTGAGGATGTTAAAATTGGGTAAAAGGCGATCACTTGTTCGCCTTTCACGTGTGACTCAGGGAATTAAATCAAAATGACGATAGGTCACTTGATTCAGAATTTAAGTCAACGGGTTCGCATCTGAACGAGCCCGCGTTTTTGGTTTTTTGAGAGAAAAAGATTAAATCGGGATGACTAAAGAGTCACTCGACTTAGAGCTAATTCTAATGCACTAAAGGTTAATTTCATTTAAAATCTCCGAAATGCATTGACATTGTCGGGTTTTTGCTCTATGAAATTTTTTGCAATAAATGTATTATGACGATACGTCAGTCGCATAATTCATTTACGTTTTGAAAAAGATCGGGGATCTAGTGATTATCCTGGATCGGTTTTAAATGCACTGGCATTTTATTTATCAAACTCAAATGACTATAGGTCAAAGAGCCTAACGGCGAGTTTTTTTAAAAGTATGACCTTTTTGAAAAAAGTTTAAAAAATGGATTTCAAAAATGGACGTATTTTAAAAGTATAATGCCTAGGAAATGTTTTTGCATGCAGAGGTTTTGAAAGACGACTATAGTGAGGGTACTATAGCTTCGCACTTGTACATATAAACACAGGTTTTTGGCTTATAGGGTAAGGCTCCCTCCGGCCATTCCCTTAACGTTTCGGTAGGGGCACCCGCAAGACTACACACGTCTTAGGTGTGCATTCAAGACGGGCCCTAGAGCGTTCGAGTTTGACTGGTTACGATCGTTTGTACGGATGCCGTACTTGTAATCGTGGAGGGGTGAGAGAACAATGTGTCCGGAGTTACCTCGCTTATGAAGCGAGAGTTACTGGGGGCCGTTCCTCAAAGGGTGTGGTTTGAATCAGGAGGATTCGACTCAACGTATCTTTGCCCAAATATCGAAAGCGTAAATGTTTTCAAAGTTTCAAGATTCACTTCTTTATGATTTTAAAATAAAAGAAAAACTAGTTTTTCAAAAATAATAAAAATCATGCTCGTCCCCAGCTGAGTCGCCAGCTGAAGGTACCGGGAGGGAAGGTGGTGACCTATCGACGCCCTGCGCGCGCCCGTCCTCGCCCCGTGCGGGGGCGTCGGGAAGCGGAATGCGCCTCGCAGGAAAAAGTGCGAAGTTTTGAGAAAATGGGGGAGATCATTGCATGAATTTGTGATCAAAAAAGAAAAGTAGAAAAATCCTTTTTGAAAATGTATTTTCGGAGTCGCCACCAAATATTAAAGGAATTTGGAACCTATTCAACGCGTCTTGAAATACAAGACACGAGTGTCTCAGATTTCAAGATGCGTCGATATCTATCAATCTGAGGTTTGAAACCAGAGAAGGGATTCGGAGTGAGGTTACTTTTCAAAAGTTTTGACAAAAATGTGTTTTGAAAACTGAAATCAAAAAGCCTACATAAAAGTAGTCTCTACTAATTTGAAAACATTTAGTTAATTTCGATATTTGGGCTAAAATGACGCTACGTACAAGTGCGAATATATATGACTCGATGAAAATGCATAAATAATGTAAATCGTCAAAATAATGACTTTTCTATGGGAAATGTACGTTAAGTAATAATTTATTGACTAAATTATTACCATAAACGTTATTTTCCGACCTCATATTTGACTCTTTAAGAATTTGTGAAAAACCCTCAGTTTTGACATGCTAAAAAGACTCTATGAAACGGTACAATTTAGTGTTGGATCCGTGATTCTAGTCGTTATTTAATGCATGAATGAGGACTTGCATAATTATAAAAGTGACGTCGGTTTGCTTTAGTGATAATGAGTCGTTTATTTATGCGATATTGGCGGGGTTTAGACGGATTATGAATCCGAATTACTACAACCGTATTACGAATACGGCTTCGCTAATGCCAATATCGGGTTGGGGCTAATGTAACCCCTTTGTCCGAGTCTCAAACGTCCCAAACGTAGGTGAAATGTTTACCTTTCGAAAATGGAAAGACGGTATTTTGAGTGGATTTTGTGAGTAGTGTATGTGTTTTTTTTTAAAACCGAGTTGTCTTTGAAATGAATGAAGTGGGTTGGTATTTATAGGAAAATGGCTGGTTTTTGTGGGTGCACAAAATTAAATCGCCTGTGGACAGGCGGTTTTAATTTTGTTTGGGTTGGATTTTTTTAAGAAAAATCAAAAAGGCGGCTGTTACAAAACAAAAACATAATCGCTTTGTTAATGAGCGTTTAACTGTCCTTTGTCAACTGGCGTTTGTATTTTTGTTTTGGTGGGCTGTTTTATGCCGCCATTTGTTTTTTTGGTTGTGTGATTAGGTGATGATTATGTTTTATTTGGATATTTTGGGCCAAATTGGTTTTTGGCTCAATTTTGGTTTTCGTGTTTTGGTTTTTGTCGTGTTTTTCGGTTTTGGCTCGAAATAAAATAATATTAAAGTATATTATTTTACGGTTTTGTAGAGTCTAGTTTTGTGAAAATGTGACACGGGACGCACTTTGGCCCGTTTTAAGTGTTGTGTTAGTGTGCGTTTTGGGTCGTTTTTGTAAGTTTGGGCCGTTTTGTAGCTAGTTGAAATTTGTTTTTGTGGCTTGGCTTAATAAGACGTTCCTGTTTCGTGCTCGTGTTGTGCTTATAATGACTAAGAGTGACATTTCATTTTTATGATTATGCAAGTCCAAATTAATACGCTAAAAATGACTAATACGTTTTAGACACTTTTGTACCGTTTCGACTCTTTTAAAAGCATGAATGGAAGTCCTTTTCATCATCGGGTTTGTTTTTGGGGGGTGCGGATACGGGTATCTACAGTTTCCAACAAAGAACTCAAATTGGTTTCGTTATGAATGAGAGACGAAAAGGTAATTCCCGAAAAGTTTGACAGATATAGAATATGATCAAAAGATACTATTGAAAGGAGAAGTCTTAAAGTTGAGTTTCAAAATGACAGCGATTTTAGAAAAATGAAACCACTAAAATACCAAGTAGATTAAATAATATTTAAATAAACTAAATGCTCAAATTAGAAAACATAATAAAAGAAGGTTTAGGATAAAAAAGAGGTTTTGATTAAAAGTGGAAGCAGTAGATAGGTGTCAATCATTTCAAATTTGATTGAGTAAAAAGCCATCAAAATGTATTGACGCGTTTAAAAATGAACAGAAAAGTAAAACCATACTGATTAAAGTTTTTCCTCAACATAGTTACAAAATAAGAAAGTACAAGAAGGAAAAATAAACCATTGTAGCACAAATATACAAAAAGAGGTTTTGTTAATAGAACTGACTGAAAACATTCTTGAAATAAAAGAGTTTAGAAATTATTTCATCACGATCTATTGAAAAAGATAAGGATGAACATAATAAGAAATTTTATTGGGGAAAAAGAAACTCAAACTGTAATCACGAGCTGATAGTTTTAAAACAACTATATAATAAGATCAAGAACTAGAAAGAACTAAGGACAAGCGTAGCTAACAAGCTGAAAGACGTCCCTACGAATACGGTAGGTGACTTAGATTGAGAGCTTCTGCTGCGTGCTCTGATGATAGGACCATACATTCGCAACTCGGCTTCAAGTTTCTTGCGCCAGCTGATCAATCAGTACGAATCAATTAAGACATCCAAAGTTAAATCTCTAGGCTTTTCAAAAGATTTGAGGAAGAAGGAAGGTTTGCCATGCGAATAATCAAATGATTGAAGTTGAAGAAACGAATAAATCGAAAAGTTAAGACAAGAGATCGTCAAGGCATAAATAGACTAAAATTTTCGATAAAACAGAACTCTCAAATGAATAACATTAAAAAGCAAGGGTCATACAAGTGTATTAAAACGGAATGCAAAATACTCCCCTTTTTGTCGATATTTAAAAATGAAGGATAACATGATTTGGTAAGAAAATAGAAGTATAAAGGATTTAGTTTGGAATGGTGAGTATGATGACAGCAAAAAAACCAATTAGTACATAAGAAAGCAATTATCAGAGTAAAACATTTTGATATAAAGAAATAAATTTAAAAACGACGATTAAATCAAATCAAAAGCTTTTAAAGACTATTTTAGAGGCAGGACTAGTAAACCTCGCATGACTCCATCATTCCTGTACCTGCATCCAAAGCAAACATATATGATCTAATGGTGGAAATCCTAAGACCACCATTCACACAACTACTCATACACATGCACAAATAACGTAGACCCCCTAATGTGTCTACCCCAACACTCTCACTCGGTGTTCTAGGTCAAATCCTGCTCACTCACCTAAGAAAGTTGGGAGCGTATTCTCTCTGATACCAACTGTAACAACCCGGATTTTCCAACAAAATAAAATAAAGAAATAAAAAGGATTTATAAAATAAAAGAAAATAAAAGCGAGCCACGGTGGCGGAAACACCGTGGAATCCGGATCATTACTCACTAACCAACTAAACAACGATAAAAAGGTAGGCCTTGAGGCCTAGAAGTGGGGAGTAAATACCCCTTACATAACCAAAACCCAAAACAAAAGTCTAAAGACCGAAAGAAAGTCTAAAACCAAAACCAAAGGAATACAAGTCCAAAAGTCTAATCCAAAACAACATCTCTTCTAAGGTGCACGCGGTCATATCCTCGCATCCAACTCACTCAATCCCGTGTCGCGCATACCTATAAAAGAGAGGCAACAACCACAATCAGTGGGGAGTAACTAGGTGCTCCCCAGTCATATTTTAACATAACAAAACATAAACAAGAATGCATCAAGCTCACCTGGCCTACGGCCTAATACCAAAGCATAAATACATAAGCAACCTACATACAACGAAAGAACAACAATGCAAATACAACAACAAACATCACGGCACAACCAAAGTCGTGTCCAAACCAACTGAGCTCACAAGACGTTCCTTCTTCCAACCAATTGCGAGAGTAAGCGCGGAGAACTGGGTGAAGCAACAAGAATCACCCCGGGTGAAGCAACAAGAATCACCCAAACCCTATGGCGGAACAGCAACAAGAAGTTCCTCAATAATCACAAGTCTAAATTTGGCCAAATTCCACCGAGCAACAAGAACGGTGACGACATAAATAACCATAGTCTCTAACCCTTCTGGTTGAGAACCCAAAGTCGCTCTAACTAAGCAACAAGAATAGCCGAGGGGATTATGGGCGGTATCCGTCCATCCTAGGACGTTGTATCTCCTCACACATGTGCCAGAACAGTACCCATGTGCAAACTTAACCCAAGCATAACCTGTTAACCTGTTATCCTGTCTCCAACACTTCCAACACAACCATACGACCACAACAACCATACTCATACATACACAAGCCTCATTACAATCACAACCAACCATACATACGGAGTACAATACGATTACATACTCAACAAGTCTTACATTCATTTAACATGCTCTTAACTCGTTGTTTAGTGACCAAACAAAGTATATCTCAATTCATTTTAGCATAGATAACATCTTAATACATGCCAAGACTCAAACAAGTGACAAACAAGCCATCACACACACCCACACCTCACGGCCAGCCTGCACACATACGGCCTACACACGGCCAACACACACCACACACAAATTCATGCATAACATACGATTTCCATGTGACCAATTATCGATTTAAATGATCAATTCACTTAAGCATGCATATAAACGTTATTAAACATCTTGTAAACATCCTAACTCATAACTCAACATTAGGTGATTCATACAAACATCATAATTCACATAATTAAGCCAAAACAAGGAAGAAAAGCAAGAGAAACAAAGAGCAAGGGCTTCGGCCCCCTTCCCCTACATTCGACCAACATTAAACAACAACACCAATTCGTTTTTAAATTGATTTACAAGCATGACTAATGATACAATATGTGAATTATGCAATTAATGATGGTAACAAGACAAACCCTAGTATGAGGCCAAAGATTCTAGCATGAAATCATGATCAAACATTAACCAAACAACAAGATGTACAAGCATACATTAAAACAACAATGTAAACAACAAGATCATATCAAGTTAGGCCTCATACATGCTAAAATACAACTAGATCACACCTAGTTACCTTTGTAGAGTCTCAAAAACGTGCTACTCCTCCTCCTCTTCAACTAGGATGGTGTCTCCTTCTTCAAAGCCCTCTTCTCCTTTGATAATCCAAGCCAAACAAGCAAATAATGAATACACACAACATAACATGTTGGGACCAAAAACCCAGGCTGGTCCAGAACCCTGGGCCAGGCCTAGATCTGGGATCCTCGGTCAGTCCAGGACATGCGGCCCGGCACCAAGATGCAGACAAAACAAAGGTGCAGGTCAGGAGAGGAAAAGCCAAGATGGGCCAAGCCCAACAAAAGAGTCAAACATCAAAGAGGAAAGCCCAAGATCGCAGCAACAACCCTAAAAGAATCGTTGGAAGACTTGGTCAAGAAGCTGAACTGAAGCCTAAGAAATAGGAGCTGCTGGAGAAGAAAAAGGAAGAGGTTACCTACAAGCATGGAGTCGAACGTTGGAGCAAAAGACACTATATAAGGAGTAGAATTCAGAAGAGAAAAGATTCATTCATTATCCAGCTCAAGCACACAACACTCATCACACTTCTCAAGCATTTAGACACTTAATCGTTGTTTTACTCCATTATTATATCCTGTACCAGTTGGTCCAGACTCTGTACCCATTATTTCAGAACTAGTGCATAACCTCTCCTGGCTTGGCGCCCGTGGTTTTCCCTTAACATTTAAGGGTTTTTCCCACGTAACCATATCGTGTGTCTTGTTCGATTTTTGTTGTCTTTCATACGTTTTAATTCCTAAATCGCATACAACATAAAACTCAATCTAAAGGATAGTACTAGTAGATCCACAATCACTTAAACGAACCGTGTGAGAAAATCACCCCGAACAGATTGGCGCCGTCTGTGGGGATACTAGTTTATTAATCCTACAAAATTTTCCAAAAACCAACGAGATCAACCAAACGTGAGAGATGGAAGGCACAAGTGCAGAAGCCATGCTCAAGCTCCAGGAGGAATTGCAACAAGCCAAGCAGGTTGCAGAACAAGCCAAGAAAGCTGCAGAGGATGCCAAGGCTGAAGCAACAAGGCTGAAGGAGGCTGAGGCTGTCCTGAAGAAACAGCTGGAGTCCTCTGTCCAGAAGAAAGCCTCAGGATCCAGGATCCCACCAGGTACACCATTTTCTGATGTGATCAAACAACTTGACTTCTCTACTTTCTCTTCTGCAGGGTCAAAAGGTACAAAAGGCGATCCACTCCATGTGGACGAAGATCAAGAGAACAATGGTGCAGGAGGCGGTGAACCAAAGACACCAGAGGGAGTAAGTGCAGGCCAGGTCATGGAGTACATGATGATGGAGATGCAGAAACTCTCAGAGTTGGTACGAAAGGTTCCAGGACTTCCACAACCCATTGAAGAAGTAGCACCAGGAAGCTATGCTGATTCACCCTTTGATGACTGCATTGCAATGGTGGAGATGCCCAAGAAGTACTCAGCGCCCAACCTAAAGCTCTATGATGGGACAGCTGATCCTCTGGAACATGTTGCTCAGTACAGGCAAAGGATGTTCAACGTTCCTATCCCAGCAGAGAAGAGAGAGGCCTGCATGTGCAAAAGCTTTGGTTCAACCTTGACCGTCCAAATTCTCCAATGGTACATCAACCCGCTACCAAGACCATCAAGTCCTTCATGAGTGATCAACCTTTTCAACATCCAGCCACAAGAGTGCATCGTTGGAAAAGGCATCGATGATCTATACCGGTCATCCGAGCGAGAACGAGACTCGAGGACTTCCCGCACCGCTCAACAAGGAGAAAGTGTCCATCCCCAGATGTGACATCGGCACGGCCATCGAGGCCTTCAGGCAAGGTTTGGTTAGAGATTCTGATCTTTATGTTGAACTAACTCGCTACCCTTGTTCTACTTTTGAGGATGTGCAGGCTAAGGCTCTGGCCCAGATCAGGGTAGAAGAGGACCAGCGATTCAGTAAGGTATCGTGACCGTAAGGCGGTGAACGAAAAGTCACCACCCAGAGGCACAACTAACAGCAGGCCTGGTCCGTATCAGAGGCCAAACAGAAGGGAGGCAAACGCCGTGGATGAACAGCCGATGCACCTGTGGTTCCACCTCCGCCAGAGTATTGCTTTTCTGTAGACCTGCCAGGCCTGATCAACAAGCTGGACAAGCTGGGCTCAGCAGTCAGATGGCCAAAAGCGAGTGAGAAGCCAAACCCAAGGCGAGACACGACCAAGTGGCGAGTACCATTATGATATTGGGCATACCACAGAGGACTGCATAGCTCTAAGGAGGGAGATAGCTCATCTACTAAAGAATGACCACCTGAAGGATATCCTGCCCAGAAACAGGAGGAACAAAGATGAAAGAGATGAGCCCAGAGATCTTCCACCACCACCACCGACCCATGAGGTAAAATTCATCTCTGGTGGATCAGATATTTGTGGACTAACATATTCTGCTGCAAAGCGTGTGGCTTTGGAGAACAGGCAACAGCCCACGGCAGACAAGGTGTCCACCAGAGATTGTGTTTGATGAGTCAGACCTACAAGGAGTGCATGGGCCACACCACGATGGACTGGTGATCAAGATCCAGATTGGAACCTGCATGGTCAGAAGAGTCTTGGTAGATGGAGGTAGTTCAGTCAACATCATCATGATGGAGGCACTGGAAGCTATGGGGCTGAAAGAATCTGATGTAACGAAGAAGTCGGCGTCTGGTAGGGTTGATGGAGAAACAAAGCACGACCGGGAGAGATCACCCTACCAACCTATGTGGAAGGAGTCACCTCTTTTGAGAAGTTCTGCGTGATAGATCGCTTATCCTCATACAACATAATCCTAGGCCGACCACGGATCCACAACCTCAAGGTCAGACCTTCAACGTACTCACCAAGCATCAAGATCCCAACAAAGTGGGGACAAAGAATAAATCGAGGAGAGAAGCAGATCGCACAGAATGTTCTGAAACGACCTGAAACCTTCTGGCCCAGGTAAGTCCCTCGCATAGCAATTAAAGCAGCCTGTCAGGTCTGTTGAGAATCTGTCCCACGCATGGAGACAGATGAAATTGTTTTGGCTGAAGAAAGACTCGACAGAAGGTTACGGTTGGTTCGACGCCCGCAGGTAATCAGACCTGCTCTAATTGACTTTCTGAGGAAGAAAGAGCATTGTTTTGCCTGGTCCCATTTTGATATGACTGGTATAAGTTCTGATGTTATTACACACAAGTTAAATATTGATCCAACTTTTAAGCCTGTGAAACAGAAGCGCAGGAAGTTTGCACCAGAACGTAATGAGATTGTGAACCAGGAGGTACAGAAATTACTGGACATGGACATGATCAAAGAAGTAATGTACCCAGATTGGTTGGCAAATGTAGTTGTGGTCCAGAAAAAGAATGGCAAGTGGAGAGTATGCGTGGACTATACAGATCTGAACAAGGCGTGCCCAAAAGATTCATTTCCACTACCACACATAGATGCCATGGTAGACGCCACCGCAGGACATGAGGTGCTGACATTCATGGATGCAGCTAGCGGATTCAACCAGATCAGAATGCACACCTGCATCAGGAGCATACGGCGTTCATGACCAAGCAGAGGAATATATTGCTACAAGGCTATGCCTTTTGGACTAAAGAATGCAGTGCAACATATCAAAGGCTGGTGAACATGATGTTCAAGGACCAGATTGGAGACACAATGGAGGTCTACATTGATGATATGGTGGTGAAATCAAAGAAAGCTGAGGACCACATCCAGGACCTGGAAAAGGCGTTCGAGATTCTGGAACAGTATAATATGAAGTTAAACCCTACTAAATGCACCTTTGGTGTCACTGCAGGAAAGTTCTTAGGCTATATGGTGACAAAAAGAGGCATAGAGGCTAGCCCAGAGCAGATCTCAGCAATAATCAACTTGCAGTCCCCTCAGAACCCGAAAGATGTCCAGAAACTGACTGGAAGAGTAGCAGCGCTGAACAGATTCATCTCTAGGTCTTCTGAAAGGTGCAAGCCATTTTATGATCTCCTGAGAAAGAACAAACAGTTCAACTGGGGGACAGAGCATGAGAAAGCATTCCAGGACCTGAAAGCGTACCTATCATCAGCCCCACTTTTATCCAAACCTGAACCAGGGGAGTCACTGGTCCTCTACCTCTCTGTAACAGAAAGCTCTGTAAGTGCAGTCCTGGTGAGAGAACCTGATGGACAGCAACATCCGGTGTATTATGTAAGTAAGAGTCTTCTAGATGCTGAGACCAGGTATTCTGTATTGGAAAAATTTGTTTTGGCTTTAACAGTTGCTTGTACCAAGTTGCGCCCTTACTTTGAGGCACATCATATTATCATTCGTACTAATGTTCCTGTGAGATCAGTACTATGTAGACCAGAACTTTCAGGTCGTATGTCAAAATGGTCAGTAAAGTTGAGCACCTATGATCTATCCTACGAGCCCAGAACAGCAATCAAATCTCAAGCATTAGCAGACTTTGTGGCTGACTTCACTCCCACACTAGAAAAGCAGGTAACAAAAGAAATCTTCCATCTGGACCAGAAACAGCAGATCTGGGAACTCTGGATGATGGTTCACCAACATCGTGGGTAAGTCTTGGACTAGGTGTGGTCCTCAAGTCGCCACAGGGGGACAAGATAAGACAGTCAGATCCTCGTGAGTTCGTGACTACCAACAATGAAGCCGAGTATGAGGCAATCGATAGCGGGATCGAACGTGTGTCCGGACATGAAGGTTCGTAATCTAAAGGTAAAGATAGACTCCTTGTTGGTTGCAAACCAAATCAACCAGACGTGACACGCTAAAGATTCTAAGATGATTGCATATCTTGATTTGGTTAAAAATCTTTTTCAAAAGTTTACTAACGCTGAGGTTGAGCAAGTCCTCAGAGATCGAATGTGCGTGCAGATGCTTTGGCTAACATAGGATCAAGATTTGAACCTGGTACGCCGGACAAAGATACCTATTATACACATCTTGGAACCAAGAAATTCGTAAAATTCAACGATCTGCAGAGCACAGTCCAGGTAACCCAGACCTGGACCAAACCATACTATGAGTGGCTAGTCCAGGGCAAGTTACCACAGGACAAGGTCGAGGCAAGAGCATTCAGAATCAAGGCATCCAGGTATACTATCATACAAGGCGTATTATTCAGAAGGTCCTTCAACTGGTCAGATCACACGCTTGTAACTCGACCAGGTCAAGACAGTACTATCAGAAATACACGATGGACACTGTGGAAACCACACAGGTGGTAGAAGCATGGTCAACAAAATCTTGGCGCATGGGCTACCATCGCCCACAATGAAAAGCAGATAGCATCCAAGATGCCACAAAATGTGACGCTGTCAAAGGCATGGTCCGTAGATACATCACCGCACGTAACCTCGTGACTCAATATCTCGCACCATGGCCATTCATGAAATGGGGCATGGACTTAGTTGGCAAATTACCAATGGCTCCGTGACGTAAGGTGTTTATGCTAGCAATGACAGATTACTTCTCTAAGTGGATAGAGGCGGATGCATACAAAAGCGTCACGAAAAAGAAGTTATAGCCTTCATAAAGAAGAACATCATCGCAGGTATGGGATCCCTCGTAAATCATATGTGACAATGGACTTGCATTCGTGGGAAACAAGACCGTAGATTTACGTACAAAGTGGAACATCAAGTTGGTGACCTCTCCACCAAGATATCCTCAAGCAAATGGACAAGCTGAGTCCAGCAACAAGATTGTGATCAACTGCATCAAGATGAAGGCGATGGAGAAACAAGGAGATGGGTCAAGAGTCGCCACTAGTACTATGGGCGCACGTAACTACGCCAAAGAGAGCTACAGGCAAACTCCATACTCAATGGTCTATGGGTGTGGCAAGATTACCCGTGGAAGTGCACGTTCCAACAATCAGGTATGGACTCAATACATTTTCTAAGAATAATGAACTGCTCTGTGACAGCCTGGATACAGCCCAAGAGCTCAGAGACTTAGCAGCAGTAAGGTTGGCAGCATACCAACAATCAGTGGCCAGGAGTTACAACAAGAATGTCAGAGTACGAATGTTCGTGATGTGAGATCCGGTCCCGAGAAAAGTATTTCAAAACACAAGGGACAAGGTCGCAGCAAGTTAGCCCCAACATGGGAAGGCCCATACCTTATTGATTCAAAGAATGTGGAAAGGCTCTTACAGACTACTGCACTGGAAGGAGACATGATCCCAAGACCTTGGAACACACTCCACCTCAAGCTCTATCACATGTAAAGTGTCCCGACCAAGACATCCGGTAATCCACAAAACTCAAAACTTTTCCTTTACAAATTATCCAATGCAATCAGATCGACTGAAGCGTCGGAGGGTCGCTGGTTAACGCCAACGGCCAAGCCCTCGACCTCTTTTTGTGCATAAAGCAGAATCGTAAATCTGGTCCAGCCCAGAACCAAGAACAAATGCAAAGACAAAGACAAAAACTTGGGCTCCAGCCCCAGAACGACTGCACCAACGGGACAGGGAGTAATGTCCGTTAAGGGAGCCCCAAAGTGTAAGTCGCCTAAATTTTCAAACGCATGCATGCTACTAGACAGATTCATAACAAATTATATGCGCATCATAACAAAAAACATAACATAAGCAAAACATAGCATAACGTGGCCTAGCATAACTAGCAAAAAGTTGACAAAAGTCAAACCATGCCTATGCATGGATAACAGAGTTCAGAAACAAAGTTCAAACCAAAAGCAAAGTCTAAATATTTACAGACCAAATAAACACAGGGGACATCCCCGCCTGGCAAATTCAAAGATTGTTCAGAAAAACCAATAACGAAGCCAAAGTTCAATTGATTCATTCATTCGCTTGATTCACTCCTTTTTCAAAGATGTTCCTCTACAGTGGTCGGCGTGGAAAGGACTAATCTCATCAAAGACACAATGCGTAACCTCCACCAACAGCCTCAACACTTGGACCAAAGAATTGCTCCAAAGACCAGTGTCAGATAAATTAAGTGACCTCACTGCTCGGGACAAATTCATCGTGGAACAATTGTTTGAAGGTGGCAATCTCCGCGAAAGATCCCAGCAAAGACGAGCCTCTAATCGGCATTCATCATCTCAATCACGTACGAAGTGTGTAGAAGATGCTCAGGTCCTCACCATCGCATTATGGCTTTGGCATCCTCCCTAGGTCCTCAAGCTCCTGGTCGGGTTCACCAATGTGGTTATCCTGCTGCTGGATCCTCTTGAAATGAATCTTATCCATCTCAGCTAGCTTCCCACACCAGTAGCTCACACTCTCGAGCTCCTTCTTGGCAATCTCGAGGGAGGAGCGCAGCACCTCATTCTCAGCCTCAGCCTTGTTCCTGCCACTCTCCAAGATCGCACCGTGGAACCAAGATCGCGGACATGAGTAGCGACTACAGTACGTAACGGCGTAAAATCGTAACCATATCAAAAATATCTACGAACAAAACAAAAGCCAGGGAAAAAGTACGAACTCGAGCACAACAAACACCATTTTGTGCGCCAGACGCGTGCGAGCTCAAGAACAAAGTGCAGAGGATGTAACAAATAAGCTCTCACTCAAGGTCTTCCCAAAGAGACATACTCAGATCGACTCACGAGAATGCAGAGGTATGGACAAAGACAGATTCATCCGAGGTAACTTCCCTTCTTCCTTTTCTTCCGCCAGGTGGATCGGAGATTCAAAGAACGCGGCTTTGATGGACCTAGTCTCAACCCTCCTGGTGCCTTCCTCTTGGAAGACTCGAGCGAGGGCCACCAGATTCACAGCAGGAGCAAGGCTACCACCAGACTTTGTGGACTCGCGTGCCTGGGTGATCGCAGCAGTGATATCCTCCATAGACAGGAAGCCCTTCTTACTAGACCCAGACGCTGCAGACATCATTGGAAACGAGTTACAAAGGAATGGTAGGTAAGGATCTCCCCAAAGTAAAGGGAAAATGTCAATACCAGTAGCGGCGCTGGGCACGGAGCTCAGGCTAGACCCAGGAATCTTCAGTGGGGGCAAAGTTGAATGGCCCTTGGCCCCAGCAAGTATAGAATTCAGCGGAGTCACATGGATGGGAGTTTGGTCCAGGTGACCTATACCACTTTCACCAGCCACCCCACTCACAGACTTCTCACCCACCTCGGGCACAGACTCCTCCTCATCTTCCTCAGACTCTCCACCATCACTAGCATGCTCAGGGGTAGGCGATACTTCTACAACATCATCATCATCATCATCTGGGCGCATACACTTGGGCCAAGCCCTCTTGTCAGCAGGCAACTTTAGAAACGCCTCAATCCTCCTCCTTGACCCAGGGTCGTCAGGAGTAGGAACCCAATCAGAAACTACAAAACAAATCCACAACAAAACCTAAACAAAAGACACATGCAAGAACAAAGCAGATGGAAATTCGAAAGTTCAAGAAACATACCAGTTCTTCAAAGAGAACTCAGGTGCCCGGACATCCGGGCCCCAGGCTATTCGCGAATGAACATATAGTAGGCTGGGCGATTAGTCTCATCACCCGCATCCGAACGGGTCAGAGAGGCGAGCATTTATCCCTCGCGAAAGTGGACTCTCTTCTTCTTGTACATTCGCAAACGATAAGTGTTCCTTATATCGCAGTCGGATCTCCACGCACCTCCGGCAGCGGAGTCAATCCCGTGGATCAAACGCCGCATGCAGGGCATGACTTGGCAAGGCAAGACCGAATCCGCATTTAAAAGCGCCATCACGGCAAAGCGGAAAAGTGGCACCAAACTTGAAGGATGATTCATAAATTGAAAACCAACCGGGCTAACCCACCTACCCCGACGCCTCTCGTCTCAGGGGCCCAAACTTCAAAGACTCTCCGGATTTTACCTTCCCTTTTGAGCCTCGCCACGGCCCGCGGGCAAGCGAGGTTGGGGAAGGTGTTGACATCTTCGATCAAGTTGGTCGCCTAAAACGGAGTCACCATGGGTGTAGGAAACAAGAGTGGAAGGGCCAACATCATTGCGTGCCATGGTTGAAGATTGAGAAGTGGAAGAAGAAAGATAGGGCTTTTTCGAAATTGATTTGGGGATTTTTGTTGTTAGGGTTTCTTGACCGCAAAACAAAAGAGATCAAGGAAGGAATGAGTTAGAGAGAGAAACAAAACAAAAACTAGGGTATATATAGAAGACAAAAGGAAGTTGAGTAGTTTTACAAAAATAAGCGCCAAGAGACGTGACATGACCCATGACATGACGCGGCGCAAGGTATTGAGCGCCAAAATAGGGCGATTTCCCACGCAAAGCCAACTACTTCATTAATTACAGAGTTCAGTCTCAGGACCAAAGGCACAAAGAAAACGAAGGAGCCTGGCCAGGCTCACCGACTGGACCAGGAAAGCATCTCCTTACCCCCGCTCAGGATCAAGGGCAAGGAGATGGGGACAAACTGTTGGGACCAAAACCAGTGGTCTGTAACCCTGGCCAGGCCTAGACGGTACAGGATCCTCAAAGTTCAGGACATGCAACAAAGACTAAGCAAAGATGCATAAAACAAAGGTGCAGGTCAGGAGAGGAAAAGCCAAGATGGGCCAAGCCCAACAAAAGAGTCAAACATCAAAGAGGAAAGCCCAAGATCGCAGCAACAACCCTAAAAGAATCGTTGGAAGACTTGGTCAAGAAGCTGAACTGAAGCCTAAGAAATAGGAGCTGCTGGAGAAGAAAAAGGAAGAGGTTACCTACAAGCATGGAGTCGAACGTTGGAGCAAAAGACACTATATAAGGAGTAGAATTCAGAAGAGAAAAGATTCATTCATTATCCAGCTCAAGCACACAACACTCATCACACTTCTCAAGCATTTAGACACTTAATCGTTGTTTTACTCCATTATTATATCCTGTACCAGTTGGTCCAGACTCTGTACCCATTATTTCAGAACTAGTGCATAACCTCTCCTGGCTTGGCGCCCGTGGTTTTCCCTTAACATTTAAGGGTTCTTCCCACGTAACCATATCGTGTGTCTTGTTCGATTTTTGTTGTCTTTCATACGTTTTAATTCCTAAATCGCATACAACATAAAACTCAATCTAAAGGATAGTACTAGTAGATCCACAATCACTTAAACGAACCGTGTGAGAAAATCACCCCGAACATAACACATTAAATAATAAGAAACCAGAAAATAAAAGAGAGAAAAAGAAGATCATACATCAAGGAAAAGGCTAAGAAAGACTTAGGATGAAAGGAATGAAACCTTGGAAGAGCAACAATGGAGTTTGAATGTGTTTTGGAGAGAGATTTTGAGAGATAAAGGAGAGATGAATGTGGATGTGTTATGAGGGATGAGAGGAGAGATTAGGAGGAGGGAAATCAGAATTATAATCTTGCTTTGATTAGGAGATAACAAGATATTAAGATGCCTTGCTCAAAAATCCATCCAAACCCTAAACCCTATCCGTGCAAAGGAGTTTCAGCTCGGCCCAAGTTGGGCCGGTCCAAACTAGCTTCTAAAAATTTGGCAGTTGCAACGGCGTCGAAAAAATACGCAGTTTAGCCTTTTGAATCACCTGAATCGGAGTTCGTATGAGGAAGTTACACCGTTTTTAGCTAAATTACTCCGTATTTAAGTTCTGACGACAGAGTAGCTTATCCACGCGACAAGAGAACTGATTTTCTCGAGCTAAAAATGAGAAAATCAAAAGAAATGAATTACGAATATTATTGAGACGAATAAATAAATATTAGGAAAAGTCGGGTTGTTACAAGGCCGGTCATCGACCGGCTGCCGATCAGCCGGCTTCCATGCTTTTTTCACTATCTTTTTCTGTTACAGTCCCATCCGGTCGGAGATTGGCCGCCGTTCGGCCGGCGCTGGTGCTTTTTCAAAAGAATTTTCTACGATTTTTGAGCTTTACATTTATGGTACGGCCCCAGTTTGGGCCCGGCCGCCGGTGGGCCGGCTTCAAGACCCTTCTCTCGTGTACACATTAGAAATTCGAAGTATCGAATCCCACGAAATCTTGCGCATCTCAATGAATTATTAGTGCCCTCACTCTCGCCTCACCTAATTAATTAAAGGAAATGCAAAAACCAAAATGATAGAGTAAATACAAAAAAAAATACGCGATTTGCCTCCCGAAAGCGCTGGTTTGAAGTCCCGCACGACTATATTACCTCATTAGCAAGAGCTATCCGGGGGTGCAAGGTAGAGTACCTCGACTACGCCCACAACAGCAGATGGATGATAGAGCTTGAGTCGTTGACCGTTAGCTTGAAATCTTTCTCCCGAGTCCGTCTCCAATTCGTAATAACCAAATTTGCTCACCTTTGTAACGGTATACGGTCCAGCCCATTTGGACCTCAGCTTCCCGGGAAATAGTTTCAAGCGAGAATTAAAAAGCAGTACCTTATCTCCTTCGCTGAACTCCCTAGGCAAAATCTGCGCATCGTGCCAATGCTTAGTACGGTCCTTGTAAAGGCGCGCATTCTCATAGGACTGTAACCGAAATTCTTCCGGCTCATGAAGTTGCATTAGCCTCTTCGCCCCACTCAGAGTCGGGTCGAGGTTAAGCTCTTTGATCGCCCAATAAGCTTTATACTCGAGCTCGACGGGGGAGATGACACAACTTACCGTAGACCAACCTATAAGGCGAGGTGCCTATAGGTGTCTTAAATGCTGTTCTGTATGCCCAAAGAGTATCATCCAGCTTCAAGCTCCGATCCTTTTGGGACTTAGCCACCACCTTCTCCAAGATCGATTTGATCTCGCGATTAGAAATCTCCACTTGCCCACTAGTTTGTGGGTGGTAAGCAAGTCCAGTGCGATGAGTGACACCGTATTTAGTGAGTAAAGTAGTGAGCTGTCGTTCGTGGAAATGTGTCCCACCATAACTAATGAGAGCACGAGGTACACTGAAACGAGGAAATATGATCTTTTTTAGTAAACAAACGACCGTCTTGGCGTCATTAGTAGGAGAAGCGACCGCCTCAACCCACTTCGAAACATAGTCAACTGCAACCAAAATGTAACGGTTCCCTTTAGATGAAGGAAACGGTCCTTGGTAATCCACGCCCCAAACGTCGAACAACTCAACCTCAAGTATCGGATTTTGAGGCATCTCATGCCTCCTAGAAATACCCCCTGTGCGCAGACACGCATCACAGCTCACAACAAAATCCTTCGTATCGTGAAACATGGTCGGCCAGTAGAAACCCGACTGCAGAATCTTAGCAACCGTACGAAAAGGACCGTGGTGTCCTCCATAAGGTGAGGAATGACACCGCTCTAGAATACCAGCAACCTCCCACTGAGGGACGCAGCGCCCATACAACCCATCTGCACACACCTTAAACAGGTGTGGATCATCCCAAAAGTAGCTCTTCACATCGTGCAAGAACTTTTTCTTCTGTTGGAAGCTCAAATTAGGATTTATGTGTCCAACAACAATAAAGTTGGCAAAGTCAGCATACCACGGCTCAGGTTAGGTGCCAGAACCTACATCTCCAACGCACATCAGCGAGTCTTCGGGAAAAGAATCATCAATAGGCAATGAAATGCCTCCATCATCAAATCTCAGCCGGGACAAGTGATCAGCAACCACATTTTCTGCCCCTTTCTTGTCGCGGATCTCAAGGTCAAACTCCTGTAATAGTAGTATCCAACGAATCAACCGCGACTTCGCCTCCTTCTTCGCTGGCAAATATTTTAAGGCCGCGTGATATGTGTAAACAATGACCTTTGATCCAACCAAGTAAGTTCGGAATTTCTCCAGCGCAAAAACCACTGCAAGAAGCTCCTTCTCTGTCGTCGCGTAGTTAACCTGGGCCTCATCTAGTGTCTTACTAGCGTAGTAGATCGCATGCAAAGCCTTATCTCGTCTTTGACCCAAAACGGCACCCAATGCGTAGTCACTAGCATCGCACATCACCTCGAAAGGAAGACTCCAATCCGGAGGTTGCATAATCGGCGCAGAGATTAAAGCCTGCTTAATCCTGTCAAAAGACCCGACACACTCATCAGTAAACGTGAAAGAGGCATCCTTCAAAAGCAACTGTGTAAGTGGTTTAGCGATTTTCGAAAAATCCTTTATAAACCGCCGATAGAAACTAGCATGACCAAGAAAACTACGCACCCCCTTAACAGAAACGGGAGGTGGTAGCTGCTCAACCACATGCACTTTTGCCTTATCAACTTGGATGCCCTATTCAGACACAATATGACCCAATACCACTCCTTTAACCATGAAGTGGCATTTTTCCCAGTTTAAAACCAGGATAACTTCGACACAGCGTTTTAAGACCTTTTCCAAATTAACCAAACATGATGAAAAATCAGTGCCATAGACACTAAAGTCATCCATAAACACCTCCATAATAGACTCAAGGAATTTAGAGAAAATTCCCATCATACATCTCTGAAATGTAGTAGGTGCATAACACAGTCCAAACGGCATCCTGCGATATGCAAAGGTGCCGTATGGACATGTGAAGGTAGTCTTCTCATGATCATCAAGATGAATAGGGATCTGAAAGAACCCAGAGTACCCTTCTAGATAGCAAAAGAACGAGTGAGAAGCTAACCTTTCGAGCATCTGATCAATAAAGGGAAGAGGAAAATGATCTTTGCGGGTGGCCGCATTCAGCATCCTGTAGTCAATACATATTCGCCACCCGTGACAACTCTAGTGGGCACAAGCTCATTCTTGTCATTACGAACCACAGTAGTTCCACCCTTCTTAGGAACTACTTGCACTGGACTCACCCACTTGCTGTCGGAGATTGATAAGGCTTAGTCGCACTCACCTAATCAAAAATAAACCTGACAAACCTAAGGGGTAGCTAGGGTAAGTCGGGGTCGAAATCCACAGGGAGAAGGTTGCTTGTGTAGGTTACTTATGGAGTGATTCTAGTCTTGGTCGGTTCGTTGTTGAGGTTTACTAAAGCTAGAGCGTAGGAGAAATGGTTTAACTTAGAAGGAGGAAGTCTAGGAAGTCGGGTTAGGCAAGGGTAAGGTTAGGTCTAGGAATGATGATCGGGTTGAGTAGGTAATCGCACTCGCTAAGGATATAGCTCGTCCTCTCGGTCTTAAGCTTCCTCTAGGTCTCAAAAGCGGGCTCTCGCAACTTACAATTGAGGGTCCTAATGATTGTCTCGCGCCTCTCCTCGAACTAGGCTTTCGATCTTAAGTTCAAGGGTGCTAAAGGTTTGCTAAAACGTGATCAAGGTATCAACAAACAAAATCAAGCAGAGACAATCAAAGCAAACGCAAAAACCTAACCCAAATGATCACAAACATCAACCCAAACAATCACCCATGCTTCACCCTTCTCCCTAGATGATAAAACTACTCAAACATGACAAAAACGATAATCAAAGCAAGGAGAAAGGATGAAAGCATGATCAACAACAATAAGAAATGAAATTGCAATGAAATAGGGAGAAGAAGTTCAATACCAAATCAGAGAATTCAAGGAAGAAAAGGATGATCAAAGACAACGATTACCAAACAAACCAACGTAATAGCGAATTCGAGTCGGGAATTGAAAAGTACAAATTATGAAAAGTATGAAAACCTATGTTTTTGAGAGAACCAAGTTTAGAGAGTCCTAAAACTAGTATAAAAAGCATAGCCCCGAATTATGATCCAAAGCCTCTTAAAATAGACGAAGAATTAAAGCTCACGAAGAGTCGGAGGTTGGTCCCGTCCGGGACAAGGGTGGTCCCGTCCGGGATGGTGTGTGTACCGTCCGGGATGGGTCTATCCCGTGAGTTTCAGCCTTCTCAGCTTTGGTTCCTTGCTTGCACTTCACTTGTTCTTGCTCCTAACTTGTCGTAAGTTGACCCAACGCCTAGGGACAAGGCATGGCTCATCCTCAAGGGTAGGTACAAGGTCTATAATGATTATGTGAGCTCCATACTCGGTCCCAAGGTCCCGGGACACCTTCAATTAGCGAAACGAGGCTCGTACGCAAGCGAAACGGCACGAAATCAACTCGAATCTTCACGAAACTTAACGAAACTTCACGAAACTTCTCGACAAGCATCCTATACTCCAAATATGCGCGTTTACCTACAAAATAGACATAAAAACGCAGCAGGGCCAAATTGGAGAGAAATAGGAGCTGAAACGCATATAAAAGCACTAGAATCGCAAAGAAACGCTAACGACAGGGGCTATAAATATATATAAAAAAAGGACACATCAAACTCCCCCAAACCGAACCGTTGCTTGTCCTCAAGCAACAAAGCATGACAGAAAATAGAGGACAAAGCGAGCAAAAGAAAACTTCCCCGAACAAGCACCTTACCGCAAGCAGCTCAAGCAAATGGCAATCAATCCCGAAGCAACATGGGAGGTATGGAAATAGCAAGCTAACGGATGAGAATTACAAGACGGCGCAGAACGAATAGCATGGCTTAAACAAAGGCTCTCTAGCAATCAAATCACGGACCTCTCGCGGTTTCCACTCTAACACACATGATGAACAAGGTGATATATGCGATGACACTCACCTACTCGACTAGTGGAAGCACGGCCGCAATCTAATGTGGACCAAATCTCGTATTCCCGTACACAAATAATGTCACAAAAACGAAGCAAACATGAGGGCTTACATAGGATATGAGGAGTGTAAAGGCCATAGAGAGGTAAAGGGTAATAAGGTGGATCAAATAGTTATGGAATCGTGGAGCTAAGCCACTAGAAACCACAAGTGCTACTCAAGTGCTCATCCAACCAAAACGGAACCGAACTCTCATGAAAAACGGACCGAAAACAGCATATCGGTCACCTCTACACATCATCGCAACATAGCAACAAATTTCAAGTGCTCACTCATGCAACAACAACAACAACTACTTGCTTTTTTTTTGAATTTTTTTTTTTGTGTTGTGTTTGTATTTTTCAGATTTTTGTATTCTTTCTTTCTTGAGCAAAAAGAGCACACCAACATAAGTCAAAGGTCAGGGAAACAGCAATCCCGACTCAAATTCACCAACACTCTCAACGCCAACGACGTCAGCAAGTCGCAGCATAACAATGATCACCCAACGGACAAGCATAAGAGTAAGCAAAGCGGTAACTAGCAAGGCTAGGGTAGGCTATATGGCAATGTAGCTAGCAAACTCATGTGTATAAGGGTAAAAGGATCATATACGAGAGGATAAAACAAATGTAGGAACAAGGTGAATGAAAAGCAATCAACTAAAGCCTCATATGCAAAACAAGTGACAAAATCGCGGGGAAAAACGGGATAGGGGCCACACTTATGCGTGTTGATATTACGTACCCCACGAGGAGAACTACTCTCAATAAGCACGGGGACCGGAATAGATGAACCGGCCTCTGGAGGCGCAAAACCTCACAATATTAGTAGCTAAAGTCCATGAATGATAAAGCCAACAAAGTAAAAGCACGCCATCATCTGCAAGCACGTCTAAACATCCCCGAAAGCGCTAAACCAACAATATAAAACATGCCAAAGCTCAAAGCTAACAAGGGAAGGGATGTTGGGAAAAAATCAAGGTAAAAACATGCTCAAAACAACGGAACGGGATACGTATTTTTGGTATTTTTGTGAGAAATTTTCTGATTTTTATGGATTTTTTGAAATTTTTCAGATTTTTTTTGGGATTTTGAAAAAAGAAAAACGAAAAAGAAAACGAAAAAGAAAAAGCAAAACAAAGCAGAGCGTTCCTCCCCCCAAACCAGACGACACATTGTCCCCAATGTGTCCTACAGCACATCAACACGGGAACCATAATATAAGGGGAGAAAAACATAAACTAGTGAAAAGAAAATATACTTACAATATGTACAAAGGAAACACCCCCCCAAACCAGCATCAAAATGGGGGCGCAGCACGGGCCGCCGCAGACGCGAACCTGCTGCCATCACTAACGTCATCCAATCGGCCATCGCAAATCGATTGGCTTGCAGCAAAGCCAACCATTATTGCGACCAAGGCTCGTAGTAGCCGATCAAAAACCTGCTCATGTGCTAAACAAAGGCAAATGTAGCACCAAAAGGAAACATATTTATAGAAAATCACAGCTAATGATCGACTCAACAAGTAAATGAGTCTACGAAAATTGTTTTGGAGCACTTTAGCAACATTTACAATACATCCGCTCACAAAAGCACTCAAAAACTCATCAAAGCCCTCAAAAGGGGACAACGGCGTGACATCTATGTGGTGAACCGCGGGAGCATACGAGTCTTTCCCTCGACTTGTTGTGTCCGTGGGTATGGAAGCCTTGTCTTCATGTGCATATAAGAGCGCTTCCAATTCATCCACTTCAGCACTCCACGACTTTGAGTCACCTGCGTCATTCTCAATACACGGTAAGACCGCCAAAGGATCCTCGGACAAGGACCCAATGGAAACAGACTCAATAGACGCATCAACAAGGGGACAAGTCGGTTCAGGTACAGGAGTGTCATTCACAATTATCTCAAGCGAATTAGGCGATTCACAATCATAAGCACGCTCATAACCATCGTCATCAAACAAATCATCATCACACAAGGACGCATATGGGCTAGTTAAAGCACAAGTTTGAGACGAATAGGTATTAGCACAAGGAGCGGGAGAGCATTCATAAGACTCACAATCATCGTTCATTTCCTTGACTAATTTCATGTACGTAACAAGAACCTCTTGGAAGTCATCTTTTATTTCGGAAATAAGAGCTTGACGCGTGATATCCCAAAAGAGGTCCCAAATCTCATGTTCGGGCATATAGGAAATTCTACCATTAGTCACGTAGTGAATGAAGTTGTGAGACTCATAGTTCATACCCGTGCTGATAATATAAACTTTCTCCCAATCAGAGCAATAAAGACCAAACGAACCAATATAACTGTTAAACCGAACAATGTACTTATAAAATGGTTCATCATGGTATTGCGAAAAATCAAAAATTGTCATGACGTGGGGAAGAAAGAAAGTGACATATGGAAAAACAAAAGACTAGAAACAAGTAACAAACAAAAACAAAAGCCGTCTCCCCGGCAACGGCGCCAAAATTTGATAAGGCTTAGTCGCACTCACCTAATCAAAAATAAACCTGACAAACCTAAGGGGTAGCTAGGGTAAGTCGGGGTCGAAATCCACAGGGAGAAGGTTGCTAGTGTAGGTTACTTATGGAGTGATTCTAGTCTTGGTCGGTTCGTTGTTGAGGTTTACTAAAGCTAGAGCGTAGGTGAAATGGTTTAACTTAGAAGGAGGAAGTCTAGGAAGTCGGGTTAGGCAAGGGTAAGGTTAGGTCTAGGAATGATGATCGGGTTGAGTAGGTAATCGCACTCGCTAAGGATATAGCTCGTCCTCTCGGTCTTAAGCTTCCTCTAGGTCTCAAAAGCGGGCTCTCGCAACTTACAATTGAGGGTCCTAATGATTGTCTCGCGCCTCTCCTCGAACTAGGCTTTCGATCTTAAGTTCAAGGGTGCTAAAGGTTTGCTAAAACGTGATCAAGGTATCAACAAACAAAATCAAGCAGAGACAATCAAAGCAAACGCAAAAACCTAACCCAAATGATCACAAACATCAACCCAAACAATCACCCATGCTTCACCCTTCTCCCTAGATGATAAAACTACTCAAACATGACAAAAACGATAATCAAAGCAAGGAGAAAGGATGAAAGCATGATCAACAACAATAAGAAATGAAATTGCAATGAAATAGGGAGAAGAAGTTCAATACCAAATCAGAGAATTCAAGGAAGAAAAGGATGATCAAAGACAACGATTACCAAACAAACCAACGTAATAGCGAATTCGAGTCGGGAATTGAAAAGTACAAATTATGAAAAGTATGAAAACCTAAGTTTTTGAGAGAACCAAGTTTAGAGAGTCCTAAAACTAGTATAAAAAGCATAGCCCCGAATTATGATCCAAAGCCTCTTAAAATAGACGAAGAATTAAAGCTCACGAAGAGTCGGAGGTTGGTCCCGTCCGGGACAAGGGTGGTCCCGTCCGGGATGGTGTGTGTCCCGTCCGGGATGGGTCTATCCCGTGAGTTTCAGCCTTCTCAGCTTTGGTTCCTTGCTTGCACTTCACTTGTTCTTGCTCCTAACTTGTCGTAAGTTGACCCAACGCCTAGGGACAAGGCATGGCTCATCCTCAAGGGTAGGTACAAGGTCTATAATGATTATGTGAGCTCCATACTCGGTCCCAAGGTCCCGGGACACCTTCAATTAGCGAAACGAGGCTCAGACGCAGTTTAAACTACACTAAATCAACTCGAATCTTCACGAAACTTAACGAAACTTCACGAAACTTCTCGACAAGCATCCTATACTCCAAATATGTGCGTTTACCTACAAAATAGACATAAAAACGCAGCAGGGCCAAATCGGAGAGAAATAGGAGCTGAAACGCATATAAAAGCACTAGAATCGCAAAGAAACGCTAACGACAGGGGCTATAAATATATATAAAAAAAGGACACATCAGAGATCGAATAAATAATACCTGCATCTAGCAACTTCATGACCTCCTTCTTCACAACTTTCTGCATGTTAGGGTTAAGCCGACGTTGCCCCTGAATATGGGGGCGATGACCATCCTCAAGGTTAATCATATGCATACAAAAATCAGGACTAATACCTTTCAAGTCATCCAAACAATAACCAAGCGCCTTTTTATTACGACTAAGTACATCAAGCAGTTCAGATAACTGACTCTCAGATAAAGACGCGCTAACAATAACAGGAAAAGACTTAGTATCATCTAGAAAAGCATATTGCAAGTGAGCCGGCAACGATTTGAGCTCAGGTGTCACTACCTCTGCAGCATAGGTAGGCTGAACCAACTCACTTACTAAATCGCTCTTGTGGATACCCATATCCGTACCCTCCCAAACAAAACCCTGTGATGTATCACGGACTTTTATTACGCATGCTTTAACGTTGACTTTTACGGTTCTAACTAATGTCGAATTCATTTTGAGTCGTTTTAAATGTTAAAATGTTTAGGTCGCTTCACATCACACTTAAATAAACGTTCATTTTGTCCATTTGGAGTCTAGCTAGGTCCTTGTCCTGCTTCATTTGGCATGAGCTTCGCATTTGCACTACAATTGGGCCTTTTACATTAACAAGGTCTGATTCAGCATTCCTATATCCCTAAATTTAGGCCCGGTGGCTAGATCTTCCCTTTAGCCTCCTCTTACACAAAATACGGCTTCACGTCTTACCTTATTTCACAAAAACTATGCAAATACACCCTTTTCATTTTTCCGGGTCTCGCCCAAACCGAAGCCCAAACCCAGCCTTTGGCCCGCACTCCAAAGCCCTAAGCATCACAAAATATCTCAGAAATATCCCAGCACTTTTCTTGAGCTACACGTTCAAGATTATCACGAAATCTTTCCAAGATATAATTCAACCGAAACTAGGAAACTACACAAAAAACCCAACCTTCGAACCGCATAAGCTTATGCGGTTTGGTGGGACAACCGCATAAGCCTATGCGGTTTGTCCAGGCAACCGCATAAGGCTATGCGGTTCCCAGGCCTGTTTTTATCCCCGATTTCCTAATTTCTCCGAGGTTTTTAGTATATATACAGCCCTATACCTCGACTTCGGAACACAACTTTTAGATCACAATTCACAACCAGAATACATCTTTCACACACAATTTCTCACATCTTTCACACTTCTGCACTCACAAAGCCTCACGCACTCAAATCTTTGTGTTCAACACACCATCCCGTGTTGGATTCATTCTCCATTTAAGGTCAAGAAGCTAAGCTCGCCAGATCTCAAGCGCCAGGACAAGGTAGGTACCGATCCACTTGGATCAAAACTTTTTCTTATTTTCTATGGACTAACAAAGGGGTCTACACTTTAGCGCTGGCTTTGGCACCCAAACGCTTGCACTCCAAGTGTTCTATTTACTTCGGGTACACTCCATATCCGATGACACGCCAAAGTCGCATAAGCAACCGACCTTATAAAATAAACCAATGGACAATTGAATTTTATTTTATTTGCATGCATCTTGCACCTTCTTATTTTGCATTAAAATCAACTTAAACAATGAATTCGACCTTTAACTGAACCGTATTCGTTAACAAGTTAAATATACTAAACTGAGGGTTTTAATCAATCTTTTTGCATCTGCATCTGCATTCTTTTACAAACTTATCGCACTTGTACGTAGCGATAACATTAGCTCAAATATCATCTTACAAGGATTGTTCTAGGTCAGTAGAGGCTATTTTTACATAGGCTTTTCTAAAAGGTTTTCATAAATCATTATTTGAATTAACTCTTTTTCTAAAGTGCCTCACCCCGTATCCAAGCTGGGTTTCACAAGCCTTAGATCTAGGGGTGTCGGCGTGCTCCAAAATCTAGGACATGTTTTTAACTTAGAACATGGTAGCAGGTTCCTAATTTCCGCGATAATTAGGTGGCGACTCCATAACAGTTCTTAAAGGTTTTTCCAACTTAATCTTTTTTAACTTTAAAATCCGCCCTTAAGCAAGACGCCGAGTTGGGTCCGATCCCGGGTTCCACAGTTTGGCGACTCCGCTGGGGAGATCTTATTTTTAAAAATTAAAAACTAGCTTTTTCTTTTTAAAAATAAAGAGGTGAAACTTGAAAGCTTTGAACAATCCAAGTATACATATTTGAGCTATGCACATTCGTTTAGAGTCCATTCCTTTTGGAATCTAGGCACCCTTTGCACCCTCGAGAGGTGGTTCCCACATGCAGGCTTGTCCACTCGATAAAGCACATGCCGGACTAGCTTTCCTCTCGCCCTCCACGGCTTGCCGTAAACGGCTATCTCGACCTCCCGGTGCTCCTTCAGAAACCTATCGCCCCGGCGTAAGGAAATGAAGGGGTTAAGTATCTGCCAAAGCGTACTCGAGGTAGTTGGAGGTGTACCCGACTGACTCATTTTTCACCCTTTTTGAGTCATACGTACAAGTTCGAGGCTATGCACTCCATGGTCTTTTTTTTTTTTTTTTTTTCCAAAACGAGCATTTGCATTCATATCTTCGAAAACTCGCTTAAACGTTTCAAAGATAAATGAACCTAACATCTAACAAACTAACACTTTTCAAACAAAACTATCGCGAATTTTTGAAATAAACTTTTTCAAAATTTCCTTTTTCACTAACAAGCAAAAACCCGAGCAAGGAATAAAACCCGAGCTCGCGGATTTCAATCCTCTAGGTCACACGGCCTAGACTCCACTTTTAACATCCTCGACTCGACTTGTTAACCACTTTCGAGTCGAATCCATTCTCTTTTACACATCCGAACTCGAGCTCACCTCGGCAAATCACCGATATCAGCTCGATGGGTGCAAAGCAAAACCTTTTAACATCGAGACGAGATGTGCGCACACATCCTCGTCTCAAAAGCTTTCCTTTAGCTAAAACTTTTTCGAAAACCTCCTTTTTCAAGTTTAAAAAGAGTTTTCTTAACAAAGAAATGAGCTAGAATGAACACTTAAAATGAACGTTGGTCTAGTCACGTCACTAACGTGCAAATTTAACCCACACAACCTAATCCATTCTCAACACGCTCGACTCGCCTAGCTAATCGCTCTCGAGTCGAATCCTTCTCGCCCATCTAGGCTCGAGCCCTTAACGATGAACCGTTAGGTGGGCTCGACAAAGCTAACACCTTTTAACATCGAGACGAGATGTGCACACGCATCCTCGCCTCAAAAGCTTCCTATTAGCCAAACCTTGTCTAAAATCTCCTTTTTCAAGCTTAAAAGGTCTTCCTAAACAAAAAATGAGCTAAAAATGAACGCTTAAAATGAACGTTGAATCTAATAGGACTAACTAGATACATGTCACACAAACCAATCCATTCTCAACATCCTCGACTCGACTAGCTAACCGTTCACGAGTCGAATCCTTTCCATGCATCTAGGCTCGAGCCCTTAACGATGAACCGTTAACATGGGCTCGATTTAATGCAAATCAAACACATTTCAACGTCGAGACAAGATCCGCACACGCGTTCTTGCCTCAAAGACTTCTTAGGCACAACATTGCTCCTAAAGCAATACACTCTCATTTTTGAAACAAGCTCTCTTCAAAAATCTCCTGACTTTTATAAAACAAGCAACACACTCTCATTTTTGAAATAAATTCTTTTCAAAATTTTCTTATTTTTACAAACCAAGCAAAACACACCCGCTTTTGAAATGAGCTCTTTTCAAAAATCTCCTCACTCCTGCAAAACAAATAACGACATTCTCTTTAGGCCAAACGGCCCAAAGTCGACTAAGCTTCAAAGAAAATTGTCTTTTTCAAGCAAACAAAACCCGAGAATGGCCAAGCCCAATCTCGCGGACTTTTCATCAAACCAAATGATTCATAACCATCTTGGCCCAAATCCTCTTACAAACTACTTTCACAAAATCCTCATCACGTTTTTGAAATAACCTTTTTCAAAAATCCTTCCTTCGAACCGAATGACCCATAGTCAGGACGGTTTGATCTAGACAAACAGTCTCCTCAAAACACCCGAGAATAATCACTTTATTCTCGTGACATTCCAAAACATAAATGAACTACATGACCCACACTCATTGTAACCCATTTATTACCAAACATTTTCAAACCCGAGAATGGACCTTTTCTTGAAAACAAATCCAGCAAAATAGACATTTTCGAAATCCATGATTCAAAATGGCCTACCGCCATTTTAATCCAAACACCTCTTTTCACAAGACAACAAAACCTAGGAATGAACTAGCATCATCCCGCAAATCCTTCACGGTTAGACCAAGAGGCTCATAGTCGCTTTAATCTAACCCTCTTTCAAAACCGAATGTATGAAAACAAGTATAACCGTCTTCATCACATTTTCAAACACCCTTGATTCGGATAGCCTATCGCCACCCCGAATCGATTCACACTTTCACCGACAAGCCACTAACACGAGCTTATCGGATTTGATTTCAAAACGCCTTTTACATCGAGCCAAAATGTGACAACACATTTTGCTCAACAAAACATCCTGCTACGAAAAACAAAACTTTTGCAAAATCGAAGACAAATCTAAGTATGCATGAGCCAAGTCCCGACGCGAGCATCAACCCCATCCGAGACATGTGCGTCTCGAGCACCCAGCGACGAATCCATCAAGGCGCCACCGACGATCTCACGGATCTCCTCAAGAAATTCGAGTCTTTTCAATACGGGTCGAGTTTTTAAGCATTGAGTCAACCTCTGTCAGTCTAGGGCAATCGAGTCTTCGACGTACGACATTTTTAACAAATCGATAAAGGAATAAGTTTGCCTACAACCCAGCGTCCTTCTTACACACTTTTCCCATAAAAAACACAATTCTACACCAACATACATTGCATCCCAGGAACAACTATCCTAGGGAGATCTAGGCCGGGTACGAAGGTCCAAGTTAACTAAATCAAGGACACAAAGACAAGAAGACTCTCGACGACTAAACACCTAACGTTCACTAGTCTGCTTGTGGTCTACTACTCCGCTGCTTTTGGAGGAGGATCCATTAATTTGGAGCTCCACAGTGGTCATGAATTTGATCGCGACCAAAAGTACGAGTATTCCTGGATCGTCCTCCGCGTACTCGATCGCGTGCCTAATAAGCAAACGAACTTGTCAGAGGAGCCCGGCGTGATAGACACACGATCACGAGTGACCACCGAGCCACAGGGTTTTAGCAGGGTCCGAGCCCAAGCCCAAGCCATACAGGGCGTGGGATATTCTCAAACCAAACGGGAATATAAGGTACAAAGGTCAAAAACCAAAGTCACCAAAAAGCAAAAGTCTCAAAAGCTCCAGAACAAGGGGCAAAACAACTAAGCAAAAAGCTTAAGAAGTCAACAAGCTTAGAAATCAATAAGCAAGGGGCCGAAACCCCAAAGGCAAGAAGTACCGAAGCCCAGAAACGAGTGGCCAGGTCCTTGAAATTCCAAATTGAAGACAAGACAGAAGTAGCAAGCAACCAGCCTAGATCAACTAAGGAGAACCCACCCTTAGGATGCAATGTATCAAGGTCAAACACATAAACACCCCTTGGACCGGCGAGTCCTTAAACACGCACCTTTTTACAAAAACACCCCTATGGACCGGCGGGTCCCTAAACACGCACCTTTCCACAAAAAAAAACCCACCTCCTGGACCGGCGGGTCCTTAAACACGCACCTTTGCACATAAACACCTAATGCACGCCTTAAACACCCCTTTCTGAACTACGCTAGGTTTGATTCCAGTAACCACGGATACGTAGGCCGCTTCTCCCGAGCTCAACCAACCTTTACAAAAATCCACAAAATATTCCTCGCCCAAAGCTTTCCATGCTAAGGATGTGTCCACAAAATTCACAAAGTTCAAAGGCAAACTATTTCTTTATCGAGGCGACTAAAACGATTTCATTAAGGCAAAGTTGTCATAGACTTAGGAGTAGTATCGCTTTTTGGTCTAACACTGCTTTGCAGAACAACAAAGATCCCACCGCAGACAAGCAAGCACCACTGGGGCTCCACCAACGCAATTGTTCCCGAACATGGCATCCATGCAACCGCCGAGTCTCAAATCACGATACGATTCGCCTCTATTTTGCAAACTTTTCGGCATTTTAAGCATCGACTCACATGTCGAGTCAATCCTCTTCCAATCAAACAATTTAGCGACATTTAAACCGCCTCCTTTCAAAAACTCTCCAGCCTTCAAAACGCTCCCTGAACGACGCGCTTTTTCAAACTTACACGAGGCAATGCAATCAAATTAGCTAATCACCTTTCAAAATTAACCCAATACTCGAGTTAATATGAAAGCACTTTGCAATTCACTTTTGCAAACACACCCTTTCGCAAACAAAATGTACCTTTAAAAATGCATCTCAAATCCTTGAAATGCATCTCGAATCTTCAAGTCTAAACTTTTCCAAAAATTTAACTCGGCACTCGAGTTAATACATTTTGAGAAACAAAGATTCTTCGAATTTAACTCACTCGAGTTAACACATTTTAAGCAAAAGCTCTTTCAACTACGCTGGTTTGATTCCACGCTCAGGATACGCAGGCGACTTACCCAAAGCACAACCGAACCTAGCACTACACCCCACTCCGTGTTGAGATTCTACCGAATTCTCATCCTCGACAACTGGGGGCTTTTCAACCTTTGCACTCAAATGACCCTCCACGGTCTTCACAACTCTAGCTTAAGCTCACAACGTCAAAACGCTTTTTCATCTTGCATAAAGCTTACAACAGACATTTCAAATGTTCATTTTTAAAGCTCATTTCGACAACTAAAATGAATCTTTCACAAAATGACTTTTTTTAACAAAAACATTTTAATCCAAACATCCCAATCGGGAATCATTTCACTTTCAAACCCAAGCCTACTAACTACGCAGGTCCACGGAAGCACAATACAGCACGGAAACGAAAGACGACAGAAGCAACTACAAGCTCAAGCCAAGCTATAACGAACAGTCATGTAACGAAGGGTTCACACAATCCTTATTACACAAGATCACCTAGACAACTAAGGGTGCAGACGACAGAACTCATCAAAGTCACGCTGAACCCGAGCCATCTCAGCGCAACTCCTACTCCACCCACGCTACATTATTCTCCATGAAAATGAATCTTTAGCTTTTCTCTTGAATTTGATAAATATGTTTAAAATTTCTTAAGGGGGTAGGACAAAATATGATGATTTAAAATCATTGCTTAAAATTATTTAAAATCTTTATTTCAGCCAACTTTAAACTATATATATTTCATTTCAAATAAAATTATAATTTGTTTTATTTTAAAACCCTTATAATTTTAATTTAAATTAATTCCGTACAAAACTTCTAGACCCCACCTTTTTGAAAATCCCTTTGAAGACGATTTCAAAAATGTTAACCTAGTAACATTTCTATATTAATTCAAAATATTCCGTTTGTAAATTTAAAACAATTATATCTTTCAAACATTCTCACTCTATTTAACATCTTTATAATAATTCAAAAATTTAAAAGTTTTGAAATGTCTTATTCTACCAAAATAAAATTTCATTATCGAAACTTGTAAAATCTTGATATTCCCTCTAACTGCATTGCCTAACTGCAAGTAGTTATCCACTCTATCCAAGTTTCGGGACGAAACTTTTCTTAAGGGGGTAGGTTTGTAACACCCCGTGTTATTTTAACACAATTTGATAAAAGAATTTAATTCCTTAAATTAAATTCATCCTTTTTCCATATAATAAAAATGCGTCTGAATTTTTTTCGCCAAATGATATTAAATTTTCCTAAGTACAAATTTAAAAATTTTGAAAAATAAAGTTTGTCCTATTATCTTCAGAATTGAAAAAGAAACACATTTCAAAATTTTATAAAAATGAACACTTATACTTTTCCCGTCTCTGAAATTCGGGTCAACAATTTCAAACACGCAAATCAAAAATCAAATATCTTATCCTCTTCCATTTTGGAAAAGCAAACTTCACATCTAACTTTTAATAAAAATATAATCATTTTGATTAATTTTTAATAAATCATATTATATTAAAATCTAATTACTATTTCATTTTCATTAAACTAGCTTTTTCTAAATTGTCGAAATTTGAAGTCACACTTAATTTAAACTGATAAACTTTTTGACGTTTGATTATAATTATTTAAATCTTTAACATTTAACCAAAAAAATAAATATTTCGATCTAGTAAAATTTTAATCAAAATTTCAAGGATTAAGATCCGATTTTTGTTTTTATTACCTTTTGAAAATTATTTTTTATTTTTATTTCCGATTTTATTTTAAAGCACTATTTTAAGATCGTATCTTTTATTTCGAGACTATTCGTGTGCGCGCAAATCGAAAATTTCGAAAACGAAAATCGAGCCCGATTTTCTTTGTTGGAGCCGACTTACTTGGACTTTTCCACACTTTATCCTCTTCCATTTTTCTTACACATTTCCTTACAACTTTAAATTATCATCATCACTTTTATTTTATTTTATATTTAAATTTAAAGTTTATACTTTTAATAAAAATATAAATACAAATTCAATACTACTACTTTAATGTTACCATTTTCATTTCCGTCACTTTTAAAAAATTTCTAAAGTAGTAAATAAAATATTTTAGTCTTAAATTTATAAAATGAATACTTTTCAGAAAAACGTCAAAACAGCACTTTTTAACTTTTATCGCTTTTGACGCCCGACTTTTTAAAACTGATTAATTTCGTGAAAAACATTTTAAAACACAAAATAGACATTTTCTACTCTAAATAGTAATGTTGACAATTGTAAGCTAGTATGATAATTTTGCTCCCTAATTATCTTTTAATTAAACATTATTTTCTTTAATAAAATCAAAACTTTAACCTTATCATCTAATTTTGCATAACTTGTCCTCAACTTTTTACAAGTGCAAAAATCACATTGTCTTTCCTCATAATGTCGTGTAGTTCTCCTTCTTTTCTCCCCTTTATTTTCTTTCATTTTTCATCCTAAAACCACCTAAATAAAACCTATAATATTATCCTAATAAATCTTAAGTATCCTTAGTTATTTAGATGGGTTTTAGGAACTAACATACTTGGGTTTTATGGGTGAAGAAATTCCGATCTAAAATTTATTTTAGATCCACGACGATTAACATCCTTTTTAAGGTGACTAACTATGTCTTGTATTATCTTTTTAGTAAATTAATTAGTTTTGTTATTATAATTTTATGAGTATGATTTTTATGTTAAAATATGTTAAACATCAAATATGTGTGTTTGTATGTTATGTGGAGTATAATAAAATGATAATAAATAAGTAATATTGATAATAGTTAATGTGTAGTAACTTGTTAATATGTTTAGTTAATTTAATTTTGAGCATTTTTAATTTTTGTTCATATGATTTTTATGTTTGTTTATGTTTTATTTAAGTAGTAATCATTTATAAAAATTATGTGAAATATTAAAAATGAGTTTAAGTGAATAAAAATCAAAAATGAAATATTTGAGTGTATTAGGCTAACTCACGGTTTTTCCCTAATTTTTCATTAAATTTTCACTTTTAATTTTTGTAAATTATATGTAGTGTTAAGTTAGTATAAAATGGAAGTATTCATGTAAAAAAAATTAAATTAGAAAAATAAATTATCAAATGAAAATTATGCACATATGTGTTCTTGAGCTATTTTTGGTGTTCTTGAAATCTTCAAGTTGGTGTTCATGTGTGTTCTTCATTTTACTCATTTTGATTTTGATTTAGTTTATGTTTGTTATTATTTTGTGTTTATGTTTAGTTATTGTTTTTATATATTATTAGTATTATACTATAAATCAATTTAAACATTATAAATCATTTAGATTAAAAAGTTAGAAATTTAAAGTGTTGAAAAACACTATTCATAAATATAAATGAAATTTTTAGTAAGTTTCATTTTAGTTTAAATCGTTTTAGTATAATTAGAATAATTAAATTATAAAGACTTTAAGCTAAAAACCGTTAAAATCAAAAAAATGAAATTTAGAATACTAGTATACATGCTCACGGCATTTTGGACATTTTTAATGTTAAAATTGTTTTTATCACTTTTTAGTTTAATTGTTAAAATAATTTAATTAGTAGTTAATAATTAGAATTAAGAAATTAAAAGAAATAAATCAATTTTGTACATATATAATATCACACGACATATACACTTAAAATTGACTAAATTTGACTAAAATGAAATTATCACTAAGTCACTAAAGTTAAATAGTAATTAGAATTGAATTTGAGTATAAATCGATTTAGTTATAAATGAAATATATTAAACCGATAAAAATGATCAACCGTTATAAAAATGAACTAAATCGTGTGATACTACCTTTGCTATTGGATTATTGGATTTGGACATACCGACTATAAATGAATCATCCACGATACTATCAACGACTTAAATTAATGTATCGACTAAATTTAACCGAGTCTCGTTTTATAATAAATATCATTATCACCTTTATATAAAATGAACTTAACATTTTTAAAACTTGAATTTTAAAATAAATATTATTATCACTTTTTACAAAACGAACTTAACGTTTTTAAAACTAAACTGATAAAATATTTACAAAAATCACTAAGTACAAAACGAACCTAACGACTTTAAAACTAGAAATCTATACTTAGGAAATAAAAACAAGTTTAGTATTATACTAAAATATCTAAGTATAAAGATGCGTATAAATACGATGAATAGATAAATACGATGAATAGTTAAATACGATGAATAGTGAATACGATGAATAGTAAATACGATGAATAGTAAAATACGATGAATAGTAAATACGGTGAATAGTGAAAAGTGAATAGTAAAATATTGAAAATAATTGAAAACTTTACTAAGTATAGAAAATTGAAAATGAATAAATAAATAACTTAAAGTGTATGAAAACACTTAAATAAGATTGAACATACTAATAAACGTAACATTTTAGAAAACTTGAAAACGTTAATAACTAACCACACTTCAAATAATGAACGAATGTGTTATGTGATCATATGAAACCTACACTTCAAATAAAACGTTTGACGCTGATACTAGGAGAGTCTAGTAATATGTGATATGTAATATCAAATAAATAATAAATCATGAGTATGTTTAAATAAAAGGTCAAGCTTGGGCCTCAGATATGAAAACGTCAATCGTAAGTGAAGTGGGGTTAAGATAGTCTTGTGCGGATACCACTATCTCGGTCCCTGACTTGGGTCATATCGAATAGTGTGGTTTAAGTACGAGCTTTATTGCTTAGTGCATCCTCGCCCATGCCGTTACGCCTTAAGTCGTATAGCCAATGCCGCACAAGATAATGAAAAATTCAACTCTTAGTGGGTCAGCTTTAGGAAATAGTCGCTTTATCCTCGAGTTAAGGTGCTCTATGAATAGCATAGCCTATTCTTAAATTGGATATTAGTGTATGCATACTAGACTAGGGTTTTATTCCCTATTTCGCTAAAGTTACCAGGGCCACCGTGACATTATGTGCTTATGCGCGCTTTGCGGTTCATCTCCTTGCCGTGTTTCGTTCTTAGTGGGCGCGACACTTGCATTCGCTTCTACCCTCAGAAAGATTACTTGACGAGATTGTATCTGAAGTTCGAATCATTTCGAACACTAGAGGATGAGATGCAAGTATTATAGTATTCGGCGTGGTTTACGAGTCGAGTAAGCCTCTGCACTATGGAAGTGAGATGCAATCGATCAGAGTACAAAGGCCTACTCAGTGGTCAGGCTCGTAAGCAGTATGTGTTGTGTGTTGTTTGATTAAATGAGAACGAGTGTGTACCATCTTCGAAAATTAAAGACCACAACTTTCTGAAATGAATCGAGTCTGTATGATGATTATGATACATTATATATGTTTGTATGCGATCTGATATCGCTTTGTAATCCTGTTGTATATTGTGACACTATTGCTATGCTATTATCTGTTATTTGCCTTCCTAATTGAATATCATGCTTATATGATTTATCGCTTTAAACCGCATGCTTATTATGACTTATATGTCTTTATATGCTATATGTATTAAGCATGTTTACATTTTTATCATAATGTTATAGTTATAAAGCGATAGTAATGAATCAAAGTAATTGAAACCGAGGGTAAGTATGAGCATAGCTAGTCACTGTCCGCTCAGCGGGCATCCCCCCAATAGTTTATTGTGCAGGACGTTCGTGGACCAGGAGCTGGATTTTGGATGGGGCCACGAGACGCTTTTATGCTTTATTTTTAGTTGTTTATGAGAGATTTGTAATATATAACACTTTACTCTTTAAAATTCCGTATTTAGAGTTGTTTAAATTCAACTCTTGGACGATGGTGTAATATTTTGGGTTTATGTATAATTAATAACGCTGGTTTAAGACTTAATTAATTTCCGCCTTAGTAATTAAAGTCGACTAAAAACCAGGTTGTTACAGTTGGTATCAGAGCTGACTCGTGACCGTAACATAAATGGCCTAATGCGATTTATGCTTACCTAACGAGAGACACCTGGGCCAGACATTCATATTGTATGTCAGGCATAGACTAATAGGATCAAATAATAAATTAGATTTTTCTTTTATTAGATCACTTAAATAAATAACTTTAAATCGCTTTAAAGTGTGAGGATGGGTAGAAACCTTAAGGACCGACCATAGGCTTAGGACTTTTAAATAACGAACTACTTCCCTCAAAATAAAATACACTAACAATCGTTTGCTTGCTACTTGCTGATGTGACTAACTAAAACTAACAACTATCCTCGGATATAAAATCTAAGTAATAAATTTAATTCTCGAAGATCGAAGCCATTAATCGAATACATGACGACAAGACCTCAAACGCAACAAATGGACGTATCAAGAACCTTACTACGGATGAGACGTTCAAGATCTCGAAGATTTCTATCGCAGGAAGGATTTCTACAACTTCATTTAATTATCCTCTTTAACTAAAATTCTTATTTCGTTATCTTTTAAAAAAAAATTAACCTCCTTAACCCCTTCTAACTCTCAAATTTCCTAAACCTATAATTTCTAATGACTACTTTTCAAATGAACTTTCATTCCTCTTCCTTAATTTCGCAAAATGATTTCATTTTTGCTTTTCAAATTCATAAACTTCTTTTGATTGATTATCAAAACCCTTCAAACTTTATTACATTTTAAATCCCTTAAAACTTACTATCTCTTTTAAAATTTATAAATCTTCGTAATTTATAATTCCAAATTATCTTCTAAAATTTACTTTCAATTTCCCCTTTGAAAATGCCTCTGAAAACTTATTCAATTAATTCTAAAATTTTATTTTGTAATTTTGAATACCTTTGAAACTATTTTGTTTTAAATCGTATATTCTTTACCTCATATACTATCGAATTTAATTATGTTCAAAATTTTAAACTTATCAATACCTATTCCTGAATTCTCAACCTTTAAAATGAATCTTTAGCTTTTCTCTTGAATTTGATAAATATGTTTAAAATTTCTTAAGGGGGTAGGACAAAATATGATGATTTAAAATCATTGCTTAAAATTATTTAAAATCTTTATTTCAGCCAACTTTAAACTATATATATTTCATTTCAAATAAAATTATAATTTGTTTTATTTTAAAACCCTTATAATTTTAATTTAAATTAATTCCGTACAAAACTTCTAGACCCCACCTTTTTGAAAATCCCTTTGAAGACGATTTCAAAAATGTTAACCTAGTAACATTTCTATATTAATTCAAAATATTCCGTTTGTAAATTTAAAACAATTATATCTTTCAAACATTCTCACTCTATTTAACATCTTTATAATAATTCAAAAATTTAAAAGTTTTGAAATGTCTTATTCTACCAAAATAAAATTTCATTATCGAAACTTGTAAAATCTTGATATTCCCTCTAACTGCATTGCCTAACTGCAAGTAGTTATCCACTCTATCCAAGTTTCGGGACGAAACTTTTCTTAAGGGGGTAGGTTTCAGAATAATTCGTGTTATTTTAACACAATTTGATAAAAGAATTTAATTCCTTAAATTAAATTCATCCTTTTTCCATATTATAAAAATGCGTCTGAATTTTTTCGCCAAATGATATTAAATTTTCCTAAGTACAAATTTAAAAATTTTGAAAAATAAAGTTTGTCCTATTATCTTCAGAACTGAAAAAGGAACACATTTCAAAATTTTATAAAAATGAACACTTATACTTTTCCCGTCTCTGAAATTCGGGTCAACAATTTCAAACACGCAAATCAAAAATCAAATATCTTATCCTCTTCCATTTTGGAAAAGCAAACTTCACATCTAACTTTTAATAAAAATATAATCATTTTGATTAATTTTTAATAAATCATATTATATTAAAATCTAATTACTATTTCATTTTCATTAAACTAGCTTTTTCTAAATTGTCGAAATTTGAAGTCACACTTAATTTAAACTGATAAACTTTTTGACGTTTGATTATAATTATTTAAATCTTTAACATTTAACCAAAAAAATAAATATTTCGATCTAGTAAAATTTTAATCAAAATTTCAAGGATTAAGATCCGATTTTTGTTTTTATTACCTTTTGAAAATTATTTTTTATTTTTATTTCCGATTTTATTTTAAAGCACTATTTTAAGATCGTATCTTTTATTTCGAGACTATTCGTGTGCGCGCAAATCGAAAATTTCGAAAACGAAAATCGAGCCCGATTTTCTTTGTTGGAGCCGACTTACTTGGACTTTTCCACACTTTATCCTCTTCCATTTTTCTTACACATTTCCTTACAACTTTAAATTATCATCATCACTTTTATTTTATTTTATATTTAAATTTAAAGTTTATACTTTTAATAAAAATATAAATACAAATTCAATACTACTACTTTAATGTTACCATTTTCATTTCCGTCACTTTTAAAAATTTTCTAAAGTAGTAAATAAAATATTTTAGTCTTAAATTTATAAAATGAATACTTTTCAGAAAAACGTCAAAACAGCACTTTTTAACTTTTATCGCTTTTGACGCCCGACTTTTTAAAACTGATTAATTTCGTGAAAAACATTTTAAAACACAAAATAGACATTTTCTACTCTAAATAGTAATGTTGACAATTGTAAGCTAGTATGATAATTTTGCTCCCTAATTATCTTTTAATTAAACATTATTTTCTTTAATAAAATCAAAACTTTAACCTTATCATCTAATTTTGCATAACTTGTCCTCAACTTTTTACAAGTGCAAAAATCACATTGTCTTGCCTCATAATGTCGTGTAGTTCTCCTTCTTTTCTCCCCTTTATTTTCTTTCATTTTTCATCCTAAAACCACCTAAATAAAACCTATAATATTATCCTAATAAATCTTAAGTATCCTTAGTTATTTAGATGGGTTTTAGGAACTAACATACTTGGGTTTTATGGGTGAAGAAATTCCGATCTAAAATTTATTTTAGATCCACGACGATTAACATCCTTTTTAAGGTGACTAACTATGTCTTGTATTATCTTTTTAGTAAATTAATTTGTTTTGTTATTATAATTTTATGAGTATGATTTTTATGTTAAAATATGTTAAACATCAAATATGTGTGTTTGTATGTTATGTGGAGTATAATAAAATGATAATAAATAAGTAATATTGATAATAGTTAATGTGTAGTAACTTGTTAATATGTTTAGTTAATTTAATTTTGAGCATTTTTAATTTTTGTTCATATGATTTTTATGTTTGTTTATGTTTTATTTAAGTAGTAATCATTTATAAAAATTATGTGAAATATTAAAAATGAGTTTAAGTGAATAAAAATCAAAAATGAAATATTTGAGTGTATTAGGCTAACTCACGGTTTTTCCCTAATTTTTCATTAAATTTTCACTTTTAATTTTTGTAAATTATATGTAGTGTTAAGTTAGTATAAAATGGAAGTATTCATGTAAAAATATTAAATTAGAAAAATAAATTATCAAATGAAAATTATGCACATATGTGTTCTTGAGCTATTTTTGGTGTTCTTGAAATCTTCAAGTTGGTGTTCATGTGTGTTCTTCATTTTACTCATTTTGATTTTGATTTAGTTTATGTTTGTTATTATTTTGTGTTTATGTTTAGTTATTGTTTTTATATATTATTAGTATTATACTATAAATCAATTTAAACATTATAAATCATTTAGATTAAAAAGTTAGAAATTTAAAGTGTTGAAAAACACTATTCATAAATATAAATGAAATTTTTAGTAAGTTTCATTTTAGTTTAAATCGTTTTAGTATAATTAGAATAATTAAATTATAAAGACTTTAAGCTAAAAACCGTTAAAATCAAAAAAATGAAATTTAGAATACTAGTATACATGCTCACGGCATTTTGGACATTTGTAATGTTAAAATTGTTTTTATCACTTTTTAGTTTAATTGTTAAAATAATTTAATTAGTAGTTAATAATTAGAATTAAGAAATTAAAAGAAATAAATCAATTTTGTACATATATAATATCACACGACATATACACTTAAAATTGACTAAATTTGACTAAAATGAAATTATCACTAAGTCACTAAAGTTAAATAGTAATTAGAATTGAATTTGAGTATAAATCGATTTAGTTATAAATGAAATATATTAAACCGATAAAAAAATGATCAACCGTTATAAAAATGAACTAAATCGTGTGATACTACCTTTGCTATTGGATTATTGAATTTGGACATACGGACTATAAATGAATCATCCACGATACTATCACTGACTTAAATTAATAGACGACTAAATTTAACCGAGTCTCGTTTTATAATAAATATCATTATCACCTTTATATAAAATGAACTTAACATTTTTAAAACTTGAATTTTAAAATAAATATTATTATCACTTTTTACAAAACGAACTTAACGTTTTTAAAACTAAACTGATAAAATATTTACAAAAATCACTAAGTACAAAACGAACCTAACGACTTTAAAACTAGAAATCTATACTTAGGAAATAAAAACAAGTTTAGTATTATACTAAAATATCTAAGTATAAAGATGCGTATAAATACGATGAATAGATAAATACGATGAATAGTTAAATACGATGAATAGTGAATACGATGAATAGTAAATACGATGAATAGTAAAATACGATGAATAGTAAATACTATTGAATAGTGAAAAGTGTATAGTAAAATATTGAAAATAATTGAAAACTTTACTAAGTATAGAAAATTGAAAATGAATAAATAAATAACTTAAAGTGTATGAAAACACTTAAATAAGATTGAACATACTAATAAACGTAACATTTTAGAAAACTTGAAAACGTTAATAACTAACCACACTTCAAATAATGAACGAATGTGCTATGTGATCACATGAAACCTACACTTCAAATAAAACGTTCGACGATGATACTACGAGACTCTAGTAATATGTGATATGTAATATCAAATAAATAATAAATCATGAGTATGTTTAAATAAAAGGTCAAGCTTGGGCCTCAGATATGAAAACGGCAATCGTAAGTGAAGTGGGGTTAAGATAGTCTTGTGCGGATACCACTATCTCGGTCCCTGACTTGGGTCATATCGAATAGTGTGGTTTAAGTTTGCTGACCTTATTGCTTAGTGCATCCTCGCCCATGCCGTTACGCCTTAAGTCGATAGCCAATGCCAGTACAAGATAATGAAAAATTCAACTCTTAGTGGGTGGGGCTTTAGGAAATAGTCGCTTTATCCTCGAGTTAAGGTGCTCTATGAATAGCATAGCCTATTCTTAAATTGGATATTAGTGTATGCATACTAGACTAGGGTTTTATTCCCCTATTTCGCTAAAGTTACCAGGGCCACCGTGACATTATGTGCTTATGCGCGCTTTGCGGTTCTGCCTCCTTGCCGTGTTTCGTTTCTTAGTGGGCGCGACACTTGCATTCGCTTCTACCCTCGCGTAAAGATTACTTGACGAGATTGTATCGAAGTTCGAATCATTTCAACACTAGAGGATGAGATGCAAGTATTATAGTATTCGGCGTGGTTTACGAGTCGAGTAAGCCTCGCACTATGGAAGTGAGATGCAATCGATCGAGTACAAAGGCCTACTCGATGGTCGGGCTCGTAGCGATTATGTGTTGTGTGTTGTTTGATTAAATGAGAACGAGTGTGTACCATCTTCGAAAATTAAAGACCACAACTTTCTGAAATGAATCGAGTCTGTATGATGATTATGATACATTATATATGTTTGTATGCGATCTGATATCGCTTTGTAATCCTGTTGTATATTGTGACACTATTGCTATGCTATTATCTGTTATTTGCCTTCCTAATTGAATATCATGCTTATATGATTTATCGCTTTAAACCGCATGCTTATTATGACTTATATGTCTTTATATGCTATATGTATTAAGCATGTTTACATTTTTATCATAATGTTATAGTTATAAAGCGATAGTAATGAATCAAAGTAATTGAAACCGAGGGTAAGTATGAGCATAGCTAGTCACTGTCCGCTCAGCGGGCATCCCCCCAATAGTTTATTGTGCAGGACGTTCGTGGACCAGGAGCTGGATTTTGGATGGGGCCACGAGACGCTTTTATGCTTTATTTTTAGTTGTTTATGAGAGATTTGTAATATATAACACTTTACTCTTTAAAATTCCGTATTTAGAGTTGTTTAAATTCAACTCTTGGACGATGGTGTAATATTTTGGGTTTATGTATAATTAATAACGCTGGTTTAAGACTTAATTAATTTCCGCCTTAGTAATTAAAGTCGACTAAAAACCAGGTTGTTACAATCGCTATATTCTATACCTCGATCAAACTGGGGGCTTACATACACCGGCACCATGACCAAGACAACTGGGGGCTGACGCTTCCTATCAAGGATCAAGCCTTTACAACATCAAACCTTTACAACGAAAAATGGGATAATTTTTCGCATTTTTGAAGACACCCTTGCTATGTATACCCACATCAACATAAGCATCTACGGTTGAGCGACACCTCCAGAACCGCTACAAACATGAACATGCACACTAAAAGCATAACACTTTCATGTGTGCATCAGACAAGCAACACCTGAACGTAGGTCCAAGCACCAAGTACCCTAACATATCCAAGAAACATCCCAAGCACCATGCATTCCAAGTCCAAGAGACATGTATCATACGAATCCAAACGAATCACCAGATACCACGTTTCATGGTCGAAGCAAGCGAAATTGAAGATCTCGAAAGGAAAATCGCGAGTTCGAATATTTTCGGATTTGAAACCGCAACATGTGCGAATGAGTTCAAGCTTAAAGTCGCCAATAGATGAGAGATTCCCCGGAAGAGTCACTAGTCTACAGGCAATTTCCAGAGCATGTTTTGTTCCACGTTTTCCCCTCATTTTTCTTCATACACGCAAGCTTTCATGGTTAAGGCGTCACCTACAGTCCGCCACAAGCACTAGCACATACATTATGCGCTATGCCTTGGTTAAGGCGTCACCTACAGTCCGCCACAAGCGCTAGCACATACATTATGCGCTATGCCTTGGTTAAGGCGTCACCTACAGTCCGCCACAAGCACTAGCACATACACCTTCCTCGGACCATAATCCCGGCGAATATACACCTGCACCCCTAACAAGACGAAACACCATCACTCTCCCAAACAACCACAACTACACTAAGCACCTACGCTCCTCGGCGAGACCATACATATACACCCTTCCCTAGCAAACTAGTACTTCTCCAGCAAATACTACACTAAGCACCTGCGCTCCTCGGCGAGACCCAGTTCAACATCAACAACGACATCAAAGATAAGCGGCAGATTAGCAAATGGCCACAAGGCATCAAAGAACGATTAACGGCACTACTACCTTCGCCGATTTAAAGGCAATCATATGCAACTACGACTACATAGACACTCCTCAGCGAGCCCAAGCACAAGCACTCTGTAATATACACCTAACTCCAAGCATTTCACTCTACATAAGACACTCCTCGACGAGCCCAAGCACAAGCACTCTGCAATATACACCTAACTCCAAGCATTTCACTCTACATAGACACTCCCCGGCGAGTTCAAGCATTACACGGACGCTCTTTCACGAGACCTACACCCCTACTCAATTATACACCTCACGCATACTCAAACATCTTACAAGCACATGCACCCCTGCACTTTAGCCCCTTTCACATTTCATACGAAGACATTACAAGCAGCCATGGCATTCGACGATACCAGGCATATACAAAGTCACCAAAAACGACAGTACAACAAGCACGACGAAGACATTCAGCAGGCCGGCAGGCCCTTATAGCATGCACGGACCGCCAAGTCCTTAAAATGCGCACGCCCCTCCCCGCTAGCCTTGGCTCAAGTCCTCGTCTCACTCATGGACACATGCTTCGTTCCGCTGACTATATCGAGACTGTAGTGGTCCGGATATGGTCGTGGAGTTTGACTAGCGCTCTAGTCCGAGCTCAGTCAAACTGGGGGCTATTTGGATACCCATATCCGTACCCTCCTAAACAAAACCCTGTGATGTATCACGGACTTTTATTACGCATGCTTTAACGTTGACTTTTACGGTTCTAACTAATGTCGAATTCATTTTGAGTCGTTTTAAATGTTAAAATGTTTAGGTCGCTTCACATCACACTTAAATAAACGTTCATTTTGTCCATTTGGAGTCTAGCTAGGTCCTTGTCCTGCTTCATTTGGCATGAGCTTCGCATTTGCACTACAATTGGCCCTTTTACATTAACAAGGTCTGATTCAGCATTCCTAAATCCCTAAATTTAGGCCCGGTGGCTAGATCTTCCCTTTAGCCTCCTCTTACACAAAATACGGCTTCACGTCTTACCTTATTTCACAAAAACTATGCAAATACACCCTTTTCATTTTTCCGGGTCTCGGGCCCGAAACCGAGCCCAAACCCAGCCTTTGGCCCGCACTCCAAAGCCCTAAGCATCACAAAATATCTCAGAAATATCCCAGCACTTTTCTTGAGCTACACGTTCAAGATTATCACGAAATCTTTCCAAGATATAATTCAACCGAAACTAGGAAACTACACAAAAAACCCAACCTTCGAACCGCATAAGCTTATGCGGTTTGGTGGGACAACCGCATAAGCCTATGCGGTTTGTCCAGGCAACCGCATAAGGCTATGCGGTTCCCAGGCCTGTTTTTATCCCCGATTTCCTAATTTCTCCGAGGTTTTTAGTATATATACAGCCCTATACCTCGACTTCGGAACACAACTTTTAGATCACAATTCACAACCAGAATACATCTTTCACACACAATTTCTCACATCTTTCACACTTCTGCACTCACAAAGCCTCACGCACTCAAATCTTTGAGTTCAACACACCATCCCGTGTTGAATTCATCCTCCTTTTAAGTTCAAGAAGCGAAGCTCGCCAGATCTCAAGCGCCAGGACAAGGTAGGTACCGATCCACTTGGATCAAAGCTTTTCTTATTTTCTATGGACTAACAAAGGGTCTACACTTTAGCGCCGCTTTGGCACCCAGTAGCGCTTGCACTCCAAGTGTTCTATTTACTGCACACTCCATATCCGATGACACGCCAAAGTCGCATAAGCAACCGACCTTATAAAATAAACCAATGGACAATTGAATTTTATTTTATTTGCATGCATCTTGCACCTTCTTATTTTGCATTAAAATCAACTTAAACAATGAATTCGACCTTTAACTGAACCGTATTCGTTAACAAGTTAAATATACTAAACTGAGGGTTTTAATCAATCTTTTTGCATCTCAGATCTGCATTCTTTTACAAACTTATCGCACTTGTACGTAGCGATAACATTAGCTCAAATATCATCTTACAAGGATTGTTCTAGGTCAGTAGAGGCTATTTTTACATAGGCTTTTCTAAAAGGTTTTCATAAATCATTATTTGAATTAACTCTTTTTCTAAAGTACCCTCACCCCGAATCCAATCTGGTTTCACAAGCCTTAGATCTAGGGGTGTCGGCGTGCTCCAAAATCTAGGACATGTTTTTAACTTAGAACATGGTAGCAGGTTCCTAATTTCCGCGATAATTAGGTGGCGACTCCATAACAGTTCTTAAAGGTTTTTCCAACTTAATCTTTTTTAACTTTAAAATCCGCCCTTAAGCAAGACGCCGAGTTGGGTCCGATCCCGGGTTCCACAGCTCTCCTTACGGCCCAGCTGCCGTCCTTTCAAAGCTGCCTCCAGCACATCCACGACAGCTCCATAAGCACCTGTGTCACCTGCACAAGCATCTAAAACCATAAACGCCTTAAGGGGGTCCCGCAAATGGGACGAAGGCCAATTCCCCTCAACAATAGAATCAACTACATCTATCATGCAACAAGACTCCTCAATCATGGGACTACGCATAGCATTTGTGAGGTTAAAGGCAACCTTATCCTCACCGACCTCTAAAGTCAACTTCCCATTCTTAACATCTATAACCGCCCCCGCCGTGTGTAGAAATGGTCTCACTAAGATGATCGGTATATGGGTGTCCTCAGCTATATCTAGCACGACAAAGTCAACCGGAAAGAAAAGCTTCCCAATTCTCACATGGACATCATCTAAGACACCTAAGGGGTGCTTAACTGACCTATCTGCCATCTGTAGGGTAACGTTAGTGCATTTCAACCACCCCATGTTCAACTTTTCACAAACGGAATAGGGCATAACACTAAAACTCGCTTCCAAATCACACAACGCCTTATCAATGACCTGGGTTCCTATAGTACAAGGAATGGAGAAACTACCCGGGTCTTTAAGCTTTGGAGGGGCTTTACCTAATAAAAGGGAATTGCTCTCTCCAGTAAAGGCTACAGTTTCCACATCGCTCATAGAACGCTTCCTAGTCAAAATGTCTTTCATAAACTTAGCATAGGAAGGTACCTGTAGGATGAGCTCGGTGAAAGGAACGGTAACTTGAAGATTCTTCACAACATCCATGAACTTACCGAATTGTTGATCGAGCTGCGTGTTGCGAACCCGATTCGGAAATGGTTGTTTAATTTGAATTTCAGAGGTTGAAGAAGCTATACCTTTCGTCCCCTTAGCTTTGGAATCATTTGAAATTCCATCAGAAACTCCCATAGAAGTCAGATTATCAGAGTCGGTCCGTCTGACCGGTGATGTGTCGTATATTTACCTATATATTGCCCCTTGTTCACGAGCTTTACTTTGCGTTTCCCGTGCTTTTACATGCGTTTCGCTTCCTATTTCGCTCCGTTTTGGCTCTGCTGCGTTTTTGTGTCTATTTTGTAGGTTAAAGCAGCTATTTGGAGTTTAGGATGCTATTCGGGAGGTTTCGTGAAGTTTCGTAAAGTTTCGTGAAGTTTCGAGGTGATTCGAGTTGGTTTCGTTGCGTTTCGGTTGCGCACGAGCCTCGTTTCAACCAATGAAGGTGTCTCGGGACCTTGGGTCGGGATTTGAAGCTCACATATTCATCCTAAGACTCGTCCCTACTCATGAGCGTCGTCCCTATGCCTTGGGACGACAAATTATGCAAATAAGGCTAAGTACAAGAAGGAGCAAAAGAAGAGCAATTGCTGAAAAATTCTGAATAGCACGGGATGAACCCATCCCGGTCGGGTTCACCCTTGTCCCGGTCGGGACACCTGTCCCGTAGCCCAGGGACGGCTCCGACTTCTCGTGTGCTTAAAATAAATCGTCTATATGAAGGAGCATTTGATCATATTTCGTCCGAATCTTTTTCCTGCACTTTCTTAACACTTTAAAGTTCATTCTCAAGAAAAATTAGGTTTCATACTTTTATAATTTTTTAATTTCAATTCCCGTCTCGGATTGCTTTAGTTTGATCTTCTATTTGGGTTTTGTTGCTTGAATTCATCCTTTTACTCTGGGAATTTCTGATTGGTATTGCAATTTTCTTCTTTCTTTTCATTGTGATTCCATATATATCGTTGTTGATCATGATTTCATTTATTGCTTTCGCTTTTGTACTCATTTTCGCTATGTGTGAGTAGTTTATTATCTAGGGAGGAAGGGTGAATCATGGGTGCTTGTTTGGGTTGTTTTTGATGATCTTTTGAGTTAGGTTTTCGCGCTCGTTTTGATTGTCTTGTGTTTGATTGTGTTTGTTGATCCCTTGGCCAAGGTTTAGCAAGCGTTTTCCACCCTTAAACTTAAGACCGAAAACCTAGTTCAAGGTAGGGTACGAGACCAATCATTAGGACCCTCATTTGTAAGTTGCGAGAGCCCGCATTTGAGACCTAGAGGAAGCTTAAGACCGAGAGGCCTAGCTTTACCCTTAGCGAGAGCGATTTCCTACTCATTCCGATCACCATCCTTTGACCTAGCTTGTCCCGTGCCTAACCCGATTCCCTAGACCTTTCTCCTCTAGTTTACACCCTTATTTCCTCGCTCTAGCTTTAGTAACTCAAACCTTAACTCGAACCGAGACTAGAATCACACAAAATAACCAACATTGCAACCTTCTCCCTGCGGATTTCGACCCGACTTACCTTAGCTACCCTAGTGTTGAGTTTTGATTATTTTTGATTAGGTGACGCGACTTAGCCTATCAACCGGCTGCCGGTCGACCGGCTCCGGTGTCTGGTGACTTGTTTCAGCAAGTTCTGCCCGTTTTTCAGCACCAACAACTTCAGTTTCGTCTTTCTCCTCCTCGTCGTCCCCAATATCTTCAACAATCGGCTCATCGGATCCGGGCATTTTCGAACCATTGTACTGCGTGCCGCTTCGTAGCTGAATAGCATTTGCTTGCTCATATTTTTGCGGCGGATTACCATGTGGAGGTAATTGCCCCGGCTGACGAGTCGATTGTGATGTAGCGAGCTGCGCTACTTGAGTCTCTAAATGCTTGACGGCTTGATTAGTTTCCATCTGCATTTTCTGCATGGCCATCATCATAGTACGCATCTCGGCCATAGGATCGTTCGCAACCGGTAGTGGTGGTCGCAGAGGAGGAACATGAGGTGGATTGTACGGCGCAGGAGCCGCATTAGCACCACGGAAGGGCGGAGGAACATAAGTTGGCGGGCTAGGATTCAACACGTTCTGACTCCGATAGGAAAAGTTTGGATGATTTCTCATCCCCTCGTTGTACGTGTTAGAGTACGGATTGTTCTGGCGGTAACTTTGGAAAGCATGAACTTGCTCCATCGTCGCGTGATAATCGTAGAAGGAATGCCCATTTTCTCCGCAGTGCTCACAAATCAGGGTGGGTGAAGTAAGATGATTTCCCACCGCGTTTACCTCGTAGACAGGTTTGGAAGATGAACCTGAAACCTTAGCTTGTAAACCCGTGATCTGTTGAGCAATTTGGCTCATCTGAGCCTCCATCCGCGTTATCGCATCGACCTCATATTTACCGCCCTTAGTAGGGCCCCTCGGCTTGGCATACTGGGCGCTGTGAACCGCCATGTCCTCGATTAATTGCCAGGCCTTGTCATCGTCGACATTGTGCGTAAATTGCCCTCCTACAGTCGAATCCAAAATATGTCGTGACTCATCACATAACCCATTGTAAAATGTCACAACCAAGCACCACCCTTCAAGATTGTGGTGTGGGCAATCACGAGTATATTTGTAGATACCCGTATCTGTCGATATGGGAAATTTATAGAAAACCCGACAAACACCCAATGATGATAGGACGACATGTATTTCGTGTCAATTATTTGAGTTCGTTTTACAATGTAAGCCGGGCGCCGTCGACAGAATATTTTATTAATTTAAATGATATTTAAATTAGTGTGTTGACAGGGTAAGTGTATTCTGTCAAAAAGTTTGTTTTATTGAAAATAAAATATTTCAATTTGAAAAATCATTTTAAGTAACTCGATTTGAAAAATCGCTTTTATAAATTCAATATTTGACTTGAAAAGTCGTTTCTCGTGCTTTTAAAACAGTTTATTAAATCGTATTCGACGAATTCGTTTTCTTAACAGCAGGTTTTAAAGCTCGTTTTAAGCCCGATTTTAAGAGCGATTTTGAGCCCGTTTCAACACGAATTTCGAGGCCTCTTTATACCCACACTCCTTCTCACATACCCAAGCTTGAACCAGCCAAGAACCACGACCAAAACAAGCCAGGAAATAGCCCAAAGTACTCGAAGTACAGCAGCTCTAAAAACCCATCCCCGTGCTCTGTTTTTACAGCCCACAATCAGCCCAGAAACCGGCTCCTAACCACCTACCCATGACCCAAACCCGACTCCTAACTATCCTACCCATTTATCCTTGCTTAACCCTCAAGAAAACCCCCTCCAAAACCCTAAGACGAGCTTGGAACAGCAGCTCTCAAGGAAAGGGGCATAGCTGCTCTTTACCCTCTAAAAAACCCTACTTATCAACACTATATATACACACCCACCATAAGCATTCAAAGATACGAAATACCCAGCACACATACACAATATTCAGTCACAAAAGAGCCCTAAAGAAACTCAAAGAGAAGTGGAGATAGTCGTACGAAAAACAGAGCATCCTTTTCTGATTTTCGTGCAGCTATCCCTGTTCTTCCTCGTTTTTCGTGTTGTAAACTTCTCAACCTCTCTGAGTTGTTTACCTAATCTTAAAGTTCACGTTACCACGATTCTAAAACATCTTTCGGTTCGAAATTTCGTTGAGAATCGAAGAAGTTACAAGCTTTGAAAATCGTTGTCGCTTTGGTACGGCACGGATTTATTATTGGTTTTCGTCGACGACGGCCCCTCGGGATAAAATCTTACAATCGATTACGACTCGGATATTTGGTCAACGATACATGTAAGTTGAGGGTGCAAAAATACTCTCTTTATTTTGTTAATTTATCGTTTTTTTATTATTTTTATAGCTTCTGTCGTTTTTCTTTTATTGCTCTCTGTCGCTCTATTGTTTATCGTCATGTTCGTTGTTTTTGTTGCTCGTTTTGGGCTTATGTCTTTAGCATGATTATGGTGCGTATGTATAGATGTATCGTGTTTATCGCTTGTTTGATGTACACGTTTAATTCACCTGTGAAGTATGTCTTGCGTAATGTGACTTCTTTGCCGCCGCTTTGGTTTCGATTAGCTCGTTAATTTATTATATAATCACCCTCGCTCATGTCCAATCATGTTAATCGTCTAGAATTGATTTATCACGCTTCTCCTGAGTTATGGTCTACGTTTAGATTGGTTCTCATGATTTCATTGCATTATTTAGCGTTTGTGTGGTAATTATGTTTCGCTAACCGAATCCAAATCAGATCCCATCCCGCCATCGCCGCTGTGGTCGATCATTGAAACACTTGTTTGCGTAGTTGAGTCACATGTAGGATTGTATGGCTTGGTTTCTCGTTCATCGTTTTTTTTAGCATCCAAATTATATGTTCACGTTGGTGTATTCGCTAGCAGTATTCGATCGTCTAGGTACTCGTTTGCGTGGTGGCTGATTACTAGTTATATCCGTATGTTTTATACATGCCTGCGTATTCGTCTTGGTTATAGTCGTTTATGCGTTTTGTATGTGCTCGTTAGTTAGTGTGCTTGTTGGTGGTATTTGTTTAGTAGTCAGCATGTTTATTTGTGTTTGTTTGTTATCATATGCGTAGGTCTGCATATCCATTAGGAGTATTTTATTTATTAGTTTAAGCGTCTTGTGCTGTCGTGCATATTTTGTTACTTCTTTGTATTAGTGTGCAATGTTTAATTACGTATGTTAGCCATTCTCATTTGATTTTTTTAGTCGTGTTTGATTTGTTATTTTCGTCTGCCGCTAACGTTTGTTAATCTATCTTATGCTGTCGGTAAGTATTTCTGCTTCTTCTCTTTGTTTGCTAGAATAGTAAATGAACCCATGTTAAATAACTTCGACGAAATTATGTGTGCATTAAACGACATAGAAAGGATGTATTTTTGTTTAGGATTAAAACGTTGTTTGCATATCCACATACATACTCATAATAGCCATGATTTTACTTAGTAGAGACCGTTACTGTAACGGGCGGGGTTAGGCGTTAAATTAATGAAATTCTTTTAAGCTTCCTAACACGTAAACTCACACGAACTCATTTTCTCTAAAATTGGTTTCTAAATTCCACCTAAAAATTTAGTGGCGACTCTTTTCAAATTGAAATTGTTTTTGAAATAAAACATCGCGTGGATCAAAATCCCTTGTCCACAATTTGGCGACTCCGCTGGGGACGGTGAAACTTGAAAAGTAAAATGATGGCTATTTAGAGTACCCTTTCTTTTTAACGTTATTTATGCATCATACTGTTAGGATTCGAACCATTTCTCCCTTTGGGTCGACCTCAAAGTAGGGAAATGACGTTCACTGTGTCTGGTTTAAATACCAAGGTGGTTCCGCCGAGGTTAGCAACTGCTGCTCACCATTTCGTTCCTGACTTATGGTGGGGGTGTAAGTTCCCTAACAACGTGGAATCATTGGCATGGACCTTTTTTTCGAGACTTAGAATAGTCTAGCTTATGCATTGCATCCTTGAACTATGTGTGACTAATTGCTCTGTGACTTCTGAAGCCATGTTTTCAATCCTTTTTAGTCAAAGCTGTCATCTTTCAAATCGAATGTTTTCCAAAAGTATCCTTTTTAGCTGAAATGCTGTCTTTTTAGGATTAGAATAATCTTAAATATTCTCCAACCCTACCTCATTTGAAAAAGATTTTTGATTCGAGCTGAAATGCTTTCCTTAAAAAAAAAAAAAATATCATTTCTAAAGCTGAAATGCTGTCTTTTTAGGATTAGAATAATCTTAAATATTTTCCAACACTTTCTTTTCCAAAAAAAAGGATTTTTGTCCAAGCTGAAACGCTTTACTTTTAGGATTAGAATAATCTTATATTATTTCCGATTTTAGCTCTTTTGAAAAAAGATCTTTTCTTGGCTGAAATGCCATCCTCTTAGGATTAGATTAATCTTAAATAATTTTCTGAATTTTAGCTCTTTTGAAAAAAGAACTCCTCCAGGCTAAAAAGTTATTCGTTTAAGGTTAGAATAATCTTAAACATTTTTTTTCCAATGTTAGCTCTTTTGAAAAAAGATCTCCTCCAAGCTAAAAGTTATTCGTTTAGGATTAGAATAATCTTTAAATAATTTTCGATATTAGCTCTTTTGAAAAAAGATCTTTTCCTAGCTGAAACGCTATCCGTTTAGGGTTAGAATAATCTTAAACATTTTTTTCGATGTTAGCTCTTTTGAAAAAAGATCTCTTCCTAGCTGAAACGCTATCCGTTTAGAGTTAGAATAATCTTAAACATTTTTTTCGATGTTAGCTCTTTTGAAAAAAGATCTCTTCCTAGCTGAAACGCTATCCGTTTAGGGTTAGAATAATCTTAAACATTTTTTTCGATGTTAGCTCTTTTGAAAAAAGATCTCTTCCTAGCTGAAACGCTATCCGTTTAGGGTTAGAATAATCTTAAACATTTTTTTTCGATGTTAGCTCTTTTGAAAAAAGATCTCTTCCTAGCTGAAACGCTATCCGTTAGGGGTTAGAATAATCTTAAACATTTTTTTCGATGTTAGTTCTTTTGAAAAAAGATCTCTTCCTAGCTGAAACGCTATCCGTTTAGGGTTAGAATAATCTTAAACATTTTTTTTCGATGTTAGCTCTTTTGAAAAAAAAAAAAAGATCTCTTCCTAGCTGAAATGCTCTACGATTAGGGTTAGAATAATCTTAAACATTTTTTTCGATGTTAGCTCTTTTGTAAAATATCTTTTCTAAGTCAAATCTTTGTCCGTTTGGGGTTAGAATAATCTTAAATAATTTTCGATATTAGCTCTTTTGAAAAAAGATCTTTTCTAAGCTGAAATGCTATTCGTTTAGGGTTAGAATAATCTTAAACAATTTTCGATACTGGCTCTTTTGAAAAATATTTTCTAAGCTGAAATGCTATTCATTTAGGGTTAGAATAATCTTAAATAATTTTCGATTGTAACTCTTTTGAAAAAAGATCCGTTTTAAGCTGAAACGCTACCCGTTTAAGATTAGAACAATCTCGAACAGTCTTCGACGCTAAGTCTTTAGGAAAAAGATTCTTTTTTTTTTAGCTGAAATGCTCCTCGTTAGGATTAGAAAATCCTAGAACTTTTTTTTTAGCTCTTTTGAAAAAAGATCCTTTTATAACTGAAATGCCATTTAAGATTAGAATAATCTCAAACAATTTTCAACACTAAGTCTTTTGAAAAAAGATCATTTTTTATGGCTGAAATGCCGCCCGTTTAAGATTAGAGTAATCTCGAACAGTTCCCAACACTAACTCTTTTGAAAAACGTTCTTCCAAGTTGAAATGCTACCCGTTTAGGATTAGATTAATCCCGAACGATTTTTAACACTACGTCTTTTGAAAAAAGAATAGTTTTAAGCTGAAATGCCATACGTTTAGGATTAGAATAATCTCGAACGCTTTTGAAATGCTACCCATTCTGAATAGATTTTTTCCAACCAAACGAAGTTTTTCAAAGCTAAAATCGCCCAAGTTAAACTGAAATTTCGAACCACAAAGCTTTTCTTGTAGTCGGCATCGCTCATTTCAAACCTCAACTTCAAAAATAGGTTTCTTTTTCAAGTCCCGAGTAAGCATGAAATGCATCGAGTCGAGTCTAGTTGGAATCTAAGTCGTGTATAGTAAGTCTAGTCCATATAAAAGTCTTAGAGGATTTACCTAGTTGGGTCACCTAGGCCTACTCTTGGGCCCAGGTCATGCATGTCAATTTTTAGTTTTGAGTCAGGGCACAACAACGTCTCGTCCGAGCTATTTTTGAAAGTTTTGCATAAGCCTTAGAAACTTATTGGTCCAAACACGAGCTAATTACTTCAAGTCCATATCTATTTAGGTCTAAGTCTCATGCTGTGAGTCTGTCTTCAAGTCCATATGTCGCATGCATTTGCATAGTTAGGTCGTAGACCATGTCGTTAAGTTCTGAGTCTTTTCATGATTAATCTGGTCCAGTCCATTTGCATCCCGAGTTGTTACAAATAGTGTCGAAATCGTGTCAATTTCTGAACCCGAGTCGCATATGCTCCTCCTTAAATCAAAATCAAGTTGCAAAAGTGGAGTAACTTTCGAACCAAGCATCTGAATCAACTCCTGAAAGGAGAAAAGTTCAAAGCCGAGGTGGGTGATTATGAGTCAAAATTCGTATTCACGTCTTATGTCTGAGTTGAGTCTAAGATTCATTTTTTTTCACAATTATTTCTAACCCCTTCTCAAAATCAATGAAATTGATCTTGCCTCTAATCTGCTTCCGTAATCCAACTGATGAAAATGCACAACGCACTCGAAGGGTGTCCCTGGGGTAGAAATACGTATTCAATTCTAAATGGTAAGGTGCAACACCCACTCAAGACAAAAACAAAGACAAAAGGGTTTCCGACAACCAAAACAAAAGAGTTTCAATTCCATTAGTCAACTTGTGGTATACTATTCCTCTGCCTTTGGAGGAGGATCCATTAATTTGGAGCTCCACAGTGGTCATGAATTTGATCGCGACCAAAAGTACGAATACTCATGGATCGCCCTCCGTGTACTCGATCGCGTGCCTAATAAGCAAACGAACTTGTCAGAGGAGTCCGGCGTGATATACATATGACCACATGCGACCGCCTATCGCAAGATCTAGGAAAGTTGGAACAAGCCCAAGCCACAAAGGCGCGGCATATTCTCAAAAACGCAAACAAGAATACAAAAATACAAAAAATTGAGTGGCAACACGTCGGAGATCGAAGATCAAAGTCAAAATTAAAGGCGAAGCCAAAACGGTCAGAAAGTACCGTCATTTCTTTTTTAAGTCGTTCTTAAAACAGTAACGGAGACATAGTCTTGAGTTCTGAGAATCTTTGGTTTATGTAGTTGTACCCAAGCGTTTAGGGTCCAGAAGGGATCCTACAACATGATACCTTAGGTGAAACCTTCGAGTGTTACACACAAGAAAAATTGCCATGTTTATGCACCTAGATCGAACTACATCGGATTTGATTTCGCCCCACGCGAATATGTAGGCAATCCTTTAGAATATGGGATACAATCCACCACCACCCATCATCTAATTTGTCATCTTGTCAATTTTTTACGGGTCTTTACAAAGTCCAAATGAAGCAACTTTTGAGTCTGTCTTAGTGCTTAATTTAGATTGAGATGAGAATCAATATTCTGATAAGTAATTGTCCAGTCTTGGAATGATCTTTTTCTTAACGGGAATTGGCAAAGATGTTTACTTTGACAGTTAGTTCGCATCTCGACAAAGAACTTGCTTAGGGGGAGAACATGATACTGTTAACCCACGCCTAACTCGAACCACGTGCCAATCATCCTAAAAGACCCTGCACAGTTACTAGTCTACTCGTCTTTGAAACGTTGTCTTAGGTCGAGTCGGTCATGGTCGAACGTTCAAATGTCATTTGCTCGTGTCACGTTCTCGTCGCGTTCATGTCACATTCGTGTCGTATTTCATGCTAACTTGGCCATGCTTCGATTTTAAAATAACTGACATTTCAAGAACCTTTTTTTGCAAAGTCTGGGTCGATGATCCGAGGTCAAATTTCAAATGCAGGTCGATGACCCACTTCGATTTTCAAAATGATGCTTGCGGGCCGATGGCCCATTTCAATTTCTAAATGATGTTTAGATTCAGAGTCGATGACTCTTCTTAATTTTCAAAATGATGCTTGCAATGCGGGTCTAGGACCCAATTCGATTTGATGCATGCTAACCAATACCCCACGTCAATTTTCAAGTAATTTTTGTACTCTAGGTTGAACCCGCAATCCAACTTTAACAAAGATGTTTTTAAACTAGGTTAATGGCCGAATTATTCGAAGTGCTTAAAATCCAAAGTTCAGGTCGATGACCTCTTTCGATTTTCAAATGAAATTTACTATGCGGGTCAATGACCTATCCATTTTCCAAAATGCGGGTCGATGACCCATTTTCAAATGATTACTTCCGCTCGGGTCGATGAGCTATCCACCTTTTCCTTCAAAATATGGGTCGATAGCCCCAATTTTCAATGACCATTATAGCTCTGGTCGATGACCCATCCACATTTTCCTTCAAAATATGGGTCGATGGCCCCAGTTTTCAAATGATGAACATAGTTCGGGTCGATGACCCATCCATTTAAATCAAAATGCAGGTTGAAGACCCATTTTCAAATGATGTTTATAGCCCGAGTCGATGACTCATCGACTTAAATCAAAATGCGGGTTGAAGACCCATTTTCAAATGATGTTTATAGCCCGAGTCGATGACTCATCCACTTTTCAAGATGCGGGTTGAAGACCCATTTTCAAATGATGTTTATAGCTCGAGTCGATGACTCATCCACTTTTCAAGATGCGGGTTGAAGACCCATTTTCAAATAATGTTTATAGTTCGAGTCGATGACTCATTCACTTTCCAAGATGCGGGTCGACGACCCATTTTCAAAAGATGTTTATGGTTTTCGGTCGACGACTCATTTTCAAAAGATGTTTACGGTTTCTGGTCGAAGACCCACCACTCTTTAATCTCAAAATATAGGTCGAGGACACAAAATTTTGAATAACTTCTCAGTTCGGATCGATGATCCATCGTTTTGTTTAAAAAGCTGGTCGAAGACCCATCTCCTAATTAATATTCTCAGTTCGGATCGATGATCCATCCTTTGTGTTTAAAAAGCGGGTCGAAGACCCATTTCCAAAGTAGAATTCTCAGTTCGGATCGATGATCCATCCTTTCTGTTTAAAAAGCAGGTCGAAGACCCATTTTCAAATTGAAATTCTCAGTTCGGATCGATGATCCATCTTTTTTAAAAGCAGGTCGAAGACCCATTTTCGAATAAAATTCGTAGCTCGGATTCAATGATCCATCCTTTTGTTTCAAAAGTCGCAGATTTCACTATGTGGGTCGTGTGCTATGATTTGTTGTTAAGATTGAGCAGGAACGCTCCAACCGGGGGCTTTAAAGTCATAAGCCTTAGACCCCGACAACAGGATGACATCCTCAAAATGAAGAAGTACTAGCAGAAGCTAAAAGAAGTGACACTTCCAAAAAGAATGCAGATATAGGCTTTACTTAATCAAGTAAGCAAATATCATTTTATTTTGGGCTGAAGCAGCAGAAAGCTACAGGCCAGCGAGTTCGAACTACGATACGGGTTTGATTCTGTCACAACGGATACGTAGGCGCCTGAGGATAAGGCTCAACCCACACTTTAATGAAAATGAAGACATCCAGAATCATGTTTCAGGTATGATTTCTTCTTATGGCTGGTGAGCTTATATACACAGGTCTAAGGGACCATAAACGACCCGCGAGGCTCTCAAGTTGTGATCTTCGATCGACCCGAGAGTCTACTATGACTTTCGCCTGTCCAAGCCTTAGTCAAAGTGGGGGCTCTGTAGATACCCGTATCTGTCGATATGGGAAATTTATAGAAAACCCGACAAACACCCAATGATGATAGGACGACATGTATTTCGTGTCAATTATTTGAGTTCGTTTTACAATGTAAGCCGGGCGCCGTCGACAGAATATTTTATTAATTTAAATGATATTTAAATTAGTGTGTTGACAGGGTAAGTGTATTCTGTCAAAAAGTTTGTTTTATTGAAAATAAAATATTTCGATTTGAAAAATCATTTTAAGTAACTCGATTTGAAAAATCGCTTTTATAAATTCAATATTTGACTTGAAAAGTCGTTTCTCGTGCTTTTAAAACAGTTTATTAAATCGTATTCGATTTAATTCGCTTTTCTTAACAAAGAGGTTTTTAAGCTCGTTTTAAGCCCGATTTTAAGAGCGATTTTGAGCCCGTTTCAACACGAATTTCGAGGCCTCTTTATACCCACACTCCTTCTCACATACCCAAGCTTGAACCAGCCAAGAACCACGACCAAAACAAGCCAGGAAATAGCCCAAAGTACTCAAGCACAAAGACTCTAAAAACCCATCCCTGCTCGCTTTTACACCACAATCAGCCTAAACCGGCTCCTAACCACCTACCCATGACCCAAACCCGACTCCTAACTATCCTACCCATTTATCCTTGCTTAACCCTCAAGAAAACCCCCTCCAAAACCCTAAGACGAGCTTGGAACAGCAGCTCTCAAGGAAAGGGGCATAGCTGCTCTTTACCCTCTAAAAAACCCTACTTATCAACACTATATATACACACCCACCATAAGCATTCAAAGATACGAAATACCCAGCACACATACACAATATTCAGTCACAAAAGAGCCCTAAAGAAACTCAAAGAGAAGTGGAGATAGTCGTACGAAAAACAGAGCATCCTTTTCTGATTTTCGTGCAGCTATCCCTGTTCTTCCTCGTTTTTCGTGTTGTAAACTTCTCAATCTCTCTGATTTGTTTACCTAATCTTAAAGTTCACGTTACCACGATTCTAAAACATCTTTCGGTTCGAAATTTCGTTGAGAAACGAAGAAGTTACAAGCTTTTGAAAATCGCTGTCAGTTTTGGTACGAAGTACGGATTTATTATTGGTTTTCGTCGACGACGGCCCCTCGGGATAAAATCTTACAATCGATTACGACTCGGATATTTGGTCAACGATACATGTAAGTTGAGGGTGCAAAAATACTCTCTTTATTTTGTTAATTTATCGTTTTTTTATTATTTTTATAGCTTCTGTCGTTTTTCTTTTATTGCTCTCTGTCGCTCTATTGTTTATCGTCATGTTCGTTGTTTTTGTTGCTCGTTTTGGGCTTATGTCTTTAGCATGATTATGGTGCGTATGTATAGATGTATCGTGTTTATCGCTTGTTTGATGTACACGTTTAATTCACCTGTGAAGTATGTCTTGCGTAATGTGACTTGCTGTCGTCAGTTTGGTTTCGATTAGCTCGTTAATTTATTATATAATCAGTCCTCGTTCATGTCCAATCATGTTAACTGTCTAGAATTGATTTATCACGCTTCTCCTGAGTTATGGTCTACGTTTAGATTGGTTCTCATGATTTCATTGCATTATTTAGCGTTTGTGTGGTAATTATGTTTCGCTAATCGAATCCAAACTGTATCCGGTCCTGCTTACTGCTGCTTTCGTGTCGATCATTGAAACACTTGTTTGCGTAGTTGAGTCACATGTAGGATTGTATGGCTTGGTTTCTCGTTCATCGTTTTTTTAGCATCCAAATTATATGTTCACGTTGGTGTATTCGCTAGCAGTATTCGATCGTCTAGGTACTCGTTTGCGTGGTGGCTGATTACTAGTTATATCCGTATGTTTTATACATGCCTGCGTATTCGTCTTGGTTATAGTCGTTTATGCGTTTTGTATGTGCTCGTTAGTTAGTGTGCTTGTTGGTGGTATTTGTTTAGTAGTCAGCATGTTTATTTGTGTTTGTTTGTTATCATATGCGTAGGTCTGCATATCCATTAGGAGTATTTTATTTATTAGTTTAAGCGTCTTGTGCTGTCGTGCATATTTTGTTACTTCTTTGTATTAGTGTGCAATGTTTAATTACGTATGTTAGCCATTCTCATTTGATTTTTTTTAGTCGTGTTTGATTTGTTATTTTCGTCTGCCGCTAACGTTTGCTAATCTATCTTATGCTGTCGGTAAGTATTTCTGCTTCTTCTCTTTGTTTGCTAGAATAGTAAATGAACCCATGTTAAATAACTTCGACGAAATTATGTGTGCATTAAACGACATAGAAAGGATGTATTTTTGTTTAGGATTAAAACGTTGTTTGCATATCCACATACATACTCATAATAGCCATGATTTTACTTAGTAGAGACCGTTACTGTAACGGGCGGGGTTAGGCGTTAAATTAATGAAATTCTTTTAAGCTTCCTAACACGTAAACTCACACGAACTCATATTCTCTAAAATTGGTTTCTAAATTCCACCTAAAAATTTAGTGGCGACTCTTTTCAAATTGAAAATGTTTTTGAAATAAAACATCGCGTGGATCAAAATCCCTTGTCCAAAATATTGCTTGTATCGTTCCCATGCTTCAGTCAAATTTTCCATCGCAGTTTGACGGAAACTCGTGATTTGATTTCGGAGAAGAGCAGTTTTCTCCGGAGGGTAGAACTTATTGTAGAAAGCTAGGACAACAGAGTCCCAATTAGTAACACCGGCGGCTTCTCGGTCAAGAGCAGTCAACCACCGTTTAGCTTGATCCCATAGAGAAAAGGGAAAAAGCAACTCACGCAACTGAGCTTGCGTGATACCCGCTTGCTTCATGGTGGAGCAATAGTCACTGAATTGACGATGTGACTATGCGGGTCTTCAATAGGACTCCCCCCAAACTGACTTCGTTCAATCAACCCAATAAGAGCCGGTGGAATGTTATAAGTAGCATTAATCTCAGGTCCGGGGGTGCCCGTGGGAATCTGTGCAGCTACGAGCTTCGAGTGATCTGCTAGTTTCGGCATCGTTCTAGGCGGTGCTTCAAGTAGAAAAATTGCATGTTCTGTTGGAGTAAGTGTCCTCCACAAATAGTGCGATTACTTAATAAATCTCAATTAAGGAATACATGGGGATAATCCAGTATTATTGTCAATTGATTAACGTAAATCAATAATGGTTGGCTGACTAGAGTTTGACGTTATTGTCGTGAGACGGAGGTAATCAATTGATCCCTTTAAGTCACACCTATAGGAACGTACTCCAAATGATAAAGCTAATTAATTGTATGAGATACGATTAGATTAGTAACTTGATAAATCGACTAACGGTTAGTCAGTGAATTAATTTAGAGAGAAACCGAGTTGTGAACTTGGATGATTGAATTTTATATCGATAAAATTATTAGAGGAGATGGGAATTAGTGATTAACTGTTAATTCACTAATCATGTATATTTTACTAATGAGATTAGTAAAAGTACATTTTAATATATGTAAGTGTACATGTATTTTAGAGAGGAGATTAATTAATTTATATTTTATCATATTAGATGATTTAAGTGATAAATTATAAGTATTTGTGGGACAAATATTGAAAAACAAATAAGACCCACTTTTGATGTTTGGACCGTCCAAAAGAAAGGAAGAGAAGCTTCCATTTGTCTTATTTGTTTTGTTCACTAGCTTTTGTTGATGCATGAAAAACAAAATGATTAGCATGCATGCATTTGCTCTAATCAAGAAGAGAACTCTTCTCCTCTCCTCTCTAGAAGTGGGCCAAAGAAAGAAAAAATTCATTCATTCATTTTTCTCTCCATCTCTCACAAAACTCTCTCTAATACTTAAGAAATAAGTTCTTATATTCTCATAAATATTACTAGTGTAGTAATAATATTATTCACATATTATCAAGTATTTATTAGTCGTTTCCAGATCAAAATTACTAATAAATTTGGTGTACTTCTTGGGTGCAACAAGAAGGAGGTTTCCTTGTTTGGAACATGGGTTGGTGGATCATCTTAAACTATAGCTCAAGAAACAAATCGAGAAAGGAGTTCTTGTATTTGTGCCCATTTTATTCCTTAAGAGAAGGTATAAATTTTTATGAACTTGTATAACAAAGTATGTTTGTAACTACATAGATCTTGCTCATCAAATTAAAATGATTTTTATACCAAACCGAGTCAAAAAGTGTGTTTTTGGCTAAAATAATAAATATAAATAGTTATAGTTGGAATCTTGTCTCGAACTTTTTACACAATGAAATATGCTATTTATACTTTCTGAATGTAAATTTTCAAACTTAGATTTTGAGTTTTGAATATTTATCCATTTATTTGATAAAAATCGGTATATAAAGAGATTTAATGTCAAAAATATAGTCAACTTTGGTTTCTGGACATGAAATTTATACCACTGTTAGTTTATATTTGGTGGATGCTAAGGTATAAATTTCGCATTTTAACTCACTGTTTTGAAGGTTTTATTGATTTTATGATATAAAATCGATGAGATCGTATGTTTATTGTTATAAATATCATTTGTAAATATTTTTTTGACCAAACTTTTCATTTTTAATATTCTGGAAGTGTTCCAGAATATACAAAATTTTTCCAAAATAAAAATGGTTTTATTTTATTTTATAATGATTTTATAAAGCTTTATTCATAAATAGTTATGGTTAAAGTTAATTATAATTAGCAAATGACCACTATTATGAACTAAAATCACCATAAATTAGTAAAGACTAATTTTGGGTGTTCTAAATCAGTTTAGAAGTTTTAGTTTATGCTTAATAGGTGTTTTAAGTATTATTGATTAATATGAGATTAATCGATATAATATGAGATCGTATTTTAACAATTTAATGCGATTATTGTTTAGGGTGATTTTGGCATGTTTTTATTTATAAGCTTTTCATTATGCATGTTTGAATGAATGTTTATTTTTGAATGAATGTTTATTCTTACTAGTATGGGCATAGTTTGTTATATTTTTACCGATATTACCCGTAATGAAAGGGAATATCGTGTGGGTATATAATTTAAATGCGATCTCGTATCGCCGGTTTGTAATTTAATAGTTCTTTTCATTTATAAATGTATAATTGGGTTGCTATGTATTCATTTGTAAATTTATACTTGTAACTATTTGTAAACCGAAGACCGGCGATGCATCGAGTTGGAGCCTTAGAAGTGTTCTATAGCTTGGAAGGAGGAGCCTTGGATGAAGTCCATATGAAGAGGGACCAAAGGAGTTGGTTTCCAATTAGTAACTCCTTGTATTTTTAATTACTTTTAGGTGGCCATACTAGGTTTATGCTTGTGTTGCTTGATGCTTATTTGATTGCTTATTTTATCGTTTACATGCCAAAATCGCCATGCATGCTAAGATATCCCACTATGATTGTCGTTTTAGGCCACGATTCTTAAATTAGCTCACTTATAAAAGAATTTTAATGACTAAAATTGACAAGATCACCCACATTACTTAAACAAATGAATTGAGATAAAGCCTTTCCAAATGTAACAACTATGAACCCCATGTTCATAAGGACCTCCGCAACGTGGAACCTCGTTACCATGGGTAAGTAGTGGGAGGAAGTCCCATGCTAATTTGGTTTGGACTCAACCAAATAAGAGTTATTTGGAGCTAAATGATGCATTTTAAAGAAAATCATCAAGCAAGAGTTCTAGTGTAGAATTAGTCAAGTGTTGACTTATCGTTTTTATATACAAGGAAACATGAGATGTCTAATTTTATATGAGAACGAGTCTTGAAATCATTTATATTATTTCGTGGGAGATCATTATATAAATGGACATTTGTTTTAAAAAGAGTTTAAGCAAATGTTATTAATGTACAATGAATGCTTATATATTTCCTCATATTTGTTGTAGAATTATTTATTTCATATTGATGTATGTCATTTATATAGCTTATATGCCCCCAGTTCAGTCGCATTCAGCTCGCGTTTATTCGATTCCACAGTTATTTTAGGAGCTATTTGCTTTATATTGCGATACTGTCGTTCCTTGTGTGTATTTTGCAGGTTTTGGCGGTCCTGAGCTAAAACCTGAGTCAATTGGAGCATTTACGAGTATCGTGACATCAAGACGAAGCCCGAGAGTCGATTCGGAGGCAATACTATGAGTTGGGACGTCAAACCTATAGGTTCAGAGCAACCTGTGGAACCCGGGAACCGCGTCGAGGGACCCAACTCGGCGTCTTGCTTAAAGGGCGGATTTTAAAGTTAAAAAAGATTAAGTTGGAAAAACCTTTAAGAACTGTTATGGAGTCGCCACCTAATTATCGCGGAAATTAGGAACCTGCTACCATGTTCTAAGTTAAAAACATGTCCTAGATTTTGGAGCACGCCGACACCCCTAGATCTAAGGCTTGTGAAACCAGATTGGATTCGGGGTGAGGGTACTTTAGAAAAAGAGTAATTCAAATAATGATTTATGAAAACCTTTTAGAAAAGCCTATGTAAAAATAGCCTCTACTGACCTAGAACAATCCTTGTAAGATGATATTTGAGCTAATGTTATCGCTACGTACAAGTGCGATAAGTTTGTAAAAGAATGCAGATGCTGGTGCAAAAAGATTGATTAAAACCCTCAATTTAGCATGTTTAACTTGTTAACGAATACGGTTCAGTTAAAGGTCGAATTCATTGTTTAAGTTGATTTAATGCAAAATAAGAAGGTGCAAGATGCATGCAAATAAAATAAAATTCAATTGTCCATTGGTTTATTTTATAAGGTCGGTTGCTTATGCGACTTTGGCGTGTCATCGGATATGGAGTGTACCCGAAGTAAATAGAACACTTGGAGTGCAAGCTACTGGGTGCCAAAGCCTGGGGTCACGCTAGAGTGTAGTCCCCTTTGTTAGTCCATAGAAAATAAGAAAAAGCTTTGATCCAAGTGGATCGGTACCTACCTTGTCCTGGCGCTTCAGATCTGGGCAGAGCTTCGCTTCTCGAACTTAAAAGGAGGATGAATTCAACACGGGATGGTGTGTTGAACTCAAGGATTTGAGTGCGTGGGGCTTTTGTGAATGTATTTAGGTGTATACCGTGCTAGACGGTATATTTTGTGGGACCCATGTGTGGGCACTAAGACTAGGAAGAGAGGTTGTGAGAAGAGAGGTTTTCTTGTGTGGAAAACTTATGAGAATAGGTCGTGCGAGGGGTTGTATATATAGGAGAATAGTCGAGGGAAAATAGGAAACTCGGGGTTAAAAGCAAGCTGTGAAACCGCATAGCCTCATGCGGCTCAAGGGGAAACCGCATAAGGGTTATGCGGTTTGCACCCTAAACCGCATAAGCTTATGCGATTTAGGTGGGTGGTTTTAATTTCAAGATTTCGTATTTCCTTATTCCGATTTGCTAGATCTTGGGAATATTCGGTGTAATCTCCTTGCTTGTGCTCCAAGAAGACCTAGTATGATCTTCTAGAGAGTTGTTGAGGGCTTTGGAGTGAGGGCCAAAGGCGGGTTTGGGCTCGGTTCTGGGCCCGAGCCCTGAAAATGTAAAAAGGGTGTATTTTGTAGTGTTTTGTAAAATAAGGTAACCCGTGAGGCTATATTTTGTGTGAGAGGGGGCTAAATGGGAGTTCTAACCACCGGGCCTAAATTTAGGAATTTAGGAATGCTGAATTAGACCTTGTTAATGTAAAAGGGCTAACCGTAGTGCAAATGCGAAGCTCATGCCAAATGAAGCAGGACAAGGACCTAGCTAGACTCCAAATGGACAAAATGAACGTTTATTTAAAGCGACGTAAAGCGACCTTAGTCATTTTTACATTTCAAACGACTCAAAATGAATTCGACATTAGTTAGAACCGTTTAAGTCAACGTTAAAGCATGCGTAATAAAAGTTCGTGTTACATCACAGGGTTTTGTGTGGGAGGGTACGGATATGGGTATCCACAGAGCCCCCAGTTTGACTGAGCTCGGACTGGAGCGAAAGTCAAACTCCATGACCATATCCGGACCATTACAGTCTCGATATAGTCAGCGGAACGAAGCATGTGTCCATGGGTGAGACGAGGACTTCGAACCGGGCTAAACGGGGAGGGACGTGCGCATTTTAAGGACTTGGCGGTCCGTGCATGCTATAAGGGCCTGCCGGCCTGTAGAGTGCCTTCGTCGTTGTGTCGCTGATGTCGTTTGCTTGTGCTGATGTCGTTGCTGATGTTGATGCCGTTGTTGACGTTGATGCCGTTGTTGATGCTGATGCCGTTGTTGATGTCGTGCTGGGTCTCGCCGAGGAGTGCAGGTGCTTAGTGTAGTATCTGCTGAAGAAGTACTAGTCTGCCGGGGAAGGGTGTTTATGTACGGTCTCGCCGAGGAGCGTAGGTGTAGTTTTAGTTGTTTGGTCTCGTGGAAGAGTGCTGGTGCTTCGTCTCGTAAGGGGTGCAGGTGTATATTCGTCGGGAATTATGGTCCGAGGAAGGTGTATGTGCTCATGTATACTGCTCCGTGCAATTGCAAGTGTATTGGCGCCTTGTATGTGCTGATGTAGACGTTTGGTGTTTATACTCCAAAGTTGAAGGATGACTCGTAGGTTAGTGATTTGCTGGGGAAGTCGAAGGATATGTCTTGGACTCCGTGGGAAATGTCTGTATAGGTGTGTGGACTCCATGGGAAGGAAGTGATACTCCGCAGGGATGTGTAAGAGGGTGTAAGGACTCGTGAAGAGCGTTCGTGTTTCTGCTTCTGTACCGTGTATTAAATGCTTAGCACACGAGTATGGCGGACTGTAGGTGACGCCTTAACCAAGGCATAGCGGGATGTGCTAGCGCATGTGGCGGACTTTGGGTGACGCCTTAACCATGAAAGCTTGCGTGCACGAAGAAAATACTTAGGCTTGACGAGCCTAATATGGAGAGACAACGTGGAACAAAACACGCCTCAGAAATTGCCTTGTTGACTAGTGATTCTTCCGGGGAATCTCTTATCAATTGGCGACTTCAAACGTGAACTCATTCACACATGTCGCGGCTTCAAATCCGGAATAATTCAAACTCGCGATTTTCCTTCCGAAATCTTCATTTTCGCCTGCTTCGACCATGAAACGTGGTATCATTGCGATTCGTTTGGATTCGTATGATACATGTCTCTTGGACTTGGAATGCATGGTGCTTGGGATGTTTCTTGGATGTGTTAGGGTGCTTGGTGCTTGGACCTACGTTCGGGTGTTGCTTGTCTTATGCACACATGAAAGTGTTATGCTTTTAGTGTGCATGCTCGTGTTTGTAGCGGTTCTGGAGGTGTCGCTCAACCGGAGGTGTGTGTGTTTATGGCAAGAGTGTCTTCAAAAATGCAAAAATGCGAAAAATTATCCCATTTTTCGTTGTAAAGGTTTGATTCTTGATAGGAAGCGTTAGCCCCAGTTGTCTTGGTCATGGTGTCGGTGTATGTGAGCCCCCAGTTTGATTGAGTTATGGTGTATAACGATAGTCAAACTATACGAAAGGCTATGGGTTGTATTAGGATGAAGGGTGTTTTCGGATTACCCCCTCGAGTTTGACTAAGTTTTGCGTGAAAACTAAGTCAGAATGTAGTGGGATGTGTACCTGGAGAAGGAGTATTTGGGTTACCCCCTCGAGTTTGACTAAGTTGTGAATGAAAACTGAGTCAAAGTGAAGAGTATGGTGTTTGGTATTGAAATTTCCCCCGTGGTTCGACTTAATTTGATTGAAATTAAGGTAAAAAGGAGAAAATTGTAGCGCATGGGCAAAGTGCGATTCAAATGTCGTGGTCGTGGCCTTGAGGTGGCTCGGGTTCAGTAGACTTTGACGAGTACCGTCGTCTTCACGCTTAGTTGTATTAGTATGCTTGTGTAATAAGGATTGTGTGAACCCTTGTTTACATGACTGTTTGTTGTAGCTTGGCTTGAACTTTGTAGTTGCTTTCGTCGTCTTTCGCTTCCGTGCTGTGTTGTGCTTCCGTGTACCTGCGTAGTTAGTAGGCTTGGGTTTCAAAGTGAAATGATTCCCGATTGGGATGTTTGGATTAAGATGTTTTTGTTGAAAAATCATTTTTGTGAAAGATTCATTTTAGTTGTCGAAATGAGCTTTAAAAATGAACGCTTGAAATGTCGGTTGTAAGGCTTCATGCAAGATGAAGGGGTGTTAGACGTTGTAGGTTCAAGCTAGAGTTGTGAAGACCGTAGAGGGTCATTTGAGTGCAAAGGTTGAAAAGCCCCCAGTTGTCGGTGGAATCTCATGACAACACGGAGTGGGATGTAGTGCTAAATTCGGTTGTGCTTTGCGTAAGCTGCCTACGTATCCACGAATGTGTAATCAAACCGGCGTAGTTCGATAGTGCTTTCGCTCAAAATGTGTTAACTCGAGTGAGTTAAATTCGAAGAATGCTTTTTCTCAAAGTGTGTTAAATTTTGGAAGAAGGTTGGACTTTGAAGATTCGAGACGCATTTCAAAGATTTGAGATGCATTTACGAAAGATACATTTTGCTTGCGAAAGGATGTGTTTGGAAAAGTGAAGTTTTGAGTGTTGAGTTAAATTTGAAAGGTGATTAGCTATTTTGAGGACGCATTAGTGTATCGGCTCGTGGGAGCGTTTTCAGAACTGAAAAGTTTTGAAAGGAGCGGTTTAAATGTCGCTAAATTGTTTGATTGGAAGAGAATTGACTCGATATCCGAGTCAATGTTTATGGGATGCTTAAAATGCCGAAAAAAGTTTGAAAAACAAAAACGAATCGTATGCGTGACTCGAGACTCGACATTGATAGGGATGTAAGTGACTGTGACACGTGCATCGGTAAAGCCCCCGGCTTGGTGACTCATGGTTGCTTCAGTGGCATACTGTTATTCCTGCAAAACGAACAAGGTTAAACGAAAAAGTAGAGTACTACTCCTAGGTCTAGCACAACTTTGTCTCGACGTAGTCGTTTTAACGCCTCGATAAAGAAACAGTTTGCCTTGGATTTTTGTGGATTTTTGTGAGGATGTCCTTGACTTTGGAAGCTTTAGACATAGGGATGTTTTGTGTAAAAAGGGTTGGTTGAGCTCAAGTGAGCGGCCTACGTATCCGTGGGTACGGAATCAAACCTAGCGTAGTTCGAAAAGGATGTGTTTGTTTTGGTAAGGAGGTGTTTATGTGGAAAGGTGCGTGTTTAAGGACCCGCTGGTCCAGGGGGGTGTTTATGTGTTTGACCTTGATACATTGCATCCTAAGGGTGGGTTCTCCTTAGTTGATCTAGGCTGGTTGCTTGCTACTTCTGTCTTGTCTCATCAATTTGGAATTTGAAGGACCTGGCCACTTGTTTCTGGGCTTCGGTACTTCTTGCCTTTTGGGTTTCGGCCCCTCGCTTATTGATTTCTAAGCTTGTTGACTTCTTAAGCTTTTTGACTTCTTAAGCTTTTGACTTCTTAAACTTTCGACTTCTAGGCTTTTTGCTTAGTTGTTTTGCCCCTTGTTCCGAAGCTTTTGAGACTTTTGCTTTTTGGTGACTTTGGTTTTTGACCTTTGTACCTTGTATTCCCGTTTGGTTTGAGAATATCCCACGCCCTGTATGGCTTGGGCTTGGGCTCGGACCCTACTAAAACCCTGTGGCTCGGTGGTCACTTGTGATCGTGTGTCTATCACGCCGGGCTCCTTTAACAAGTTCGTTTGCTTATTAGGCACGCGATCGAGTATGCGGAGGGCGATCCAGGAATACTCGTACTTTTGGTCGCGGTCAAATTCATGACCACTGTGGAGCTCCAAATTAATGGATCCTCCTCCAAAAGCAGCGGAGTAGTAGACCACAAGCAGACTAGTGAACCTTAGGTGTTTAATCGTCGGAAGCTTTCGTGTCTTTGTGTCCTCGATTTAGTTGACTTGGACCTTCGTACCCGGCCTAGATCTCCCTAGGATAGTTGTCCCTGGGATGCAATGTATGTTGGTGTAGAATTGTGTTTTTTATGTTAAAAGTGTGTAAAAAGGAAGCTGGGTTGTAGGCAAACTTATTCCTTTATCGGTTTGTTAAAATGTCGTACGTCGAAGACTCGATTGCCCTAGACTGACAGAGATTGACTCAATGTTTAAAAACTCGACCCGTATTGAAAAGACTCGAATTTCTTGAGGAGATCCATGAGATCGTCGGCGGCGCCTTGATGGATTCTTCGCTGGGTGCTCGAGACGCACATGTCTCGGATGGGGTTGATGCTCGCGTCGGGACTTGGCTCATGCATACTTAGATTTGTCTTTGATTTTGCAAAAGTTTTGTTTTCGGCGAAAAGCAGGATGTTTTGTTGAGCAAAATGTGTTGTCACATTTTGGCTCGATGTAAAAGGCGTTTTGAAATCAAATCCGATAAGCTCGTGTTAGTGGCTTGTCGGTGAAAGTGTGAATCGATTCGGAGTGGCGATAGGCTATCCGAATCAAGGGTGTTTGAAAATGTGATGAAGACGGTTATACTCGTTTTCATACATTGATTTGAAAGAGGGTTAGATTAAAGCGACTATGAGCCACTTGGTCTAACCGTGAAGGATTTCTTGGGATGATGCTAGTTCATTCCTAGGTTTTGTTGTCTTGTGAAAAGAGATGTTTGGATTAAAATGGCGGTAGGCCATTTTGAATCATGGATTTCGAAAATGTTTATTTTGCTAGATTTGTTTCAAGAAAAGGTCCATTCTCGGGTTTGAAAATGTTTGGTAATAAATGGGTTACCATGAGTGCGGGTCATGTAGTTCATTTATGTTTTGGAATGTCACGAGAATAAAGTGATTATTCTCGGGTGTTTTGAGGAGACTGTTTGTCTAGATCAAACCGTCCTGACTATGGGTCATTCGGTTCGAAGGAAGGATTTTTGAAAAAGGTTATTTCAAAAACGTGATGAGGATTTTGTGAAAGTAGTTTGTAAGAGGATTTGGGCCAAGATGGTTATGAATCATTTGGTCTGATGAAAAGTCCGCGAGATTGGGCTTGGCCATTCTCGGGTTTTGTTCGCTTGAAAAAGGCGATTTTTGCTGAAACGAGTCGACTTTGGGCCGTTTGGCCCAAAGAGATTTGTAAAGAGAAAGTCGTTATTTGTTTTGCAGAAGTGAGGAGATTTTTGAAAAGAGCTCATTTCAAAAACGGGTGTGTTTTGCTTGGTTTGTAAAAATAAGAAGATTTTGAAAAGAATTTATTTCAAAAATGGGAGTGTGTTGCTTGTTTTGTAAAAGTGAGGAGATTTTTGAAGAGAGCTTGTTTCAAAAATGAGAGTGTATTGCTTTAGGAGCAATGTTGTGCCTAAGAAGTCTTTGAGGCAAGAACGCGTGTGCGGATCTTGTCTCGACGTTGAAATGTGTTTGATTTGCATTCGTCGAGCCCATGTTAACGGTTCATCGTTAAGGGCTCGAGCCTAGATGCATGGAAAGGATTCGACTCGTGAACGGTTAGCTAGTCGAGTCAAGGATGTTGAGAATGGATTGGTTTGTGTGACGTGTATCTAGTTAGTCCTATTAGATTCAACGTTCATTTTAAGCGTTCATTTTTAGCTCATTTTTTTGTTTAGGAAGACCTTTTAAGCTTGAAAAAGGAGGTTTTCGAAAAAGTTTTAGCTAATGGAAAGCTTTTGAGACGAGGATGTGTGCGCACATCTCGTCTCGATGTTAAAAGGTTTTGCCTTGCACCCATCGAGCCGATATCGGTGATTTGCCGAGGTGAGCTCGAGTCGGATGTGTAAAAGAGAGAGGATTCGGCTCGAGAGCGATTAGCAAGTCGAGTCGAGGATGTTAAAGGTAGAGACTAGGCCGTATGACCTAGAAGATTGAAGCCCACGAGCTTGGGTTTTAATCTTTGCTCGAGTTTTTGCTTGTTAGTGGAAAAGGAAATTTTGAAAAAGCTTATTTCAAAAAATTCGCGATAGTTTTGTTTGAAAAGGTGTTAGATGTTAGGTGTTAGGTTCGTTTATCTTTGAAAACTTTAAGCGAGTTTTCGAAGATATGAATGCAGATGCTCGTTTTGAAAAAGACCATGGAGTGCATAGCCTCGAACTTGTACGTATGACTCAAAAAGGGTGAAAATGAGTCAGTCGGGTACACCTCCAACTACCTCGAGTACGCTTTGGCAGATACTTAACCCCTTCATTTCCTTACGCCGGGGCGATAGGTTTTCTAAAGGGAGCATCAAGGTCCGAGATAGCCGTTTACGGCAAGCCGTGGAGGGGCGAGAGGAAAGCTAGTCCGGTATGTGCTTTATCGAGTGGACAAGCCTGCATGTGGGAACCACCTCTCAAGGGTGCAAAGGGTGCCTAGATTCCAAAAGGAATGGACTCTAAACGAATGTGCATAGCTCAAATATGTATAGTTGGATTGTTCAAGGCTTTCAAGTTTCACCTCTTTATTTTTAAAAAGAAAAAGCTAGTTTTAAGTTTTAAAAAAATAAAATCTCCCCAGCGGAGTCGCCAAACTGTGGAACCCGGGAACCGCGTCGAGGGACCCAACTCGGCGTCTTGCTTAAAGGGCGGATTTTAAAGTTAAAAAAGATTAAGTTGGAAAAACCTTTAAGAACTGTTATGGAGTCGCCACCTAATTATCGCGGAAATTAGGAACCTGCTACCATGTTCTAAGTTAAAAACATGTCCTAGATTTTGGAGCACGCCGACACCCCTAGATCTAAGGCTTGTGAAACCAGATTGGATTCGGGGTGAGGGTACTTTAGAAAAAGAGTAATTCAAATAATGATTTATGAAAACCTTTTAGAAAAGCCTATGTAAAAATAGCCTCTACTGACCTAGAACAATCCTTGTAAGATGATATTTGAGCTAATGTTATCGCAACGTATAAGTGCGATAAGTTTGTAAAAGAATGCAGATGCTGGTGCAAAAAGATTGATTAAAACCCTCAGTTTAGCATGTTTAACTTGTTAACGAATACGGTTCAGTTAAAGCTCGAATTCATTGTTTAAGTTGATTTAATGCAAAATACGAAGGTGCAAGATGCATGCAAATAAAATAAAATTCAAGTGTCCATTGGTTTATTTTATAAGGTCGGTTGCTTATGCGACTTTGGCGTGTCATCGGATATGGAGTGTACCCGAAGTAAATAGAACACTTGGAGTGCAAGCGCGCTGGGTGCCAAAGCCTGGGCTAGAGTGTAGTCCCCTTTGTTAGTCCATAGAAAATAAGAAAAAGCTTTGATCCAAGTGGATCGGTACCTACCTTGTCCTGGCGCTTCAGATCTGGGCAGAGCTTCGCTTCTTGAACTTAAAAAGGAGGATGAATTCAACACGGGATGGTGTGGTGAACTCAAGGATTTGAGTGCGTGAGGCTTTTGTGAATGTATTTAGGTGTATTCCGTGCTAGACGGTATATTTTGTGGGACCCATGTGTGGGCACTAAGACTAGGAAGAGAGGTTGTGAGAAGAAAGGTTTTCTTGTGTGGAAAACTTATGAGAATAGGTCGTGCGAGGGGTTGTATATATAGGAGAATAGTCGAGGGAAAATAGGAAACTCGGGGTTAAAACCAAGCTGTGAAACCGCATAGCCTTATGCGGCTCAAGGGGAAACCGCATAAGGGTTATGCGGTTTGCACCCTAAACCGCATAAGCTTATGCGGTTTAGGTGGGTGGTTTTAACTTCAAGATTTTGTATTTCCTTATTCCGATTTGCTAGATCTTGGGAATATTCGGTGTAATCTCCTTGCTTGTGCTCCAAGAAGACCTAGTATGATCTTCTAGAGAGTTGTTGAGGGCTTTGGAGTGAGGGCCAAAGGCGGGTTTGGGCTCGGTTCTGGGCCCGAGCCCTGAAAATGTAAAAAGGGTGTATTTTGTAGTGTTTTGTAAAATAAGGTAACCCGTGAGGCTATATTTTGTGTGAGAGGGGGCTAAATGGGAGTTCTAACCACCGGGCCTAAATTTAGGAATTTAGGAATGCTGAATTAGACCTTGTTAATATAAAAGGGCTAACCGTAGTGCAAATGCGAAGCTCATGCCAAATGAAGCAGGACAAGGACCTAGCTAGACTCCAAATGGACAAAATGAACGTTTATTTAAAGCGAAGTAAAGCGACCTTAGTCATTTTTACATTTCAAACGACTCAAAATGAATTCGACATTAGTTAGAACCGTTTAAGTCAACGTTAAAGCATGCGTAATAAAAGTCCGTGTTACATCACAGGGTTTTGTGTGGGAGGGTACGGATATGGGTATCCACACAATCCTATAGGTTCAGGATACGTGAATCAGGGCTAAACTTGCTGGAAATTTGCTGGAAACCTTAGAACCGCACGGTTTTATGTGAACCGCTCGGTTCCCACCCCTGAACCGATCGATTCAGCCCGGAACAACTCGAAGTTAGGGTTTCACGGATGCTTTTCATTATATTCTTTTGCTTTGAATTAGAATTGTTTTCTCTCTTTTAAAACCTTCAAAAACTCTTAGACTTAGCTTTAATTTCATCTTGCAAGATCGATACTTTGAATTCATCAATTTCTTCCAGGTTTAATTTAATCATTCTTATTCATCTCATCATGTTATTTATTATTGTTTTCATTACTTTTACTTTAATCATGCATAGCTAATTCTCAATTAGGGTTTAGGGTGATTGTGATATTGATTCAGAACATGTTTTAATTGCTTTTATCGATTGAATTTGTGCAAGTTGATTTCTTCCTACACGTTTTATTATCAATTGATGAATTTAGGGACGCTTTCATTGAATTGAATTTAGGTTGTTTCAGTTTAAGATCGAAGGCCTAATTGAAACTAGACTCACGCGTAATTGATAAGTTGAATTTAGTACGTAGCGAGAGCCCGCTAAATTTGCTTAAGGTTAAAATTGACTCGAGAGAGCGTTTTCCTAAACCTAATCACTTGCATGACTTCAATTGATTGTATTTACTTCTGAGTCGAGTTCCTGAATCGATGTCACATTGATTCCGACGCCCTAATCTCCCTCTCTTATACCTTTTATATCTCTTTACTTATCGTTCTTAGTTTAGACCTTCAAAACACCGACTTTTGTTACTTTGAGACTGACCTAGATCACTAAGCGTCCCTTGACTACACCATCTCTCTGAGGATTCGACCCTACTGCCGCTAACTACCCAGTTAGTTGACCTTAGGTTTATTTTGACTGAGGTGACACGACTTTAGCCTCATCAATTTTGGCGCCGTTGCCGGGGAGACGGTTAGCTAGTTTTAGTTTTGCTTAGTAGTTAGTTTAGGTTTTTCTCTCTTGTCTCAAGGAACCTAGTTCCTTGAGACTGTTTGTCATTGTTTTTGTGTAGTTGTGTTTATGCGCAGGTCACCTCGGACTCTAGTTCCATTTGAGCCCGAACCTGAACGAGCATTACATCGTCTACGTAAGGAAGCAATACAAATAGTCAATCTTGATTTTGAGGAAGCGTCGCAAGGGGAGTCTGGTGCAACACAATCGTCCTACGAAGAGGACACACCTCCAGTTACTCCATTATCTCCACCGCCAGTGACTATGCCGAAGCTATACAGTCACTCGGTACCTAAGCCGGAATCCATTCCTAATGGATTCACAATGCCCGCTACTCTGCAGGGCAACTTCGAGATCCGCCCCGCCCTCTTAAATTTGGTAGAGCGGAACCAGTTTGGTGGTTATCCCACCGAGGATCCTGGTCGGCATATGCTAGTGTTTACCGACTACTGTTCGATGATAAAGCAGGCCGGGATTACCCAAGAACAAATAAGGGAAATGCTGTTCCCGTTTTCATTGAAAGATCGAGCTCGTGAGTGGATCACGGACCTCGACAAGGAGGCTGCTGGTATCACGGATTGGAGGGGGTTAGCCCTTACTTTTTACTCCAAGTTTTACCCTCCCGAACGTACTAATCAAATGAGGAGTCAAATTCAAGGCTTCAAGCAAACGTTTGATGAGTCTTTAGCTGAAGCGTGGGAGCAGTATAAGAAGCTCATACGGGATTGTCCTCACCACGGGTTGAACGATTGGTTGGTGATCATGACATTCTACAACGGGTTATACGCGGAGAGCCGTGCTATACTTGATTCAGCTGCAGAGGGACGTTTTGCTAATAACGTCGACGACGACAAGGCTTGGGGGTTGATCGAGGAGATGGCTATCCATTCATCTCAGTTTGGGAAGCCGCGGGGTAATTCACGGTCTGCTCACCAAGACCGTGATAAGGAGAGCATTAGCGCGCTCTCTAGTCAGGTTGCCGCGCTAACCACGACGATTGATATGTTGCATAGGGGTGTTTCTTCTAGTGTCCACGTGAATGCTATTGCGGGGCACGATTTGGGTTATTCGTCGGGGTATGCTGCGCCCCACGAGCAAGTTCATGCTTACCAATCTTACTCACAGAACTTGCCCTACCAAAATCAACCCGGTTATGATCGATCGCTTATCTCCTATCGTAACCAGAATGTCTTAAACCCGACTCCTCCACCTCCATAAACCACGCCTTAAGTTCTTTGAAATCCTTAAGACATTGCAGGTTAGTATTCCTTTTATCGATTTGGTTAAACAGGTTCCTGCTTATGTCAAGTTTCTTAAGGAAGTCCTAGCTAGGAAGCGTACCATTAACGAGACCGAGTCTGTGTCTTTCGTGGGGGAGGGTAGTGCTCTTTTGCAGGGAAGTTCACCCCCTAAGCTGAGTGACCCCGGGACCTTCTCTATCCCTTGTTCTATAGGGAAATATGTGGTTCAGAACGCTTTGTGTGATCTCGGGGCCAGTGTCAGTGTCATTCCCTACTCCATCTGCAAGAAATTGAATATGACTAAGTTAGGAGTTACCTCCATGACTTTGCAGATGGCCGACCGTACTGTACAGCGACCCTTGGGTATCCTAGAGGACGTCCCGGTTAAGGTAGGGCAATTTTATATCCCCGTTGACTTTGTGGTCTTAGACATTCCCGAAGACCCCCACATCCCGATCATTCTAGGGAGACCTTTCCTGCATACTGCAGGTGCTGTAATCGATGTGGGGAATAAGACGCTTACGTTCTCGGTAGGGGGGAAAAGCTTACCTACGTTAAGTCGAGTCTCCCTCGCTCCCCTATGCACCGAGTGCATTGTCGCGATTGACCTTGCCCCTCCGTCTCACTCTACTGGAGACACTTTGGAGGTTGTTTCTTCTGTTTTTCCTTGTGCAGGTCTTACGCAGGTTGGCTACGATCCTGGTTTGGGGGAACGAAAGCTCACGAGGGCGGATGTCTATGATCCTGGCAATGGAGGTGGAGACCCACGGTCCGCGATGCATGGCGCACGAAGTTGTTTTGGAGAGCCATTTCGCGACGGAGTCCAGTGCGTGATGGATTATAATGTTCTTCCTCGAGACGGTCGAGTTTTATGGCGAACATCTGCTATTTCGCCAAGTGAAGCTGCTGCGAGTGGCCAACGTCCTTGGCCTAATTTGACATGATTTGACGAGTTTGACGACGGTCGTGCGGGACCATTATAAACTAGCGCTTTCCGGGAGGCAACCCGATGACTTTGTAAATTGTTGTAGTTTGCTTTGGTTTGGTTTGTTTTTGCCCTTGACATTTTAGACTTTTGTTGAGCGCGTGAGGATGAGGGATTTATACTTGATTTAGCATGCAGGTAGTCAAGGACCCTTCGTCCTTAGTATTTTTAAGAACAGGCCTCGAAGAAAGGCCTTGGCCGGCCCTTGCTGATTCGGCCTTACCTTTTCTCGCGTGCTACTCCGAAGTACTTCATAGCTGGACTGAAATGGACGCATATTCGTGGATCATAAGCCGCACTCCATGCTTCGCTTCGGTTTGGGGGAGCTCCGACTTGATAATGTGAGCTTTCTTACTCCTTTTTCCCTCGTTCCCTCGCTTTACTATTCCTACCCCCGTCTTTTATTTGTCCTTCTCTGCTTGTGGTTGTGCTGTTTTCCACATTGAGGACAATGTGTGATCCTGTTTGGGGGAGGAAAGCTCTTTCGCGCTTGTCTTTTGCTTTTTCTTGTTTGAGTGCATTACTTAAAAATTAAAAATTTTGAAATTTCCAACTTATTTTGGTTTGAATTGCCAAGTTTGGAGAATTGATTAGTGTGCTTATTTTGATCTTTGGCATCTCCGAGTTGAAAATCTATCGTCGTAGCTTGCACTATATGTTTGTTTCCTGTTAATAGATTGCGAGTCTCAAACACTAGCCCGCTTGTATTTGCTTAATTCTTATTGCTTTTCGTTCTTTCACTTTCGATATTGGTATTCTTGCGGGGCAATGGTTTGTGGAATGTTTGGAAAGTTGGCTCGTGGAATGAATGGATGGATGCTAATAATGTTGGAGCAATGCTTCGATGCTTTCGGAGGGGACTCATTGATTTGAGTAACCACAATGGCCATAAATTTGGCTGTGACCGGGAGTATGAGCAATGATGTAACCCTTAAGGAAATATGTGTACCCGAGCGCGATCTTTACCGAGTGAATGTCAAGCTAAACGGTATAACATACGAGGGATGCTCCACATTTGAAAGAAAAAAAAAAAAAAAAAAAAGAAAAGGAAAAAAATGGATTGATGTGGAAAGAAAGGTGGAATGGAAAGTGGTATGTTCGGTTGGCCTTACTTGAATTCAATTATCATAAGTTTAATTTTTGCGAAAGCGTGAGGAGCTAGTAATATGATGTTGGTGTGAATGGTTGAGACTTGTGCTCTATTTTTGGTGAAATAGACTATGGTTGTAAGTTTATGTGCATAGGTTGTCAGCTTTGAGATGCTAGCGTGATTAATTTGGATACTTTGATTTTCTCCGACGCTGTTTGCTTGAGGACAAGCAAAGGTTTGGTTTGGGGGAGTTTGATGTATGTCATTTATATAGCTTATATGCCCCCAGTTCAGTCGCATTCAGCTCGCGTTTATTCGATTCCATTGTTATTTTAGGAGCTATTTGCTTTATATTGCGATAATGTCGTTCCTTGTGTGTATTTTGCAGGTTTTGGCGGTCCTGAGCTAAAACCTGAGTCAATTGGAGCCTTTACGAGTATCGTGACATCAAGACGAAGCCCGAGAGTCGATTCGGAGGCAATACTATGAGTTGGGACGTCAAACCTATAGGTGCAGAGCAAACCTATAGGTTCAGGATACGTGAATCAGGGCTAAACTTGCTGGAAATTTGCTGGAAACCTTAGAACCGCACAGTTTTATGTGAACCGATCGGTTCCCACCCCTGAACCGATCGGTTCAGCCCCGAACCGCTCGGTTCCTTTGCCCTGTTTAACGTTTTTATGCGAGGCCTATAAATACAACTCGAAGTTAGGGTTTCACGGATGCTTTTCATTATATTCTTTTGCTTTGAATTAGAATTGTTTTCTCTCTTTTAAAACCTTCAAAAACTCTTAGACTTAGCTTTAATTTCATCTTGCAAGATCGATACTTTGAATTCATCAATTTCTTCCAGGTTTAATTTAGTCATTCTTATTCATCTCATCATGTTATTTATTATTGTTTTCATTACTTTTACTTTAATCATGCATAGCTAATTCTCAATTAGGGTTTAGGGTGATTGTGATATTGATTCAGAACATGTTTTAATTGCTTTTATCGATTGAATTTGTGCAAGTTGATTTCTTCCTACGCGTTTTATTATCAATTGAATTTTGGGACGCCTTCATTGAATTGAATTTAGGTTGTTTCAGTTTAAGATCGAAAGCCTAATTGAAACTAGACTCACGCGTAATTGATAAGTTGAATTTAGTACGTAGCGAGAGCCCGCTAAATTTGCTTAAGGTTAAAATTGACTCGAGAGAGCGTTTTCCTAAACCTAATCACTTGCATGACTTCAATTGATTGTATTTCCTTCTGAGTCGAGTTCCTGAATCGATGTCACAGTGATCCCGACGCCCTAATCTCCCTCTCTTATACCTTTTCATATCTCTTTACTTATCGTTCTTAGTTTAGACCTTCAAAACACCGACTTTTGTTACTTTGAGACTGACCTAGATCACTAAGCATCCCTTGACTACACCATCTCTCTGAGGATTCGACCCTACTGCCGCTAACTACCCAGTTAGTTGACCTTAGGTTTATTTTGACTGAGGTGACACGACTTTAGCCTCATCAATTTTGGCGCCGTTGCCGGGGAGACGGTTAGCTAGTTTTAGTTTTGCTTAGTAGTTAGTTTAGGTTTTTTCTCTCTTGTCTCAAGGAACCTAGTTCCTTGAGACTGTTTGTCATTGTTTTTGTGTAGTTGTGTTTATGCGCAGGTCACCTCGGACTCTAGTTCCATTTGAGCCCGAACCTGAACGAGCATTACATCGTCTACGTAAGGAAGCAATACAAATAGTCAATCTTGATTTTGAGCAAGCGTCGCAAGGGGAGTCTGGTGCAACACAATCGTCCTACGAAGAGGACACACCTCCGGTTACTCCATTATCTCCACCGCCAGTGACTATGCCGGTTATACAAATACTTAAGACTAAGCCGGAATCCATCCTAATGGATTCACAATGCCCGCTACTCTGCAGGGCAACTTCGAGATCCGCCCCGCCCTCTTAAATTTGGTAGAGCGGAACCAGTTTGGTGGTTATCCCACCGAGGATCTTGGTCGGCATATGCAAGTGTTTACCGACTACTGTTCGATGATAAAGCAGGCCAGGATTACCCAAGAACAAATAAGGGAAATGCTGTTCCCGTTTTCATTGAAAGATCGAGCTCGTGATTGGATCACGGACCTCGACAAGGAGGCTGCTGGTATCACGGATTGGAGGGGGTTAGCCCTTACTTTTTACTCCAAGTTTTACCCTCCTAACGCATTCTAATCAAATGAGGAGTCAAATTCAAGGCTTCAAGCAAACGTTTGATGAGTCTTTAGCTGAAGCTTGGGAGCAGTATAAGAAGCTCATACGGGATTGTCCTCACCACGGGTTGAACGATTGGTTGGTGATCATGACATTCTACAACGGGTTATACGCGGAGAGCCGTGCTATACTTGATTCAGCTGCAGAGGGACGTTTTGCTAATAACGTCGACGATGATAAGGCGTGGGGTTTGATTGAGGAGATGGCGATGCACTCATCTCAATTTGGGAAGCCACGGGGTAATTCACGGTCTGCACACCAAGACCGTGATAAGGAGAGCATCAGCGCGCTCACTAGTCAGGTTGCTGCGCTGACCACGATGATTGATATGCTGCATAGAGGTGTTTCTTCTAGTGGCCACGTGAATGCTATTGCGGGGCACGATTTGGGTTATTCTTCGGGGTATGCTGCGCCCCACGAGCAAGTTCATGCTTACCAATCTTACTCACAGAACTTGCCCTACCAAAATCAACCCGGTTATGATCGATCACTTATCTCCTATCGTAACCAGAATGTCTTAAACCCGACTCCCCCACCTCCACAAACCACGCCTTACAACCCTCCCCACAAAAATTACCAACCACCTCCACCCAACTACCAAAAACCCACCTACACTCCACCTCAACCTACCCCGGGACCTGACCCTTTGGCCGAGACTAAGGGTATGATGTTGCAAATGCAACAAATGATGATGAGTATGCAGAAGTCGCAGGAGACGATGATGCAACATATGCAGAAGAGTGATCAAGCCAAGGACGCAGCGATCAAAATGCTCGAAAACCAAGTAGCTCAACTCGCCGCTTCGCAAGCGTCTCGTCAGCAGGGTACTCTACCACCCCAAGGTAATCCTCCTAACCCTCCTCATGATACAGCATGTGCTATTACGTTGCGTAGTGGTACAGTTTACGATGCCCCGAAGCATCCGGAGGAAGAGGAGAAGAGTGGGGCCGACAACACGGTTGAGCCGTGTGATGTTGCTGTTAAGGACAAGCCGCCGGCGATTCAAATCAAGCTTCTTTTTCCAGGTCGTGTACGTCCGGCTAACCTGGACCCCCAGTTCAGTAAGTTCTTTGAAATCCTTAAGACATTGCAGGTTAATATTCCTTTTATCGATTTGGTTAAACAGGTTCCTGCTTATGTCAAGTTTCTTAAGGAAGTCCTAGCTAGGAAGCGTACCATTAACGAGACCGAGTCTGTGTCTTTCGTGGGGGAGGGTAGTGCTCTTTTGCAGGGAAGTTCACCCCCTAAGCTGAGTGACCCCGGGACCTTCTCTATCCCTTGTTCTATAGGGAAATATGTGGTTCAGAACGCTTTGTGTGATCTCGGGGCCAGTGTCAGTGTCATTCCCTACTCCATCTGCAAGAAATTGAATATGACTAAGTTAGGAGTTACCTCCATGACTTTGCAGATGGCCGACCGTACTGTACAGCGACCCTTGGGTATCCTAGAGGACGTCCCGGTTAAGGTAGGGCAATTTTATATCCCCGTTGACTTTGTGGTCTTAGACATTCCCGAATACCCCCACATCCCGATCATTCTAGGGAGACCTTTCCTGCATACTGCAGGTGCTGTAATCGATGTGGGGAATAAGACGCTTACGTTCTCGGTAGGGGGGGAAATGCTTACCTACGTTAAGTCGAGTCTCCTTCGCTCCCCTATGCAGCCTGAGTCTGTTGCTGCGATTGACCTTGCCCCTCCGTCTCACTCTACTGGAGACACTTTGGAGGTTGTTTCTTCTGTTTTTCCTTGTGCAGGTCTTACGCAGGTTGGCTACGATCCTGGTTTGGGGGAACGAAAGCTCACGAGGGCGGATGTCTATGATCCTGGCAATGGAGGTGGAGACCCACGGTCCGCGATGCATGGCGCACGAAGTTGTTTTGGAGAGCCATTTCGCGACGGAGTCCAGTGCGTGATGGATTATAATGCTCTTCCTCGAGACGGTCGAGTTATATGGCGAACATCTGCTATTTCGCCAAGTGAAGCTGCTGCGAGTGGCCAACGTCCTTGGCCTAATTTGACATGATTTGACGAGTTTGACGACGGTCGTGCGGGACCATTATAAACCAGCGCTTTCCGGGAGGCAACCCGATGACTTTGTAATTTGTTGTAGTTTGCTTTGGTTTGGTTTGTTTTTGCCCTTGACATTTTAGACTTTTGTTGAGCGCGTGAGGATGAGGGATTTATACTTGATTTAGCATGCAGGTACTCAAGGACCCTTCGTCCTTAGTATTTTTAAGAACAGGCCTCGAAGAAAGGCCTTGGCCGGCCCTTGCTGATTCGGCCTTACCTTTTCTCGCGTGCTACTCCGAAGTACTTCATAGCTGGACTGAAATGGACGCATATTCGTGGATCATAAGCCGCACTCCATGCTTCGCTTCGGTTTGGGGGAGCTCCGACTTGATAATGTGAGCTTTCTTACTCCTTTTTCCCTCGTTCCCTCGCTTTACTTTTCCTACCCCCGGCTTTTATTTGTCCTTCTCTGCTTGTGGTTGTGCTGTTTTCCACATTGAGGACAATGTGTGATCCTGTTTGGGGGAGGAAAAGCTCTTTCGCGCTTGTCTTTTGCTTTTTCTTGTTTGAGTGCATTACTTAAAAATTAAAAATTTTGAAATTTCCAACTTATTTTGGTTTGAATTACCAAGTTTGGAGAATTGATTAGTGTGCTTATTTTGATCTTTGGCATCTCCGAGTTGAAAATCTATTGTCGTAGCTTGCACTATATGTTTGTTTCCTGTTAATAGATTGCGAGTCTCAAACACTAGCCCGCTTGTATTTGCTTAATTCTTATTGCTTTTCGTTCTTTCACTTTCGATATTGGTATTCTTGCGGGGCAATGGTTTGTGGAATGTTTGGAAAGTTGGCTCGTGGAATGAATGGATGGATGCTAATAATGTTGGAGCAATGCTTCGATGCTTTCGGAGGGGACTCATTGATTTGAGTAACCACAATGGCCATAAATTTGGCTGTGACCGGGAGTATGAGCAATGATGTAACCCTTAAGGAAATATGTGTACCCGAGCGCGATCTTTACCGAGTGAATGTCAAGCTAAACGGTATAACATACGAGGGATGCTCCACATTTGAAAGAAAAAAAAAAGAAAGAAAAGAAAAGGAAGAAAATGGATTGATGTGGAAAGAAAGGTGGAATGGAAAGTGGTATGTTCGGTTGGCCTTGCTTGAATTCAATTATCGTAAGTTTAATTTTTGCGAAAGCGTGAGGAGCTAGTAATATGATGTTGGTGTGAATGGTTGAGACTTGTGCTCTATTTTTGGTGAAATAGACTATGGTTGTAAGTTTATGTGCATAGGTTGTCAGCTTTGAGATGCTAGCGTGATTAATTTGGATACTTTGATTTTCTCCGACGCTGTTTGCTTGAGGACAAGCAAAGGTTTGGTTTGGGGGAGTTTGATGTATGTCATTTATATAGCTTATATGCCCCCAGTTCAGTCGCATTCAGCTCGCGTTTATTCGATTCCATTGTTATTTTAGGAGCTATTTGCTTTATATTGCGATACTGTCGTTCCTTATGTGTATTTTGCAGGTTTTGGCGGTCCTGAGCTAAAACCTGAGTCAATTGGAGCCTTTACGAGTATCGTGACTTCAAGACGAAGCCCGAGAGTCGATTCGGAGGCAATACTATGAGTTGGGACGTCAAACCTATAGGTTCAGAGCAAACCCATAGGTTCAGGATACGTGAATCACGGCTAAACTTGCTGGAAATTTGCTGGAAACCTTAGAACCGCACAGTTTTATGTGAACCGATCGGTTCCCACCTTAGAACCGCACGGTTTTATGTGAACCGATCGGTTCCCACCCCTGGACCGATTGGTTCAGCCCCGAACCGCTCGGTTCCTTTGCCCTGTTTAACGTTTTTATGCGAGGCCTATAAATACAACTCGAAGTTAGGGTTTCACGGATGCTTTTCATTATATTCTTTTGCTTTGAATTAGAATTGTTTTCTCTCTTTTAAAACCTTCAAAAACTCTTAGACTTAGCTTTAATTTCATCTTGCAAGATCGATACTTTGAATTCATCAATTTCTTCCAGGTTTAATTTAGTCATTCTTATTCATCTCATCATGTTATTTATTATTGTTTTCATTACTTTTACTTTAATCATGCATAGCTAATTCTCAATTAGGGTTTAGGGTGATTGTGATATTGATTCAGAACATGTTTTAATTGCTTTTATCGATTGAATTTGTGCAAGTTGATTTCTTCCTACGCGTTTTATTATCAATTGAATTTTGGGACGCCTTCATTGAATTGAATTTAGGTTGTTTCAGTTTAAGATCGAAAGCCTAATTGAAACTAGACTCACGCGTAATTGATAAGTTTAATTTAGTACGTAGCGAGAGCCCGCTAAATTTGCTTATGGTTAAAATTGACTCGAGAGAGCGTTTTCCTAAACCTAATCACTTGCATGACTTCAATTGATTGTATTTCCTTCTGAGTCGAGTTCCTGAATCGATGTCACATTGATCCCGACGCCCTAATCTCCCTCTCTTATACCTTTTCATATCTCTTTACTTATCGTTCTTAGTTTAGACCTTCAAAACACCGACTTTTGTTACTTTGAGACTGACCTAGATCACTAAGCATCCCTTGACTACACCATCTCTCTGAGGATTCGACCCTACTGCCGCTAACAACCCAGTTAGTTGACCTTAGGTTTATTTTGACTGAGGTGACACGACTTTAGCCTCATCAATTTTGGCGCCGTTGCCGGGGAGACGGTTAGCTAGTTTTAGTTTTGCTTAGTAGTTAGTTTAGGTTTTTCTCTCTTGTCTCAAGGAACCTAGTTCCTTGAGACTGTTTGTCATTGTTTTTGTGTAGTAGTGTTTATGCGCAGGTCACCTCGGCCTCTAGTTCCATTTGAGCCCGAACCTGAACGAGCATTACATCGTCTACGTAAGGAAGCAATACAAATAGTCAATCTTGATTTTGAGCAAGCGTCGCAAGGGGAGTCTGGTGTAACACAATCGTCCTACGAAGAGGACACACCTCCGGTTACTCCACTATCTCCACCGCCAGTGACTATGCCGAAGCTATACAGTCACTCGGTACCTAAGCCGGAATCCATCCTAATGGATTCACAATGCCCGCTACTCTGCAGGGCAACTTCGAGATCCGCCCCGCCCTCTTAAATTTGGTAGAGCGGAACCAGTTTGGTGGTTATCCCACCGAGGATCCTGGTCGGCATATGCAAGTGTTTACCGACTACTGTTCGATGATAAAGCAGGCCGGGATTACCCAAGAACAAATAAGGGAAATGCTGTTCCCGTTTTCATTGAAAGATCGAGCTCGTGAGTGGATCACGGACCTCGACAAGGAGGCTGCTGGTATCACGGATTGGAGGGGGTTAGCCCTTACTTTTTACTCCAAGTTTTACCCTCCCGAACGTACTAATCAAATGAGGAGTCAAATTCAAGGCTTCAAGCAAACGTTTGATGAGTCTTTAGCTGAAGCTTGGGAGCAGTATCAGAAGCTCATACGGGATTGTCCTCACCACGGGTTGAACGATTGGTTGGTGATCATGACATTCTACAACGGGTTATACGCGGAGAGCCGTGCTATACTTGATTCAGCTGCAGAGGGACGTTTTGCTAATAACGTCGACGACGACAAGGCTTGGGGCTTGATCGAGGAGATGGCTATCCATTCATCTCAGTTTAGGAAGCCGCGGGGTAATTCACGGTCTGCTCACCAAGACCGTGATAAGGAGAGCATTAGCGCGCTCACTAGTCAGGTTGCCGCGCTAACCACGACGATTGATATGTTGCATAGGGGTGTTTCTTCTAGTGTCCACGTGAATGCTATTGCGGGGCACGATTTGGGTTATTCGTCGGGGTATGCTGCGCCCCACGAGCAAGTTCATGCTTACCAATCTTACTCACAGAACTTGCCCTACCAAAATCAACCCGGTTATGATCGATCGCTTATCTCCTATCGTAACCAGAATGTCTTAAACCCGACTCCCCCACCTCCACAAACCACGCCTTACAACCCTCCCCACAAAAATTACCAACCACCTCCACCCAACTACCAAAAACCCACCTACACTCCACCTCAACCTACCCCGGGACCTGACCCTTTGGCCGAGACTAAGGGTATGATGTTGCAAATGCAACAAATGATGATGAGTATGCAGAAGTCGCAGGAGACGATGATGCAACATATGCAGAAGAGTGATCAAGCCAAGGACGCAGCGATCAAAATGCTCGAAAACCAAGTAGCTCAACTCGCCGCTTCGCAAGCGTCTCGTCAGCAGGGTACTCTACCACCCCAAGGTAATCCTCCTAACCCTCCTCATGATACAGCATGTGCTATTACGTTGCGTAGTGGTACAGCTTCACGATGCTCCGAAGCATCGGGAGGAAGAGGAGAAGAGTGGGGCCGACAACACGGTTGAGCCGTGTGATGTTGCTGTTAAGGACAAGCCGCCGGCGATTCAAATCAAGCTTCTTTTTCCAGGTCGTGTACGTCCGGCTAACCTGGACCCCCAGTTCAGTAAGTTCTTTGAAATCCTTAAGACATTGCAGGTTAATATTCCTTTTATCGATTTGGTTAAACAGGTTCCTGCTTATGTCAAGTTTCTTAAGGAGGTCCTAGCTAGGAAGCTGCACTCATTAACGAGACCGAGTCTGTGTCTTTCGTGGGGGAGGGTAGTGCTCTTTTGCAGGGAAGTTCACCCCCTAAGCTGAGTGACCCCGGGACCTTCTCTATCCCTTGTTCTATAGGGAAATATGTGGTTCAGAACGCTTTGTGTGATCTCGGGGCCAGTGTCAGTGTCATTCCCTACTCCATCTGCAAGAAATTGAATATGACTAAGTTAGGAGTTACCTCCATGACTTTGCAGATGGCCGACCGTACTGTACAGCGACCCTTGGGTATCCTAGAGGACGTCCCGGTTAAGGTAGGGCAATTTTATATCCCCGTTGACTTTGTGGTCTTAGACATTCCCGAAGACCCCCACATTCCGATCATTCTAGGGAGACCTTTCCTGCATACATCGCAGGTCAGAATCGATGTGGGAATAAGACGCCACGTTCTGCAGGGGGAAATGCTTACCTACGTTAAGTCGAGTCTCCTTCGCTCCCCTATGCAGCCTGAGTCTGTTGCTGCGATTGACCTTGCCCCTCCGTCTCACTCTACTGGAGACACTTTGGAGGTTGTTTCTTCTGTTTTTCCTTGTGCAGGTCTTACGCAGGTTGGCTACGATCCTGGTTTGGGGGAACGAAAGCTCACGAGGGCGGATGTCTATGATCCTGGCAATGGAGGTGGAGACCCACGGTCCGCGATGCATGGCGCACGAAGTTGTTTTGGAGAGCCATTTCGCGACGGAGTCCAGTGCGTGATGGATTATAATGCTCTTCCTCGAGACGGTCGAGTTATATGGCGAACATCTGCTATTTCGCCAAGTGAAGCTGCTGCGAGTGGCCAACGTCCTTGGCCTAATTTGACATGATTTGACGAGTTTGACGACGGTCGTGCGGGACCATTATAAACCAGCGCTTTCCGGGAGGCAACCCGATGACTTTGTAATTTGTTGTAGTTTGCTTTGGTTTGGTTTGTTTTTGCCCTTGACATTTTAGACTTTTGTTGAGCGCGTGAGGATGAGGGATTTATACTTGATTTAGCATGCAGGTACTCAAGGACCCTTCGTCCTTAGTATTTTTAAGAACAGGCCTCGAAGAAAGGCCTTGGCCGGCCCTTGCTGATTCGGCCTTACCTTTTCTCGCGTGCTACTCCGAAGTACTTCATAGCTGGACTGAAATGGACGCATATTCGTGGATCATAAGCCGCACTCCATGCTTCGCTTCGGTTTGGGGGAGCTCCGACTTGATAATGTGAGCTTTCTTACTCCTTTTTCCCTCGTTCCCTCGCTTTACTTTTCCTACCCCCGGCTTTTATTTGTCCTTCTCTGCTTGTGGTTGTGCTGTTTTCCACATTGAGGACAATGTGTGATCCTGTTTGGGGGAGGAAAAGCTCTTTCGCGCTTGTCTTTTGCTTTTTCTTGTTTGAGTGCATTACTTAAAAATTAAAAATTTTGAAATTTCCAACTTATTTTGGTTTGAATTGCCAAGTTTGGAGAATTGATTAGTGTGCTTATTTTGATCTTTGGCATCTCCGAGTTGAAAATCTATTGTCGTAGCTTGCACTATATGTTTGTTTCCTGTTAATAGATTGCGAGTCTCAAACACTAGCCCGCTTGTATTTGCTTAATTCTTATTGCTTTTCGTTCTTTCACTTTCGATATTGGTATTCTTGCGGGGCAATGGTCTGTGGAATGTTTGGAAAGTTGGCTCGTGGAATGAATGGATGGATGCTAATAATGTTGGAGCAATGCTTCGATGCTTTCGGAGGGGACTCATTGATTTGAGTAACCACAATGGCCATAAATTTGGCTGTGACCGGGAGTATGAGCAATGATGTAACCCTTAAGGAAATATGTGTACCTGAGCGCGATCTTTACCGAGTGAATGTCAAGCTAAACGGTATAACATACGAGGGATGCTCCACATTTGAAAGAAAAAAAAAAGAAAGAAAAGAAAAGGAAAAAAATGGATTGATGTGGAAAGAAAGGTGGAATGGAAAGTGGTATGTTCGGTTGGCCTTGCTTGAATTCAATTATCGTAAGTTTAATTTTTGCGAAAGCGTGAGGAGCTAGTAATATGATGTTGGTGTGAATGGTTGAGACTTGTGCTCTATTTTTGGTGAAATAGACTATGGTTGTAAGTTTATGTGCATAGGTTGTCAGCTTTGAGATGCTAGCGTGATTAATTTGGATACTTTGATTTTCTCCGACGCTGTTTGCTTGAGGACAAGCAAAGGTTTGGTTTGGGGGAGTTTGATGTATGTCATTTATATAGCTTATATGCCCCCAGTTCAGTCGCATTCAGCTCGCGTTTATTCGATTCCATTGTTATTTTAGGAGCTATTTGCTTTATATTGCGATACTGTCGTTCCTTGTGTGTATTTTGCAGGTTTTGGCGGTCCTGAGCTAAAACCTGAGTCAATTGGAGCCTTTACGAGTATCGTGACTTCAAGACGAAGCCCGAGAGTCGATTCGGAGGCAATACTATGAGTTGGGACGTCAAACCTATAGGTTCAGAGCAAACCTATAGGTTCAGGATACGTGAATCAGGGCTAAACTTGCTGGAAATTTGCTGGAAACCTTAGAACCGCACAGTTTTATGTGAACCGATCGGTTCCCACCTTAGAACCGCACGGTTCCTTTGCCCTGTTTAACGTTTTTATGCGAGGCCTATAAATACAACTCGAAGTTAGGGTTTCATGGATGCTTTTCATTATATTCTTTTGCTTTGAATTAGAATTGTTTTCTCTCTTTTAAAACCTTCAAAAACTCTTAGACTTAGCTTTAATTTCATCTTGCAAGATCGATACTTTGAATTCATCAATTTCTTCTAGGTTTAATTTAGTCATTCTTATTCATCTCATCATGTTATTTATTATTGTTTTCATTACTTTTACTTTAATCATGCATAGCTAATTCTCAATTAGGGTTTAGGGTGATTGTGATATTGATTCAGAACATGTTTTAATTGCTTTTATCGATTGAATTTGTGCAAGTTGATTTCTTCCTACGCGTTTTATTATCAATTGAATTTTGGGACGCCTTCATTGAATTGAATTTAGGTTGTTTCAGTTTAAGATCGAAAGCCTAATTGAAACTAGACTCACGCGTAATTGATAAGTTGAATTTAGTACGTAGCGAGAGCCCGCTAAATTTGCTTAAGGTTAAAATTGACTCGAGAGAGCGTTTTCCTAAACCTAATCACTTGCATGACTTCAATTGATTGTATTTCCTTCTGAGTCGAGTTCCTGAATCGATGTCACATTGATCCCGACGCCCTAATCTCCCTCTCTTATACCTTTTCATATCTCTTTACTTATCGTTCTTAGTTTAGACCTTTAAAACACCGACTTTTGTTACTTTGAGACTGACCTAGATCACTAAGCATCCCTTGACTACACCATCTCTCTGAGGATTCGACCCTACTGCCGCTAACTACCCAGTTAGTTGACCTTAGGTTTATTTTGACTGAGGTGACACGACTTTAGCCTCATCACAAATCGCAATGGCATCATCATCAACTCCCGCGCCCGTTTTGGGTAAAGATTCATGGTTGAGAACCGTGATGGATAAGTGTATCCTAAAGGGTGACGGTAGCAACTTTGTCGAATAGGATTCGACGATGAGGGGCGCCGCACAATCCGACAATGTGCTCAAACACCTTACCGATCCACCACCCGCCGAACCCACTTCTCGAACCGTGGCGGCACGAGCCGCCTATGATGAGCTTGTGAAGGTGGACAATGACGTGAAAAATGTCTTGATTTGGTCCATGTCACCCGCTCTCAAACTCCGTTTTGTCACTCAAAAAAAGTGCATATGAGATATTTACTAGAGTAACAACTATGTTCTCCAAAGCACCGCAAATTAGGCTTTATGAAGCAGCGGTGCGGTTTTTCGATGCTAAGCTTGAGAGAAACCAAAAAGTTGGTCCTCATGTGCTCAAAATGGTTGAGTACATAGACACTCTTGAGCGTCAAGAGTGTGCTATACCGAAAGCTCTCGTGATTAACCGCATTCTCCATTCTCTTCCAAACAAGTTTGCTCACTTTCGAGTAAACTATAACATGAACAACATGGATAAGAGTTGTCATGAACTTCATGCGCTCTTGGTCCAAGCTGAGCGAGATATGGAAGTGAATGAGATGGAGAAGAAAGATGTTCTCTCCATGAAAATGAAGAACACGAATCTTGGAGTCAAGAAGGGGAAGATAGCCAAGAAGGCTCCATCTAACAAAGGCAAGGGAAAGGGGAAGGCTATTGTGGAAAATGTTCCAAATAAGCCTAAGCCCAAGATCAACAAGGGTAGACCTCTCAATGACACTTGCAACTTTTGCAATGAAGTGGGTCATTGGAAGCGCAATTGTCCCAAGTACAAGAAGGAAAAGAAAGATGGATGTGCGACATCCAAAGGTATTGTTCCTTCTAATCTCTATATGATAGACATCAATCATGCTTGCATTTCTACATGGGTATTGGATACCGGATGTGGATCTCACCATTGTAATCACTTGCAGGGGATGAGAAACGTGCGAGCACTAGCCAAGGGTGATGTAGATCTCCGCATGGGCAATGGAGCTAGAGTAGCGGCCGTTTCCGTGGGAACTTATGTACTCGCTCTTGCTAGTGGTTTAGAGTTGTATTTGAATAACTATTATTTTGTACCAACTTTAACCCAAAACATTATCTCCGTCTCCGTTTTAGATGCGGAAGGCTTTTGTTTCATGATTAAGAACAATCGGTGTACTTTTTCATTTAATGAAATGGTTTATGGTGAAGCCATTTCAATTGGAGGTATTTATGTTTTAAATGATGTCAATGATGTTTATCATGTAGAGAACAAGAAGCTCAAAACAAATGAATCAAACAAATCCTACCTTTGGCATTGTCATTTAATTAGGTCACATAAACGATAGACGCATAAAGAGACTTGTTGAGACCAATGTTCTCAAACCATTTGATTGCGAATCATATGGTACGTGTGAGGCTTGCCTTTTAGGCAAAATGACCCGTGCACCCTTTAGTGGTAAAGGGACACGAGCAAGTGAGGTTTTAGGACTCATACATACCGATGTGTGTGGTTCATTAAACATCACCGCTAGAGGAGGATATCATTACTTCATTACTTTTACCGATGACTTAAGTAGATATGCTTAAGTCTACTTAATAAGCCATAAAAGTGATGCTTTTGAGAAATTTAAAGAATTTCTGTAGATACCCGTATCTGTCGATATGGAAATTTATAGAAAACCCGACAAACACCCAATGATGATAGGACAACATGTAATTCGTGACATTTGTTTGAGTTCGTTTTACGATGTAAGCCGAGTGTCGTCGACATAATGTTTTATTAATTTAAGTGATATTTGAATTAATTTTTTGACAAGGTAAATTTATTTCGATCAAAATTTATTTGCCTCAAGTTTATTTTATTGAAAATAAAATATTTCGATTTGAAAAATCATTTTTAAGTAATTCGATTTGAAAAGTCGCTTTTATAAATTTGATATTTGACTTGAAAAGTCATTTCTCGTGTCTTTAAGCAGCCATTTTATTAAATCATTTTCGATGAGTTCGTTTTCTTAAAAGCAAGTTAAAAGCTCGTTTTGAGCTCGATTTAAAGAGCGATTTTGAGCCCGTTTTAGCACGAACTTCGAGGCCTTTTTCACCCACACTCTCCCTCACATACCCGAGCCTAAACCAGCCTAAAACCACGACCTAAACCCACCATAACAAGCCAAAACGAAGCCCAAAATAGAGCTGATACGCAGCAGCTCATAAGCCCCAAAATCAGCCCTATTTGACCCAAACCCGACTCCTATTTGCCTACCTATGACCCCTACCCGCATCCTAACTATCCTACCCATGTAACCTTGCCTTGCCACTCAAGAAAACCCCCTAAAAAGCCCTAAACGAAGCCGTCGACAGCAGCCCCGAAAAACAGAGCAAAGCTGCTCAAAACCCTTCGAAAAACCCTACTTTTCGACCCTATATATACACACCATCCACAAGCATTCAGGGGGACGAGTTTTAGAACAGACATACACAACACAAAGTCACAAAAAAGCCCTAAAAAAGCCTCAAAAGGAGTCGAGATAGCTGCTCTAAAACAGAGCACGATTTTTCTGATTTTGGTTCCGCTATCACATCTTCTACCTCGTTTTTCGTGTTGAAAACATCATAATCTCTCTTATTTCTTTACAAAATCTTAGAGTTCACTTTGTCACGATTCTAAAACATCTTTCGGTTCGAAATTTCGTTGAGAAACGAATAAGTTACAAGCTTTTGAAAATCGCTGTCAGTTTGGTTCAAAGTTACGGATTTATTATTGGTTTTCGTCGACGACGGCCCCTTGGGATAAAATCTTACAATCGATTATGACTCGGAGATTTGGTCAACGATACATGTAAGTTGAGGGTGCAAAATACTCACTTTACTTTGTTAAATTTCTATTTTTATCGTTTTTATCGCTCTCTGTCGCTTTTTATCGCTCTCTGTCGCTTTGTCGTTTGTCGTCGTAGTTGTATTGTTTATTGTTCGTTTCTGGTTCACGTTCTTCACATGATTCTGATATGTATGTACGAATATGTTGTATCCCTTGCTTGCTTAGTGTGCGTGCCTGATTTCCTTGTGAAGTATGATCGAAAATTCCTCGTTAGTTTGATTTAGACTAGCTCGTTAACTTATTCTATAACCAAGCCTCATTCATGTTCAATCGTGTTAACTGTCCAAAATTGATTTATCGTGCTTCTCCAGATTTATAGTTCACGTTGTATGTTTAGATTGGTTCTCGTGATTTCATTGCATTGTTTAGCGTTTGTGTGATAATTATGTTTCGTTAATCAAATCAAGACTGTACACCGTTCTGCTCGTTGCTGCTCTCGTGTTGTTCGTTAAGTCTCAAGTTGCGTAGTTAAATCACATGTAGGACTGTATAATTTGGTCTCTCGTGCGTTGTGTTTTAGTATCCACGTTATCGCTTACGTTTGTGTATTTATTAGTCGTATTTGATCGTTTAGGTGCTTGTTTGTGTGATTATTAGTGGATCATCAGCTATATCCGTTTATTTTACACGTATTTGTATGTTTATCTGGTTGTATTCGTTTGCTAGCCTATACGTTTTGTGTGTATTTGTGTTTGCTACAGTATGCGAGTGTTTGCACGTTTATTTGGGGTATTTAATTGTTAATTTATACGTTTGGTTATGTTTGTTTGCTACTGCTTTATATTCATGCGCCATATTTAATTACCTATGTTAATCATTCGTACTTGTCCTTATGTATTAGCCGTGTGATTATCTCTGTTTGTCTGCCGCTAACGTTTGTTAATCTGTCTTATGCTGTCGGTGAGTATTTCTACTTCTTTTCTTTGTTTGCTAGAATAGTAAATGAACCCATGTTGAATAACTTTGACGAAATTATATATGCATTAAACGACATAGAACGAATGTAATATGTTTAGGGTTAAAACGTTGTTTGCATATCCGCATACGTACTCATAATAGCCATGGTTTAACTTATTTGAGACCGTCTTTACGACGGGCGGGGTTAGGCGTTAAATTAATGGAATTCTTTTAAACTTCCTAACACGTAAACTCACACGAACTCATTTTCTCTAAAATTGGTTTCTAAATTCCACCTAAAAATTTAGTGGCGACTCTTTTCAAATGAAAATGTTTTTGAAATAAAACATCGCGTGGATCAAATTCCCTTGTCCACAATTTGGCGACTCCGCTGGGGATGTGAAACTTGAAAAGTAAAACGATGGCTATTTAGAGTACCTTTTTTTATGTTATTTATGCATCATGCTGTTAGGTTTCGAACCATTTCTCCCCTTGGGTCGATCTCAAGGTAGGGAAATGACGTTCACTGTGTCTGATTTAAATATCAAGGTGGTCCCGCCGAGGTTAGCGACCGCACTCTCGCCATATAGTTACAGACTTATGGTGGTTGCGTAGGTTACCTAACAACGTGGGATGATTGGCATGGACCCTTTTCGAGACTTAGAATAGTCTAGCTCATGCATTGCATCTTTGATCTGCGTATGACTAAGTGCTCTGTGAATTCCAAAGCCTTGCTTTTTTAGTCCTCTTTAATCAAAACTGTCATCTTTTCAATCGAATATTTCCCAAAAATCTTTTCTTAGCTGAAATGCTGTCTTTTTAGGATTAGAGTAATCTTAAATATTCCTTTTGAAACGATTTTTGACTTAAGCTGAAATGCTTTCCTTCTAAAAAAATCATTCCTTAAGCTGAAATGCTGTCTTTTTAGGATTAGAATAATCTTAAATATTTTCCAACACTATCTTTTCCGAAAAACAAAGATTTTTGTCCAAGCTGAAACACTTTCTTTCTAAAATTAGAATAATCTTAGATATTTTCTGAATATTAACTCTTTTGGAAAAAAGATCTTTTCTTGGCTGAAATGCCATCCTCTTAGGATTAGATTGATCTTAAATAATTTTCTGAATTTTAGCTCTTTTGAAAAAAGATCTCCTCCAAGCTAAAAAGGTTATTCGTTTAGGGTTAGAATGATCTTAAACATTTTTTTTCCAATGTTAGCTCTTTTGAAAAAAGATCTCCTCCAAGCTAAAAGCTATTCGTTTAGGATTTGAATAATCTTAAATAACTCCCGATTTTAGCTCTTTTGAAAAAAGATCTCTTCCTAGCTGAAATGCTATTCGTTTAGGGTTAGAATAATCTTAAATAATTCCCGATTTTAGCTTTTTGAAAAAAGATCTCTTCCTAGCTAAAATGCTACTCGTTTAGGATTAGAATAAATCTTAAATAATTTTCGATATTAGCCCTTTTTAAAGATATGAAATGCTATTCATTTAGGATTAGAATAATCTTAAAAGATTTCCGATAATAGCACTTTTGATAAAAGATCCATTCCTAGCTGAAATGCTATTCATTTAGGATTAGAATAATCTTAAAAGATTTCCGATATTAGTTCTTTTGAAAAAAGATCCATTCCTACCTGAAATGCTATTCGTTTAAGGTTAGAATAGTCCTAAACAATTTTCGATATTGTCCCTTTTGAAAAAAAATCTTTTCTAAGCTGAAATGCTATCCGTTTAGGGTTAGAATAATCTTAAACAATTTTCGATATTAGCTCTTTTGAAAAAAGATCTTTTCTTGGCTGAAATGCCGCCATCCTCTTAGGATTAGAATAATCTTAAATAATTTTCGATTCTAGCTCTTTTGAAAAAGATCTCTTCCGAGCTGAAATGCTATTCGTTTAGGGTTAGAATAATCTTAAACAAATTTCGATATTGCCTCTGTTGACAAAAAGATCTCTTCTAAGCTGAAATGCTATTCTTTTAGGGTTAGAATAATCTTAACCAATTTTCGACATTAGCTCTTTTGAAAAAGGATCTTTTCTTAGCTGAAATGCTATTCGTTTAGGATTAGAACAATCTTAAATAATTTTCGATATTAGCTCTTTTGAAAAAAGATCTTTTCTAAGCTGAAATGTTCCTCGTTAGGATTAGAAAAATCTTACATAATTTTCGATATTTGCTCTTTATAAAATAAAAAAGATCGTTTCTAAGCTGAAATGCTCCTCGTTAGGATTAGAAAATCCTAAAACTTTTTTTCTAAAAAAAATTATCTTTTGAAAAAAGATCCTTTTATAAGCCGAAATGCTATCCATTTAAGATTAAGATAATCTCGAACAGTTCTTAACACTAACTCTTTTGAAAAAAAGATCCTTTTATAGCTGAAATGCTATCCGTTTAAGATTAGAATAATCTCGAACAGTTCCCAACACTAACTCTTTTGAAAAAAAAAATCCTTTTCAAGCTGAAATGCTACCCGTTTAGGATTAGATTAATCCCGAACAATTGTTAACACTACGTCTTTTGAAAAAAGAATAGTTTTTAAGCTGAAATGCTATACGTTTAGGATTAGAATAATCTCGAACGCTTTTGAAATGCTACCCATTCGGGAATAGATTTTTTCCAACCAAAACGAAGTTTTTCAAAGCTAAAATCTAGCCCAAGCTAAACTGAAATTTCGAACCACATAAGCTTTTTGGTAGTCGAAGTGCGACCCATTTCAAACGTCGACTTCAAAAAAAAAAAGAAAAAAAAAACAAGTTTCTTTCTCAAGTCGTGAGTAAGCATGAAATGCACCGAGTCGAGTCTAGTTAGAATCTAAGCCGTTTATAGTAATTCTAGTCCATCTAAAAGTCTTAGAGGATTTACCTAGTTGGGTCACCTAGGCCTATTCTTGGGCCCAAGTCATGCATGTCATTTTTTTAGTTTTGAGTCAGGGCACAACAACGTCTCAGCTAAGCTATTTGGAAGTTTTTGTATAAACCTTAGAAACTGTTTGGTCCACGCACGAGCTAATTACTTCAAGTCCATGTCTAGTTGGGTCTAAGTCCCATACTGTGAGTCTGTCTTTAAGTCCATATGTCGCATGCATTTGTATAGTTAGGTCGTAGACCATGTCGTTAAGCTCTGAGTCTTTTCATGATTAATCTGGTCCAGTCCATTTGCATCCCGAGTTGTTACAAATAGTGTCGAAACCGTGTCGATTTCTGAACCTGAATTGTATATTCTCCTCTTTATGTCAAAATCAAGTTGCAAAAGTGGGGTAACTTTCAAACCAAGCATCTGAATAAACTCTTGGAATAAGAAAAGTTCAAAGCCGAGGTTGGTGATTATAAGTCAGAACTCGTATTCAAGTCTTATGTCTGAGTTGAGTCTAAGATTCGTTTTTCCACATTTATTTCTAACTCCTTCTCAAAATCAATGAAATTGATCTTGTCTCTAATTTGCTTCCATAATCCAACTGATGAAAATGCACAACACACTCGAAGGGTGTCCCTTGGGTAGAAATACGTATTCAATTCTAAAGTGCAACACCAACTCACGACAAAAACAAGGACAAAAGGGTTTCCGACAACTAAAAACCTAAGGTCCGGTAGTCAACTTGTGGTATACTACTCCTCTGCCTTTGGAGGAGGATCCATTAATTTGGAGCTCCATAGTGGTCGTGAATTTGATCGCGACCAAAGGTACGAATATTCATGGATCGCCCTCCGTGTACTCGATCGCGTGCCTAATAAGCAAACGAACTTGTCAGAGGAGTCTGGCGTGATATACATACGACCACATGTGACCGCTCACCGCGACGTCTAGTAAAGTTGGAACAAGCCCAAGCCACAAAGGGCGCGGCGCCGTATTCTCAAAAACGTAAACAAAAAATACAAAAATACAATAAATTGAGTGGCAACACGTCGGAGATCGAAGATCAAAGTCAAAAGCAAAGCCAAAACGGTCAGAAAGTACCATCAATTTTTTTAAGTAGTTCTCAAAATGGTAATGGAGACATAGTCTTGAAATTCCGAGAATCATTGGCTTGTGTAGTTGCACCCAAGCGTTTAGGGTCCACAAGAGATCCGCCAATACTTCACAGGCTAGAATGGGATACAACACGATACCTTAGGTGAAACCTTCTGTAGGGATCTCATCCCATTCACTAATCAAATATTAGTGTAAATCAAATTACTCTAATTTGATTTAGCAAGATCTATGTAGTACAAATTTACATTGTTAACAAGATTAGAAATTTATACCTTTCTCTTAAAGGAAAAATAGGGCACAAAACTAGAACTCCTTTCTACTTTTGTTTGTTGAATATAAGCTTAGAAAGATCCTCCAAAACCGAGTTTCCAAACAAGGAAACCTCCTTTGAGATACACCCAAGAACTACTCCAAAATATACTAGTGATTTTGATCTAGAAATCACTTAGTATAAACTTGATATTATGTGATAATAGTATTACTAACACTTAGTAATATTAAGACTAATAGTAGTATTAGTTTTTGAGAGAATATGAGAGAGATGGAGAGGAAAGAATAGTTGTGAATGCATTCATCTTTGCTCTTTACTTTTTTATCATCTTATAAAGAAAAATGAGCAAAGCAAAAGTGTCACCAAGACACCCTAGGGGCCGGCCACTATGCATGGGGAGAGGAGAGGATTTCTTTTTCTTGTTAAGAGCAACTTGTTGCATGTGAATAAAGATGTTTAGCATGCATAACAAAAAGCTAACCAACAAAACACAAAAGACAAAACAAAAGAATCTTCCTCTCCTTTCTCCTCATGTGGACGGTTTTAGGGGCCTCATTATGGGTCCAATTTGTTTTCAATATTTGTCCCACAAATACTTATAATTTATCACTTAATCATCTAATATGATAAAGTATAAATTATCAAATTGAACTCACAACTCTTCTTTAACATATATGTACACTTACACATATATAAGAATTGTACTTTTACTAATCTCATTAGTAAAATATACTTGATTAGTGAATTAACAGTTAATCACTAATACTCATCTCCTCCAATAATTTTATCGATATAAAATTCAATCATTCGAGTTCACAACTCGATTTCTCTCTAAATTAATCTACCGACTAACCGTTAGTCAAATTATCAAGTCACTAATCTAATCGTATCTCATACAATTAATTAGCTCAAATATTTGGAGTACGTTCCTTTAGGTGTGACTTAAAGGGATCAATTGATTACCGCCGCTCTCACGAGAATAACGTCAAACTCTAGTCAGCCAACCGTTATTGATTTACGTTAATCAATTGACAATAATACAGGATTATCCCCATGTATTCCTTAATTGAGATTTATTAAGTAATCGCACTATTGTGGAGGACACATACTCCAACACCTTCGAGTGCTACACACAAAAAATTCCATGTTTATGCACCTAGATCGAACTACATCGGATTTGATTTGGCCCCACGCGAATATGTAGGCAATCCTTTAGAATATGGGATACAATCCACCACCGCCCATCATCTAATTTGTCATCTTGTCAATTTTTTACGGGTCTTTACAAAGTCCAAATGAAGCAACTTTTGTTGAATCTGTCTTAGTGCTCGATTTAGATTGAGATGAGAATCAATGTTCTGATAAGTAATTGTCAAGTCCCAAACTTGGTTCTCGTACATAGAATCCATTTCGGATTTCATGGCCTCAAGCCATTGTTCGGAGTTGGGGCTACTTATAGCCGCCTTGTAGGTTGAGGGTTCGTTGCTTTCGAATAACAACAAATCACCCTCCTCCTCGATGTTACCGAGGTAACGGTCAGGTTGATGACTAATTCTTCCTGACCTCCTAGGGATTATAACCGTGTCAGAAGACGATGGAACGGTTTCCTCATCTTCTGCTTCGGTTTGTGGCTCTTGAACTTCATCAAGTTCAAATTTTCTCCCACTCTGTTTTTTAGAAATAAATTCATTTTCTAGAAAAACAGCATCACGAGCCACAAACACTTTGTTCTCGTGAGGGTTGTAGAAGTAATAACCACAGGTTTCCTTAGGATAACCTACAAATAGACATTTGTCAGACCTTGGAGCGAGTTTATCGTCAGTTTTATTCTTGACGAATGCCTCACATCCCCAAATTCTCATGAATGACAAATAGGGAATCGTTCCCGTCCATATCTCATATGGAGTCTTATTAGCCGCTTTAGTCGGACTTCGATTTAGTGAGAAAACAGCAGATAACAATGCAAAGCCCCAAAATGATCCAGGAAGCTCAGTTTGACTCATCATAGACCGAACCATGTCAAGCAAAGTTCGGTTTCTCCTTTCTGCAACACCATTCAATTGTGGTGTGCCCGGAGGAGTCCATTGTGATATTATACCACAATTCTTAAGATGTGAATCAAACTCATTACTTAGATATTCGCCACCACGATCCGATCGTAGTGCCTTTATCCTTTTGTTTAATTGGTTCTCAACCTCATTTTGAAATTCTTTAAATTTCTCAAAAGCATCACTTTTATGCCTTATTAAGTAGACATAACCATATCTACTTAAGTTATCGGTAAAAGTAATGAAGTAATGATATCCTCCACTAGCGGTGATGTTTAATGGACCACACACATCGGTATGTATGAGTCCTAAAACCTCACTAGCTCGTGTCCCTTTACCGCTAAAGGGTTGACGAGTCATCTTGCCTAAGAGACAAGACTCGCATGTACCATATGATTCGCAATCAAATGGTTTGAGAACCTTGGTCTCAACAAGTCTCTTTATGCGTCTTTCGTTTATGTGACCTAAACGACAATGCCAAAGGTAGGATTTGTTTGATTCATTTGTCTTGAGCCTCTTGTTCTCGACATGATAAACATCATTAACATCATTTAAAACATAAATACCTCCAATTGAAATAGCTTCACCATAAACTACTTCATTAAATGAAAAAGTACAACGGTTGTTCTTAATCATAAAAGAAAATCCTTCCGCATCTAAAACGGAGACGGAGATAATGTTTTTCGTTAGAGTTGGTACAAAATAACAGTTATTCAAAAGCAACTCTAATCCACTAGCAAGAGCGAGTACAAAAGTTCCCACGGAAACGGCCGCTACTCTAGCTCTATTGCCCATGCGGAGATCTACATCACCCTTGGCTAGAGCTCGCACGTTTCTCATCCCCTGCAAATGATTACAAAGGTGAGATCCACATCCGGTATCCAATACCCATGTAGAAATGCAAGCATGATTAATGTCAATCATATAGAGATTAGAAGGAAGAATACCTTTGGATGTCACACATCCATCTTTCAAGTCCTTCTTATACATGGGACAATTGCGCTTCCAATGACCCACTTCATTGCAATACTTGCAAGTGTCATTGAGAGGTTTTCCCTTGTTGACCTTGGGCTTAGGCTTATGTGGAACACCTTCCACAATAGCCTTGCCCTTACCCTTGCCTTTGATAGATGGCGCTTTCTTAGCCACCTTCCCCTTCTTGACTCCTAGGTTCATGTTCTTCATTTTGATGGAGAGAACATCTTTCCTCTCCATCTCATTCACTTCCATATCCCTCTCGGCTTGGACCAAGAGTGCATGAAGTTCATGGTAACTCTTATCCATGTTGTTCATGTTATAGTTTACTCGAAAGTGAGCAAACTTGTTGGGAAGAGAATGAAGAATGCGGTTGATCGCAAGAGCCTTGGGTATAGAACACTCTTGACGCTCAAGAGTGTCTATGTACTCAATCATTTTGAGCACATGAGGACCAACTTTTTGGTTCCACTCAAGCTTTGCATCGAAAAACCGCACCGCGGCTTCATAAAGCCTAATTTTCGGTGCTTTGGAGAACATGGTTGTCACTCGAGTGAATATCTCATATGCACTCTTTTGTGTGACAAAACGGAGTTTGAGAGCGGGTGCCATGGACCAAATCAAGACGTTTTTCACGTCATTGTCCACTTTCACATACTCATCATAGGTGGCTCGTGCCGCCCCGGATCGAGATGTGGGTTCGGCGGGGTGTGGTTCGGTAAGGTGTTTGAGCACATTGTCGGATGTACCGGTGCCCCTCATTGTCGAATCCCATTCGACAAAGTTGCTACCGTCATCCTTAAGGATACACTTATCCATCACGGTTCGCAACCATGAATTTTGCGGTTATACTGCCTGTTCATCAGTGAAAATGGAGCCCTGTCTAGATCCTGATCAACAACCCGAAAGAAATTTTCTCGTACAGAAACAAGAAATATCTGAGGATACTGTTGGTCCATCAAATGATATGGAGCCTGTTGTGAATTCCGTGTCAGTAGAACCCAACAAAAAGGCCGTGAATCCTCCTGATCAGCAGTCGAGAAGACAAAGCACGAGAAGTCGACCACTCACGACCAAAGCCCTTGAAGCACTTGAACTGGGGTTCTTTCGACCACCAAGACAGTACAGAAAGCGGTCGTCTCCTTTTGTTGCTCAAGACGAAAAGCCCAAGCGTTCACGTCAACCACGAAACAAAAGCCCCATGTTCCCTAATGATATGATTCTCGAGGTTACTGATACTTGTGATGTGAACTTGTAATGTTATGTTGACCTTCTCGGGAATTTTTTGTAACGGTGCATCTTGGCTGCTGTTGAACGATGAAGAAGTCCACGAACATGAGACTCTCTGCTGTTATACGACCTGTACTTCAGTCAAATAGCACCATTTGACTTATAAGATGACTGAAACTTGAGAACAGGTGGTCCAAGGGAACAGTAGGCGTTAGCTGAATCCGTTATCTATTGAAGTACCTGTGTTTCCTAAAATTAAGAACGCAAGTAATGGTTGTTTTTTGATGACCATAGGTATATCTATTTGCGCTTGCGACATTTGCGCTGACGGGGGTGTATGTCTATCTTCCACGGGTGAACTTGCTGAACAAAGCGATGAAGACGAAGGTATTTGTTTTTGTGTAAATTTCTGGTTTGTGTGGATAACTTCACAATGATCAGACTCTTTATTTACTGATAATTTAAATTGTGTTATTTTGTAGTTTCATGTGCTGCAACTCCTGATAATTCCTCCGACGAAGAATCACTTTTACAAACATTACACATAGACGGCCGTACACGTAAGTTCAACTGACAACTACCTTGAAATCAAGTACCCTACGCAAAATAATCTCACAATTTGTACACACATCTTCATGATAAACAGGACTCTTCACTGAGATTTGGTTCAGTCTAAAGGAGGCCGTGCAGGACACACTGCGACTGCCGTGATTAGTTGACCTACGCCACAACCGAAAAATAGCACCTACAGCAGCCACCAATGTTGTATTAATCACGACCTCTCAGATTACCTTAGCAGCACATACACACTCCACTTAATTCTCATTCACTCACACCACACAGTCATAACACACACAACTAAATCAAATCACGCAGCAGAATGAACACGGACAACAAAGAATAGCAGTAACTCACTAAGAACCGCACGGCAAAGAGCAATAAGACACGCAAAGAGCAAAGAACAAAGACCGTCAAGAGTAATGCACCACGTGGATTACTGATTTTATCTTCTGGTTTACTGTTCATATTTACTGGTTTGTGGGGGGCGAGGATGAGTTTTTTGAGTGAAAGTGATAAAGTCTGTGTCGATTTCTCTGAGTTCAATTGTTGAACCAAAAGCAAAGAATGAAAAGACGACATTACAAGCAAGTCACGTAGAGTATTGATTTTATCTTCTGGTTTACTGTTCATATTTAGTGGTTTTTGGGACCGAGGATGAGTTCTTTGACTGAAAATGATAAAGTGTGTGTCGATTTCTCTGACTTCTATTGACTTATAGTCGTTGCTAGAATGATAAGTATGCTGACATGTTGGATTAATAATTGAAACATGAGAATTGTTTTGATTTCTACAACCAATTGAAACCAGTTTGAAAGTAATTCTTCAATTAGATTGATTCCGTTTGGACCCTTGAAACAATCGGAAGTCTTAGCTCTTTGTCTTAAAGCCCTCGAAATTGAGATTATTTGTGTGGAATCTGATAATGTTCCTCAATTTAGGTGTCTTACTCATTATTTTGGTTTCACTGTGGAATGAATGATATATGATTTGTAAGATGGAAAGTAAATTACGTTCTGTTGTGTTTCAGAGATCGGTTTTACTGCTAAATCAGCAGTGGTTATGGGTTTTAGTTTCATGTATATCTTTGCAAGTGGTACATCGATACTGATTTTTCTTCTGGTTTACGTTGTTTGACTGTCGTTACTATATTCTCTATCATATACTAAACTGCCTTAGCCTACTGGTCGTAGACAGTATGTCGCCATAGCACTGCAAATTAGTTTCGGTGTTGGTCTAGGCATTGGTAATGTGTATATTAGTTTATCAATGTAGTATGTGTCAAAGTTGTCTAACCATTTTAACAATAGGACAGTTCTTGCGCTTGGTATGATAAGTCCGTAGCATTTGATTTTTTGAATATGTAGGTCATATTGCAATACATCTATTCATACCTTCTTAAGTAATAAATCAACATAATAATATACAGCTTATGATTATAAACAGGGAAATCATATACAAGCCACAATCCCGCGCAATCTGATCAAGGACTACGAGGAAAACATAGAAGAAGGAAAAGCGTACAAAATTCAACATTTCGAAGTGGCCAGAACTGCAAAATCACACAAGTCAGTAACAAGCACCGACAACATCATCAGATGGACACCATTCACATCAATAGTCGAAGATGAGGAAGGGGAACAAATTCAAAAACATAAATTTGAATTCCACCCCCTGCAAAAGATAGCAGAACGAACCAACAAAATCGACTACTTAATTGGTACGCACAAACCTATACTAATAACAAGCTTAACTGATGAAAGGAAAACTAACATATATTATACAAACAGATGTGATAGGTTACCTCACCATGATAGAAGACAAAAGACACACAACAACAACAAAGGGACCAACACAACTGCGGAATATATACATCCAAGATGAAAGGTAACAAAAGAAACTTATCAAAACCATACAAAAAGAGAAATGATATCGAAATACAGTATTCGCAAAAGATAGGGTCTTGATGAATTTGAACTATTCAAATAAATTCAAAAACCTAGAAGGCGAAATTGATTACTTGTGATGTTACTCAGTAATAGTGGCGAAAAAAAAAAATCAAAAACGATAAAATGGAAGACTAAATTACGGGGTTGAGCTGTTGTAAATTGGAAGTTTGTGAATTAATCATTACACTATTTGATTTTACAAAGATGAATTTGAACCTTTCAAAAAATTGAATACAATATATGATTTCATGAACTCATGTTTAATCTTCTGATTGATCATACAACAACTTGTGCTCCATCTCAGCCCTCGCACTTTACTATGCCTCTGTTTTCCCCTTAGTTGCGGTTGATATTACTAATTCTGTTGCTGCTGTTAGCATTGTTAAAATTGTTGAAGTATGTTGGGTTTAAGCTTGTGGGGGTGTTGCATTACATGTTAGTCATAATAATAAATACCTAAAATGATCCAAAATATAAGCGTAATTACTTCAAAGTCAGCGCTCTTTTTTGGGAGGGGTTTTAAACCTTGAATGCCTCCTTATTTCGTTTACTATTATGGGCCATTTCCTCCTTTTTTTTGGGGGGGTTCTTCTCATCATGTTGTTTCATCTAACTTATGTGTTAATACAAAACACGCAGGAGCGACCCAGTACAAGTCACCTTATGGGGAAAAGCAGCCGACCTTGTAAATGAAAGCATGGCCGAAAACAACACCGAAGTGGTAGTTATAATAATAACATCACTAAAAGTAAATGACTACAAAGGTAAGTTAACAAATTTAACAGGACAGTTTGACAAATTTCATGAAAAAATTTGAAAAAAAGATAAATTCATGTGCAGGACAAAGCCAATGCAATCAATATACGCAACAAAGGTATACTACAACCTAGACATCCCCGAGGCAAACGAGATCAGGGAAAGGTAAATAATCCTAACAAAAATTGGTGGGTATTCGATCGAAATATTTGACAGGAATATGTTAACGCATGTGTCTATAACGAACAGAGGTAACAAAAATTGACTAAGTTTAAGTTGTCTTAACTTTGTACTTCACTAGGCTACCGTTGACAATATTACTAAAGGTAGATCTTTCGATATAATCAAAAAGAGAGGAAAATAAATAATAAAAAAAACCCAAATACAGGGCCAGCGCACCCAAACAAGTGCAGATAATGACGAGGGAGAAAACGGACAAACACAACGATCTACAGCACAAGACCATTGCAGAACAGCTACAAATGGAAACGCAAAACCAGGTAAACACTAAACCCAAAATATACAAATTCCAAAAAAAACCAATCTCACAAGTATTTACCATTCTAATCAGGACATACAATACGCATGCAATGCGACAATAACAGAGGTCCGCCCAGATGCCGACTGGAAGTATATATCATGCCAAAGATGCAAAACTGGACTCGATGAAGAAGTGTACTGCAGACAATGCAACCAAATAAACAACACCCCAATACAAAAAAAAAAAAAAAAAAAAAAAAAAAAAAAAAAAAAAAAAGGTAACAAGCAACCATTAACCCCAAAAAAACCAAATAAAAAACCCCTACTAATGACAATGACACGCAGGTACAAACTAATGGTGACAATAGCGGATCAAACGGAATCAACAGCCGTGGTGTTGTTCAACAAGGAGGCCGAAAAGGTCATCAAAAAACCAATCAAGAAACTACTAGACCTAACAGAAAAGGTAAGCAAAGACAAAGTAAGGACTACTAGAAAGGCAAGCACAAAACCAAGAAAAATAAACTCCAGTACTTACGTTGTGGTAACACCTATATGAAAACTACAGGCGGATGGAAAGCAGCAAGTGTACCAAATACTACAAAACTGTATCGGAAAAGAATACAAATTCAAGGTCAAGGTAGGATACAACAGGTTCAACGGGGAAAAAGAACTGAAGATCCAAAAAACACTAACGCAAGATGAAGATGAAGACCCAAACGCCACCAAAGACCAAAGCGCAAACGCAGAGCAAGGAACGACATCCCAGAAAGGAAACCAAAGTGCAACAACAAAAAGGGGGAAGAAAGTAAAGTGAGTACAAACCTACAAACACAATTAAGACAACACAAAAAAAACCCACTAACAACAATATAATGCAGGGTGGAAAAGGAAGAAACAAGCGATGAAGAGAAAGAGGGACAAAAAAAGAGACAAACAAAGAGACAAAAGGGAGATAAAACAGCAAATTGAACGCAACCAAGAAAAGGACGCCAAATACAATGCACTTTTGAAAATTAGACGCAAAGACAATGTTGGGGATTTAATCAGACGTTTGCATACGTATGATTTTATCAATCATTTGCACTTTTGTTAAACTGTTGGGGATGACATGACTTAGCAAGTCTCATTTACAATAAAACAACATTAGTTATCTGCTTTGGAGGTGCAAAGATTATTTATTTTGTTAACAGACAACAAAACTCAATACAGTATCTCCCTATATTAAACTGTCCCACAAACAATGAAAACAAACCGGCCCGTGGGTTCCACGGGTCGCAATACTAGTTAGATATTAATATAATATGATTTATTAAAAATTAATCAAAATGATTATATTTTCATTAAAACTTGATGTTAAGTTTGCCTCTTCAAAAATGGAAGAGGATAAGATGCTTGATTTTTGATTTGCGTGTTTGAAATTGTTGACCCGAATTTCAGAGACGGGAAAAGTATAAAGGTTCATTTTTATTCGAACATGAAAAATGTTCGAAATTGAATTTTATGAATAAAAGGTTTTACAAATATTTTTGTGAATAGTAAACATAACTTAACATTTTTGAAATTAGAAAGGCGATATAAATTTTGTGTTGATTTTTATAAAATTTTGAAATGTGTTTCTTTTTCAATTCTAAAGATAATAGAACAAATTTTATTTTTTCAAAATTTGGAAAATTGTACTTATGAAATTTAGTATTATTGGCGAAAAAAATTCAGACGTATTTTTATTATGAGGAAAAAGGATGAATTTAATTTAAGGAATTAAATTCTTTTATCAAATTGTGTTAAAATAACACGGGGTGTTACAATCAGAGTGTGGGTTGAGCCTTATCCTTAGGCGCCTACGTATCCGTTATGACAGAATCAAACCCGTATCGTAGTTCGAGCTCGCTGGCCTGTAGCTTTCTGCTGCTTCGGCCCAAAACAATGATATTTGTCTACTCGATTGAGTAAAACCTATATCTGTATTCTTTTTGGAAGTGTCACTTCTTTTAGCTTCTGCTAGTACTTCTTCATTTCGAGGATGTCATCATGTCGTCGGGGTCTAAGGTTGATGACTTTTAGAGCCCCCGGTTGGAGCGTTCCTGCTCAATCTTAACAACAAATCATAGCACACGACTCACATAGTGAAATCTGCGACTTTTTTCAAAAAAGATGGACCATCGATCCAAGCTGCGAATTTCATTTGAAAAGGGGTCTTCGACTTGCTTTTAAACAAAAGGATGGATCATTGATCCGAACTGAGAATTTTAATTTGGAAATGGGTCTTCGACCTGATTTTTAAACAAAAAGGATGGATCATCGATCCGAACTGAGAATTTTAATTTGGAAATGGGTCTTCGACCTGATTTTTAAACAAAAAGGATGGATCATCGATCTGAACTGAGAATTTTAATTCAAAAAAAAGTCTTCGACCTGCTCTTTAAACAAAAGGGATGGATCATCGATCCGAACTGAGAATACTAATTCGAAAAAAAGGTCTTCGACCTCCTCTTTAAACAAAAGGGATGGATCATCGATCCGAACTGAGAATACTAATTCGAAAAAAAGGTCTTCGACCTGCTCTTTAAACAAAAGGGATGGATCATCGATCCGAACTGAGAATACTAATATGGAAATGGGTCTTCGACCTGCTTTTTTAAACAAAAGGGATGGATCATCGATCCGTAAACATCTTTTGAAAATGGGTCGTCGACCGGAAACATTTTTTTGAAAATGGGTCGTCGACCCGCATCTTGAAAAGTGGATGAGTCATCGACTCGAACTATGAACATCTTCTGAAAATGGGTCTTTAACCCGCATCTTGAAAAGTGGATGTGTCATCGACTCGAACTATAAACGTCTTTTGAAAATGGGTCTTTAACCCGCATCTTGAAAAGTGGATGAGTCATCGACTTGAACTATAAACATCTTTTGAAAACGGGTCTTCCACCCGCATCTTGAAAAGTGGATGAGTCATCGACTCGAACTATAAACATCATTTGAAAATAGGTCTTTCGACCCGTACTTTGAGGAAAAGGCGGATAGGTCATCGACCCGAACTATAATTGTCATTGAAAATTGGGGCCATCGACCTCGATTTTGAAGGAAAAAGTGGATGAGTCATCGACTTGAACTATAAACATCTTTTGAAAACGGGTCTTCAACCCGCATCTTGGAAAGTGGATGAGTCATCGACTCGAACTATAAACATCTTTTGAAAATAGGTCTTTCGACCCGTATTTTGAGGAAAAGGCAGATAGGTCATCGACCCGAACTATAATTGTCATTGAAAATTGGGGCCATCGACCTCGATTTAGAAGGAAAATGTGGATGGGTCATCGACCCAAGCTATAATTGTCATTGAAAATTGGGGCCATCGACCTCGATTTTCAATGAAAAGGTGGATGGGTCATCGACCCGAACGGAACACAGCTTTTGGAAATGGGTCATCGACCCACATTTTGGAAAGTGGGTAGGTCATTGACCCGTATAGCAAATTTCATTTGAAAATCGAAAGAGGTCATCGACCTGAACTATGGATTTTGAGCGCTTCGAATAATTCGGCCATTACCCTAGTTTAAAAAACATCGTTTTTAAAGTTGGATTGCGGGTCCAACCTAGACTACAAAAATTACTTGAAAATTGACATGGGGTATTGGTTAGCATTCATCAAATCGAATTGGGTCCTCGACCCGCATTGCAAACATCATTTTGAAAATTAAGAAGAGTCATCGACTCTGAATGTAAGCATCATTTAGAAATTGAAATGGGCCATCAGCCCACAAGCATCATTTTGAAAATTGAAGTGGGTCATCAACCCACATTTGAAATTTGACCTCGGATCATCGACCCTGACTTTGCAAAAAAGGTTTTTGAAATGCCTGATATTTTAAAATTGAAGCATGGCCAAGTTAGCATGAAATACGACACGAATGTGACATGAATGCGACAAGAACGTGACACGAGCAACTGACCTTTGAACGTTCGACCATGATCGACTCAACCTAAGACAACGTTTCAATGACGATTAGACCAGCAACTGTGCAGGGTCTTTTAGGATTGTTGGCACGTGGTTTGAAATGGACGTGGGTAAATAGTATCATGTTCTCTCCCTAAGCAAATTCTTTGTCGAGATGCGAACTAACTGTCAAAGTAAACATCTTTGCCAATTCCCGTTAAGAAAAAGATCATTCGAAGACTTGACAATTACTTATCAGAACATTGATTCTCATCTCAATCTAAATCGAGCACTAAGACAGATACAACAAAAGTTGCTTCATTTGGACTTTGTAAAGACCCGTAAAAAATTGACAAGATGACAAATTAGATGATGGGCGGTGGTGGATTGCATCCCATATTCTAAAGGATTGCCTACATATTCGCGTGGGGCCAAATCAAATCCGATGTAGTTCGATCTAGGTGCATAAACATGGAATTTTTTGTGTGTAGCACTCGAAGGTGTTGGAGTATGTGTCCTCCACAATAGTGCGATTACTTAATAAATCTCAATTAAGGAATACATGGGGATAATCCAGTATTATTGTCAATTGATTAACGTAAATCAATAACGGTTGGCTGACTAGAGTTTGACGTTATTGTCGTGAGAGCGGCGGTAATCAATTGATCCCTTTAAGTCACACCTAAAGGAACGTACTACAAATATTTGAGCTAATTAATTGTATGAGATACGATTAGATTAGTGACTTGATAATTTGACTAACGGTTAGTCGATAGATTAATTTAGAGAGAAATCGAGTTGTGAACTCGAATGATTGAATTTTATATCGATAAAATTATTGGAGGAGATGAGTATTAGTGATTAACTGTTAATTCACTAATCAAGTATATTTTACTAATGAGATTAGTAAAAGTACAATTCTTATATATGTGTAAGTGTACATATATGTTAAAGAAGAGTTGTGAGTTCAATTTGATAATTTATACTTTATCATATTAGATGATTAAGTGATAAATTATAAGTATTTGTGGGACAAATATTGAAAATAAATTGGACCCATAATGAGGCCCCTAAAACCGTCCACATGAGGAGAAAGGAGAGGAAGATTCTTTTGTTTTGTCTTTTGTGTTTTGTTGGTTAGCTTTTTGTTATGCATGCTAAACATTTTTATTCACATGCAACAAGTTGCTCTTAACAAGAAAAAGAAATCCTCTCCTCTCCCCATGCATAGTGGCCGGCCCCTAGGGTGTCTTGGTGACACTTTTGCTTTACTCATTTTTCTTTATAAGATGATAAAAAAAGTAAAGAGCAAAGATGAATGCATTCACAACTATTCTTTCCTCTCCATCTGTCTCATATTCTCTCAAAAACTAATACTACTATTAGTCTAAATATTACTAAGTGTTAGTAATACTATTATCACATAATATCAAGTTTATACTAAGTGATTTCTAGATCAAAATCACTAGTATATTTTGGAGTAGTTCTTGGGTGTATCTCAAAGGAGGTTTCCTTGTTTGGAAACTCGGTTTTGGAGGATCATCCTAAGCTTATATTCAACAAACAAAACTAGAAAGAAGTTCTAGTTTTGTGCCCTATTTTTCCTTTAAGAGAAAGGTATAAATTTCTAATCTTGTTAACAATGTAAATTTGTACTACATAGATCTTGCTAAATCAAATTAGAGTAATTTAATTTACACTAATATTTGATTAGTGAATGGGATGAGATCCCTACAAGTGGTATCAGAGCCAAGGCTTGTAGTTACAAATTTATTTTGTTATTTTTGGAGTTTTATATATTTATTGAGAATAAATATGATAAAATCCGAAAATAGTGTTAAAAATGTTTTTAGCACGAGTTTTTTATTGCATGCAAATTTTTTCGTCTCATGAAGTTACTGGTCAAATTTCGTAATTTTTGAAATTTGTTTGCTAATTTAAATGATTTTTATACAAAACCGAGTCAAAAAGTGTGTTTTTGGCTAAAATAATTTCTATAAATAGTTATAGTTGGAATATGGTCACGAAATTTTTACACAGTGATATTTCATATTTATACATTCTGCATGTAAATGTTCAAAGTCATATTTTGAGTTTTGAATATTTATTCATATTTTTGTTTAAAATAGGTATGATATGCATTTTATGTCCAAAAATATAGTAAACATTGTTTTATGGACATGAAATTTATACCAATATTTTTACACATTATGAGGATGCTCTTGTATAAATTTGGGATTTTACCTCACTGTTTTGGATGTTTTATTAATTTTATGAGATAAAATCGATGAAATAGTATGTTTATTGTTATAAATATAATACTCAAAAGTTTTTGACCAAGCTTTTCTGTTTTGACATCTTGGAAGTGTTCCAGAATGTACAAAATTTTTCCAAAATAAAAATGGTTTTATTTTATTTTATTTTGATTTTATAAATCTTTATTCATAAAAAGTTATGATTAAAGTACATCTAATTAGCAAATGACCATGTTTATGAACTAAAATCACCATGAATTTGTGAAAACTAATTTTGGGTGTTCTAAATCAGTTTAGAAGTTTTAGTTCAAGCTTAAAAGGTGTTTTAAGTATTATTGATTAATATAAGATTAATCGATTAAAAATGAGATCGGTTTGAAACGATTAAATGCGATTATTGTTTAAGGCGATTTTGGCATGTTTTTTATTTATAAGCTTTACATTATGCATGTTTGGATGAATGTTTATTATTGAATGAATGTTTGATCTTACTAGTATGGCTATAGTTTGTTATATTTTTTTTTACCGATATTGCCCGTAATGAAAGGGAATATCGTGTGGTTTGTAATTAAATGCGATCTCGTATCGCCGGTTTGTAATTTAATAGTTTATTTAATTTATAAATGTATAATAGGATTGCTATGTATTCATTTGTAATTAATATTTGTAACTATTTGTAATCCGATGACCGGCGATGGAGATCGACATGGAGCCTTAGAAGAGTTCTAAAGCTTTCAAGGAAGAGCTTGGATCAAGTCCATATGAAGAGGGACCAAAGGAGTTGGTTTCCAATTTGTAACTCCTTGTATTTTTAATTACTTTTAGGTGGCCATACTAGGATTATGCTTGCTTATTTGCTTATTTTCCGCACACATGCCAAAATCGCCATGCATGCCACGATATCCCACTATGATTGTTGTTTTTAGGTCGCCATTCTTAAATTAGTTCACTTATAAAGAATTTAAATGACTAAAAATTGACAAGATCACCCACATTTTTATCAAAATGAATTGAGATTAAGCCTTTCCAAAAGTAGCGACTATGAACCCCATGTTCGTGAGGACCTCCGCGACGTGGAACCTTGTTACCATGGGTAAGTAGTGGGAGGAAGTCCCATGCTAATTTGGTTTGGACTCAACCGAATAAGAGTTATTTGGGGCTGATCGATGCATTTTAAAGAAAATCATCAACCAAGCATTCTAGTGTAGAATTAGTCAAGTGTTGACTTATCGTTTTTATATAAAAGGAAACATGAGATGTCTAATTTTATATGGAAAACGAGTCTTGGAATCATTTATATAATTTCGTGGGAGATCATTATATAAATGGACATTTGTTTTAAAACCGTTTTAGCAAATGTTATAAATGAACAATGACTGCTTACATATTTCCTCATATTTGTTGTAGAATCGTTTATTTCAAATCGCAATGGCATCATCATCATCAACTCCCGCGCCCATTTTGAGAGAATCGGTGATTGATATAAATGGTAATCACAATCCCATGAACCACTAGCGGAAAACTTTAAAGCACCAATTTAGCCGGTGTTCAAAAAATGGTCTGTCGCTGTCAAGCTGTGAAGGAACGGCCCGAAAAAAACGAAGATTAACTTCCTATGGTGAAAGTGTGAAACAGAAGTTGCCTTTGTTTTAGGTTTGCCGGCTAGAAGCAAGAACGCTACTTTGAGAATTTTCGGTCCAAAACTGAGTCAAACTGACTTAAAACCAGCATCTGATAATGTATTAGTTGCCGAGAGTAACACTGAGAAGAGGGTCCAAGACAATTTGGATCTGAACCATATTTGTGCAGACGAATCTCGTGAAAATGATAAAAGGTCAGTGGAACAACAAGCAGTTGATTTGAATTTGTCTCAGAAACATGGCAAAGCAAAGACGACTGAAGTCGAGAAGAAGAAGCGTATTAATCCTGAGAACCGAAAGCATTGTGATGCTGAGAAACAAAGAAGTTCGGACTTGGGAAGCGTAACCACACGCTTCTAAGAAACCAAAACGATTACGTCGAAGAGAAATCGAAAATTTACGATGCAAACATTGCTCGTGAGCAGATGGTTCCGCAAGTGAGCTTATTTGCTCCAGATTCGCTCAACGATCGATAGACAATATAAAGCTCTAAAATATACTAAAATTTCTGAAGAAAATGGTGGTCCATCGTATAATATGGAGTCCCGTACGAGTTCTGCCTCACAGGAAGCTTCAAACGCGGTTTTAGATTCTGCTCAACAGCCAAAAAGTCATTTTGTTGAGCCGAAACAGGAATTTTGCGGTGATACTGCCTGTTCATCAGTGAAAATGGAGCCCTGTCTAGATCCTGATCAACAACCCGAAAGAAATTTTCTCGTACAGAAACAAGAAATATCTGAGGATACTGTTGGTCCATCAAATGATATGGAGCCTGTTGTGAATTCCGTGTCAGTAGAACCCAACAAAAAGGCCGTGAATCCTCCTGATCAGCAGTCGAGAAGACAAAGCACGAGAAGTCGACCACTCACGACCAAAGCCCTTGAAGCACTTGAACTGGGGTTCTTTCGACCACCAAGACAGTACAGAAAGCGGACTCCATATTATACGATGGACCACCATTTTCTTCAGAAATTTTAGTATATTTTAGAGCTTTATATTGTCTATCAGACTGTTGAGCAGAATCTGGAACAGCAGCTGTAACACCCCGTGTTAATTTAATTCAATAATTAGCTATCAATTTCTAATTTCAAATCCTAAATCAAATCCTAACCTTTTTAGCCTTCATAATCACAATTTTTGCTAAACTTTTGTTTTGTAAAATTTATCGACTTCTTTAACACTTTTCAAAAATTTTGAATAATGAAATAAATAATTTAGTCTTAGAATTCAAAAGTAGAAATATTTCGAAAAATCGTCAAATGCGCACACATTAACTTTTATCGCTTTTGACGCCTTGACTTTAAAACTGACCAAATTCGAGGAAAACATTTTAAAACACAAAATGGACATTTTTAATGCATGAATAGTAATGTGGACTTAGTATGTTGATGATGGAGGTGATGATGGATTAAATCATTTAATTAAACATTATTTACTAAATAAAAACCAACTTTAATATCTAAATAACTTAACCTATTTTCTTACAACTTGTTTCATTATTTTCATAAGTCAAAAACCCTCCATTTTGCTTCCATTTTGGCCGGCCACCTTACTCTCTTTTTCTCTCTTTATTTTCTTTCATTTTTCACTTAAAACTTCCTAAATAAAAACCCTAAATATTACTCTAATATTACACTAGTATTCTTGGACACCTTTGGGTATTTGGAGCTTATATTTTACGGGTTTATTTGAAGGTGAAGACGGGTTTGAGGGTGAAGCTTTGGACTTAGATAATTTAGTTGATCCCGATAATCAATAACTTGCCAAATCAAGGTGACTAACTATGTCTTATATTATCTTTTTAGTAAATTAATTTGTTTTGTTATTATAATTTTATGAGTATGATTTTTATGTTAAATATGTTAAACATCATGATTGTATGCTTGTATGTTTAGGTGAAGTATAATAAAATGATAATAAATAAGTTATATTGATAATAGCTTAGTTGTAGTAAAATGATACCATGTGTAGATAATTTATTTTTGAGCATTTTTAATTTATGTTCATATGATTTTTATGTTTAGTTATGTTTTAATTAAATAGTAGTACCATATAAAAATTATGTGAAATATTAGAAATGAGTTTAAAGTGATTAAAATCGAAAATAAAAATTATATGTTCATATTCATTCAACTCGGCATTCCCTATTTTTTTTAATATATTTTCACTTTTAATTTTTGTAAATTATATGTAGTGTTAAGTTAGTATAAAATAGATGTTCCTATGAAAAAAAAACTAAATTAGGAAAACAAATTATAAATTATTAAAATCGAAATAAGTGTTCTTGAGTTTTAATATGATCTTCATGTGTGTTCATATGATATTCATGTTGATGTTCATCATTATTGTTCATTTTGATCTTGTTTTAATTTATGTTTGTTAATAATTTGTGTTTATGTTTAGTTATTGTTTTATATATTGTTAGTCTTATTATATAAATCAACTTAAAACATTATAAATCTTTTAGATTAAAAAGTTAGAAAATTAAAGTGTTGAAAAACACTATTCATAAAAATAAATGAAATGTTTAGTAAATTTCATTTTAGTTTAAATCGCTTTTAGTATAATTAGAATAATTAAAATATAAAGACTTTAAGCTAAAAACCGATAAAATCGAAAAATGAAAATTTAGAACATCACCTAGCTTGCTCACGGCATTTACATGTTTTTAGGGCTAAATTTTGCTTTTATCACTTTTTAGTTTATTGTTAATATAATTTAATTATTAGTTAATAAGTTAGAATTAAGAAATTAAAAGAAATAAATCAATTTTGACATACATATTATATCACACGACATATACACTTAAAATTGACTAAATTTGACTAAAATGAAATTATCACTAAGTCACTAAAGTTAAATAGTAATTAGAATTGAATTTTAGTATAAATCGATTTAGTTATAAATGAAATATAATAAACCGATAAAAATATGTAACCGTTATAAAAATGAATTAAATCGTGTGATACTACCTTTGCTATTGGATTATTGAATTTGGACATACGGACTATAAATGAATCATCCACGATACTATCACTAACTTAAATAAATAGACGACTAAATTTAACCGAGTCCCGTTTTAAAATAAATATCACTGATCACCTTTTATAAACCGAACTTAACGTTTTTAAAACTAGAATTCTAGAATGTTTTTATAAATGACTAAATACAAACCGAACTTAACATTTTTTAAAACTAGACTTTAAAATATTTTCAAAAATCGCCTAAGTACAAAACGAACTTAACGACTTTGAAACTAGAATCTATACTTAGGAAATAAAAAGATTTAGTATAAATACACAAAATATCTTAAGTATAAATACCTAAAATATCTTAAGTATAAATACCTAAAATATCTTAAGTATAAGAATACGTATAAATACGATGAATAGTTAAATACGATGAATAGTTAAATACGATGAATAGTAAAATACGATGAATAGTAAAATACGATGAATAGTAAATACGATGAATAGTAAATACGATGAATAGTGAATAGTGAAATATTAAAAATAATTGAAAATTTTACTAAGTATAGAAAATTTAAAATGAAGAAGTAAATTACCTAAAGTGTTTGAAAAACACATAAATAAAATTGGACATACTAATAAACGTTTCAATTTAGAAACTTGAAAACGTTAATAATTAACAACACTTCAAATAATAAACGAACGTGTTATGTGATCATATGAAACCTACAAATACTTAAGCGTTTGTTTGAGACTAGGAGAGTCTAGTAATATGTGATTTGTAATATCAAATAAATAATAAATCTTGAGTAAGTTTAAATAAAAGGTCAAGCTTGGGCCTCAGATATGAAAACGTCAATCGTAAGTGAAGTGGGACTAAGATAGTCTTGTGGCGGTCGCCATTCTTGGGACAAGATAATTGAATATGCCAAGGCTTTTGTCTCAGGCTTTAGGAAATACTCGTTTTATCCTGAGTTAAGGTGCTCTATGATTAGCATAGCCCATTCTTAAATTGGATACTAGTGTACATGTACTAGACTAGGGTTTTACTCCCTATTTCGCTAAAGTTAACAGGCATCCGTCTTGCGATTTGGGCGATTATAGCGGTGGTCTCCTTGCCGTGTTTCGTTCTTAGTGGGCGCGACACTAGCATTCGTTCTTACCCTGCGTAAAGATTACTTGACGGGATTGTATCTGAAGTTCGAATCATTTCGAACACTAGAGGATGAGATGCAAGTATTATAGTATTCGGCGTGGTTTACGAGTCGAGTAAGTCTCTCGCACTATGGAAGTGAGATGCAATCGATCAGAGTACAAAGGCCTACTCAGTGGTCAGGCTCGTAAGCAGTATGTGTTGTTTGTTGTTTGATTTAAATGAGAATGAGTGTGTACCATCTTCGAAAACTAAAGACCACAAATTTCTGAAGTGAATCAGTGCATGTTGAGAATGATACCGTATGTACGTCTGTTTGCGATCCGATATCGCGTTGTAATCTTCTTTGAATTATTGTGATACTATGGTTATGATATTATGTGTTATTTGCTTTCATAACTGAACATCATGCTTATATGATTTATCGCTTTAAACCGCATGCTTATTATGACTTATATGTCTTTATATGCTATATGTAATAAGCATGTTTATCTTTTTATCATAAGGTTATGTTTATAAAGCGATAATATTAAACCAAAATAATTGAAATCGAGGGTAAGTATGAGCATAGCTAGTACACTTTGTCCGCTCAATGAGCATCCCCCAATAGTTTATTGTGCAGGACGATCGTGGACCAGGAGCTGGATTTTGCATGGGGCCACGAGACGTTTTTACGCTTTACTTTTGTTGCTTTTGAGAGATATGTAATATATACAACACTTTACTCTTTTAACTTCCGTATTTAGAGTTGTTCCATTCAACTCTTAAACGATGATGTAATATTTGGGTTATTTGTATAATTAATAACGCTGGTTTAAGACTTAATTAATTTCCGCCTTAGTAATTAAAGTCGACTAAAAACCAGGTTATTCTGATTAGTATCGAGTCGACTCGTGACCGTAACATAAATGGCCTAATACGATTTATGCTTACCTAACGAGAGACACCTGGGCCAGACATTCATATTGTATGTCAGGCATAGACTAATAGGATCAAATAATAAATTAGATTTTTCTTTTATTAGATCACTTAAATAATAACTTGAATTCGCTTTAAAGTGTGAGGATGGGTAGAAACCATAAGGACCGACCATAGGCTTAGTACTTTTAAATAACAACTACTTCCCTCAAAATAAAATACACTAACTATCGTATGCTTGCTACTTGCTGAAGTGACTGACAAAAACTAACAACTATCCTCGGATATAAAATCTAAATAATAATTCAATTTCCGAGGATCGAAGCACCGAAGGAGTACCAGACGGCACGGAGCGAGGACATCTGTTAAATCATAATTAATCCCATAAAAATACATTCCCTCTCTCCTACCTTTTTCATTCATACCAAGAAAATGTACAAGATACATTTTTTTTAAAATCCTAAAACCGATGTGACCAACAATTACCTCTCAATGGAATAAAATACCTAACTTCTGTGCCTACTTGCATGACTGCTGTTATCACTTTCACTTCAAATAAATTCTATCATTGTCAAGCATGCTATCTAACCACTTGCGATGCTAATAATCTTCTTCGCTTCCTAATTCTTTCAGAATGGCTGCACCTCCAATGACTAACGAAGAACGAACAATTCTAGCTGAGGAATCTCTAATCCGTATAGCTGAAATAGCCACGGACAACGCGAACCGCCAGCACCATCCGAGCGCGTTCGACCGAGTCTCGCGTCATCGACCTCAAGAATACTCGGGTTCAAGTGATCCTATCGATCTCACGAATTGGCTAGAAGAGATGAAAAAGCTGATGGATCTGAGCAGGACACCACCAGAGGATAGGGTAAACATCGCCGCCTACTACTTGAAAGGCGAGGCGAATGATTGGTGGAACGTGATCAGGACCAACGAGCCTGACGCCACGTTCACATGGTACGAGTTCACAGCGAAAATCAAGGAGAAGTACTTCGGGTATGAGCTCCGTTGTCAGAAGGAAGAGGAGTTCATAACTCTTAAGATGGGAGACATGACACTCCAAGAATACACCGCAAAATTTCAACAGCTGGCCAAATTTGGGGCTGCGATCGCTCCCAATGAAAGGGCCATGACCCAGAGATATCTGCGCAATATGTCCAACACTATGCGTACCCACATGAGTACCAACACCTACAATACCGTTGCTGCAGCGTATGAATGCGCATGTAGCCTATGGGCTTCTCTGGAGTTGGAAAAGGCTGAAAAGAAAAAGAAGGTGTTCGTGCCATCTGTGGCACAGTCGAGTTACATCCAGAAGCCGAGCTACCAGCGTCCTAATCAGCAGAGGCCAAACTTCCAGAGGCCTGCTTTCCAGAATAGACTTCCTGCGGGAAATAATGAGAGAGCCATGGTTGCAGGAAGGGCTCCTCAACCAAGAGCCTTGCCGGGGAATTGTCCTATATGCAACAAGGCGCGTCATGAAGGGAAACAATGTAATGGACAGCCAATTACTTGTTACCGTTGTAAGCTGGTAGGGCACAAGGCGAATGCATGCCCTAATGCTCCGAGACCAACACCTGTTGCGGGAGTACCACAATCTGTGGTGGTACAGGGTCGAGTTTATGTGCTCACTGAAGCCGAGGCAGAGGAGTCACTTGAGGCCGATGTCATCACTGGTATTTTTCTTATAAACTCTGTGAATGCAGTTGTATTGTTTGACACTGGGGCATCATTGTCCTTTATATCTTCTAAATTTATTCATAAAGCTAATCTCACAAATTCCGAACCAATCCACGCAAACATTTCCTTACCAAACGGAAAAATTCTCAAATGCTCAAAAATTTTCAACGGAACTCCAATCACAATTCATAAAACAATCTTTCTATCCGACCTGATTCTTTTCGACATGCCGGAGTTCGACGTCATACTGGGTATTGATTGGTTGACTAAATACCATGCAATGTTCGAAAGTGTCGGACCGAAAGATTCGCTTGAAACATCCTACTGGGAATAGAGTCACGTATCAGAAGACATCGCCAATTAAGGGGGCGAAAATCATATCTGTGCTACAACTACAACGGTTAGAAAGAAAAGGGCATCAAGTGTACCTATGCAGCATCAGCGAAGTAAAGGAGAGCGTGAACATTGAAGATATTCACGTAGTGCGGGAATTCCCTGACGTTTTTCCTGACGACTTACCAGGCTTGCCACCTACACGTGACGTTGAATTCTCTATCGACCTTGTGCCAGGCACGGCCCCAATCTCAAAGGCACCCTATAGGATGGCACCGGTAGAACTACAGGAATTGAAGAAACAACTAGAGGAAATGATTGAAAAGGGTTTCATACGACCAAGTGTCTCACCCTGGGGAGCACCGGTTCTCTTTGTGAAAAAAAAGGATGGCAGTATGAGACTCTGCATCGACAACAGGGAGTTAAACAAGGTGACCATTAAGAACCGCTACCCTCTGCCAAGGATTGACGACCTTTTTGATCAGCTAAAAGGCGCGGGAGTATTTTCTAAGATCGACCTGCGGTCAGGTTATCATCAGATTGCGGTAAGAGAACAGGACATTCAGAAGACTGCTTTCAGAAGCAGATATGGTCATTATGAGTTTAAGGTCATGCCTTTCGGTTTGACAAATGCACCAGCAGTGTTCATGGATCAAATGAACAGGACCTTCCACGAATACCTTGACATTTGCGTGGTTGTATTCATTGACGATATCCTAATCTACTCAAAGACTGGAGCAGAACACGAGGAACATCTCCGTATCATCCTGGGAATACTGAGGAAATATAAGTGGTATGCTAAATTTTCCAAGTGCGAGTTTTGGCTTGAAAAGGTAGCATTTCTGGGTCACGTCATCTCGAAGGACGGAGTGATGGTAGATCCTGCAAAGATCGACGCAGTAAAAGAATGGAAGGCTCCCACAAATATAACTGAAATACGCAGCTTCCTAGGATTGGCAGGATACTACAGGAGGTTCGTTCCGGATTTCTCTAAGGTAGCACGACCAATGACAAAGCTGCTACAAAAAGAATCCAAATTCATATGGAGCGACGAGTGCGAAAATGCGTTTCAGGAACTCAAGACAAGGCTTACCACAGCACCCGTCTTAGCTCTTCCTACGGATGGGGACGAGTATGAAGTCTACAGTGACGCCTCACTGAATGGCCTGGGTTGCGTACTGATGCAACAAGGGAAGGTCATTGCTTATGCGTCAAGGCAACTAAAGGTTCATGAACGAAACTACCCAACTATGACCTTGAATTAGCAGCTGTGGTGTTCGCTTTAAAAATCTGGCGTCATTACCTCTATGGAGTGAGTATCAAGTTCTACACTGACCACAAAAGCCTGAAATATATCTTCACACAGAAGGAACTCAATATGAGACAACGCCGGTGGTTAGAACTGATCAAGGACTATAAGATTGAACTATTGTACCATGAGGGTAAGGCGAACGTCGTTGCTGACGCTCTGAGTAGAAAGACTACGCACACCCTTAACAACATTTGGGTGATTCCGGCTGGTATTGTCAGAGACTTCAAGAGAATGAACTTAGAGTTGGTTCAGTCTGACGATGCTGTTTTGAACGCAATGATCGCAGAGCCGGAGTTATATCACGAGATTAGAGCTCTACAATGGGAGGATGAAGAACTCGTGAAAATCAGAAGGGAAATTCCTTCAGGAAACCGAGTAGGGTTTGAGATTAAACCTGACGGGAGTTTGAGATTCAAAGAAAGGTGGTGTGTGCCCGATGTACCAGTTTTAAAGAGAAGGATCCTCGACGAGGCACATAGTACACGATACTCCATACATCCAGGTTCTGATAAGATGTACCAAGATTTAAAGCTGAGGTTCTGGTGGGTAGGAATGAAAGCAGAGATCGCCGAGTACGTTGCAAAGTGTCTAATCTGCCAGAAAGTGAAGTTCGAGCATCAACGACCTGGGGGACTACTCCAACCCTTGGACATTCCATTGGGAAAGTGGGACTCCATTTCCATGGATTTTATAACAGGTTTACCAAGGACTCATAAAGGAAATAATGCAATTTGGGTAATAGTGGACCGCCTGACCAAATCAGCCCACTTTCTACCATTCAAAGACACTTGGAGTCTTGAAGAGCTAGCTAAGGCTTATGAGAAGGAGGTGATCCGACTACATGGTGTACCACTGGACATTATATCGGATAGGGATCCGAGATTCACCTCTCATTTTTGGGACAAGCTCCAAGCATCATTGGGAAGCCAACTGAAGATGAGCACCGCTTTCCACCCTGCAACTGATGGTCAAACTGAACGAACTATCCAAACAGTCGAGGACATGCTCAGGGCATGTGCCCTAGAATTTAATGAGAATTGGGAGAAAAGTCTACCTTTGATTGAATTCTCTTACAACAATAGCTTCCATGCTAGTCTGGGTTGTGCTCCATTTGAAGCCCTCTACGGGAGGAAGTGTCGTAGCCCAGTCTGTTGGGACGATGCTAGTGACAACGTGGGAACTGGACCGCAGGTCATTCAAGACCAAATTGAACACATAAAAATCATTCGGGAACGCCTGCAAGCGGCACAAGACCGCCAGTAGATGTATGCCAACAAGCATCGTCGACCAATCGAGTTCGAGGTTGGCGATCATGTGTTCTTGAAAGTATCACCCATGAAGGGGGTCCGACGATTCGGTTTGAAGGGAAAATTGAGTCCTAAATACGTGGGACCATATGAGATAGCAAGCGAATTGGTGAGGTAGCCTATCGCCTAGCATTACCACCCAATTTGTCGAAGGTGCTGCGTGTTTCATGTTTCGCAACTAAGGAGATCTGAGGAGTGACCCAAGTCACATCATTACTCCTGACGTAATCGCAGTTGAGCCTAACCTGCTCTACTCCGAGAGGCCTGTAAAGATCTTGGCACGAGAAACCAAGAGGTTGAGGCGGAAGACGGTTCCCTTAGTAAAAGTGCTATGGAAGGGTCAATTGACTGAACAAGCAACTTGGGAGACTGAAGCCTCTATGAAAGAGAAATATCCCGAGCTGTTTACCTCAGGTGAAAATCCTATTCTTTATTCAAGTTTCGGGACGAAACTTTTCTAAGGGGGGAGGTTTGTAACACCCCGTGTTAATTTAATTCAATAATTAGTTATCAATTTCTAATTTCAAATCCTAAATCAAATCCTAACCTTTTTAGCCTTTATAATCACAATTTTTGCTAAACTTTTGTTTTGTAAAATTTATCGACTTCTTTAACACTTTTCAAAATTTTTGAATAATGAAATAAATAATTTAGTCTTAGAATTCAAAAGTAGAAATATTTCGAAAAATCGTCAAATGGGCAGACATTAACTTTTACCGCTTTTGGCCTTGACTTTTTAAAACTGACCAAATTCGAGGAAAACATTTTAAAACACAAAATGGACATTTTTAATGCATGAATAGTAATGTGGACTTAGTATGTTGATGATGGAGGTGATGATGGATTAAATCATTTAATTAAACATTATTTACTAAATAAAAACCAACTTTAATATCTAAATAACTTAACCTATTTTCTTACAACTTGTTTCATTATTTTCATAAGTCAAAAACCCTCCATTTTGCTTCCATTTTGGCCGGCCACCTTACTCTCTTTTTCTCTCTTTATTTTCTTTCATTTTTCACTTAAAACTTCCTAAATAAAAACCCTAAATATTACTCTAATATTACACTAGTATTCTTGGACACCTTTGGGTATTTGGAGCTTATATTTTACGGGTTTATTTGAAGGTGAAGACGGGTTTGAGGGTGAAGCTTTGGACTTAGATAATTTAGTTGATCCCGATAATCAATAACTTGCCAAATCAAGGTGACTAACTATGTCTTATATTATCTTTTTAGTAAATTAATTTGTTTTGTTATTATAATTTTATGAGTATGATTTTTATGTTAAATATGTTAAACATCATGATTGTATGCTTGTATGTTTAGGTGAAGTATAATAAAATGATAATAAATAAGTTATATTGATAATAGCTTAGTTGTAGTAAAATGATACCATGTGTAGATAATTTATTTTTGAGCATTTTTAATTTATGTTCATATGATTTTTATGTTTAGTTATGTTTTAATTAAATAGTAGTACCATATAAAAATTATGTGAAATATTAGAAATGAGTTTAAAGTGATTAAAATCGAAAATAAAAATTATATGTTCATATTCATTCAACTCGGCATTCCCTATTTTTTTTAATATATTTTCACTTTTAATTTTTGTAAATTATATGTAGTGTTAAGTTAGTATAAAATAGATGTTCCTATGAAAAAAAAACTAAATTAGGAAAACAAATTATAAATTATTAAAATCGAAATAAGTGTTCTTGAGTTTTAATATGATCTTCATGTGTGTTCATATGATATTCATGTTGATGTTCATCATTATTGTTCATTTTGATCTTGTTTTAATTTATGTTTGTTAATAATTTGTGTTTATGTTTAGTTATTGTTTTATATATTGTTAGTCTTATTATATAAATCAACTTAAAACATTATAAATCTTTTAGATTAAAAAGTTAGAAAATTAAAGTGTTGAAAAACACTATTCATAAAAATAAATGAAATGTTTAGTAAATTTCATTTTAGTTTAAATCGTTTTAGTATAATTAGAATAATTAAAATATAAAGACTTTAAGCTAAAAACCGATAAAATCGAAAAATGAAAATTTAGAACATCACCTAGCTTGCTCACGGCATTTACATGTTTTTAGGGCTAAATTTTGCTTTTATCACTTTTTAGTTTATTGTTAATATAATTTAATTATTAGTTAATAAGTTAGAATTAAGAAATTAAAAGAAATAAATCAATTTTGACATACATATTATATCACACGACATATACACTTAAAATTGACTAAATTTGACTAAAATGAAATTATCACTAAGTCACTAAAGTTAAATAGTAATTAGAATTGAATTTTAGTATAAATCGATTTAGTTATAAATGAAATATAATAAACCGATAAAAATATGTAACCGTTATAAAAATGAATTAAATCGTGTGATACTACCTTTGCTATTGGATTATTGAATTTGGACATACGGACTATAAATGAATCATCCACGATACTATCACTAACTTAAATAAATAGACGACTAAATTTAACCGAGTCCCGTTTTAAAATAAATATCACTGATCACCTTTTATAAACCGAACTTAACGTTTTTAAAACTAGAATTCTAGAATGTTTTTATAAATGACTAAATACAAACCGAACTTAACATTTTTAAAACTAGACTTTAAAATATTTTCAAAAATCGCCTAAGTACAAAACGAACTTAACGACTTTGAAACTAGAATCTATACTTAGGAAATAAAAAGATTTAGTATAAATACACAAAATATCTTAAGTATAAATACCTAAAATATCTTAAGTATAAATACCTAAAATATCTTAAGTATAAGAATACGTATAAATACGATGAATAGTTAAATACGATGAATAGTTAAATACGATGAATAGTTAAATACGATGAATAGTAAAATACGATGAATAGTAAATACGATGAATAGTAAATACGATAAATAGTGAATAGTGAAATATTAAAAATAATTGAAAATTTTACTAAGTATAGAAAATTTAAAATGAAGAAGTAAATTACCTAAAGTGTTTGAAAAACACATAAATAAAATTGGACATTGTAGGTACCGGGATCTGACCATGGAACCACTCGACGTCTTGCTAAGGCCGTAAAGTTAAAAAGATTAAGTACAAAAAACCTTTTAAAACTGTTTTGGAGCCGCCACTAAATTATGAGGGAAATTTAGAACCCGCCTCCGTGTCCTCATGCTCAAAGACACATCTTAGAGTTCAAGGCACGTCGACACCTATCCGTCTAAGGTTATTGTGAAACCAGATTCGGATTCGGGTGAGGGTACTTTTCTAAAGCATAAATCAAAATAATGTTTTTATGAAAGATCTTTTGGAAAAGCCTATCAAAAGATAGCCTCTACTAGACTTGAGAACAATGCAAAGAATGATACATGAGCCTAAGTAATACGCTACGTACAAGTGCGATATAAATGTAAAAAGAATGCAAAAAGAGATTGTTTAGAACCCTCAGTTAAGCATGCTTAACTTATTAACGAAAACAGTTCAGTTTAATGACGAATTCATTTTAAGTTGATTTAGATGCAATATGAGGATTTGCTAAATGCATGCAGTAAAATAAAGTTCAATTAGCCATTGATTTATTTTAAGGAGGTCAGTTGTTTATGCGACTTTGGAAAGGTGTTACGAATAGGGTGTGTATTCGAGGTGCATGGCCGCCTTATGAAAAGCAGACTTGCGTACCAAAGCCGAGGTGAGCCTAATGTAGGCCCTTGCTAGTCTAAGAAGTAAAGAAAAACTACCTGTCTTCAAGTTTAGGAAACCGGCAGCGCTTCGCTTCAAAGGAGGGAATTCAACACTAGGAAAATGAGGAATTCTAAGGGTGTTTATGCGTGAGGCTTTGAGAGTGTTTTGGGGTGAGAATTGTATTCTGAAATTGTGTGTTCTAAAACCTAGGGAGAAAGGTTAAGAGGAGAGGTGTTTATCTTGTGTGAAAAACCTATATTGAATCGTCGAATGAAGGGTGGTATTTATAGTGGAATAGCCGAGGGGATTTAGGAAACCCTAGAGGATAAAACCGGACGTAGGAGCCGCAAGGACCAATGCGACCACCAGGGCAAATCGCAAGGCCTCTTGCGGCTGTCCCAATGAGCATGAGGCCCCTTGCGGCTTGTACGCCGGGCAAAACCTCCAGATTTCGTATATTTCCAAATATCTTTTAGGAGATATACGGTATATCCTTGCTTGAGCTCTAAGTTACGGATTGTTGGCTGATGCTAGGGTTTGACTAGGGTTTGACTTGGTCATCCTGGACCTTGGGAAGCGGGCCAAGAACGGGTTTGGGCTCGGTTCTGGGCCCGAGCCCTGAAAATGTAAAAAGGGTGTATTTTGTAGTATTTTGTGAAACAGGACATTCCGTGAGACTATCCTGGGTATTTGCTAATGCTAAAGGGTAGTTTTAGCAGCTAGGCCTAAATTTAGGTATTTAGGTGGATCGATGTGTTATATGTGTTTGAAAAGGGTGTGCGCATGCCGATTAGGACCTGAACTCGAGACAAGCTAGACTCTAGACCTAAGGACACTAAAGGTGATGACCCATAAAGAAACCTCATTTGCATTTAAAAACATTTAACTTGAATTCGTCACAGTTAGAACCATTTAAGTCAACGTAAAAGCACGCAATAAAGTCCATTGTTACATCACTGGGTTTTTGGCGGGAGGTGCGGATTTGGGTATCTACAGAGCCCCCAGTTTGACTGAGCTTAGGACTAAAGCGAAAGTCAAACTACACGACAACATCCGGACCGTTACAGTCTCGATATCATCAGCGGCACGGAGTATGTGTCCATGGGTGAGACTAGGACTCCGAACCGGGCTTATCCGGGGAGGGACAAACATGTTTAGGGACATGACGGTCCTTGCATACCTGTACGGGGAATGCCTTCCTGCTTCTTTGAATACCTTTGCGTGTTATTCTTTGTTGCTTGTCTCGTAAAGAGCGCGTGCTTGGTCTCGTAAAAGAGCGTATGTGCTTCATGCTTCGTGCTAGTGCTCGTGGTTGTGCTCACCTCGTCAAAGAGTGCTTATGTCCGCCGGGAATTATCGTCCGAGGAAAATGCTCGTGTTTAGTGTTTACGCAAAGGTTGTGTATAGTGTTTCAACTCGTCTAAGAGTGTGGCGGACTTTAGGTGACGCCTTAACCGAAAAGCTAGCGATTCCGAAGAAAACACTTAGGCCTGAAAATTAATCGAGCCCAAGGTGGAGAGTAAACGTGGAATAAAACATGCTCTGGAAATTGCCTTGTCGACTAGTGACTCTTCCGGGAAATCTCTTATCAACTGGCTACTTCAAGCTTGAACTCACTCGCACATGTCGCGGTTTCAAATCCGGAAAAATTCGAATCTGCGATTTGCTCTTCTAAAGATCTTCAGACTTCGCTTGCCTCTTGTTGGATTTCTGTGTCTTCGTCTTGTGTCTTGTAAATGCTCTTGCTTTGGCCATGAAACGTGGTATCATTACGATTCCTTTGGGTTCACTTGATACTCGTCTCTCAGACTTGGGATGTCTGGTGCTTGGATGTCTGGGTCTGTGTTTGGGTGTCTGAATGTTTGTGCACACGTGAAAGTGTTGTGCTTTTAGTGCGCATGCTTGTGTCTTGAGGCGATTCTGGAGGTGTCGCTAACCGTGATTCGTTCTTGAGGCGATTCTGGAGGTGTCGCTAACCGTGATTCGTTCTTGAGGCGATTCTGGAGGTGTCGCTAACCGTGATTCGTTCTTGAGGCGATTCTGGAGGTGTCGCCAACCGTGAATGCGTGATTTCTTCGGGCGTCATGCGAAAAATTACCTTATTTTTCGTTGACGGAAACTTGAGGGCGTGATTTGTTCTTCTTCAGGCGTCATTTCGCGAAAAATTACCTTATTTTTCGTCGCGAAAAATTACCTTATTTTTCGTCGACAGAAGCTTGAGGGGTGTATGGTGTGAGCCCCCAGTTTGACCAAGTTAAAGTGTATAACGATGGTCAAACTTGGTGATAAGGTTGTTCGGGTGAAAGTGTTTTTGGGTTATCCCCTCGAGTTTGACTGAGTTTGATATGAAAACTGAGTCAAAATGAAGAGCATGTGCTTGGTATTAGTTATGTTGGGAGAAAGTATTTTTGGATTACCCCCCTCGAGTTTGTCTTAATTTGGTTTGTATTAAGGCAAAGTGGTGTTGGCTATTGGCGTTGGCTGTTTTTTTACTGTTGGACTATGCTTTGGTGTAAAAGTAAAGTCAAGATTGCGACTATGCTTTTAATTTTGCCCCCTTAGTTTGGTTAAGTTTTGGTGTAAAAATTAAGTCAAACTGGAAATGTTACTTCCGTCCTTGAACGAAATTATGTTTTGGTGTCGGGTGTTGGTCGTGCCTTTTGCAAAGCTGCCTACGTATCCACGGTGTGTGGAATCAGACCAGCGTAGTTCGGTATTGCATGTTCAAGGGCATGCCAGCCCGGGGAGTTTTTGAGCTAAGTCGAATTGTGAATTTGACTCGCTTTTGCTTCTGGGGTGTAATTGTCTTGAGGGTGTCTCTTATTAAGGTAGGGTCTTTACTTCGGCTTGTGGGCTTAGTAGGACTTTTGCTTCGACTTTTTCTTTTTTCCCTTTTTTTTTTTTTTTTCGTAGAGTTTTGGGACGTCCGTGAAGGATATCTATTTTGTTGTATAGGAGTACGATCCTAAAATGGAGTGTCAGCCCCCAGTCTTGGTTGTAGATGTATATCGCATTCATGGTGCATGAGTCGACCATAACGCTTGTGTGGCTTCCTAGTCTAAGGAGGTGAATGTATGGCTTCCTAGTCTGTGGTTTCCTAATCTAAGGAGGTGAATGTGTTATCTGTAGATCGTAGGAATATCGTAGGTAAGCCCCCAGTCTTGAGCTTTGGTACTTCGGGATGGGTTATTTCCATCGGGTATGGCTGTTGTCGTAACGGGTGAACGACAGTTGTTCATTTGTCGTTTGGCTTGGGTACAATGTGTCTTGTACCATCAGGTGAGGGGTACCAACGTCTTTGGATAGGTTGTGTCTTGAACGGGTTGGATCCAAATTCGTAGAGTGTGGTGTATCCAATGTTGTTGGATAAGTCGTATCCAATGCCGTTGGATAGAGCGTGTCTTGTGTGATTGGACATCTTGGGGTAGCGTGCATCCAGTGTCGCCGGGCGTACTCCATGGGCTTGACTGCATTTTGAGCATCGTGAATGTCTGCTTGTGTCGTGCTTGATGTCTTCTTCGTCTCTTATTTGTACCTGCATTGTTAGTACTCAAAGAAAGAAAGTTTTTGAAAATGCTCTCGCGTTTTTTTTTTTTTCTTTGAAATGCCTTTTGTTCGAACGAAATTTTTGAAAATGTCGTTTTCGTAAAGGAGATTTTGAAAATGCTGTTTTTTTTGCAAAGGAAGATTTTGAAAATGCTGTTTTTTTTCAAAAGAAGAGTTTGAAAATGCTGTTTTTTCAAAAGAAGAGTTTGAAAATGCTGTTTTTTCAAAAGAAGATCTTGAAAATGTTGTTTTCGAAAAGTGCGTAAAGACGTGTTTTTGTTTGAAAGGTATTGACTCGGGCGTTGAGCTAATTTTTAGAGAGTGCTTCCTAATGTGTACTAAATCGGGAAGTGCTTCCAAAAGTGCATTGACTCGGGTGCTAAGGTGCGTTAACTTGAGTACTGAGTTAATTTTTGAAAGGTGCTCTATGAAATGTTTCAAAGACAACGATGAAACGTGTTAAGAAAACGAGTGTTTGAAGTGTTTCAAAGACGAAGGTGAATCGTATGCGTGACTCGAGACTCGACAATGATAGGGATGTAAATGACTATGACACGTGCATCGGTAAAGCCCCCGGCTTGGTGACACATGGTTGCTTCAGTGGCATGTTGTTATTCCTGCAAAACGAACAAGGTTAGAAAAAGGCAGAGTCCTACTCCTAGGTCTAGCACAACTTCGTCTTGACGTAGTCGTTTTAACGCCTCGATAAAGAAACATTTTGCCTTTGATTTTTGTGGATTTTTGTGGATTTTTGTGAGGATGTCCTTGACTTTGGAAGCTTTAGACATAAATTTGTAAAAGGGGTTGGTTGAGCTCGGGTGAGCAGCCTACGTATCCGTGGGTACGGAATCAAACCTAGCGTAGTTCCCAAGGGGTGACTTTTGTAAGATGTGTTTGTTTATGTGAAAAGGTGTTTATGTGGAAAGGGGCGTGTTTAGGGACCCGCCGGTCCAAAAGGGTATTTTTGTGGAAAGGTACGTGTTTAAGGACCCGCCGGTCCAAAAGGGGTGTTTATGTGATTGACCTTGATACATTGCATCTTAAAGGTAGGTTCTCCTTAGTTGATCTTTGCCGCATCAAAGTCCAATTTGATGGAGAGGGGTCCTATTCCCCAACCTCGATAATTGGATGAACCATCGAAGTATGTTGCTTCTTCATTGATGTTGTAAATTTCGTCTTTGGTGTCAAATTCGGCTCAGAGTAATGTCCATCGTGCCATATGTCCTTTTAGCACGGGTTCCTTGAAGAGGTATTAGACTGGGTCCATTTTTGAGTAGACCTTTGTTCACTTAGCCACTTGACTTTCGGGCTTTTTGATTGTCGTTTTGTCCCTTTCCTTTGAGACTTTTTTGCTTCTTGACTTTGTCCCTTTCTTAAAGACTTTGGGACTTGTTTGCTTCTTGATTTCTTGGAAACTTTGAGACTTGTTTCCTTTTTTGATTTCTTGGAAACTTTGAGACTTGTTTCCCCTTTTGACTTCTTGGAAACTTTGAGACTTGTTTCCTTTTGGCTTTGCTCTTTTGCCCTTGTTTTCATTTTTGATTGTATTCCCCTTGAGAATTCGTCGGGCCCTTTGTGGCTTGGGCTCGAGCTTCGACTTTGCTAGACCCTACGGTGGGGAGGTTTGCATGTGATCGTGTGTCTATCACGCCGGACTCCTATGACAAGTTCGTTTGCTTATTAGGCACGCGATCAAGTACACGGAGGGCGATCCAGGAGTACTCATGCTTTTGGTCGCGATCAAATTCATGGCCACTGTGGAGCCCCAAATTAATGGATCCTCCTCCAAAAGCAGCGGAGTAGTAGACCACAAGCATACTACCGAACCTTAAGTGTCTAGTCGTCGAAAACCTTTTTGTTTTTGTCTTGTACTTGATATTGACTTGGACCTTCGTACCCGGCCTAGACCTCCTTCGGATAGCTACTCCTAGGATGCAATGTATGTCGGTGCAAAAATGTTTTTTTTTTTTTTGTATATGAAATGGGAGTAAAATGGGTAAAAGGAAACTAGGTTATAGGCAAACTTATTCCCTCATTGATTAGTTAAAATGTCGTACGTCGAAGACTCGATTATCCTAGACTGACGGAGTTCGACTCGATGCTTAAGAACTCGACCCGTATTTAAAAGACTCGAAATGCTTGAGGAGATCCGCCAGATCGTCGATGGTACTTGAGTGGACGCCTTGTCGGTTGCTTCGTGATACACGTGTCATGGGTACACGTCGATGCCCTTGGTGTCGAGACTCGATTAACGCATACTTTGATTCGTCTTGTCTTTGAAACAGTTTTGTTTAATTTTGTTTGTTGTTCATTGTTCATTTGTTTGTTTTTAGCTTGAGACATAAGCAAACTTATCTGTATTATTCGTTAAAGAAGAAGGAATGTTTGACAAATTAGGAGAAAAGCTGGAGCTAGCCTCCGACAATAAAAGTCTAAGCTAAAACTAGAAGGTGGGTCAACAGATGACCCGACACCTAAAGGATTAGTTCCTAAGAGGATTTATTCTTCTTTGCGTTCGCCAACGCCTCCGTTCTTGCCATTTTCCTCTTAAGTTGTGATGGCTTGCGTTTTGTGGGTGCATCTCCGCTTGTTAGTTTGTTCTCAATGTCTGTATTAGGAGTTGGGTTGTTTTCGGGCATGACAAAGTCTGAGTGGTCTATGGGAGGAAGTGATCCTGTGAAGATCGTGTGGTTGTATGGAGGGTAATCTTTGTTGGATGGTTTGGATTGTATGGTAAAAGAGTTAATCTTTTCGTCACCTTGGATCGTGGCTTGGTTGGACATAGGCCATTCGTCCCCTTTATCGTTGAACGAAGCGCCAATGATTTGATTGTCGCTTGGTTTGATATTGTTGAAGCAGTTCATAATGGGAGGTGATCCCACGAATATTGTGCGGTCAGCGAAAGGGTTGTCGTCGTTGGGCGGCTTGAATGTTTGAGACGGTCTATCGAGCTTTCCTTGGTTGATGAGGTCTTGGATGGCGTGCTTCAGTTTGAAGCAGTCTTCTGTGTCGTGGCCTTTGCCTCTGTGGTATGCACAGTAAGCATTTGGGTTCCAAAGCTTTGGCTTCTTGTCTTCGGGTGGCTCGTCGGTAGGCCCGATTGGTTGTAGGTAGTTATTTTCAACCAACCTATGGAATGCCCTAGTGTAAGGCATGAAGCTCCTGTAGCTTTTGGTTGCGAATGCGTCAAGGCTATCCATAGTGCAGTTTTCCTTACTCTTGGTCGCGTGAGGAGATTTTGGTGAGTTATCTTGGTAGGTATTACTGGTGTATCTGGCCATGGCACTAGTCCTAAAGTCGTCTTCAATTTGAGTGCCGACTCTGATGAGTTGATTGAAGTCTTGGATGTTGCTGTACCGCATGTATAATTGATACACGGGTCGCAGATTGTTTATGAACTTAGGCACAAGTTCGTCCTCATGCGGACGATTTGGAATTTGTGCGCTTAGCTTTTCCCATCGAGAGAGATACTCAGTGAAGCCTTCGTTGTCTTGTTGGTTAAGGGCCTCGAGAGAGTGGATCGAGACATGTTCGTTGGTCTTGTCCTTGATACGTTGTTCCAAACGCTTTATCTCGGTCTTGTGGTGATTCAGCAGGTGTTCGAGGTCGTCGCCCAGCTTGGTGACTTGTTCACGGAGTGCGTTAACATCGTCATTGCGGCCATTCTTCGGGTATAGGTTCGTTCCTTGTGGGGTATAACAACCCGGTTTTGGTGCAGCGGGTATCTAGTTGAAGCCTACATTTGGATGGAGTGCATTAGCTATATGATGGACCTAACTTGATGGTCGTTTACATGTTTATTTTTAGCTCATTTCGTTTTAAAAGACTCTTTTAAGTTTTAAAAAGAAGGAAGTTTTTCAAAATGGGCTAGGAGTGTTTCGAGACAAGATCACAGACGCATGTAGCTTATCTCGATGTTAAAGGCTTCGTTTTGCATCCACTTAGCCCGAGTGACAGTATTTTGTCGTGGGCTAAAGTTGGGTGCGTAAAAAGGGAATCAACTTGGGTTTAGCCAAGTCGAGGATGTTAAAAAGGATTTAAGCTGTGAAGCTTAAAGAATGAAATCCACGAGTTGGGGTTGAAAAGCCTCGACTCGGGTTTTGCTGGTTTTGTAAAAAGGGAAATTTGAAAATGTTTATTTCAAAAATTTCGCGAGAGTTTTGTTTGTAAAAAGTGTTAGCTTGTTAGTTGTAAAAAAGTTAGATGTTAGTTGTAAAAAGTTAGATGTTAGTAAAATGTTAGATGTTAGTAAAATGTTAGATGTTAGTAAAATGTTAGATGTTAGTAAAATGTTAGATGTTAGTTGTTAGGTTCATTTATCTTGAAAATTTTTAAGTGAGTTTTCGAAGATATGCAATGCAAATGAATTTTGAAAAAGACTATATTGTATAGCCTCGCACTTATACGTATGACTCTTGGTCGTTCGGTCAGGTCTCGTACGCCTCCAACTGATTTGAGTACGCTTTGGCAGATGCTTTTAGCCCTTCGCCTACATAGTATAACATGTAGGATACAAAGGAAGCCCTGGGGCGGTCAAATCGGTTCGCTACGGCAAGCCGTGGAGGGGTGAGAGGAAGGTTAGTCCAGAACGTGCTTTATCGAATGGACAAGCCTGCGTTTGGAACCACCTCTCAAGGTATTGGTGTGTGAATCCGACTAGATTCGACTCTAAACGGATATGCTTGGCTCATGTATGTTGATTGTTCTCGAGTCGTTCAAGTCTCATTTTTATTTTTAAAAGGAAAAAGCTAGTTTTAGTTTTAAAAATAAAACACATCCCAATAAGTCGCCATTTGTAGGTACCGGGATCTGACCATGGAACCACTCGACGTCTTGCTAAGGCCGTAAAGTTAAAAAGATTAAGTACAAAAAACCTTTTAAAACTGTTTTGGAGCCGCCACTAAATTATGAGGGAAATTTAGAACCCGCCTCCGTGTCCTCATGCTCAAAGACACATCTTAGAGTTCAAGGCACGTCGACACCTATCCGTCTAAGGTTATTGTGAAACCAGATTCGGATTCGGGTGAGGGTACTTTTCTAAAGCATAAATCAAAATAATGTTTTTATGAAAGATCTTTTGGAAAAGCCTATCAAAAGATAGCCTCTACTAGACTTGAGAACAATGCAAAGAATGATACATGAGCCTAAGTAATACGCTACGTACAAGTGCGATATAAATGTAAAAAGAATGCAAAAAGAGATTGTTTAGAACCCTCAGTTAAGCATGCTTAACTTATTAACGAAAACAGTTCAGTTTAATGACGAATTCATTTTAAGTTGATTTAGATGCAATATGAGGATTTGCTAAATGCATGCAGTAAAATAAAGTTCAATTAGCCATTGATTTATTTTAAGGAGGTCAGTTGTTTATGCGACTTTGGAAAGGTGTTACGAATAGGGTGTGTATTCGAGGTGCATGGCCGCCTTATGAAAAGCAGACTTGCGTACCAAAGCCGAGGTGAGCCTAATGTAGGCCCTTGCTAGTCTAAGAAGTAAAGAAAAACTACCTGTCTTCAAGTTTAGGAAACCGGCAGCGCTTCGCTTCAAAGGAGGGAATTCAACACTAGGAAAATGAGGAATTCTAAGGGTGTTTATGCGTGAGGCTTTGAGAGTGTTTTGGGGTGAGAATTGTATTCTGAAATTGTGTGTTCTAAAACCTAGGGAGAAAGGTTAAGAGGAGAGGTGTTTATCTTGTGTGAAAAACCTATATTGAATCGTCGAATGAAGGGTGGTATTTATAGTGGAATAGCCGAGGGGATTTAGGAAACCCTAGAGGATAAAACCGGACGTAGGAGCCGCAAGGACCAATGCGACCACCAGGGCAAATCGCAAGGCCTCTTGCGGCTGTCCCAATGAGCCGCAAGGCCCCTTGCGGCTTGTACGCCGGGCAAAACCTCCAGATTTCGTATATTTCCAAATATCTTTTAGGAGATATACGGTATATCCTTGCTTGAGCTCTAAGTTACGGATTGTTGGCTGATGCTAGGGTTTGACTAGGGTTTGACTTGGTCATCCTGGACCTTGGGAAGCGGGCCAAGAACGGGTTTGGGCTCGGTTCTGGGCCCGAGCCCTGAAAATGTAAAAAGGGTGTATTTTGTAGTATTTTGTGAAACAGGACATTCCGTGAGACTATCCTGGGTATTTGCTAATGCTAAAGGGTAGTTTTAGCAGCTAGGCCTAAATTTAGGTATTTAGGTGGATCGATGTGTTATATGTGTTTGAAAAGGGTGTGCGCATGCCGATTAGGACCTGAACTCGAGACAAGCTAGACTCTAGACCTAAGGACACTAAAGGTGATGACCCATAAAGAAACCTCATTTGCATTTAAAAACATTTAACTTGAATTCGTCACAGTTAGAACCATTTAAGTCAACGTAAAAGCACGCAATAAAGTCCATTGTTACATCACTGGGTTTTTGGCGGGAGGTGCGGATTTGGGTATCTACAGACATACTAATAAACGTTTCAATTTAGAAACTTGAAAACGTTAATAATTAACAACACTTCAAATAATAAACGAACGTGTTATGTGATCATATGAAACCTACAAATACTTAAACGTTTGACGCTGAGACTAGGAGAGTCTAGTAATATGTGATTTGTAATATCAAATAAATAATAAATCTTGAGTAAGTTTAAATAAAAGGTCAAGCTTGGGCCTCAGATATGAAAACGTCAATCGTAAGTGAAGTGGGACTAAGATAGTCTTGTGGCGGTCGCCATTGCCGGACAAGATAATTGAATATGCCAAGGCTTTTGTCTCAGGCTTTAGGAAATAGTCGTTTTATCCTGAGTTAAGGTGCTCTATGATTAGCATAGCCCATTCTTAAATTGGATACTAGTGTACATGTACTAGACTAGGGTTTTATTCCCCTATTTCGCTAAAGTTAACAGGGCATCCGTGCCGATTTGGGCGATTATAGCGGTGGTCTCCTTGCCGTGTTTCGTTCTTAGTGGGCGCGACACTAGCATTCGTTCTTACCCTGCGTAAAGATTACTTGACGGGATTGTATCTGAAGTTCGAATCATTTCGAACACTAGAGGATGAGATGCAAGTATTATAGTATTCGGCGTGGTTTACGAGTCGAGTAAGTCTCTGCACTATGGAAGTGAGATGCAATCGATCAGAGTACAAAGGCCTACTCAGTGGTCAGGCTCGTAAGCAGTATGTGTTGTTTGTTGTTTGATTTAAATGAGAATGAGTGTGTACCATCTTCGAAAACTAAAGACCACAAATTTCTGAAGTGAATCGAGTCTGCATGTTGAGAATGATACTGTATGTACGTCTGTTTGCGATCTGATATCGCGTTGTAATCTTGCTGAATTATTGTGATACTATGGTTATGATATTATGTGTTATTTGCTTTCATAACTGAACATCATGCTTATATGATTTATCGCTTTAAACCGCATGCTTATTATGACTTATATGTCTTTATATGCTATATGTAATAAGCATGTTTATCTTTTTATCATAAGGTTATGTTTATAAAGCGATAATATTAAACCAAAATAATTGAAATCGAGGGTAAGTATGAGCATAGCTAGTCACTGTCCGCTCAGCGGGCATCCCCCCAATAGTTTATTGTGCAGGACGATCGTGGACCAGGAGCTGGATTTTGGATGGGGCCACGAGACGTTTTTACGCTTTACTTTTGTTGCTTTTGAGAGATATGTAATATATACAACACTTTACTCTTTTAACTTCCGTATTTAGAGTTGTTCCATTCAACTCTTAAACGATGATGTAATATTTGGGTTATTTGTATAATTAATAACGCTGGTTTAAGACTTAATTAATTTCCGCCTTAGTAATTAAAGTCGACTAAAAACCAGGTTGTTACAGCAGCGAAGCTCACTTGCGGAACCATCTGTTCACGAGCAATGTTTGCATCAGAAATTTTCGATTTCTCTTCGACAGAATGTTTTGGTTTCTTAGAAGCAGAAGTTGTTACGCTTCCCAAGTCCGAACTTCTTTGTTTCTCAGCATCACAATGCTTTCGGTTCTCAGGATTAATACGCTTCTTCTTCTCGACTTCAGTCGTCTTTGCTTTGCCATGTTTCTGAGACAAATTCAAATCAACTGCTTGTTGTTCCACTGACCTTTTATCATTTTCACGAGATTAAATGCGCACAAATATGGTTCAGATCCAAATTGTCTTGGACACTCTTCTCAGTGTTACTCTCGGCAACTAATACATTATCAGATGCTGGTTTAAAGTCAGTTTGACTCAGTTTTGGACCGAAAATTCTCAAAGTAGCGTTCTTGCTTCTAGCCGGCAAACCTAAAACAAAGGCAACTTCTGTTTCACACTTTCACCATAGGAAGTTAATCTTCGTTTTTTTCGGGCCGTTCCTTCACACTGACAAATGACAGACCATTTTTTGAACACCGGCTAAATTGGTGCTTTAAAGTTTTCCGCTAGTGGTTCATGGGATTGTGATTACCATTTATATCAATCACCGATTCTCTCAAATGGGCGCAAGAGCAATTCAAATTCAACGTGGATCATTTAGCTTCAATCTCTTTGTGCTTTTTTTAACACAAGGTAAAGACTGTAAACCCAACCCATTAGCTTGCCATAAGCGGGGGTTTTTTTTTTTATTTTTCTTTTTTTATGGGAAAGTGGAAAGGAAACCACATCCTCTAACCGGAGTCGGCTATCAAAATAGAGACTGCATACAATATTTAAAAATACGAGTAGAACTTAGAAGTTACCTTCTCCCCACTATCATTACCAACAACCCTGATTTGAAGTCCAACACAAGCGCACTCAGGGGCAAGCGGTATCTCTTCATAGCTCAGAAATCGAACTTTTTGTGGATCATAACGAAAAAAACCAAAATCATGTACCTGTGCAAAAAGATGAGCCTTAGCATTAGCAGATGCCGACGTATACTACGAAAATTAGATGGTATTACCTGTGGCGCTATGCAAGTGAAATATACTCATCAACTATAATGTGTTCAGAATCTGGAGGTCTGTAAACAATAGTCACCCAAAAAGAGTAGCAGGAGACCTTTTCAATCTCATTTCTCTTAAATCGTCAAAAATTTCAGACTATCATTACACTATTACAATAATCCCCGACAATAATTCATTTTTCGTTAAATGATGCTGCAACAGATATTGAAAAAGGCGGGTTAAATTGAATCAACAATTACAACAATTGCAAAAAAATACCTGGATGAAATGGTGATAACGAACGTGCCCGAAATATGGCATCCATGATCACGAATGAGGTGAATAAAAGGAACAATTGAAATTGAAGCTCCGTATTGATTGCCGCAATTGAATAGTAGCCTCTATGTCTTCTCGCCATTAATACGCCGTAATAACGAATTGAACAACGTAAGGAATAGGGGAAGTCGGGGGAAGAAGAAAGAAGAGAGGGAGATGTTGAATTGATGTTCAATTTTGTCGTTGGTCTTGAATTTTGACGTGCTCTGCCTCTTCAATTTTGCCCTCCCTTTTGAAAAAGGCTGACGTGTAAACTACTGATGACGTGGATTGATTAGGGGGAGATTTGGGTTGTTTTTCAGCACTTGCATAGAGATTATTTAGTTTTAATAGTATTTTATTGATTACTATTTCATTTTCATTAAACTAGCTTTTTCTAAATTGTCGATATTTGAAGTCACACCTAATTTAAATTGATTAACTTTTTGACGTTTGATTATAATTCTTTAAATCTATAACATTCAACGAAAAAAAAATAAGTATTTCGACCTAGGAAATTTTTATTCAAAATTACGAGGATTAAGATCCGATTTTTATATTTAGTACCTTTTGAAAATTAGTTTTATTTTTATTTCCGATTTTATTTCAAAACACTATTTTAAGATCATACTCCCTCTATTTTTTCCATTTGGCCCCCTTCCTTTTTTCACCATTTTTAAGAAAAAGTGAAAAAAGTGGGGTAGAGTGAAGAAAAAGTAGAATAGTTTAATTATAAAAAAATTGGATGTGAGTGAGAAAAAGTAGGTATGAGTGAGAAAAAGTGGGGTATGTTAGAGAAATTGTTACTAAAAAGGGAAATGGGGCTAATTGGAAAAAAATTCCGAAAAAAGTATATGGGGCTAATTGGAAAGAATGGAGGGAGTATCCTTTATTTTGAGACTTTCTGCGATCGCGCAAATCGAAAATTTCAAAAATGAAAATCGAGCCCGAAAATTTGACTTTTGACTTTTGGAGACCAAAAATCAAATTTTATCCTCTTCCATATTTTCTTACACAAGTCTTTATTTACTTACAACTTTATATTTTTCATCATCACTTTTATTTTATTTTATATTTAAATTTAAAGTTTATACTTTTAATAAAAATATAAATACAAATTCAATACTACTACTTTAAGATTACCATTTTCATTTCCGTCACTTTTAAAATTTTTCTAAAGTATTAAATAAAATATTTTAGTCTTAAATTTATAAAATGAACACTTTTCAAAAAATCGTCAAAACAGCACTTTTTAACTTTTATCGCTTTTGACACCCGACTTTTTAAAATTGACCAAATTCGTGAAAAACATTTTAAAACACAAAATAGACATTTTCTTTTCCAAATAATGATGAGGACTTTAGTAACCAATAATGATAATTATGTTTCCTATTTTCTTTTAATTAAACTTTATTTAATTAAAAACCTATCTTAACACCTAATATTATTACATGTTATTTCACAAGTTAACAAAGACCAAATTGATCACTACTTCACCATTTTGGACGTAGCTCTTCCTCTCCATTTCTCCCTTTGTTTTTCTTTCATTTTTATCCAAAAACACTTAAATAAAAACCTTAATATTATTACTAATAATCCTTAAGTATTCTAGTATAATTAGTGGGTATTATAGGAGCTAACTTGCAAGGATTTTTGGGTGAAATATATGGGTATTATGGGTGAAGAAAATCCGATCTAAAATTTATTTTAGATCCTCGACGATTAACATCCTAAATAAGGTGACTAGCTATATCTTGTATTAGCCTCTTTGAAAATTAATTTGATTTTTATTATGATTTTATAAGTATGATTTTTATGTTTAAAATATGTTAAACATCAAATATGTGTGTTTGTATGTTATGTGGAGTATAATAAAATGATAATAAATAAGTAATATTGATAATAGTTAATGTGTAATATTATGTTTATATATTTAGTTAAATTAATTTTGAGCATTTTTAATTTATGTTCATATGATTTTTATGTTTAGTTATGTTTTATTTGAGTAGTAATCATATATAAAAATTATGTGAAATATTAAAAATGAGTTTAAAGTGATTAAAAATGAAAAAATAAAAATTATATGTTCATGTGTGTATAACTCGGCATTTCCCTATTTTTTTTTATATATTTTCACTTTTAATTTTTGTAAATAATATGTTAGAATAAGTTAGTTAAAATGGATGTTACCATATGAAAAGAATTAATTTAGGAAAATAAATTATAAGTTATTAAAATCAAAAATGGTGTTCTTGAACTTTAATATGATCTTCATGTGTGTTCTTGAAATATTCATGTTGATGTTCATCATTATTGTTCATTTTGATTATGTTTTAGATTATGTTTGTTAATAATTTGTGTTTATGTTTAATTATTGTTTGATATATTACTTAGTATTATACTATAAATCAACATAAACTTTATAAATCATTTAGATTAAAAAGTTAGAAATTTAAAGTGTTGAAAAACACTATTCATAATTATAAATGAAAATTTTAGTAAATTTCATTTTAGTTTAAATCGTTTTAGTATAATTAGAATAATTAAAATATAAAGACTTTAAGCTAAAAACCGATAAAATCGAAAAATGAAAATTTAGGACATGAATAGGCTTGCTCACGGCATTCATGCTATTTTAGGCTTAAAATTGTTTTTATCACTTTTTAGTTTAATTGTTAAAATAATTTAATTATTAATTAATAAGTTAGATTTAAGAAATTAAAAGAAATAAATCAATTTTGATATATATATATAACCACACGACATATACATATTAAATTGACTAAATTTGACCAAAATGAAATTATCACTAAGTCACTAAAGTTAAAAAGTAATTAGAATTGAATTTTAGTATAAGTCGATTTAGTTATAAACGAAATATTATAAACCGATATAAATATGTAACCGTTATAAAAATGAACTAAATCGTGTGTTACTGCCTTTGCTATTTGGACTGTTGATCTTGGACTTCGGACTTAAATGAATCATCCACGTTACTATTATTTTAAAAATGAAAATCGCTAAATTTAGTTAATAGACGACTAAATTTAACTAAGTCTCATTTTAAAATAAATATCATTATCACTTTTTACAAATTGAACTTAACATTTTTAAAACTAATATTTTAAAATAAATACCATTATCACTTTTTACAAATTGAACTTAACATTTTTAAAACTAATATTTTAAAATGAATATCATTATCACTTTTTACAAACCGAACTTAACGTTTTTAAAACTAGACTTTTAGAATATTTTCAAAACTCACTAAGTACAAAACGAACTTAACGAGTTTGAAACTAGAAGTTTATACTTAGAAAATAAAAGGGTTTAGTTTATTTTCTAAAATATCTTAAGTATAAATACCTAAAATATCTTAAGTATAAAAATACGTATAAATATAGAAATACGTACAAGCATAAGAATACGTACAAGTATAAGAATACGTATAAGTATAAAAATACATATAAAATACGAAGTATAAAAATACGAATACGTACAAAAAAACGTATAGGATACGAAGTATAAAAATACGTATAAAATACGGTGAATAGTGAATAATGAATAGTGAAAAGTGAATAGTGAAATACTGAAAATAATTGAAAATTTTACTAAGTATAGAAAATTTAAAATGAAGAAGTAAATGACTTAAAGTGTTTGAAAAATATTTAAATAAAATTGGACATACTAATAAACATTTCAATATAGAAACTTAAAAATGTTAATAATTAACAACACTTCAAATAATAAACGAACGTGTTATGTGATCATATGAAACCTACAATTCAAATAAAACGTTTGACGCTGAGACCAGGAGAGTCTAGTAACATGTGATATGTAAATATCAAATAACTAATGAATATTGAGTAAGTTAAATAAAAGGTCAAGCTTGGGCCTCAGATAAGGGAACGTCAATCGTGAGTGAAGTGGGGTTAAGATAGTCTTGTAGCGGATGCCACTATCTCGACCTTATTGCGTATGTCATCTCGAATAGTGTGGTATAGCCGGCAGTATTATGCTTTGTGCATCCTGCCCAAGCCGTTACGACTTAAGTCGTATAGCCTGTTCCGTACAAGATAATGAAAAATTCAACTCTTAGTGGGTCAGGCTTTAGGAAATAGTCGTTTTATCCTGAGTTAAGGTGCTCTATGAACAGCATAGCCCACTCTTAAATTGGATACTAGTGTACATGTACTAGACTAGGGTTTTATTCCCCTATTTCGCTAAAGTTATCAGGGCCACCGTGACCTTATTGCGATTGTCATCTCACGGTTCTGTCTCCTTGCCGTATTTCGTTCTTAGTGGGCGCGACACTTGCATTCGTTCTTGCCACATGTAAAGATCACTTGACGAGATTGTATCTGAAGTTCGAATCATTTCGAACACTAGAGGATGAGATGCAAGTATTATAGTATTCGGCGTGGTTTACGAGTCGAGTAAGCCTCTGCACTATGGAAGTGAGATGCAATCGATCAGAGTACAAAGGCCTACTCAGTGGTCAGGCTCGTAGCGATATGTGTTATGCATTTGTATGATTAATTGAGAATGAGTGCGTACCATCTTTGAAAATTAAAGACCACAACTTTCTGAATTGAATCGAGTCTGCATGATGTGAATGATACGATATGTATGTTTGATTGCGATCCGATATCGCCTTGTAATGCTATTGAATTATTGTGATACTATTGCTATGTTATTATATGCTATTTGCCTTCATAATTGAATATCATGCTTATATGATTTATCGCTTTAAACCGCATGCTTATTATGACTTATATGTCTTTATATGCTATATGTAATAAGCATGTTTATGTTTTCATCATAATGTTATGTTTATAAAGCGATAATATTAAACCAAAGTAATTGAAATCGAGGGTAAGTATGAGCATAGCTAGTCACTGTCCGCTCAGCGGGCACCCCCCCATCAGTTTATTGTGCAGGACGATCGTGGACCGAGAGCTGGATTTTGGACGGGGCCACGAGACGTGTTTATGCTTTACTTTTAGTTGTTTTTGAGAGATTTGTAATATATAACACTATACTCTTTTAAATTCCGTATTTAGAGTTGTTTTATTCAACTCTTGAACGATGTTGTAACATTTTGGGTTTATGTATAATTAATGACGCTGGTTTAAGACTTAATTAATTTCCGCCTTAGTAATTAAAGTCGACTAAAAACCAGGTTGTTACACTGATGAAAATGAAGGCATCCAGAATGACGTTTCAGGTATGATTTTCTTCTTATGGCTGGTGAGCTTATATACACAGGTCTAAGGGACCCTAAACGACCCGTGAGGCTCTCAAGTTGTGATCTTCGATCAACTCGAGAGTCTACTTTGACTTTCGCCTGTCTAAGCCTTAGTCAAAGTGGGAGCTCTGTAGATACCCGTATCTATCGATATGGAAATTTATAGAAAACCCGACAAACACCCAATGATGATAGGACAACATGTATTTCGTGTCATTTGTTTGAGTTCGTTTTATGATGTAAGCCGAGTGTCGTCGACATAATGTTTTATTAATTTAAATGATATTTGAATTAATGTTTTGACAAGGTAAATTTATTTCGATCAAAATTTATTTGCCTCAAGTTTATTTTATTGAAAATAAAATATTTCGATTTGAAAAATCATTTTTAAGTAATTCGATTTGAAAAGTCGCTTTTATAAATTTGATATTTGACTTGAAAAGTCGTTTCTCGTGTCTTTAAGCCATTTTATTAAATCATTTTCGATGAATTCGTTTTCTTAAAAGCAAGTTTAAAGCTCATTTTGAGCTCGATTTAAAGAGTGATTTTGAGCCCGTTTTAGCACGAACTTCGAGGCCTTTTTCACCCATACTCTCCCTCACATACCCGAGCCTGAACCAGCCTAAAACCACGACCTAAACCCACCATAACAAGCCAAAACGAAGCCTAAAACAGAGCTGATACGCAGCAGCTCATAAGCCCCAAAATCAGCCCTATTTGACCCAAACCCGACTCCTATTTGCCCACCCATGACCCCTACCCGCATCCTAACTATCCTACCCATGTAACCTTGCCTTGCCACTCAAGAAAACCCCCTAAAAAGCCCTAAACGAAGCCGTGGACAGCAGCCCCGAAAAACAGAGCAAAGCTGCTCAAAACCCTTCGAAAAACCCTACTTTTCGACCCTATATATACACACCATCCACAAGCATTCAGGGGGACGAGTTTTAGAACAGACATAGACAACACAAAGTCACAAAAAAGCCCTAAAAAAGCCTCAAAAGGAGTCGAGATAGCTGCTCTAAAACAGAGCACGATTTTTCTGATTTTGGTTCCGCTATCACGTCTTCTACCTCGTTTTTCGTGTTGAAAACATCATAATCTCTCTTATTTCTTTACAAAATCTTAGAGTTCACTTTGTCACGATTCTAAAACATCTTTCGGTTCGAAATTTCGTTGAGAAACGAATAAGTTACAAGCTTTTGAAAATCGCTGTCAGTTTGGTTCAAAGTTACGGATTTATTATTGGTTTTCGTCGACGACGGCCCCTTGGGATAAAATCTTACAATCGATTACGACTCGGTGATTTGGTCAACGATACATGTAAGTTGAGGGTGCAAAATACTCACTTTACTTTGTTAAATTTCTGTTTTTATCGTTTTTATCGCTCTCTGTCGCTTTTTATCGCTCTCTGTCGCTTTGTCATTTGTCGTCGTAGTTGTATTGTTTATTGTTCGTTTATGGTTCACGTTCTTCACATGATTCTGATATGTATGTACGAATATGTTGTATCCCTTGCTTGCTTAGTGTGCGTGCCTGATTTCCTTGTGAAGTATGATCGAAAATTCCTCGTTAGTTTGATTTTGACTAGCTCGTTACCTTATTCTATAATCAAGCCTCATTCATGTTCAATCGTGTTAACTGTCCAAAATTGATTTATCGTGCTTCTCCAGATTTATAGTTCACGTTGTATGTTTAGATTGGTTCTCGTGATTGTGTGTTAATTATGTTTCGTTAATCAAATCAAGACAGTACACGGTTCTGCTCGTTGCTGCTCTCGTGTTGTTCGTTAAGTCTTAAGTTGCGTAGTTAAATCACATGTAGGACTGTATAATTTGGTCTCTCGTGCGTTGTGTTTTAGTATCCACGTTATCGCTTACGTTTGTGTATTTATTAGTCGTATTTGATCGTTTAGGTGCTCGTTTGTGTGATTATTAGTGGATCATCAGCTATATCCATTTATTTTACACGTATTTGTATGTTTATCTGGTTGTATTCGTTTGCTAGCCTGTACGTTTTGTGTGTATTTGTGTTTGCTACAGTATGCGAGTGTTTGCACGTTTATTTGGGGTATTTAATTGTTAATTTATACGTTTGGTTATGTTTGTTTGCTACTGCTTTATATTCATGCGCCATATTTAATTACCTATGTTAATCATTCGTACTTGTCCTTATGTATTAGCCGTGTGATTATCTCTGTTTGTCTGCCGCTAACGTTTGTTAATCTGTCTTATGCTGTCGGTGAGTATTTCTGCTTCTTTTCTTTGTTTGCTAGAATAGTAAATGAACCCATGTTGAATAACTTTGACGAAATTATATGTGCATTAAACGACATAGAACGAATGTATTATGTTTAGGGTTAAAACGTTGTTTGCATATCCGCATACGTACTCATAATAGCCATGGTTTAACTTAGTAGAGACCGTCTTTACGACGGGCGGGGTTAGGCGTTAAATTAATGGAATTCTTTTAAACTTCCTAACACGTAAACTCACACGAACTCATTTTCCCTAAAATTGGTTTCTAAATTCCACCTAAAAATTTAGTGGCGACTCTTTTCAAATGAAAATGTTTTTGAAATAAAACATCGCGTGGATCAAATTCCCTTGTCCACAATTTCAAAATGAGGTTGAGAACCAATTGGATAAGAAGATAAAAGCACTACGATCGGATCGTGGTGGTGAATATCTAAGTAATGAGTTTGATTCGCATTTTAAGAATTGTGGTATAGTATCACAATGGACTCCTCCGGGCACACCACAGTTGAATGGTGTTGCAGAAAGGAGAAACCGAACTTTATTAGACATGGTTTGGTCTATGATGAGTCAAAGTGAGCTTCCTGGATAGTTTTAGGGCTTTGCGCTATTGTCTGCTGTTTTCTCAGTAAATCGAAGTCCGACTAAAGCGGCAAACAAGACTCCATATGAGATATGGACGGGAAAGGTTCCCTATTTGTAGGTTATCCTAAGGAAACGTGTGGTTATTACTTCTACAACCCTCACGAGAACAAAGTGTTTGTGGCTCGTGATGCTGTCTTTCTAGAAAATGAATATATTTCTAAAAGACAGAGTGGGAGAAAATTTGAACTTGATGAAGTTCAAGAGCCACAAATCGAAGCGGAAAATGAGGAAACAGTTCCCTCGTCTTCTGAAACGGTTGTAGTTCCTAGGCGGTCAGGAAGAATTAGTCATCAACCGGACCGTTACCTCGGTAACATCGAGGAGGAGGGTAATTTGTTGTTATTCGAAAGCAACGAACCCTCAACCTTCAAGGTGGCTATTAGTAGTCCCAACTCCGAACAATGGCTTGAGGCCATGAAATCCAAAATGGATTCTATGTACGAGAACCAAGTATGGGACTTGGTGGATTTTCCTGAAGGAGTGAGACCCCTTCTGTGTAAATGGATCTTTAAAATCAAACTCGTCATAGATAAACATATAGATGTTTACAAAGCTAGATTGGTGGCAAAGGGCTTTACACAAGTCCAAGGTATTCATTATGATGAAACATTTGCACCGGTTGCAATGCTTCGATCCATAAGGATTATCTTAGCGGTTGCCGCATTTCAGAGCAACCTTGTCCTCTAGCGCAGTCAAACGATCCCCAGAAGTAGAAATAATGAGCCCCAAACTCGAAATACAGTCAAGAGTATGCGAATTTAATGGTGTAAAGTACAATAGTGGTAAAATTATCATGAGAATTTGTTCTAAGATTATGTCAGGCTATTACCTGAAGAGTAGAGTGAGTGGCTCTAAACGCCAGTTCTGTAGTGCCAACCCTGATTAGATCTGGGCTGACCCTCTTAGCTGCTTGTTGGATAATTTTTTCTACGCCTGGACAGAAATGTACCTGGTAGTGACAACCCTTCGATTTCGTCAACCTTCATCTTCTTCGCTTTTTTGTCTGGTGTGTTCTTTTCTGTTTCTACTTGAGACTTCGCCTTGCTAGGTTCTTCAATTTTCAACTCCCTAAAACCTGGAGTAGGAATAGTGACACCGCTAGGAATGAATTGTGGTTTAACATCTGGACCCCCAGCCAGAATAGCATCCATCTTTTGTTGGAGGAGCGTAGGATTGAGCCTACCCCTAGTAATTGGCCTAAAAGTCTCACCTAGCATAGATAACACTTGATTAGAATTAAAATTCCCAGACCAGACTTGACCAAAAGAGTAGTTGTGAGACTTACCTTTGATAGCGGAGATTTGAGGGACGTGAACCTTCACAACCCTACTTGCTGGCCTGCAGAAAGTAGGAAACGCCGTCTTATTGTCCCCCTCAGACCAAGTCCTCTCCTCAAGAGGCAGCACCATAAAAGCAGCAATCCTAGCCTTAGACTCCTCACTGTGGTTAGGGAGCCAAGAATCCGCTAGAAAAATAAACATAGAAAATCATCAGCCCAGTACAGAATAGAGAAATTAGAAACAACAGAACAAAATCAGAAGTGATTAACCTCTCTCAGCAATTGGGTAATCTAAGCAACCGTCATTCTGAAGAGTATCACTCTTCAAACAGAAAACCAGTCTTCCCGTCTTTGTCATCCCCAGTGTCTGGGTGCTCCACCAGATTGTGTTGGAGTATGTGTCCTCCACAATAGTGCGATTACTTAATAAATCTCAATTAAGGAATACATGGGGATAATCCTGTATTATTGTCAATTGATTAACGTAAATCAATAACGGTTGGCTGACTAGAGTTTGACGTTATTGTCGTGAGAACGGCGGTAATCAATTGATCCCTTTAAGTCTCACCTATAGGAACGTACGCCAAATATTTAAGCTAATTAATTGTATGAGATACGATTATATTAGTAACTTGATAAATCGACTAACGGTTAGTCAGTGAATTAATTTAGAGAGAAATCGAGTTGTGAACTCGGTTGATCAAATTTTATATCGATAAAATTATTAGAGGAGATGAGATTTAGTGATTAACTGTTAATTTACTAATCATGTATATTTTACTAATGAGATTAGTAAAAGTACAATTTTAATATATGTGTAAGTGTACATGTATATTAAGGAAGAGTTTATTTAATTTATACTTTATCATATTAGATGATTAAGTGATAAATTATATGTATTTGTGGGACAAATATTGAGAAACAAAAATGGGCCCAAGTAAGGTCCTTGGACCGTCCAAATGGGCAAGAAAGAGGAGAAGATTCCTCTTTGTCCTATTCTTTTGTTTAGCTCCTTTTGCATGTGGAACATCATGATTAAAGCATGCAAATAAAACACAATGATGAGCATGCATTGAGCTGTTCTAAACAAGTAATATTAGCATGCAAAACACTCTTCCTCTCCTCTTGAATTGGCCGAAAAAATGAGTGTGTAATACCCTTCATTTTTGCTTTATTTTCTTATAAGAGTAGGCCTTTTAGTGAAAGGAGTTCACTAATGTATTCTCCTCATTTTCTCTCTAAACCTCTCTCCAAAATATTAGAAACTTGTTCTTATATATTTTCATATATATATACTACTAAGTGTTAGTAGTAATAATATTCACATATTATCAAGTGTTTATTAGTGATTTCTAGATCAAAATCACTAATAAATTTGGTGTACTTCTTAGGTGCAACAAGAAGGAGGTTTCCTATTTTGAAAACTCGGGTTTTGGAGGATCATCCTAAACTTAAGCTCAAGAAACAAAACTAGAAAGGAGTTCTAGTTTTGTGCCCAATTTTTCCCTTTGAGAAAGGTATAACATTTCTAATCTTATAACAAAGTGAATTTGTTACTACATAGATCTTGCTAAATTAAATTAGAGTAATTTGATTTACACTAATATTTGATTAGTGAATGGGATGAGATCCCAACAGATTGTTCTGGCCTTTCCTGATCCGAAAGATGAACCTCCCACGATCTTGGGACCTCACACAATAGACATTCTTGAGGTCCTGCACAGTCAACAACAGCCTATGCTTCGTACAGAGTTTGTCAACCAAACATATGATCTTCCACATGCTTGGCATCAGCTGACAAGGTGCAAGCTTCATCGCAGTAAGCACCCCACTCATCCAAGAATTGCAGGGAATTCTCAGACCAGCCCTGAAAGGGAACTCGTAGATACAAACCCATCATGGACAGGTCCAGGAAGCAGTGGTGTAATCGTCGCAGGGGAAGAAGATCTCTGCAGTTTCAGGAACAAACTGGTGATCTTTGAGATGTTTAATGATTGATTGGCTTAGGGTATTTTATGTTTCATCATCAAAGGAATCACCTTTGGTGAACACATAGTCGCCATATTTGATCTCACTAATCTCGAGGTCAATTACTTTACCGGCCATGCTTTTTTGATTAAATTTGTTGAGATGGTAAAAATAATAAAGGAAAAAGATGAAGAACAGTAGAGGTAAAGATGAAGTTTGCAAGGTAAGTTGTGAAAAAATTACTGAAGGGGTTGTATTTATATGCAAGAGGATAAGAGACGTGTATAGAGTAGGATTCTACCGTTGGTAGAATTCGAAAATACTGCAAAATAGCCGTTGCTACAGTACAACAGTCAAATCAGGTTTGAACTCTTTAATTTTCTGTTTTGAACGTTATCATTCTGGACGTTGCACTGACTTCTGGGTATGGACAAATTTAATGCCAAGATTTATAGCCGTTATTTCTATTCTACTCTGCTCTGTTTAGATTTGTTTGTACAGAATTGTTTCCTCAAGATTGCTGAACACTGTACTTGAGAAAACAAGGGGCATTTGTTACGACCAGATTTTACACCTCCCCAGAATTAACAGTTCTGGATAGGCATTGTGAAAGTTGTACAGAGCATGTCAGAAGAGGAATGGCAGTTATAGTCAGCAGAGGTCAACCTTGGCAATTACAAAAATCATGGGATAATCGAGTAGTTAACAGCTGAGCAGAAGTGGAGTCATGGGAAGTTAAATAACTGCCGGAGATCATGGAGAACATGCCCTGGAAAATAGGAACTGATTTGCAGCTCACTTTGTGTATAAATAGAGGCTCATTTGTACATTTTTTGACATATCTTTGATACGTGCTATTTCTATAGATTATATGCCCCCGGTTTAATCGCATTTAGCTTGAATTTACTCGCATTCATTGTTAGTTTAGGAGCTATTTGCTAAATATTGCGATACTGCTGTTCCTCGTTTATATTTTGCAGGTTTTGGCGGTCCTGAGCCAAAACCTGAGCTGAGTGGAGCATTTTAGTATCGAGACGACGAGACCAAGCTCGAGCTCGCGCAGAAGCTCGGAGAGGTGATCAAGAGACCAAAAGATAAAAAGGCCTAACGAATAACTAAGGCCCAAAAGTGAAGGATGAGCCTAAGTTGAACAAATGAGAGTTGGCCCAGGCTGAGCAGGCCGGCCGATCTGGTGGACCGGCAGCCGGCCGGCCCTGGCGTTTAATTCGTCGGGTTATCCAGGCTGAGCAGGCCGGCCGATCTATGTACGAGAACCATGTATGGGATCTGGTTGACTTACCTGATAAGGCTAGGCCTCTTCAGTGCAAATGGCTTTACAAGATAAAGTGATATGTAGAAGGACAACCAGATATATACAAGGCACGACTAGTGGCAAAGGGTTTCACTCAAGTGCAAGGGTTGCACTATGATGAGATCTTTGCACCCGTAGTCATGCTTCGTTCCATTCGGATTCTCTTAGCGATCGCCGCATTTCATGACTATGAAATTTGGCAAATGGATGTGAAAACCGCCTTCTTAAACGGTTATTTGGAGGAGGAGTTGTACATGGTACAACCCGAAGGTTACATCGATCCTAAAGATCCTAAGAAGGTTTGCAAGCTTAAGCGTTCCATCTATGGACTTAAGCAAGCTTCACGGAGTTGGAATCATCGCTTCGACCAAGTGATAAAGGAGAATAGATTCGCTCGATCGGTCGAGGAACCATGTCCATATATCAAGTCGAGTGGGAGCAAGATTGTCTTCCTAATACTGTACGTCGATGACATATTCTTGATTGGGAATGACATACCTCTCTTAACTTCGGTAAAAGTATGGTTAAAGAACCATTTCCAGATGAAAGATCTGGGTGAGGCACAGCGCATTTTGGGGCTCCGTATCTATAGAGATAGATCACGACGGATGTTATCCCTCAGTCAGGAGTCTTATATAGATAAGATTCTTGAGAGGTTCAGCATGACCAACTCCAAGAAGGGGAACCTTCCAATGACCTTTGGAGTGCACTTGAGTAAAGCTCAAGCACCAAAGACATCGGAAGAGGTCGAGCGCATGAGTCGGATTCCATATGCATCAGCTATAGGATCGATCATGTATGCCATGATATGCACACGTCCGGACGTGGCATATGCATTGAGTATGACGAGCCGATACCAAGGTAATCCAGGTGAAGCACACTGGATGGCCGTAAAGAACATTCTTAAGTACCTACGGAGGACTAAAGATTGGGTATTGACTTATGGAGGAGACACTAAGCTATGCGCAATCGGTTACGCAGATGCTAGTTTCCAAACGGATCGAGATGACTCGAAGTCTCAATCTGGATTCGTTTTTACTCTAAATGGCGCTGCGGTCAGCTGGAAAAGCTCCAAACAAACAGTTATAGCAGATTCCACGACTGAGTCCGAGTACTATGCTGCTTCAGAGGCTGCAAAGGAAGCCATATGGATGCATCAGTTCTTACAAGGACTAACAGTAGTTCCTAGTTCGAAAGACCCGATCACCATCTATTGTGACAATAGTGGTGCCATCTTCCAAGCGAAGGAGCCGAAGTCCAGCAACAAGTCTCGGCACGTGCAAAGGAAGGCTCACATGATCCGAGATTACGTGGAGTAGAAGGAGATAGCGTTTGACAAGATTGCTACGGATGATAACGTGGCAGATCCTCTCACTAAACCGTTGAGACAAGATAAGCATGAAGGTGGAGCAAAAATGGCCAAGGTGGTCAAGGGTGAATTCGAGGGAGACCATGGGTTGGGGCCATGGGCTCAAACCCAAGCCTAGGTCATGGACCAAGGGATCACTAAGGGCTAAGTAAAGTCAATTCTATGGTCAAATCGAGCCAACCTTAGTGATCAAGCAAAGTCAAGAGGAAGTCAAAGTTGGAGAGCAACAAAAAGTCAAGATTATGCTATTTTTGAATGTGGTCAAAGTGGGTGCACCCATGTGAGTTAACCCTCCAATAAAAGGACTCACATGGTTCACAAAGCTAGCTCAAGGAGGTCCCATAGGAGCCGGCCCAACAAGTCCCAACAAACAATCACATTGTTTTATGTTTATGTCATTTTCATTCATGTCGCTTTCGTCACTTTATGCTTTATTGTTTTAGTTTGTAAAAGAAATCAAATTGAAGAGCATGTGGACCGTCCTCCTTCATGACCAAGGCTCACTCAAGGACCCTTGGATGATCCTAAACAAAGAATGGAGAGGATTGAGCCTAATGTCAACATCTACCTTTATGCTTTTATCTTTTGTTTGTTAGCCTTCAAAATTCAGCTCTTGTAAGGCCTCTTGGCCGTTTTTTTTGGATGTCTCAAAGGCTCATGTGAGCCCTTAGATTAACTTTGAAATGTAAGGCTTAGATTAGAGCAAGGGTCCTATATAAACCCTCACTCTAACATCATAATTTTCAGATTTTGGCTAATGAAAAGAAACCCTAGAGTTTTATTGAGTGTTCTTCATTTTCTCATTACTTTGTGTTTGAGTTAGTGAAAGATTAGTTTAGTGGCTTTGTGCTTAAACTAATCAAAACCTAAATCTATTACTTTGTGTGTAGATTTAGTGACTATCTTTATGTTCTTTCATTTACATACAAAAATCAGAAAAAATCACACTAAAAACAATATACTCGGCCGTTTATCTACAAGTTGTTCAAGTTCGATTTTTGTTCATCCTTTGAGTGAAACTTGATCCACTTAGTTTCACTCCAAATTGGTCATCAAAGCCTAGGTTTGTTCTTCATTTTCGATTTGTTTTTGTTTTCTCGGTTTACCCTTTGTTTTTCCTCTTCAATTTTTCGTTTTTTCTTCCTTCTTTTCCTTGTTTATTTTCCACAAAACTTACACAAAAATCTCACAAAATTGTCACAAAATGGAAGAGGATAGAGGAGAGGGTAAAAGGCTTTCCGATTTAGAAGAGAAGTTAACTCAACTCACCGGTAATTGTACCTTAATGATGAATGCTCTAAACACCCTCCTAGACCAAAATCTTAATGAACCAAGAAGGGGTGGAGGGGGAAGAGGGGCGTGGGTATGGGTATGGGGGCCGTGGGAGAGGACAACCTCCTCCTCACATGGAAGATCAATTTTCGGATTCGGAGGAGTCCCTTGAAGCCCACCCAAGAGACCATGACCGAGATATCAAAGTGGATATACCCGATTTTTATGGAAGCTTGAACCCCGAGGATCTCCTAGATTGGCTTAGATCGGTTGAGAGAATTTTCGAATTTAAGGAGTATCCCGATAGGAAGTGTTTTAAGGTGGCCATCATGAAATTCAAAGGATATGCCTCCCTTTGGTATGAAAACCTTAAGAATCAAAGAAATCGAGAGGGAAAGGAACCCATTAGGTCATGGCTCAAACTCAAAAAGAAACTCAAAGACAAGTTTGTTCCCAAGGATTATACCCAAGACATGTTCCTCAAGCTAGCTCAACTCAAACAAGAGACACAACCAATTGAGTCCTACCTTAGGGACTTTGAGCAACTCACATTACAATGTGAGATGAATGAGAAACCCGAACAAAAAATAGCTAGGTTTGTCGAGGGCCTAAACCCTAGGATTGCTAACCGAGTGAAGATGCAAAACTTGTGGTCATTCGATGAGGCCGTTACCATGGCCACACGTGTGGAAAGGCTAGAGAAGGGGAGAGGGGACTCGGCCAAAAACACCACCAAGGCCAACCCCATGTCGAGCCAAGGAGGGATCAAAATTGGTGAACCTAGCCCTACTATCAAGCCATCAAGTGTTGACAAGGGGAAGGGAATCGACTATGGCCCTAAGAGAACAATTCCTCTCAAGAAGTGCTACCAATGTCAAGGGTATGGTCATTTTGCTAAGGAATGCCCTAGCAAGAGGACCTTGAACACAAGTGAGGTTGTGCATTGGGGAGACGATGAAGTGTTAGTTTGTGACGAAGAAAAAAACGAGGGAGTTGAGGATGTGAAGGTGGCCGAGACAATTGTTCCCCCGGACTCGGGGTTGAGCTTGGTTACTTGGCGAGTAATGCACACTCAAGATTCAAGTGAAAGCATGGATCAAAGACACCAACTATTTCGAACCAAGTGTACCATCGTGGGGAGAGTGTGTAATCTCATTATCGATAGGGGAAGTTGTGTTAATGTTGCCTCTAAAACCCTCATTGATAAGCTTGCCTTGCCTACTTTGAGGCATCCTCATCCTTACAAGCTAAGGTGGCTTAATCAAGGAGCCGAGGTAAAAGTCGATAAGCAATGCAAAGTCTCGTTCTCGATTGGACAAGACTATAAAGATGAAATTGTGTGTGAAGTGTTGGACATGGATGCATGTCATGTGTTGCTTGGTAGGCCTTGGGAGTATGAAAAGAATTCTTCCCACCATGGAAGAGACAATGTAACACCCCGTGTTAATTTAATTCAATAGTTAGCCATCAATTTCTAATTTCAAACCTTAAATCAATTCTTAATCATTTAACCTTACAAAATCACAATTTTTACAAAACTTTCATTTTGTAAAATTTCTCGACTTCTTTAATACTTTTTAAAATTTTTGAATAATGAAATAAATAATTTAATCTTAGAATTTAAAAGTAGAAATATTTTGAAAAATCGTCAAACGCGCACACATTAACTTTTATCGCTTTTGACGCCCGACTTTTTAAAACTGACCAAATTCGTGAAAAACATTTTAAAACACAAATTAAACATTTTCTTAACCCAAATAGTGTAGGAGACTTTTCCAACCAATGAGAATTTAGGTGTTTCCTAATTTCATTTAAAATTAAACTTTAATTACTAACTTTATTTCCTAATTCATTTAACCTAAATTTTTACAACTTATTCCATAATTCACAAAGGCAAAAATACATCATTTTCTCTTCCATTTGGCCGGCCACCTTACTCTCATTTTCTCCCTTTGATTTTCTTCCATTTTATTACAAAAACCTCTTAAATAAAAACACTAATATTATTCTAATAATCTCTAGTATATTTTAGCTAATTAGTGGGTATTTGGAGCTTAATATTCTGGTTTTATTTGAAGGTGAAGACGGGTTTGAGGGTGAAGACTTAGACTTGGATAATATAGTCGATCCGGACAACCAATAAACTTACCGATTAAGGTGACTAACTATGTCTTGTATTATCTTTTTAGTAAATTAATTTGTTTTGTTATTCTAATTTTATAATTATGATTTTTATGTTAAATATGTTAAACATCATGTTTATATGCTTGTATGTTTATGTGTTGAATAAATAATGATAATAACTAAATATATAGTTTACTAGTAATGTTATAGTAAAATGATATCATGTTTAGCTAAATTAATTTTGAGCATTTTTAATTTATATTCATATGATTTTTATGTTTATTTATGTTTTAGTGAAGTAGTAATGTTATATAAAAATTATGTGAAATATTAGAAATGAGTTTAAAGTGATTAAAATCGAAAAATGAAAATTTATAAATATATACATATACCCACGGTTTTCTTAAATTTTTTAAATAAATTTTCACTTTTAATTTTTGTAAATAATATGTTAGATTAAGTTAGTTAAAATGGATGTTACTATGTGAAAAGAATTAAATTAGGAAAATAAATTATAAGTTATTAAAATCAAAATTAGTGTTCTTGAGTTTTATTAAGATCTTCATGAGTGTTCTTATTTTCTCCATGTTGATGTTCATCTTTATTACTCATTTTGATCTTATTTTAAATTATGTTTGTTAATAATTTATGTTTATGTTTAGTTATTGTTTTACATATTACTTAGTATTATACTACAAATCAACTAAAACATTATAAATCATTTACATATCAAAGTATGAAATTTAAAGTGTTGAAAAACACTATTCATAATTATAAATAAAAGTTTAGTAAATTTCATTTTAGTTTAAACCGTATTAGTATAATTAGAATAATTAAATTATAAAGACTTTAAGTTAAAAACCGTTAAAATCGAAAAATGAAATTTAGGACACTAGTATACATGCTCACGGCATCCTCACTATTTTTAGGGTTAAAATTGTTTTTATCACTTTTTAGTTTATTGTTAATATAATTTAATTAATAGTTAATAAGTTAGAATTAAGAAATTAAAAAGAATAAATCAATTTTGATGATTAATGAAACCCCACGACATTCTTATTAAAATTGACTAAATTTGACCAAAATGAAATTATCACTAAGTCACTAAAGTTAAATAGTAATTAGAATTGAATTTTTGTATAAATTGTTTTAGTTATAAATGAAATACGATAAACCGATAAAAATATGTTAACCGTATAAAAATGAATTAAATCGTGTGATACTACCTTTGCTATTGGATTGTTGATTTTGGACATACGGACTATAAATGAATCATCCACGATACTATCACTAACTTAAATTAATAGACGACTAAATTTAACCGAGTCTCGTTTTAAAATAAATATCACTGATCACCTTTTATAAAATGAACTTAACGTTTTTGAAACTAGAATTTTAGAGTATTTTCATCAATGACTAAATGCAAAATGAACTTAACGTTTTTAAAACTATGATTTTCGAATATTTTCATAAATGACTAAATACAAACCGAACCTAACATTTTTAAAACTAGACTTTAGAATATTTTCAAAAATCGCTTAAGTACAAAACGAACCTAACGACTTTGAAACTAGAAATTTGTACTTAGGAAATAAAAACAAGTTTAGTATTATACTAAAATATCTAAGTATAAAGATGCGTATAAATACGATGAATAGTAAATACAATGAATAGTAAATACGATGAATAGTAAAATACAATGAATAGTGAAAAGTGAATAGTGAAATACTGAAAATAATTGAAAATTTTTACTAAGTATAGAAAAATTTAAAATAAATAAGTAAATGACTTAAAGTGCTTTGAAAAACACTTAAATAAAATTTGGACATACTAATAAACGATTCAATTTAAAATCTTGAAAACGTTAATAATTAACAACACTTCAAATAATAAACGAATGTGTTATGTGATCATATGAAACCTACCATTCAAATAAAGCGTTTGTGTGAGACTAGGAGAGTCTAGTAACATGTGATATGGAATATCAAATAAATAATGAATAATGAGTAAGTTAAATAAAAGGTCAAGCTTGGGCCTCAGATATGAAAACGTCAATCGTGAGTGAAGTGGGATTAAGATAGTCTTGTAGCGGACGCCACTATCTCGGCCTTATTGCGATTGTCATCCCGAATAGTGTGGTATAGCCGGCAGTATTATGCTTTGTGCATCCTGCCCATGCCGTTACGCCTTAAGTCGTATAGCACATTAGTACAAGATAATGAAAAATTCAACTCTTAGTGGGTCGGGCTTTAGGAAATAGTCGTTTTATCACGAGTTAAGGTGCTCTATGAATAGCATAGCCTACTCTTAAATTGGATATTAGTGTATGCATACTAGACTAGGGTTTTATTCCCTATTTCGCTAAAGTTATCGGGCCACCGTGACCTTATGCGATTGTCATCTCACGGTTCTGTCTCCTTGCCGTGTTTAGTTCTTAGTGGGCGCGACACTAGCATTCGTTCTTACCCTGCGTAAAGATTACTTGACGAGATTGTATCTGAAGTTCGAATCATTTCGAACACTAGAGGATGAGATGCAAGTATTATAGTATTCGGCGTGGTTTACGAGTCGAGTAAGCCTCTGCACTATGGAAGTGAGATGCAATCGATCAGAGTACAAAGGCCTACTCGATTAGTCGGGCTCGTAGCGGTATGTGTTATGCATTATATGATTAAATGAGAATGAGTGTGTACCATGTTGCAAAATTAAAGACCACAACTTTCTGAATTGAATCGAGTCTGCATGACGAGAATGTTACAATACGTATGTTTGTTGCGATCCGATATCGCTTTGTAATCCTGCTGTGTATCTATGATACAAATGATATGATATTATCTGTTATCTGCTTTCCTAATTGAATAGCATGCCTATATGATTTATCGTTTTAAATCGCATGTTTATTATGACTAATATGTCTTTACATGCTATATGTTTTAAGCATGTTTATCGTTTTATCATACTATTATAGTTATAAAGCGATAGTAATAAACCAAAGTAATTGAAATCGAGGGTAAGTATGAGCATAGCTAGTCACTGTCCGCTCAGCGGGCATCCCCCCCTAGTTTATTGTGCAGGAAGATCGTGGACCGAGAGCTGGATTTTGGACGGGGCCACAAGACGTGTTTATACTTTGCTTTTGTTGTATTTCGAGAGATATGTAATATATAACACCATACTCTTTTAAATTCCGTATTTAGAGTTGTTTTATTCAACTCTTGAACGATGTTGTAATATTTTGAGTTATTTGTATAATTAATAACGCTGGTTTAAGACTTAATTAATTTCCGCCTTAGTAATTAAAGTCGACTAAAAACCAGGTTGTTACAGTTGGTATCAGAGCTGACTCGTGACCGTAACATAAATGGCCTAATGCGATTTATGCTTACCTAACGAGAGACACACAGGCAGACATTCATATTGTATGTCAGGCATAGACTAATAGGACCAAATAATAAATTAGATTTTTCTTTTATTAGATCACTTAAATAATAAACTTCAAATCGCTTTAAAGTGTGAGGATGGGTAGAAATCTTAAGGACTGACCATAGACTTAGGATTTTTAAATATAACAAACTACTTCCCTCAAAATAAAATACACTAACTCGCAGATGCTTGCTACTTGTCAAGTAGTGACTAAAACTAACAACTATCCTCGGATATAAAATTTAAATAATAATTCAACTCCAGAGGATCAAGCGTCAAAGGAGTACCAGGCGGCGCGGGTGAAGACATCTGTTAAATTCGTAACCAATTCCACAAAAATACATTCTCCCTCTCTTCTACTTTCATATCCTTCCTAAGAAAATGTACTAGATACATTTTAAAATCCTAAAACCGATGTAACCAAAAAAAAAAAAAAAAAAAAAAAATAAAAAAAAAAAAATTATTACATCTCAAGGAAATAAAATACCTAACTTCTGTGCTTACTTGCATAACTGCCGTTATTGCATTTACTTTCAAGTAAAAGCTATCAATGACAAGCATGTCTTCTAACCTCTCGCAATACTAATAAATTCCTTCACGTCTTAATTCTTTCAGAATGGCTGCACCTCCAATGACAGACGAGGAAAGACACCTCCTGGCAGAAGAATCTTTGATCCGTTTGGCAGAAATAGCCACGGACAACGCAAACCGCCAACATCATCCAAGCGCGTTTGATCGTGTTTCCCGCCATCGTCCACAAGAGTACTCGGGTTCTACTGACCCTATCGATCTCACGAACTGGCTGGAGGAAATGAAGAAACTCATGGATCTGACAAGGACGCCTCGGAAGATAGGGTCAACATAGCCGCCTTTTACGAAGGCGAGGCTAATGATCGGTGGAACGTGGTCGGGACCAATGAGCTGACGCCACGCGTTCACATGGTACGAGTTCACAAAGAAAATCAAGGAGAAGTACTTTGGGTATGAGCTCAGGTGTCAGAAAGAGGAGGAATTCATAAGTCTCAGAATGGGAGACATGACACTCCAGGAATACACTGAGAAATTCCAACGGCTGGCAAAATTCGGGGCTGCGATCGCTCCCAACGATAGGGCCATGACTCAGAGGTACCTGCGCAATATGTCTAACGATCTGCGTACCCACATGAGCAGCAACACCTACGCTACTTTTGCCGCAGCCTCACGAGTGCGTGCGAGGTATGGGCTTCCTTAGAGTTGGAAAAAGCCGAGGAGAAAGAAGAAGAAGGTGTTTGTGCCGTGTGTAGCGCGATCGAGCTATATTCAGAAGCCGAACTACCAACGCCCTGTCCATCAAAGGCCCAACTTTCCAAGGTCTGCGTTCCAGAACAGGCTCCCTGCGGGGAATAATGAGAGAGCTATGGTTGCAGGAAGGGCTCCTCAACCAAGAGTCTTACCGGGGACTTGTCGTATGTGCCGCAAGGCGTCACACGAAGGGAGACAGTGCAACGGTCTGCCGATTACATGCTACAAGTGTAAAATGGTGGGACATAAGTCTAATGTGTGTCCCAATAATCAGAACACGGCACCTGTTGCAGGAGTACCACAATCTGTAGTGGTACAGGGTCGAGTATATGTCCTCACTGAAGCTGAGGCAGAGGAGTCACCTGAGGCTGACGTCATCACTGGTATTTTTCTTATAAACTCTGTGAATGCGGTTGTTTTGTTTGACACTGGGGCATCATTGTCCTTTATATCTTCTAAGTTTGTTTCAAAGGCTAATCTCATAAAATCCGAATCAATCAACGCAAATATTTCTCTACCAAACGGAAAGATTTTCAAATGCTCCAAAATTTTCAAAGATACTCCAATCACAATCCATAAAACAATCTTCCCTTCCGACCTTATCCTTTTTGACATGCCGGAGTTCGACGTCATTCTGGGGATCGATTGGTTGACTAAGTATCATGCGTTGTTCGAGTGCCGAGATCGGAAAATTCGCTTGAAGCATCCTACAGGGACTAAAGTCACGTATCAGAAGACTTCGCCAATTAAGGGGGCAAAAATTATCTCGGTTCTGCAACTACAACGGTTAGAAAGAAAAGGGCATCAAGTATACTTATGCAGTGTCAATGAAGTAAAGGAAAGCGTGAAAATTGAAGATATTCACGTAGTACGGGAATTCCCTAATGTATTTCCAGACGAGTTACCAGGCTTGCCACCTGCACGTGATGTCGAGTTCTCTATCGACCTTGCGCCAGGCACGGCCCCAATCTCAAAGGCACCTTATAGGATGGCACCGGTAGAACTACAGGAGTTGAAGAAACAACTTGAGGAGATGATTGAGAAGGGTTTCATAAGACCAAGTGTCTCACCTTGGGGAGCACCGGTCCTCTTCGTGAAAAAGAAGGACGGCAGTATGAGACTCTGCATAGACTACAGGGAATTGAACAAGGTAACCATTAAGAACCGCTACCCTTTGCCCAGAATCGACGATCTCTTTGATCAACTAAAAGGCGCGGGAGTGTTTTCTAAGATCGACCTGAGGTCAGGTTACCATCAGATTGCAGTGAGAGAATCAGACATCCAAAAGACTGCTTTCAGAAGCAGATACGGCCATTATGAGTTTAAGGTCATGCCTTTCGGGTTGACAAACGCACCAGCTGTGTTCATGGATCAAATGAACAGAACCTTCCATGAGTACCTGGACATATGTGTGGTTGTGTTCATTGACGACATCCTCATTTATTCAAAGACCGGGGCAGAACACGAGGAACACCTCCGTATTATTCTTGGGATACTACAACGTTATAAATGGTATGCTAAACTATCCAAGTGCGAGTTTTGGCTTGAAAAGGTAGCATTCCTGGGTCACGTCATCTCGAAGGATGGAGTGATGGTAGATCCTGCAAAGATCGACGCAGTAAAAGAATGGAAGGCTCCCACAAATATAACCGAAATACGCAGCTTCCTTGGATTGGCAGGATATTACAGGAGGTTTGTCCCAGATTTCTCTAAGGTTGCACGACCCATGACGAAGTTGCTACAAAAGGAATCTAAGTTCATATGGAGTGAGGAATGCGAGAATGCTTTCCAAGAACTCAAGACAAGGCTTACCACAGCGCCAGTCTTAGCTCTTCCTACAGATGGAGACGAGTATGAAGTCTGATGGCGCCTTCGAATGGCCTGGGTTGCGTACTGATGCAACAAGGGAAGGTCATTGCTTACGCATCAAGGCAATTGAAAGTCCATGAAAGAAACTACCCCACTCATGACCTAGAGTTGGCAGCCGTGGTGTTTGCTTTGAAAATCTGGCGTCATTACCTCTACGGAGTGAGTATCAAGTTCTATCTGCACCACAAGAGCACGAAATATATTTTCACACAAAAGGAACTCAACATGAGACAACGCCGGTGGTTAGAATCGATCAAGGACTACAAGATTGAACTACTGTATCACGAGGGTAAGGCAAACGTCGTTGCTGACGCTCTGAGTAGAAAGACAACGCATACCCTCAACAACATTTGGGAAATTCCGGCTGGTATTGTCCGAGACTTCAAAAGAATGAACTTAGAGTTGGTTCAGTCGGATGATGCTGACTTAAACGCAATGATCGCAGAGCCGGAGTTATATCACGAGATTAGAGCTCTACAATGGGAAGATGAGGAACTCGTGAAAATCAGGGGGGAGATTCCTTCAGGAAACCGAGAAGGGTTTGAGATTAAATCTGATGGGAGTTTGAGATTCAAAGAAAGGTGGTGCGTGCCCGACGTACCAGTATTGAAAAGAAGGATCCTTGACGAGGCACACAGTACACGATACTCAATACATCCAGGATCAGATAAAATGTACCAGGACTTAAAGCTGAAGTTTTGGTGGGTTCGAATGAAAGCAGAAATTGCAGAGTATGTTGCAAAGTGTTTAATCTGCCAGAAGGTGAAGTTTGAACATCAGCGACCCGGGGGACTACTACAACCTTTGGATATTCCATTGGGGAAATGGGACTCCATTTCCATGGATTTCATAACAGGGTTGCCAAAAACTCACCGAGGAAATAATGCAATCTGGGTGATTGTGGACCGCTTGACCAAGTCGGCCCATTTTCTACCAATCAAGGACACCTGGAGCCTTGAAGAGTTAGCTAAGGCATATGAGAAGGAGGTGATCCGATTACACGGCGTACCGCTGGACATTATTTCGGATAGGGATCCGAGATTCACCTCTCATTTCTGGGAGAAACTACAAGCAGCATTGGGAAGCCAACTGAAGATGAGTACCGCTTTCCACCCTGCGACCGATGGTCAAACTGAGCGAACTATTCAAACGGTTGAAGACATGCTCAGGGCTTGTGCTTTAGAGTTCAACGAGAATTGGGAGAAAAGTCTACCTTTGATTGAATTCTCCTACAATAATAGCTTTCATGCAAGTTTGGGTTGTGCTCCATTCGAGGCACTCTACGGGAGAAAGTGTCGTAGCCCGGTCTGTTGGGACGATGCTAGTGATAATGTGGGAACTGGTCCACAGGTTATTCAGGACCAGATCGAACACATCAAGATCATTCGTGAACGTCTACAAGCGGCACAAGACCGTCAAAAGATGTATGCCAACAAACATCGTCGACCAATCGAGTTCGAGGTTGGTGATCATGTCTTCTTGAAAGTATCACCCATGAAAGGGGTTCGACGATTCGGTTTGAAGGGAAAATTGAGTCCTAAATACGTGGGGCCATATGAGATAACCGACAGAATTGGTGAGGTAGCCTATCGCCTAGCATTACCACCCAATTTGTCGAAGGTGCACAACGTGTTTCATGTTTCGCAACTAAGGAGATCTGAGGTGACACAAGTCATATCATTACCCCGGACGTGATCGCAGTTGAGCCTAACTTGCTATACTCAGAAAGGCCTGTCAGGATTCTAGCACGAGAAACCAAGAAGTTGAGGCGGAAGACGGTTCCTTTAGTGAAGGTGCTATGGAAAGGTCAATTGACTGAACAAGCAACTTGGGAGACCGAAGCCTCTATGATGGTGAAATATCCATTTGTTTATCTCAGGTGAAAATCCTATCCTTCATTCAAGTTTCGGACGAAACTTTTCTAAGGGAGGTTTGTAACACCAGTGTTAATTTAATTCAATAGTTAGCCATCAATTTCTAATTTCAAACCTTAAATCAATTCTTAATCATTTAACCTTACAAAATCACAATTTTACAAAACTTTCATTTTGTAAAATTTCTAAACTTCTTTAATACTTTTTAAAATTTTTGAATAATGAAATAAATAATTTAATCTTAGAATTTAAAAGTAGAAATATTTCGAAAAATCGTCAAACGCGCACACATTAACTTTTATCGCTTTTGACGCCCGACTTTTTAAAACTGACCAAATTCGTGAAAAACATTTTAAAACACAAATTAAACATTTTCTTAACCCAAATAGTGTAGGAGACTTTTCCAACCAATGAGAATTTAGGTGTTTCCTAATTTCATTTAAAATTAAACTTTAATTACTAACTTTATTTCCTAATTCATTTAACCTAAATTTTTACAACTTATTCCATAATTCACAAAGGCAAAAATACATCATTTTCTCTTCCATTTGGCCGGCCACCTTACTCTCATTTTCTCCCTTTGATTTTCTTCCATTTTATTACAAAAACCTCTTAAATAAAAACACTAATATTATTCTAATAATCTCTAGTATATTTTAGCTAATTAGTGGGTATTTGGAGCTTAATATTTACGGGTTTTATTTGAAGGTGAAGATGGGTTTGAGGGTGAAGACTTAGACTTGGATAATATAGTCGATCCGGACAACCAATAAACTTACCGATTAAGGTGACTAACTATGTCTTGTATTATCTTTTTAGTAAATTAATTTGTTTTGTTATTCTAATTTTATAATTATGATTTTTATGTTAAATATGTTAAACATCATGTTTATATGCTTGTATGTTTATGTGTTGAATAAATAATGATAATAACTAAATATATAGTTTACTAGTAATGTTATAGTAAAATGATATCATGTTTAGCTAAATTAATTTTGAGCATTTTTAATTTATATTCATATGATTTTTATGTTTATTTATGTTTTAGTGAAGTAGTAATGTTATATAAAAATTATGTGAAATATTAGAAATGAGTTTAAAGTGATTAAAATCGAAAAATGAAAATTTATAAATATATACATATACCCACGGTTTTCTTAAATTTTTTAAATAAATTTTCACTTTTAATTTTTGTAAATAATATGTTAGATTAAGTTAGTTAAAATGGATGTTACTATGTGAAAAGAATTAAATTAGGAAAATAAATTATAAGTTATTAAAATCAAAATTAGTGTTCTTGAGTTTTATTAAGATCTTCATGAGTGTTCTTATTTTCTCCATGTTGATGTTCATCTTTATTACTCATTTTGATCTTATTTTAAATTATGTTTGTTAATAATTTATGTTTATGTTTAGTTATTGTTTTACATATTACTTAGTATTATACTACAAATCAACTAAAACATTATAAATCATTTAGATTAAAAAGTTAGAAATTTAAAGTGTTGAAAAACACTATTCATAATTATAAATAAAAGTTTAGTAAATTTCATTTTAGTTTAAACCGTTTTAGTATAATTAGAATAATTAAATTATAAAGACTTTAAGCTAAAAACCGTTAAAATCAAAAAAATGAAATTTAGGACACTAGTATACATGCTCACGGCATCCTCACTATTTTTAGGGTTAAAATTGTTTTTATCACTTTTTAGTTTATTGTTAATATAATTTAATTAATAGTTAATAAGTTAGAATTAAGAAATTAAAAAGAATAAATCAATTTTGATGATTAATGAAACCACACGACATTCTTATTAAAATTGACTAAATTTGACCAAAATGAAATTATCACTAAGTCACTAAAGTTAAATAGTAATTAGAATTGAATTTTTGTATAAATTGTTTTAGTTATAAATGAAATACGATAAACCGATAAAAATATGTTAACTTAGTATAAAAATGAATTAAATCGTGTGATACTACCTTTGCTATTGGATTGTTGATTTTGGACATACGGACTATAAATGAATCATCCACGATACTATCACTAACTTAAATTAATAGACGACTAAATTTAACCGAGTCTCGTTTTAAAATAAATATCACTGATCACCTTTTATAAAATGAACTTAACGTTTTTGAAACTAGAATTTTAGAGTATTTTCATAAATGACTAAATGCAAAATGAACTTAACGTTTTTAAAACTATGATTTTCGAATATTTTCATAAATGACTAAATACAAACCGAACCTAACATTTTTAAAACTAGACTTTAGAATATTTTCAAAAATCGCCTAAGTACAAAACGAACCTAACGACTTTGAAACTAGAAATTTGTACTTAGGAAATAAAAACAAGTTTAGTATTATACTAAAATATCTAAGTATAAAGATGCGTATAAATACGATGAATAGTAAATACAATGAATAGTAAATACGATGAATAGTAAAATACAATGAATAGTGAAAAGTGAATAGTGAAATACTGAAAATAATTGAAAATTTTTACTAAGTATAGAAAAATTTAAAATAAATAAGTAAATGACTTAAAGTGCTTTGAAAAACACCTAAATAAAATTTGGACATACTAATAAACGATTCAATTTAAAATCTTGAAAACGTTAATAATTAACAACACTTCAAATAATAAACGAATGTGTTATGTGATCATATGAAACCTACCATTCAAATAAAACGTTTGACGCTGAGACTAGGAGAGTCTAGTAACATGTGATATGGAATATCAAATAAATAATGAATAATGAGTAAGTTAAATAAAAGGTCAAGCTTGGGCCTCAGATATGAAAACGTCAATCGTGAGTGAAGTGGGGTTAAGATAGTCTTGTAGCGGACGCCACTATCTCGGCCTTATTGCGATTGTCATCCCGAATAGTGTGGTATAGCCGGCAGTATTATGCTTTGTGCATCCTGCCCATGCCGTTACGCCTTAAGTCGTATAGCACATTTGTTAAAGTACAAGATAATGAAAAATTCAACTCTTAGTGGGTCTGGCTTTAGGAAATTGTCGTTTTATCTTGAGTTATGGTGCTCTATGAATAGCATAGCCTACTCTTAAATTGGATATTAGTGTATGCATACTAGACTAGGGTTTTATTCCCCTATTTCGCTAAAGTTATCAGGGCCACCGTGACCTTATTGCGATTGTCATCTCACGGTTCTGTCTCCTTGCCGTGTTTCGTTCTTAGTGGGCGCGACACTAGCATTCGTTCTTACCCTGCGTAAAGATTACTTGACGAGATTGTATCACGAAGTTCGAATCATTTCGAACACTAGAGGATGAGATGCAAGTATTATAGTATTCGGCGTGGTTTACGAGTCGAGTAAGCCTCTGCACTATGGAAGTGAGATGCAATCGATCAGTACAAAGGCCTACTCGGTGGTCGTGCTCGTAGCGGTATGTGTTATGCGTTATATGATTAAATGAGAATGAGTGTGTACCATCTTGAAAATTAAAGACCACAACTTTACGAATTGAATCAGTGCATGGCGAGAATGTTACAATACGTATGTTTGTTGCGATCCGATATCGCTTTGTAATCTCTTGTGTATTTATGATACAAATGATATGATATTATACATTATCCGCTTTCCTAATTGAATAGCATGCCTATATGATTTATCGTTTTAAATCGCATGTTTATTATGACTAATATGTCTTTACATGCTATATGTTTTAAGCATGTTTATCGTTTTATCATACTATTATAGTTATAAAGCGATAGTAATAAACCAAAGTAATTGAAATCGAGGGTAAGTATGAGCATAGCTAGTCACTTTGTCAGCTCAATGGGCATCCCCCTAGTTTATTGTGCGGGAAGATCGTGGACCGAGAAATTTGGATTTTGGACGGGGCCACAAGACGTGTTTATACTTTGCTTTTGTTGTATTTCGAGAGATATGTAATATATAACACCATACTCTTTTAAATTCCGTATTTAGAGTTGTTTTATTCAACTCTTGAACGATGTTGTAATATTTTGAGTTATTTGTATAATTAATAACGCTGGTTTAAGACTTAATTAATTTCCGCCTTAGTAATTAAAGTCGACTAAAAACCAGGTTGTTACAGACAACACCTACTCATTCAAGTATGGTGAAAAGCTTATTGTCTTAGCTCCCCTACCACCAATGATGGGATGTAAATCCAATGCGTGCTTGTTTGAATCCTTCATTGAGCCAAACCCTAGCATGGAGATGAAGTTGGGGCCGAAATTGATTGAGCATGAAGGCTTGAAAGGCCTTACACCGAGTAGTGGAAGGCAAAAGGGAGAGATGAACTTGGAATGTGAGGGAAGCTCTAGCATGATAAGGAGGATTCTAGGAGAGGAGCAACATGAAGGTGAAGCATCAATCAACAAGGAAACAACCGACTACAATGAGAATGTGGTCAATGAAAGAACAAAAATCGATGGCAAGGAAAGATCAAGCGGGTCTTTAAGATGGAGAATCATTGAAGGGCTCGATCATGAGCAAGAATGGATGGATGGCACGGTTATGAGTCGTGGGCTCAAAGAAATGCTCGAGGAAGAATGCGTGGTCAAGCAAACCGTGACCAAGGAAGAGAACATGATCAATTCTTCGAGCCAAAGTAAAGGAGTCCCACCAATTCTCCAAACCCTAGCTAAATGGTGCCCTTGGAAATCAAAAAACGTGAAAGCCAAAGTTGAGCAAAGATTGAGCCGAGAATCAAGCTTGAAATCGAGCAAGGGAGGAAGCAAGAGGATGTCCAAGGACTTGAGGACAAGTCCTTTCCAAGGAGAGGAGATTGGAGCAAAAATGGCCAAGGTGGTCAAGGGTGAAGTCGAGGGAGACCATGGGTTGGGGCCATGGGCTCAAACCCAAGCCTAGGTCATGGACCAAGGGATCACTAAGGGCTAAGTAAAGTCAATTCTATGGTCAAATCGAGCCAACCTTAGTGATCAAGCAAAGTCAAGATGAAGTCAAAGTTGGAGAGCAACAAAAAGTCAAGATTATGCTATTTTTGAATGTGGTCAAAGTGGGTGCACCCATGTGAGTTAACCCTCCAATAAAAGGACTCACATGGTTCACAAAGCTAGCTCAAGGAGGTCCCATAGGAGCCGGCCCAACAAGTCCCAACAAACAATCACATTGTTTTATGTTTATGTCATTTTCATTCATGTCGCTTCCGTCACTTTATGCTTTATTGTTTTAGTTTGTAAAAGAAATCAAATTGAAGAGCATGTGGACCGTCCTCCTTCATGACCAAGGCTCACTCAAGGACCCTTGGATGATCCTAAACAAAGAATGGAGAGGATTGAGCCTAATGTCAACATCTACCTTTATGCTTTTATCTTTTGTTTGTTAGCCTTCAAAATTCAGCTCTTGTAAGGCCTCTTGGCCGTTTTTTTTGGATGTCTCAAAGGCTCATGTGAGCCCTTAGATTAACTTTGAAATGTAAGGCTTAGATTAGAGCAAGGGTCCTATATAAACCCTCACTCTAACATCATAATTTTCAGATTTTGGCTAATGAAAAGAAACCCTAGAGTTTTATTGAGTGTTCTTCATTTTCTCATTACTTTGTGTTTGAGTTAGTGAAAGATTAGTTTAGTGGCTTTGTGCTTAAACTAATCAAAACCTAAATCTATTACTTTGTGTGTAGATTTAGTGACTATCTTTATGTTCTTTCATTTACATACAAAAATCAGAAAAATCACACCAAAAACAATATACTCGGCCGTTTATCTACAAGTTGTTCAAGTTCGATTTTTGTTCATCCTTTGAGTGAAACTTGATCCACTTAGTTTCACTCCAGAAGGGCACGTTAAATCCATGGGAATTAAGCGTGTTCCCGAGTTGTATTAGTTGTTTGTATGGATTTGACACTTGTAATTTCCTAAAACTTCTAATAAAATCATCGTTTTTGTTTTATATATTGTTTTTCATGAGGGTTGTACAGACAACGTTGAACACCTCAAAGTGAACTGAATTGCTATATATTTTGTTTTGGTCCGTGGTCTCCTACACGAGCTGATAACTCTAGCAATCATTTTGTGACGTCGATTGATGGTGGGTTCAACGAGCCATAAGTCAAACTGTTGACTGATCGATCACAGATGCGGGTTTACTGAAATAGTGCAGGACAATTTTTGTGACGACTACATGGAGTTCTAAATGTTTCAAAACATTAGGTGCCGGATCGTGGATAGGACATCCATAGTGTTCCTAGAGTCGATTCTTTTGACTATCAACTGTCTCTTGAGATTAAGGCAGATTTTGGGTGACTTTGGTTTCTTTCTCACGGTCGACCGTAACAGGAGGCTAAGTAGATTTTCACTCGGTCATTTCATGCTGCACTTACATCTGCAGGATTCGAGTTGAGGAAAATATCCAACTTCTATCGAGTTATAATACTTTTCTCAGGGCCACTCGAGGAGCTGTAACTGAAAATGCATGGCCATGCTCGAATAATGATTCGTTTATCAGTTAAGTTACTCTCTAGTCGGGGAAACCACTCTTGATTCTGATCACTTGTGAACTACGACCTTTGAAAGTACGGACTTTGCAAATTGGTTTACATTGAGTGGGAGAAATTTATTATGGATATGAGAATCGGTTATCGCACATACACTTGTACGGACAAGTGGGAGATTGTTGGAGTTAGTGTCCTCCACAGTTAGTGCAATAACATAAATAAACCTCTCAAGGTACACAGGGTACATTTTGTATGCAATCAGTTGATTAACGTTTATCAATAACGGTTGGCTTGCTACATAAGTTTGATGTTATTGTCATACAGATGGCGGTGATCAACTGGTCCCTAAAATGTCACACCTAAAGGATGTGTTTAAGAAATGTGATTATTTGAGAAATTAATCATATTGATGCCTTACTAAAAGACTAAAAGGTTAGTCGGAGTTTTGGACTAAAATGTTAGTCAAGTGTGTGATAATAATACGGCCATTTAATAAGGATTAAATGATATTAGCTAAGACGAATTAAATGTAATTCGTAAATTGAATATAGAATGTTATATTTAATTATTGAATATAATATAGGCTAATTAATCATAAACTGTTATAATTAATTAGAAAATTATAAATATAAAGATATTAATAATTTAATGATATATTATAGTGGATCATAATTATATGACACTAGTAATATTATATTATATTAAAAGTTAAAGGAAACCAAGAGGAAAGAGCCTTTATGCACTTTGACTCCTTGGTCAACAAGTTATTAGTTTTTGGAAAGTGATTTTTGGAAAGAAAAATCTCTCCCCAATTACTATGTGAGGGCCGAAATTCTTGAGGTATTTAAGGGGAGTTTTGGCTCAACTTAATTGACTAATTCATTGATCATAATTCACACACAAAATTTAGAAAATCAGTTTTCTTCTCTCTAAAGTTTTCTAGCAAGAACTAAGGGCATATCTTAAGCAATCTTGGGTGCAACTTTTAGGAGATATCAAGCTTCTTGATATTTGATCTTAGGCCATTAAGCAAGGACTAAAGGTTGTTTTTCTTAATCTTATATTTGTTTATGCAATTTCTTTTATGACTATTAATCATATAGAATAAGTTTCATTATAATCCTGTGATTTTAAAGGTCTATATACCGATATAAACCTACACATACAACCAACAATTCAAGCCAAAGGTCACACCTTTTCAACCACACAATCATAAACAGCGAATCATACAACAACCAAGGGCCTCATACATGTCAAAATACAACTAGGGATACACCCAGTTACCTTATTCGAAGCAAAAACGAGTTAGTCCTCTTCCTCGTCGATATAAACCGTGTCTTCTTCGTTCAGCGCCTCTTCACCTTTGATTAGGGCACATAACACACAAAATATAAACATACAAACATAAACACATAAAATAATGTAAAAACTAAGGAAACCAATGTAACAACCTGGTTTTTCGTGACTTTAATTAAACTAAGGCGGAAAATTAATTAAGTCTATATATTACAAAACCAGCTGTTAATCGTAATAAAACTCTAAGTACATAGTACGAGTTTAGGATAACAGAGTATAAGTTTGATTACATCCTCTCAAAATAGATTACAAAAATAAGGCCTTGATCACTGATAGATCAACGGTCAAGACTCGGGGTACCTGCATTAAACTCTCATCATTTTCCCGCACACTCTTTCGATACATGCAATTCTAAAACAATATGCTGAATGAATATTAAATAAACAAGGAAAACAAATAGCAAGCATGCAAGTAAAGCACATAAGAAGGTCATGATGATACAATACGAGTATGAACCAATCCAATAACCTCCCACGCTCACACCTAATCATACTCAACAAATCGCATTCCAATATTGACCAGGTCATTGAGATAATCATCAAACAAACAAGGAAATGCATTCAACATGTGATAACAAATGAATCTTCGTTAGTAAAGCGGAAGCATGCGAGACATAATCAGCGCGATGGCAGGTAGGGCCAACATAACTTGGGCGTGACTACCAGGCTTAAAGATATCTAAGGTAATAAGGATGATTCAATCCCTTGTCTAATGTATGCATACACTACCTATCGAGGATCATACTTATTCGCTATTCAAAAGGTATCACCGACGAAAAAGTTCGACTATCACCAGAGGCGGGTACCGGATGGGGTTGGCGTTTCCAATTACTATTCTATGGGCCCGCGGAAGTATCAAGTATGCCCCATCCCTGAGGTTGATACCACACGTCAAACAGCAATCTTAAGATCGTTGAATAGCCTTGGGCAACTCAGGTAGGGAGCCCAAGTCCCCATAGACAGCTACCTCGTTAACTTCGAATTTCAAGAGTCGCAACATGGCGAACAATCCTAGTATTTTTTTCAAGTACTTGCTTTCTCAATTTCTCATTCTCTCGTTCATAAATAATAATAATGACGAACTTGTAATATAAATATAACGTCGAACTTGTATAATGAAATTTTAGTAACAGCAGTTCTTCATATAAAACAGAACACATAGAAAAACTTAATTATTTATTTTGAGTCCGTTCGTAACTTTTAAATATTTTTCACTATTCATTATTTTACTATTCACCGTATTTACTATTCATCGTATTTACTATTCATCGTATTTACTATTCATCGTATTTACTATTCCTTGTATTTACTATTCCTCGTATTTACTATTCCTCGTATTTATACGTATTCGTATTTTCGTATTCCGTATTTGTACGTATTTTTATACTTCGTATTTTATACGTATATGTATTCTTATACTTAGTATTTATTATTTTATTTTCACTTTATTTATACTTAGTATCTTTATACTCTTATATATTTTTGTTATACTAAGAATATTTTAGAAAATAAAACTAAGCTTTTTATTTACTAAGTGTAAAATTCTAGTTTTAAAGTCGTTAGGTTCGTTTTGTATTTAGTGATTTGAAAAATGATTTCGGAAGTAAAATCTAATATGATCTAAGTACAAAATTCTAGGGTCAAAGTTGTTAAGTTCATTTTGTACTTAGTGATTTTAAATAACTTTTTAAAAGTGAAACTCGGTTTTATTTAGTCATATACTTAACTAATCTTTTAGCGGTTTCCATTTTTATCGAGGTTGTCGTAGTTCATTTTAAATAGTCCGTATGTCCACATCCAAATTTAAGCATAGGTAGTAACACTCGATTTCATTCATTTTAATACGTGTAACGTTTATTTTTATCGGTTTTGTCAATTCTTTTTATTAACTATTTAATACATAAACAAATATAAACCTAATTACTATTCAAATATAGTGACTAAGTGATAAATTTATTTTGACCAAAATTGACCCATTTTAAGGGTGAATGTCGTGTGGTCTATGTATGTTAGCCATCTATTTCTTTTTTTGTTTTTATTAACAAATCATTACTTTAACTATTTAATTTACTTAAGTGATAAAAATAAAAAGTGGCAAAAATCATTTTTGGTCTAATAATCAACCCAAAACCGTGGCCTACTATACTTACACCCTTTATTTTCGTTTTCCAATTTTATCGGTTTTTGATTTAAAGTTTTTATGTACTAATTAATCAAATTAATCTAAGGTGATTTAAACTAGTAAACAAAAACGATAAATACTAAAACTTATAAAATTTATAAATCAAAACTTAGTCATATGATGAAGAACACAATGAAGATGTGATGAACACTAATGTTTTTAATATGAACATTATTTAGTCAAATTTTTATATGTTTATATAATTTCCTCAAATTTTTCATACAAGTCTAATTTAACTATACTAATCATAATATGTTATTTAGAAAAATTAAAACTAAAAATTGGTCCATATAAATCAATTTGGCCGTGTATAAGTATATATGTTCATAAATTTTGATTTTTGATTTTTATACTTCTAATTCAACAACTAATTTATCATATATTATTTATGTATTTAATCATAAGTGGAAAACATAACAAAACATTAACACACATAAATAAAATCATCCAAACACAAGAATAACAACAAACATTCAAGAACACACATAATACCTTAAAACACTTAAAAATTCATAACAAATTCATTTTAAATCCTAAACAAAAACTAATTATATCCTCATGTTCATTTCATTATAAGTATTTTAAGCATGCAATTTACAAAAATTAAAACGAAAAATTAGACAAAAATTAAGGGGGATGCCGTGTGGTTTTTCAATGTTACTCAAATATTATTTTTCGATTTTTGTCTCCTAATTTAACATATGAATACTAGGTGATATAATAAAACAATACATACATCAAAAACAATAACACATAATCAAATTCGAGGCGCTTTTCACATAAGTGTGCGGGAAGCACCTTAGTTAGGTTATGAGTGAAAAAGCTTAGCAGTTGTCGGGATCAATAATATGATCGAATTGGCTAAGATCGACTCCTCCACCTTGCTCCTCGTCTTTGGTTACGATAAGTACATAAAAATGAAATAAGCATGTTAGTAATTTATTTTAGAATTAAACTAGCTAAACTAAAAATTTAAAGTGTTGTAGTATTTTATGTTTAGGTGATGTTTGTATTTTAATTAATTTGATTCATATTCTTAAATAAATATAAGCATAAAGAGGATGTGATTACTAACATAATTAATGAAGGATTTATTTATGAACTTAAATGATTTAAGGAATAAGAAATAAATGATTTAAAGGAAAAGAAGAAGTGGAAGGATGGTGTTCTTGAAGTTGCACATGAATAAGCTTACTAATGCTCTTGAGTTTGAGTTTATTTTAGAGAGGAAATGACTTAGAAATATTTGGTGTTTGTGTTGTGTGTATGTCGTGTATGTGTAGTAATGTAGTAGTAGTTGTTGTCTTTTGTTTTTGTAATGAAATAAGTTGTATGAATGTATACTAGTAAACTTGTAGTAGGTTTAATATTTAGAAAGTATAATGTTTAATTTAATTAAAATAGGGTGTGATGATGAAATAATGTAGGATGGTAAGTGTTGGTAATGTGTAAGAGATAAATAAGACCAAAGCATGCTCATGTGTAAGAGCAAAGAATGGAAGAGGATAGTATTGACCCAAGGGTCAAAAATCTCGGCCACCATGACAAGCCAAGACCCGATTTTTACGTTTTTGAAATTTTCGATTTCTGGCGTCTGAAAAGTCTCAAAATGAAATATATAGTCTTGAAATAATGTTTAGAAGTGAGATCGAAAATAAAAATGAAAATAAACCTCAAAACGAAATCAATATAAAAATTGGGTATTAGGTTCCTCGCAAGTTTGAAATAAAATTTTATTTGATCGAAATATATATTTTTTTCGTTGAAAGTTATCGAATTAAATCATTATCCTCAAACGTCAAAAAGTTTATCAGTTTAGGCTTAGTGCAACTCAATATATCGAGTTTTAGTGAATGTGTTAGTTAAATCAAGGTGGAATAGTAATTTGATATTATTATTATATGTTGTGTTAGTAATAATCAATATGATTAAGCTTAAGCTATTTTAATTAGGTTTGGATTATGAGTAATTACATTTAAGAAAAGATTAGGTGACTTAATCACATTTAGGTGGCTTGGCCATTTAGTCAACGTTTGACCTCGATTTGCGTGCCAAAATTTGTCGTTGAGAAATTTGTCGTGTGTGCTTCATTTGATTTATCGAGTCTGAATATGAAAGAATAAAGTTCAAATTCTAAGTAATTCAAAATGGTTTTGGTTTAGGTGCAAAAATAATTGTAGTGTAATGTTTTAGGAAAATGATGAGCGAGGATGATTATTTATTGATTTCCTAATTTATATTTGGCTTAAATTAACACGGGGTGTTACAATCCTCCCCCCTTAAAGAAGTTTCGTCCCCGAAACTTAAAGTAATCTGGGTGGTTAAGGTTACCTGTGCTAAACAGCTCCGGGTACTTTTCCTTCATCGACGCTTCGGTCTCCCATGTTGCTTGTTCAGTCTTCTGTCCCCTCCAGAGAACCTTCACTAAGGGTATCGACTTGCGTCGTAAGAATTTGGTCTCCCTGGCGAGAATTTCCACTGGTTTCTCAGAGTAAAGCATGTTAGGCTCGATGGCGATCACATCGGGCGTAACAATGTGACTCGGGTCACTTCTGTATCTTCTGAGCTGAGATACGTGAAATACATCGTGTACCTTGGATAAGTTTGGCGGTAAGGCGAGTCGGTATGCCACCTCGCCAATTCGTTCAAGTATTTCATAGGGTCCGATGTACTTTGGACTAAGCTTCCCCTTTAGTCCGAAGCGTCTTACCCCTTTCATGGGTGAGACCTTTAAGAAGACCTTATCTCCACTGTTGAACTCAATAGGTCGACGGTGCTCGTTTGCATATTTCTTCTGCCGATCTTGAGCTGCTTGTAGTCGTTCTCGAATAATCTTTATGTGTTCAATCTGGTCCTGTATAACTTGGGGTCCAGTACCCACATTATCACTAGCGTCGTCCCAACAAACCGGACTGCGACACTTCCTGCCATACAGTGCCTCAAAAGGAGCACACCCTAGACTAGCATGATGGCTATTGTTGTATGAGAATTCAACGAGAGGTAAACTCTTTTCCCAGTTCACGTTGAATTCCATCGTGCATGCCCTCAACATGTCTTCCAGTGTCTGGATGGTTCGCTGTCCCGGCCGTCGATTCTTTGGATGAAACGCCGTACTCATTTTCAATTTACTACCCAAAGCCTCTTGCAATTTCTTCCAGAAATGCGATGTAAATCTTGCGTCCCTATCTGATATGATGTCGAGGGGAACGCCATGGAGTCGTATTATTTCTTTTTCGTAAACTTTAGCCAGTTCTTCCAATCCCCAAGTCTCTTTGATCGGGACGAAGTGAGCTGATTTAGTTAGACGATCCACAATAACCCATATAGCATCCTTGCCACCTACTGTCCTTGGTAACCCCATGATAAAATCCATGGATATGGAATCCCACTTCCCTTGAGGAATTTCCAACGGTTGGAGTAGTCCTCCTGGTCTCTGGTGTTCAAATTTTACCTTCTGGCAAATCATACACCTAGCCACGTACTCGGCGATCTCTGCCTTCATCCTTATCCACCAGAAACGTAATTTCAGGTCCTTGTACATCTTGTCTGAGCCAGGATGTACCGAGTAGCGGGTACTATGTGCTTCGTCAAGGATTTTGCGTTTCAAGTTCTCATTATCAGGTATGCACCACCTGCCATTGAAGCGTAGACTCCCGTCAGTGTAAACTTCAAACCCTTCTGTTCCTTCTGATGGAATTCTTTCCCTAATTTCCAACAATGCCGGGTCTTCCCATTGTAGCACTCGGATGTCATGATATAACTCTGGTTCAACCACCATTGCATTTAGGTCTGTATTAAATGCGATTGTACCAGGTCTAAGCTCAGCCTTTTTAGATCCTGGACAATGTCTGAGGGAATCTCCCAAATGTTGTTCAGAGTGTGTATTGTCTTACGACTCAGTGCATCGGCAACTACATTAGCCTTTCCCTCGTGGTAAAGTAACTCAATCTTGTAATCTTTGATCAATTCTAACCATCTTCGTTGCCTCATGTTCAAATCTCTTTGGGTGAAGATGTACTTCAAGCTCTTGTGATCAGTGTAGAACTTAATCTTTGACCAGTAGAGATAATGACGCCAAATCTTTAGTGCAAACACAACCGCGGCAAGTTCTAGGTCGTGAATTGGGTAATTCTTTTCATGCACCTTAAGTTGTCTGGATGCGTATGCTATTACCTTCCCATGTTGCATCAAGACGCAACCCAAACCATTTAGTGATGCGTCACTGTACACCTCATATTCATCCCCATCGGTTGGCAAGGTTAAAAGCGGGGCGTAGTAAGCCTTGTCTTGATTCTTGAAACGCTTTCTCACGATCGTCGCTCCATATGAACTTTGATTCCTTTTGTAGATTTGGTCATTGGGCGGGCTACCTTGAGAAGTCGAGAACAAACCTTCGATAATAGCCACCAATCCTAGGAAGCTTCGACTTAGTGACTGTTTTGGTGCTATCCATTCTTTGGCGACTTGAATCTTTCTTTGGATCTACCATTACTCCTCCTTGGAGATTACGTGGCCTAGAACGCCACTTGGCCTAACCAAAATTCACACTTTGAAAATTTGGCATACCATTTATGGTCTCTCAAGATACTTAGGATAACGTGTAGGTGCTCTGCGTGTTCTTCTTTATTCTTGGAGTAGATCAGGATGTCGTCAATGAACACGACCACGCAGATGTCGAGATATTCATGAAAGGTCCTGTTCATTTGGTCCATAAATACTGCTGGGGCGTTGGTAAGGCCGAACGGCATTACTTTGAACTCGTAATGTCCGTACCTTGATCTAAAAGCGGTCTTTTGTATATCTTCTTTACGAACCGCGATCTGATGGTATCCTGATCTCAGGTCAATCTTGGAGAACACTCCTGCCCCCTTGAGCTGGTCAAAGAGATCGTCTATCCTAGGCAGAGGATAACGATTCTTGATCGTTACTTTGTTCAATTCCCTGTAATCGATGCAGAGCCTCATGCTCCCATCCTTTTTCTTTACGAAGAGTACCGGTGCACCCCAAGGTGAAACACTCGGCCTTATAAATCCCAATTCAATCATCTCCTCCAACTGTTTCTTGAGTTCCTGGAGTTCGACAGGAGCCATCCTGTATGGTGCTTTAGAAATAGGTGAGGTGCCGGGTATGAGGTCGATCGAGAATTCGACATCTCGTGCGGGAGGCATACCTGGTAACACGTCTGGGAAAACATCGGGGTATTCATTCACGATTGGGATGTCTTCTATGCGTAGTTTGTCCTCGACCTTAGTAATACTGCAAAAATACACCTGGTGCCCCTTCCTCTCCATACTCTGAAGTTTCAGTACAGATACTAACTTCACTCCTCCTTTCCTCCTAAAACTCTGGTATGACACTTCCTTCCCCTGGTTAGTTTTCAAAGTGATCTTCTGATCGTGGCATTTAAATGTCGCATGATGACGAGCTAGCCAGTTCATCCCCAAAATTATATCGAACTCGGGAAGGTCAAACAATACAAGATCTGACAGGAACTCTGTGTTGTGAATTGAGATTTTTACATTATTGTATTTTGACGAACAAGGAAAGTTTTTACCATTTGGTAGTGATATATTAGTTTTAATTTGTGCGGGATTTGTGAGTTTGGATTGTTTGATAAATCTTGAAGATATAAATGATAATGAAGCTCCCATATCGAATAAAATAAAAGCAGGTACAGAGTTAACCAGGAATTTACCGGTGATGACGTCGACATCGATAATGTCGTCAGCACTTTCCTCAGCTTCTGACAGGACGTAAACGCGCCCCTGAACTCTGACGGCTGGCGGTGGTCCCGTATTTGCCTTACTGCCAGCATTCCTCTTAGGACATTCATTAGCTTTGTGCCCTACAACTTTGCCTAGGAAACACACCATGGGTTCCCCATTACAACGCTTTCCCGGGTGAATAGGTTGTCGGCAGAAACGGCACTGATTTGCTTGGAAGGCCGGAGGTCCGGGAATTTGGGAATTATTCTTTGCGACGTAAGGAGTGGTATTGCGGTTGGAGAACTGAGACCTGCCCTGGTTCCTATTGCGGTTATCTTGATTCTGATAACCGGGGCGACCGAACATTGGCTTATGGATAAAGCTAGCACTCGCCACAGAAGGCGTAAAGGTCTTCTTCTTCTTTTTCTCCTCAGCTTCTCCTTTTTGGATGGAGGCCCAGATACACGTTGCCTTTTCGTAGGCTTCCGCGAAGTTCTTGCAGTTGAACCCGCACATATTGTTCCTCAGGCCGTTTTCCATGCCTCTTACGTAACGAGTCGCAAGTTCCTCCTCGTTAGTTATAATCCTAGGAGCGAACTTGGACAGTTCTTGATATTTTTCCGTGTATGCCTGTAAGGACATATCGCCCTGTCTTAGGTTCCTGAACTCTTCTTCCTTATCCCATTTCAATTCCTCCCCAAAATACTTGTTCTCTAATAGCGTCTTGAATTCACTCCAGGTATAGATTCTCAAGGGAAAGGTGGACCTGATTAAACGCCACCAACTGTTGGCCTCTCCTTTGAGGTAGTAGGCCACTACGTTCACCCTCTCGTTAGCTGGAGTCTTGCTAAGTTCTAGCAACTTCTCCATCTCTTCAATCCACTCTGTCAAGACTGTGGGGTTGACAGAGCCAGAATATGGTTGAGGTCGATGTTTGGAGAATCTCTCAAATGCGGACTGGTTATTTCCGCCACCCTGATGTTGGTGTACATTTTGTGCAATTTTTGTGATTGCATCCTCGAAGCCTCTTCTTCTCGCCTCTTCTTCTAAGAATGCATGGTTGAGGTCATCGTCTTGAATATCGTTGGCAGCCATTCTGAAAATATTAAACTGTATGAATTTTGAGTAGTTCCAAAAGATAGACATAATATAAAATGCAAGGTAAAAGACATTTCATTGATAATGTAAAAGGTTTACATCAAAACGTTACAAGCCTCCTAATACATTCTCTATGAAATGAACTAAGGTGAAAACTTAGATATAAGTTCAGCGAAATAACATAAAAGTTTAGATACATCCTCAAGAGATATGAATTTGGATCGAGAATGACAAAAGACTAGCCCTAGGTCCTAAGCAAATTTCGAGTAGCGATGCTCCTCCTCCGCGAAGCTATGCTTATACTTAACAGCATAAGTCATGTCGCTCAAACCAAGTTTGAAATCCTCCCAGCTTAGGTAGTACTCACCCTCAAGTATAGCTGGGGAGCGTAGTCGTCTCCACCATGCTTTGGCCTCCTCGTCAAGGCACGCAGCTGCTAGGGAGGTTTTCCATTCCTCTCTAACGGAGTGTTCCAGGAACCTCGCATTCATACTCCTGATCCATGGGTAGAGTGTCCCACTGATCCCCTCAAATGTCTCAGGTTTTCCCTGCATGAACGCTTCGATCACATCTGTATATTCTGAGGATCGGCGGAGATGATCAGGAATTCGATGTTCCATATACGGAGTCTTAAGTGCCCTAGTCTTCGATCGACTTCGCATTGCTCGAGTCCTGTGATCTCTTCCAGGACTTCAATTGTTGACGTCGCGCGTAGGCCTCGATGGCTTTCTTGCGGGCCTTCTCTTTTGGTGTCCACTCAGAGTACCTTTTACCGCACGGTAGTCTCATCTGAAATCAATATGGATAAGATAATTTAAATGAGATTTGGGAGTACAAACATGTAAGTAACATTTTTAAAATAACGAGTTAAGAAGAGCACATGACTAGGTAGTAACATAACGTCTCCATATATATAAATATATACATGGGTAAAATATTACATTTCAGAGGAACATAATACATAAGTTCACCAAACGTCACATCCGAATATAACATCCATAGCCGTAGGAAAAGAAGACGATATTAAGATCGTTCTTAGGATAGTTAAAAGTTGGTTACATATATTTTACAAACTGGAGTCGAATGACCCTAAATATGATTTGCGACCCTGAAGAGTCTCCCTGATAGGAGATCCCTCTCCCAGACTGGGAGTAGTTCAACTGGCAATGGAGGATAGTCGTGCCTTAATTCTTGATACATCAAGTTCTCCAGTAGTTCCTCGTGCTCCATCCACCCTGGTGGTTGCATCTCCCTCAGAAGTGGGTCGGGGTGACACATGCGATCCATATATCGATCGTAATCCAGGAGGAGTTGCCATCCTAGTGGTGTCCAAAACTCGTCGTACGGGTGGAAGCTCTCAATCAGCGTCAGGCCTAAGCCAATGCCCCTAGTGTGGTAGAGATGCGGTCGTCGTGATCCCATTAGCTTCCACGTATTGCTCTATGACATGGGAATGGCTACATATATATGCATCTCGTGGCATCATCGGTGGACGTTGTGGTAGATTGTTACGGGAGAAACTGTAGTACGTCATCCTAAGGGCCTTTGTCAAACTAGTGTTAGCCATAGAGCAAATAGCAAGTAAAGAATCATAAAGTTAAGATTCTAACGCTCATCTAACTAGTTCATTATTATTTGGCCTGGTCCTAAGATTCTACCCTTCTCACATTTAAACTGATCTACGTTATTATTTTAGCGATCTAGAGATACCTAGTTTATTATTTTATCCTATAAGTCTATGCCTGACATACGATATGAATGTCTGGCCCAGGTGTCGTCTCGCTATGTGAGATAACTTTAAGTCATTCACGGTCGCAAGACGACTCGATAATTAAATCAGAATAACCTGGTTTTTCGTGACTTTAATTAAACTAAGGCGGAAAATTAATTAAGTCTATATATTACAAAACCAAATTGTTAATCGTAATAAAACTCTAAGTACATAGTACGAGTTTAGGATAACAGAGTATAAGTTTGATTACATCCTCTCAAAATAGATTACAAAAATAAGGCCTTCAATCCCCTGATAGATCAACGGTCAAGACTCGGGGTACCTGCATTAAACTCTCATCATTTTCCCGCACACTCTTTCGATACATGCAATTCTAAAACAATATGCTGAATGAATATTAAATAAACAAGGAAAACAAATAGCAAGCATGCAAGTAAAGCACATAAGAACGTCATGATGATACAATACGAGTATAAACCAATCCAATAACATACCACGCTCACAAATAATCATACTCAACAAATCGCATTCCAATATTCAGCCAGGTCATTCAGATAATCATCAAACAAACAAGGAAATGCATTCAACATGTGATAACAAATGAATCTTCGTTAGTAAGGTGGAAGCATGCAGACATAATCCGCGCAGTAGCCGGTAGGGCCAACATAACTTGGACGTGACTACCAGGCTTAAAGATATCTAAGGTAATAAGGATGATTCAATCCCTTGTCTAATGTATGCATACACTACCTATCGAGGATCATACTTATTCGCTATTCAAAGGTATCACCGACGAAAAAGTTCGACTATCACCAGAGGCGGGTACCGGATGGGGTTGGCGTTCCAATTACTATTCTATGGGCTGCGGAAGTATCAAGTATGCCCCATCCACGAGGTTGATACCACACGTCAAACAAAGAATCTTAAGATCGTTGAATAGCCTTGGGCAACTCGCAGGGAGCCCAAGTCCCCATAGACTGACTACCTCGTTAACTTCAATTTCAAGAGTCGCAACATGGCGAACAATCCTAGTATTTTATTCAAGTACTTGCTTTCTCAATTTCTCATTCTCTCGTTCATAAATAATAATAATGACGAACTTGTAATATAAATATAACGTCGAACTTGTATAATGAAATTTTAGTAACAGCAGTTCTTCAGGTAAAACAGAACACATAGAAAAACTTAATTATTTATTTTGAGTCCGTTCGTAACTTTTAAATATTTTTCACTATTCATTATTTTACTATTCACCGTATTTACTATTCATCGTATTTACTATTCATCGTATTTACTATTCATCGTATTTACTATTCCTTGTATTTACTATTCCTCGTATTTACTATTCCTCGTATTTATACGTATTCGTATTTTATTATTCGTATTTATGCGTATTTTTATACTTCGTATTTTTTTCCTATTTTATACGTATATGTATTCTTATACTTAGTATTTATTATTTTATTTTCACTTTATTTATACTTAGTATCTTTATACTCTTATATATTTTTGTTATACTAAGGATATTTTAGAAAATAAATCTAAGCTTTTATTTACTAAGTGTAAAATTCTAGTTTTAAAGTCGTTAGGTTCGTTTTGTATTTAGTGATTTGAAAAATGATTTCGGAAGTAAAATCTAATATGATCTAAGTACAAAATTCTAGGGTCAAAGTTGTTAAGTTCATTTTGTACTTAGTGATTTTAAATAACTTTTTAAAAGTGAAACTCGGTTTTATTTAGTCATATACTTAACTAATCTTTTAGCGGTTTCCATTTTTATCGAGGTTGTCGTAGTTCATTTTAAATAGTCCGTATGTCCACATCCAAATTTAAGCATAGGTAGTAACACTCGATTTCATTCATTTTAATACGTGTAACGTTTATTTTTATCGGTTTTGTCAATTCTTTTTATTAACTATTTAATACATAAACAAATATAAACCTAATTACTATTCAAATATAGTGACTAAGTGATAAATTTATTTTGACCAAAATTGACCCATTTTAAGGGTGAATGTCGTGTGGTCTATGTATGTTAGCCATCTATTTCTTTTTTTGTTTTTATTAACAAATCATTACTTTAACTATTTAATTTACTTAAGTGATAAAAATAAAAAGTGGCAAAAATCATTTTTGGTCTAATAATCAACCCAAAACATGACCTCCTATACTTACACCCTTTATTTTCGTTTTCCAATTTTATCGGTTTTTGATTTAAAGTTTTTATGTACTAATTAATCAAATTAATCTAAGGTGATTTAAACTAGTAAACAAAAACGATAAATACTAAAACTTATAAAATTTATAAATCAAAACTTAGTCATATGATGAAGAACACAATGAAGATGTGATGAACACTAATGTTTTTAATATGAACATTATTTAGTCAAATTTTTATATGTTTATATAATTTCCTCAAATTTTTCATACAAGTCTAATTTAACTATACTAATCATAATATGTTATTTAGAAAAATTAAAACTAAAAATTGGTCCATATAAATCAATTTGGCCGTGTATAAGTATATATGTTCATAAATTTTGATTTTTGATTTTTATACTTCTAATTCAACAACTAATTTATCATATATTATTTATGTATTTAATCATAAGTGGAAAACATAACAAAACATTAACACACATAAATAAAATCATCCAAACACAAGAATAACAACAAACATTCAAGAACACACATAATACCTTAAAACACTTAAAAATTCATAACAAATTCATTTTAAATCCTAAACAAAAACTAATTATATCCTCATGTTCATTTCATTATAAGTATTTTAAGCATGCAATTTACAAAAATTAAAACGAAAAATTAGACAAAAATTAAGGGGGATGCCGTGTGGTTTTTCAATGTTACTCAAATATTATTTTTCGATTTTTGTCTCCTAATTTAACATATGAATACTAGGTGATATAATAAAACAATACATACATCAAAAACAATAACACATAATCAAATTCGAGGCGCTTTTCACATAAGTGTGCGGGAAGCACCTTAGTTAGGTTATGAGTGAAAAAGCTTAGCAGTTGTCGGGATCAATAATATGATCGAATTGGCTAAGATCGACTCCTCCACCTTGCTCCTCGTCTTTGGTTACGATAAGTACATAAAAATGAAATAAGCATGTTAGTAATTTATTTTAGAATTAAACTAGCTAAACTAAAAATTTAAAGTGTTGTAGTATTTTATGTTTAGGTGATGTTTGTATTTTAATTAATTTGATTCATATTCTTAAATAAATATAAGCATAAAGAGGATGTGATTACTAACATAATTAATGAAGGATTTATTTATGAACTTAAATGATTTAAGGAATAAGAAATAAATGATTTAAAGGAAAAGAAGAAGTGGAAGGATGGTGTTCTTGAAGTTGCACATGAATAAGCTTACTAATGCTCTTGAGTTTGAGTTTATTTTAGAGAGGAAATGACTTAGAAATATTTGGTGTTTGTGTTGTGTGTATGTCGTATGTGTAGTAATGTAGTAGTAGTTGTTGTCTTTTGTTTTTGTAATGAAATAAGTTGTATGAATGTATACTAGTAAACTTGTAGTAGGTTTAATATTTAGAAAGTATAATGTTTAATTTAATTAAAATAGGGTGTGATGATGAAATAATGTAGGATGGTAAGTGTTGGTAATGTGTAAGAGATAAATAAGACCAAAGCATGCTCATGTGTAAGAGCAAAGAATGGAAGAGGATAGTATTGACCCAAGGGTCAAAAATCTCGGCCACCATGACAAGCCAAGACCCGATTTTTACGTTTTGAAATTTTTCGATTCTGGCGTCTAAAAGTCTCAAAATGAAATATATAGTCTTGAAATAATGTTTAGAAGTGAGATCGAAAATAAAAATGAAAATAAACCTCAAAACGAAATCAATATAAAAATTGGGTATTAGGTTCCTCGCAAGTTTGAAATAAAATTTTATTTGATCGAAATATATATTTTTTTCGTTGAAAGTTATCGAATTAAATCATTATCCTCAAACGTCAAAAAGTTTATCAGTTTAGGCTTAGTGCAACTCAATATATCGAGTTTTAGTGAATGTGTTAGTTAAATCAAGGTGGAATAGTAATTTGATATTATTATTATATGTTGTGTTAGTAATAATCAATATGATTAAGCTTAAGCTATTTTAATTAGGTTTGGATTATGAGTAATTACATTTAAGAAAAGATTAGGTGACTTAATCACATTTAGGTGGCTTGGCCATTTAGTCAACGTTTGACCTCGATTTGCGTGCCAAAATTTGTCGTTGAGAAATTTGTCGTGTGTGTTTCATTTGATTTATCGAGTCTGAATATGAAAGAATAAAGTTCAAATTCTAAGTAATTCAAAATGGTTTTGGTTTAGGTGCAAAAATAATTGTAGTGTAATGTTTTAGGAAAATGATGAGCGAGGATGATTATTTATTGATTTCCTAATTTATATTTGGCTTAAATTAACACGGGGTGTTACAACCAAACCTAAAACGATAGAGAATTGTAGGATTACCAAAAGAGATTGAATAGGAAGGAATTAGGGTTTGAAAGAGAGCAAATTGATGACCTATAATGTGTTTTGAAAGAGTTATGATGAGAAATCAAGAGAGAGTAGAGAGGGTTTTAAGTTTTGAGATGATGAATTAGGAGATTAATGAAGTAATTAGGGCTTAAGAGAGGTTAAAAAGCGATGAAATCAACTTATAATCAAATACGGATCAAAGCGCACGAAATACGAGCAGAGCAGTCCTGCCCACGCCTGGCTTGCGCCTCGGTCACCAGTGGGTCGCGCCTTGGTCGCCTGTGGGTCGCACCTGGGTCGCCACTTCTGTTCTATTTTCTCGGATCTTTTTTTCTCCTTCCCGCGAACACCTCTGCTCGCGCCTAGCTCCCCAAAAACCCCCTGACCAGCTCCTAGACCTTCTAACCATCCCCAAACTCCTCCACACACTCACACATTCGACAAGCGCCTCGATACATGTAACCTCGATTTCACGACACGACACAAAAACTTAAGAAACGACTTTCTCAAGTTAAAAATAAGAAATTCGCACGAAATGAAATATGAACATTCGAGAAATGAATTATAAAATGTGGGAAAAGATCGGGGTGATACATGTTTTGTGTAAAATGAATCGAGTCAAATGACTATAGGCAGTTGATTCAATGTAAATGACGGGATTGGGTCTGACCATTCCCGAGTTTTGTTTTTTTTGTAAGAGATGATTGTCAAGTCGAAATGACTAGAGGTCAGTCGACTCGATGGGAGTTTTGCGAAAATGTTTGTAAAAGGCCTAAACCGTTTATTTTCGGTAAATCTCGCCGGAATATGTTGATATTCTCGGGTTTTGCTTTGTGAAAATGTTTTGCGATAAATGAATTACAGTGACCGTGAGTCGCGCAATCCGTTTACAGTCGCGCAATCCGTTTACATTTTTGAAAGGCCTCACAAAAGTAGTGAGTATTCGCGGGCGTTTTGAAAGACTGAGTTGTCATGCTAGACCGAAAGGTTAGCCGGTTTATGTAAAAGGTTTTTGACAAAAGCTATTTTAAAAGTTGCAAAAAGAACTATTTGTTCGTTTTTTTAAAATAAATGCAATTGTTGGGGGTGGTTTCTCCCGGGTCTGACACTCCCGGACCGGTGGGACCGTGGACCAGAGTATGCCCATACACCCACTGATCTGTCAACATCTCCCGGGTCTGACGGCATAGGGCCGGGAGGATTACGGACCGGGACATCTCGTGTACCAAGGGACCCAATGGTCCACCCGGGTCTGGGGCAGATATGGCCCACCCAGGTCCGTACCGTACGGCCTAAAGGCACAAGAGGACAAATCTAGCTTTGGTATAAATGGAAAGCAAAACCCTAAAAAATATTCACTCACACACATAACACAAAACACAAGACAAAAGGTTCTTCTCTCTCTTTTCTCTCTCTAAATTCATTTGTTTTCATAACTGACTTGAGCGTCGGAGGGCCATCACCCGGAAGGCCCCGGGGCTAGGTTTGTTACGTGATTTCAGGACGAGAGGAAGGTAGAGGACAACCGAGAGCTAAGGACCGTTCAGGACTTAGTTTATTTAGTTTGTAGTCCACATTCAACTTGTAATCGTTTGTATTTAGTTTTGGTATTTAGTTCCTAACCTTATACCCGAAACAATTGGCGCCGTCTGTGGGGACAATTCTTACAAAAATCTTACAAAAAGTCATGTCAAATCCACCACAAGAGCCGAGAAAGACAGTCGAAGGAACCTCCTCCCCAGGAAGAGGTGCAGGCGGCACTCCTCTGGAGATGGAGCTACAAACGCCCTTGACTCCAGAGGAGAAAAGGATGATGAGTGCCTTCCTTGAGAAGTTGAGGCAGAAGCCACCTACCGGAAACCCGCCACCCGAACCAAGCCAGCAAGTATCTCCTCCAAAAAGGGGTCCCGTCCCGTCTGTGACGCCCAGGAACCTCTTCCACGAGGAGAACGAGGTGTCAAGCGATGGCAGTTCATGGAAAGAATCGGAGCATGCCCACTCAACGTCCCAGTCATCACCTTCAGTTGAGGAGGTATCCAAGCCCGATGTTCCACGCACTGAGAGGCCCAGGCGCAACAAGCCCAAAGAAAACAGAATGCAAGGAAAAGTCTCAGTAAAGTCGCCCCTGGCCCCCTCAGTGCTGGAGTACCCTCTGCCGCCCAAACTAAAGATTCCAACGATACAATATGATGGGAAGGCGGACCCGGAAGAACACGTGGCGGCCTACGAGAGCCACATGATGATGTACGACCCTACGGACTACGTTTGGTGTAAAGTCTTTCCCACGACCCTAACGGGGCTTGCACAAACGTGGTTCCGTAACCTTCCAACCGGTTCTATCTACGGATATGAGGATATGTGCCGGTTCTTCCGCCAGCAGTACGCAGGAAACAAAAGAAGGGAGAAGGTGGCTACGGAGCTCTTGAACGTGATACAAGGGAGGAACGAAGGGTTGAAGGAGTACATGACAAGATTTGACCGGGAATCACAGCAGATCAGAGACTTGGACCCTAAGATAGGAGTCCATGCCTTGACAGTTGGATTGAAGGAAAGAGAGCTGAAAAGTCTCCTGATCAGGAATCCGCCAACCAGTCCACTACTACAAATCTGAGCAAATACAACGGCAAAAAAACAACACAAATTATGGCATTGTGTTGTTTTTAATATTATAAATAACGACTGAAAAATATGTGTTGTTTAAAGTATTGGCGCAAACCAAATTGGGTATTATAAACAACACAAAGAAAACTTTAAACAACGGTTTAATTATGAACAACGGGATTAAAAAAGTTGCGTTTTTTGTAATTACATCAAATAAAACGGTTATTACCAAAATCCGTTTTATTTGAGTTTACTGAATCAAACGGATACAACAAAAATCCGTTTTATTTTCCTAATATATAAAAACAACGGGATTAAAAAAGTTGCGTTTTTTTAATTAAATCAAATAAAACGGTTATAAACTAAATTCGTTTTATTTTATTTTACTAAATAAAATGGATACAACAAAAATCCGTTTTATTTTTCTAATATACAAAAACAACGGGTTTTAATAAAAATCCGTTTTAAATGTCTTTTAATCAATTTATTGTCAATTAGTTATTGTAATTTGGAAATCTCTTAAATAAAACGAATTTTTCATATTAACCGTTTTATATATTTTTGTTTTTAAAACGGATTTGCTTAAAATCCGTTTTATTAAATGTTAAACTGAATTTAAAATGAAAAATGGGCTTAAATGACCGTATTAGTAGTTCAAGGGTTTTTTTTTAAATATTAACCGTTTTATTTATATTCTTTTTAAAAAGGATTTGCTTAAAATCCGTTTTATTAAATTTTAATCCAGAATATAAAAAAAAAACTGGGCTTAAATGACCGTATTAGTAGTTTAAGGGTTTTTTTTTTCATTCATTCAAAATAACTTCATCTTCTTCCTTATTCCTAAATATTATTCTTCAATACTATACTTAAAATTTTCGAAATTTTTCATCAATTTGCTCCATATATTAACCAATTTTTTTTGAAAAGGTTCGTTTTTATTTGATAATATTTTGTTATTGTTGTTGTACATACAAATAATTATTAGTTATATATTGTTGTTGTTATGTGTTGTACGTTGTAGTTGTTGTTGTTGTTGTTGTGGTATATGTAGTGTTGATGATAATGTATACTCCGTATGTTGTTGTGTGTTGTATGTAACAATGTTATGTATATATATATATATATATATATATATATATATATATATACACATCACAATGTATGTATACATACATTGTGATGTGTATATATATATACACATACGGTACGGAGTATACATACATTGTGATGTGTATATATATATATATATATATATATATATATATATATATATATATATATATATATATATATATATATATATATATATATATATATATATATATATATATGTATTCATATTGTATACTCCGTATGTGTTGTATTCATATATATATATATGTGTATTCATATATGTTTATATTCATATATATGTGTGTGTATTTGTATATATATCACTACCCGAAAATTAAGCAAAAAAAACGCAAGAAACCAGTTTTATATAAAAAATCCAAGATTGTTTCAGTAGTTGTTTATAATCAAAAACAACGCAAAAAAAATATACGAAACCGATTTTTATATCAAAAATAACATTTTAGAAAAATTTGGCGGATTTTATTAAAAAAAACGGTTTTTTAAAATAACCGTTTTTTTTAATAATTAAAAAAAACGGTTTTTTTAATTATTAAAAAAAACGGTTAATTTTAAAAACCATTTTTTTAATTATTAAAAACAACGGTTATTTTAAAAAACCGTTATAAATAATATTTATTAAAAAAAAACGGTTTTTTTAAAAAACCGTTATAAAAAATTCAATTTTTTTTTTAAAAAAAATAAAATTACGAAATTGCTATAATTACATATTAATTATCAAAAATTTCATAAATTATATAAATTATCAAAATACAATTTATATAAATTATCAAAATACAAATTATATAAATTATCAAAATACAATTTATATAAATTATCTAAATACAATTTATATAAATTATCAAAAATTTCTAGATACAATTTACACAATTTATATAATTTATATAATTTATATAAATTATCCCCGCATATCTCGTTCCTCGTCGATTTCTTGCGCCGTATATGATGTTCCAGGTGGATTTTTAGCGATATACTACAAAAAGAAAAAAATATATAATTATCCTAGTGCGTAATAATAAAATAGATACTTGAAAGCTTATTCTAACCATCGTAGTTCAAGCCGTCGGAATCAACGCTGTCGGCGGCCCCACCGTCCTTTGAACACCTAAGTATGGTAGAGTGCAGCGGGATCTTTTTGTAGGTGAAAACGGATTCGTATTCCGATTGGCGGTGACCAAGTAATGGGCCGTCAAAGTTGGTAGGAGGTTATCGTTTGTCAAAACTTCAAACGGCCATAACTTTGCGCCAGAGTGTCCGATTGGGGCAAATTTTTTTTTCAAACTGCTTAACTTTTCGAGATCTACGCAATGGGCTTGCCCCGGAGGGGCAATGACGTCCGAATAATTTTTCAAAAAAAAGCCTCTAAAAGGGTGTTTTGGTCCTTTTAAAGTTTTACGACGCAAACAAACCTCCAATACTAAATATCGTCCATATTATTACTTCGTGTATCACGTATTATTACTTCATGTATCACGTATTATTGCTCCGTATTAGAACAACATATTATTACTTCGTATTATTCTCAAATAAACTACATGCACGAGAATTATGAAAAAAAAAAAAAAGTTATAAGCATTTGAATTACTTCGACGCCATCACGTATTATTACTTCATGTATCACGTATTATTGCTCCGTATTAGAACAACATATTATTCACCCCCACCCACTCTCTCGGCCCTAAACCCTAAACCCGACACCATCACCCTCACCCTCACCCACTCTCTCGGCCCTAAACCCGACACCATCACCCTCACCCTCACCCACTCTCTCGGCCGCCCGACTACACACACCATCGCCCTCATACAACAACAACAACAACAACAACAACAACAACAACAACAACAACAACAACATACTTAAAAATGAATATAAATGGAATTCAACAACAATATAAAGGAAGAAGATAGAGTAAGTTTGAGAGAAATTTGAAGGAGTAATACGTAAATACATCAATATAACAACAACATCAATATACATCAACGTACATACATAATTTTTTTGCAATATATTAACAAGCAATTCACAAAATACAATTACATATATAATTAAACGAAAATTAATGAATTTACAATAGAATTAGTATTAGAAAAACGAACCTTCTCAAGATAGTAGATAAGAAACGAAGAAGATGAAGTTTGATAGAAATTTTAAAAGGAAATTAATTATAAACGAAGAAGATGAAGTTTTATAGAAATTTCATAGAAATTTTTAAGGAATATAGGTAATAGATAAAACGTACGAAGTACTTTTATTATGTTAGAAAAAGTTTTAAAGGGAAGATAGAGACAAAAAACGTTTAAACTCCCTATTTAAAAATTTAAAATAAGCGCCAACTTAAAATTACTCTAAAATATACTAAAAAAAAACGGTTATTATAGAAAAACCGTTTTTTATACCCATTTTAAATAACGGTTTATCAAAATAAACCGTTTTAAATAATAAAACATTATTTAAAACGGTTTATATAGAAAAACCGTTTTTTTTTTTGTTTTAAAAATTTAAAATAAGCGCCAACTTAAAATTACTCTAAAATATACTAAAAAAAACGGTTATTATAGAAAAACCGTTTTTTATACCCATTTTAAATAACGGTTTTATTGAAATAACCGTTTTTTTTTAATGTTTATTAAATATAACGCTTTTTTAATTACGAAACCGTTATTTAAAGTCTAACTAAAAACAACACATTTTGTTATTAACCGTTTTTTATAGTTTTTTCGTTGTTTATAATTGTTTTTTCGTTGTTTTTAATTATGAGTTAGATTTGGCGCCTATAGATTAAACAACGGAATTTTTTTTTGTCGTTGTTTATAATATTATAAACAACGGTAAAGCTAATTTGTGTTGTTTTTGCTCCGTTGTTTTTGCTCAGATTTGTAGTAGTGTATATGTTGTATAAATTCATATATATGTTGTTCTATAAGTTGGTCGAGTTTTTGGCCGGGTTTTTGGTCAAAATTGGTCGGGTTTTTGGTCAAAATTTTTGGTCGGCTTTTGGGTTGAATTTTGCTCGGTTTGCTTGTCGTTTTGGTCGGCTATGGTGATGCCGTGTATATATATTGTTGTTGTTTTAATGGCCTTTATTTTGATTGTGGAGATTTGTTTAAGGCGTTGGCATAAAAATTTGTTAGTTGTGGTTGAATTGCTATATATTGTTGTAGATGTGGCTTCCTCGTCATAAAAAATTTTCACAATGGACCGAAAAAGAAAAGGCTCGCAAGAGAGCCATTGACGCGTTCGCACGAGGTCAGAGTATAAGGTTAAAGTATATTATTACTAATAGTCATCATGTGAACTCTACGACCGACTGGAAGAATAAGGCACTCAATAAACCATTCTATATACACCGAGTACCTAATTCTCTACGTCGAGGATCCTCAGAGAGACTTGAAGCAATGAGGTCGTTCATCAATAGCAAACCTATTACCTTTGACGGGGCTCCAGCTGGCACGTTTCCGACATGGGTCGGAGAAATGGAGGCTACGTTCCAGAAACATTCCATTCGAGAAGAATGGAAGACTTACTTTGTAGCGGGACACTGTCTTAGGGGTGAAGTCCAAGCATGGTGGATTCGTGTACGATCCCCATCTATCTGTAGGGTGATTTTTACATCGGATGGGAAGATTTCATACTTCGTCTACGCGAAGTAGTTTATGCTGTTAATTACGGGGATAGCTTCTTGGACGAGGAGGCTCAATAGTTGTACCCTGCCCTTTATTTGTAGTATTGTCATACAATAATAAATTGTTGTCGTTATACGTCGTGGTTGTATGCGTATTTTCCTTTTGTGCACGTATATTTAATTAATTGGTGCGCACGTGCAAATCTAATTTAATTAAAGTGTGTCGTATACGTTTTTGTAGGAATATTGAATTACTTACTATATATGGCTCGAACTTGGATGAGCAAAGCAATTAATGGTGATGATCCAGAGTATAAGGCCGGTTTAGCTGAATTTTACGATTTCGTTGACACTCACATGAAAGCTTCTTCTAACATTCCGTGTCCATGTGAACGGTGTGTTAATTTGGTGTACATGAGTCATTCTAATGTTAAAATTCACTTGGAGAAGTACAAATTTAGTAGTATTTACACAAAATAGCTTTTTCACGGGGAATCATTATTTGAGGGAGACGACGCGGTTGATAATAATAAAGTCGATCAAGATGAGATAATAGGGGGCGAATACGATGACGTGATTGACTTTAACGATGATGTTGACGATCATGACGTGGAAGTATCAGATACTAATACAACAAATGGTGATGATGATGATGAGGCTTACTTGAATGATGACGCTACTAATAATTATTCCCCCCATATCGATGCTACCACTAATACATCGGCACCCGATGATAATGACTTGATTGGGGACTTTAAGGATATATTAAGTGATGCTGCAACAAATTCCGATGCGCAGGATGAACTCAGGAAAAAGTTAATTGATTCCGAAATGCCGTTATATCCCGGTTGCAAAAAAATATTCAAAGTTATCGGCGGTGGTAAAGTTGTACAATTTGAAGGGGGCAAACAACTGGAGCGATACGAGTTTTGGTCAGCTACTTGATTTGTTGAGTGACATGTTTCCTGAAGGTAATGTCTTACCTAGTAGGACGTATGACGCCAAAAAACTAATCAAAGAGACGGGAATGAAATACGAGAAGATACATGCTTGTAAAAATGACTGCATATTGTATCGAAAGCAATATAAGGACTTATCTTACTGTCCGGAATGCAGTGAATAGCGTTATAAGGGCAAGGAAGGGATTCCCGTGAAGCCAATGTGGTATTTTCCATTTATTCCAAGAGTTAGTCGAATATATTCGAATGAAGAAGATGCTAAGATGATGTTGTGGCATATAAGTAGTAGAATCAACGACGGAAAGTTAAGACACCCGGCTGACGGTTTGCAATGGAAGTCCTTCGACGAGATGTATCCAGAATTTGCCAAAGAACCCAGAAACGTACGCCTAGTGCTTTCTACCGATGGAATGAACCCCCATGGTAATATGAGTACCCAACACAGCAGATGGCCAGTAGTGTTAGCTATTTATAATTTACCCCCGTATGTTTGCATGAAGCGAAAGTATTTGATGTTGTCGTCGATAATTTCTGGTCCCAAACAACCTGGAAATGATATAGATGTTTACCTGGAACCCCTTCTTGATGAATTGAGGTTTTTGTGGGATCAAGGGGTACAGGTGTTTGACGCTTTTAAGAAGGAAACTTTCAATTTGAGGGCAATGTTGTTGTGTACTATGCGATTACCCGACTTATGGTGATCTATGTGGACATACTGTGCATGGGAAGGAGGCTTGCCCATTATGTGGTGAGGAGATTGACTCAGAATACTTGAAATTTTCGCGTAAGCAAGCTTACCGGGGGTTTCGCAGATTCTTACCCCATGATCATCGGTATCGTAGGTTTCAAAAGGCGTTTAATGGCAAATCTGAACACCGTGGACCTCCTAAGATTTTGGTGGGCATGAAGTTCTACGGAAGGTTAAAGACATTGAGACAAGATACGGGAAGAATAATGGGGGTAAGTTGGCATCTCGTGGGTTTAAGAAGAAATCAATATTCTTCGACAAACTTAAAATCTTGGTGCGACCTTAGGTGAGGCGCGCTTAGATTTTATGCACATTGAGAAGAATGTTTCTGATAACATCACGAATACCCTTTTAAATGTGCCGGGTAAGTCTAAAGACAACAAAGCAGCTAGGGATGACATGGTTGAGATGGGCATTAGACTCGAATTAGCGGCACAAAAGAAGGGATCCCGTATTTTCCCCCCTCCAGCAGCCCATACGCTTTCACGACATGAGAAGATCTCGTTTCTAGAGTGCATAAAGGGAATTAAGGTGCCAGAGGGATATTCGTCAAACATCAGCAGCCTGGTATCGATGCATGACTTGAAGTTGACCGGATTAAAGTCGCACGATTGTCATATTTTGATGCAACAGTTATTGTTCGTTGCTATACGAGGTATTTTACCGAAAAAGGTACGATATGCAATTACTAGATTTTGCTTCTTCTTCCCGTCCATGTGCGACAAAGTCATTGACCCTAGCGAGACAGAAACTTTACAAAGACTTGTCGTCACAACTCTTTGTCAACTTGAAATGTATTTTCCACCCTCTTTTTTCACTATCATGGTCCATTTGACAGTTCACCTAGTTAGAGAGGTGGAGTATCTTGGTCCTGTATATCTGAGATATCAATACCCGTTTGAAAGACTGATGAAAGTTTACAAGGATTACACCTCTAACCGTTACCGCCCAGAGGGTTCTATCGCTAAGCGTGCTATAATCGATGAGGCTCTGTCATATTGTAATGACCATCTTTCAAGGAATGAGTTAATTGGTGTACCTAAGAATCGTCACAGTGACTGGATGACGGGAAAGGGTGTCAGAGGTCATGTCCTTAAGGATATGACCCGTGATACGTTGCAGATGGCCCACACATACGTTCTCCATAATGACGATGAACTCCAACATTACATTTATCGACACCAAACATACCTTAAACCCGCTTACCCTACTAAAAGCGAGATGTGGATTGCGAATGAGCAGAATCGGACTTTCAGTGAGTGGCTGAGGAATTATGTGTTAAATGATGGTCCTATAGAAGAGGATGAAATCAGTCCTCGAATGTCGCGTCTCGCCCTTGGTCCAAACAATCTTGCAACATTTTACAGTGGTTATGCTATCAATGGATATACCTTCTATATCCGTCGGCAAGATGAGTTAAGTACGATGCAAAACAGTGGTGTCTGCGTGGAAGCAGAGGCGATGCACTTTGCTAGTTCTAAAGATAAACGACCTGTGTGGGGTAAGATGCAATATTATGGAATTGTTGAAGAAATCATGGTATTAGATTACTTTGATTTTGAGATTCCTTTATTTCGCTGCAAGTGGGTTGACAACAACAACGGTGTGCGCAAAGACGATTTAGGATTTACTTTGGTCAACTTTGAAAAAATCGGTAACAAACAAGATCCTTACATTATGGCTTCACAAGCTAAGCAGGTTTTTTATGTTGTTGATCCTAGCGACAAAAATTGGTCAAGTGTACTCTCTACACGTAGACGTCTACCAAGTAGTGATGATGATGATGAGTATCGAGATGAAGTTGATTTTGAGGCAATGGATCGTCGTATGACACCAAATTTCGATGTTGATGATCATCAAGACGATTCAAGGAACGTGCGTGACGACCATCACGAAGGAATATGGATTAACGAAGAGACCGGCCCATCCAAGAAACGTCTTCGATCTTGATCATCATTAAGAATAATGTAATCTTATTATTAATGCACATATATACTTTATTAATTTTCTATTTGTTGAATTAGTAAAACTTATTAATTTGTTACCATAAATATTTTAGTAGTTCTAGTAAAATAAAACTATTAACATAAAAATAATCCAAAAAATAATATATAAAAGGGTTTAAGGGAAAAATAGTTTTATAAAATTATAAATAAAACGAATTTGAGATAAAAACCGTTTTATATTAGGAAAGTAAGTAAAATAAAATTCTTAAGATAAAATTAATCCAAAAAATAATATCTAAAACGTATTAAGGAAAAAATGGAGTTATATAATCATAAATAAAGATATTTAAAACGGATTTTGATATAACATCCGTTTTATTTTGTTAAAAAAAAATAAAATTGAAAAAGGTATATAAAACGGTTTTTAACCCTAAATCCGTTTTATTTAAGTTGTAAATAAAACGGGTTTAACCCTAAATCCGTTTTATTTGCTTTTAAAAAAAAAATTTCGAGGGAAATTTTTAAAAATAGCAGTTGAGTAGTGCAATCGTTTTTTCATTATACTCTTGCAATATTCATCTCTTTCATCCTCGTTTTTTCATCTCTTTTAACTCTCCATTGATTTTCATCTTACTCTTTTTATTTTCCATTGATTTTCGATTATAAATTACTCTAAAACTTCATAATATTTACTGATTTCGAGATTTCTTTATTAGGGTACTCTGTTTAAAACCCTAATTGAATTGATTATACCAGGTTTGTTTTCTCTATATTTTTTGTCATTAATGTAAGTATTTCATGTTGTTGTTATTTTCTTTGTTGTTGTTTTCGTTTTAGGGTTTGTTGGTGGTCGTGTTCACCGTGTCTACGGTGGTGTTCACAGTGTTGTAGCCCTTGTTGTTGTTGTTGTTGTTGTTGTTTTAGGGTTTGTTGTTGTTCTTGTTGTTGTTGTTGTTGTTGTTGTTGTTGTTGTTGTTGTTGTTGTTGTTGTTGTTGTGGTTGTTTTAGGGTTTGTTGTTGTTGTTGTTGTTGTTGTTGTTGGTTGTTGTCTATGGTGGTGTTCACCGTGTCTATGGTTGTTTTTAGGGTGCATGTGTTTGGATTTGATCAAAAGTCGGGCTGATTTCAAGGTTACAGACGTAGTTTGATAGAAAATGAGGCGTGAGATGTGATTTACGGGTGATTGATTGTATGTAGAGCTTATTGTCTATTTACTATGTATCGATTAGGTTTTATGGTTTTAAGGTTTTGAGACGTTGTGTTTGGTTTGGATTTGATCTAAATTGGATGAGTTTCGACGTTATGGAGCTAGTTTGATAAAGTCGTAGCCTTTAGGATGAAAATGTGCTAAGTTAAGAAAATGAGGAGTGAGATGTGATTTGTAGTCTATTGATTGTATGTTGTGCTCATCGAGGTGTATAGTTTAGGTCTAGGAATTGTGACGTTGTGTTTCTTTTGATCAAATTTGGTCGAGTTTCAAGATTACAGACCTAATTTCATATGAAAAAAAAGTTGTGTATAAAATGACGTGATCTAATGTGATTTGTGTTTAATTGGTCGTATGTTGAGCTCATTGCCGTGTATCGATTAGGTTTGGGGCTTGTAGTGTTATGTTTGGATGTGAATTTGTGCAAACTTGATCGTATTTAAAGATCACTGACCAATTTTTGATGAGATTTTATTTTTGTGGATAAAGTTTTTGGCATATGAATGAAGCTTTGGGTTAATCTGTTTTGCTCTCCTTTATTTTTCGTTGATTGATTTCAGTGGCAACAAATGGATGAATGAATGTATGAATGAATGAATGTATCCTAAATTGAAAATAATTTTCATTCTATTACCATAAGGATCTTAAAGGTTTATATAAATTTTAAAATCACGTTTCAAAGTGTTTTGATATTTTAAAGGAATTTATTTTGTAACTATCCTCAACAAATTTTAGCTCCAGAAACAAAGGGGTCTATTCAATCAATATTTTCTCAATCTTCTAAACTACATTACTAGTGTCTCATAAAATGAAAGTTGTAGCCCTATGGGTTTATAGTATATCTTCCAAATTTCGGACCCTAACTCTCAAAGAATCATCCTGTACAACGTTTTTTGTAAACTCACTCAAAGCTGTCTTTTCTTGAAAAATGTTTCTGTCCGGATTTTTCTGTATCACTTAAACTTATTATTTTACCCTGAAATTTGGCATAGAGATTCATTAGGGTTCTTATTATAGCCTCAAAAAATTTCAAGTTAAAATTCGATTTTTAGATTTTCAAAAGTATTTAAATCCGAGAGCACGCGAATCTGGCAAAACTGGTATTGTTAAGGTCTTGTTTAGTCTCTTCTTTTCTCGACTAGGGTTTGGCCTTAGGTCTTAATAGACAATCGTAGAACTCATATGAATGAATGTATGTATGAATGTATGTATGTTAGGTCTTAATAGACCATAAATAAAGTCCGTATGAATGAATGTATGTATGAATGTATGTATGCTAGGTTGCTATGGACTCGACACCCAAGAAGAGGAAGAGAAACGATGGTGCATCCAAACATCGTGTTAGAGGACGTGGGAAACAACCGGAGGCAACGAAGGCCATTGCCGAAGGTAACCCTCTTCCACTTACATGGAACGAGGATCTTGGAGTGCCAAATGGAGTTTGGCGGAAAAAGTTTGCTTCTTGGATCGGAATTGTCGTAAGATATTACGTTCCTTTTGATTTAGGAGAAATAAAGGATTTGAATCCAAAGTTGAAGGATGAAATTCTAAATATGATAACGGTACGCCATTTATTTCAAAAATAATATATGTTCATATAATATTTTATTATTACATAATGAAACTAAAAAGTGTACGCTAACGTCATTTATTTTAATTTATTTTTTTATATGCAGAAAGCGTACAATGTCCCTAAACAATACGAAGATTATTGTATGGAAAGGGTAGCAGAATCATTCAGAGGGTGGAAGATTCAAGTATATTATAAGTACTTCAAAGACAAGAAGACGGGTGAAATTATAGTTCCGCCTGAAAATCCCCTGGAAATGTATCCAACGATCACAAAGGAAATGTGGGATAACTATAAGAAAAGACGTCAAAGCGCTAAATTTAAGGTATTATATATAGATTTAGGTTCATATGAGAAATAGGGCTTAGGTGAGAAATATGAGAAATAATCATAACCATTGATTGTTTTAATCCAAGGGTTGATATACATTGTTTTATTTATTTTTTTTTTTTTTTTATATTTTTGAGGGGAGATTTGTTTTTTTTTTTTTTTTTCTTTTCTTTTTTTTTGTGATGGGAGATTTGTTTTCTTTATTTTTTGTTTTTTTCCTTTTCTTTTTTTTTTTGTGAGGGGAGATTTTTTTTTTTTTTTTTCCTTTTTGTTTTTTCTTTTTTATTTTTCAATTTTTTTTTTTTAATTTCATTTTTTTGGTTTTTCCATTTTTTTTTGTTTCTTTGTTTTTTTTAAATATTTTTTTTTTTCTTTTTTCAATTTATTTTTTTCAAATTTTTTTTTTTCAATTTTTTTTTTTTCAATTTTTTTTTTGTTTCTTTGTTTTGAAATGAACCTCGTTTGTAAGTTCATTTTAGAATAAGTGAGATACATTTCAATTTACAAACGAGGTTCAATACATTTACAAACGAGGTTTATTACATTTACATACGAGATTCATTTCATTTACATACGAGATTCATTTCATTCAAATACGAGGTTCATTACATTTACATACGAGATTCATTTCATTTACATACGAGATTCATTTCATTCAAATACGAGGTTCATTACATTTACATACGAGATTCATTTCATTTACATACGATATTCATTTCATTCAAATACGAGGTTCATTACATTTACATACGAGATTCATTTCATTTACATACGAGATTCATTTCATTCAAATACAAGGTTCATTACATTTACAAACAAGGTTCATTACATTTACAAACGAGATTCATTTCATTTACATACGAGGTTCATTTCAGTAACAAATGAGGTTCATTTCAGTTACATACGAGGTTCATTTCAGTAACAAATGAGGTTCATTTCAGTTACATACGAGGTTCATTACATTTACAAATGAGGTTCATTACGTTTACATACGAGATTCATTTCATTTACATACGAGATTCATTTCATTCAAATACGAGGTTCATTTTATTTACAAACGAGGTTCATTATATTTACGTACGAGATTCATTTCATTTACATACGATGTTCATTTCAGTTACATACGAGGTTCATTTCAGTAACAAATGAGGTTCATTTCAGTCAAATACGAGGTTCATTACATTTACAAACGAGGTTCATTACATTTACATACGAGATTCATCTCATTTACATACGAGATTCATTTCATTCAAATACGAGGTTCATTACATTTACAAACGAGGTTCATTTCATTTACATACGAGGTTCATTTCAGTAACAAATGAGGTTCATTTCAGTTACATACGAGGTTCATTTCAGTTACATACGAGGTTCATTTCAGTAACAAATGAGGTGCCTTTCAGTTACATACGAGGTTCATTACATTTACAAACGAGGTTCATTACATTAAATACGAGATTCATTTCATTTACATACGAGATTCATTTCATTCAAATACGAGGTTCATTTCATTTACAAACGAGGTTTATTATATTTACATACGAGATTCATTTCATTTACATACGAGGTTCAATTCAGTTACATACGAGGTTCATTTCAGTAACAAATGAACACGAGGTTCATTACATTAAATACGAGATTCATTTCATTTACATACGAGATTTATTTCATTCAAATACGAGGTTCATTTCATTTACAAACGAGGTTTATTATATTTACATACGAGATTCATTTCATTTACATACGAGGTTCAATTCAGTTACATACGAGGTTCATTTCAGTAACAAATGAGGTTCATTTCAGTTACATACGAGGTTCATTAAATTTACAAACGAGGTTCATTACATTTACATACGAGATTCATTTCATTTACATACGAGATTCATTTCATTCAAATACGAGGTTCATTTCATTTACATACGAGGTTCATTACATTTACAAACGAGGTTCATTTCAAAACAAAGAAACAAAAAAAAAAAATTGAAAAAAAAAAATTGAAAAAAGAAAAAAAAATTGAAAAAAAAAATTGAAAAAAAAAAATTGAAAAAAAAAATAAAAGAAAAAATATAAAAGGAAAAAAAAAAAAATCCCCCATCATAAAGAAAAAATAAAGAAAAAAAATAAATCTCCCCTCATAAAGAAAAAATAAACAAAAAAAATAAATCCACCCTCATAAAAAAATAAAAAAATAAATAAATCTCTCCTCACATTAAAAAAAGAAAAAATATAAAAAATTAAATAAATCTTCTCTCACCAAAAAACTATAAATCTCAACCCTTAGATTAAAACAATGAATGGTTATGATTATTTCTCATATTTCTCATATAAGGGGTATTTCTCATGGGAACTCAACCCTATATATATATATATATATATATATATATATATATATATATATATATATATATATATATATATAGGGTTAATTGTAAATAACTACCTTATAAAATACGTTTTTCTAAAATTACTACCTTTTAAAATAAAATTCTAAAATTACTACCTTTTAAAAACAGTTTTATTAAATTTTGCTACCAAAAGACGTTTTTGACGATTAAAAAGTTAACTTTTTTGCTATAGGAAATTTGTGTAGTATATCATTATCTCCAAAAATGTTTTCAAACTAAATGAATTTGGTTTCAAAACATTCGAAACTTCGATTTTATTATCATTAAAAATGGACTTTGGTAGTAAATTTTAAACAAAATGCTTTTAAAAGGTAGTAATTTTTAAATTTTATTTTAAAAGGTACTAATTTTAGAAAAACATATTTTATAAGGTAGTTATTTACAATAAACCCATATATATATATATATATATATATATATATATATATTTCAAATGTATATATTTAATTTAATATATTTTGTTTTCATTAATTATTTGAAGGAGGTGAGTGCGAGGAACAAAAGAAACATTTCTCTAAAGAAATATTATCAACGTAGAGGTCGCGAAGGTTTTATTGACATCGCCGAGAAGAATGTAAAGCTAACTTTTTCTAATTTACTATGACTCCAACATTATATATAAAAGTTTTCTTATAGACATTAACTAATTAAATTTATTTTCTCTTTGAATCTATAGATGAAAAAGGATGAGGAAGGCCATATTATAAATCGGCATGAAATTTGGAAAATCGGTCACACTCCAAAATCAGGCATATTATCGGAAAATGAACAAAAGATGTCCGCATCAATTGTAATACAATCTTTACCTTTTCAGTTATTAATTATTGTTAATATTATTAATATATGTTATTTTTTTAATTATTAACATATTTGCATGGCTAATTTTTTCTTTGAATATAGGATAATGTAGTGAAAGAGGTCGAAGTAGGGGAGTGGACACCTAAAGGCCAAGAGGACATTCTAGCCAAGGCAAGTAATGGAGGTGATCACTCGGGTCGTTTGTTAGGTATGCCGAAATCTAGGGGAGTGACTCAGGTTTTTGGGAAGACGGCCAAAAAACAAAAAACCAATAACAATACCGATGATAAGGTAATCGAAATTAAATTATTCCTTATTAATTAACGGCTATATATTATTGATAAACTTTATTTGTTTCAGGTTCAAATGATGCAAATGGCTCAAATGCTTGTTGAAATGTACGAGGGTGGTAAGCTCGATCCCGAGGAAGTTAGTAAGATTAAGCAATGGACGACAAGGAACAACAAGAAGACGATTTTAAGTTACTACACAAAAGATGACGAGGTTAAGTATATTATAAAACTTAGTAATTTCTTTTTATATCAATTTTGAATTTATAATAAATATAACAAACTACATTATATATATATATATATATATATATTTATTTATTTATTTATTAGGTTGTTAGCAAGGATGCGTCGCTAGGCGTACATGAGGAGAATGAAGTTAATCGCTCCCAAGTAGCAGAGGGTGATGAGGTTGTTAGCAAGGATGCGTCTATAAGTGAATTCTCTACACCGAAATACACTGTACCAACTTGGAATCAGGTTAGCGATCGAAATTTTATATTAATTATATCGAAATGTTTGTATTTAGCTAATCAATATTCAAAATATAAATATAGGGGGAGACGTACGGTTGTTTACTAACTCTCCCACGAGGGGGAGGACTGTTTGGTAACGTCAATGTTGCGGGAGGACTAGCGTTCTACCGTAACCCGGACGAAGCGGTGCTTGTTCACGGCATACCTCTACAAAATGGTCACTTAAAAGTTATGATCACACGGCTTGTAGAGGAAGGATGTGGAAAAATTCCACTGCCGGTCCCGGTCAAAGATGAGTTGGTGACGTTAAGGGATGCCTTAAGGTCGTTTGTCCAGTGGCCTGAGTTTCATGTTCATCCTCTTCAAGTGGTCGTGCCTCCACAAGCCGCTGACAAGGTAATTTATTTTATTTACTCAGAACAAAAATTCTTGTTAATTAATGTGTGAAAATTATATATTTTCTACTTCCTCCATTTCTTTGGATTCTATACATTTGCTTTTTGCACGTACGTCGATGCACGTTTTCTTTTGTTTATATCTTTAGTTACATAATTCCGAAAATTATAAAATTTACATATTAATAATGCTCTCGAAAATGCAATTAAAACAAGATCTCACATGACTATTTTTTATTTCATATATTAGACGATATATCGAAGATTCTCCTCACTTGTGAATAGTGTCCAAAAAACAAATGTATAGAATCCAAAGAAATGGAGGAAGTACTGTTATAGGAAAAGAAAGAAAATGAGGGGGCGGCGTTAAAGAAGGACAAGCTGGTCGAACATACTACTATTGCTCCTATTAAAGATAGTGTCGAGGTATTTACTGAACATACTACTATTGGTCCTATTAAAAATTTTTGTTAATTAATGATGTGTGAAAATTATATATTTTCTACTGTTATAGGAAAAGAAAGAAAATGAGGGGGAGACGTTAAAGAAGGACAAGCAGGTCGAACATACTACTATTACTCCTATTGAAGATAGTGTCGAGGTATTTACCGAACACATACTACTATTTGAACATACTACTATTGCGTTAAAGAAAATAAGGGGGCGGCCTTAGTCGAATATATTCATTAACTTTTGCAGGTACCTAATTCAAATATTGTTGCAACGAATGAAAGTACATCTTCAAAGAATGTAGTAAAGGCTCTATTTACTGATGCGGTACGTACATGTATATATATTAATTAATTATCAATTAGCTAATATTTATATCTTATTATTTATTATTTTAATGACGGTTATTAATTATTTCGTTATTCGTAACGTAGAACGTTGGCTCAAACGTTAATGCTGCGGAGCCGAAATCGATCACCAAGCAGATCATCGCTTCTTTACCTTCTAGATTTAGAACAAAGAAGTTTAAAGAAAATGTGTTCAGATCTGAGGCAATGAAAAGATTGTACAAAAAAGCGGTTGCTAACTTTAAGGACGAGAGTATTACTCAGATTTCTCTCTCAAAGGAAATCACAGGAAGAAAAGAAGTTTCATTTTTGGATGCCGAATCTCTACTTGAATGGTCCGGCCTTGAAAAAATTGACGCTCAACATATAAACGTCTGGATCAAGTGAGTTATTTGATTACTTATTTTAATGTCAAAAATTATGTTACGTCCGTTATTACAATATTTAAATTGTTTATATATATATATATATATTTTATGTGCAGGTACTTATACGGGTACATAGGCGAAAAGAAACTTCCTTATGACAGTTACGGTTTTATGTGCCCGTACATGTTGTCGCCGCATATTATCGGAGTCAATGACGATGATCGAACAAACCACATAGCCGACAACCTGAATAAAGGCAAAAAAATTATGTTCGCCCCTTATAATGAGGACGGGTACGTAAGAATATATATATGATTATATTATTAATTAGTTCATGTGACCGCCGATATTTTTTCCTAAATATAATGCATGTGGTAATATGTAGGCAACATTGGGTATTGACGGCTTTTTGTGAGAAAAAAGTCTATTGGTTAGATTCATGTGCTGGAGGGCCAACCGAAAATTTTCGGGACATGGTGAATGTGTAAGTTCATATTTACATAACTTTATTATTAATATTGCTATATTATACATGATTATCGGATCGTTTTTTGGTCGTTTAAAGTTGCCTTTTTGGGTCGGTGTTTGGCTGAGTTTGGGTCCAATTTTCTGGACTGTTTTGGACCAAGTATTAGTCGGGTTTTTGGTCAAAATTTTGGTCGGCTTTTGGGTTGAATTTTGCTCTGTTTGCTTGATGTTTTGGTCGGCGTTGGCAGTGATGATGATGGTGTAATGATGATGGTCAGATTTGTTGACGTTGTTTTATTTTTGTTTTGCTTGGTGTAATGATGATGGTGGCTTATGGTTTTTGTTTAAGGGAAAGATTAAAGTCCATGTTTGATTATGGAAGTGTTTGTTATGATGGTGAATTGATGACGTTAATACAGGGTGAATTGATGACGTTAATTGATTATATTTTTCAGTGCTTATGCGGTAAAAAGGTCTCGGGATCCATTGGCACAAGTGATGGAATCCAGTTATAGCCCTACGTTTATTACTGTGTCCGAGGTATGCATGTTAAAAACATAAAAACAAATATATATAGTGTATTTTTAATTTTTTTTTAATTAAGACTATAACTTTAATAATTGATTGTTTGTTATTATATGTTATTATTTTAGGTTCCTCGCCAACCAGATAACATACAATGCGGATATTATGTGTGTCGGTTTATGTATGAAATTATGTCGCAAAGATATAGATCACTAGCAGCACGGGTGAGTACATATATCAAATTGTTAAGCTCCCAATAGTTATTTATGATATGGCTATCATTAGTGCTCATACGTAAACTATATGTTAATTTTTTTTTCTTTTTTTTTTCTGTAGTATGTCGCTAAAAAGCCGGGCACTAAAACATACAAGAACTCGGAAATTGGCGAAATTCGAGATTTGTGGGCAAATTATGTGCTTAACCATCCTGAGGAAGATCCCTTAGGTGATGATGAGAGTAAATGATCTCGCTTTGTTGTATGTATATATTGTGTTTTAAGGGATTGTGATTGTGACGTATATTGAATGTGTGGTTTGGATATTCTGCAGCAATAATATTTTGTTTCGTCGTATTGGCGGGAAATTATTTTTTTTGTTTTTTTAACAGATTTAAAAAAACGGTCTACAATTTAAAACCGTTATTTAAAAGTAATATTTTTAAAAACAACTTTGATTAAATAAAACGGTTTTTATTATTAAAATAACGGGTAAAATATTAAATAGGTATATTAATAAGGATTTTATAAAACAACTACAGTTTAAAATCCGTTTTATAAAATATAACATATAAAACGAATATCACAAATAACCATTTTATAAAATTCAATATATAAAACGGTTTGTACAATAACCGTTTTATATATTGAATTATATAAAACGGATTTGTACCATATGCGTTTTATAAAATGTAGAACATAAAACGGTATTTTTCAAACCCGTTTTATAAAATATAACATATAAATCATATTTCACAAATAACCATATTAAAAAAAACAATATATAAAACGGTATTTAAAAAAACCGTTTTATATATTGGCTTATATAAAACGGATTTGTCAAAAATCCGTCTTATATATGTTAGAATATAAAACGGGTTATTGAAAATTAGTTTTATAAACTGGGTTTTATAAAACGGATTGAAAGGAAAATCCGTTTTATTTAATTATAAAAAACGGATTTATACAACCGTTTTATTTAGTATAAAAAACGGATTTGCTATTTCTTTTGTGTTGTTTTTAACTTTAAACAACGGCCAAGGAAACAACGGATATTTTTGTTATAAATAACGGTTTTTACGTGTTGTTTTTGCCTTATTTTGTAGTAGTGGTCTCATGGCGGCCCGAGATATGGCTGAAGGGTTTGTGAGAGAGGAGCAATTCCACAAGACGTTTAGTAAGAGAAACGACAAGAAAGAAGACCAGGGCGGGGCCCAACAAGACTGGAAAGGACCGCCCCGGACACAGAACAACAACAACATCCGCAACAATTACAACCGCAGCAACAATAACAACAGTCATAACAATCACAACAATTGCCGAGATAACCGAGACACCCGCGGCCAGCAGGGAGGCGGCCAAAGATTCGAGAGCTGGACTCACTACACGCCCCTCATTAGGTCCCAACCAGAGATTTTCGAGATGACAAAGAACGAGAAAAAGTGGGCCACCCCGCGGCCGATGAAGCACCCAGGAAATGACAAATTCGCGTTCTGTGGGTACCATCAGGTAGCGGGTCACGCAACGGAGGATTGCGTATCCCTCAAGAACGAAGTTGAGCGCTTGGTGCAGCAGGGTACCTTACGACGTTTTGTTAAAGACAAACGGGAGAGAGACGAAGGCGAGGGGAGTAGGGATACGGCCCAGGCAGGTCGGAGAAAGAACAAGCAAAGAATTGGTGAAATCCATATGATCGCCGGGACCGAGGAGTCAGTCCTGTCCGGAAGAAAACGAAAAGCAGAGAAGCGTGAACAATCTAGAATGGGCATATACTCAGCTGGAAGGACGGCACCGAGACCGCCTGTCCCAGACCTGACCATCAGCGAGGAGGACTATCAGCGGGTCTCCTACCCACACAGCGACCCATTGGTAATCTCCATTGATATCGGACCTCATCTGGTCCATAGGTGCATGATAGACACCGGAGCCTGCACCAACCTCCTATACAAAGAGGTATTTGAGAAGCTGGGCTTGAAGAAGGAGCAGCTGACCCCTTACATAGGGTCACTCTATGGTTTCGCAGGGGCCGGTATAAAGCCGACAGGGACGATAACTTTGCCGGTGACAATAGGAGAGGAGGACATGGCCAGGAGCGTGGACGCAAGCTTTGTGGTCGTGGACGCCCCGTCAGCGTACAACGCCCTCATAGGCCGGGTCACCCTAGATCACATTCATGCTGTTGTATCGATACGGACGCTGGCTATGGTCTACGTCACGGATAACTGGACCGAGGGGAAGGTTTATGGTGACCAAAGTGAAGGGAGGTCCTGCAATTCCCTGTCGGCCCGGGGGGCAAGGCAAAAAGTAGTGTCGGAAGTAAAGCTTCCAGAGCCCGGAAGCAAGAAAGGCCTGGACGTGACCCCAGGTCCGGAGAGCGAGACGAAGGAGATCGAGTTGTCACCAGGAAGGAGTGTAATCATAGGGGCGGAGCTAGACCCCAGCTTTCAAGATAGTCTGATTAGTATCCTGGAAGAGAACAAAGATGTGTTTGCCTACTCAGCTGCCAAGATGCCGGGGATAAGCCCGGAAGTAATTGTGCATCAATTGAACGTTAACCCCGGCTACAAACCAATCAAGCAGAGGCTGAGGCCCATGAGTGCAGAGAAGGACGCGGCCATCCTTGAAGAAATGAACAAGTTATTGGAGGCAGGTTTCATTGAACGTTGTGACTATCCCGAGTGGTTGGCAAACGTTGTGATGGTGAAAAAAGCGTCCGGGGCATGGAGAATGTGTGTTGACTTCACGAATTTAAACAAGGCGTGCCCCAAGGATTGCTACCCGCTGCCGAGGATTGATCAGCTGGTAGACTCCACCAGTGGTCACTCGACCTTGAACTTCCTAGATGCTTTCTCAGGATACCACCTGGTTTACTTGGCGGAGGAGGACAGACCCCGATGTGCCTTCATCACGGGCCATGGGGTCTACATGTACAAAATGATGCCGTTTGGGCTAAAGAATGCTGGGGCTACCTACTAGTGACGTCGTGTTTGCATAGCAGAAGGGAAGGAACATGGAAGTATATGTGGATGATGCAATAGTGAAGAGCAAGTCCGATGAGCAGCACCTGGAGGACCTGAAGGAAACGTTCAGCTCACTCAGAAAATATCAAATGAAACTGAACCCGAAGAAGTGCACCTTACGGGTCCGGTCAGGAAAGTTTTTGGGGTACCTGGTCAGCTCAAGAGGGATTGATGCCAACCCCGAAAAAGTCAAAGCTATATTAGACCTACCAGCGCCGAGAACAATCAGGGATATTCAAATCCTGACCGGGAGAATGGCAGCACTCTCCAGATTTATTTCCAGCTCGGCTGATAAGTCCACACCATTCTTCCAGGTACTGAAGGGGAACAAGAGGTTCGTATGGGGAAAGGAGCAGGATGAAGCTTTTGAACAGCTAAAGAGACACCTGACAACATTGCTTACCTTGGCAAGACCGGTCACGGGCGAAACGTTAGTCTTGTACATCGCCGTGACCGCGAGCGCAATATCAGCAGTAATGTTGCGGGAAGAAGAAAAACAACAACAACCAATCTACTTCGTTAGTCACGCTTTGGGCCAGTCAGAAAGAAACTATCCCATCATCGAGAAGGCAGCATATGCTGTTGTCATAGCGACCCGGAAACTGAGACCATATTTTGACGCTCACCCGGTGGAGGTGCGCACTGACCAACCTCTGGAGAAAGCACTTCAAAAATTCGAAAAATCTGGAAGGCTCCTGAAGTGGGCAATTGAGCTGTCAGGGTTCGGCATAACCTACACCGGGAGGACAGCAATCAAAGCCCAGGCCCTGGCGGACTTCATTGCAGAGTGCACTCGCCCGGCCAAGGGGGATGCACCGAGAGGGGCCTGGCAAGTGTATACCGACGGGTCGGCCACCCTTCACGGTTCCGGGGCAGGGGTGGTCATCATCAGTCCCGAGGGGCACGAATTCGAACATGCTTTAAAGTTTGCCTTCCCGGCCACAAACAATGAATCTGAGTACGAGGCGGTCTTAGCGGGACTGGAGCTGGCGATGGCCATGGGGGCAGAGGAGATTGAACTTAGAACGGACTCGCAGTTGGTAGCGAGCCAGCTCAATGGAGAGTACGAGGCCCGAGAAGAGGGAATGGCGTCGTACCTCCAGAAAGCAAAAACTCTGACCTCCGGACTAAAATCTTTCGAGGCTCGCCACATCCCGAGGTCCGAGAACAACAAGGCTGATGCGCTAGCCAAGCTGGCCAGCGCGACAGCAGATAACAAGTCAAAGACGGTCACGGTCGACATCCGCCGGCCGAAAGGAGTGTTGGGAGTGAACGCCGTATCCGAGGACAATGGGTGGATGAGACCAATTCTAACGTACAAGCTGGAGGGAGAAATCCCGGAAAATAAGTGCGAAGCTGCTAAGCTGAAGAGAGTAGCCCCTTGGTTCATCCTTGTGGACGGGGAGCTCTACAGACGATCTTTCTCGGCACCGCTGCTGAAGTGTGTAGGGGGCATGGACGCCGAGTTCATCCTAAATGATATACACTCTGGAGTTTGCGGCCACCATGTCACCGGGCGTACGCTGGCCCACAAAGCGTTGAGGGCTGGCTACTTCTGGCCCACCATGCTGAAGGATGCCAAAGAGTTGAGCAAGCGATGCCGGCAGTGCCAGATTTTTGCCCCGGATATCCACCTTCCCGCCAGAGATCTCAGGCCTGCCCTGAGCCCGGTACCTTTCGACCAATGGGGAATGGACATCCTGGGACCGTTTGCAACGGCGACCGGGGGGAGGAAGTACGTGGTGGCAGCTATCGACTACTTCACCAAGTGGATTGAAGCGGAAGCCATCCCCACCATCACTGAGCAGGCCGTGAGAAAATTCATTTGGAGGAATGTAATAACAAGATTTGGAGTGCCCAAAGTGGTGGTGTTCGATCATCGAAGGCAATTCGACAATGATAGCATGCCGGACTGGCTGAAACGAAATGGAACAATCGTCGCGTACTCATCAGTCAGCAACCCGCAAAGCAACGGGCAAGCCGAGGCCGCCAACAAGCAAATGCTGAACGGCATGAAGAAGCGGCTGGATGAGTTAAAGGGAGCATGGGCTGATGAGCTGCCAAGCGTCCTTTGGTCAATCAGAACGACGGTCAAGGAATCCACCGGCCACACTCCATTCAACATGGTCTACGGGGCCGAAGCTTTACTCCCGATTGAAGCAATCCTTCCTAGTCCTCGAACAAATTTACACGACCCTGCCAGTAACGAACAAGCAAGAAGAGAGTCCCTGGATCTTCTAGATGAGGTCCGGGACCAAGCAAGAGAAAATCTAGCAGTCTACCAGAACAGGATGAGACGGATGTACAACCGAAAGGTGAAACACAGGGACTTCGAGCTCGGAGACTTGGTGTTGAGAAGAGCATCGGCTACCGGGAAGGGAACGTCCACGGGAAGTTGTCAGCCACTTGGGAAGGGCCCTATCAGATCACCGAGATTAAACAACCAGGAACCTTCATGCTTAGAGATATGAACGGCAGCGACCTCCCGTCCCACTGGAACTCTGATACGTTAAAGAAATACTACGTGTAAGCACTGTACTCTTTTTCCTTACCCGTGGTTTTGTCCCACTGGGTTTTCCACGGGAAGGTTTTAACGAGGCAGTGCGTAGACATTTGTAACGCGAGTGATCAGGAATGTTGACACCGCGAACTTTTGCTTGTGATCTTTTGTTTAAATTTTTAATCGCCTGTCAACAGGCGATTTCTTTTTTGTTTTGGTGTGCTGTTTTAGCCGCCTTTTGGTTTTGGATATTTGATTAAGTAATGATTATGTTTTGTTGGATATTTTCGTGTGGGTTAAGTATAATTTGGGCCTAATCGGTTTTTGGTCCGATTTCGACTTTCGTGCTTCGGTTTTTGTCGTGTTTTTCGGTTTTGGCTTGAAATAAAATAATATTAGGTTATATTATTTTACGGTTTTGTAGAGTCTAGTTTTGTGAAAATGTGACACGGGACGCACTTTGGCCCGTTTTACGTGTTGCGTTAGTGTGCGTTTTGGGTCGTTTTTGTGATTTTGGGCCTTTTGTAGTGGTTGGGCTATTTTTGTGGCTCGGCTTAATGGGACGTTCCTGTGTTGTGCTTACAATGACTAAGAGTGACATTCATTTTTATGATTATGCAAGTTCAAATTAATACGTTAAGAATGACTAAATACGTTTTAGACACTTTTGTACCGTTTCGACTCTTTTAAAAGCATGCATGAAAGTCCTTTTCATCATCGGGTTTGTTTTTGGGGGGTACGGATACGGGTATCTACAGAGCCCCCAGTTTGACTGAGCTTGGACAAAGCGTTAGTCAAACTTAAAGATAGTATCCGGACCATTACAGTCTCGATACTACCTGGCGGCGCTAAGCATGTGTCTTATGGGAGAGACGAGGACTTAGCGTCGGGAAATGCGGGGAGGGACGACATGTTTTTAAGGACATGACGGTCCTACATGTTTAAGGGCATGTCAGCCTGCAAGTGGTTTTAGTACTCCCAGCTGGCGCCTTGCGTGTGCTTTCCTTGCGCCACGGCTTGCGCTCCTGGCTATGCTTGCGCCGGCTTGCGCTCAGTGCGCCGGCTTGGGCTGTGCTTGCGCTGCTAGCTTGCGTTCCTTGCTTGTGCTTCGCTTGCGCTTCGCTTGTGCTTCTTAACCCATTTGGGCGCCTCGTAGCGCAGGTTACGCGTTTTTGGGCTTGGTTTATAAGAATGGTTGGCGTTTTTGTGAAGGATTAGGTTTTTTTGTGAACGTCTCATAAGGAGGTTACGTGTTTTTGTGTTTCTCATAAAAGGGCTAGGTTTTTATGAACGTCTCGTGAGGAGGCTACGTGTTTTGTGTTTCTCATAAAAGGGCTAGGTTTTTATGAGCGTCTCGTGAGGAGGCTCTGGCGCTTTTGGTTTGGTTTTATAAAAGTGGTTAGGCTTTCATGAACGTCTCTTAAAGGAGGCTACGCGCTTTTGGTTTGGTTTTATAAAAGTGGTTAGGCTTTTATGAACGTCTCTTAAAGGAGGCTACGCGCTTTTGGTTTGGTTTTATAAAAGTGGTTAGGCTTTTATGAACGTCTCTTAAAGGAGGCTACGCGCTTTTGGTTTGGTTTTATAAAAGTGGTTAGGCTTTTATGAACGTCTCTTGAGGAGGGTACGCGCTTTTGGTTTTTCTCATAAAAAGTTAGGTTTTTTTGAACGTCTCTTAAAGGAGGCTACGCGCTTTTGGTTTGGTTTTATAAAAGTGGTTAGGCTTTTATGAACGTCTCTTGAGGAGGCTACGCGCTTTTGGTTTTTCTCATAAAAAGTTAGGTTTTTATGAACGTCTCGTGAGGAGGCTACGTGTTTTTGTGTTTCTCATAAAAAGGGCTAGGTTTTTATGAACGTCTCGTGAGGAGGCTACACGCTTTTGGTTTGGTTTTATAAAAGTGGTTAGGCTTTTATGAACGTCTCTTAAAGGAGGCTACGCGCTTTTTGGTTTTTCTCATAAAAAGTTAGGTTGTTATGAACGTCTCGTGAGGTGGCTACGCGCTTTTTGGTTGTTCTCATAAAAAGTTAGGTTTTTATGAACGTTTCGTGAGGAGGCTACGCGCTTTTTGGTTGTTCTCATAAAAAGTTAGGTTTTTATGAACGTCTCGTGAGGAGGCTACGCGCTTTTTGGTTTTTCTCATAAAAAGTTAGGTTTTTATGAACGTCTCGTGAGGAGGCTACGCGCTTTTTGGTTGTTCTCATAAAAAGTTTGGTTTTTATGAACGTCTCGTGAGGAGGCTACGTGTTTTTTGAAATGCACGTCTCGTGAGGAGACTACGTGCTTTTCTCATAAAAAGTTAGGTTTTTATGAACGTCTCGTGAGGAGGCTACGTGTTTTTTGAAATGCACGTCTCGTGAGGAGGCTACGTGTTTTTTGTGGTTCTCATAAAAAGGGCTAAGTTTTTATGAACGTCTCGTGAGGAGGCTACGTGTTTTTTTTTTTTGGTTTGAAATGCACGTCTCGTGAGGAGGCTACGTGCTTTTCTCATGAAAAGTTAGGTTTTTATGAACGTCTCGTGAGGAGGCTACGCGCTTTTGTATTTCGGGACTTTGTTTGTGGTTGGTTTGTGGTTTTGTGGGTGTTTACGGGTATGATTTGGTTATTTTGTCTTGTTGCGAAAAATGCATTCCTGCGTCGTAGTCGGGTCTGAAATCCTCGCGTATTTGCTCGCCGAGCGTACCTGCAAAACATTGTTAGTCGTAAAAGCATATATATATGTCTCGATTGAGACTGACTCGCTAATGACCAAACTAAAGGCAAATGTGGAGTTTTGAAAAAATGCTGTTTAGAAAAATATTTTAGACTCGTAAAAAGACGCTTTTGACATTGTAAAAATGGGAGCTAAAACGACGTTTTGAGACGAAAATTGTGAATGCGAAAATCATGTTTTGTGTTGGGGTTAATTTTTGTGTGATTATCGTGTTTTGTAAATGTGGAAAATTTGAAAAACGGGAGCCGACTACGCAAATTGAGATGACGCGAAGGGACCTTAAACGTCGACTTGAGGTCGGTAAAAATAATGTAGGGTAATAAAAGTTAAAAGTATAGGGTATAGGTGTGTAAGAGTTGTAAGAAATCGAATAAATTTGTCAGGAAATAAAAAGAAAATCGCCTGTAAACTAGCGTTTATGTTTTGTGTTGTATTTCGTTTTGCCAATCTCGGCTATAAAAGGAGGGGTAGGTTAGTTCAAATCACTCATCCTTTCATCTTCCCATTCTCGATATTCCAAGAATATTCAAAATATTTACAGAACGTTTGTCGAAATATGGAGAATTTTGATGGAAACTTGCGTCGCTGGTGTTCATCCTTGTCGGGGTTGGAGGAGAAGGACTTGAAAGATTGCGGTATCGGGGTACTCCTGGGCCTGAGGAACGTTCAAATAGAGCCCGAGTTCTTAGATGCTTGTCTCGACTATTGGGACCTAAGTTTTCATGTGTTCCGCTTTCCTGGCGGAGGGGTCTGTCCATTGGTCGAGGAGTTTGGAGCTATTGGTGGCTAAGGGAATCTGGTGTTTGTTTTATTGTGTTGTTGTTAGTATTATGTTCATATTATGTTGTATTTTATTATGTTCGTATTACGTCTATCCTAAACCCGATGTACATGCCTGGATTTGTATAAGTATTGTAATATATTGTAGTGTTGTTAGTGTATCTCTAAGGTTGTAGTTATGCTCCTACTTTTGAAAAATCCAAAAAGTAACCGTTCTTTTTAAGATTAATAAAAATCAGGTTTTTATTTACGACTTTGCCTCATTTTGCTTATTATTCTGTGTGAAATTCCTTGGCTCTAATTCTTTTTTCAAAGTTTAGAATGTAAGTATGGTTCTTGTTTTTAGGAATTTTTTGTATTGACTATTCCCTCGACCTTTTTAAGCTTAGGGTTTGTCGTTTATTGTTGAATGTTGTTCCTTTTACCCTTTGGGTTATGGAACGATTTTGTGATGACTATATCCTCAGCCTTTTTAAGCTTTAGACGTGCCATTTTTGTGTTGAATGTCGTCTTTTTTAACCCTTCAGGTTATGAGGCGAGTTTTGTGGTGACTATGTCCTTGACTTTTTTAAGCTTTAGCCGCGTCATTTTTGTGTTGAATATCGGTTGCGCTTTTCGCAAAGCTGCCTACGTATCCATGGAAAATGGAATCAAACCGGCGTAGTTCGGGAAATGTACGTTTAGGGGCATACCGGCCCATGAATTGTGTTTGCTTTTTTGTGGTGAATGTGCACGTTTAGAGGCATGCCGGCCCATGAATTGTGTTTGATGGATGCATGTTTAGGGGCATGCCGGCCCAAGAGTTGTTTTTTTTTTTTTTTTTTTTAGAAAATTGCATTTTATAGATACATTGCAAGGGGTTTTTAGGGATAGTATTTCTTGATTTGATCGAGGTTTGTGGCGTGGTCATCCCTTTCTTTTGATTTTACGATCATGTCGTCGACGTATACCTCGACCTCCTTATGCATCATGTCGTGGAGCAAGGTGGTAGCAGTGCGTTGATAGGTAGCGCCGGCATTTATGAGCCCAAATGGCATGACTGTGTAGCAATATGTTCCCCAGGGGGTTACGAAAGTTGTTTTTGGCATGTCGTCTGCTGCCATCTTGATTTGGTTGTATCCTGCGTACCCATCCATGAATGACAGTAAGGCGTGGTCTGCTGTGTTGTCGATTAGGATGTCCATGTGAGGTAGTGGGAAATCGTCTTTTGGGCAGGCTTTGTTTAGGTCCCGGAAGTCGGCACATACTCGTATTTTGCCGTTTTTCTTCATTACCGGCACCATGTTGGAGACTCAATCAGAGTATTCAATGACCCGGATGAATCCAGCTTGTAGTTGCTTTTCGATCTCTTCTTTGACCATGAGAGACCATTCTGGCTTGATGCGTCGGAGCTTCTGTTTGACGGGTCTGGAGCCTTGCTTGATCGGGATGCGGTGTTCAGCTATCTCGCGGTCTACGCCGGGCATGTCCTTATATGACCAGGCAAAGACGTCCTTAAACTCTGCGAGGAGCTTGGTATATGTGGCCCTTTCTTCTGTGCTTAGGGAAGCCCCCAGTTGCAGTTCTTGAGGCTCTTCGGGCGTGCCTATGTCGATGGTTGTTGTGTCTTCAATGATGGGGTCCTGTTCGGGTTTTGAGACAATGCTTGCAATGTATCTATATAATGCAATGTTATTTTGTTTGAAATTATCGCATTCATTAGAATATGTAGATTTTAAATGAGGCAAAGAATAACCAAAAACTTTCATGTTATTAATGTTATCAAAAGCAGTTACATTTGAAGATAGCTCAGACGAGGGAGCTTTGGATAACCTTAATGACTCTAGTTTTTCAATTAGGTTTACTACTTTAGTAATGTAACCTAGTGACCCTGCCGTTAAGAAAATTTTGGCGTCATAAGGACGCTAGACCCTATACTCTAGGTGTAGATACTTGAATTGAAACTGCCTAGGTCGTTAGTAGATTGGGCAGCGTTTTCTTCGAGCTTTAGCAGTTGGAGGGCGGCTTGGAAGTCTGAGGCCTTTGTGGTGATGATCTTGTCATCTAAAGGTATCCTAACCTTTTGGTGGAGGCGCGGCAGGCCTTGAGTCTTTGTAAAAATCGGCGGTGCCTTTAGTGCGCCCAGTGCGTTGATAGCGTGTATGGGCTCGACTTTGGCAGTGGCTTGAGACGAGCTTCCTTGATATCTGCGACCCGTATTCTTATTCCTATTTTCTTTGCGGAGGTCGTCTTCATTGAGTTCACCGACGACGCTGAGTGTTGCGAAATTGTCGAAATTTCCGTACCGTAGGTGTTGTTGGTATGCAGGGGTAAGGTTGTTGATGAATTTAGTGATTAAATCAGTGTCCCTTGGGCGGTTAGGTATTTGAGCACAGAGCTTCTTCCAACGGGTTAGGTACTCGGTAAACCCTTCATTGTCTTTCTGAGTCAGGACCTCCAAAGTACGTAGCGAGACTTGGATGTCGTTGTTGTCCCGGTACTGTAAATCGAATGCCACCGTTATGTCCTCGAAACTACCGGTTTTGTGTGGCTCTAAAGCATAGAACCATGCCCTGGGTTGTGCGTCCAGCGAATGCGGGAATAATGTGGCCCATGCGGGGGGTTCGACACCTATGATGGCCATTTTAGCCTTGAAAGCTTTGACATGTACGAGCGGGCTTTCATGACCTTTGAAAATGGGAAGATCGCTGAGTGCTAACTCGTCTGGTAGCATGGACCTGACGTTCTTTGGGATGTGCTCATTTTCTTGGTGTATGGAGTAACCCCTGGAGTTTGTAAGGCGTTCTTCCATGGCTCGAATCCTTTTTGCGTTTCGTTCGGATTCTTCGGCGAGGCGCGCGGCGTTCTTCTCTGCCTCAAATTTTTGCATGATGGCCATTTGCTCGATCGTCGTAGTGAGGCTAGCTATCCTATCATTGAGCTGTCGGACTTGTTGGCGATTACCTCCGAGGGGTAGTGGCGGTCGCGAAACCTTCATCTTGTTGAAAGGCCATTACAGGTTTTGGTTTTGATTTGTTGTAGGCGCGCTTCTTTGGAGGCGGAGGTGGGTTTAAGTGACGGTTCTTGGTTCGTCGTGTATCCAGGTTTTGTTCAATGGGTGGTTTGTTGTGTATCCAGGGTTTTTCAATGAGTGGACCTGACAAAGTTTTCAAACCTTTAGTGACTCTAAAAAGGAAGAAAAGACTCAACGAAAAATCACATTCACAATAGGAAAAAAAAAAGCAAAGGAGTAAAAAGGTGGGTGCATGACTCGACTTGTGTTTTTAGCTTTAAAAGACACAGGAAGCTTGTGAGGTAGGGGCATGTTGACACGTCCCTAATCTCGAGGTAGGAAAATTTTTATGATCATAATCTGATTAACCCAGTTTAGCGGTATGTTGCTAGGGGTTTATCATTATGATAAAAAGGATCAAACCGAAGTAGCGATAGGCTAGTCGATCTGAGGATGTTAAAATTGGGTAAAAAGGCGATCAATTGTTCGCCTTTTACGTGTGACTCAGGGAATTAAATCAAAATGACGATAGGTCACTTGATTTAAAAATTAAATCAACGGGTTCGCATCTGAACGAGCCCGCGTTTTTGGTTTTTTGAGGGAAAAAGATTAAATCAGGATGACTAAGAAGTCACTCGACTTAGAGCTAATTCTAACGTACTAAAGGTTAATTTCATTTAAAATCTCCGAAATGCATTGACATTTACGGGTTTTTGCTCTATGAAATTTTTTTGCAATAAATGTATTATGACGATACGTCAGTCGCATAATTCATTTACGTTTTGAAAAAGATCTGGGATCTAGTGATTATCCTGGATCGGTTTTAAATGCACTGGCATTTTATTTATCAAACTCAAATGACTATAGGTCAAAGAGCCTAACGGCGTGTTTTTTTTTAAAGTATGACCTTTTTTGAAAAAAGTTTAAAAGTGAATTTTCAAAATGGACGTATTTTAAATGTATAATGCCTAGGAAACGTTTTTGCATGCAAAGGTTTTGAAAGACAACTATAGTGAGGGTACTATAGCTTCACACTTGTACATATAAACACAGGTTTTTGGCTTATAGGGTAAGGTTCCCTCCGGCCATTCCCGTAACGTTTAGGTAGGGGCACCCGCAAGACTACACACGTCTTAGGTGTGAATTCAAGACGGGCCCTAGAGCGTTCGAGTTTGACTGGTTACGATCGTTTGTACGGATGCCGTACCTGTAATCGTGGAGGGGTGAGAGAACAGTGTGTCCGGAGTTACCTCGCTTATGAAGCGAGAGTTACTGGGGGCCGTTCCTCAAAGGGTGTGGTTTGAATCAGGAGGATTCGACTCAACGTATTTTTGCCCAAATATCGAAAGCGTAAATGTTTTCAAAGTTTCAAGCTTCACTTCTTTATGTTTTTTAAAATAAAAGAAAAACTAGTTTTTCAAAAATAATAAAAATCATGCTCGTCCCAGTGAGTCGCCGGTGAAGGTGCAGGAAGGGAGGAAAAACCTATCGACGCATACTGCGCGCCTTGCCTCGCCGTCTTGAGGCGTCGGGAGGCGGAATGCGCCTCGCAGGAAAAGAGTGCGAAGTTTTGTAAAAATGGGGGAGATCATTGCATAAATTTGTGATCAAAAAAGGAAAGTAGAAAATCCTTTTTGAAAATGTATTTTCGGAGTCGCCACCAAATATTAAAGGAATTTGGAACCTATTCAACGCGTCTTGAAAAACAAGACAGGACTGTCTCAGATTTCAAGGTGCGTCGATACCTATCCGTCTGAGGTTTGAAACCAGAGAAGGGATTCGGAGTGAGGTTACTTTTCAAAAGTTTTGACAAAAATGTGTTTTGAAAACTGAAATCAAAAAGCCTACGTAAAAGTAGTCTCTACTAATTTGAAAACATTTATTTAATTTCGATATTTGGGCTAAAATGACGCTACGTACAAGTGCGAATATATATGACTCGATAAAAATGCATAAATAATGTAAATAGTCAAAATAATGACTTTACTATAGGAAATGTACGTTAAATAATAATTTATTGACTAAATTATTACCATAAACGTTATTTTCCGACCTCGTATTTGACTCTTTAAGAATTTATGAAAACCCTCAGTTTTGACATGCTAAAAAGACTCTATGAAACGGTACAATTTAGTGTTGGATCCGTGATTCTAGTCGTTATTTAATGCATGAATGAGGACTTGCATAATTATAAAAGTGACGTCGGTTTGCTTTAGTGATAATGAGTCGTTATTTATGCGATATTGGCGGGGTTTAGACGGATTATGAATCCGAATTGCTACAACCGTATTACGAATACGGCTTCGCTAATCCCAATATCGGGTTGGGGTTAATGTAACCCCTTTGTCCGAGTCTCAAAACGTGCCAAAACGTAGGTAAAATGTTTACCTTTCGAAAATGCAAAGACGGTATTTTTGAGTGGATTTTGTGAGTATTTTAGTGTGTTTTGTAAAACCGATATGTGTTAAGAGATATTGTTGTTGTTTGAATGAATGTGAGGGTGGGTATTTATAGAGTTTGGCTCGTTTATGGGTAGATAAAAATTAAATCGCCTGTGTACAGGCGAATTTAATTTCATCTGGTTGGGTTTTGTGGAGGAAACTTAAGAAGGCTGCACATCAGAACAAATTTATAATCGCCTGTTGACAGGCGTTTAAATTTTTAATCGCCTGTCAACAGGCGATTTCTTTTTTGTTTTGGTGTGCTGTTTTAGCCGCCTTTTGGTTTTGGATATTTGATTAAGTAATGATTATGTTTTGTTGGATATTTTCGTGTGGGTTAAGTATAATTTGGGCCTAATCGGTTTTTGGTCCGATTTCGACTTTCGTGATTCGGTTTTTGTCGTGTTTTTCGGTTTTGGCTTGAAATAAAATAATATTAGGTTATATTATTTTATGGTTTTGTAGAGTCTAGTTTTGTGAAAATGTGACACGGGACGCACTTTGGCCCGTTTTACGTGTTGCGTTAGTGTGCGTTTTGGGTCGTTTTTGTGATTTTGGGCCTTTTTGTAGCTGGTTGGGCTATTTTTTGTGGCTCGGCTTAATGGGACGTTCCTGTGTTGTGCTTACAATGACTAAGAGTAACATTCATTTTTATGATTATGCAAGTTCAAATTAATACGTTAAGAATGACTAAATACGTTTTAGACACTTTTGTACCGTTTCGACTCTTTTAAAAGCATGCATGAAAGTCCTTTTCATCATCGGGTTTGTTTTTTTTTGGGGGGGGGGGGGGTACGGACGTTGTGAGGATGTGACCATAGCTTGCCTTTGTTGAGTCGTCTAGCTAGTCATTTGGGAGTTGTTTAGACTGGATTTGCTCATTTATGTTTTCATTTCATTGTATTTTGGAGTTTGATTTGTAAGGGGTATTTACTCCCCACTTCTAGGCCTTAAGGCCTACCTTTTTATCGTTGTTCAGTTGGTTTAGTGAGTGATGATCCGGATTCCACGGTGTTTCCGCCACCGTGGCTCGCTTTTATTTCCTTTTATTTCATAAATCCTTTTTATTTCTTTATTTTATTTTGTTGGAAAATCCGGGTTATTCTGATTGGTATCGAGGCGAATACGCTCCCAACTCTCTTAGGTGAGTGAGTAGGATTTGACTTAGAACACCGAGTGAGAGTGTTGGGGTAGACACATTAGGGGGTCTACGTTATTTGTGCATGTGTATGAGTAGTTGTGTGAATGGTGGTCTTAGGATTTCCACCATTAGATCATATGTTTGCTTTGGATGCAGGTACAGGAATGATGGAGTCATGCGAGGTCAGGTGTCGACTCGATAAATCTCTACTTTAAAAATTTAATTGTCCTGCCTCTAAAATAATCTTTAAAAGCTTTTGATTTGATTCAATCGTCGTTTTTAAATGTATTTCTTTATTTCAAAATGTTTCACTCTGGTAATTGCTTTCTTATGTACTACTTGGTTTCTTTGCTTTCATCATACTCACCATTTTAAACTAAATCCTTTATACTTCTATTTTCTTATCAAATCATGTTAGCCTTCATTTTTAATATCGACAAAAAGGGGGTATTTCACATTCCGTTTTAATACACTTTTATGACCCTTCTTTTTAATATTATTCATTTGAGAGTTCTGTTTTATCAAAAAATTTAGTCTATTTATGCCTTGTCGATCCCTTGTTTTAACTTTTCGATTTATTCGTTTCTTCAACTTTAATCATTTGAGTTTTCTAATTTAAAATCTCTCTCTTTCATTTGACCTTTCGAAATATCTAGAAATTTAACTCTTAAAGTCTTTGATTCGTACCGATTGATCAGCTGGAGCAAGAAACTTGAAGCCGAATTGCGAATGTATGGTCCTACCATCAGAGCACGCAGCGGAAGCTCCTAATCTAAGTCGCCTACCGTATTCGTAGGGACGTCTTTCAGCTTGTTAGCTATACTTGTCCGTAGTATATCCTTCTAAATCTTGATCTTGTTATACAGTTGTTTTAAAACTATCAGCTCGTGATTACAGTTTGAGTTTCTTTTGCCCCAATAAAATTTCTTATTATGTTCATCCTCATCTTTTTCAATAGATCGTGCTGAAATAATTTTTAAACTCTTTTATTTGAAGAATGTTTTCAGTCAGTTCTATTAACAAGACCTATTTTTGTATATTTGTGCTATAATGGTTTGTTTATCCTTCTTGTACTTTCTTATTTCGTAACTATGTTGAGGAAAAATTTTAATCAGTATTGTTTTACTTTTCCATTCATTTTTAGACGCGTCAATACATTTTGATGGCTTTTTACTCAATCAAATTTGAAATGACTGACACTTATGTACTGTATCCACTTTTGATGAAAACCTCTTTGTTACCCTAAACCTTCTTTTATTAAGTTTTCTAATTTGAGCATTTGGTTTATTTGAATATTATTTATTCTACTTGGTATTTTAGTAGCTTCATTTTTCTAAAATCGCTGTCATTTTGAAACTCAACTGTAAGAATTCTCCTTTCAATCGTATCGTTTGATCATATTCTATATCTGTCAAACTTTTCGGGAATTACCTTTTCGTCTCTCCTTCATAACGAAACCTATTTGAGTTCTTTGTTGGAAACGAGTCTTATGCCTTCATTTGTGAACTCTAAAAGAGTATTTATATCTTCCTTCATCGTTTCATATTAAAAGTTTCTTTTGTCAAATTGGTGGTTGTTGAGCAGTTCCTTACAAAAGATTTATTATGTCATATTTTTACTCAATTCGTTTTATTCTTTCTTTTCTTTCTTATTCATCATAACTCATCACTTTTATATCATGACCCTATCGATCACCTTTTAGTCTTGTCATTTGGGTCTTATGTCATTCTATTCCTTAGGTTTCCCTCTAGTGGCTACTTCAGTTCTATTGCCTTTGAGCCGACTTTTAAGACGTCGATCTTCTATTATTTTCCATTCCTTTCCGTAGCTATTCGCGTTCTCGATTTTGTAAAAGCTCTTGATGTGTTAGCATCAATCGTGTCCTTGATAAATTTCTCTAATCATATTCCTTGGCATCTAGCTGTAAGGTGTTGCACCCTTATCTAGCTCGAGATCTGATCCCTAGGCTGTCGCGGTTATTTGAGTCATAGATGATAGAGTTTGGTTAATAAGTAGTTGATAGCATGAGTGGTTTACTAGCTAATGCACATGGTTGGTCGTTGTAACTTTTGAGGATTCTTAGTTTTGCGATTCTTGGCTAGTGCAACCCGAGACCGTTTTATAATTATGAGTTAATGCATATGTGATTCTTAGTCTTTGAGATTAATGATTTAATTTATGGTAAGTGAACGTTAGGGAGATTATAGTATCTGCGTAGGGAGTCTTTTGAGGACTTAGTTATGTTGCTAGATGAGTTGTGACAATCATGAGTTAGTGAGAATTGGGAAGTGATATGGTGGTGAGCAATAATAATTGGCTTTGAGAAAAACCTAAAGGTTATAGTGAGCACGATAAAACTTTGGGGTTTGCACTTTAAAGGATAATGTATGAATGACAAGTGTGCATCTTTGTGGTTTTGTGTATGTGTTAAGTATAAGGAAATTCATTAATGGGAGGAGAGAATTCGAGGTCTGTAAGGTAGTAACGTTCGAGGAAGGTATATACGATAGACTTGTGTATGGTAACAATGGGTTGAGAGAGTAGTAAGCTTTCAACGATACATTTTGATAGCTACGTGTTAGTATACGTGTGACTTGAGAATGAGACGGTATGGTATGACATATTTGTGGTTATTTCGTTGTGGAAAATGTGGAACTATATGGGAAGCGATATAGACTTGAGCTTAGATCACGTTATGATTAAAGATATGAGGCTTGACATTAGCATCGATTTGGGGATTAGCTTACGCGTTAGTTTGTCTTGGTAACATAGGTAATGGTGCCTTTTGGGTTAAAACCCGTCTGAGGTTTTGGTTAAACTTGGTGAGGAAGACGCTTGGTTGAACGATATGGTTTTGTGAGGCTAGTGCGCCTAATTTGAGGATTGTCGAGCATAAGATGCACCAATAGTATTAAAGGGTTATATGAGTGAGTTGAGCATCATTCGGGTGATATGTGATGTCGGGTTATCTTAAGCGTCGTTAAGCGTGTCTATGCCCTTGTTATCGAGGTGAGTAGAGTTAGCGATTCTTGTCTTGAGGACCATAGGAGTAGATAGTTTTCTTAATCCTTTGCGGGTATTCTTTCGTTCTCAAGTTTCGAGGACGAAACTTCTTTTTAGGTGGTGAGATTGTAACACCCCGACTTTTCCTAATATTAATTATTCGTCTCAATCATATTCGTGATTCATTTCTCTTGATTTTCTCAATTTAGCTCAAGAAAATCAGTTCACTTGTCGCGTTGATTAAGCTACCCTGTAGTCAGAACTTAAAAACGGAGTAATTAGCTTAAAAACGGTGTAATTTCCTCATACGAACTCCGATTCAGGTGATTCAAAAGGCTAAACTGCGTATTTTTTTGACGCCGTCGCAACTGCCAAATTTTCAGGAGTCAGTTTGAACCGGTCCACCCTGGGCCGAGCCGAACCCCCCAGCTCGGGTTAGGTTTAGGGTTTCTTGTGTAGCTTTTTGATCCAGACATTAAATATCTTATTAACTCCTAGCCTAGCAACCTTAAGATCTGATTTCTATCTTCCTTCATCCTCTCTAAATCTCATAATCTCATCCTCATTAAATCCTCTATTAATTTAAGTCAAAGATTATCGCTTTTTCATCCTAAATTCATTCCTATCATTCTCCTATGGTAATCCTTTCATCCCTTTCGTTCTAGGTTTATTCTTTATAGTTTTTATATTCTTATATGTGTTTATTGTGGTGTACTTATGTATTGAATGATTTATGTGTGCCCTAATCAGAAGGGGGGAATTGGAGAGAAAACCCAAGTTCGGATTTCTCTGACCCAGGTTCACTAAACGGAAGATCGCCAGAGATCTGACCGTCCGATTTTGCCGACATTTTGACAGCATGTTCCTGACTCTTGGGGCTACCTTGTCACCGTGCAGTTTTTCATTTGGAGCTCTGGATCGTCTGTTATCGCATCTGGACAGAAGGGGTGAAAACTGTGCTTTTCTTTGGCTTGTTTGGAAAAGGTAACTAGGTGTAGCCTTAGTGATATTTTGACTCGTGTGAGACCATATGATTGATTGAGGATGATTTGATTGTTGTTAAGTATGTAAAGCTATGAACTTTGGGTTGATTGTGCTATGAAATCATGTTCTTTGGTCTTATTTGTGTTGGTCTCACACTAATATGTCTTATGGAATGATTTGGGGTGATTGTTATATTGAATTTGGGTTATATTGTTATTAGGTTGATTAAAAGATGATAACTTTGGGATTTATGATGGTTTATTATTGCTATTTATGAGTTCTTATAGTTATTACTCCGTATTTAACATGTTGAATATGGTTAGTGTTGAGATTGGTTACAAAAGGGGTCAATTATGTTGTAGTTGTGTATATGATGGACATTGTGATGATTTTGAATAAAGGATGATTGATTTGTTGATGATTGTGAGTTGATTCAGGTTATTGAATTGACCTGTTTGATTGCTTGAGTTGAGTGTGCGTACGGGTACTGTTCTGGCACGTACGTGAGGAGCTACGACGTCTTTTGTAGGACGGATACCGCCCATGATCCCCTCGGCTATTCTTGTTGCTTAGTTAGAGCGACTATGGGTTCTCAACCATGTTGGTTAGAGACTATGGTTTATATAATGTCGTCACCGTTCTTGTTGCTCGGTGGAATTTGGCCAAATTTAGACTATGAGATTGAGGAACTTCTTGTTGCTGTTCCGCCATAGGGTTTGGATGATTCTTGTTGCTTCATCCGGGGTGATTCTTGTTGCTTCACCCAAAGGTTCGTGCTTACCTTGCAGGTTGTTGGTTGTTGTCTGTCATCTTGTTGTTGACAGTTTGAGCTTGTATGTCAGTGGACTAGTTATTGTCGAGTTGTATTGGTTATACATGTTTACAGGTTGTTGGGTCACAGTTGGTTGAGTTTGGTAGCTAATGAGTTGGCTTGAGGTTGCATTATGGTTACTATACCTTTGGGTTGTTTGTTGTATTGTTGTCTATTTTGGTTACGTTGAAATATGACTCGGGAGCACCTAGTTACTCCCCACTGATTGTGGTTGTTGCCTCTCTTTTATAGGTACGCGCAGGACGGGATCATGTGTGAGGACGTTGTGAGGATGTGACCGTAGCTTGCCTATGTTGAGTCGTCTAGCTAGTCATTTGGGAGTTGTTTAGACTGGATTTGCTCATTTATGTTTTCATTTCATTGTATTTTGGAGTTTGATTTGTAAGGGGTATTTACTCCCCACTTCTAGGCCTTAAGGCCTACCTTTTTATCGTTGTTCAGTTGGTTTAGTGAGTGATGATCCGGATTCCACGGTGTTTCCGCCACCGTGGCTCGCTTTTATTTCCTTTTATTTCATAAATCCTTTTTATTTCTTTATTTTATTTTGTTGGAAAATCCGGGTTGTTACAGGCTTGGGATGCAGACGGAGGCTGTTGGGAAACCCCGACCTCCTGGGGAGGGCTGGGAGGCTGGAAGGGTCTCGCTGCCTCCTCGAGAGTCTCCAAGTTGGGACCAGGAGAGGAGACCGAGGCAGCCTGTTCAGGTTTTCTGTCTCGGGGAGGCTTGAAGGCAGGACTCTTCTTTCCCTTTGGCCTCTTAGGAACTTCGTTTGGCTGCATTTTTACCAATTCATTGAGCATAGGTTTGCGGCGTTCGAAGTCCACGTCAACAGGCTCGCTGAGAGGATTGTTGTCTTTATCAAGACCGATAAAAGCAAGATCCTTCTCCGTCAGATAGCCCAGAGAACCTGCAACAGACAAAACCATAGCATTCAGACCCGGAAAGAATAAGAAGTTACAAAATAAACACAAGTAAAAGCAATCAAGACACCAAACATTCAGCCACCCGGCCCCTGCTTACCTGCCTCAAGGGCCGGGACTAAGCCGACGACGCAAAGAAACTTGTCCTGAGAGATCGTCTCCGCCGGAGGAAGCTAATTCTTAGGGAATATTTGTTTGCCCTTCTTGTACGCCTCAAAGTACGACACGGCGGCGGATTCATCTTTGGTCAAGGGGACGTCCTTCCAGGAAAGGATTTTTCCCGGGACCCATTCCTCCAGAGTCTCCAAACGACACCTAACGTCGTTATGGAAGCATCGGGGGTGGTTGAAGGGCTCCGAAGACTTTAAAAAGAACCACCTCTTGTTCCACCCCTTCATTGAAGTCTTGATGGGGAAATGGGTCAGATAGCCAGTCTCGGTGTGAAGGGACCACCACCCTTTCATTGAGGGTGTGGAACAAGGTTGAAAATGGTGAAGGCGACGAAACAGGTTCACAGTTAGAGGGAACCCCAAATACAGACAGGTCCAGGCGAAGGCAACTATGACCCTAATACCGAAGGCTGTCATTTGACAGATTGCAATGTTGGCCCGGTCGAGCACTGACTCAATGAAGGGATGAAGAGGAAACCGGAGCCCGTGCTCTAAGTTCTTGATATATACGGCTGTGTGCAGATCCGGAGGTTGGACCACGTGTTGGTGTCATCCCGGCACGACAAACTCCCAACCTTCAGGCAAATGATAATGAGCAGACGCAAGCCCGGGGCAGTTATGTTCATTCAGGAAATCCCTATACCCTATGTGTATCCTGGTATCCATAGGAATCCGGAATACCGCCGGCTCTAATATTCGCACGGGAAGAGGCTCAGCATGGGAGGGTCCAGCCTGGGAAGGCCCTGCCTGGGCCTCTATGTTCGTTTCACCCTCGCGGCCCCGGGTAAAATCCTCTATTTCGGGTTCTACCTCAGAACCCGAAACTATATCATAATCCGAAGCGGTTCTAGAGGACGAATCAGCGGAGGCACTCATTGTTCTCTACGGAGTAATTAAAACTTACAAAATCTAAAATCAAACACGAAAATTACCTCTTATAAAAGCGCGAGCAAAGACGGATCTAAAAGCGGGACGAGGCGAGGACGAAATGGAAACAAAGTTTGATGAAATCAGAAAAGTTTTTGTGAAAATTTGGAGTGTATTAGGGGTGAATAAACGGAGAAATGAATGAATTAATGGGGTATATATAGAAAAAGGCGTGAACAGTACACTCTCATCCCTCGTGCGACACGTGTCAACCGAAGGATACGAAGCGTCACCTCCTCGAGTTCTGGAATTCAAAAATTGCGCCAAAAACTAGAAGTGTCTCCAACACACTACCCCCTAGCGGGAGAAAAAGGTTGCGAAGGAGGAGAACAAGAACGCAAGGAAGGTTAGTCAGCTTAACCCACAGAGGAAGGACGGCCATCCACGGAAGGCAGGGACTTACAGGACAAGCTTAAAGCTTCCCCTGTATGGGGGCAGTTGTTGGGGGTGGTTTCTCCCGGGTCTGACACTCCCAGACCGGTGGGACCGTGGACCGGAGTATGCCCATACACCCACTGATCTGTCAACATCTCCCGGGTCTGACGGCATAGGGCCGGGAGGATTACGGACCGGGGCATCTCGTGTACCAAGGGACCCAATGGTCCACCCGGGTCTGGGGCAGATATGGCCCACCCAGGTCCGTACCGTACGGCCTAAAGGCACAAGAGGACAAATCTTGCTTTGGTATAAATGGAAAGCAAAACCCTAAAAACTATTCATTCACACACATAACACAAAACACTAGACAAAAGGTTCTTCTCTCTCTTTTCTCTCTCTAAATTCATTTGTTTTCATAACTGACTTGAGCGTCGGGGGGCCATCACCCGAAAGGCCCCGGGGCTAGGTTTGTTACGTGATTTCAGGACGAGAGGAAGGTAGAGGACAATCGAGAGCTAAGGACCGTTCAGGACTTAGTTTATTTAGTTTGTAGTCCACATTCAACTTGTAATCGTTTGTATTTAGTTTTGGTATTTAGTTCCTAACCTTATACCCGAAACAGCAATATTGTAAAATGATTTTGAATGATGCATTTTGAAAGACGACTATAGTGAGGTGACGGTCTTAATGTCGTATGCCGCAAATTAACAATTTATAACACTTAAATCCTAATACTAAACAAATAGTAAAGCGGAAGTAAGGGGTCGAACCATAGGGAATAAGGCTAATCGAATTCAAGGTAAGCGTAGATTAAATGCAAATACGAAGTAATAGAGTAACAAGTAACCAAGTTGGGGGGGAGGGGGGGGGGGGGGGGGGGGTTTGTTGGAAAACTAAGCTAATCTATATCTATATATAATATAAAAAAGCAAGTTGAGATGTATATTGAAATGTTGAACATCTCTCGACGTGCCAAGTAGGAAAATTGTGATGTTTATAGCGTCACATGTCAATTTCTTATTGACCGCACCATTAAATATATTCTCTATCATATTTAAGCATTAATATTATTAACATTTTAATTTACATATTTGAAGGTACCGGGAAGGAGACCTATCGACGCCCTGCGCGCGCCCGTCCTCGCCCCGTGCGGGGGCGTCGGGAAGCGGAATGCGCCTCGCAGGAAAAAGTGCGAAGTTTTGAGAAAATGGGGGAGATCATTGCATGAATTTGTGACCAAAAAAGAAAAGTAGAAAATCCTTTTTGAAAATGTATTTTCGGAGTCGCCACCAAATATTAAAGGAATTTGGAACCTATTCAACGCGTCTTGAAATACAAGACACGAGTGTCTCAGATTTCAAGGTGAGTCGATACCTATCCGTCTGAGGTTTGAAACCAGAGAAGGGATTCGGAGTGAGGTTACTTTTCAAAAGTTTTGACAAAAATGTGTTTTGAAAACTGAAATCAAAAAGCCTACGTAAAAGTAGTCTCTACTAATTTGAAAACATTTAGTTAATTTCGATATTTGGGCTAAAATGACGCTACGTACAAGTGCGAATATATATGACTCGATGAAAATGCATAAATAATGTAAATTGTCAAAATAATGACTTTTCTATGGGAAATGTACGTTAAGTAATAATTTATTGACTAAATTATTACCATAAACGTTATTTTCCGACCTTATATTTGACTCTTTAAGAATTTGTGAAAACCCCCAGTTTTGACATGCTAAAAAGACTCTATGAAACGGTACAATTTAGTGTTGGATCCGTGATTCTAGTCGTTATTTAATGCATGAATGAGGACTTGCATAATTATAAAAGTGACGTCGGTTTGCTTTAGTGATAATGAGTCGTTTATTTATGCGATATTGGCGGGGTTTAGACGGATTATGAATCCGAATTACTACAACCGTATTACGAATACGGCTTCGCTAATGCCAATATCGGGTTAGGGTTAATGTAACCCCTTTGTCCGAGTCTCAAACGTCCCAAACGTAGGTAAAATGTTTACCTTTCGAAAATGGAAAGACGGTATTTTGAGTGGATTTTGTGAGTAGTGTTTGTGTTTTTTTTAAAACCGAGTGTTTTGAAATGAATGAAGTGGGTTGGTATTTATAGAGGTTGGCTGGTTTTTTATGGGTGCACAAAACTAAATCGCCTGTGTACAGGCGTTTTCAATTTTGTTTGGGTTGGATTTTTTTAAGAAAAATCAAAAAGGCGGCTGTTACAAAACAAAAACATAATCGCCTGTTGACAGGCGTTTAACTTTTTAATTGCCTGTCAACTGGCGATTGTATTTTTGTTTTGGTGGGCTGTTTTATGCCGCCATTTGGTTTTGGTTGTGTGATTAGGTGATGATTATGTTTTATTTGGATATTTTGGGCCAAATTGGTTTTTGGCTCAATTTTGGTTTTCGTGTTTCGGTTTTTGTCGTGTTTTTCGGTTTTGGCTCGAAATAAAATAATATTAAAGTATATTATTTTACGGTTTTGTAGAGTCTAGTTTTGTGAAAATGTGACACGGGACGCACTTTGGCCCGTTTTGAGTGTTGTGTTAGTGTGCGTTTTGGGTCGTTTTTGTAAGTTTGTGCCGTTTTGTAGCTAGTTGGGCTGTTTTTGTGGCTTGGCTTAATAAGACGTTCCTGTTTCGTGCTCGTGTTGTGTTTATAATGACTAAGAGTAACATTTCATTTTTATGATTATGCAAGTCCAAATTAATACGCTAAAAATGACTAATACGTTTTAGACACTTTTGTACCGTTTCGACTCTTTTCAAAGCATGAATGGAAGTCCTTTTCATCATCGGGTTTGTTTTTTTTGGGGGGTACGGATACGGGTATCTACAGAGCCCCCAGTTTGACTGAGCTTGGACAAAGCGTTAGTCAAACTTAAAAATAGTATCCGGACCATTACAGTCTCGATACTACCTGGCGGCGCTAAGCATGTGTCTTATGGGAGAGACGAGGACTTAGCGTCAGGAAATGCGGGGAGGGACGACATGTTTTTAAGGACATGACGGTCCTACATGTTTAAGGGCATGTCGGCCTGCATGTGGCCTGAGTACTCCCAGCTGGCGCCTTGCTTGTGCTTCTGCTTGTGCTTCGCTTGCGCTTCTGGTTTGCGCTCTTGGTTGTGCTTTGCTTGCGCTTCTGGCTTGCGCTCCTTGCTTGTGCTTCGCTTGCGGCTGGCACGCATGTGCTTGGCTTGCAAACTGCGCTCTTGGTTGTGCTTTGCTTGCGCTTGCGCTCGCTGCTTGTGCCGCTTGCGCCAAACTGCGCTCCTGGCTGGGCTTGGTTTATAAGAATGGTTGGCGTTTTTGTGAAGGATTAGGTTTTTTTGTGAACGCCTCATAAGGAGGTTACGTGTTTTTGTGTTTATCATAAAAAGGGCTAGGTTTTTATGAACATCTCGTGAGGAGGCTACGTGTTTTTGTGTTTCTCATGAAAATGGCTAGGTTTTTATGAACGTCTCGTGAGGAGGCTACGTGTTTTTGTGTTTCTCATGAAAAGGGCTAGGTTTTTATGAACGTCTCTTAAAGGAGGTTACGCGCTTTTGGTTTGGTTTTATAAAAGTGGTTTAGGCTTTTATGAACGTCTCTTGAGGAGGCTACGCGCTTTTGGTTTGGTTTTATAAAAGTGGTTCAGGCTTTTATGAACGTCTCTTGAGGAGGCTACGCGCTTTTGGTTTGGTTTTATAAAAGTGGTTGGGCTTTTATGAGCGTCTCTTAAAGGAGGCTACGCGCTTTTCTCATAAAAAGTTAGGTTTTTATGGACGTCTCGTGAGGAGGCTACGTGTTTTTCTCATAAAAAGTTAGGTTTTTATGGACGTCTCGTGAGGAGGCTACGTGTTTTTCTCGTAAAAAGTTAGGTTTTTATGAACGTCTCGTGAGGAGGCTACGTGTTTTTGTGTTTCTCATAAAAAAAGCTAGGTTTTTATGAACGTCTCGTGAGGAGGCTACGTGTTTTTCTCATAAAAAGTTAGGTTTTTATGAACGTCTCGTGATGAGGCTACGTGTTTTTGGTTTGGGTTGAAATTGTGTTTGAAATGGGTTGAATGTGTATTGGGCCGAGGAACACAGCCCAAAACAAAACTGAAACCCATAAAACAAAAATATAATCGCCTGTAAACAGGCGAATTAAATTTTAATCGCCTGTTCACAGGCGATTAGATATTTGTTCAGTGTTTCTTGGTTAAAACACGAGAGAGAGAGGGGTGGACTCATTTTCATCCGTAAAAACAAAACAAAATCGAAACCCTCTAAAACTCGTCTTGGCGATTTTCTTGATCAAAAATCGATTTTCCGATTCCTACAATTCGTCATGGACCAAGGTACGTACTTAACTTACTTGGTTTTTCGTGTTTTGAATTTGGTTTGAGTCGGTTTAAGCTTGAAATACCGTTTTCTAGGGTTTAGGTCGAAAATGGCGGTTTGATTCGATCTTAGCCCTCGTCTTTGCTTGAACTTGATGCTTGGGGGTTATATGGGGCTTGTGTTGCTGCCATTGTTGATTCCTTGTGAAAACCCGACTTGTGGCCTCGATTTTCGTGCGTTTTGACTAGAAGGGCATTTTGGTCATTTTTGAAAATGTCTCGAAAATGGCTCAAAATTTCGGTGTAGCTTACCCATTAGTAGTATGACGCGTTAGTGAGTTCGTTTTGTTGAAATGGGCGCGAAAAGCGGTTCGTTTGGGTGGAAAACCGTGTAGAAGGGGGTAAAGTCGGGGCTTGTGCTCTGTTTTTGTAGCGTAAGGCGATCCCGAGTGGCTTGGTTATTTTGAAAATGTTGTAGAATGCCCGTGTGGAGGTTTGGGTGGCTTGTGTGCGAAAAACGGCCTGAAAAACCGTGATTTTCGAATGATTTGGTATAAGGGCCGAAATTTTGGTCGAAATTTTTCGGTTCCGAAGCTTGTCCGAATTCTCTGTATTGCATTGTTATGGCTAGCATGGTATATATTTGGTCTTGTTTTGTGGAGAATGCATGGTTTTGAGGTGTTTTGGAGCGTTTTTGTAGTTTAGGTTAAGTTTACAAAAACCGTTTTTTCCTCGTTTTTCGCGCCTCAAGGGCTGAGTATATCGTAATGTATGTCGTATGTGTTGACTAGGGGGTTGTTTTGTGGGAAGTTGGGGCTTCTTGGTTGAGTTATAGTCAAGAAAAAGGCCGTTTTTGTAGTTTGTAAGCATTTTGTAAAAGCTATTCAGTCGAGGCGTTCGGGACATCGTTTTCGTATGAAATTTTTTGTACGTGCTTATTGTGATTTATGGGTTGGGTCTGTCTCAGAAAATGTGGGTTTCTGGCTTTCTGTAGCGTTTTTCCCTTTTCTGCTATTTTTGGGTTAAAAAGGCCTGCTTTCTCCCTTTTGGATAGTTCTCTGCTGCTTTTGCGCGTGCTTGCTCTTGAATTGGCTTTGTATGACGGGTATACTGTATACGTGTCATAAAATATGCTCTTCTGTGCTTCTGCTTCGTTTTGGCCCCATCTGTAGATAATGTAGGCCTTAATGCTCGATTTCTGTTGTTTTTGCTTATACGCTTTCTTGAGTGATTTCTTTGTTGTCGTCAAATGCGAGTATGCTTTTTGAATCTTGTGTAGGTGATCCTAAGCCTTCAGTACCTACTTCCAGTGACATGGATCGGGTCTTGGCTGGTGTTGACTTTACCGTTCTGAGGGATGAGCATACTCCTACTTCGGGTGTGCCTGCGCCCTTGGAGGTTTCCGATGGTCCGTCTCAGTCGGACTTGCTGAGAGCTTTTCCTCAGACACCTGGAGCTTCTACGACGCCAGGGAGTGAGTTTCGTGACTGCGGTGGAGTCTCCTGCCTTTTACGCTAGTGGTGCCGGTCTTTGTCGAGCCGTCTGCGGGCCTTCTGCGAGTGGCCTTGGACATGGTGCTGTTCCGGTGGTCCCGAGCCGTCAGTTAGTGTTGCGGGTCGTGGCGTTCTTCTTAGAGTCACCGCTTACTAATGAAGTGCAGCGAGAGGCTATCATTGGCGGGCCAGCGGTCTTACGGTGATGCTAGCGGTAGCGGAGCTGCTGCTGGGTCGTCGAGGTCTCCCGTTGGTGGCCGAGGTCAGGCTCAGGGTGTCGTCTCAGAGTCTTTGCGGCGTGGGCGTGGCGGCTGCGTGAGACGTCTGAGACCCCGGGAGGGCGTGGTGGAGGTCGGGCGAAGGCTGCGGGGTCTTTGCGAGGGCGTGGTCGTAGGCGGTCTTTGGAGGGGCGCTGTGGCCGGGGAGGGGGCCGCGGCAGAGGTGGTGGCGTTGTTGCAGGGGCTTTGCAGGGCGTGGCCCGCAGCGTTGCCGAGGGTGCTGCGGCTCTGGAGGGCGAGGTTAGAAGCGTGGTCGCGGTCGGAGGAACCTGAGGAAGAAGCGCAAGGTGGATGAGGCTTACGGTGAGGCGTGATGAGCCCACGACGTCGAGCTCGTCTTTGTTGCGAGGGTGGTGACCAGGACCAGCCGAGGTCACGGTGTTTTGAGGAGGTTGGAGTAGGGGGAGCACCAGCTGAGGCTACGCGGAGGCGTGGTCGTGTCCGGGGTCCGGGGAGCCGTTACGAGGATTCTCCTGAGTCGGAGGGGTCTTTGAGCGGCGAGGATGAGGATTCCCAGCGAGGCTATGGTGAAATTTCTTGTCGAGGTTGAGATCTTGAGGCCGCTTCTTCTTCTTCTTTGAAATTTCTTCTTGTGCTCATTTCTTCTTTATTCTTCTTCTTGAAGTGCTTTGGCCGGGGGTCAGGTTTAGGGCCAGGCTCGGGAAGCGGCGAAGGGTGATCTTGGTGAGGGCCGTCTGGAGGTGAGGCGGAGAGCCATCACGGAGGGTGAGGCGGTGAGGTCCGCCCGGGGCGGAAGTCTGTGGCTCTTAGTCTTTGCGACGGAGGTTTTTATGGGGATGGTTGACGAGCTGGGCGTGAGGCCTAACTAACCCTAGGGTCCGCGTTTGTGGTCGCAGGTGGCCATTGACTGGGATGGCGTGACTCTGGTTTGGAGTCGCTTGGAGCACTTGTCGATCCGAGTGAAGGTCGGTTTCCCGTTAGGCTCGATGAGGACCTTATCTAGGTTTCGGACGGTGTTCGACGTGTTTGACGGGAGGCTTACGCAGGAGGAGCGGGACATAGTACTTGGGACGGCTTTCGGTCCCCTGATGCAGAAATGGAGGGAGGTGCGGGGTAAGCGGGTGAACTCGCGCCTTACTGTGCTTCGGGCGTTGCTGGATAGGTTTTGGGATACGACCAACACCTTCCACATGCCTGGGTACGAGGTTGGCGTGACTCCCTCTTCGTGGGCAGTTGTCACGGGGCTGCCTCATGGCGAGGGCGTGCTTGACTGGGGACGTGAGCGTCCTCCTATTGATAGCCCACGCGTGGTACAGTTGATTGGTGACGGGGTTAGGTGAGGGAAAAACGAGGAGCACACGTTTCAGCCCCGGACTATATGGTTTGCTGACTTCTTCGAGGGGAAGAATAAGAAGGGGTCTACTCGAGCGAGCGGTGAGCAGAGGGCCCGGCTGTGGTTGTGGTGGTTCCTGACGGCCACCCACTTTGGCGACAAGGGGGAGCGAGCGTCGACGGCTGTGCTGATGGCTCTGTCAGACATGTTACGTCTCGGTGACTTCGACTGGGTTACTCCTGCTCTGGGTCTGTTGATCCGGTATCTGAGGGACGCGGTGCGCCCTGACCGGATTGACGAGGATTCAGATGTGTCTCTCGTGGGCCCTGGTCTTCTGATGGAGGTATGTTTTGATTTTGCAGAGTCCTGTTATCTTGTCTTTGCTTTCTTTTTGTAACGTTGTATTCTGATTGCTTGCAGTCTTGGTGCTACACTCACTTCCCCTCTCTGCTTCCGGACACGTTCAAGGTTGAGGCGCAGTATCCGGCTTTCCATGCCTACGCGACAGCGGATCGGAAAGGTATTGGCCTAAACTACGACGCAGCTCGGGTGCGCTTCAACGGGATGACCGTGGATAAGGTAAGGGCATTTGTGTTTTGTATTTTGGCCTTTTTATAGCTCGTATTTGGGTTTGTGTTTGTTTTTGTAGTCTATAATTTGGTTTTGTTTTGTAGTTCGTTCGCGACCCTTGGAGGAAGTTTACCGGCGTCCCTCCGACGATTGCGGCCGCTTTGGTCCCCTTGACGGACGGTGTATGTCTCGAGACCAGTCACGGCTCGTCTTGGTATTTGGGTGGCGTCTGTCTGTGAGACGGGTCGTGGCGGCTTCATCGTACACTGCTCCTCCGCGCCGGTTTTGTTTGTGGAGGCGCCGACGCTGCAGCGTCGTGGCGTGTACCATGAGGGTGAGTCAGGCTCCTGCTGCGGCCCGGTGAGGATTACGTGACTTGGGCACAGATGCCCTTCTTGTATTTGTGATCGAGGTATGTTTTGTTGTTTTTCCCTTTTTGCGTTTTTGGTTTTAAAAGCAAAAATTTACCTGTTTTTGTTTTGTAGCGGCGTGATCCCGATCTTGAGTTCCGGCCTCCTCCGTTAAATCGAGGATCATTGGTCGTGCTGCAGTGCACAAAGATTCGATTGTCTTTGCTGCGTCTATGTCTTTGGTGACCGATGCGGGCCTGGAGAGGTGGGATCCGCGCGTGAAAAAGGTATTTACTTTCTTCTTCGTACATCATGAGTATTATGTAGTATAGCCCCCAGTTTGAGTAAGATTTTATTGTAAAATCATTAGTCAAACTCTTGTTGAAGCATTTTTTGATTATAGCCCCCAGTTTGAGTAAGATTTTATTGTAAAATCATTAGTCAAACTCTTGTGGAAGAAGTTCTTGAGTGTAGCCCCCAGGTTGGAAAACTAAATGTATTTCTCGTGTCGTGGCAGGTGACGGCTGAGGTGCACAGGAGGTTGTGGCGGGCGGCAAACCGGTGGAGGGCGGTCGTGAACGAGAAGGTGGTTGATGCTTGCAGGGCTCAGAGGGAGGCGGCCGACGCTCGACTTGAGTTAGCGAGGGTCAGGGCTGAGGAGGGGGCGAGATCGCGGGCCGAGCTGGAGGCTGCGCATACCGAGGAGCTGGCGAGGGTCCGGGTAGAGCTAGAGGGTCGATGCAGGAGGCTGGATAGGCGCGTCTTGAGATTGATTCCTGCGTCTTTGCCTTCTGACGTGGCGACCATTCGCAGTAGGCTTTGAACTTGTTGGTTTTATATTTTGGACTTGTATTAATTTTTTGTTTGTAACGGTTTATTTATCGGGACTTTGTGTAGGGTTGATTTTCTGGTTTCGTGGGTGTTTATGGGTTTAATTCGGTTATTTTGTCTTGTTGCGAAAAATGCGTTCCTGAGTCGTAGCCGGGTCTGAAATTCTCGCGTATTTGCTTGCCGAACGTACCTGCAATACATTGTTAGTCGTAAAAGCATATATATATGTCTCGATTGAGACTGACTTGCTAATGACCGAACTAAAAGCGAATGTGGAGTTTTGAAAAATGCTGTTTAGAAAAATATTTTAGACTCGTAAAAAGACGCTTTTGACATTATAAAAATGTGAGCTAAAACGACGTTTTGAGACGAAAATTATGAATGCGAAAATCGTATTTTGTGTGGGGTTTAATTTTTGTGTGATTATCGTGTTTTGTGAAAAATGAAAAATACGAGAGACGGGAGTCGATTACGCAAATCGAGACGACGCGTCGGGGTCGTAAACGTCGGCTAGGAGGTCGGTAAAAATAGTGTAGGGGTAATAAGTTAAAAATTTTAGGGTATAGGTGTGTAAGAAGTGTAAGAAATCGAATAATTTTGTCAGAAAAGAAAAATAAAATCGCCTGTAAACAGGCGATTACAATTTTGTTTTGTGGTTTTTGTTTGATTTATTTTAATCGCTTGTTCACTAGCGCTTAAGTTTTTGTGTTGTATTTCGTCTTGCAAATCTCGGCTATAAAAGGAGGGCTAGGTTAACTCATTTCACTCATCCTTTCATTTCCCATTCTCGATATTCCAAGAATATTCAAAATATTTACGGAACGTTTGTCGAATTATGGAGAATTTTGAAGGGAAGTTGCGCCGTTGGTGTGCGTCCTTGTCGGGTATCGAGGAGAAGGACTTGAGAGATTGCGGTTTCGGGGCACTCATGGGTCTGAGGGAGGTTCGAATGGAGCCCGAGTTCCTGGATGCTTGTCTTGACTATTGGGACCTGAGTTTCCATGTTTTTCGCTTTCCTGGCGGAGAGGTCTGTCCATTAGTTGAGGAGTTTGGGGCCATTGGTGGGTGGTTACGTACTAACCTACCTGTGTGTGTTAGGCGGGATCCAGGGTATAAGAGGCATGTAAGGACATACCTCCAAATGACCTGCGACGAGACAGAGGAGTTATTTGCTGGGAGTCGTATCAATCTCCACCGTCTGTGTCAGCATTTTATGGATTATGACAACGAAAACATCTCCTTTGGTGCTCGAAAAAGGGCGCTGGCGTTCTGCTTGGTCCATGTTTACATGTTCCCCGACTCTTTGTATGAGGGAGCGCTTGGCGACCCTCGTTTAATCCTGATCGTCCAGCGGATGGAGTATGGATGTAATCCTTCTGCTGTGATTTTGGCTGAGTCGATCCTGGGCCTGGATGACCGGGCGTGCAATAGGGGCGTCCTGCAGGGTGTCCCTTGATCCTTCAGGTGTGGCTTATGGAGCGTCTGAGCGTGCTGGGCGACATTAGCCTTGAAGGGTCACAATCCGCTGGGGGCGTGACTAATCGCTACATAAGGTGGCTGGACTCATACCATCGTCCTGACGATTACTTTCCCGAACTTGTGAGGTCATCGGCCATCCGTTGGTTGGTACCGTGGTGGGGGATAGTTGACGTGACGGCTAGTACAGCTGCCGAGGGCCCGTCTGGAGTCCTTCTCCGCGGGTTTGACATGAGCGTTTACATCCATCCTTTGCGAGTGAGGCGACAGACAGGGTGGGCACAGTTTATCCCTGGTCATGACACTATGGTGCAGGGGACGGTTATGCTGACTAGTGATATAGTTGATGCTTGGGCGAGCGGCTGGATTATGCGCCCTAGGTGGCTGGTGTTCCTAGGACGATTCGGGTATCACCGGCCTATACTAGGTGGACTGTTGCCCAGAGCCCTCATAAGAGGTCGTACCTTCGTGCCCTAGAGCTAAAGCGGGCCTCCTCAGACTTCTGAATGTGTGTTCGGCTGTGGGTCGCCGTAGGGGTTGAGGGTCGGTGCTTACCCGCTCAGTGGAAAGGTTCGGTGGTTTAAGGGAATCCAGTGGGGTTTTGTTGTTGGTTTGTTAGTATTATGTTCGTATTATTTCGTAGTATGTATTATATTATCTATCCTAAACCCGATGTACATGCCGGGATTTGTATTGTAATATATTGTAGTGTTTGTTAGTGTAGTCTATGGTCCTACGTCTGAAAAATCCAAAATGTAACCGCTCTTTTTAAGATTAATAAAAATCAGGTTTTTTATTTACGACTTTGCCTCATTTTGCTTGTTATTCTGTGTGAAATTCCTTGGCTCTAATCTCTTTTCAAAGGTCTAGAATGCAAGCATGGTTTTTAGGAAATTTTTGTATTGACTATTCCCTCGACCTTTTTAAGCTTTGGGTTTGTCGTTTTGTGTTGAATGTCGTTTTTTTTTTACCTTTAGGTTTAAAAGACGAATTTTTGTGTTGACTATGTCCTTGACTTTTTTAAGCTTTGGACGTGTCATTTTGTGTTGAATATCGTCTTTTTACCTTCAGGTTTGCAAGACGAATTTTGTGTTGACTATGACCTTGACTTTTTTAAGCTTTGGACGTGTCATTTTGTGTTGAATATCGGTTGCGCTTTTTGCAAAGCTGCCTACGTATCCACGAAAAATGGAATCAAACCGGCGTAGTTCGGAAGTGTACGTTTAGGGGCATACCGGCCCAAGAGTTGTGTTTGCTTTTTTGTGGTGAATGTGCACGTTTAGGGGCATGCCGGCCCATGAATTGTGTTTGATGGATGCATGTTTAGGGGCATGCCGGCCCATGAATTGTGTTGTTGATTTTTGTAGAGAGAGTGCACGTTTAGGGGCATGCCGGCTCATGAACATGTTTAAGGACATGTCGGTCCATGAACATGTTTAAGGACATGTCGGTCCATGAATTGCTTTTGATTTTTGTGGAGAGAAAGAGCATGTTTAGGGGCATGCCGGCCCATGAATTGTTTTTTTAGAAAATTTTACATTTTATAGATACATTGCAAGGCATTTTTAAGGGTAGTACTTCTTGAGCTGGTCGAGGTTCGTTGCGAGGTTAAACTCTTGACCGTCCAAGTCGGTTAGTTTTACTGCTCCGCCCGTGAAGATTTCCTTGACGAGGTAGGGTCCAGCCCAGTTAGGCTTGAATTTTCCTCGTGGGTCGACTGGAAGTGGTGCTCGGGTGACTTTAATGCGAGATCACCTACTTTTATGTTTCGTGGCTTAACTCGTTTGTTGAATGCTCGTTGTAGTCGGGCTTGGTACATTAAATGCGGTACTCGGGGAATGCGATCGGCGTTCATCCAGGAGCATGAGTTGTTAAATGCGGATTCACGGGCCCATTACGCTTAGGGATGCTACTTTCCATTAGTATGCGTAGAGGCGTATTTCTATTTCCCTTTGGTTGGGCGGCTTCCATGCCATAGGTGAGGAAATAGGGGTCATGCACGTGGGCGTCACGAATGGTAGTGCGGTATCCCCATAATGCATATGGTATCTTGTTGGGCCAATCTTTGCAGCTGTCGCTCATTTTCTCGAGTATGGTGACGGCCAGTCTTGTTTCTTTGCCATGACTCCATTGGTTTGGGGTCGATAGAGGCGAGGATTTGTGATGTTGGATGTTGTATTTTGTGAGTATAGCTTACGTCTCATGGCCGAAAGTGCGAGCCTTGATCGCTGATGAACTCATGGGGTATTCCATATCGGCATATAATGTTTGTCTGTATGAACTTGGCGACTTCTTTGGAGCCGAGGGTTCGAAAAGATGCTGCTTCTACCCATTTAGTAAAGTAGTCGATGGCTACCGGCACGAAACAGTGACCTCCTGCTCCGATGGGGTGGACTTTTCCTATTACGTCGATGCCCCAGGTTGAAAAGGGCCAGGGTGAGGTTAGGCTGTATAGTGGTGAAGGTGGTACATGTTGCACATTGCTGAAAATTTGGCAGTTGTGGCAGTGCTTGACGTATTGGATGCAGTTTGGTTCCATGGTTGTCCAATACCATCCTAGCCGTAGAATCTGTTTGCAGAGTGCTCGAGCGTTCACGTGGGGTCCGCATTCGCCATCATGGACTTGCGTGACGATTTCCTGCCCCTTCTTGTAGTCGACACATATGAGCAGCGTCCCTTGTGGTGTTTTCTTGAGTAATTGTCCCATCTCTAGCATAAATTGGGAAGCTAGGAGTCTGATATCTCTCTGTCCACGTTTATCGGTGTCGGGTGGGTAAGTGTTGTCTGTTTTGTAGTTGATTATGGCTTGATACCAAGGCTCTGTCTGCTCGGCCTCGTCCAGGTCAATGGTATGGATGTATGCTGGTTCATCACGTCTTTCGACGATGATGGGTAGTAACTTCATGTCTGGTGGCATGTTGAGGAGGGATGAGAGTTTTGTGATGCTTGTCGGCAAGCGGTTTTCTTCCCTTGGGAGGTGGTAAAATTCGATGCTGTCGAAGTTGGTTAGGAGTTTTTGTACTTTTGTTTGGTATTTGGTGAGGGTTTCGCTCATGATCTTCCATGCCCCGGTCACTTGATTTATGATGAGGAATGAATCTCCATGCACCCGTAGGTTCTTTATTTTGAGGGCGATGGCGGCTTGCAGGCCGTAAATGCGAAGCTCAGATTCTCGTGGGCGTTATTTGTGACGCTAAAGTCGAGCTTGATCGAGAGCGGAGTATGGTCACCATTTGGGGATATTAAGAGTATTCCTAATCCGTAGCCGTGGTAATTTGATGCTCCGTCAAAGTATAATTGCCAGTACTCCCTTTCTATGGCGAAGATCCCATCGTCCGGAAATGACATTGTATCGATCATGGGTTGTTCGATGATAGCGTTTTCTGCAAGGAAGTCGGAAACTGCTCTTCCCTTGATCACTTTCAGAGGGAGGTATTTGAGTTCGTACTCGGCGAGGAGTAGAGTCCATCTGGCCATACGCCCATTTAGGACTGGTTTTTCAAATAGGTACTTGAGGGGGTCCATTAGGGAGTAGACTCTTGTTGTGCTAGTGAGTAGGTAGTGCCTGAGCTTTTTGGTTGCCCAGGCAAGCGAGGCGACTTTCTCGGCCGGGTTCATACCGAGTTTCGTAATCGTGGAACTTTATGCTGATGTAGTAGATGGCCCGTTCTTCGTTGTTGACTTCTTGGGCGAGCATGGCACCCATAGCGTTTGGCGTGGTCGTTAAGTATAGCGATAGGGGCAAGTCCTTTTGTGGGGGCACCAGAATGGGTGGATTTGTGAGCAGGCTCTTGACCTTGTCGAATGCTTGTTGACAAATCATGGTGAGTTTGCTGATAAATCGGGAGATATATTGGACTTGTCCCAAAAAGCTCCTTATTTCGTCGATGTTGCTTGGCGGTTTCATACCCATTATTGCCTTGATTTTGGTCGGATCTATTTCGGTCCCGCGCTGGCTTACTATGTGACCCAGTAACTTGCCTGATGTGACCCCAAAGGTGCATTTCTGTGGGTTCAATCGCATCTTATACTGCCTGATTCGGGTGAAGAATTTCCGAAGGTTTGTGACGTGGTTGTCCCTTTCCTTTGACTTTACGATCATGTCGTCGACGTATACCTCGACCTCCTTATGCATCATGTCGTGGAGCAAGGTGGTAGCAGTGCGTTGGTAGGGTGTGTCGGCATCTATGAGGCCAAATGGCATGGCGTGTAGCGATCGTCCCCAGGGTTCTGAAAGTGGTTTTTGGCATGTCATCTGCCGCCATTTTGATTTGGTTATATCTGCATATCCATCCATGAATAGCGATGGCGTGGTCTGCTTTGTGTTGTCGATTAGGATGTCCATGTGAGGTAGTGGGAAATCGTCTTACAGGCGAGGCTTTGTTTAGGTCGGAGTCGGCACAAACTCGTATTTTGCCCTTTTTCTTCATTACCGGCACCATGTTGGAGATCCAATCAGAGTATTCAATGACTCGGATGAATCCAGCTTGTAGTTGCTTTTCGATCTCTTCTTTGACCATGATAGACCATTCTGGCTTAATGCGTCGGAGCTTACATTTGTGGTGCGGAACCTTGCTTGATCGGGATGCGGTGTTCACTATCTCGCGGTCTATGCGGGCATGTCCTTCATGACCAGGCAAAGCGTCCTTAAACTCTGCGAGGAGCTTGGTATATGTGGCCCTTTCTTACGTGCTAGGAAGCCCCGATTCTGATTCTTGAGGCTCTTCGGGCGTGCCTATGTCGATGGTTGTTGTGTCTTCAAAGATGGGGTCCTGTTCGGGTTTTGAGACAATGCTTGCAATGTATCTATATAATGCAATGTTTTTTAGTTTAAATTTATCGTGATCATTGGAATACGTAGATTTTAAATGAGGCAAAGAGTAATCAAAAACTTTCATGTTATTAATGTTATCAAAAGCGGTTACATTTGAAGATAGCTCAGACGAGGGAGCTTTGGATAACCTTAATGACTCTAGTTCTTTAGCTAAATTGATTATATCCGGGAGATAGCAGGGGTTTGAATGGGGCATAAGACTTAAAATGACGACGGGGAAGTTTAAATTCTACGACGGTCTTTTTGTTGAGGGCGTTGTCTTCATCTTCGTCGGAGTTAGAATCTTCGAAAGTGTAGCCTTGGCCGGTAGTGATCTTGAAAGTGCGGCCTTGTTCGTCGGTCCATTCAAGGGTTTTTGACCATCCATCGTGTGTTTTTTCTTCGTGAGAGCGATTAGGTCGGTGGGGTTGAAGTTGGAGTTGCGTATGATGTCGGAGACGAGTTCAATTCGGCGATGGTGTATGTGGACACGTTTTGGGAATTACGCTAGTGCCCTCACGGCGAAGTAGTTCTTTGGGGAAGATGTGGTATGGCTGCATGTGGAAATCATGACGCTTCTTGCGATCGTTGTACGATTCCCAACCATGGGACACTTCGTGTGCCCATGGCACATAAGATAGACCCATGGTGGGCCATTTATTGTCGTTGTCCCTGGCGTAGAGCGAAGCGATTTCCTCTTCGCGAGTCATGGTGCAGATATTGAAGTCGAAGTCGAAACCACATATGTCATCAATTTGGATCGGCGTTTATTTACTGCGATACTATTGCTTCCTTTGTGTTGTTTAAGCGTAGCACGAAAGTTTGAAGCGTCGATGGTGACAATCTCGTCACCTAAAGGCATCCTGACCTTTTGATGTAGGGTTGAGGTGATGGCCCTGGTAGCGTGGATCCATGGCCTTCCTAATAGCATGTTGTAGGTTGGGGGTATGTCAATGATTTGAAATTCGGTTTCCCTCATGACTGGCCCTGTCATAATGGGAAAGGAGACGGTTCCCTTTATGCTGCGACGTGTTCCATCGTAAGCCCTGACACCATCGGTACATGGAATGAAATCATTCTCTTCGATCCTTAGTTTTCTGGCTGTCTCTAGGGGTAGGACATTGACTGCGGACCCATTGTCGATGAGGACGACTGGCAATGTCATGCCGTGACATTCCACGTTGATGTAGAGAGGTAGGTTGTGTGTGCCACCGAATGGAGGGAGGTCCTTATCCGAGAAGGTGACGGCGTTAGCCTGCCATTCGCGCGTTATGTTGCTGATGAGCTTTTCTGGAGACATTTCTGATGTCATTGGGGTGACCTATAACGCTTGGTAAAGGGCTTCACGATGTCCCATTGAGTCCCTTAAGAGCTGCCAGATTGAAATGTCCGCCTTTGTCTTGTTGAGCTGTTTGTGGAGCGTGTCTCCGATCTCAGGCGTGGGTAAGGGTGACGGGGTAACGCTCGGTGATGCTATTTTATTACTGGTGGAGCAGGCGTAGGATTAGCGTTAGGTAATGATACTTTGCTGGATGGCGACGTGGGGGTAGGAGCAATGCTTGCAGGTGAACTAGTAAAGTTTGCAGGAGGGGCGCTTGGAAGTGAGGCCACAGAGGTAGGTGAAGTAGGCGGCGTATCCTCGTCTATGATTATTCCCTTGTTCTTCTCTTGAGCAGTCAACCTTGGCAGGGGGTTTTGGGGCTCAAGTAACTTTAGAGAAGCTTGGTATGGACGTCCAGAGCGTGTTAGGTAGGCTACTTCGTCATTACTGTCTGATAGCCTAAATGGGTACTTGTGACGTACCTCTCCGTACTTGCCTGGCGGACGACGGGGTTGAGCCTCCTCCTCGTAGGGCTCATCTTGGAGACATATTGTAGATACCCGTATCCGTACCCCCCCCCCCCCCCCCCCCCCCCAAAAACAAACCCGATGATGAAAAGGACTTCTATTCATGCTTTTAAAAGAGTCGAAACGGTACAAAAGTGTCTAAAACGTATTAGTCATTTTTAGCGTATTAATTTGGACTTGCATAATCATAAAAATGAAATGTCACTCTTAGTCATTATAAGCACAACACGAGCACGAAACAGGAACGTCTTATTAAGCCAAGCCACAAAAACAGCCCAACTAGCTACAAAACGGCCCAAACTTACAAAAACGACCCAAAACGCACACTAACACAACACTCAAAACGGGCCAAAGTGCGTCCCGTGTCACATTTTCACAAAACTAGACTCTACAAAACCGTAAAATAATATACTTTAATATTATTTTATTTCGAGCCAAAACCGAAAAACACGACAAAAACCGAAACACGAAAACCAAAATTGAGCCAAAAACCAATTTGGCCCAAAATATCCAAATAAAACATAATCATCACCTAATCACACAACCAAAAAACAAATGGCGGCATAAAACAGCCCACCAAAACAAAAATACAATCGCCAGTTGATAGGCGATTAAAAAGTTAAACGCCTGTCAACAGGCGATTATGTTTTTGTTTTGTAACAGCGGCCTTTTTGATTTTTCTTAAAAAAAATCCAACTCAAACAAAATTAAAACCGCCTGTACACAGGCGATTTAATTTTGTGCACCCACAAAAACCAGCCATTTTCCTATAAATACCAACCCACTTCATTCATTTCAAACACAACTCGGTTTTAAAAAAAACACATACACTACTCACAAAATCCACTCAAAATACCGTCTTTCCATTTTCGAAAGGTAAACATTTTACCTACGTTTGGGACGTTTGAGACTCGGACAAAGGGGTTACATTAACCCCAACCCGATATTGGCATTAGCGAAGCCGTATTCGTAATACGGTTGTAGTAATTCGGATTCATAATCCGTCTAAACCCCGCCAATATCGCATAAATAAACGACTCATTATCACTAAAGCAAACCGACGTCACTTTTATAATTATGCAAGTCCTCATTCATGCATTAAATAACGACTAGAATCACGGATCCAACACTAAATTGTACCGTTTCATAGAGTCTTTTTAGCATGTCAAAACTGAGGGTTTTCACAAATTCTTAAAGAGTCAAATATGAGGTCGGAAAATAACGTTTATGGTAATAATTTAGTCAATAAATTATTACTTAACGTACATTTTCCATAGAAAAGTCATTATTTTGACGATTTACATTATTTATGCATTTTCATCGAGTCATATATATTCGCACTTGTACGTAGCGTCATTTTAGACCAAATATCGAAATTAACTAAATGTTTTCAAATTAGTAGAGACTACTTTTATGTAGGCTTTTTGATTTCAGTTTTCAAAACACATTTTTGTCAAAACTTTTGAAAAGTAACCTCACTCCGAATCCCTTCTCTGGTTTCAAACCTCAGATTGATAGATATCGACGCATCTTGAAATCTGAGACACTCGTGTCTTGTATTTCAAGACGCGTTGAATAGGTTCCAAATTCCTTTAATATTTGGTGGCGACTCCGAAAATACATTTTCAAAAAGGATTTTTCTACTTTTCTTTTTTGATCACAAATTCATGCAATGATCTCCCCCATTTTCTCAAAACTTCGCACTTTTTCCTGCGAGGCGCATTCCGCTTCCCGACGCCCCTTCACGGGGCGAGGACGGGCGCGCGCAGGGCGTCGATAGGTCTCACCTTCCCTCCCGGTTCCTTCAGCTGGCGACTCCGCTGGGGACGAGCATGATTTTTATTATTTTTGAAAAACTAGTTTTTCTTTTATTTTAAAATCATAAAGAAGTGAAGCTTGAAACTTTGAAAACATTTACGCTTTCGATATTTGGGCAAAAGTACGTTGAGTCGAATCCTCCTGATTCAAACCACACCCTTTGAGAGCGGCCCCGGTAACTCTCGCTTCATAAGCGAGGTAACTCGGACACTGCTTGTTCTCTCACCCCTCCACGATTACAAGTACGGCATCCGTACAAACGATCGTAACCAGTCAAACTCGAACGCTCTAGGGCCCGTCTTAAATGGACACCTAAGACGTGTGTAGTCTTGCGGGTGCCCCTACCGAAACGTTAAGGGAATGGCCGGAGGGAACCTTACCCTATAAGCCAAAAACCTGTGTTTATATGTAGAAGTGCGAAGCTATAGTACCCTCACTATAGTCGTCTTTCAAAACCTCTGCATGCAAAAACATTTCCTAGGCATTATACTTTTAAAATACGTCCATTTTTGAAATCCATTTTTAAACTTTTTTCAAAAAGTTCATACTTTTAAAAAAACACGCCGTTAGGCTCTTTGACCTATAGTCATTTGAGTTTGATAAATAAAATGCCAGTGCATTTAAAACCGATCCAGGATAATCACTAGATCCCCGATCTTTTTCAAAACGTAAATGAATTATGCGACCGACGTATCGTCATAATATATTTATTGCAAAAAATTTCATAGAGCAAAAACCCGACAATGTCAATGCATTTCGGAGATTTTAAATGAAATTAACCTTTAGTGCATTAGAATTAGCTCTAAGTCGAGTGACTCTTTAGTCATCCCGATTTAATCTTTTTCTCTCAAAAAACCAAAAACGCGGGCTCGTTCGGATGCGAACCCGTCGATTTAAATTCTGAATCAAATGACCTATCGTCATTTTGATTTAATTCCCTGAGTCACACGTGAAAGGCGAACAAGTGATCGCCTTTTACCCAATTTTAACATCCTCAGATCGACTAGCCTATCGCTACTTCGGTTTGATCCTTTTTATCGTAACGATAAACCCCTAGCAACATACCGCTAAATTGGGTTAATCGGACTACGATCATAAAAATTTTCCTACCTCGAGATTAGGGACGTGTCAACATGCCCCTACCTCAAAAGCTTCCTGTGTCTTTTTAAGCTAAAACACGAGTCGAGTCATGCACCCACTTTTTTTTATTTCTTTGAATGCGATTTTTCGTTGAGTCTTTTCTTCCTTTTTAGAGTCACTAAAGGTTTGAAAACTTTGTCAGGTCCACTCATTGAAAAACCCTGGATACACAACAAACCTCCCATTGAACAAAACCTGGATACACGACGAACCAAGAACCGTCACTTAAACCCACCTCCGCCTCCAAAGAAGCGCGCCTACAACAAATCAAAACCAAAACCTGTAATGGCCTTTCCAGCGGGATGAAGGTTTCGGAGGACCACCACCACCCCCCTCGGAGGTAACTGCCGAACAAGTCCGACAGCTCAATGATAGGATAGCTAGCCTCACTACGACGATCGAGCAAATGGCTATCATGCAAAAGTTTGAAGCAGAGAAAAACGCCGTACGTCTAGCCGAGGAATCCGAACGGAATGCAAAAAGGATTCGAACCATGGAAGAACGTCTCACGAACTCAAGAGGTTACTCTATACACCAAGAGAACGAGCACATCCCAAAGAACGTCAGGTCCATGCGACCAGACAAGCTAGCACTCAGTGATCTTCCCATCTTCAAAGGTCACGAAAGCCCGCTCGTTCACGTCAAGGCTTTCAAAGCTAAAATGGCCATCATGGGTGTCGAGCCCCCTGCGTGGGCTATCTTATTTCCACACTCATTAGACGCACAGCCCAGGGCATGGTTCTATGCTTTAGAGCCACACAAGACGGGTAGTTTCGAGGACATAACGGTCGCGTTTGATCTACAGTATCGGGACAACAACGATATCCAAGTCTCGCTACGTACCTTGGAGGTCCTGACTCATAGGGACAATGAAGGGTTTACCGAGTACCTGACGCGCTGGAAGAAACTGTGTGCTCAAATACCCAACCGTCCAAGGGACACTGATCTAATCACTAAGTTCATCAACAACCTCACCCCCGCATACCAACAACACTTACGGTACGGAAATTTTGACAACTTCTCAACCCTCAGCGTCGTCGGCGAGCTCATCGAGGACGACCTCCGTAAAGAAAATAGGAATAAAAGTACAGGTCGAGGATATCAAGGAAGCTCATCTCGAGCCACTGCCAAAGTCGAGCCCATCCATGCCATCAACGCACTGGACGCGTTCACTGCACCAGGTTTACGACACCACCAAGGCCTGCCGCACCTCCACCAAAAGCATCATACTCACCTACGGGTCCCAGCTCACTAAAAGCCCGACGAAGCTTTGACCCCATATACATGATGTAACACCCGGTGTTGTCCGAGGTTATTCGGGCCGGGTACCCCGTTGAAGAGGTTCATATGTTGGCTCAAGTGACATAGTGCTTAAAAGGATTGTAAGTACTACTCATATCAACAAGATGTTGGAGTATGTGTCCTCCACAATAGTGCGATTACTTAATAAATCTCAATTAAGGAATACATGGGGATAATCCTGTATTATTGTCAATTGATTAACGTAAATCAATAACGGTTGGCTGACTAGAGTTTGACGTTATTGTCGTGAGAACGGCGGTAATCAATTGATCCCTTTAAGTCACACCTATAGGAACATACTCCAAATATTGAAGCTAATTAATTGTATGAGATACGATTAGATTAGTAACTTGATAAATTGACTAACGGTTAGTCAGTGAATTAATTTAGAGAGGAATCGAGTTGTGAACTCGGATGATTGAATTTTATATCGATAAAATTATTAGAGGAGATGAGCATTAGTGATTAACTGTTAATTCACTAATCATGTATATTTTACTAATGAGATTAGTGAAAGTACAATTCTTAAATATGTGTAAGTGTACATATATGTTAAAGAAGAGTTGTGAGTTCAATTTGATAATTTGTACTTTATCATATTAGATGATTAAGTGATAAATTATAAGTATTTGTGGGACAAATATTGAAAACAAATTGGACCCATTATAAGGGCCATGAAACCGTCCAAAAGCAAGGGAGAGAGAGAGATAAGATTCTCTTTTGTCTTTAGCTTTTGCTTTTTCTTGTGCATGCAAAACACAATCATGAAAATGCATGTCATTTGTCTTAACAAGAAAAGCTAGCTACACTCTCTTTCTCTCCTCTCAAGTGGCCGGCCCCCTCTCCCCACATGTGTGCCCAACACACTCTGTTTTTATATATGAAAAGGAAGGGCCAAAGTTAGTGAGTGCGTGAATGTCTTCTCTACTCTCTAATTCCTCCAACTTCTCTCTAAATACATTAGAAACTAGTTCTAATAAATAATTTCTAAATACTACTAAGAGTTAGTAGTAATAATATTCACATATTATCAAGTATCTATTAAGTGATTTCTAGCTCAAAATCACTAGTAGATTTGGAGTTGTTCTTGGGTGCAACAAGAAGGAGGTTTCCTATTTTGGAAACTCGGGTTATGGAGGATCATCCTACTTACTAGCTCAAGAAACAAAACTAGAAAGAAGTTCTAGTTTTGTGCCCATTTTATCCTTTGAAGAAAGGTATAACATTTCTAAACTTGTAACAAAATGAATTTGTACTACATAGATCTTGCTAAATCAAATTAGAGTAATTTGATTTACACTAATATTTGATTAGTGAATGGGATCCGATCCCTACACAAGATGCATCTTCTTTTCTGGTGGCTCATCTTAAGAACTCTTCAGTTAAGCGTGCTTGATGGAGAGTAGTCTTAGGATGGGTGACCTCCTGGGAAGTTCTCAGGATGCGCACGAGTGAGGACAAAGTCTTATTTGGAAAGGGCCCGTGTTGGTGCAGTGGGCGATGTGCACGCTACTGGCGAGCTACCGTGAATGACATTTCGGCCTTTGGTTGGGGCCGGGGTGTTACAAATGGTATCAGAGCAACCCGGCGACCGTGTGGTCGAATCCTGTGTCTTGTTGGCCAGGTACGCACCTAGCTGGGGAGGATTCTGGAATGCTATATTGTAAGTAGCTACCAGGCGCAACGAGGACGTTGCGTTCTTCAAGTGGGGGTGTGTAACACCCGGTGTTGTCCGAGGTTATTGGTGGGTACCGTTGAAGAGGTTCATATGTTGGCTCAAGTGACATAGTGCTTAAAAGGATTGTAAGTACTACTCATATCAACAAGATGCATCTTCTTTTCTGGTGGCTCATCTTAAGAACTCTTCAGTTAAGCGTGCTTGATGGAGAGTAGTCTTAGGATGGGTGACCTCCTGGGAAGTTCTCAGGATGCGCACGAGTGAGGACAAAGTGCGCTGGAAAGGGCCCGTGTTGGTCTGTGGGCGATGTACGCAGCCTGGCGAGCTACCGTGAATGACATTTCGGCCTTTGGTTGGGGCCGGGGTGTTACACATGACCTACTCGAAGGCGCTACAGAAGCTTGTGAGCCGCAATGTACTTCAACTCATAGGACCTACTAGCGAGCCTCCCCCAGACAAGAAACCAAAGTCATGGGATCAGAACGCATACTGCGAATTTCACAGAGGAAAGGGGCATGATACCGAGCAATGTTTCCACCTGAAAAACATAGTCCAAGATCTGATCGACGATAACACTATTGTGAAGCCCAGCTCGAGCCCTAAACCTTCGAACCAGCTCAATCCTTTGCATAACCATGCTATATTTACAGGGACGCACCCCATCATCGACTGCTCTAAAATGATAGTCTCAGATGATTACGAAGTCAACGGCATCTGGAATACTTCTGAAGATGAAGCCGACAATGATGACATCCGCATATGTCTCCAAGATAAGCCCTACGAGGAGGAGGCTCAACCCCGTCGTCCGCCAGGCAAGTACGGAGAGCTACGTCACAAGTACCCATTTAGGCTATCAGACAGTGATGACGAAGTAGCCTACCTAACACGCTCTGGACGTCCATACCAAGCTTCTCTAAAGTTAATTGAGCCCTGAAACCCCCTGCCAAGGTTGACTGCTCAAGAGAAGAACATGGGAATAATCATAGACGAGGATACGCCGCCTACTTCGCCTACCTCTGCGGCCTCACTTCCAAGCGTCGCTCCTACAAGCTTTACTAGTTCACCTGCAAGCCTTGCTCCTACCCCCACGTCGCCATCCAGCAAAGTATCATTACCTAACGCTAATCCTACGCCTGCTCCACCAGCTAATAAAATAGCATCACCGAGCGTTACCCCGTCACCCTTACCCACGCCTGAGATCGGAGACACGCTCCACAAACAGCTCAACAAGACAAAGGCGGACATTTCAATCTGGCAGCTCTTAAGGGACTCAATGGGACATCGTGAAGCCCTTTACCAAGCGTTATAGGTCACCCCAATGACATCAGAAATGTCTCCAGAAAAGCTCATCAGCAACATAACGCGCGAATGGCAGGCTAACGCCGTCACCTTCTCGGATAAGGACCTCCCTCCATTCGGTGGCACACACAACCTACCTCTCTACATCAACGTGGAATGTCACGGCATGACATTGTCAGTCGTCCTCATCGACAATGGGTCCGCAGTCAATGTCCTACCCCTAGAGACAGCCAGAAAACTAAGGATCGAAGAGAATGAATTCATTCCATGTACCGATGGTGTCAGGGCTTACGATGGAACACGTCGCAGCATAAAGGGAACCGTCTCCTTTCCCATTATGACAGGGCCAGTCATGAGGGAAACCGAATTTCAAATCATTGACATACCCCCAACCTACAATATGCTATTAGGAAGGCCATGGATCCACGCTACCAGGGCCATCACCTCAACCCTACATCAAAAAGTTAGAATGCCTTTGGGTGACGAGATTGTCACCATCGACGCTTCAAATTTTCGTGCTACGCTTAAACAACACAAAGGAAGCAATAGTACTGCAGAAATAAACGCCGATCCAGCCAATGACGTATGTGGTTTCGACTTCGACTTCAGTATCTGCACCATGACTCGTGTTCGGGGTGATTTTCTCACACGGTTCGTTTAAAGATTGTGGATCTACTAGTATTATCCTTTAAATGTGATTGTGATTATTGAGTAGTAACGTAAAGAAAAACAATGAAAAATGGAACAAGACACACGATATATTACGTGGGAAAAAACCCTTAAATGTTAAGGGAAAAACCACGGGCGCCAAGCCAGGAGAGGATCTTCACTAGTTCAGGAATATTGGGTACAGAGTCTGGACCAACTGGTACAGGATACAATAAAGGCGTAAAGTAATTATAAAGTGTTTAATTGCTTGAGAAAAGTGTTGGGAGTTGTGTGCTTGCGTTGAATGAAATCTGATCTCCTTCTCTTCTGAATTCTCTTGCTTATATAGTGTCTTTGGCTCCAACGTCTCTTCCCTTGGTTGTAGGTAACTTCTCCAACGATTTACAAGTCGTTCCTATCTTCAAGGTGAGTTTCAAAGATGCTTGACTGGTCTCTCCAACGCCTTCTTTAGGGTTCTTTGCTATCTTTTTTGGGCTTTGCTCATAATGACTTCCTTTTCCATTTGGGCCTGGCCCATCTTGAGTTTTCCTCTCCTGGCTCGCACCTTTGTTTTGTCTGTCTGCCTGGTGTCAGTTTATACGCTCGTGTCCTCGACTGGATTCTCGCACTGCCTTGGCCTGGCCTGTGGTTCTCGACCACCGGGTTTTTGGTCCCAACAAGATTCCCCATCTCCTTGCCCTACGCCCGAACGGGGGTAAGGAGATGCTTCGCCCTTCATTCCGCATGTATCGAGCCTGGCCCAGGCTCCTTCAGACACGTGCCTTTGGTCCTGAGACCTGAACTTTGTAATTAATGAGGTAGTTGGTTTTTCGTGGGGAAGTGCGCCCTATTTTGGCGCTCAAGGTTCTGCGCGTGTCCCATCATGGGTCTCGTCACGTCTCTTCGCGCGTATATTTTTGTAAAAACCACCCAACTTCTTTTTTGTCTTCTATATATACCCTAATTTTTGTTTTGCTTCTCTCTCTAACTCATTCTTCTTTATTTCTTTTTGTTTTGTATCTGATAACCCACGAAAAACCCCCAAATTGATTTGCTAAAAACCCTTGCTTTCTTCTTCCTCCTTTTCCAACTTCGATCATGGCACGCAACGATGTTGGCCCTTCCACTGCTGTCTCTTACACCCATGGTGACTCCATTTTCGAAGCGACTGACTTGATCAAGGATGTCAACATCTACCCTAACCTGCTTGCCCAAGGGGCTGTGGCAAGGCTCAAAAGGGAAGGAAAAATCCCGTAGAAAATCGAGGTTTGGGCCCAGAGGCGAGACGTCAGAGTAGATTGGGTTAGCCCTGGTTGGTTCTCAATTTTTGAATCTTCCTTCAAATTCGGTGCAACTTTTCCGCTTTGCCCACTAATGAGTGCTTTCTTGGGCACTGTTCAAGTGCCGCCTTGTCAAGTCATGCCTTAGATGCAGCGATGGATCCACGGGATCGATTCCCTTTGCCGGAGGTATGGGGTTGATATTCAGCTGGCTGACATTAGGAATACTTACCGTTTGCGTATGTATAAGCAAAAGAGGGTTCATTTTCGTTTGAGGGACAGATGCTCGCATCTCTTGACCCGCTCAGATGTGGGTGATGATAGTAACTGGACTAGTTACTACATGTTCATCCGTAGTAAGACTTTGGGCCCAAATGTCCGGGCGCCTGAGTTCTCTTTGAAGGGGACTGGTATGTCTTTCGAACTTTCGAACTTCCATCTGCTTTGCTCTTGCATGTGTCTTTTGTTTAGGTTTTGTTGTGGATTTGGCTTTGCAGTTTCTGATTGGGTTCCTACTCCTGACGACCCTGAGTCAAGGAGGAGGATTGAGGCGTTTCTAAAGTTGCCAGCTGATAAGAGGGCCTGGCCCAAATGTATGAATCCTGATGATGATGATGACGTTGTCGAAGTGTCTCCTGCCCCTGAGGGGGATGAGGAGGAGTCTGTAGATGAGGAAGAGGTCGTGCCCGAGTGGGTGAAAAGTTTGTGAGTGGGGTCATTTGGTGAGAGCGATTCAGTCACTTTGACCAAACTCCCATCCATGTGACTCAGTTGAATTCTATACTTCTTTGGGGCCAGGGCCACTCAACCCCGCCCATCAAGATTCCGGATCTGGCCTGAACCCTACACCTAGTGCTGCTACTGGTATTGATTCTTTCACTCTAGTCCACGAATTCATTTATTTGTCATTCTTTTGTAACTTGCTTCCAATGATGTTTGCAGCGTCTGGGTCCAGCAAGAAGGGCTTCCTGTCTATGGAGGATATTACTGCTGCGATTACCCAGGCACGCGAGGCCACGAAGTCTGGTGGTAGCCTTGTCCCTGCTGTGAATCTGGTGGCCCCTGCTTCTGAGTCTTCCAAGAGGAAGGCACCAGGAGGGTTGAGACTAGGTCCATCAAAGCCGTTCTTGAATCTCCCGATCCCGCCGAGCGGAAGAAAAGGAAGAAGGGGAAGTTACCTCGGATGAATCTGTCTTTGTCCATACCTCTGCATTCTCGAGTCATCTGAGTATGTCTCTTTGGGGAAGACCTTGAGTGAGAACTTTCTTTATTCGTCCTCTGCACTTTCTTGTTCTTGAGCCTGCACGCCTGGGCGCACAAAATGGTGGGCTGTTGTGCTCAGGTTTGTATCTTTTCCCTGGCTTTTGTTTTTGTTCAGAGATACTTTTGATATGGTTACGATTTTCGCCGTTGCTCGCACTGTAGTCGCTACTCATGTCTGCCAGTCTTGGTTCCACGGTGCCAGTCTTGGAGAGTGGTAGGAACAAAGCCGAAATTTGAAAATGAGTCTTTGCGCTCTTCCCTCGAGATTGCCAAGAAGGAGCTCGAGAGTGTGAACTACCGGTGTGGGAAGCTGGCTGAGATGGATAAGATTCATTTCAAGAGGATCCAGCAGCAGGATAACCACATTGGTGAACTGACCAGGGAGCTTGAGGACCTAAGGGAGGACGCCAAAAGACATAATGCGATGGTGAGGACCCGAGCATCTTCCACACACTTCGCACGGGATTGAGATGATGAATGCGATTCCGAGGCTCGTCTTTGCTGGGATCTTTCCGCGAGATCGCCACCTTTAAAGAATTGTTCTCACGATGAAGTTGTCCCAGAGCAGGCTGAAGTCACTTTACTGCATGACTGCGTCTTTGAGTCGCTGTCCAGGTGTTGAGGAGACCGGTCCTTCCCATGCCGACCTCGCAGAGGAACATCTTTGAAAGACTGGTGAGTCCGACGAATGAATGAATCAATTGAACTTTTTGCTTAGTTATTAGTTTTTTGAACAATCTTTGAATTTCTTAGGGAATGTCCCTGTGTTTATTTGGTCTGTAAACATTTAGACTTTGCTTTTGGTTTGAACTTTTGTTTCAATTGCATTCGACATTTGCATCCATGTGCTGGCATGGGTTGCTAGGTTCTGACTCTTTTGCTATATGCTAAGCTGTGCCAGGTTATGTTTTGCTTATGTTATGTTTTGTTATGCTTTTTGTTATGATGCGCATATAGTTTGTTGTGAATCTGTCTAGTAGCATGCATGCGTTTGATAATTTAGGCGACTTACACTTTGGGGCTCCCTTAACGGACATTACTCCCTGTCCCGTTGTTGCGATCGTCTTGAAATTTGGAGCCCAAGTTTTTGTCCTTGTCTTTGCATTTGTTTTTGGTTCTGGGCTGGACCAGACTTTTGCATCTGTTTTGTCTGCACAAAAAGGAGGGTCAGGCTTGACCGTTGGCGTTAGCCAACGGCCCTCCGACGCTCAAGTCAGTACAGTTGCATTGGATAATTTGTAAAGGAAAAGTTTTGAGTTTTGTGGATTACCAGATGTCTTGGTCCAGGACACTCTACATGTGATAGAGCTTGAGGTGGAGTGTGTTCCAAGGTCTTGGGATCATGTCTCCTTCCAGGGTCTGTAGTCTGTAAGAGCCTTTCCCTGTTGCTGAATCAATAAGGTATGGGCCTTCCCAGGTTGGGGCCAGCTTGCCTGCGGCCCTGTCTTTTGTGTTCTGAAATACCTTTCTCAGGACCAGATCTCCTGTCCTGAACATTCGTACTCTCACATTCTTGTTGTAACTTCTGGCCACTGACTGTTGGTATGCTGCCAACCTTACTGCTGCTAAGTCCCTGAGCTCTGAGGTCTGTGTCGGTATCCTGCAGTAGTTCATTATTCTCGAGAAAATGTATTGAGTCCATACCGATTTGTTGGAGCGTGCACTTATTGGTAGTACGACTTCACATCCATAAACCATTGAGTATGGAGTTTGTCTGTTGCTCTCTTTGGCGTGGTCCTGCGCCCATAGTACTAGTGGCAGCTCTTCAACCCATCTCCCTTGTTTCTCCATCAGCTTCTTCTTGATGCAATTGATCACAATTTTGTTGCTGGACTCAGCTTGTCCATTTGCTTGAGGATATCTTGGTGGAGAGGTCACCAAGTTGATGTTCCACTTTGTACAGAAATCTCTGGTCTTGTTTCCCACGAATGCAAGTCCGTTGTCACAGACTATTTCTGAGGGGATCCCATACCTGCTGATGATGTTCTTCTTTATGAAAGCAATTACTTCCTTTTCTGTAACGTTTTTGTAAGCATCTGCCTCTATCCATTTAGAGAAGTAGTCTGTCATTGCTAGCATAAACACCTTCTGCCCTGGAGCCATTGGTAATTTGCCAACTAAGTCCATGCCCCATTTCATGAATGGCCATGGTGCAGATATCGAGTGCAGGTTCTGTGCAGGTTGATGTATCTCTGGACCATGCCTTTGACAGGCGTCACATTTTGTGTCATACTGGATGCTATCTGTTTTCATTGTGGGCCAGTTGTACCCCATCCGCAAGATTTTGTTGACCATGCTTCTACCACCTGTGTGGTTTCCACAGTGTCCATCGTGTATTTCTGATAGTATTGTCCTGACTGGTGGAGTTCTAGCGGCAGTCTGACCCATTAAAGGACCTTCTGAATAGTATGCCCTGTATGATTGTGTATCTGGATGCCTTGATTCTGAATGCTCTTGCCTCAATCTTGTCTTGTGGTAATTTGCCCTGGGCTAGCCACTCATAGTATGGTCTGGTCCAGGACTGAGTTGCTTGGACTGTGTTCTGCAGAACTGGTTGCACCTTCTGGACTGCTGGCTCCAGGATGTGCACAATTGGTATACTGTCCAGAGCACCAGGTTCAAATGCTGATCCAACGTTGGCCAAGGCATCTGCCTGCACATTCTGATCTCTAGGGACTTGCTCAACCTCAATGTTAGTAAACTTTTGAAAAAGATTTTTAACCAAATCAAGATATGCAATCATCTTAGAATCTTTAGCAGCGTACGTACCGTTGATTTGGTTTGCTACCAGCAAAGAGTCTAGTTTTACCTTTAGATTCTGGACTTTCATGTCCAGACATACATTCAGTCCTGCTATTAGTGCCTCATATTCAGCTTCATTGTTGGTAGTCCTGAATTCACAGGATACAGCCTGTACTATCTTGTCCCCCTGTGGCGACTTCAAGACCACACCTAGTCCTGTACCCCTGATGTTGGCTGGACCATGCATCCCGAGTTCCCAGTCTCATTGCTTACGGTCGGATGGAAGATCTCCTTTGTTACTGCTTCTTCTAGTGTGGGAGTGAAGTCGACCACAAAGTCTCGCTAGAGCTTGAGATTTGATTCTTTGATTACGGGCTCATAGGATAGATCGTAGGTGCTCAACTTTACTGACCATTTTGACATGCGACCTGAAAGTTCTGGTCTAGACAGTACTGATCTCACAGGAACATTAGTACGAATGATAATATGATGCGCCTCAAAGTATGGGCGCAACTTGGTACAAGCAACTGTTAAAGCCAAAACAAATTTTTCCAATACAGAATACCTGGTCTCAAAGATCCGTAAGACTCTTACTTACATAATACACCGGATGTTCTTTGTCCCATCGTGCTCTCTCACCAGGACTGCACTTACAGAGCTTTACATTACGCAGTGCAGGACCAGTGACTCCCCTGGTTCAGGTTTGGATAAAAGTGGGGCTGATGATAGGTATGCTTTCAGGTCCTGGAATGCTTTCTCATGCTCTGTCCCCCAGTTGAACTGTTTGTTCTTTCTCAGGAGATCATAGAATGGCTTGCACCTTTCAGAAGACCTGGAGATGAATCTGTTCGTATTTGCTACCCTTCGATCGATTCTGGACATCTTTCGGGTTCTGAGGGGCAAGTTGATTATTCTTGAGATCACTCTGGACTAGCCTCTATGCCTCTTTTTGTCACCATATAGCCTAAGAACTTTCCTGCAGTGACACCAAAGGTGCATTTAGTAGGGTTTAACTTCATATTATACTTTTCCAGAATCTCGAACGCCTTTTCCAGGTCCTGGATGTGATCCTCAGCTTTCTTTGATTTCACCACCATATCATCAATGTAGACCTCCATTGTGTCTCCAATCTGGTCCTTGAACATCATGTTCACCAGCCTTTGATATGTTGCACCTGCATTCTTTTGTCCAAAAGGCATAGCCTTGTAGCAATATATTCCTCTGCTGGTCATGAACGCTGTATGCTCCTGGTCTGGAGGGTGCATCCTGATCTGGTTGAATCCGCTAGCTGCATCCATGAATGTCAGCACCTCATGTCCTGCGGTGGTGTCCACCATGGCATCTATGTGTGGTAGTGGAAATGAATCTTTTGGGCACGCCTTGTTCAGGTCTGTATAGTCCACGCACACTCTCCACTTGCCATTCTTTTTCTGGACCACAACTACATTTGCCAACCAATCCGCACATCACTTCTTTTATCATGTCCATGTCCGGCGGTTTACTGCCTCCTGGTTCACAATCTCATTACGCTCGTGCAAACTTCCTGCGTTTACATTTACGGGCTTAAAACTTGGGTCAATATTTAACTTATGCGTAATAACATCGTAACTTATACGATCATATCAAAATGGGACCAGGCAAAACAATGCTCTTTCTTCCTCGTAAAGTCAATTAGAGCAGTCCGATTACCTGCGAGCATCGTAACCAACCGTAACCTTCTGCCAGGTCTTTCTTCACCAAAACAATTTCATCTGTCTCCATGCGTGGGACAGATTCTCAACAGCACTGACAGTCGCTTTAATTGCTATGCGAGGGACTTATGGGCGAGAAGGTTTCGTGGCTGCTTCAGAACATTCTGTGCGATCGCCGCTTCTCTCTCGATCGCTGGCCGCCCCCACTTTGTTGGGATCTTGATGCATTGGTGGTACGTTGAAGGTACAGCCTTGAGGTTGTGGATCCAGGGTCGGCCTAGGATTACGTTGTATGTGGACAGCGATCTATCACGCAGAACTTCTCAAAAGAGGTGACTCTTCCACATAGGTTGGTAGGGTGATCTCTCCCAAGCTGTGCTTTGTCTCTCCACTGAACCCTACCAGGACGCTGGACTTCTTCGTTACATCAGACTCTTTCAGCCCCATAGCTTCCAGCGCCTCCATCATGATGATGTTGACTGAACTGCCTCCATCTACCAAGACTCTCCTGACCATGCAGGTTCCAATCTGGATCTTGATCACCAGTCCATCGTGGTGTGGCCCATGCACTCCTTGTAGGTCTGACTCATCAAACACGATCTCCTGGATCGACTCGCTTGTCTCTTGGTGGCTGTTGCTCGTTCTCCGAGCTACACGCTGCGAGAATATGTTAGTCCACAAATATCTGATCCACCAGAGATGAATTTTACCTCATGGGTTGGTGGTGGTGGTGGAAGATCTCTGGGCTCATCTCTTTCATCTTTGTTCCTCCTGTTCCTAGGCAGGATATCCTTCAGGTGGCCATACTTTAGTAGATGAGCTATCTCCCTCCTTAGAGCTATGCAGTCCTCTGTGGTATGCCCAATATCATAATGGTACTCACACCACTTGGTCGTGTCCCGCCTTGGATTAGGCTTCTCACTTGCTTTTGGCCATCTAACTGCTGAGCCTAACTTGTCCAGCTTGTTGATCAGGCCTGGCAGGTCTACAGAAAAGCAATACTCTGAAACTGGAGGTGGAACTCTGGGTGCATCAGCCTGTTCATCCACGGCGTTTGCCTCCCTCCTGTTTGGCCTCTGATATGGACCAGGCCTGTTGCTGCTGTGCCTCTGGGTGGTGACTTTTCGTTCACCGCCACGGTCCTCGATACCTTGCCACTGAATCAGCTGGTCCTCCTCTACCCTGATCTGGGCCAGAGCCTTAGCCTGCACATCCTCAAAAGTAGAACAAGGGTAGCGAGTTAGTTCAACATAAAGATCAGAATCTCTAACCAAACCTTGCCTGAAGGCCTCAATGGCCGTGCCGATGTCACATCCGGGATGGACACTTTCTCCTTGTTGAAGCGGTGCGGAAGTCCCTCGGAGACTCGTTCTCGCTCGGATGACCGGTATAGATCATCGGTGCTTCTCCAACTGATGCCATCTTGCGAATCGGATGTTGAAAAGGTTGATCACTCATGAAAGGACTTGATGGTCTTGGTGGCGAGGTTGATGTACCACCGAGGGTTTGGACTACCAAGGTTGAACCAAAGCTTTGCACATGCAAGCCTCCTCTTCTCTTTGGGATAGAACGTTGAACATCCTTTGCCTGCATCGAGCAACATGTTCAGGAGGATCACCGTCCCATCATAGAGCTTTAGGTTGGGCGCCGAGTACTTCTTTGGCATCTCCACCATTGCAATGCACGATCATCAAAGTGTGAATCAAAGATAGCTTCCTGGTGCTACTTCTTCAATGGGTTGTGGAAGTCCTGGAACCTTTCGTACTCAACTCGAGAGTTTTTGCATCTCCATCATCATGTACTCCATGACCTGGCCTCGCACTTACTCCCTCCGGTGTCTTTGGTTCACCGCCTCCTGCACCATTGTTCTCTTGATCCTCCTCCACGTGGAGTGGATCGCCTTTGTACCTTTGACCTGCGCAGAAGAAAGTAGAAGTCAAGTTGTTTGATCACATCAGAAAATGGTGTACCTGGTGGGATCCTGGATCCTGAGGCTTTCTTACGACGAGAGGACTCACTGTTTCTTCAGGATGACCTCGGCCTCCTTGACCTTGTTGCTTCAGCCTTGGCATCCTCTGCAGCTTTCTTGGCTTGCTCTGCAACCTGCTTGGCTTGTTGCAATTCCTCCTGGAGCTTGAGCATGGCTTCTGCACTTGTGCCTTCCATCTCTCACGTTGGTTGATCTCGTTGGTTTTGGAAAATTTTGTAGGATTAATAAACTAGTATCCCCACAGACGGCGCCAAACTGTTCGGGGTGATTTTCTCACACGGTTCGTTTAAAGATTGTGGATCTACTAGTATTATCCTTTAAATGTGATTGTGATTATTGAGTAGTAACGTAAAGAAAAACAATGAAAAATGGAACAAGACACACGATATGTTACGTGGGAAAAAACCCTTAAATGTTAAGGGAAAAACCACGGGCGCCAAGCCAGGAGAGGATCTTCACTAGTTCAGGAATATTGGGTACAGAGTCTGGACCAACTGGTACAGGATACAATAAAGGCGTAAAGTAATTATAAAGTGTTTAATTGCTTGAGAAAAGTGTTGGGAGTTGTGTGCTTGCGTTGAATGAAATCTGATCTCCTTCTCTTCTGAATTCTCTTGCTTATATAGTGTCTTTGGCTCCAACGTCTCTTCCCTTGGTTGTAGGTAACTTCTCCAACGATTTCTGAAGCTGTTCCTATCTTCAAGGCTGAGTTTCAGCATGCTTGACTGGGTCTCTCCAACGTCTTCTTTAGGGTTGCTGCTATCTTTTTTGGGCTTTGCTCATAATGACTTCCTTTTCGCTGGGCCTGGCCCATCTTGAGTTTTCCTCTCCTGGCCTGCACCTTTGTTTTGTCTGGCCCTGTCTGCGTGTCAGTTTATACGCTCGTCCTCGACCGCTGATTCAAGATTCGTCTTGGCCTGGCCCAGGGTTCTGGACCAGCCTGGGTTTTTGGTCCCAACAACTCGCGAAGAGGAAATCGCTTCGCTCTACGCCAGGGACAATGACAATAAATGGCCCACCATGGGTCTATCTTATGTGCCATGGGCACACAAAGTCTCCCACGGTTGGGAATCGTACAACGATCGCAAGAAGCGTCATGATTTCCACATGCAGCCATACCACATCTTCCCCAGCAACTACTTCGTCAGGGAGGGCACTAGCGGAATTCCCAAAAACGTATCCACATACACCATCGCCGGAATTGAACTCGTCTCCTACATCATACGCAACTCCAACTTCAACCCCACTGACCTAATCGTTCCTTACGAAGAAAAAACACACGATGGATGGTCAACAACCCTTGAATGGACCGACGAACAAGGCCGCACTTTCAAGATCACTACCGGCCAAGGCTACACTTTCGAAGATTCTAACTCCGACGAAGATGAAGACAACGCCCTCAACAAAAAGACCGTCGTAGAATTTAAACTTCCCCGTCGTCATTTTAAGTCTTATGCCCCAACTAAACCCCCGGGCTATCTCCCGGATATAATCAATTTAGCTAAAGAACTAGAGTCATTAAGGTTATCCAAAGCTCCCTCGTCTGAACTATCTTCAAATGTAACCGCTTTTGATAACATTAATAACATGAAAGTTTTTTATTACTCTTTGCCTCATTTAAAATCTACGTATTCCAATGATCACGATAAATTTAAACTAGAAAACATTGCATTATATAGATACATTGCAAGCATTGTCTCAAAACCCGAACAGGACCCCATCATTGAAGACACAACAACCATAGACATAGGCACGCCCGAAGAGCCTCAAGAACTGCAATTGGGGGCTTCACTGAGCACAGAAGAAAGGGCCACATATACCAGGCTCCTCGCAGAGTTTAAGGACGTCTTTGCCTGGTCATATAAGGACATGCCCGGCATAGACCGCGAGATAGCTGAACACCGCATCCCGATCAAGCAAGGTTCCAGACCCGTCAAACAGAAGCTCCGACGTATTAAGCCAGAATGGTCTCTCATGGTCAAAGAAGAGATCGAAAAGCAACTACAAGCTGGATTCATCCGAGTCATTGAATACTCTGATTGGGTCTCCAACATGGTGCCGGTAATGAAGAAAAACGGCAAAATACGAGTATGTGCCGACTTTCGAGACCTAAACAAAGCCTGCCCAAAAGATGATTTCCCACTACCTCACATGGACATCCTAATCGACAACACAGCAGACCACGCCTTACTATCATTCATGGATGGATAGGCAGGATACAACCAAATCAAAATGGCAGCAGAAGACATGCCAAAAACCACTTTCGTAACCCCCTGGGGGACGTACTGCTACACAGTCATGCCATTTGGGCTCATAAATGCCGGCGCTACCTACCAACGCACTGCTACCACCTTGGTCCACGACATGATGCATAAGGAGGTCGAGGTATACGTCGACGACATGATCGTGAAGTCAAAGGAAAGGGACAACCACGTCACAAACCTTCGGAAATTCTTCACCCGAATCAGGCAGTATAAGATGCGATTGAACCCACAGAAATGCACCTTTGGGGTCACATCAGGCAAGTTACTGGGTCACATAGTAAGCCAGCGCGGGATCGAAATAGATCCGACCAAAATCAAGGCAATAATGGGTATGAAACCGCCAAGCAACATCGACGAAATAAGGAGCTTTTTGGGACAAGTCCAATACATCTCCCGATTTATCAGCAAACTCACCATGATTTGTGAACTAATCTTCAAAAAATTGAAGAAAGAAGTGCATACGAAATGGGACGACGATTGTCAGCAAGCATTCGACAAGGTCAAGACCCTGCTCACAAATCCACCTGTTCTGGTACCCCCACAAAAGGACTTGCCCCTATCGCTATACTTAACGACCACGCCAAACGCCATGGGTGCCATGCTCGCCCAAGAAGTCAACAACGAAGAACGGGCCATCTACTACATCAGCAAAAAGTTCCACGATTACGAAACTCGGTATGAACCAGTCGAGAAAAGCTGCCTCTCGCTTGTCTGGGCAACCAAAAAGCTCAGGCACTACCTACTCTCTAGCACAACAAGAGTCTACTCCCTAATGGACCCCCTCAAGTACCTATTTGAAAAACCAGTCCTAAATGGGCGTATGGCCAGATGGACTCTACTCCTCGCCGAGTATGAACTCAAATACCCGACACCGATAAGCGTGGACAGAGAGCTATCAGACTCCTAGCTTCTCAATTTGTGCTAGAAATGGGACAATTACTCAAGAAAACACCACAAGGGACGCTGCTCATATGTGTCGACTACAAAAAGGGGCAGGAAATCGTCACGCAAGTCCATGATGGCGAATGCGGACCCCACATGAACGTCCGAGCACTCTGCAAACAGATTCTACGGCTAGGATGGTATTGGACAACCATGGAAGCAGACTGCATCCAATACGTCAAGCACTGCCACAACTGCCAAATTTTCAGCAATGTCCAACATGTACCACCTTCACCACTATACAGCCTAACCTCACCCTGGCCCTTTTCAACCTGGGGCATCGACGTAATAGGAAAAGTCCACCCCATCGGAGCAGGAGGTCACTGTTTCGTGCTGGTGGCCATCAACTACTTTACTAAATGGGTAGAAGCAGCATCTTTTCGAACCCTCGGCTCCAAAGAAGTCGCCAAATTCATACAGACAAACATTATATGCCGGTATGACATACCCCATGAGTTCATCAGCGATCAAGGCTCGCACTTTCAGCGCGAGACGGAAGCTATACTCACAAAATACAACATCCAACATCACAAATCCTTGCCCTATCGACCCCAAACCAATGGAGCCGTTGAAGCAGCAAACAAGACGGTCGTCACCATATTCGAGAAAATGATCGACAGTTGCAAAGATTGGCCCAACAAGATACCATATGCATTATGGGGATACCGCACTACCATTCGCACACCCACAGGCATGACCCCCTATTTCCTCACCTATGGCATGGAAGCCGTCCAACCAGTGGAAATAGAAATACAAACTCTACGCATACTAATGGAAAGTAGCATCCCGGAAGCAGAATGGGCCCGTGAACGGTACGAACAACTCATGCTCTTGGACGAACGCCGACTGCATTCCCTGAGTACCGTACGAATGTACCAAGCCCGACTACAACGAGCATTCAACAAACGAGTTAGGCGACGAAACATAAAAGTAGGTGATCTCGTACTAAAGTCAGTCCGAGCACCACTTCCAGTCGACCCACGAGGAAAATTCAAGCCTAACTGGGCTGGACCCTACCTCGTCAAGGAAATCTTCACGGGCGGAGCAGTAAAACTAACCGACTTGGACGGTCAAGAGTTTAAACTCGCAACGAACCTCGGTCAACTCAAGAAGTACTACCCCTAAAAATGCCTTGCAATGTATCTATAAAATGTAAAATTTTCTAAAAAACAATTCATGGACCGGCATGTCCTTAAACATGTTCATGGACCGGCATGTCCTTAAACATGTTCACGGACCGGCATGTCCTTAAACATGTTCATGGGCCGGCATGCCCCTAAACATGCTCTTTCTCTCCACAAAAATCAAAAACAATTCATGGACCGGCATGTCCTTAAACATGTTCATGGGCCGGCATGCCCCTAAACGTGCACTCTCTCTACAAAAATCAAAAACACAATTCATGGGCCGGCATGCCCCTAAACATGCATCCATCAAACACAATTCATGGGCCGGCATGCCCCTAAACGTGCACATTCACCACAAAAAGCAAACACAACTCTTGGGCCGGTATTCCCCTAAACGTACACTTCCGAACTACGCCGATTTGATACCACTTTTCGTGGATACGTAGGCAGCTTTGCAAAATGCGCAACCGATATTCAACACAAAACGACACGTCCAAAGCTTAAAAAAGCTAAGGGCATAGTCAACACAAAATTCGTCTTTTAAACCTGAAGGGTTAAAAGGACGATATTCAACACAAAATGACGCGTCCAAAGCTTAAAAAGGCTAAGGACATAGTCAACACAAAAATTCGTCTTTTAAACCTGAAGGGTTAAAAGGACAACATTCAACACAAAATGACGCGTCCAAAGCTTAAAAAAGTCAAGGACATAGTCAACACAAAAATTCGTCGTTTAAACCTGAGGGTAAAAAGAACGACACTCAACACAAAACGACGAACTCAAAGCTTAAAAAAGTCGAGGGAATAGTCAATACAAAAATTTCCTAAAAACCATGCGTGCATCCTAACCTTTGAAAAGAGATTAGAGCCAAGGAATTTCACACAGAATAACAAGCAAAATGAGGCAAAGTCGTAAATAAAAACCTGATTTTTATTAATCTTAAAAAGAACGGTTACATTTTAGATCTTTCTGACGTAGGAGCATAAATTACACTAACAAACACTACAATATATTACAATACAAATCCCGGCATGTACATCGGGTTTAGGATAGATAATATAACACATACTACGAAATAATACGAACATAATACTAACAAACCAACAACAAAACCCCAATGGATTCCCTTAAACCACCGAACCTTTCGGCTGAGCGGGTAAGCACCGACCCTCAACCCCTGCGGCGATCCCCAACATTACCATCACGACCTGGAGCACCCGGCCCTGGTATGCGACGACGACCAAACACACACTCCGCCGCTGAAAGAGGCGCCGAGCTCGAGGCATCACCCCCACCTCTGTTACGTCCAAAGCGAATCGGGTCATAGGCAGACGTCGGCGGAGGCTCGTTAAGCTCTAAGGCACGAAGACGAGCCCTCTCATGAGCACTTTGAGCAACGGTCCATTTAACATAGGCTCTCGATACCCTATAAACAGGCGATTTTCTTTTTCTTTTCTGACAAAATTATTCGACTTCTTACATTTCTTACACACCTATACCCTAAAATTTTTTAACTTATTACCCCTACACTATTTTTACCGACCTCCTAGCCGACGTTTACGACCCCGACGCGTCGTCTCGATTATGCAACAAAACACGATAATCACACAAAAAATAAACACAACACAAAATACGGTTTTCGCATTCACAATTTTCGTCTCAAAATATCGTTTTAGCTCACATTTTTATAATGTCAAAAGCGTCTTTTTACGAGTCTAAAATATTTTTCTAAGCAACATTTTTCAAAACTCCGCATTTGCCTTTAGTTTGGTCATTAGCGAGTCAGTCTCAATCGAGACATATATATATGCTTTTACGACTAACAATGTGTTGCAGGTACGCTCGGCAAGCAAATACGCGAGGATTTCAGACCCGACTACGACGTAGGAACGCATTTTTCACAACAAGACAAAATACAACCCATAAACACCCACAAAACCAGAAAATCAACCATACACGAGTCCCAATACATAAACCATTACAAAAAAATATACTAATATCCATAATACAAGTCCAGTACATATACAAGTCCAAGCCTACTACGACTGGTCGCCACGCTGTAAGACAGCACGCAGGGAGTCGACCTCAGCACGCGCCCTATCCAGCTCCTCTGCGTGCCGACCCTCTAGCTCTGCCCGGACTCTCGCCAGCTCCTCGGCATGCGCAGCCTCCATTCGACGCGATCTCGCGCCTCGCCGTACGACCGCTACCTCACGTCGAGCGTCGGCCGCCTCCCTCTGAGCCCTGCAGGCATCAACCACCTTCTCGTTCACGACCGCCCTCCACCGGTTCGCCGCCCGCCACAGCCTCCTGTGCACCTCAGCCGTCACCTGCCACGACACGAGACATACATTTAGCTTTCCAACCTGGGGGCTACACTCAAGAACTTCTTCCACAAGAGTTTGACTAATGATTTTACAATAAAATCTTACTCAAACTGGGGGCTATAATCAAAAAATGCTTCAACAAGAGTTTGACTAATGATTTTACAATAAAATCTTACTCAAACTGGGGGCTATACTACATAATACTCAAGATGTACGAAGAAGAAAGTGAATACCTTTTTCACGCGCGGATCCCACCTCTTCAGGCCCGCATCGGTCCCCACGGACATAGACGCAGGCAACACAATCGAATGCTGGCAGCCCTCGTGCACGACCAACAGATCCTCGACGAACGGAGGACGCTGGAACTCAAGATCAGGATCACGTCGCTACAAAACAAAAACAGGGTAAATTTTTGCTTTTAAAAACCAAAAACGCAAAAAAAGGAAAAACAAACAAAACATACCTCGATCACAGCGTCAGCAAGGGCATGCTGTGCCCAAGTCACGTAATCCTCAGCCGGCCGTAGCAGGGAATCAGACTCACCCTCATGGTACACGTCACGACGCTCGTTAGCGTCGGGCGTCTCCACAAACAAAACCGAAGGCGAAGGAGCAGGTACGATGAAGCCGCCACGACCCGTCTGCGCAGACAGACGCTCACCCAAGTACCAGTACGAGCCGTGATCGGGTCTCGATATCTGACCGCCGTCCGTCAAGGGGACCAAAGTGAGCTGCAATCGTCGGAGGGATGCCGGTAAACTTCCTCCAAGGGTCGCGAACGAACTACAAAACAAAACCAAATTATAAACCACAAAAACAAACACAAACCCAAAAACAAGCTACAAAAGACCAAAGTACAAAACACAAATACCCTTACCTTATCCACGGTCATCCCGTTGAAGCGCACACGAGCCACGTCGTAGTTTTGGCCAATACCCTTCCGATCCGCTGTCGCGTAGGCATGGAAAGCCGGATACTGCGCCTCAACCTTGAATGTGTCCGGGAGCAGAGAGGGGAAGTGAGCGTAGCACTAAGACTGCAAGCAATCAGAATACAACGTCACAAAAGGAAAGCAAAGACGAGATAACAGGACTCTGCGAAATCAAAACTTACCTCCATCAGAAGACCAGGGCCCACGAGAGACACATCTGAATCCTCGTCAATACGGTCAGGGCGCACCGCGTCCCTCAGATACCGGATCAACAGACCCAGAGCAGGAGTAACCCAGTCGAAGTCAGGGCGTGACATGCGACGAGCCATCGGCCGGTAGTCGGCCTCGCTCCCCATCGCCAAAGTGGGTGGCCGTCGGGGAACCACCACTGACCACGGTAGGGCCCTACGCTCAGCGCTCGCTCGAGTAGACCCCTTCTTCTTCCTCTTCCCCTCGAAGAAGTCGGCAAACCATATAGTCCGGGGCTGAAACGTATGCTCCTCACCTATCCCACACCGAACCCCGTCACCAATCAACCGCACAACGCGTGGACTATCAATAGGAGGGCGCTCACGTCCCCAGTCAAGCACGCCCTCACCATGAGGTAGCCCCGTGACAACTGCCCACAAAGAAGCAGTCACGCCCACCTCGTAACCAGGCATGTGGAAGGTGTTGGTCGTATCCCAAAACCTATCCAAAGAACGCCCGGCACGCGAAGGCGCGCGAGTTCACCCGCTACCCGCACCTCCCTCCACTTCGCACCAGGGGACCAAAGGCATCCGAGCACTATGTCCCGCTCCTCCCGCGTGAGCCTTCGTCAAACACGCCGAACACCGTCCAAACCCGGAGAAGGTCCTCATCGAGCCTAACGGAAACCGACCTTCACTCGAATCGACAAGTGCTCCAAGCGACTCAAACCGTAGTCACGCCATCCCAGCCAATGGCCACTGCGACCTGGCGGAACATGGGGATAATTAGGCCTCTCGCCCGGCTCGTCAACCATCCCCACGAAAACCTCGTCGCGACCTCAAGAGGCTGCCGCGACTGCGTCTGGGCATGACCACCGGCCCTGCCTGCCTCGACCTCGCCTCGGCCTCGCGTGGCCCTCGGCCTCGAGATCACCCTCCGCCTGCTCCCGAGCCTGGCCTGAACGACCCGACCTGGCGGCCACAGTAGTAGCGTCGGCGGCTGGCGGCGGCGGCGGCGGCCTCAGCAATCTCAACCTCGACAGCGGCCTCTGCCGCAGTCTCGTCAAGATCCTCATCCTCGTCACTCGAAAACCCCTCCGACTCAGGAGAATCCTCGTAACGGCTCCCCGGACCCCGGACTCGACCACGCCTCCGCGTAGCCTCAGCAGGGGCTCCCCCTACTCCAACCTCCTCAAAAACACCGGCGACCTCAGCCTCGTCCCGGTCACCACCCTCAGAAGCAGCACGAGCTCGACGTCGTGGCCTACTGCTGCCCTCACCAGAAGCCTCATCCACCTTGCGCTTCTTCCTCGGGTTCCTCCGACCGCGACCACGGCCTCTAACCTGGCCCCCTCCAGGAGCCGCAGGCACCCCTGAAGCAACGCCATGGCCACGTCCCTGCGAAGCCCCTGCAGCAACGCCACGACCTCTGCCTCGGCCCTCTCCCGGAGCCACAGGCATCCCTCCAGCACCGCCACGGCCACGCCCCTGCAAAGACCCTGCAGCTACGCCCCGACCTCCACCACGGCCTCCCCCAGGGGTCTCAAATGTCTCCACAGCAGCGCCACGTCCACGCCCCTGCAAAGACTCTGAGACAACACCCTGAGTGTAACACCCCGACTTTTCCTAATATTTAATATTTGTCTCATTTATATTCGTAATTTATTTCTCTTGATTTTCTCATTTCTTTTAGCTCGAGAAAATCATTTTTATTATCGCGTGGATAAGCTACTCTGCAGTCGGAACTTAAATACGGAGTAATTTAGCTAAAAACGGTGTAACTCCCTCATACGAACTCCGATTCAAGTGATTCAAAAGGCTAAACTGCGTATTTTTTCGACGCCGTTGCATCTGCCAACTTTTCCGAAGCTAGTTTGGACCGGCCCACTTTGGACCGAACCAAAATCTCCTTTGCACGGGATAAGTCTAGGGTTTTTAGATGGCTTTATGAGCAAGATAGTTAATTATCTTGTGATCTCCTAATCTAAGCAACCTAATAATCTGATTTCACTCCTTAATTTCTCATTCCTCAGTTCCATCCACATTCATTCCTTCTTCCTCTCTCAAAATATCTCTCCATTATCATTCAAACTCCATTGATTCTCTTGCAAGCTTTCACCTTATTCATCCTAATCTTTTCCTAGCCATTTCCTTAGTGTATGATCTCCTTTTTTATCCCTTTTATTTTCTGGTTTCTTGTTATTTTATGTGTTATGTTGTGTGTATTCATTATTTGCTTGTTTGGCTTGGATTATCAAAGGAGAAGAGGGCTTTGAAGAAGGAGACACCATCCTAGTTGAAGAAGAGGAGGAGTAGCACGTTTTTGAGACTCTACAAAGGTAACTAGGTGTGATCTAGTCATGTTTTAGCATGTATGAGGCCTTGCTTGTGTTGTTGTTGTTGTTTTCATTATGGTGTTGTTAATGGTTGATGTTTTGATCATGATTTCATGCTAGTTTCATTGGCCTCATACTAGGGTTGTCATGTTATCATTCATATTATCATCATTATATGCATAACTATCATAATTCATTGCTAATCATGTTTGTGGAGTCATAAAAATTGATTTGGTATAGTGGTGATGATGATGCCGTGAGATTGGGTTGAGGGCCGTGGCCCTTGACTTGGTTTCTCTTGTTTTCTCTTCCTTGTTTTGGCTTAATTATGATTAATCTTGATGTATGCATGATCCACCTAATGATGAGTATGAGTTAAGATGGTTTTGATTGAGTTTAAAGTATATGAATGCATGGTTTAATGAACTAATCACCTAAATCGATTATTGGTCACATGATAATTGAGTTTGATGCATGAAATCGTGATTGTGATGTGTTGGCCGTGTGTATGTATGTGTGTGGAGTCTTGGTTTGTCGCTTGTTTGAGTCTTGGCATGTCTCATACTGTTAACTATTCTAAAATGAGTCGGTCTATGCGTTGTTTGATCACTAAATAATGAGTTATGAGCATGATAATTTAATATATGACTTGTAATGTTTTATAATCATATTGTACTCCGTATGTATGGTTGAGTATGCTTGTGATGATGCTTGTGTATACATGAGTATGTTTGTTGTGGTTGTGTGGTTGTGTTGGAGTGATGGAGACAGGTTACAGGTTATGCTTGGGTTAAGTTTGCACATGGGTACTGTTCTGGCACATGTGTGAGGAGATACAACGTCCTAGGATGGACGGATACCGCCCATAATCCCCTCGGCTATTCTTGTTGCTTAGTTAGAGCGACTATGGGTTCTCAACCAGAAGGGTTAGAGACTATGGTTATATTTATGTCGTCGCCGTTCTTGTTGCTCGGTGGAATTTGGCCAAATTTAGACTTGTGATTATTGAGGAACTTCTTGTTGCTGTTCCGCCATAGGGTTTGGGTGATTCTTGTTGCTTCACCCGGGGTGGTTCTTGTTGCTCCACCCAGTTCTCCGCGCTTACTCTTGCAATTGGTTGGAAGAAGGATCGTCTTGAGAGTTCGAATGGTTTGGACACAACTATGGTTGTGCCGTGATGTTTGTTGTTTGTATATTATTGTTTCTTGGTTGTTTGTGGTTGTTTATGTCATTGTACTTTCATAATAGGCCGTAGGCCAGGTGAGCTTGATTGCATTGTTATTTATGTTCGTTATGTTAAAATATGACTGGGGAGCACCTAGTTACTCTCCACTGATTGTGGTTGTTGCCTCTCTTTTATAGGTATGCGCGAGACGGGATTGAGTGAGTTGGATGCGAGGATGTGACCGTGTGTTACCTTGGAAGAGATGTGGCTTTTGTTTAGACTTTTGGACTTGTAGCTTGGCTTTGTTTTAGACTTTCTTTCGGTCTTTAGACTTTTGTTTGGTTTTGGTTGTACGGGGTATTTACTCCCCACTTCTAGGCCTCAAGGCCTACCTTTTTATCGTTGTTTAGTTGGTTTAGTGAGTAATGATCCGGATTCCACGGTGTTTCCGCCACCGTGGCTCGCTTTTATTTTCTTTTATTTCATAAATCCTTTTTATTTCTTTATTTTATTTTTTTGAAAAATCCGGGTTGTTACACTGAGCCTGACCTCGGCCACCAACAGGAGACCTCGACGACCCAGCAGCAGCTCCACTACCGCTAGCATCACCAGAAGACCGCGTCCGCTCAACGACGGTCTCCTCGCGTACCTCATTAGCTGAAAAAGCAGGTGACTCGGCAGCAACGTCACGACCCGCAACACTAACTGACGGCTCGGGACCACCGGGAACAGCACCATGTCCAAGGCCACTCGCAGAAGGCCCAGACGAAGCACTGACAGCACCGACACCACTAGCAGAAAAGGCAGGAGACTCCACAGCAGCGCCCTGAAACTCACTCCCTGGCGTCGTAGAAGCTCCAGGCGTCTGAGGAAAAGCTCTCAGCAAGTCCGACTGAGACGGACCATCGGAAACCTCCAAGGGCGCAGGCATACCCGAAGTAGGAGTATGCTCGTCCCTCAGAACGGTAAAGTCAACGCCAGCCAAGACCCGATCCATGTCACTGGAAGTAGGTACTGAAGGCTTAGGATCACCTGCACAAGATTCAAGGACATACTCAGACAACGGCAATAGCAGGTCACTCAAGAAAGCAGAAGCAAGCAAAAACAACAGAAATCGAGCATTAAGGCCTACATTATCTACAGATGGGGCCAAAACGAAGCAGAAGCACAGAAGAGCATATTTTATGACACGTATACAGTATACCCGTCATACAAAGCCAATTCAAGAGCAAGCACGCACAAAAGCAGCAGAGAACTAGCCAAAAAGCAGAAGACAAGCCTTTTTAACCCAAAAATAGCAGAAAAGGGAAAAACGCTACAGAAAGCCAGAAACCCGCATTTTCTGAGACAGACCCAACCCATAAATCCCAATAAGCACGTACAAAAAATTTCATACGAAAACGATGTCCCGAACGCCTCGACTGAATAGCTTTTACAAAATGCTTACAAACTACAAAAACGGCCTTTTTCTTGACCATAACTCAACCAAAAAGCCCCCACTTCCCACAAAACAACCCCCTAGCCAACACAAACGACATACATTACCATATATTCCATGAACGGGGCACGAGAAGCGAGGAAAAGCGATTTTTGTAAACTTAACCTAAACTACAAAAAACGCCCCAAAACACCTCCAAACAACACATTTCCTACAAAACAAAGCCAAGTATGTACCATGCTAGCCATAACAATGCAATACAGAGAATTCGGGCAAGTTTCGGAGCCGAAAATTTCGAGCCAAAAATTGACCCCTATGCCAAAACACACGAAAATGGCGTTCTTTCGAGCCATTTTTCACGCACAAGCCACCCAAGCCTCCAACACAAGCATATTACAACATTTTCAAAATAACCAAGCCACTCGGGATCGCCTTACGCTACAAAAACAGAGCACAAGCCCCGACTTTACCCCCTCCTACACGGTTTTTCACCCAAACGAACCATTTTTCGCGACCATTTCAACAAACCGAATTCACCAACGCGTTATACTACTAATGGGTAAGCTACACTGAAGTTTTGAGCCACTTTCGAGACATTTTCAAAAATGACCAAAATGCCCCTACACTACAAAACGCACGAAAATCGAAACCACAAGCCGGGTTTTCACACAACGACAGCAAGACAAGCGAGGCAAGCACAATACCAATCATAGCGAGCGTTTTCAAGCAAGGACGAGGCCTAAAATCGAATCAAACCGACATTTTCGACCTAAACCCTAGAAAACGGTATTTCAAGCTAAAACCGACTCAAACCAAACTCAAAACACGAAAAACCAAGTGAGTTGAGTACGTACCTTGGTCCATGATGAATTGTAGGAGTCGGAAAATCGATTTTTGATCAAGAAAATCACCAAGACGAGTTTTAAAGGTTTTCGATTTTGTTTTTGTTTTTTACGGATGAAAATGAGCCAACCCCTCTCTCTCCCGTGTTTTAACCAAGAAACACTGAACAAAAATCTAATCGCCGGTGAACAGGCGATTAAAATTTAATTCGCCTGTTTACAGGCGATTATATTTTTGTTTTATGGGTTTCAGTTTTGTTTTGGGCTGTGTTCCTTGGCCCAATACACATTCAACCCATTTCAAACACAATTTCAACCCAAACCAAAAACACGTAGCCTCCTCACGAGACGTCCATAAAAACCTAACTTTTTATGAGAAAAACACGTAGCCTCCTCACGAGACGTCCATAAAAACCTAACTTTTTATGAGAAAAGCACGTAGCCTCCTCACGAGACGTTCATAAAAACCTAACTTTTTATGAGAAAAACACGTAGCCTCCTCACGAGACGTCCATAAAAACCTAACTTTTTATGAGAAAAACACGTGGCCTCCTCACGAGACGTTCATAAAAGCCTAGCCCTTTTATGAGAAATACAAACACACGTAGCCTCCTCACGAGACGTCCATAAAAAAAAAAAAAAAAAAAAAAAAAAATAAACCTAACTTTTTATAAGAAAAACCAAAAGCGCGTAGCCTCCTTTAAGAGACGTTCATAAAAGCCTAACCACTCTTATAAAACCAAACCAAAAGCGCGTAGCCTCCCCTAAGAGACGTTCATAAAAGCCTAACCACTTTTATAAAACCAAGCCAAAAACACGTAGCCTCCTCACGAGACGTTCATAAAAAAAAAAAAAAAAAAAAAAAAAAAAAAAAAAACCTAAAACCTAACCCTTTTTATGAGAAACACAAAAACACGGAACCTCTTTTACGAGACGTCCGTATCAACAAGAAACCGAGCGCAAGCAAAGCACACCAGAGCGCAAGCCGGCGCAAGCGAGCGCAGCCGGCGCAAGCAAAGCACGCAGAGCCGGAAGCGCCGAGCGCAGCCGGCGCAAGCAAAGCACACCAGAGCGCCGTGGCGCAAGCAAAGCACAGCCAGGAGCGCAGCCGGCGCAGCGCGAGCGCAAGCCGGGCGCAAACAAAGCACGCCCAGGAGCGCAGCCGGCGCAAGCGGCACAAGCGTAAACACGCGAAGCCTGCCAAGACACAAAGGCGCCACCGGGAGTACTCAGGCCACATGCAGGCCGACATGCCCTTAAACATGTAGGACCGTCATGTCCTTAAAAACATGTCGTCCCTCCCCGCATTTCCCGACGCTAAGTCCTCGTCTCTCCCATAAGACACATGCTTAGCGCCGCCAGGTAGTATCGAGACTGTAATGGTCCGGATACTATCTGTAAGTTTGACTAACGCTTTGTCCAAGCTCAGTCAAACTGGGGGCTCTGTAGATACCCGTATCCGTACCCCCCCAAAAACAAACCCGATGATGAAAAGGACTTCCACTCATGCTTTTAAAAGAGTCGAAACGGTACAAAAGTGTCTAAAACGTATTAGTCATTTTTAGCGTATTAATTTGGACTTGCATAATCATAAAAATGAAATGTCACTCTTAGTCATTATAAGCACAACACGAGCACGAAACAGGAACGTCTTATTAAGCCAAGCCACAAAAACAGCCCAACTAGCTACAAAACGGCCCAAACTTACAAAGACGACCCAAAACGCACACTAACACAACACTCAAAACGGGCCAAAGTGCGTCCCGTGTCACATTTTCACAAAACTAGACTCTACAAAACCGTAAAATAATATACTTTAATATTATTTTATTTCGAGCCAAAACCGAAAAACACGACAAAAACCGAAACACGAAAACGAAAATTGAGCCAAAAACCAATTTGGCCCAAAATATCCAAATAAAACATAATCATCACCTAATCACACAACCAAAAAACAAATGGCGGCATAAAACAGCCCACCAAAACAAAAATACAATCGCCAGTTAATGGCGATTAAAAAAGTTAAACGTTGTCAACCAGGCGATTATGTTTTTGTTTTGTAACAGCCGCCTTTTTGATTTTTCTTAAAAAAAATCCAACCCAAACAAAATTAAAACCGCCTGTACACAGGCGATTTAATTTTGTGCACCCACAAAAACCAGCCATTTTCCTATAAATACTAACCCACTTCATTCATTTCAAACACAACTCGGTTTTAAAAAAACACATACACTACTCGCAAAATCCACTCAAAATACCGTCTTTCCATTTTCGAAAGGTAAACATTTTACCTACGTTTGGGACGTTTGAGACTCGGACAAAGGGGTTACATTAACCCCAACCCGATATTGGCATTAGCGAAGCCGTATTCGTAATACGGTTGTAGTAATTCGGATTCATAATCCGTCTAAACCCCGCCAATATCGCATAAATAAACGACTCATTATCACTAAAGCAAACCGACGTCACTTTTATAATTATGCAAGTTCTCATTCATGCATTAAATAACGACTAGAATCACGGATCCAACACTAAATTGTACCGTTTCATAGAGTCTTTTTAGCATGTCAAAACTGAGGGTTTTCACAAATTCTTAAAGAGTCAAATATGAGGTCGGAAAATAACGTTTATGGTAATAATTTAGTCAATAAATTATTACTTAACGTACAATTCCCATAGAAAAGTCATTATTTTGACGATTTACATTATTTATGCATTTTCATCGAGTCATATATATTCGCACTTGTAATGCGTGGTCATTTTAGCCCAAATATCGAAATTAACTAAATGTTTTCAAATTAGTAGAGACTACTTTTATGTAGGCTTTTTTATTTCAGTTTTCAAAACACATTTTTGTCAAAACTTTTGAAAAGTAACCTCACTCCGAATCCCTTCTCTGGTTTCAAACCTCAGATTGATAGATATCGACGCATCTTGAAATCTGAGACACTCGTGTCTTGTATTTCAAGACGCGTTGAATAGGTTCCAAATTCCTTTAATATTTGGTGGCGACTCCGAAAATACATTTTCAAAAAGGATTTTTCTACTTTTCTTTTTTGATCACAAATTCATGCAATGATCTCCCCCATTTTCTCAAAACTTAGACTTTTTCCCTGCGAGGCGATTCGCTTCTGACGCCCAAGACGGGCGAGGACGGGCGCGCGCAGGGCGTCGATAGGTCTCACCTTCCCTCCCGGTACCTTCACATATGCGGATGTCATCATTGTCGGCTTCATCTTCAGAAGTATTCCAGATGCCGTTGACTTCGTAATCATCTGAGACTATCATTTTAGAGCAGTCGATGATGGGGTGTGTCCCTGTAAATATAGCATGGTTATGCAAAGGATTGAGCTGGTTCGAAGGTTTAGGGCTCGGGCTGGGCTTCACAATAGTGTTATCGTCGATCAGATCTTGGACTATGTTTTTCAGGCGGAAACATTGCTCGGTATCATGCCCCTTTCCTCTGTGAAATTCGCAGTATGCGTTCTGATCCCATGACTTTGGTTTCTTGTCTGGGGGAGGCTCGCTAGTAGGTCCTATGAGTTGAAGTACATTGCGGCTCACAAGCTTCTGTAGTGCCTTTGAGTAGGTCATGTATATGGGGTCAAAGCTTCGTCGGGCTTTTAGTGAGCTGGGACCCGTAGGTGAGTATGATGCTTTTGGCGGAGGTGCGGCAGGCCTTGGAGGTGTCGTAAAAACCGGTGGTGCCTCTAACGCGTCCAGTGCGTTGATGGCATGGATGGGCTCGACTTTGGCAGTGGCTCGAGATGAGCTTCCTCGATATCCTCGACCTGTACTTTTATTCCTATTTTCTTTACGGAGGTCGTCCTCGATGGGCTCGCCGAAGCGTGAGGGTTGAGAAGTTGTCAAAATTCCCGTACCGTAGGTGTTGTTGGTATGCGGGGGTGAGATTGTTGATGAACTTAGTGATTAGATCAGTGTCCCTTGGACGGTTAGGTATTTGAGCACACAGTTTGTAACACCCCGTGTTATTTTAACACAATATGATAAAAGAATTTAATTCCTTAAATTAAATTCATCCTTTTTCCATATAATAAAAATGCGACTGAAATTTTTACGCCAAATAATATAAAAATTTCCTAAGTCCAAATTAAAAAATTTGAAAAATAAAGTTTGTCCTATTATCTTTAGAATTGAAAAAGGAACACCTTTCAAAATTTTATAAAAATCAACACTTATACTTTTCCCGTCTCTAAAATTCGGGTCAACAATTTCAAAGACGCAAATCAAAGTCAAGCCACTTTATTTTTTTTCATAATTCACGTACAAAAAAAAAAATTTAAACATCAAAAAATATAATCATTTTGATTTTTATTAATAAATCATATTATATTAATATATAATTACTATTCCTTTTCTATTAAACTAGCTTTTTCTAAAATTGTCAAAATTTGAAGTCACATCTATTTTAAATCAATTAAATTTTTGACGTCTAAATATGAATCTTTAAATCTATAACATTCAACCAAAAAAATAAATATTTCGACCTAGGAAAGTTTTATTCAAAATTTCGAGGATTAAGATCCGATTTTTAATTTTAGTACCTTTTTAAAATTAGTTTTATTTTTATTTTCGTTTTCATTCCAAAACATTATTTTAGGATCGTATCTTTTATTTCGAGACTATTCGCGTGCGCGCAAATCGAAAATTTCAAAAACGATAATCGAGCCCGATTTTTATTATTTGAGCCGACTTACTTGGACCTTTAGTCCAAGTTTATCCTCTTCCATTTCTTACACTTTACTTACACATCTAATTTATCATCATCACTTTTATTTTTGTAATTAAAATTTAAAGATTATACTTAATAATAATAATAATACATACAAAATACGGAACTACTACTTTAATACTACAATTTTCATTTAGTCACTTTTAAAATTTTTCTAAAGTAATAAATAAAATATTTTAGTCTTAAAATTTTAAAGTAGAGATATTTCGAAAAATTGTCAAACGCGCACACTTTAACTTTTATCGCTTTTAACGCCCGACTTTTTAAACCCGATTTATTTCGTAAAAACTTTTTAAAAATATCATAGGAACATTTTTAATGCCAAATAGTGACAAAGACTTTTTTAACCAATCACAAATAAGATGTTCCCTAATTTCTTTTTTAATTAAACTTTAAATTAAATAAAAACCTTATTTAATCTAATTTATTCTAACACTTGTTCTAATAAAATCACAATTGCAAAATGAACTTCTTGGGCACCCAAAATGCCGTAGGATCTCCCTCCATATTCTCCCATTTTATTTCTTTCTTTTCCTTCCATTTTATAACAAAAACCTCTAAAATAAAAATCTTAATAATATTACTAATAATTCCTAAGTAATCTAGTTAATTAGTGGGTATATTAGGAACTAATTTCTTGGGTTTTTGGGTGAAGAAATATCCGATCTAAAATTTATTTTAGATCCCCGACGATTAACATCCTAATTAAGGTGACTAACTATGTCTTGTATTATCTTTTTAGTAAATTATTTTGTTTTGTTATTATAATTTTATAAATATGAAAATTATGTTAAATATGTTAAACATCACTTATATGTGCTTGTATGTTTAGGTGAAGTATAATAAAATGATAGTAAATAAGTTATATTGATAATAGATTAGTTGTAGAAAAATGATACCATGTGTAGTTAATTTATTTTGAGCATTTTAATTATAGTTCATATGATTTTTGTGTTTGTTTATGTTTTATTTAAGTAGTAATGTTATATAAAAATTATGTGAAATATTAAAAATGAGTTTAAAGTGATTAAAATCGAAAATAGAAATATATATATACATATACATTCACACGGCATTTATTATTTTTTTTAATATATTTTCACTTTTAATTTTTGTAAATTATATGTAGTATTAAGTTAGTATAAAATAGATGTTCCTATGAAAAAAAAAACTAAATTAGGAAAACGAATTATAAATTATTAAAATCGAAATAAGTGTTCTTGAGTTGTTCTTGAGTTCTTCATGTGTGTTCTTGATTTATTCATGTTGATGTTCATCCTTGTTACTCATTTTGATTTCATTTTAATTTATGTTTGTTAATAATTTATGTTTATGTTTAGTTATCGTTTTACATATCACTTAGTATTATACTATAAATCAACTATAACATTATAAATCATTTAGATTAAAAAGTTAGAAAATTAAAGTGTTGAAAAACACTATTCATAAATATAAATGAAATTGTTAGTAAATTTCATTATAGTTTAAATCGTTTTAGTATAATTAGAATAATTAAATTATAAAGACTTTAAGCTAAAAACCGCTAAAATCGAAAAATGAAAATTTAGAACTACTACTTGCTAGCTCACGGCATCCCTATAATTTTTAGGGTTAAAATTTGTTTTATCACTTTTTAGTTTATTGTTAAAATAATTTAATTAGTAGTTAATAAGTTGAATTAAGAAATCAAAAGAAATAGAATCAATTTTGTATTATTTATGTTTTACACGGCATTTCTATATTTTAATGACTAAGTTTGACCAAAATGAAATTATCACTAAGTCACTAAAGTTAAATAGTAATTAGAATTGAATTTTAGTATAAATCGATTTAGTTATAAATGAAATATAATAAACCGATAAAAATATGTAATCATTATAAAAATGAACTAAATCGTGTGTTACTGCCTTTGCTATTTGAATTTGTTGATTTTGGACATACGGACTATAAATGAATCATCCACGATACTATCACTAACTTAAATTAATGTATTTACTAAATTTAACCGAGTCTCGTTTTAAAATAAATATCACTGATCACCTTTTATAAAATGAACTTAACGTTTTTAAAACTAGAATTTTAGAGTATTTTCCTAAATGACTAAATGCAAAACGAACTTAACGTTTTTAAAACTATGATTTTCGAATATTTTCATAAATGACTAAATACAAACCGAACCTAACATTTTTAAAACTAGACTTTAAAATATTTTCAAAAATCGCCTAAGTACAAAACGAACCTAACGACTTTGAAACTAGAAATTTGTACTTAGAAAATAAAAACAAGTTTAGTATTATACTTAAAATATCTTAAGTATAAAAATACATTATAAATATAAAAATACGCACAAGTATAGGAATACGTATAAGTATAAAAATACGTATAGAATCTTAAGTATAAAAATACGAATACGTATAAAAATACGTATAAAATACGAAGTATAAAAATACGGATACGTATAAAAATACGTATAAAATACGATGAATAGTGACCAATGAATAGTGTCAAGTGAATAGTGATTTATGAATAGTGAAAAGTGAATAGTGAAATACTGAAAATAATTGAAAATTTTACTAAGTATAGAAAATTTAAAATGAAGAAGTAAATGACCTAAAGTGTTTGAAAAACACATAAATAAAATTGGACATACTAATAAACGTTTCAATTTAGAAACTTGAAAACGTTAATAATTAACAACACTTCAAATAATAAACGAACGTGTTATGTGATCTTATGAAACCTACAAATACTTAAACGTTGACGCTGAGACTAGGAGAGTCTAGTAACATGTGATATGTAATATCAAATAAATAATGAATATTGAGTAAGTTAAATAAAAGGTCAAGCTTGGGCCTCAGATATGAAAACGTCAATCGTGAGTGAAGTGGGGTTAAGATAGTCTTGTGCGGATACCACTATCTCGGTCTCTGGCTTGGGTCATATCGAATAGTGTGGTTTAAGCCGGCAGCCTTATTGCTTAGTGCATCCTGCCCATGCCGTTACGCCTTAAGTCGTATAGCCAATGCCGTACAAGATAATGAAAAATTCAACTCTTAGTGGGTCAGGCTTTAGGAAATAGTCGTTTTATCCTGAGTTAAGGTGCTCTATGAATAGCATAGCCTACTCTTAAATTGGATATTAGTGTATGCATACTAGACTAGGGTTTTATTCCCTATTTCGCTAAAGTTACCAGGGCCACCGTGACATTATGTGCTCATGCGCTTTATGATTCTGTCTCCTTGCCGTGTTTCGTTCTTAGGGGGCGCGACACTTGCATTCGTTCTATCCCTGCGTAAAGATTACTTGACGAGATTGTATCTGAAGTTCGAATCATTTCGAACACTAGAGGATGAGATGCAAGTATTATAGTATTCGGCGTGGTTTACGAGTCGAGTAAGCCTCTGCACTATGGAAGTGAGATGCAATCGATCAGAGTACAAACGCCTACTCGATGGTCGGGCTCGTAGCGGTATGTGTTGTTTGTTGTATGATTAATTGAGAACGAGTGTGTACCATCTTCGAAAATTAAAGACCACAACTTTCTGAATTGAATCGAGTCTGCATGAGGAGAATGATAAGATACGTATGTTTGATTGCGATCCGATATCGCCTTGTAATGCTATTGAATTATTGTGATACTATTGATATGCTATTATATGCTATTTGCCTTCATATTTGAATATCATGCTTATATGATTTATCGCTTTAAACCGCATGCTTATTATGACTTATATGTCTTTATATGCTATATGTATTAAGCATGTTTATGTTTTATCATAATGATATGTTTATAAAGCGATAATATTAAACCAAAGTAATTGAAATCGAGGGTAAGTATGAGCATAGCTAGTCACTGTCCGCTCAGCGGGCATCCCCCCATCAGTTTATTGTGCAGGACGTTCGTGGACCAGGAGCTGGGTTTTGGATGGAGCCACGAGACGTTTTTATTGCTTTTCCTTAGTTGTTCCGAGAGAGATGTAATATATATAACGCTACTCTTTTGAATTTCCGTACTTAGAGTTGTTTTATTCAACTCTTGAACGATGTTATAATATTTGGGTTTTTATTGTATAATTAATAACGCTGGTTTAAGACTTAATTAATTTCCGCCTTAGTAATTAAAGTCGACTAAAAACCAGGTTGTTACACAGTTTCTTCCAGCGCGTCAGGTACTCGGTAAACCCTTCATTGTCCCTCTGAGTCAGGACCTCCAAGGTACGTAGCGAGACTTGGATATCATTATTGTCCCGATACTGTAGATCAAACGCAACCGTTATGTCTTCGAAACTACCCGTTTTGTGTGGCTCTAAAGCGTAGAACCATGCCCTGGGCTGTGCGTCTAATGAGTGTGGAAATAAGGTAGCCCACGCAGGGGGCTCAACACCCATGATGGCCATTTTAGCTTTGAAAGCCTTGACGTGAACGAGCGGGCTTTCGTGACCTTTGAAGATGGGAAGATCACTGAGTGCTAGCTTGTCTGGTAGCATGGACCTGACGTTCTTTGGGATGTGCTCGTTCTCTTGGTGTATGGAGTAACCTCTTGAGTTCGTGAGACGTTCTTCCATGGTTCGAATCCTTTTTGCATTTCGTTCGGATTCCTCGGCTAGGCGTACGGCGTTTTTCTCTGCTTCAAACTTTTGCATGATAGCCATTTGCTCGATCGTCGTAGTGAGGCTAGCTATCCTATCATTGAGCTGTCGGACTTGTTCGGTAGTTACCTCCGGGGGGGGGGGGTGGTCCTCCGAAACCTTCATCTTGTTGAAAGGCCATTACAGGTTTTGGTTTTGATTTGTTGTAGGCGCGCTTCTTTGGAGGCGGAGGTGGGTTTAAGTGACGGTTCTTGGTTCGTCGTGTATCCTGATTTTGTTCAATGGGAGGTTTGTTGTGTATCCAGGGTTTTTCAATGAGTGGACCTGACAAAGTTTTCAAACCTTTAGTGACTCTAAAAAGGAAGAAAAGACTCAACGAAAAATCGCATTCAAAGAAGTAAAAAAAGTGGGTGCATGACTCGACTCGTGTTTTTAGCTTAAGAAGACACAGGAAGCTTTTGAGGTAGGGGCATGTTGACACGTCCCTAATCTCGAGGTAGGAAAATTTTTATGATCATAATCCGATTAACCCAGTTTAGCGGTATGTTGCTAGGGGTTTATCGTTACGATAAAAAGGATCAAACCGAAGTAGCGATAGGCTAGTCGATCTGAGGATGTTAAAATTGGGTAAAAGGCGATCACTTGTTCGCCTTTCACGTGTGACTCAGGGAATTAAATCAAAATGACGATAGGTCACTTGATTCAGAATTTAAATCAACGGGTTCGCATCTGAACGGGTCCGCGTTTTTGTTTTTTGAGAGAAAAAGATTAAATCGGGATGACTAAAGAGTCACTCGACTTAGGGCTAATTCTAACGTACTAAAGGTTAATTTCATTTAAAATCTCCGAAATGCATTGACATTTTCGGGTTCTTGCTCTATGAAATTTTTTGCAATAAATGTATTATGACGATACGTCAGTCGCATAATTCATTTACGTTTTGAAAAAGATCTGGGATCTAGTGATTATCCTGGATCGGTTTTAAATGCACTGGCATTTTATTTATCAAACCCAAATGACTATAGGTCAAAGAGCCTAACGGCGTGTTTTAAAAAGTATGACCTTTTTGAAAAAAAAAAAAGTTTAAAAATGAATTTTCAAAATGGACGTATTTTAAATGTATAATGCCTAGGAAATGTTTTTGCATGAAATGGTTTTGAAAGACGACTATAGTGAGGGTACTATAGCCTCACACTTGTACATATAAACACAGGTTTTTGGCTTATAGGGTAAGGTTCCCTCCGGCCATTCCCTTAACGTTTCGGTAGGGGCACCCGCAAGACTACACACGTCTTAGGTGTGCATTCAAGACGGGCCCTAGAGCGTTCGAGTTTGGTAGTTACGATCGTTTGTACGGATGCCGTACTTGTAATCGTGGAGGGGTGAGAGAACAGTGTGTCCGGAGTTACCTCGCTTATGAAGCGAGAGTTACTGGGGGCCGTTCCTCAAAGGGTGTGGTTTGAATCAGGAGGATTCGACTCAACGTATCTTTGCCCAAATATCGAAAGCGTAAATGTTTTCAAAGTTTCAAGCTTCACTTCTTTATGATTTTAAAATAAAAGAAAAACTAGTTTTTCAAAAATAATAAAAATCATGCTCGTCCCCAGCGGAGTCGCCAGCTGAAGGTACCGGGAAAGAGACCTATCGACGCCCTGCGCGCGCCCGTCCTCGCCCCGTGCGGGGGCGTCGGGAAGCGGAATGCGCCTCGCAGGAAAAAGTGCGAAGTTTTGAGAAAATGGGGGAGATCATTGCATGAATTTGTGACCAAAAAAGAAAAGTAGAAAATCCTTTTTGAAAATGTATTTTCGGAGTCGCCACCAAATATTAAAGGAATTTGGAACCTATTCAACGCGTCTTGAAATACAAGACACGAGTGTCTCAGATTTCAAGATGCGTCGATATCTATCAATCTGAGGTTTGAAACCAGAGAAGGGATTCGGAGTGAGGTTACTTTTCAAAAGTTTTGACAAAAATGTGTTTTGAAAACTGAAATCAAAAAGCCTACGTAAAAGTAGTCTCTACTAATTTGAAAACATTTAGTTAATTTCGATATTTGGGCTAAAATGACGCTCATTACAAGTGCGAATATATATGACTCGATGAAAATGCATAAATAATGTAAATTGTCAAAATAATGACTTTTCTATGGGAAATGTACGTTAAGTAATAATTTATTGACTAAATTATTACCATAAACGTTATTTTCCGACCTCATATTTGACTCTTTAAGAATTTGTGAAAACCCTCAGTTTTGACATGCTAAAAAGACTCTATGAAACGGTACAATTTAGTGTTGGATCCGTGATTCTAGTCGTTATTTAATGCATGAATGAGGACTTGCATAATTATAAAAGTGACGTCGGTTTGCTTTAGTGATAATGAGTCGTTTATTTATGCGATATTGGCGGGGTTTAGACGGATTATGAATCCGAATTACTACAACCGTATTACGGATACGGCTTCGCTAATGCCAATATCGGTTGGGGTTAATGTAACCCCTTTGTCCGAGTCTCAAACGTCCCAAACGTAGGTAAAATGTTTACCTTTCGAAAATGGAAAGACGGTATTTTGAGTGGATTTATTGAGTAGTGTATGTGTTTTTTTAAAACCGAGTGTTTTGAAATGAATGAAGTGGGTTGGTATTTATAGAGGTTGGCTGGTTTTTTGTGGGTGCACAAAACTAAATCGCCTGTGTACAGGCGTTTTTAATTTTGTTTGGGTTGGATTTTTTTAAGAAAAATCAAAAAGGCGGCTGTTACAAAACAAAAACATAATCGCCTGTTGACAGGCGTTTAACTTTGTCGCTTTGTCAATGGCGATTGTATTTTTGTTTTGGTGGGCTGTTTTATGCCGCCATTTGGTTTTGGTTGTGTGATTAGGTGATGATTATGTTTTATTTGGATATTTTGGGCCAAATTGGTTTTTGGCTCAATTTTGGTTTTCGTGTTTCGGTTTTTGTCGTGTTTTTCAGTTTTGGCTCGAAATAAATAATATTAAAGTATATTATTTTACGGTTTTGTAGAGTCTAGTTTTGTGAAAATGTGACACAGGACGCACTTTGGCCCGTTTTGAGTGTTGTGTTAGTGTGCGTTTTGGGTCGTTTTTGTAAGTTTGGGCCGTTTTGTAGCTAGTTAGGCTGTTTTTGTGGATTGGCTTAATAAGACGTTCCTGTTTCGTGCTCGTGTTGTGTTTATAATGACTAAGAGTGACATTTCATTTTTATGATTATGCAAGTCCAAATTAATACGCTAAAAATGACTAATACGTTTTAGACACTTTTGTACCGTTTCGACTCTTTTAAAAGCATGAATGGAAGTCCTTTTCATCATCGGGTTTGTTTTTTTTGGGGGGTACGGATACGGGTATCTACAATATTATCTAAAATTTATTAGTTGTACCTATTTATTTAGGGGTATACGAAAAGTTTACTACCAAATACCTTGCGTTTGCTTAGAGGAAATTATGAATTTGTTTTTGTTGTACTCACAAAAACGGAAGGAAAAAGTTATAATAAAAAGATGAATATTAATATAAATCATTGATTTAAAATAAGCTATAACTATACAATATAGTACGTAGATATTTATGTAGAATTAGTCTAACTGGAACCTATGTAATATTAACTTTAGTTGTGGATACTTAATTAAATGTTGATTTTATAATGAAACCAATTTGTTTCTATCAATTACTAAAATGTTTAGATAAACATCTTATTATTTTTGTTATTTTGATTAAAAAATGACAAATAACAAACGAAGATCGAGATACAAATTAAAAAAAAGTTAAAAATTGACGGTTATGGTAACACTATCAAAATCTTATTCCTTTTATTTTATTTTATTTTGATTAAAAGATGACAAATGACAAACAACAATCGAGAGAAATTTTTAAAAAAAAGTCAAGAATTGAAGGGTATGGTAAGAATATCATGTTTAAGCATGAATTCTATGCATTTTACATTTACAAAGTTTTTAAAAATTGTATTTTTTTGATGTTTACTAAAACATGGAAAAATAATGCTATGAGATTAGATGTAGAATGAATTTTGAGATTGATACTCGTATGAGATTGATGTAGAATCAAGTTTAATTGAAAATCTTGAGCAAGATTTTAGTTTCATTTTTTTGTCGAATAAAAATCGTTTGCAAATTATTTTTGATTATATTGAACAAACGACAGTTAAAATACTTCGTACGTTGTACGAGAACCAGAACTAGTTGAATTCAACTAATAAAGCAAGTAAAGTGAATATGAGGATGAAATATAAGATATTAAAGGTCTCAACTCAAGTTAATATCCGCGGTTCAAAGACAATTGATCACAGTTATCTGGTTCGAACTCGGATTCTTGACTACCTTATCGTGAATCATAAACTTCCAATCCTCCTTATGTTTAGTTAATTAAAACGCATCCCATTCTTAACTAAGACTAACCAAAAGACAATCTTAACAATCCGGCCAGTTGAAGATTTAATCAATTGCAGCTTTAATCACAAGAGAATCGATAAGGAATAAATAGCACAAACAATTCAGTTGTACTTTAGATATTATGAAAATTGCTTCTAGGAATGACTATCACGAATCCCGTACAATAATTAAATCTAGTTTGTTACTAGCGTTACGTTAATCACAATCCAGTTAAATCAACGAAACTAACGATTACGCGATTAATGAGATGACTAGTTGCGCACCTAGAAAACAAAATCAATCTCGCAAATAATAATTATAACAAAGCAATAAGCAATAATCAATAATCAAGAATAAAGTAAAGAACTTTCAAACTCACAATTAAAATCAAACCGTTTCAATCACTTGAATTGAGAATCAAGAATTAGTTACTCATCACCGACGGTTACAAAATCTCCAAGAGTTTCAATCTTCCAATCTCCCAAACTTGAAAATAATTCTAAAACTAGGTCTGAGGAATAATGATAGATGATGATAATAATGATAATATAAAATAAAACTAGGTTAAGTCTAATATATGATAACCTAAATTAAGTAAAATATGTTTTTGGTAAAAACAAAGCAATCCCGATTTTCCAAAATAAATAGCACCCGCGACCTCCTGGCTCTCGCGTCATTCGCATGTAGGTCAATTATGGTCGCGCCTTGCTCGCGTACTGGTCGCGTGTAGCGCGTGTATAGACCATCAGAATTTTCTGTTCCTGTTTTCACCTTACACGCGACCAACGTACAACCTCATGGCACGCGTGTGGCTCGCGCGTAGGTCGTGCCTAGGTTGCGTGTAGGTCATACCTTCACTTCAAAACTTCGTTTCTTCTTGGCCGTCGTTCTCATAGCTAATCCTTCATACTCCCTCCCTTCTTTCCATTTAGCCCCCTTTAGTTTTTCATTATTTTTAATAAAAAGTGAAAAAAGTGGGGTAGAGTGAAAGAAAAGTATAATAGTTTAATTATAAAAAATTGATTGTGAGTGGGAAAAAGTGGGTTTGTGTAAGAAAAAGTGGGTATGAGATAGAAAATGTTACCAAAAAAGGAAATGGGGCTAATTGAAAAAAAATTCTATTTATGGTATATGGGGCTAAATGGAAAGAATGGAGGGAGTATATAACATCACTTGGACCATCAAATACCTGTAAAAACAACTCAAATAACCCATGCTAAACTCGCCTCATCATATTCCCCCACGCTTGAACTTTTCATCGTCCTCACTGGAAACAAAGAACATACATGTTACCCCCAAACCAACACTAGCTCAATAGGACGCGGTGGATGAAAATCAAAGCACAACTCCTACACTACCCAACCCCCTCTAATGGCTTAAGTGTTAGCCATTTGCACTCAACTCACTCCCTAAAATCAACATACTCGAAATTTAGGAATTAAATACCCTTCGACCCAACGACATATCGTGCAAACATATGATGACAAAGCTAGCTACGCCCATTATCTCTCCATCATAATTAAGTTCACTAGTGCTACTAATGTCTCCTATGGCGATGAGATGTACGCCAATTAACTTCACCACCCGCACTAGTGAACATCCTAACCTCCTCTACTCTATATAATACATCAAAACCCAATCGCGAGATGTGATGCCTACAACTCCGCGCACCGCGATTACTCCACACCGTAGCCTGTAACCTACCCTTCCGACCTTCTTTGTCACCCTTCTTATGTCGCCACGCCAGTAAAATTGGAAGTAGTAAAACATTTTTTCCTAAATCTCTCATTTTGCCTAGAGTGCTCGCCCTTGCGGGTTTCACTCTAGCTTTCTAACTCACTCTAACTCTCGTGGCACGCATCTCGATTCTTCATTTTACTCAAAGTGCCGCCCTTGCGGTTTCACTCCACCCTCGGCCACATATCATAATTTTGCCTAGGCACCCATTCGGGTTTTCACCTAGCTGGATTTCACTTTATTTCTTTCTCGTATTTTTGATTATTGTTTTTCATTTTTTTAATTTTTTTTTCGATTTTTTGTTGTTTTTTTTTTTCGATTTTTGAACATAAACAAAAGCACACTTTACAGTACAGTACAATCGAAACGGATCTCCTCTCCCACGCTTGAATGAAACATTATCCTCAATGTTGCAAAGGGCACTAGAAAAAAGGGAAAGGACGAACATACTGCACCGAGAGAACCGCGTCAAAAGACTTCTCCACACCATCAATCACCCAAGGGTACCGGATACGTACTTCAACCACACTCCTCACCTCCTCCCCCATGCTTGAATAAAAGCATAATGAAAGCACCACACATATAATTTGGACAAAAAGTCATGCAAACTCTAAGCTCGTGTGTACTAGCGGTAGCTCCTCCACTCCAAACCAAGTCAACTCGATCGCATAGACAAGGTGTTCACAGCATGTTTTTCACACGACATGCAAATAAATCATTTTATGTATTAAATGACTTAAAATGTTTTTGACAAGATGTACCGTTTTGACATTACTTTAAAAACATGGTTTTTGCAAAAGTCCATATCATCACAGGGTTTGTGTTTGGAGGTACGGATACGGATATCTACAGAGAGTTATAAAGAAGTGGTATAAAATAGGTGAGAATTATGAATTTTTCCCTTAAATAAATGGGCTGTTTCACATAAATAAACCAGCCTATTGGCCGTCTTCTGTTAATACATCAACATTTTGTATTATTTCTGAATAAACCAACCTATGACCCCTCCCAATAGTATACTGGTTGACTGTTGAAACCGGCTACAACAAGTAATCCAATTCCAGTGGAGCCCACAAGCTGTCATCCATTTTGTTTTGGAAAACCTAACTGTAAGATTGAATTTTCTACATTAAAAATCAGCTTTGTCTTCAAAATTCATTCTTCTACCGAGTAGTTTTTTTTTCTTTTTTTTTTTTCTTTCTTTATTGTTTGCAATTACTCTTCTTATTTAATTTCTTTTACTCTATAAAAACTATTTTGTAATATGAAATCATAAGTCTCATCATCAAATTAACTAAGTTCTAATAACAATGGAATGAATTAAATTGATGAGCAAACACAACTTCCCCTCGATTTTAAAGACTGTTAAAAAAGGATCTCATGTCGGAAAATTTTGTACGGATGCGCTTTTTGGCCGATTATATGCTATCATATGCTGTTAAATTTAGAGTTAATCTTCTTAGAGTTAATCTTCTTATGTTTTTCTTTTGATTTGAATTTTTCTGGGCGTAGAAAACGTGCAACCATTTCATGTTTGTTGGTGATTTAAGTGTATCACGGAATTCCCGTTAAGTATAATTGGGATTGTATTAAAACCGAAAAGGTGTTAATAAGTCATTTTGTAAGGGTGCGTGTTATTTATATATACTCCACCCTCTTGCAATAAATGAGATAATATAGAACATGAAAAATCAGATTTTTTGTTAGTCAATTAAATAAACACAACAAAACTCCATTAGTATACTCTCGCTTCTTTTTGTCAAGAACGAGAGGTTTGTTGATCGTCGTATCCTGCGAGGGATTTCGTGATACCCGGGGAAATGTAAGGGTCGAAAAACTCTCAAAGGAAAGCGGTTTCGCAATTCGATCATTATTCAAGTTACCCTTACATGTCGGTATTACCGACGAGTACTGAGTACACCGATTATTTTCCAACAATGTTAGCGGTGGATACACCCTCGGCGATGGTAGTAGAAGGCAAGAAAGAAATTGAAGATTTGGAAAAGAAGGCTTTGATTGACAATACCAAATTTTCAAGGTTGGGGATACAACACCACTTGCCTAAACAAAAAACACACAAAGATTAATTAACTATACTAATTAAATTATGCAAAATAATCGAGAAGGATAGAAAACTAAAGCAACTTATAATATAATACTAACCATTATATATGAAATCAGTAGAAGTTAGGATTTGTAATCAAATCATCATCTTCAACAACCAACAACAAAAAAAATCACACAAAAGTAAGTCAATTAAACTTACTCGGCATAATTACAGTACAAAATTAAAAATAAATAAATGTAACAACTTGGTTTTTAGTCAACTTTAATTACTAAGGCGGAAATTAATTAATTCTTAAACCAGCGTCATTAATTATACATAAACCCAAAATGTTACATCATCGTTCAAGAGTTGAATAAAACAACTCTACGTACGGAAATTAAAAGTGTATAGTGTTATATATTACAAATCTCTCGAAAAACGATTGAAAGTAAAGCATAAAAACGTCGCGTGGCCTCGTCCAAAATCCTGCTTCCGGTCCACGATTATCCTGCACAATAAACTGATGGGGGGTGCCCGCTGAGCAGACAGTGACTAGCTATGCTCATACTTACCCTCGAATTCAATTACTTTGGTTTATTAATTTTTTTTTGGTAAAGGGTAAATATCATTAAAAACAAAACTCCATTTACAACCTATCTTTGGCTATACAAGTTAGTAAACCACGTACTATCCTTCCTAGATAAATTCTCAGCTTGGGTTTGCACTCGTAGTCGTATCTCCTCACTAAGATGTTTAAACAGCACCTCCACTCTACCTAGACGATTATAAATCCGACATTCATTCCTGCTACGCCATATACAATAAATCACACCTACAATGAAAGTAAAAACTATTTGACGTTGAAAGCGTGACCCCTTCCTCCGCTTGTAAAGTAGCCTCCAATCATCGCCGACATTAACGTGTAATCCAAGGAAATCATTAAGCTTACTAATCCAAATCAAGCTCACCTGACATTTAAAGAATAGGTGACTGGCTTCTTCTTCTTCTTGTTGACACATGACGCATCTGCTATCTCCGTCATACCCAAACCGTTTAAGTCTATCCAACGTCGCTAATCGCCCCCTTGCTGCTATCCACGCTATCATCATATGCCTGGGGATGTTGTACCGAGACCACACAAGCCTGGCCCATCCTTGCTTCCCTTGCTCACCTCGAAGCCATTGATAGCCCTCTTTGACCGTATACTGTGTTACTGATTTCAGCCAACCATTATATACAAAACCATCCTTGATTCTCTCTTTCACATTACAAATCTTTCGCCAACACCATCCCGTGTTCTGACTTGGCACATAATCAGCCCAACACTCACGCTTGAGATACACATGGTGTACCCATCTGACCCACACATGGTCAGCTTTTGTGTGGACCCACCATGCTAGTTTTCCAATCGCAGCCTGGTTCCATATCTTGTTGCAAACTAACCCCAGACCACCACCTTCCGCCTGCGGCACACCTCGTCCCATGATACAGGACAACCCCTGCTATAATGAATCTGGCCTTCCCAAAGATAATTTCTACACATACTATCTATCTTCTTGATCACTGCCATGGGAAGAATGAAAATTTGCGCCCAATGCAAATGCATTGAGTTCAAGACAGATTTAACCAAAGTGAGCCGCCCCATGTACGATAATTTCCTGGCTCCCCATCCTCTTATCTTGGCTGTTATCCTATCAATCAAAACATCACACTCCATAACAGATAACCTCTTCGACGAAACTGGAACTCCAAGATACCTGAATGGTAATTCACCTCGCACAAAACCTGACTGTCTCCTGAATTCTTCAATGATCTCCTCTTTGATACCATTTGCATAGAACTCAGACTTACTATTATTCATTTCCAGCCCGGAAGCCATGGAAAAGATATCAAATCCCCTCATTAACAGATTCATGGCAGAAAGTGTTCCTTTACAAAACATAACCAAATCGTCTGCGAAACACAAGTGATTCAGTTTCATTGAAGCGCACAAAGGGTGAAATCTGAATTCCCTACAACTCCCTATCTTCTTGAGTGTTCTACTTAGGTATTCCATGCATATCGTAAAGAGCAAAGGGGATAGAGGATCGCCTTGTCGTAGACCCCTCTTCCCTTGCAGAAACCCAAACTGATTGCCATTGATCACGAAAGTGTAGGTAGGAGACTGTATACACGCCATAATCAACATGCTAAAACGGTCAGGAAACCCTAGCGTCTTGAGTAACTGTTCTACAAAACTCCACTCCACAGAATCATACGCTTTTTTCAAGTCTATCTTAAAGAGGCATCGTGGTGAGCAAGACTTCCTTTTGTACAGTCGCACTAGATCTTGGCAAATGAGTATATTACCCAAAATGGATCTTCCCCTTGTGAATGCGCTCTGATTTTCACTGAGAATTTCTGGTAAAATGATGGCCATTCTTCCACACAAAACCTTCGACACAATCTTGTAAAGGACGTTACAACAAGCTATTGGTCTGTACTCCATCACTGTTTGTGGATTGTTGTTCTTGGGTATCAGTGTGATGGTAGTTGTATTGATCTGTCGCAACAACTGACCATTACTGAAAAAGCTATTTATCTTGCCACGAACTATATCCTCCTTTACTGTATTCCACGCTTTCTTGAAGAAAACACTTGAGTATCGATCTGGTCCAGGCGCCTTATTGTCGGGAATGGAAAATAAAGCTTCCTTCACCTCCTCTGTGCTCACTGGTCGCATCAAAGTCTCCCTCATCTCCTGGGTCACCAAGTTCCCACACCTAACTCTCTTCACATACAGGACTCGTAGCTCTGGAGCGACCAAGGAGAGACTCGTAAAATTGGAGAAAAGCCTTCTCTATACTTTCTGGGCTCTCACACAACAGGCCATTCATATCTTTTAGCTTCAGCACTCTATTCCCACTTCTCCTCTGCTTAAGACTAGCGTGAAAGAATGCTGTGTTCATGTCCCCGTCTTCCAGCCAATCCACTTTCGCTTTTTGAGCAAGAAAGCTAAACATCCTTGCTTGATTCTCCTTAACTGCAGTAGCAGCTTCCTGTTCCAATCCCCTCAAAGCCTCGTTCCCAGGGCTCTCATCAACCTGCCTCTGTAGATTATACAACCATTGCAAAGACATCTCATAAGTTTGTTCCACTTCACTAAACCGCTTCTTGTTCAATTCTTTAAGCACAGGTTTTAAACTTCTTAATTTCATCACCACCTTATACATTTCCACCCCCTCCACATTTTTCTGCCAAGTCTGTTGCACCAGCTCACCAAAATCCTCTGCCCGTGCCCACATGTTGTAAAACTTGAAAGGCGTTTTCCTTCTTGTGTGTTCCTTCTCCATTCTCACAATGCAGGGAGAGTGATCAAACAAGCCCTTGGCTTTAAAATCTGCAAAAGAGTCAGGCCACTCCAAACACCAGTCACCATTAACCAAAGCCCTGCCTAGCTTGCACCAGACTCTACTAGACCCCTCTTGCTTGTTAGTCCAGGTGAAGTATTTCCCAGTTTGCTTCAAATCCCTTAGGTCACAATGCTGGACACACTTCTGAAACGCTTGCAACTCAAATCTATGGACTGGTGCCCCAATCCTCTCTGTGCCATACAATATATTATTGAAATCACCTAAAACGATCCAGGGACCATTAGGCATCACCTTCCTTAGTTCATCCCAAAGTACCTGCCTCTCTTTGTTATCATTGTATCCATACACCATAGTCACCCAAAAAACTTCCTGAGTACCTATGATCACACACTTCCCATGAATCATCTGCGCAGAGACCCATATTATAGATACTTGTACTATATTTGGCTTCCATAGTAGCCATATTCTGCCACCATTATGATGACTATAGTTTGTAGTAATAGCCCAACCATTTGTTATCCTGTTTATAATATTAGTAGTATTACTAGGTTTAACCCTAGTTTCTAGGAGTCCAAACAAGCACACCTTCTGCAACCCAAGGAAATGAAGCACCTTAGCCTGCTTGGTCTGCTTATTGAACCCCCTTATGTTCCAAAATCCGAAACTATCCATCACTAGACTGGGTTCGAGGTCCCAGTTTAGTGACAGATTGGTGTATGGCCGAATTCAACACTTCCACAAAAGTAACCGGTCGAAATGAAGGTCCTGCATCACTTTGGTTTATTATTATCGCTTTACAATTATAACATTATGATAAAAACATAAACATGCTTATTACATATAGCATATAAAGACATATAAGTCATAATAAGCATGCGATTGAAAGCGATAAATCATATAGGCATGATATCAGTTATAAAAGCAAATAACAGATAATGTCATAACAATAGTGTCACAGCAATCAGCAGAATTACAAAGCAATATCAGATCGCAGACAAACATACATATCGTATCATTCACATCATGCAGACTCGATTCACTTCAGAAATTTGTGGTCTTTCGTTTTCAAAGATGGTACGCACTCATTCTCATTTAATCAAACAACACATACTGCTTACGAGCCTGACCACTGAGTAGGCCATTGTACTCTAGTCGCTTACATCTCACTACCATAGTGCAGCGACTTACTCGACTCGTAAACCACGCCGAATACTATAGTACTTTCATCTCATCGTCTAGTGTTCGAAATGAGTCGAACTTCTGTTACAATCCCGTCAAGTGATCTTTACATGTGGCAAGAGTGAATGCAAGTGTCGCGCCCACTAAGAACGAAACACGGCAAGGAGACAGAACCGCATAACAGACCCAAATCCACAAGGTCGCGGTAGCCCTGATACTTCTAGCGAAATAGGGGAATTAAACCCTAGTCTAATATGCATATACTAATATTCACTTTAAGAATGGGCTATGCTATTCATAGAGCACCTTAACTCTGAATAAAACGACTACTTCCTAATGCCTGACCCAAAAGAGTTGGCGTATTCTTTATCTTGTACGGAGTAGGCAGTACGACTTAAGGCGTAAAGGCATGGGCAGAATGACAACGTAATTAGGTTGTCGGCTTAACCACACTAACCGGGGTGACCAGCGTCAGAGACCGAGATAGTGGCATCCGTACAAGACTATCTTAACCCCACTTCACTCACGATTGACGTTTTCATAACGGAGGCTCAAGCTTTTGACCTTTGATTTAACTTACTCAAGATTTATTATTTATTTGATATTACATATCACATGTTACTAGACAGATTCTCCTAGTCTCATCGTCAAACGTCTAAGTATTATATTTTTGGTTTCATATGATCACATAACACGTTCGTTTATTATTTGAAGTGTTGTTAATTATTAACGTTTTTAAGTTTCTATATTAATACGTTTATTAGCATGTCCAATTTTATTAAGTGTTTTTCAAACACTTTAAGTCATTTAATTATTCATTTTCAATTTTTCTACACTTAGTAATATTTTCAATTATTTTCAATATTTCAAATTTTAAAATTTGAAATATCTTTGAATTTTGAGACGTAACTTGTTTTACAAGTTTCGTCAATTTTTCACTATTCACGTTTTGGGATTTGAAAAGATAACTTGTTCAACAAGTTACCTCAAATTCCATTAAAAAAGGTTTTGGGACGTTTCTTGTTCAACAAGTTTCGTCCCGGGTACTATTCACCGTCTTTAAATTTGGGACGTTACTTGTTTAACAAGTTTCGTCCTGATTTACTATTCATCGACACTATTCATGTATGTTACTATTCATCAATCACTATTCACTTGTCACTATTCATCTCAGTCACTATTCACTTGTCACTATTTATCTCAGTCACTGTAACAACCCGGATTTTCCAAATAAAATAAAATACGTTTTAAAAAGGTTTTTGTAAGAAAATGAAGATAAAAATGAAAGCCACGGAGGCGGAAACACCGTGAATCCGAGTCATTACTCCCTACTCAACAAATAACAAAAGAAAGATAGTAGGCATGGAGCCTAACAAATGGGGAATAAATACCCCTTACAATCCAACTCCAAAAGACATAAGTATATGAAAATGATAAATAACAACAAATCTAAATCCAAAGTCTATCAAAGTTCTCCTCAAAACTAGCTACGGGGTTAACAATCCTCACGGCTTCTCACACAAACCGTCCCCGCACAAACCTGCCACAAAAGAAAGTAACAACCACAATCAGTGGGGAGTAACTAGGTGCTCCCCAGTCATATTTCAACATAATCATAATAAACAACAATACAACATGCAACCCAAGAGTATAGTAACCAATAAGCAACCTCAAGCCAACTCACTAGCTACCAAACTCAACCAATCGTCACTCAACAACCTGTAAACATATGTAACCGATACAACTCGACAATAACTAGCCCATTTTAGACATACAAGCTCAAACTGTCAACAACAAGATGACAGACAACTATCAACAACCTGCAAGAGTAAGCACAGAGCACTGGGCGAAGCAACAAGAATCACCCCGGACCTCACCCTAACCGGTGATACCTCCAAACCCTATGGCGGGACAGCAACAAGAAGTTCCCCAAACTCATTAGTCTAAATTTGGCCAAATTCCACCGAGCAACAAGAATGGTGACGACATATATCAAACCATAGTCTCTAACCATAACAGGTTGAGAACCATAATAGCTCTAACTAAGCAACAAGAATAGTCGAGGGGACTATGGGCGGTATCCGTCCAAACTAGGACGTCGTAACTCCTCACATACGTGCCAAACAGTACACGCATGCAAACTTAACTCAAGCATTAGCACAATCTCCAACAATACATCATAACCCCACCTCCAATACCAACAATACAACAATTACAACCATTAAAGCAAACCATGTAACCCCAATTCATAACATATCTCAACAAAATATAATTATAACAAAGGTAAACATGCTTAACAATATACCAACTCATAATCCATATCATATCAATCATCCTTTACTCGCCACACCAATATATTATCCATCTTAAACTCAACTACAATATAACTGACCCCCTTCTTGTAACCATTATCAACACTAACCATAATCAACATATTAAATACGGAGTAATAACCATAAGAACTCAAGAGTAGCCATAATGAACCATTATAATTCCCAAAGTTATCATCTTTAATCAACTTAATAACGATATAACCCAAATTCAATATGACAAACATCCCAATTCAAGTTATTAGACACAATAGTGTGAGACCAATTCAATTTAGACCAATGATCATAACTTCCCAACACAACCAACCCAAAGATCATAGCTTTACATTCACAACACAATCAAATCATCCCCAATCAATCATATGGTCTCACACAAGTTAAAATATGTCTAGGGCTACACCTAGTTACCTTATTCCAAGCAAAGTCGTTCTATTCTTCGTCCTCCTCCACAAGTATGGTGTCCTCCTCGGTCAAGTCACCTTCTCCCTTGATCAGACATCCCATATAACACATACAACATAAGCATACAATATAAAATACATAAAATAATGTAACAACTATATAAACTAAACCTAAAACGATAGATAATTGAAGGATACCAAGAGAGATTGATTAAGAGTGGATTAGGGCTTGAAAGGAAGCAACTTTGATGATTATTAATGAGGTTTTATGAGAGAATTAATGGAGTTTTAGGAGAGAGAAGAGAGGGTTTTGAGAGTTGAGATGGAGAATTAGGGTAATATGAGATAATTAGGGCTTAATTAGTATTAATAAGTTAGGAATTCGAGCCCCAATTAATTACGGATTAAAAGACTCGAAAAGTAAATCTCGTAGTGGAGCGGACCGCTCCCTAGGCAGAGCGGGTCGCTCTGTGCTCGCGCCCTGCTCGCGCCTTTTGCACTGGAAGTCTCGGATGGTTTCACAACTCCTACACGCGAACCACGTGCGACCAACACACAACCAAGCCTAGCTCGCCACCTTAACCTCCATTTCACCCATCACACATAACCATACTCCGACTCTCGGCTTCCACCTCGATTAACGCGACGACGACTCGACAATAAGACGCACAAGCTAGCAAAGCGACTTTCTCGATGTAACACCCCGTGTTATTTTAACACAATATGATAAAAGAATTTAATTCCTCAAATTAAATTCATCCTTTTTCCATATAATAAAAATGCGACTGAAATTTTTCGCCAAATAATACTAAAATTTCCTAAGTACAAATTTAAAAATTTTGAAAAATAAAGTTTGTTGTAAAATCTTTAGAATTGAAAAAGAAACACATTTCAAAATTTTATAAAAATCAACACAAAATTTATATCGCCTTTCAAATTTCAAAAATATTAAGTTATGTTTACTATTCATAAAAATAAATGTAAAACCTTTTATTCATAAAATTCAATTTCGAACATTTTTCATTTTCTAATAAAAATGAACCCTTATACTTTTCCCGTCTCTGAAATTCGGGTCAACAATTTCAAACACGCAAATCAAAATCCTCTTCCATTTTTCTTTTTAATTTTGGAAAAGCAAACTTAACATCACATTTAATGAAAATATAATCATTTTGATTTATTTTTAATAAATCATATTATATTAATAACTAATTACTATTTCATTTCTATTAAACGAAGATTTTCTAAATTGTCGAAATTATAAGGCACACTTAATTTAATTTGATTAAATTTTTGACGTTTGATTATAATTATTTAAATCTATAACATTCAACGGAAAAAAAAATAAGTATTTCGACCTACGAAATTTTTATTCAAAATTTCGAGGATTAAAACTCAATTTTTGTTTTTAGTACCTTTCGAAAATTATTTTTATTTTTAATTCCGATTTTATTTTAAAACACTATTTTAAGATCATATCTTTTATTTCGAAACCTTTCACGATCGCGCAAATCGAAAATTTCGAGAAATGAAAATCGAGCCCGAAAATTTGACTTTTGACTTTTGGACACCAAAAATCAAATTCTATCCTCTTCCATATTTTCTTACAGAAGACTAAGTCTTCTTACACACCTACATTTTTTTCATCATCTTTATTATTTAGTTAATTAAATTTTAAGTTTATACATAATAATAAAAATACATACTAAATACAATACTACTACTTTAACACTACCATTTTCATTTTCATCACTTTTAAATATTTTCTTCAATAGTAAATAAAATATTTTAGTCTTAAAATTCAAAAGTAAGAATATTTCGAAAAATCATCAAACGCGCACACATTAACTTTTATCGCTTTTGACACCCGACTTTTTAAAACTGATTAATTTCGTGAAAAATTTTCTTTTTAACAAATATCAATTGGAAGCTTCCTAAAGGGAGTCAAGTGTGCCACTTGAATTTTATGACTCATAAATTCTTTAATTAAAACATTATTTACTTAATAATAAAACCTTACCTTTAACTCTTTTAACCCAAATTTATTACAACTTGTCCTCATTAATTCACAAGAGCAAAATCATCACTCATTCTCTTCATGTATGCCGTAGGACTCTCCTCCATTTACTCTCTTTTATTTTTTTCCATTTTTCTTCCTAAAACTTTAAATAAAAACCCTAATATTATTTCTAATAATTCATAAGTGTTCTAGTAATTAGTGGGTATATTTTAGGTGCTAACTTGCTTGGATTTTTGGGAGAAGATCATGGGTTTTGGGTGAAGAAAATTCCGATCTAAAATTTATTTTAGATCCTCGACGTTTAACATCCGATTTAAGGTGACTAGCTATATCTTTTATTAGTCTCTTTTAAAATTAATTTGATTTTTATTATAGGTTTTATGAGTATGATTTTTATGTTAAAATATGTTTAAACATCATTTATGCGGGCTTGTATGATATGTGAAGTATAATAAAATGATAATAAATAAGTAATATTGATAATAGTTAAGTTGTAGTAATATGTTCATATGTATAGTTAATTTATTTTTGAGCATTTTTAATTATGATTCATATGATTTTTATGTTTATTTATGTTTTAGTTAAGTAGTAATCATATATAAAAATTATGTGAAATATTAACAATGAGTTTAACGTGATTAAAAATCGAAAATGAAATATATACATACATATGCATATACACAGCATTTCCCATTTTTTTTATGAAATTTTCACTTTTAATTTTTGTAAATAATATGTTTATTTAAGTTAGTATAAAATGGAGGTATTCATGTAAAAAAATTTAATTAGAAAAATAAATTATAAGTTGTTAATTATGCACATATGTGTTGTTAAGTTTTGTTTGGTGTTCTTAAGTGTTCATATGATCTTCATGTTGATATTCATCATTATTGTTCATTTTGATTTCGTTTTAGTTTATGTTTGTTAATAATTGGTGTTTATGTTTAATTACTGTTTTATATATAGTTAGTATTATAATATAAATCAACTTAAAACATTATAAATCATTAAGATTAAAAAGTTAGAAATTTAAAGTGTTGAAAAACACTATTCATAAATATAAATGAAATTTTTAGTAAATTTCATTTTAGTTTAAATCGTTTTAGTATAATTAGAATAATTAAAATATAAAGACTTTAAGCTAAAAACCGATAAAATCGAAAAATGAAAATTTAGAACACTACACACTTAGTCACGGCATTCACATCCTTTTTAGGTCAAAAATTGTTTTTATGACTTTTTAATTTATTGTTAAAATAGTTTAATTATTAATTATTAAGTTAGAATTAAGAAATTAAAAGAAATAAATCAATTTTGAAATATATATTAAACCACACGACATTTACACATTAAATGGACTAAATTTGATCAAAATGAAAATATCACTAAGTCACTAAGTTTAATAGTTAGTAGAATTGAATTTGAGTATAAATCGATTTAGTTATAAATGAAATATATTAAACCGATAAAAATGTTTAACCGTTATAAAAATGATCTGAATCGTGTGCTACTACTACCTTTACAAATATTGGACTGTTGGACTTGGACATACGGACTAAAATGAACCATCCACGACACTATTATTATTAAAAATGAAAATCGCTAAATTTAGTAAATAGACGACTAAATTTAACTAAGTCTCAGTTTTAAAATAAATATCATTATCACTAAATACAAAACGAACTTAACGACTTCAAAACTAGAAAATCATACTTAGTAAATAAAAGTTTAGTTATATACCTAAAATATCTTAAGTATAAAAATACGTATAAAATATAAAATACGTACAATTATAAGAATACGTAGAAATACGAAGTATAGGAATACGTATAAGTATAAAAATACGTATAGAATACGAAGTATAAAAATACGAATACGTAAAAAATACTTAAAAACGTTAATAATTAACAACACTTCAAATAATAAACGAATATGTTATGTGATCATATGAAACCGAATACAAATACTTAAACGTTTGACGATGAGACTAGGAAAGTCTAGTAGCATGTGATATGTAATATCAAATAAATAATAAACATTGAGTAAGTTAAATAAAAGGTCAAACGCTTGAGCCTCCGATATGAAAACGTCAATCGTAAGTGAAGTGGGGTTAAGATAGTCTTGTGCGGATACCACTATCTCGATCTCTGGCTTGGGTCATATCGAATAGTGTGGTTTAAGCCGGCAGCCTTATTACTTAGTGCATCCTGCCCATGCCGTTACGCCTTAAGTCGTATAGCCAAAGCCGTACAAGATAATGAATATGCCAACTCTTTTGGGTCAGGCTTTAGGAAATAGTCGTTGTAACACCCCGTGTTAATTTAATTCAATAATTAGCCATCAATTTCTAATTTCAAATCATAAATCAAATCCTAACCTTTTATACTTCTAAAATCTCTATTTTTGCAAAACTTTCGTTTTGTAAAATTTATCGACTTCTTTAAAACTTTTGAAAATCTTTGAATAATAAAATAAATATTTTAGTCTTAGAATTTAAAAGTAGAAATATTTCGAAAAATAGTCAAACGCGCACACATTGACTTTTATCGCTTTTGACACCCGACTTTTTAAAACTGATAAATTTCGTGAAAAACTTTTTAACATCAAAATATCATTTAGGAACCTTCCTAATTGATCAACTTGTGCCACTTGAGTTTATGACTCATAATTTAGTTTTAATTAAACTATATTTCTAAATAAAATCAAACTTATACTACACATAACTTAACCTAATTTCCTACAACTTGTTTCATTATTTTCACAAGTGTAAAAACACCATTTTCTTCACCAAAACCAGCCGGCCACTTTGCCCCTTTGCTCCCTTTGATTTTCTTCCATTTTATTTCAAAAACACATTAAATAAAACCCTAAATATTATTCTAATAACCTCTAGTATTATTTAGCTATTTAACGGGTATTGAAGCTTACTATTTCGGGTGTATTTTTGAAGGTGAAGACGGGTACTTGGGTGAAGACTTAGGCCTTGATAACATCATAGATCCGGACAACCAATAAACTTACCGATTAAGGTGACTAGTTATATCTCATTTTAAACTCTTTTGTAAATTAATTTGTTTTGTTATTATGATTTTATGAGTATGAAAATTATGTTAAATATGTTAAACATCACTTGTATGCACTTGTGTGATTAAGTGTTGTATAATAAAATGATAATAAATAAGTAATAATGATAATAGTTAATGTGTAGTAAATTTGTTCATATGTGTAGTTAAATTTATTTTGAGCATTTTTAATTATGATTCATATGTTTTTCATGATTAGTTATGTTTTAGTTATGTTGTAGTTATATATAATAATTATGTTAAGTTTAACCTCGAGTTTAAAGTGATTAAAAATCGAAAATAAAAATATATATACACATACACATCCACACGGCATTTCCCATTTTTTTCTAACATATTTTCACTTTTAATTTTTGTAAATAATATGTTGTGTTAAGTTAGTTAAAATGGATGTATTTATGTGAAAAAAATTAAATTATGAAAATAAATTATAAGTTGTTAAAATCAAAAATGGTGTTCTTGAGTTTATTTTTGATGTTCATAATGTTCAAGTGTTCTTCATGTGGATGTTCATCATTATTACTCACTTTGATTATGTTTTAATTTATGTATGTTAATGATTTGTGTTTATGTTTAATTATTGTTTTATATGTTGTTAGTATTATAATATAAACCAACTTAAATCACTATAAATCATTAGGAGTAAAAAGTTAGAAAATTAAAGTGTTGAAAAACACTATTCATAAATATAAATGAAGTTGTTAGTAAATTTCATTTTAGTTTAAACCGTTTTAGTATAATTAGAATAATTAAAATATAAAGACTTTAAGCTAAAAACCGATAAAATCGAAAAATGAAAATTTGAACATCCACCTATGTTGCTCACGGCATTTTGATGTTTTTAGGTTAAATTTTGCTTTTATCACTTTTTAGTTTAATTGTTAAAATAATTTAATTAGTAGTTAATAAATTGAATTAAGAAATTAAAAGAAATAAATTGATTTTGATACAAATATAAGTCACACGACATACATGGTTAAAATGGATTAAATTTGACTAAAATGAAATCATCACTAAGTCACTAAAGTTAAATAGTAGTTAGAATAGAATTTTCGTATAAATCGATTTAGTTAGAAATGAAATATTATAAATCGATAAAAATATGTAACCGTTATAAAAATGAACTAAATCGTGTGTTACTGCCTTTGCAAATATTGGACTGTTGGTCATGGACATACGGACTAAATGAACCAACCACGACACTGTTATTTTAAAAATGAAAATCGCTAAATTTAGTTAATAGACGACTAAATTTAACTGAGCCTCATTTTAAAATGAATATCATTATCACTTTTTACAAATTGAACTTAACATTTTTAAAACCAGTATTTTAAAATGAATATCATTATCACTTTTTACAAATTGAACTTAACATTTTTAAAACTAGTATTTTAAAATGAATATCATTATCACTTTTTACAAACCGAACTTAACGTTTTTAAAACTAGACTTTTAAAATATTTCCAAAAATCACTAAGTACAAAACGAACTTAACGACTTTGAAACTAGAAATTTATACTTGACAAATAAAAAGAAATCTAAGTTTTATACTTAGGAAAAATATCAATGTATAAGAATACTTATAAAAATACGTATAAATATAGAAATACGTACAAGTATAAGAATACGTACAAGTATAAGAATACGTATAAGTATAAAAATACGTATAAAATACGAAGTATAAAAATACGAATACGTATAAAAATACGTATAGAATACGAAGTATAAAAATACGAATACGTATAAAATACGGTGAATAGTGAATAGTGAATAGTGAAAAATGAATAGTGAATTACTGAAAATAATTGAAAATTTTAAACGAATAAGTAAATAACTTAAGGTCTTTGAAAAACACTTAAATAAAATTGGACATACTAATAAACGTATCATTATAGGAACCTAAAAACGTTAATAATTAACAACACTTCAAATAATAAACAAATGTGTTATGTGATCATATGAAACCTACAATTCAAATAAAACGTTTGACGCTAAGACTAGGAGAGTCTAGTAACATGTGATATGTAAATATCAAATAAATAATAAATCTTGAGCACTACAAAATAACAGCTGTTTTGCGACGGACATATTCCGTCGCAAATAGCCTAAATCCGTCGCAAATATCCCTTTGCGACGGAATTTGCGACGAACCGTAGGCGTCGGTTTTTCTCGTCGCAAATAATACTCTGCGACGGAATATTCCGTCGCAAACATTTTTTGCGACGGAATTATCCGTCGCAATAGGTTTAATCCGTCGTTGGCTAGGAAGGCGGAATCGGTCGCAAAAATCGTGGATTTCCGTCGCAATTATTCTTTGCGACGGATAATTCCGTCGCAAAGTTATGCGACGGAAGTAATCCGTCGCAAAGCAGCAGGGTATTTTGCGACGGATATCCGTCGCAAATCGTAATAATTCCGTCGCAAAAACTGCTGCATTTTGCCGTAGCAAATTTATTTTTTGTTCCCCACTAAACCCTGCATTTACAATTCATTTACGGTGTTCAATACACCCAATCAGCCAACACAGCCAACAACCAACACACAACACCCATATATTAACATATATATTAACATAATACCACCGTTAAAGACACCCAAAGTACAAAGTCTAATAAGTTAAACCGTTTCAGTTTTCAAAATTTAACAATAAACCTAATCAGCACATCCCTAAATCAGCTGCCCCGCCACTTCCACCAGCGCCGTCACCGCCAAAGGGTCCGCGCCTGAAGAAGTCATCCCCTTGGTTGCAAGTCGGAGGAGGCTGCGTATTTAGGCGTTGAGACTCGATGTCTCGCTTCAATTGCGCCATCCTCTGAGTCAATGATTGATTCTCGTCTGTAAGGCGGGTCAGTAGGCCGGGAGCATACGTCGACTGCTCCCCAGCAGAAGAGTGACGATGGGGCGGACGCTCGTAAAACAGTGGAGTCGCAGAACCTGTGCCGTAGACACGTCCTTTCTTGTCGTGTCCGCCGACAACCTCGTAGTACAATCGGTTCTTGTCGACGGGAGTGTCAGGCTGGGTATTCTGCACCTCCTCCACTCGTGGCCCGAAGCGGTCCTAATAATAAAATATAAAATATAAAACTCGTTAATTTAACTAGATTGTAAATAACAATATAATCAAAAAATTATTAGTTAAGTATAAATGAAGTCTTACAAATATACTCTTCACTTTGCGACTTATGAAACCGCCAGTCTTCTTCGAGGTCTTTGACTTCTTTACGAGCTCGGGGACAGACATGGGTGTCTTAGCTTCTGCACACTGTACATAAAGAAATTAATTAACGGTTACTTATTAAATAAAAATACAGGCACACGTTCAAAATAAACACATATATATATATATATATATATATATATATATATATATATATATATACATAAATAATTAAAGTTAATAATACGAACCGCTCTATCGACATATTGCATCATATCCTGTCGACCCATTGTGTGTGTCCCCGCAGCTTTTCCTCCCTCCCCACATGCTTAGCGGTTTTTATTTGGATCTCTGACTTTTTCTTCGTTTTCTAAATCAATAACATATTTAACGATACATTAGTAGACGTATGTATATACGTATAATATTTAGCGATAAATTAATTAAAGTTGTAAGTTTCATAATTACCCCGTCAGCCTTCCACTTTAGATATCCCTCCAAAAGGATGTCATTGTCCTCGATCCACGATTTACCTTTAATTCGATCTGCGATTTATAATTAACAAACTTTACGGCATCATAGATGAGGCGAAAAAATAATGTATCTAATAATACGTATATGAGTTTTTCATACCCTTTTGGTGGACCCAGTCGGGAAGCCTTTTCTTCACCGCGTCAAAGAACTTCTTCTTTATTTCGGCTTCGTGTTTTTGCTTGTACTGGTAGTTATGCTACGTTCATATTTTCATAAAAAAATTGAATCAACAATACGAGGGATATAATTTAAAAAGTTTTAAAATTAAATTAAATAAGTCTAAATTAAATATTATTACCCTGAAAGAGTTCCACCACCTCTCTTTCTGCTCCTCTGAAGCCGAAGAAATATTCGGAACGAATTCGGTCATCGTAGAAATAACGGCTTTGCGAACTTTAGTCTTCACGGGGCCGTCTTTAAACCTGCATCAACATATATAATATACGGAAATCATTAGTAGTATATGTAACAATATTATATTAAAGTAATTAATTAAATTATATAATTAAGTATTAAACAAATTAATTTACAATTAAGCATTAAACGACTTACCATATGCCGTTAGGATCTAATGTGGGTAGAAACCTCCGTTCATTCACCATAAGCTCGCCTATCTCCTCTTCAGTCAACTGCCGGTTCTCATCATCCGGATTATTTGGAGGTGCACCGCTTCCGCTTCCCTGGTATCTTGTATTCACCATACTACACATGCAAACATTAACACATGTATATATATATAAACTTATGTATATATTAGAAATGTCTTCTCAAAAAAATAAAATATATTAAATTGATTGCAAATTGTAAAATTACATAATCAACACACGTTAAAGCGTCTAAATCTAAACTAATCACTCTCATCTGAACTATTAGCTTCACTATCATCGTCATCAGGAAACAGTTCCCCAACTTCTTCTTCATCCTCATCCGTGTCATCTTCAAACTCGTCACACTGCTCATCTTCTGTCGAGTCTTCCTCAATGGGCTCATCTTCGTCTGCAATAAATTCAGTCATGTCATTCTCGTTCTCAGGCATGTCAGTCTCGTTCTCATCATCCTGATTATGACCGATAGGAATACTACTGCCATCATCTTCATCATCGACATTAGGGGCCGATAACTCCGGTGGATCTCAGAATAACGGCCTCCTGATAAGCATTATCCTCCGCGGAGGCATCAACGATCAACTTCGCTTTCGTTTTGAAAACAACTCTCCACTGGTCTTTGTCTCTCTTAAGACTTGGATATGGTGCATAACACACTTGCTCAACTTGATATGATAACACAAAAGGATCGTACGTTGGGTATTTTCTACCACGATGAACTTCAACGATTTTGTACTCCTTGTGTATATTCATACCACGTTCTGAGTTGTCAAGCCAATCACATTTGAACAAAACAGTCTTGTAGAGCTGCTTTGACCCAACATATTTCAACTCAATCACCTCTTCAAGACTTCCATAATAGTCAGCACCATCAACAGAGGTTACACATACTCCATTGTTTATTGTACTTTTCTCTATGTCGGTGCGACCATTGAACGTTCTGAAGTTGTACCCATTGATTGAGTATCGCTTCCAAGTTTCGACTTCCCTTGACGGGCCAACTGCTAACGCTTTCTGTAGATCGTCTTTCAAAAACGGCTCCTAATGAAGAATTGATTACGCTTTATTATTTGTTACACAATTTTATACACTTTATGAGTAAAATATTAATAACTATTATGTCACTGTATATAGTACTTACTTGTTGCTTGAACCACATAGGATATTCGTTACTGAACTTACTCCAAACATCACCATAGCGGAGTTCAGGTGTTGTAGAAGAATAAAACTCTCAAACATCCTACATAATAACATTACTTATTGTTTGTTAATTTGAAAAAAAAAAAGTTAATTATAAAGAGTTATTCACGTGTATTATAAACTTACAGTTCATAAGGCTTAAGGATCTCACAATTAGACAACACGTATTTGTGTGCACAATTGTATTCTTTGTCATCCAGAAATCGAGTGCGACACTTTCCAGTCGTTCTTCCACCTTGGTCGATAAACATCTCTACGGTAGTTGGTCGTCAACATCTAACGTCATTGGATCCAATGTCAAGATCTCGCACCTTGGTGTCCACATGCTCTTTATAATAAGCGGGCAAATTTGAAATTTCTTCCAACAAATACGCATTGCCTATGGATCCTTCAACATGTGCCTTATTCCCAATTTTTCGTTTCAAGTGATTAAGAAACCTTTCAAATGGATACATCCATCGATATTGGGTGGACCGCCCACTCTAAGCTCGTAAGGCAAATGAATCGGGATATGTTCCATCGAGTTGAAAAAGCGAAGGTGGGAAGATTTTTGCAACTTGCATAATATTTCAGGTATATTATCCTCAAGGCGATGTACATCGGAAATTGAAAGCGTAGTGGCACACAAGTCGCGGAAAAATTGACTTATCTCCGTTAAAGCTTTCCATTCGTTCTTTGGAATTAATTCTTTCAGAGCAACGGCAACAACCGCTCCATAAACACGTGGCCAGTCATGACTTTTCATGCCACGGAGGGTGAAGTTTTTATTGTCAACACATCTACTTAGATCCGATGCATACGATGCGGAAACTTTAACTTCATAAGCCACTCGCAAAGAACCTTTCTCCATTGCTTATCTAGGACACACTTAGGATCGGGCGCTTTCGACAATGAATCGTCAAATGCGCCTTTGCTTTAGGACCATAACACGTCTTGCTCTTGTCGTCCATAATTGTGTTAATTATGCCGCTCAAAGAAGTTCTTCTCAATGTGCATGACATCTAAGTTATGACGAATTAACAACGTTTTCCAATAAGGAAGGTCCCACAATATACTCCGTTTCCACCATCCCAACTTTTTAGCTTTCAAAGCCTTGATTGAGCTTCACTTGCATCAATCCACGGTGGGTAGAGGTTCCACAATTTTCAGGACTTCGTCCCCAGACAACAATTGTGGTCGCGCATCAAGTTCCACGGGTTTTTTCTTCAAAAAACTCTTATCCTTACGATACGGGTGGTCGGCTTTCAAAAACTTTCTATGACAATCGAACCAACTCCACTTCCCACTATGCTTAAGCCGTAAAGCGATTATTTTTATCACCACAATAAGGACACGCCTTTCCTCCCTGAGTTGACCAACCAGACAGCATGCCATAGGCGGGAAAGTCGTTAATTGTCCATAATAGTGCAGCTCTAAGTTGAAAATTTTGTTTCCTTGACACATCGTAGGTGAATACTCGATTTCCCACAACTCTTTTAATTCTTTCACCAACTACTGGAGGTATACATCTAAATTTTTCTTTGGATTGTTTGGACCGGGACAATTAAAGAAAGAAAATGAATTGTCTTTTAGACAAAGTGAAGGAGGAAGATTGTATGGCGTTAACATTACAGGCCAAGTCGAATACGGTTTCTGAGGCGAGAGAAGGGTGCAAATCCATCCGTACAAAGCCCTAATCGAACATTTCTACTCTCACTTGCAAAGTCAGGGTATGTCGAATCAAAATGTTTCCAAGCCTCACCGTCAGCCGGATGAGCCATAGTACCACCTACTCGAGAATTCTCTGCATGCCATCTCATTTGTTCGGCTATATGTTTAGTAGCATACAACCTTTGAAGACGAGGGCCAAGTGGAAAGTAGAGGAGTGATTGTTTTGCCACACGTTTTCCCCGTTCATCTGAGTTTGGTTTATATCTTTGAAGACCACATTTTCGGCATGCATCTAAATTCTCGTCTTCTTCCCAAAACAACATACACCCGTCATCACATGCATCTATCTTTTCGTGGGGTAATTGAAGACCTTTTAACAATTTTTTAGCACTATAAAAATCTTTGGTCATTTTGTTATTTTTTTGGAAAGCGTCTCCAAGCGGACTACTAACCGAGTCGACAACCCTATGAGACAGTTGTGGTCACCCTTCAACGTAACTCTTCTAGAACCAGCTTCCAACACGGACATGGGACTTCTTTCAAACAAAGGCTCATCAGCCTTGTTTAACATATCAAAGAAAGCTTTTACTTGAGGGTGTGGTGCTTCGTTTACTTCATCAGCATTCAAGGCTTCTTCTCTAATGGTATCCACCTCATCTCGTAAAGCGTCATTTATCATTTCCCGATAAGGATTATCAACCACCGTACGCATAGGTCTATCATCTACGGGAAAATCCTCTCCGTGACAAAACCAACTAAAATAATTACTCATAAATCCTTTTTTAATCAAGTGGCTTTTGACATTGAACTCATTGAAAAGTCTAGCGTTGCCACAATTAACACATGGACACTTAATCTTTTCGCCATTACGGATGAACTCTGGCAAAAGTTTAGCATGTTCGATGAATTCGACAACACCATGAGCAAATCCCACTTTCACTCGTTTATTATCATCCAAACGGTCGTACATCCAACTACGTTCAATTCTCTTCATTGTCAATCCGTCTACAAAAATAAACTTGTTATAAATTATTAATTGAATTTCAAAAACTTTGAAATAATTTGTTTTTTTGAAAGAACGAGTAGTCATAGGTAACTTCTTATCTCTCCAACCTAAACCCATCTTTGAATGACCAATATCACTAACAAATAGTTACATTTATTTATGTAATGGTAAAAATTTCGGCAGCAATTCGCATCAGTTCTCCAAATACACAAATAATTCGAGTTTCCTCAAAATATATGTATCCGGAGAACATCTGCTTAAAAATTGCCACCGAAATTTTTACTATCACATAAACAAATGTAACTACTTGTCACCTAAGTGATATTGATCATTCAAAGACAGTCCCAAAAATGGGGACTATTCGAGAATTACTCCTAATGAATAATTCTCGAATGGGTATACTACTGATCAGCATAAAAAATTTGGATTTAAAACATTTTTATAAAATACATAACTTTAACAAAAATACACAATCACATTATGTCATATTATACCCAACACATTAATAAGTATATATGCTATCAATGGCTCTAAAATCACCACAAATGAACCTATTAGTGGCTCTACAATTCTCTAAAATAACCTAACAATGGCTCTACAGTTCTCTAATTTAGCACTAATTCAACTTAAAAATGGCTCTACAATTCTCTAATTTAGCATTAACACATAATCAAATTACCTAAACTATAACGAATATAATCAAACTAAATAACATTTAATAAACTTAAATTAAACTAAACTAATCCAATCAAACTAAATAACATTTAATAAACTTAAATTAAACTAAACTAATCTAATCAAACTAAACTAATCAAATCAACAAATCAACAAATAAACTAAACTAATCAAACTAACACAATCAAACTAAACTAATAAATCAAACTAAAACTACTAAAACAATCAAACAAAAATCAACCTAAATCAAACTAAAACAATCAACTTAAATCAAACTAAACTAATTAAAACAAACAAATCAAAATAATTAAAACAATCAAACTAAACAAACTAATCAAACTAAAACAATCTAAACATACAATAATCAAACTAAACTAATAAAATCAACAAAATTAAAACAAACAAACTTAAATCAAATTAAATTAAAAAAACATACACTATTCACGACGGAGTAAGGCGGCGGGAGAGTGGGGCGGCGGCAAGGTGCGGCGGCGGGAGAGTGGGGCGGCGGCAAGGTGAGGCGGCGGCAAGGTGAGGCGGTGGCAGGAGGAAACGGCAGCAGGAGGAAACGGCGGCGGGGTGGTGGGGAGGCCTGGTGGGGTGGCGTGGTGGTGGCGTGGGGTGGTGGCGGCGGCGTGTGGTGGGGCCTTCTTCGTCGTCGTCTTCGTCGTCGAAATCGCCTTCTGTTTTTTTTTTTTATTTTTTTTTAACCAAACACGACGAAATGATTTAACTGGGGAGGTTTATTTTTTTTAATTTTGCGACGGACTTTTTGCGACGGAATTCAAATCCGTCGCAAACTCTGACAAATTCAGAGATGCCAGGAATATTCGTTGGCATCTTTGACTGTTGCGACGGAATATCAGTCCGTCGCAAAAAATTCCGTCGCAAACATCCATATCCGTCGCAAATTTCCGTCGCAATGCTTTTGGCGCAAAATAAATTTTTGGCTCCAATTATTGGCGCATATAATTTAATATCCGTCGCAAATCGTCCGTCGCAAAACTAAAAGTCCGTCGCAAATTCCGTCGCAACTTTTTTGGCGCAAATGATTTTTTTGGCTCCAATTCTTGGTGGTCCATGTTGCGACGGAATTTGCGACGGAATTTGTTAGCCGTCGCAATTTCCGTCGCAAATAATTAAATCCGTCGCAAATCAGTTTTCCTGCGACGGAGGTTTGTAGCCGTCGCAAATTCCGTCGCAAAACAGCTGTTTTTTTGTAGTGGAGAAAGTTTAATAAAAGGTGAAGCTTGGGCCTCAGATAAGGGAACGTCAATCGTGAGTGAAATGGGGTTAAGATAGTCTTGTAGCGGACGCCACTATCTCGGTCTCTGACGTTGGTCATCCCGGTTAGTGTGGTTCAGCCGGTAGCATTATGTGCTTATGCGCTCTACCCATGCCGTTACGCCTTAAGTCGTATAGCCTGTTCCGTACAAGATAATGAATATGCCAATGCTTTTGTATCACGCGTTAGGAAATAGTCGTTTTATCCAGAGTTAAGGTGCTCTATGAATAGCATAGCCTACTCTTAACGTGGATACTAGTGTACATGTACTAGACTAGGGTTTTATTCCCCTATTTCGCTAGAGTTATCAGGGCCACCGTGACATTATGTGCTTATGCGCTTTGCGGTTCTGTCTCCTTGCCGAGTTTTGTCTTTATTGGGCGCGACACTAGCATTCGTTCTTACCACATGTACAGATCACTTGACGAGATTGTATCTGAAGTTCGAATCATTTCGAACACTAGAAGATGAGATGCAAGTACTATAGTATTCGGCGTGGTTTACGAGTCGAGTAAGCCGCTGCACTATGGTAGTGAGATGCAAGCGACTAGAGTACAATGGCCTACTCAGTGGTCAGGCTCGTAAGCAGTATGTGTTGTCTGTTGTATGATTATTTGAGAACGAGTGTGTACCATCTTTGAAAACTGAAGACCACAACTTTCTGAATTGAATCGAGTCTGCATGAGGAGAATGATATGATATGTATGTTTGATTGCGATCCGATATCGCCTTGTAATGTTATTGAATTATTGTGATATTATTGCTATGCTATTATATGCTATTTGCCTTCATAATTGAATATCATGCTTATATGATTTATCACTTTAAACCGCGTGCTTATTATGACTTATATGTCTTTATATGCTATATGTAATAAGCATGTTTATGTTTTTATCATAATGTTATGTTTATAAAGCGATAATATTAAACCAAAGTAATTGAAATCGAGGGTAAGTATGAGCATAGCTAGTCATTTGTCGCTCAGTGGCATCCCCCCAACAGTTTATTATGCAGGATAATCATGGACCGGAAGCTGGATTTTGGACGGGGCCATGCAATGCTTTTATGCTTTACTTTTAGTCGTTTTTGAGAGATTTGTAATATATAACACTTTACTCTTTCAACTTCCGTATTTAGAGTTGTTCAATTCAACTCTTAAACGATGATGTAATATTTTGGATTATTTGTATAATTAATAACGCTGGTTTAAGACTTAATTAATTTCCGCCTTAGTAATTAAAGTCGACTAAAAACCAGGTTGTTAACGTTGGTATCAGAGCTGACTCGTGACCGTAACATAAATGGCCTAATGCGATTTATGCTTACCTAACGAGAGACACCTGGGCGGGTTAACATATTAACATGCTAAACCGCAAGACTACTAGGATCAAATAATAAATTAGATTTTTTCTTTTATTAGGTCACTTAAATAATAACTTGAAATCGCTTTAAAGTGTGAGAATGGGTAGAAACTTTAAGGACCGACCATAGACTAAGGACTTTTAAAATAACGAACTACTTCCCTCAAAATAAAATACACTAACTATCGTGTGCTTGCTACTTGCTGATGTGACTAACAAGACTAACAACTATCCACGGATATAAAATCTAAATAATAATCCAACTCTCGAGTATTGAGGCATCAAAGAAGTACCAGACGGCACAGAGTGAGGACATCTGTTAAATTCGTAACCAATTCCACAAAAAAAAAAAAAAAAAAAAAAAAAAAAAAAAAAAAATACTTTCTCCCTCTCTCATACCTTTCGCATTCTTCCTAAGAAAGTGTACTAGATACATTTGAAAATCCTAAAACCGATGTAACCAACAATTACATCTCAATGGAATAAAATGCCTAACTTTTGTGCTTACTTGCATAACTGCCGTTATCGCATTTAATCAAATAAATTCTGTCAATGATAAGCATGCCTTCTAACATCTCGCAATGCTAATAATTTTCTTCGCTTCCTAATTCTTTCAGAATGGCTGCAGCTCTAATGACTAACGAGGAACGACAAATTCTGGCTGAGGAATCTTTGATTCGTTTGGCTGAAATAGCCACAGAAAACGCGAACCGCCAACATCAGCCAAGCGCGTTCGACCGATTCTCACGTCACCGACCACGAGAGTACTCGGGTTCAAATAACCCTATCGATCTCACGAACTGGCTTGAAGAGATGAAAAAGCTAATGGACCTGAGCAGGACACCTCCTGAGGATAGGGTCAACATCGCCGCCTATTACCTGAAGGCCGAGGCTAATGACTGGTGGAACGTGATCAGGACTAATGAACCCGACACTACGTTCACCTGGTACGAATTCGTCGAGAAGAACAAGGGGCGATACTTCGGGTATGAGCTCCGGTGTCAGAAAGAGGAGGAGTTCATGTGTCTTAAAATGGGAGACATGACACTCCAGGAGTACACCGAGAAGTTCCAACAACTGGCCAAATTTGGGGCTGCGATCGCTCCCAACGAGAGGGCTATGACCCAGAGGTATCTGCGCAATATGTCCAACACTATGCGTACCTACTTGAGTACCAACACTTACACTACTGTTGCTGCAGTATATGAACGTGCGTGCAGTGTATGGGCTTCCATACAGTTGGAGGAGGCTGAAAAGAAGAAGAAGAAGGTATTTGTGCCTTCCGTATCACAGTCGAGCTTCATTCAGAAGCCGAACTACCAACGCCCGATTCAGCAGAGGCCAAATTTTCAGAGGCCTGCGTTCCAAAACAGGGTTCCTGCTGGGAACAACGAGAGAGCCATGGTTGCAGGAAGGGCTCCTCAACCAAGGGCCGCACCGGGGAATTGTCGTATATGCCACAAGGCACTACATGAAGGGAGGCAGTGCAATGGTCTGCCAATTACCTGTTTCAAATGCAAGATGGTAGGGCATAAGTCGAATGTATGCCCCAACAACCCGAACACGGCTCCTGTTGCAGGGGTACCACAATCTGTTGTGGTACAAGGTCGAGTTTATGTCCTCACTGAAGCTGAGGCAGAGGAGTCACCTGAGGCAGACGTCATCACTGGTATTTTTCCTATAAACTCTGTGAACGCTATCGTTTTGTTTGACACTGGGGCATCACTGTCCTTTATATCTTCTAAGTTTGTCTCAAAAGCAAATCTCACAAATTCCGAATCAATAGACGCCAATATTTCTTTACCAAACGGAAAAATTTTCAAATGCTCCAAAATTTTCAAAGAAACTCCAATCACAATCCATAAAACAATCTTTCCTTCCGACCTTATTCTTTTTGACATGCCGGAGTTCGACGTCATTCTGGGGATCGACTGGTTGACTAAATACCATGCGATATTCGAGTGCCGAGACCGGAAGATTCGTTTGAAGCACCCTGTTGGGACTAGGGTCACATATCAGAAGACTTCGCCAATTAAGGGGGCGAAAATCATCTCTGTGCTACAACTACAACGGTTAGAAAGAAAAGGGCATCAAGTGTACCTATGCAGCATTAACGAAGTAAAGGAAAGCGTGAACATTTCAGATATTCACATAGTACGGGAATTCCCTGACGTTTTCCCAGACGACTTACCAGGCTTGCCACCTGCACGTGACGTTGAATTCTCTATCGACCTTGTGCCAGGCACGGCCCCAATCTCAAAGGCACCCTATAGAATGGCACCGGTAGAACTACAGGAATTGAAGAAACAACTAGAGGAAATGATTGAAAAGGGTTTGATACGACCAAGTGTCTCACCTTGGGGAGCACCGGTTCTCTTCGTGAAAAAGAAGGATGGCAGTATGAGACTCTGCATCGACTACAGGGAGCTGAACAAGGTGACCATTAAGAATCGCTACCCTCTACCCCGAATCGACGACCTATTCGATCAACTAAAAGGCGCAGGAATATTTTCAAAGATCGACCTAAGGTCAGGTTACCATCAAATTGCGGTAAGAGAACAGGATATCCGTAAGGCGCTTTGAAGCGAGATATGGTCACTATGAATTTAAGGTCATGCCTTTTGGGTTGACGAATGCACCAGCAGTGTTCATGGATCAAATGAATAGAACCTTCCATGAATACTTGGACATATGCGTGGTTGTATTCATTGACGATATCCTAATTTATTCCAAGACTGAGGCAGAACACGAGGAACATCTCCGTATCATTTTGGGGATACTAAGGGAATATAAGTGGTATGCTAAATTCTCCAAGTGCGAGTTTTGGCTCGAGAAGGTTGCATTCCTGGGTCACGTCATCTCGAAGGACGGAGTGATGGTAGATCCTGCAAAGATCGACGCAGTGAAAGAATGGAAGGCTCCCACAAATATAACTGAAATACGCAGCTTCCTAGGATTGGCAGGATACTACAGGAGGTTCGTTCCGGATTTCTCTAAGGTTGCACGACCGATGACGAAGTTGCTGCAGAAGGAATCTAAGTTCATATGGAGCGAGGAATGCGAGAATGCATTCCAGGAACTCAAGACAAGGCTTACCACAGCACCAGTCTTAGCTCTGCCTACGGATGGTGACGAGTACGAAGTCTATAGTGACGCCTCACTAAATGGCCTGGGTTGCGTACTGATGCAACAAGGGAAGGTCATTGCTTATGCATCAAGGCAGTTAAAGGTCCATGAACGAAATTACCCAACTCATGACCTAGAGTTAGCAGCCGTGGTGTTTGCTTTGAAAATCTGGCGTCATTACCTCTACGGAGTAAGTATCAAGTTCTACACAGACCACAAGAGCCTAAAATACATCTTCACACAGAAGGAACTCAACATGAGGCAACGCCGGTGGTTAGAACTGATCAAGGACTACAAGATTGAGCTACTGTACCCCGAGGGTAAGGCGAACGTCGTTGCCGACGCTCTGAGTAGAAAGACTACGCATACCCTTAGCAACATTTGGGAAATTCCGGCTAGTATCGTCAGAGACTTCAAAAGAATGAATTTAGAGTTGGTTCAGTCTGATGATGCCGACTTAAACGCAATGATCGCAGAGCCAGAGTTATATCACGAGATTAGAGCTCTACAATGGGAAGATGAAGAGCTTGTGAAGATCAGACGGGAAATTCCTTCAGGAAACCGAGAAGGGTTTGAGATTAAACCTGGCGGGAGTTTGAGATTCAAAGAAAGGTGGTGTGTGCCCGACGTACCAGTGTTAAAGAGAAAGATCCTTGACGAGGCACATAGCACACGATACTCCATACATCCAGGGTCCGATAAGATGTACCAAGACTTAAAACTGAGGTTCTGGTGGGTAGGAATGAAAGCAGAGATTGCCGAGTACGTTGCAAAGTGCCTAATCTGCCAGAAGGTGAAATTCGAGCATCAACGACCTAGAGGACTACTACAACCCTTGGACATTCCAATGGGAAAATGGGATTCCATTTCCATGGACTTCATAACGGGTTTACCAAGGACTCATAAAGGAAATAATGCAATTTGGGTGATAGTGGACCGCTTAACAAAATCGGCCCACTTTCTACCAATCAAAGATACTTGGAGCCTTGAAGAGCTAGCTAAGGCTTATGAGAAAGAGGTGATCCGACTACACGGTGTACCGCTAGACATTATCTCGGAAAGGGATCCGAGATTTACCTCTCATTTTTGGGACAAGCTCCAAGCATCATTGGGAAGTCAACTGAAGATGAGCACCGCTTTCCACCCTGCGACCGATGGTCAAACTGAACGAACTATCCAAACGGTCGAGGACATGCTCAGGGCATGTGCTTTAGAATTCAACGAGAATTGGGAGAAAAGTCTACCTTTGATTGAATTCTCCTACAACAATAGCTTCCATGCAAGTTTGGGTTGTGCCCCATTCGAGGCACTCTACGGGAGGAAGTGTCGTAGCCCAGTCTGTTGGGACGATGCTAGTGATAACGTGGGTACTGGACCAAAAGTTATTCAAGACCAGATCGAACAAATCAAAATCATTCGTGAACGCCTGCAAGCGGCCCAGGACCGCCAGAAGATGTATGCTAACAAGCATCGCCGACCTATTGAGTTCAAGGTCGGTGATCATGTGTTCTTGAAAGTATCACCCATGAAGGGGGTTCGACGTTTCGGATTGAAAGGGAAATTGAACCCTAAATACGTTGGACCGTACGAGGTACTTGAAAGGATTGGTGAGGTAGCCTATCGCCTAGCGCTACCCCCCAACTTATCCAAGGTTCACAACGTTTTTCACGTTTCTCAACTGAGGAGATACAGGAGTGACCCAAGTCATATCATTACTCCTGACGTGATCGCAGTTGAGCCCAACCTGCTATACTCCGAAAGACCTGTCAAGATTCTAGCGCGAGAGACCAAGGTGTTGAGGCGGAAGACGGTTCCCTTAGTGAAGGTGCTATGGAAGGGTCAATTGACCGAACAAGCAACTTGGGAGACCAAGGCCTCTATGAAGGAGAAATACCCCGAGCTGTTTATCTCAGGTGAAAATCCTATCCTCCATTCAAGTTTCGGGACGAAACTTTTCTAAGGGGGGAGGTTTGTAACACCCCGTGTTAATTTAATTCAATAATTAGCCATCAATTTCTAATTTCAAATCATAAATCAAATCCTAACCTTTTATACTTCTAAAATCTCTATTTCTGCAAAACTTTCGTTTTGTAAAATTTATCGACTTCTTTAAAACTTTTGAAAATCTTTGAATAATAAAATAAATATTTTAGTCTTAGAATTTAAAAGTAGAAATATTTCGAAAAATAGTCAAACACGCACACATTGACTTTTATCGCTTTTGACACCCGACTTTTTAAAACTGATAAATTTCGTGAAAAACTTTTTAACATCAAAATATCATTTAGGAACCTTCCTAATTGATCAACTTGTGCCACTTGAGTTTATGACTCATAATTTAGTTTTAATTAAACTATATTTCTAAATAAAATCAAACTTATACTACACATAACTTAACCTAATTTCCTACAACTTGTTTCATTATTTTCACAAGTGTAAAAACACCATTTTCTTCACCAAAACCAGCCGGCCACTTTGCCCCTTTGCTCCCTTTGATTTTCTTCCATTTTATTTCTAAAACACATTAAATAAAACCCTAAATATTATTCTAATAACCTCTAGTATTATTTAGCTATTTAACGGGTATTGAAGCTTACTATTTCGGGTGTATTTTTGAAGGTGAAGACGGGTACTTGGGTGAAGACTTAGGCCTTGATAACATCATAGATCCGGACAACCAATAAACTTACCGATTAAGGTGACTAGTTATATCTCATTTTAAACTCTTTTGTAAATTAATTTGTTTTGTTATTATGATTTTATTAGTATGAAAATTATGTTAAATATGTTAAACATCACTTGTATGCACTTGTGTGATTAAGTGTTGTATAATAAAATGATAATAAATAAGTAATAATGATAATAGTTAATGTGTAGTAAATATGTTCATATGTGTAGTTAAATTTATTTTGAGCATTTTTAATTATGATTCATATGTTTTTCATGATTAGTTATGTTTTAGTTATGTTGTAGTTATATATAAAAATTATGTTAAGTTTTAACCTCGAGTTTAAAGTGATTAAAAATCGAAAATAAAAATATATATACACATACACATCCACACGGCATTTCCCCTTTTTTTTTAACATATTTTCACTTTTAATTTCAAATTTCAAATTTCAAATCATAAATCAAATCCTAACCTTTTATACTTCTAAAATCTCTATTTTTGCAAAACTTTCGTTTTGTAAAATTTATCGACTTCTTTAAAACTTTTGAAAATCTTTGAATAATAAAATAAATATTTTAGTCTTAGAATTTAAAAGTAGAAATATTTCGAAAAATAGTCAAACTGTAACAACCCGGATTTTCCAAATAAAATAAAATACGTTTTAAAAAGGTTTTTAGTATGAAAATAAAATAAAAGAAACCACGGTGGCGGAAACACCGTGTAAGCCGAGTCATTACTCACTACTCAAACAACTAACAATAGAAGGTAGGCCTTGCGCCTAGCAAATGGGGAATAAATACCCCTTACCATCCAACTCCAAAAGACATAAGTATGAAAATGATAAATAACAACAAGTCTAAATTCAAAGTCTAAACAAAGTTCTCCTCAAAGCTAGCTACGGGGTCAACAATCCTCACGGCTTCTCACACAAACCCGTCCCCGCGCAAACCTGCCACAAAAGAAAGTAACAGCCACAATCAGTGGGGAGTAACTAGGTGCTCCCCAGTCATATTTCAACATATAAAACATAACTGACAACTCAACAAGTACCTTACCTGGCCTACGGCCTATGTCTTAAGTACAACCAACAAGTGTAACCTCAAAGCATACTCAAATAGTAACACAAGCAATAATACAACGATCTCAAGTCAAGCCATCACAAGTTATCTCAATCATCAATAGTCAAATGCAAGAGTAAGCACGGAGGACTGGGTGAAGCAACAAGAATCACCCCGGAACGACAAAAGTCCCAACCCCAGGCGGAATGACAAAAGCTCCTCAAACAGTCTAAATTTGGCCAAACCCACCGCGAACAAAGACGGTGTCACCGCGACAAAAATGGTGTCGACATATCAATCAAACCATAGTCCCTATCCGTGACAAAAGCGGATGGGAACCCCTAAGGGCGGTATCCGTCCTACAATGGACGTTGTATCTCCTCACGCACGTGCCCAAGAGTGCACGTATGCACACTCAACTCAAGCTCAATCAAACCAACTCAAATTCAATGTCAAAATCATCATCTCATTGCCAAACAATAACATAGCATGCCATTTCCATACTCATACTCAATACAATACAATTTAGCATCTTTAACATAGTTACAACGGGGTAATAGTCAAGTGATAATCATAAACTCATAACCAAGCCATTCAACAACACAAGATAACATCTTTATTCATTTTAACAACATACTCAACAATACTATGTGATCAAACAAGCCTAAACATGCTTCTAGACTCACACAAGTATGAGGCCGACTCACAAGTTCAAGTATAATGATTAGGGCACAACCAAACAACCAAAGCATGCAACTTAATCAACATACAACCATTCAAAACATCCTAGACAACATCTAGGGCCTCATACATGTCAAAATATCACTAGGGCTACACCTAGTTACCTTTTCCAAACAAGCCAAAGAAAAGCACAGTTTTCAACCCTTCTGTCCAGATGCGATAACAGACGATCCAGAGCTCCAAATGAAAAACTGAACGGTGAAAAGGTAGCCCCAAGAGTCAGGAACATGCTCACAAAATTTCGGCAAAATCGGACGGTCGGATCTCCGGCGATCTTCAGTTTAGCGAACCTGGGACTGGAAAGTCCGAAATTGCGGTTCTCCCTCCAACTCTCTCCTTTTGATTAGGGCACACATAAATCATACAATACATAAGAAAAACACAATAAACACATATAAAATAATACAAAATTAGAAAAATAAAAGAGCTAAAAGGAATCATATACCAAGGGAATTGACTAGGAAAGGATTAGGGCTTAAGAGATGAAAGAAAGGATGATCAACAATGGTGTTTGGATGAGATCTTGAGAGAGTTTGAGGGAGAATTATGATGTGAGATGAGGAATGAGATGAGGGAAATGTAAAACTGATCTTTAGGGGGCAAGGGTTAAGAGGGCATGGAATAATATAATGTCTTGAGCAAAAAGCAAACATGGGAAAAACCTAAAAACCAAACCCGTGTTACTGGAGCGGCTCGCTCCCAGGGTGGAGCAGCTCGCTCTGACTCTGAAAGTTTGGCAGTTGCGACGGCGTCGAAAAAATACGCAGTTTAGCCTTTTGAATCACCTGAATCGGAGTCCGTATGAGGAAATGACATCGTTTTTAAGTTTTGACTACGGTCTCGCTTATTCCTCGAGCCAAAAATAATAAAATCAAGACAAATGAAATACGAATTTAAAGAAATGAATTATTTATATAGAAGGGAAAAAGTCGGGGTGTTACACAAACGCGCACACATTGACTTTATCGCTTTTGACACCCGACTTTTTAAAACTGATAAATTTCGTGAAAAACTTTTTACCATCAAAATATCATTTAGGAACCTTCCTAATTGATCAACTTGTGCCACTTGAGTTTATGACTCATAATTTAGTTTTAATTAAACTATATTTCTAAATAAAATCAAACTTATACTACACATAACTTAACCTAATTTCCTACAACTTGTTTCATTATTTTCACAAGTGTAAAAACACCATTTTCTTCACCAAAACCAGCCGGCCACTTTGCCCCTTTGCTCCCTTTGATTTTCTTCCATTTTATTTCTAAAACACATTAAATAAAACCCTAAATATTATTCTAATAACCTCTAGTATTATTTAGCTATTTAACGGGTATTGAAGCTTACTATTTCGGGTGTATTTTTGAAGGTGAAGACGGGTACTTGGGTGAAGACTTAGGCCTTGATAACATCATAGATCCGGACAACCAATAAACTTACCGATTAAGGTGACTAGTTATATCTCATTTTAAACTCTTTTGTAAATTAATTTGTTTTGTTATTATGATTTTATGAGTATGAAAATTATGTTAAATATGTTAAACATCACTTGTATGCACTTGTGTGATTAAGTGTTGTATAATAAAATGATAATAAATAAGTAATAATGATAATAGTTAATGTGTAGTAAATATGTTCATATGTGTAGTTAAATTTATTTTGAGCATTTTTAATTATGATTCATATGTTTTTCATGATTAGTTATGTTTTAGTTATGTTGTAGTTATATATAAAAATTATGTTAAGTTTTAACCTCGAGTTTAAAGTGATTAAAAATCGAAAATAAAAATATATATACACATACACATCCACACGGCATTTCCCATTTTTTTTAACATATTTTCACTTTTAATTTTTGTAAATAATATGTTGTGTTAAGTTAGTTAAAATGGATGTATTCATGTGAAAAAAATTAAATTAGGAAAATAAATTATAAGTTGTTAAAATCAAAAATGGTGTTCTTGAGTTTATTTTTGATGTTCATAATGTTCAAGTGTTCTTCATGTGGATGTTCATCATTATTACTCACTTTGATTATGTTTTAATTTATGTATGTTAATGATTTGTGTTTATGTTTAATTATTGTTTTATATATTGTTAGTATTATAATATAAACCAACTTAAATCACTATAAATCATTAGGAGTAAAAAGTTAGAAAATTAAAGTGTTGAAAAACACTATTCATAAATATAAATGAAGTTGTTAGTAAATTTCATTTTAGTTTAAACCGTTTTAGTATAATTAGAATAATTAAAATATAAAGACTTTAAGCTAAAAACCGATAAAATCGAAAAATGAAAATTTGAACATCCACCTATGTTGCTCACGGCATTTTGATGTTTTTAGGTTAAATTTTGCTTTTATCACTTTTTAGTTTAATTGTTAAAATAATTTAATTAGTAGTTAATAAATTGAATTAAAAAATTAAAAGAAATTTAGTTAATAGACGACTAAATTTAACTGAGCCTCATTTTAAGATGAATATCATTATCACTTTTTACAAATTGAACATAACATTTTTAAAACTAGTATTTTAAAATGAATATCATTATCACTTTTTACAAATTGAACTTAACATTTTTAAAACTAGTATTTTAAAATGAATATCATTATCACTTTTTACAAACCGAACTTAACGTTTTTAAAACTAGACTTTTAAAATATTTCCAAAAATCACTAAGTACAAAACGAACTTAACGACTTTGAAACTAGAAATTTATACTTGACAAATAAAAAGAAATCTAAGTTTTATACTTAGGAAAAATATCAATGTATAAGAATACTTATAAAAATACGTATAAATATAGAAATACGTACAAGTATAAGAATACGTACAAGTATAAGAATACGTGTAAGTATAAAAATACGTATAAAATACGAAGTATAAAAATACGAATACGTATAAAAATACGTATAGAATACGAAGTATAAAAATACGAATACGTATAAAAATACGTATAAAATACGGTGAATAGTGAATAGTGAAAAATGAATAGTGAATTACTGAAAATAATTGAAAATTTTAAACGAATAAGTAAATAACTTAAGGTGTTTGAAAAACACTTAAATAAAATTGGACATACTAATAAACCTATCATTATAGGAACCTAAAAACGTTAATAATTAACAACACTTCAAATAATAAACGAACGTGTTATGTGATCATATGAAACCTACAATTCAAATAAAACGTTTGACGCTGAGACTAGGAGAGTCTAGTAACATGTGATATGTAAATATCAAATAAATAATAAATCTTGAGTAAGTTAAATAAAAGGTCAAGCTTGGGCCTCAGATAAGGGAACGTCAATCGTGAGTGAGGTGGGGTTAAGATAGTCTTGTAGCGGACGCCACTATCTCGGTCTCTGACGTTGGTCATCCCGGTCAGTGTGGTTCAGCCGGTAGCATTATGTGCTTATGCGCTCTACCCATGCCGTTACGCCTTAAGTCGTATAGCCTGTTCCGTACAAGATAATGAATACGCCAATGCTATTGTATCAGGCTTTAGGAAATAGTCGTTTTATCCAGAGTTAAGGTGCTCTATGAATAGCATAGCCTACTCTTAACGTGGATACTAGTGTACATGTACTAGACTAGGGTTTTATTCCCCTATTTCGCTAGAGTCATCAGGGCCACCGTGACATTATGTGCTTATGCGCTTTGCGGTTCTGTCTCCTTGCCGAGTTTCGTCTTTATTGGGCGCGACACTAGCATTCGTTCTTACCACATGTACAGATCACTTGACGAGATTGTATCTGAAGTTCGAATCATTTCGAACACTAGAAGATGAGATGCAAGTACTATAGTATTCGGCGTGGTTTACGAGTCGAGTAAGCCGCTGCACTATGGTAGTGAGATGCAAGCGACTAGAGTACAATGGCCTACTCAGTGGTCAGGCTCGTAAGCAGTATGTGTAGTCTGTTGTATGATTATTTGAGAACGAGTGTGTACCATCTTTGAAAACTAAAGACCACAACTTTCTGAATTGAATCGAGTCTGCATGAGGAGAATGATATGATATGTATGTTTGATTGCGATCCGATATCGCCTTGTAATGTTATTGAATTATTGTGATACTATTGCTATGCTATTATATGCTATTTGCCTTCATAATTGAATATCATGCTTATATGATTTATCGCTTTAAACCGCATGCTTATTATGACTTATATGTCTTTATATGCTATATGTAATAAGCATGTTTATGTTTTTATCATAATGTTATGTTTATAAAGCGATAATATTAAACCAAAGTAATTGAAATCGAGGGTAAGTATGAGCATAGCTAGTCACTGTCCGCTCAGCGGGCATCCCCCCAACAGTTTATTGTGCAGGATAATCATGGACCGGAAGCTGGATTTTGGACGGGGCCATGCAATGCTTTTATGCTTTACTTTTAGTCGTTTTTGAGAGATTTGTAATATATAACACTTTACTCTTTCAACTTCCGTATTTAGAGTTGTTCAATTCAACTCTTAAACGATGATGTAATATTTTGGGTTATTTGTATAATTAAAACGCTGGTTTAAGACTTAATTAATTTCCGCCTTAGTAATTAAAGTCGACTAAAAACCAGGTTGTTACAGTCGTTTTATCCAGAGTTAAGGTGCTCTATGAATAGCATAGCCTATTCTTAAAGTGGATATTAGTGTATGCATACTAGACTAGGGTTTTATTCCCCTATTTCGCTAAAGTTACCAGGGCCACCGTGACATTATATGCTTAGTGCATCTTGCGATTCTGTCTCCTTGCCGTGTTTCGTTCTTAGTGGGCGCGACACTTGCATTCGTTCTTACCCTGCGTAAAGATTACTTGACGAGATTGTATCTAAAGTTCGAATCATTTCGAACACCAGAAGATGAGATGCAAGTACTATAGTATTCGGCGTGGTTTACGAGTCGAGTAAGCTGTTGCACTATGGTAGTGAGATGCAAGCGACTAGAGTACAATAGCCTACTCAGTGGTCAGGCTCGTAAGCAGTATGTGTTGTCTGTTGTACGATTAATTGAGAATGAGTGCGTACCATCTTTGAAAACTAAAGACCACAAATTTCTGAAGTGAATCGAGTCTGCATGATGTGAATGATACTATATGTACGTTTGTTTGCGATCTGATATCGCATTGTAATCTTGGTGAATTATTATGATACTATTGTTATGATATTATGTGTTATTTGTTTTCATAACTGAATGTCTTGTCTATATGATTTATCGCTTTAAATCACATGCTTATTATGACTTATATGTCTTTATATGCTATTTGCATTAAGCATGTTTATGTTTTTATCATAATGTTATAATTATAAAGTGATAGTAACAAACCAAAGTAATTGAAATCGAGGGTAAGTATGAGCATAGCTAGTCACTGTCCGCTCAGCGGGCATCCCCCCATCAGTTTATTGTGCAGGATGATCGTGGATCGGGAGCTGGTTTTTAGACAAGGCCACGAGACGATCTTATGCTTTATTTTAAGTTGTGTTTGAGAGAAATGTAATATATACTACGATACTCTTTTAAATTGCCGTACTTAGAGTTGTTTTATTCAACTCTTGAACGATGTTATAACATTTGGGTTTTTATTGTATAATTAATAACGCTGGTTTAAGACTTAATTAATTTCCGCCTTAGTAATTAAAGTCGACTAAAAACCAGGTTGTTACAGTTGGTATCAAAGCTGTCTTGCGACCGTGAATAACTTAATAGTTATTTCATCTAGCGAGAGACACCTGGGCCGGACATTCATATCATATGTCAGGCATAGACTTATAGGATCAAATAATAAATTAGAAATCTTAGCTCGCTAAAATAATAACTAAGATCGCTTTAAAGTGTGAGAATGGGTAGAAACCTTAAGGACCGACTATAGGCTAAGGACTTTTAAATAACAAACTACTACCCTCAAAATAAAATACACTAACTATCGTATGTTTGCTACTTGCTGATGTGACTAACTAAAATTAACAACTATCCTCGGATATAAAATCTAAGTAATAAATTTAATTCTCGAAGATCGAAGCCTTTAATCAAATACATGACGACAAGACCTCAAACGCAGCAAATGGACGCATCAAGAACCTTACAGCTGATAAGAAGATCAAGATCTCGAAGATTTCTGTCGCAGGAAGAATTTCTACAACTCTATCTAATTATCCTCTTTAACACGAGTTTTATTTCGTTCTCCTTTACCAATTTTAACCTCTTTAACCTTTTCCTTCTAACTCTCTAATTTCCTAAACCTATAATTTCTAATAACTACTTCTCAAATGAACTTTCATTCCTCTTCCTTAATCTCGCAAAATGATTTCATTTTTGCTTGTCAATTCCTTAAACTTCATTTGACTGATTCTCAAAAACTTTCAAACTTTATTACATTTTAAATCCCTTAAACTTACTATCTCTTTTAAAAAGTTACAAAACTTCGTAAATTTATAATTCCTAATTATCTTCAAAAATTTACTTAAATGTTTCCCTTCGAAAATATCTCTGAAAACTTATTCAATTAATTCTAAAATTTTATTTCGTGATTTTAAATGCCTTCGAAATTATTTGGTTTTAAATCGCATATTCTTTACCTTATATACTATCAAAGTTAGTTATTTTCAAAATTTTAAATTTATTAATACCTATTTCTGAATTCTCAACCTTTAAAATGAATCTTTAGCTTTTCTCTTGAATTTGATAAATGTGTTTAAATTTTTCTTAAGGGGGTAGGACGAAATTTGATGATTTAAAATCATTGATTAAAATTATTTAAAATCATTATTTAAACAAACTTTAAACTATATATTTAATTTCAAATAAAATTATAATTTGTTTTATTTTAAAACCCTTATAATTTTTATTTATATTAATTCCGTACAAAACTTCTAGGCCCCACCTTTTTGAAAGTCCCTTTGAGGTCGATTTTGGAAAATAATAATCTAGCAACATTTCTTTATTAATTCAAAATATCCCATTTGTAAATATAAAACGATTATAATCTTCAATCTTCCCACTCTACCCAACACCTTTATAATAATTCAGAAATTTAAACTTTTTGAAAGTCTTATTCTACCAAAATAAAATATCATTATCGAAACTCGTAAAATCTTGATATTCTCTCTAACTGCATTGCTCAACTGCAAGTAGTTATCCACTCTATCCAAGTTTCGGGACGAAACTTTTCTTAAGGGGGTAGGTTTGTAACACCCCGTGTTATTTTAACACAATATGATAAAAAAATTTAATTTCTCAAATTAAATTCATCCTTTTTCCATATAATAAAAATGCGACTGAAATTTTTCGCCAAATAATACTAAAATTTCCTAAGTACAAATTTAAAAATTTTGAAAAATAAAGTTTGTTGTATTATCTTTAGAATTGAAAAAGAAACACATTTCAAAATTTTATAAAAATCAACACAAAATTTATATCGCCTTTTAAATTTCAAAAATGTTAAGTTATGTTTACTATTTATAAAAATAAATGTAAAACCTTTTATTCATAAAATTCAATTTCGAACATTTTTCATTTTCAAATAAAAATGAACCCTTATACTTTTCCCGTCTCTGAAATTCGGGTCAACAATTTCAAACACGCAAATCAAAAATCAAACAATCTTATTCTCTTCCATTTTTCTTTTTAATTTTGGAAAAGCAAACTTAACATCACATTTAATGAAAATATAATCATTTTGATTTATTTTTAATAAATCATATTATATTAATAACTAATTACTATTTCATTTCTATTAAACGAACATTTTCTAAATTGTCGAAATTATAAGGCACACTTAATTTAATTTGATTAAATTTTTGACGTTTGATTATAACTATTTAAATCTATAACATTCAACGGAAAAAAAAATAAGTATTTCGACCTACGAAATTTTTATTCAAAATTTCGTGGATTAAAACTCAATTTTTGTTTTTAGTACCTTTCGAAAATTATTTTTATTTTTAATTCCGATTTTATTTTAAAACACTATTTTAAGATCATATCTTTTATTTCGAAACCTTTCACGATCGCGCAAATCGAAAATTTCGAGAAATGAAAATCGAGCCCGAAAATTTGACTTTTGACTTTTGGACACCAAAAATCAAATTCTATCCTCTTCCATAATTTCTTACACAAGACTAAGTCTTCTTACACACCTACATTTTTTTCATCATCATTATTATTTAGTTAATTAAATTTTAAGTTTATACATAATAATAAAAATACATACTAAATACAATACTACTACTACTTTAACACTACCATTTTTATTTCCATCACTTTTAAATATTTTCTTCAATAGTAAATAAAATATTTTAGTCTTAAAATTCAAAAGTAGGAATATTTCGAAAAATCATCAAACGCGCACACATTAACTTTTATCGCTTTTGACACCCGACTTTTTAAAACTGATTAATTTCGTGAAAATTTTTTCTTTTTAACAAATATCAATTGGAAGCTTCCTAAAGGGAGTCAAGTGTGCCACTTGACTTTTATGACTTATAAATTCTTTAATTAAAACATTATTTACTTAATAATAAAACCTTACCTTTAACTCTTTTAACCCAAATTTATTACAACTTGTCCTCATTAATTCACAAGAGCAAAATCATCACTCATTCTCTTCATGTATGCCGTAGGACTCTCCTCCATTTACTCTCTTTTATTTTTTTCTATTTTTCTTCCTAAAACTTTAAATAAAAACCCTAATATTATTTCTAATAATTCATAAGTGTTCTAGTAATTAGTGGGTATATTTTAGGGGCTAACTTGCTTGGATTTTTGGGTGAAGATCATGGGTTTTGGGTGAAGAAAATTCCGATCTAAAATTTATTTTAGATCCTCGACGTTTAACATCCGATTTAAGGTGACTAGCTATATCTTGTATTAGTCTCTTTTAAAATTAATTTGATTTTTATTATAGGGTTTATGAGTATGATTTTTATGTTAAAATATGTTTAAACATCATTTATGCGGGCTTGTATGATATGTGAAGTATAATAAAATGATAATAAATAAGTAATATTGATAATAGTTAAGTTGTAGTAATATGTTCATATGTGTTGTTAATTTATTTTTGAGCATTTTTAATTATGATTCATATGATTTTTATGTTTAGTTATGTTTTTGTTAAGTAGTAATCATATATAAAAATTATGTGAAATATTAACAATGAGTTTAAGGTGATTAAAAATCGAAAATGAAATATATACATACATATGCATATACACGGCATTTCCCATTTTTTTTATGAAATTTTCACTTTTAATTTTTGTAAATAATATGTTTATTTAAGTTAGTATAAAATGGAGGTATTCATGTAAAAAAATTTAATTAGAAAAATAAATTATAAGTTGTTAATTATGCACATATGTGTTCTTAAGTTTTGTTTGGTGTTCTTAAGTGTTCATATGATTTTCATGTTGATGTTCATCATTATTGTTCATTTTGATTTCGTTTTAGTTTATGTTTGTTAATAATTGGTGTTTATGTTTAATTATTGTTTTATATATAGTTAGTATTATAATATAAATCAACTTAAAACATTATAAATCATTAAGATTAAAAAGTTAGAAATTTAAAGTGTTAAAAAATACTATTCATAAATATAAATGAAACTTTTAGTAAATTTCATTTTAGTTTAAATCGTTTTAGTATAATTAGAATAATTAAAATATAAAGACTTTAAGCTAAAAACCGATAAAATCGAAAAATGAAAATTTAGAACACTACACACTTAGTCACGGCATTCACATCCTTTTTAGGTCAAAAATTGTTTTTATGACTTTTTAATTTATTGTTAAAATAGTTTAATTATTAATTATTAAGTTAGAATTATCAAATTAAAAGAAATAAATCAATTTTGAAATATATATTAAACCACACGACATTTACACATTAAATGGACTAAATTTGATCAAAATGAAAATATCACTAAGTCACTAAAGTTTAATAGTTAGTAGAATTGAATTTGAGTATAAATCGATTTAGTTATAAATGAAATATATTAAACCGATAAAAATGTTTAACCGTTATAAAAATGAACTGAATCGTGTGCTACTACCTTTGCAAATATTGGACTGTTGGACTTGGACATACGGACTAAAATGACCCATCCACGACACTATTATTATTAAAAATGAAAATCGCTAAATTTAGTAAATAGACGACTAAATTTAACTAAGTCTCAGTTTTAAAATAAATATCATTATCACTAAATACAAAACGAACTTAACGACTTCAAAACTAGAAAATCATACTTTGTAAATAAAAGTTTAGTTATATACCTAAAATATCTTAAGTATAAAAATACGTATAAAATATAAAATACGTACAATTATAAGAATACGTATAAGTAGAAGTATAGGAATACGTATAAGTATAAAAATACGTATAGAATACGAAGTATAAAAATACGAATACATATAAAAATACGTATAAAATACGATGAATAGTGAATAGTGAATAGTGAATAGTGAAAAGTGAATAGTGAAAAATTTACGAAACTTGTAAAACAAGTTACGTCTCAAAATTCAAGGATATTTCAAATTCCAAAATTTGAAATATTGAAAATAATTGAAAATTTTACTAAGTATAGAAAATTGAAAATGAATAAGTAAATGACTTAAAGTGTTTGAAAAACACTTGAATAAAATTTGACATACTAATAAACATTTCAATATAGAAACTTAAAAACGTTAATAATTAACAACACTTCAAATAATAAACGAATATGTTATGTGATCATATGAAACCGAATACAAATACTTAAACGTTTGACGATGAGACTAGGAGAGTCTAGTAACATGTGATATGTAATATCAAATAAATAATAAACATTGAGTAAGTTAAATAAAAGGTCAAACGCTTGAGCCTCCGATATGAAAACGTCAATCGCAAGTGAAGTGGGGTTAAGATAGTCTTGTGCGGATACCACTATCTCGATCTCTGGCTTGGGTCATATCGAATAGTGTGGTTTAAGCCGGCAGCCTTATTGCTTAGTGCATCCTGCCCATGCCGTTACACCTTAAGTCGTATAGCCAAAGCCGTACAAGATAATGAATATGCCAACTCTTTTGGGTCAGGCTTTAGGAAATAGTCGTTTTATCCAGAGTTAAGGTGCTCTATGAATAGCATAGCCTATTCTTAAAGTGGATATTAGTGTATGCATACTAGACTAGGGTTTTATTCCCCTATTCCGCTAAAGTTACCAGGGCCACCGTGACATTATATGCTTAGTGCATCTTGCAGTTCTGTCTCCTTGCCGTGTTTCGTTCTTAGTGGGCGCGACACTTGCATTCGTTCTTACCCTGCGTAAAGATTACTTGACGAGATTGTATCTGAAGTTCGAATCATTTCGAACACTAGAAGATGAGATGCAAGTACTATAGTATTCGGCATGGTTTACGAGTCGAGTAAGCTGTTGCACTATGGTAGTGAGATGCAAGCGACTAGAGTACAATAGCCTACTCAGTGGTCAGACTCGTAAGCAGTATGTGTTGTCTGTTGTATGATTAATTGAGAATGAGTGCGTACCATCTTTGAAAACTAAAGACCACAAATTTCTGAAGTGAATCGAGTCTGCATGATGTGAATGATACTATATGTACGTTTGTTTGCTGTACGTTTGTTTGCGATCCGATATCGCATTGTAATCTTGGTGAATTATTATGATACTATTGTTATGATATTATGTGTTATTTGTTTTCATAACTGAATGTCTTGTCTATATGATTTATCGCTTTAAATCACATGCTTATTATGACTTATATGTCTTTATATGCTATTTGTATTAAGCATGTTTATGTTTTTATCATAACTAGTGATGCACCCCGTGAAATTCACGGAACGGTCTTTAAGTTTTGTTTGGAGGTTTTTTTTTTTTTTTTTTCATTTTGTTGCTTTTATTTGCACATGTTCACATGATGAATGTTATATTGGTGAATGGTTGGTTAATTTCATGAGTAGGTAAGAACAATCCATTTGTCAATAATGTTTCAATGTTTATGTTTGCGATTAAAAACATCACACACATATCCTTAAATGTTTTTCGCATACTTTTCACGTTTAATGTTTTCTTTTATTTGGTTGTTGGCACTCCTATTTTGACGTTTCGGTTGCATTTTCACTGATTTTATCTTTTCTTTATTGTTTATACGTCTAATTGTAGGGATCTCAAACCCCACACTAAACAAATATTAGTGAAAATTAAATTATTCTAATTTGATGAGCAAGATCTATGTAGTTACAAATAGACTTTGTTATAAGTTTATAGAAATTTATACCTTCTTACTAGGAATGAAATGGGCACAAAACTAGAACTCCTTTCTAGTTTTGTTTCTTGAGCTATAGTTTAGGATGATCCTCCAAAAACCGAGTTTCCAAAATAGGAAACCTCCTCTTAGTTGCACCCAAGAACAACTCCAAAACTACTACTGATTTTGATCTCGAAATCACTAATAGTAGCTTGATAATATGTGAAATTAATATTACTAACACTTAGTAATACATGTAAGATATAAGAACTTGTTTCTTATTTTAGAGAGGTTTTAAGAGAGATGAGTAAAATAAGATGCATCCTTACTTCTCTTTCCAAGCCTTATGTTTTTTATCATCTAAAAACAAAGCAAGTGTATGTGGTACACTTAAAGGGGGCCGGCCTTGGAGAAGAGAAAAGAGAGTGAAGAGCTTTTTCTTGTTAAGAGCAATAGCTTGCATGTTCATGATTGTGTTTTTAGCATGCATAAACCAATGGCTACAAAACAAAGCACATAAGACAAAAGAGAATCTATTTCTCCCTCTTCCCTTGCTTTGGACGGTTTTAGGGCCCTTATTATGGGTCCAATTTGTTTTCAATATTTGTCCCACAAATACTTATAATCTATATTATATATATTAAAAAAAAAATCCTCATAAGTTTGCTTGTGAAAAGCACCCAAAAAACACACTATAAGAACGCCCTCATTCCGCCACGTCATCTATTGTGTTCCACGTCAGAATTGTTTACTCGGGTCAAATTTCGCTTCAAGTTTTTTCATCTTCCTCGTCCTTTCGTTGTTCACATGTATTTATTTTGAGTATTTGAAAATGCCTTTATTAAATACCACCATTCAATTGCTCGCAATCAATCAATTGTTCATGTTACATATTAAAACTAAATAACTCATAAGTGTGCTCACGAAAAACACTAAAAAACATATACGGAGTATTAATTGCGTCCTTATTCCGCCACGCCATCCATTGTATTCCACGTTAGACTTGACTTCTCAAGTGAAATTTCGCTCAAAATTCGTCTTACCTTTGTTTTTTCAACTTCTTCGTCTTTTCATCTTTCATTTGTAATTATTTTGAGGATTTGAAAAGACCCGCATTGAAGACTAATATTCATTTGCTCGCAATCAATTGATCGTGTTAAACAACTCTCATATCAACATGACCGTTTTTCTTCTCCGATTTTCATTTTACCGTTCACGACGTACGTACAACATTTAGAGTGCCCAACAAACAGATGAAACTAAAAAATAGACTACTTAATTGGTATGTACTTTCTAACATAAAATACAAAGTTTAAACAATACAAATGAAAATACCACAAAAATTTTAATAGTTATAAACAAAGAGTCAAACTTTTCAACTACATCGTCATTTATTTCTTATTACATTAATATAAAGAAATACAAAAAGATATACGTTACCTTACAAAATCATGCATCATTTCTATTATTTTAGAAATTCCAAAACTTTCAAAGTCATGCACAAATTATTTCAATAATTTTTATAAATTTATATTTAGACACATTTTAGTTTTGATTTTGTAGCTTTGATTTTTTTTCCTCCTGTAACGTTGTTTTATAGTACAATGTTAACTATTTTTTATATTTGCAGGAATGAATCGGGAAATTACAAAGCTCACAATAATATCAAGGTATAATCTATGTGTTGATTATTCTATTAATTTATTTTATTTTAATTTTGAGGAAAAGATTGATAATTATTTTTTAATGAGGAGATAAAAACAAGGTGGATCAAGTTTATTATTTTAGTTTTCAAAATTTTAAAAGTCATCCATCAATTATCTTAATAATTTTTAAATTTTATATTTAGATACATTTAGGTTTTGATTGTGGCTTTGATTTTTTTTTTTCCCCCTCTAATTTAAACAACTCTCATCTCAACATGGTCGTTTTTCTTCTCTAACTTTCATTTACACCGTTCACGACAAACAACTTTTAGAGTGCCCAAAAAAGAGATGAAACTAAAAAAAATATAACATTTAATTGGTATGTACTTACTAGCATAGAATGCAAAGTTGAAACAATACAAATGAAATTAAAATATATTCATCAAACACATGTAATAACACAAATTATTTAATAGTTATAAACACAGAGTCAAAGTTTTCAACTACATCTGTCGCTTTTATTTGTCATTACATTCTTATTTTTTTTATTTAATTATTTTTTGTCCGCCAATTTTTTTGAATTAATTTCAAAACTTTCAAAGTCATGCACAAATTATTTCAATAATTTTTATAAATTTATAATTAGACACATTTGACTTTTGATTTTGTAGCTTTGATTTTTTTTTTCCTTCCGTAATATTGTTTTATAGTACAATGTTTACTATTTTTATATTTAGGAATGAATCGGAAAATAACAAAGCTCAAATAATTATCAAGGTATAATCTATGTGTTGTTAATTCAATTATATTATATTATTTTATTTTTGAGGAAAATTTAGATAATTATTTTTTAATGAAAAAATAAATACAAGGTGGATCAAATTTATTATTTTAGAGTTTTCAAAATTTTATAAGTCATGCATCATTTATTTTCATTATGTTTAAAATTTTATATTTAGATACATTTTGCTTTTGATTTTGTGGCTGTGATTTTTTTTCCTCTAACGTTATATATAGTACAATGTTAACTAATTTTTATCTTTGCAGGAACAAATCGGAAAATAAAAAAATACACACTTACCAAATTATAATCGATGTGTAGCTAATTTTTGGTTAATTTTTTTGAATGAAGAGATAAATACAAGGTTGTTTCATTCATCTTTGACTTTAATTGTTAACTTTTAATATATCAAGATGATGTTTGAGAAGGGTGTTAAAATATAATTGCGATGTATTGTTTTTATCAGGGTTTTATAGTATGAAAGGAGATGAATAATGTAAATATATTCATTTAAATTGTTATTTATACACACTCAAAAATCTATGAGAAATTATAGTGTTTTAATGTGATTTTTATAGTTATTGTTTTAAAATTATATATTTACAATATCATAAATTTACACTTGAACAAAAAAAAAACATATTGTCAATATTTTTAATTTAATTAAATTTCTTATAACTAAAATGTACTCCCTCCATTCAACTCTAAACCCATCAATAATCGTCTTACAACTCAAAATACACACTAAAAAACAGTCTATTTGCGAGGTAATTTGCGACGGGGAAAAAATTTCGTCTTTCACAATTGCAACGGAAAATGATTTTTGCTACGGACTGTTTTGGTGGTCTGAAGAATGTATTTGGCGCCTTAAATTGCGACAGATGAAACAGAAACAACAACCGTTGTGCTTTTCAACAAAGAAGCACAAAAAGCCATCACCAAACCCATCAAAAGACTCCTTGCGATGATATGTAATATGCAGTCTACATAATATGTATCATTTTCGATGTTTTGTCGCCGAAAACTCATATTATCTCTATCCATTTAAGAGATTATTTTGAAATTTTAGATGGAAATTAATAATTATTAGTGACTATAGTATTTACATGCACAAACACAATTGCTAACCCACAACAAATACGTATTAAAATGTGAACGACCCAGTCCGTGGATCCCACGGGGCACACCACTAGTTTATCACTTAATCATCTAATCTGATAAAGTACAAATTATCAAATTGAACTCACAACTCTTCTTTAACATATATGTACACTTACACATATTCAAGAATTGTACTTTTACTAATCTCATTAGTAAAATATACATGATTAGTGAATTAACAGTTAATCACTAATTCTCATCTCCTCTAATAATTTTATCGATATAAAATTCAATCATCCGAGTTCACAACTCGATTTCTCTCTAAATTAATTCACTGACTAATCGTTAGTCAATTTATCAAGTTACTAATCTAATCGTATCTCATACAATTAATTAGCTTAGATATTTGGAGTATGTTCCTATAGGTGTGACTTAAAGGGATCAATTGATTACCGCCGTTCTCACGACAATAACGTCAAACTCTAGTCAGCCAACCGTTATTGATTTACGTTAATCAATTGACAATAATACAGGATTATCCCCATGTATTCCTTAATTGAGATTTATTATGTAATCACACTATTGTGGAGGACACTTACTCCAACAATCTCCCACTTGTCCGAGACAAGTTGTGCATTACCAATTCTCATGTCCGTTTCACATCTCCCACTCAATGCAAGGTGTCTTACAGGTCGTACTTGCATTCAAAAGATATATATATCATGAGTGGTTTCCTCGATAAGGAGAGTAGCTGTCTGACCGGGGAATCTACCGTAGATTCTTACCGAGCGTGGCCACGCATTTTCAAATGACTACTCCTCGAGTGGCCCAAAGATGTTTTACGACAAGGGTGGACATTTCCCTTCCACTCGATTGTCTTTGTATAATGCAGATCACCATGACCCCAAAGATGCCCTTATAACCCCCTTTCACGGCATGGCTTAGGACAAAAATGAAAGTCACTCGGAAACTGCACCGACTCAGACAATCAGTTTCCAGTCAAAGAATCGACTCAAAGGAATACTATAGAAATTCCCACCACGACCAGGTTTCAATCTCATTGAAAAGGAATTCTATAAGCGTCACAGTCCGACAGAGTGTCTCACAGTCTGTCTATGCAAACGAGCAGTCATCACTATGACCCTATGGTGTTGAACCCACCATCGAACGACTTGCAATCTAGTCTCTTCGAGACGTCACCTCTTATGAGAGACCAGGGACCAAATACTGAGTTTATGCCGTTCACTTGAATATGTTCAAAGTTGTCACACAACTATTCGGATAAACAGAGTATGCATTAAAAATGACTTAAAAGAGTAAATATACTCTAAACAATGAATATTATTTTCATATATGTAATAGGATACTTTATCCATTACATATCTCAAAAACTAAAGGAAATCAGGCATACGCCTCAACCCCATAGAGGCGGTGTGAGCGTCATGCTTAGCCCTCGAAAGAGGCTTGGTTAAAGGATCAGCGATGTCATCGTCTGTCCCAACCTTACAAATATCTATTTCCTTCCTTTCCACGTTATCTCTTATAACATGGTATTTCCTCAAAACGTGTCTAGACTTATTACTAGACTTGGGCTCCTTTGCTTGAAAGATAACCCTTCGATTATCACAATAAATAGTGATTGGATATGCGGCACTAGGGACTACTCTTAGTCCATCCAAGAACTGCCGAATCCATACAGCTTCCTTAGCAGCTTCCCAAACTGCTAAATATTCAGCTTCTGTTGTAGAATCCACAGTGACACTTTGTTTGAAGCTTTTCCAACAAACTGCTCCTCCATTCATCCATACAGACATAGCCGGATTGGGATTTCAGGTGATCCCCATCGGTTTGAAAACTTGCATCCGTGTAACCCTCTACACGTAGCTCAAGTTCTCCTCCAAACACTAGAAACGAATCCTTAGTTCTTCTCAAGTACTTAAGGATGTTCTTTACAGCTATCCAGTGACTCTCACCGGGATTGGCTTGATATCGGCTCGTCATGCTCAAGGCGAAAGCGACATCGGGACGAGTGCACATCATAGCATACATGATTGATCCTACAGCGGAAGCAAAAGGGATCAACTTCATGCGTTCAATCTCCTCAGGAGTCGTAGGACATTGAGATTTTCTCAACGTTATTCCTACACTCATCGGAAGAAAGCCTCTCTTGGAGTCTTTCACATTGAACCTATCAAGAATCTTATCGATATAAGTTTCTTGACATAATGCTAGTATCCTTTTAGATCTATCTCTATAGATCCGGATACCCAAGATGCGTTGTGCCTCTCCCAAGTCCTTCATTTGGAAATGGTTTCCCAATTCCACCTTTACCGAATTCAAACTTGGAACATCATTTCCAAATAGTAGTATGTCATCCACATACAAAACAAGGAAGGTTACCTTTCTCCCACTAAACTTCATGTATAAACAAGGTTCTTCAGCACTTCGAGCGAATCCATTTTGTTTGATAACATGATCGAATCTATGATTCCAACTCCTTGATGCTTGCTTAAGACCATAAATGGATCTCTTAAGCTTGCATACTTTCTTAGGGTTGGATGAATCTATAAAACCTTCAGGTTGTGTCATGTATACTTCCTCTTCTAGAATCCCATTCAAGAAGGAGGTTTTTACATCCATTTGCCATATTTCATAGTCATGAAATGCGGCAACCGCTAAGATTATCCTTATGGGTCGAAGCATTGCAACCGGTGCAAAGGTTTCATCATAATGAATACCTTGGACTTGTGTAAAGCCCTTTGCCACCAATCTAGCTTTGTAAACATCTATATGTTTATCTATGCCGAGTTTGATTTTGAATATCCATCTACACTGAAGGGGTCTCACTCCTTCAGGTAAATCTACCAAGTCCCAAACTTGGTTCTCGTACATAGAATCCATTTCGGATTTCATGGCCTCAAGCCATTGGTCGGAGTTGGGACTACTAATAGCCGCCTTGTAGGTTGAGGGTTCGTTGCTTTCGAATAACAACAAATCACCCTCCTCCTCGATGTTACCGAGGTAACGGTCAGGTTGATGACTAATTCTTCCTGACCTCCTAGGGATTATAACCGTGTCAGAAGACGAGGGAACGGTTTCCTCATTTTCTGCCTCGGTTTGTGGCTCTTGAACTTCATCAAGTTCAAATTTTCTCCCACTCTATTTCCTAGAAATATATTCATTTTCTAGGAAAATAGCATCACGAGCCACAAACACTTTGCTCTCGTGAGGGTTGTAGAAGTAATAACCACAGGTTTCCTTAGGATAACCTACAAAAAGACATTTGTCAGACCTTGGAGCGAGTTTGTCGTCAGTTTTATTCTTAACGAATGCCTCACATCCCCAAATTCTCATGAATGACAAATAGGGAACCTTTCCCGTCCATATCTCATATGGAGTCTTGTTGGCCGCTTTAGTCAGACTTCGATTTAGTGAGAATACAGCAGATAATAGCGCAAAGCCCCAAAATGATCCAGGAAGCTCACTTTGACTCATCATAGACCGAACCATGTCTAGCAAAGTTCGGTTTCTCCTTTCTGCAACACCATTCAACTGTGGTGTGCCCGGAGGAGTCCATTGTGATATTATACCACAACTCTTAAGATGTGAATCAAACTCATTTCTTAGATATTCGCCACCACGATCCGATCGTAGTGCTTTTATCCTTTTGTTCAATTGGTTCTCAACCTCATTTTGAAATTCTTTAAATTTCTCAAAAGCATCACTTTTATGCCTTATTAAGTAGACATAACCATATCTACTTAAGTCATCGGTAAAAGTAATGAAGTAATGATATCCTCCTCTAGCGGTGATGTTTAATGGACCACACACATCGGTATGTATGAGTCCTAAAACCTCACTTGTTCGTGTCCCTTTACCACTAAAGGGTGCACGAGTCATCTTGCCTAAAAGGCAAGCCTCGCATGTACCATATGATTCGCAATCAAATGGTTTGAGAACCTTGGTCTCAACAAGTCTCTTTATGCGTCTATCGTTTATATGACCTAAACGACAATGCCAAAGGTAGGATTTGTTTGATTCATTCGTTTTGAGCCTCTTGTTCTCTATATGATAAACATCATTGACATCATTCAAAACATAAATACCTCCAATTGAAATGGCTTCACCATAAACCATTTCATTAAATGAAAAAGTACAACGGTTGTCCTTAATCATAAAACAAAAGCCTTCCGCATCTAACACGGAGACAGAGATAATGTTTTTTGTTAGAGTTGGTACAAAATAACAGTTATTCAAGTACAACTTTAAACCACTAGCTAGAGCGAGTACATAGGTTCCCACGGAAACGGCCGCTACTCTAGCTCCATTGCCCATGCGGAGATCTTACATCACCCTTGGCTAGTGCTCGCACATTTCTCATTCCTTGCAAGTGATTGCAAAGGTGAGATCCACATCCGGTATCCAAATACCCATGTAGAAATGCAAGCATGATTTATGTCAATCATATAAAGACTAGAAGGAACAATATCTTTGGATGTCGCACATCCATCTTTCTTTTCCTTCAAGAATTTGGGACAATTGCGCTTCCAACGACCGGGTTTGGGCTTGCTATTCTCAATAGCCTTCCCTTACCCTTATCTTCCTTGAACCGAGCTTTATTAGCTCCTTTCCCTTTCATCACCCCAATGTTTATGTTCTTCAATCTCATTGAAAGAACATCTTTTCTCTCAATCTCATTCACTTTCATGCTCTCTTGGTTGAAGCACATCGTCGTCACTCTAGTGAATATCTCATATGCACTTTTGTGAGTAACAAAGCGAAGTTTGAGAGTAGGTGACATTGACCAAATCATCATATTTTTAACGTCATTGTCAACCTTTAGGTGCTCATCGTAGGCGGCTCGTGCCGCCGCGGTGGCCCTAAGTCCAGGTTTGGCGGGAGGTTGTTCGGTAAGGTACTTAAGCACATTGTCGGATTGAGCGGCGCCCCTTATAGTCGAATCCCATTCGACAAGGTTGCTACCGTCATCTTTTAGGATACATTTATCCATCACGGTTCTCAACCATGAATATTTACCCGAAATGGGTGCGGGAGTTGAGATTGTCATTGCGATTTCAAATAAATAATTCTACAACAAATATGAGGAAATTAACATTCATTGTACATTAATGACATTTGCTAAAACTCCTTTTTAAAACAAATGTCCATTTATATAACGATCTCCCACGAAATTATATAAATGATTCCAAGACTCGTTCTCATATAAAATTAGGCATCTCATGTTTCCTTTTATATAAAAACGATAAGTCAACACTTGACTAATTCTACACTAGAATGCTTGGTTGATGATTTTCTTTAAAATGCATCCTTAAGCCCCAAATAACTCTTATTTGGTTGAGTTCAAACCAAATTAGCATGAGACTTCCTCCCACTACTTACCCATGGTAACAAGGTTCCACGTTGCGGAGGTCCTCACGAACATGGGGTTCATAGTCGCTACATTTGGAAAGGCTTAATCTCAATTCATTTGTTAAAAATGTGGGTGATCTTGTCAATTTTAGTCATAAAAATTCTTTATAAGTGAACTAATTTTAAGAATCGCGACCTAAATCGACAATCATAGTGGGATATCGTGGCATGCATGGCGATTTTGGCATGTGTGCGGAAAATAAGCAATCAAACAAGCATAAACAAGCAAAAGCATAAACCTAGTATGGCCACCTAAAAATAATTAAAATTATAAGGAGTTACAAATTGGAAACCAACTCCTTTGGTCCCTCTTCATATGGACTTCATCCATGCTCCTCCTTACAAGCTTTAGAACACTTCTAAGGCTCCATCTCGATCCATCGCCGGTCTTCGGTTTTGCAAATAGTTACAAGTATAAAGTTACAAATGAATACACAGTAACCCTATTATACATTTATTAAACTATTTAAAAAATTACGAACCGGCGATACGAGATCGCATTTAAATTACATACCCACACGATATGCCCTTACATTACGGGTAATATCGGTAAAAATATAACAAACTATGGCCATACTAGTAAGAATAAACATTCATTCAACAATAATCATTCATCCATACATGCATAATGAAAAGCTTATAAATAGAAACATGCCAAAATCGCCCTAAACAATAATCGCATTAAATCGTTTCAAACCGATCTCATTTTTAATCGATTAATCTTATATTAATCAATAATGCTTAAAACACCTTTTAAGCTTGAAATAAAACTTCTAAACTGATTTAGAACACTCAAAATTAGTTTTCACTAATTCATGGTGATTTTAGTTCATGAACATGGTCATTTGCTAATTAGTTCTAGCTTTAATCATAACTCTTTATGAATAAAGCTTTATAAAATCAAAATAAAATAAAATAAAACTATTTTTATTTTGGTAAAATTTTGTATATTCTGGAACACTTCCAGAATATCAAAAATGAAAAGTTTGGTCAGAAAAATTTAAGAATTAATTTAAGAATAAATAACATATGATTTTATCTCATAAAATCAACAAAACGTCCAAAACAGTGAGGAAAAATCCCAAATTTATACGTGAGCATCCTCATAATGTATAAAAATACTGGTATAAATTTCATGTCCAGAAAACAACGTTTCATATATTTTTGGACATAAAATGCATTATATACCGATTTTAAACAAATAAATGAATAAATATTCAAAACTCAAAATATGACTTTGAACATTTACATGCAGAATGTATAAATATGAAATATCACTGTGTAAAAATTTCGTGACCAGATTCCAACTATAACTATCTATAGTTATTATTTTAGTCAAAAACACACTTTTTGACTCGGTTTTGTATAAAAATCATATTAATTAGCAAACAAATTTCAAAAAATACGAAATTTGACCAGTAATAACATGAGACCAGAAACTTTGCATGCTATAAAAAACTCGTGTTAAAACCAATTTTAACACTATTTTCGGATTTTATCATATTTATTCTCAATAAATATATAAAACTCCAAAATCAACAAAATAAATTTGTAACTCCAAGCCATGGCTCTGATACCACTTGTAGGGATCTCTAACCCCTCACTAATCAAATATTAGTGAAAATCAAATTACTCTAATTTGATGAGCAAGATCAATGTAGTTACAAATAGACTTTGTTATAAGTTTATAGAAATTTATACCTTCTTACAAGGAATGAAATGGGCACAAAACTAGAACTCCTTTCTAGTTTTGTTTCTTGAGCTATAGTTTAGGATGATCCTCCAAAAACCGAGTTTCCAAAATAGGAAACCTCCTCTTAGTTGCACCCAAGAACAACTCCAAAACTACTAGTGATTTTGATCTAGAAATCACTAATAGTAGCTTGATAATATGTGAAATTAATATTACTAACACTTAGTAATACATGTAAGATATAAGAACTTGTTTCTTATTTTAGAGAGGTTTTAAGAGAGATGAGTAAAATAAGATGCATCCTTACTTCTCTTTCCAAGCCTTATGTTTTTTATCATCTAAAAACAAAGCAAGTGTATGTGGTACACTTAAAGGGGGCCGGCCTTGGAGAAGAGAAAAGAGAGTGAAGAGCTTTTTCTTGTTAAGAGCAATAGCTTGCATGTTCATGATTGTGTTTTTAGCATGCATAAACCAATGGCTACAAAACAAAGCACATAAGACAAAAGAGAATCTATTTCTCCCTCTTTCCTTGCTTTGGACGGTTTTAGGGCCTTTATTATGGGTCCAATTTGTTTTCAATATTTGTCCCACAAATACTTATAATTTATCACTTAATCATCTAATCTGATAAAGTACAAATTATCAAATTGAACTCACAACTTTTCTTTAACATATATGTACACTTACACATATTCAAGAATTGTACTTTTACTAATCTCATTAGTAAAATATACATGATTAGTGAATTAACAGTTAATCACTAATTCTCATCTCCTCTAATAATTTTATCGATATAAAATTCAATCATCCGAGTTCACAACTCGATTTCTCTCTAAATTAATTCACTGACTAATCGTTAGTCAATTTATCAAGTTACTAATCTAATCGTATCTCATACAATTAATTAGCTTAGATATTTGGAGTATGTTCCTATAGGTGTGACTTAAAGGGATCAATTGATTACCGCCGTTCTCACGACAATAACGTCAAACTCTAGTCAGCCAACCGTTATTGATTTACGTTAATCAATTGACAATAATACAGGATTATCCCCATGTATTCCTTAATTGAGATTTATTATGTAATCGCACTATTGTGGAGGACACTTACTCCAACACTAATTCCATCCTTGCTCGGTCGATGTTGTGGATGACGTTTTCTAATTGCCCCATTCTGCAGTATCCTGAAACTTTCTAAAAATAATAATAATGTTGTGTGAATTACCTCCGGAGAAAGTTTAGGTTGATAAGAATCTCAATTAATTAACCACAAAATAATCTTACAGCTTTCACAAAATAAACATAATCATAACTTTGAAAACATAATTTCCAATATATATCATACGTAATCATAATCTAATTTTAGTGGTCATTAAGTACATGTCCAACTATTTAAGCTTCGAATACATGATTGTATCAGTAAGGATACCCATTATGTAATCCCATAATTGAATCACAACACTATGATAAGACTGGCTAAAATCCATGGCCACTTACTTTGAAACTCAGTATATCATAAATAAAATAATGTAATTGGTTAAGGAGGTAAGGACTCATTCCCCACATGGCTTAAATAGACCATTAATGAAAATGTAAACAAATGACTCGTACACCTCAAAATGGAAAGTGTAACAAATGATCGGGACGAAGGAAGTAAAATGTTTGCTTATTTAAGTGCTACATAGACATAGACATAGATATAGATATAAATATAGATAATATATTGTGATAATTACGAGTATAATTTTAAGTTTTTTGTCCTGAAATACTTGGTATTTGCAATGATTTGAAACTATTACTCTGTACATGTTATATGATCAATCCATTATAAGAAAAAGCCAACAAATGTACTTATGAAACGAAAGAGAAGTTGTTTTTTATGGGTTATTTCAATTATTAGATTGGTCTTACCGTAAGTTATGATAAAATCGTCTTATTTAATAATTTGTCTTTTTCTCTATTATGGAGTACTATTTTACGCACTCCAATAATATTTTATATCCAACTTCACACTATTGCTGAATGTAAAAAACAAGAATCATCCCTCTATTCTTGAAAATATATATACTTGTTAAACGTATTAGTATATCACTCATCTACATATTAGTTCTTAACTCATTTATAAGTTAATAGTTCTCTTATAATGACCTGAAATATATATTACCATAATGTAATAAGGCAACAACATCTAATTTACATATTGACTTTACAATTTGTTTAAACTATACACTCACTACTACAAAATTAACCTCTTGCAACACTACAAAAATGTTACAAAAAACCCAATAAATGTTGCTTTAATGTTGTAGCAACGTTTTTCATTTCGCTGCTTAAAGTCTTGTTGCTTTAGCTTAATGCAACGCTAATTGCAACACTTTTCTAAGTATTGCAACATTTATCTCAAACGTTGCAGTATAGTTTTCTAATGCAACGCTTCTGCTAGCAGCACTTTAGACCAATTTAGCAACACTTTAGAAATAATTGTGCAACTCTTTGACATGCTATTGCAACATTTAATTATAATTCGATGCAACTGTATTTTCACACTATGGCAACACTTTTTTTTTTGGATCCTTCGCTTAACCACTTGTCTAAAGCAACATTTTGAAAGCAACACTTTTTTTAATTATAAATATATTTTTGCCCATATCTTAAAATTATAAAAGTAAACGATAATATCAACCCATAAGGTGAGTCTTCTAATTAAGAAAGCATTAGTCATTGTACTAAATAAAAATCCAATACAAAATTGTATCAACAATAAATCTCCAAAATGGCTAAACCAGAACAAAGTATAGGTAGACGACATTCAATGTACTTCCGGCAATCGAGTTCATTGAGTTGCAAAATTCAAAAGTTGATGTTGGCAGACACAAATGGCTACAAACCATGGTGCATATTCATATTGTTCCTATAGTTATCCTCTAACTCCTTACGTACGTAATTCTAAGGTGAAGTCAACGTACTGCGCCACCATCAGATCCAAATCGTCCTCGACTTGATTATAATGTCGTAATCTGCGCATGATTATTGACACAAAAGTATGAGATAAAGTTACGTAATTTAATCGGTGAGTGACCCAAAAATAACTCAGGTATAGCACATTCACTCATTCTAAGAACTGTACCCATATTACATAAACAAATATGTTTTGGAACACATGTACAACACAAGAGTTAAGTGTAGAATAACACCTTCACAAATAAGTGAAAGACTACAGAATCCTTATTTTAATATCGAGAAATGACAACAAAAGTGTACGTTTAATATGGCTTCGGCGTAACTCAATATGAAATTCAACAACATTTACAGTGAATATGATCTACGAATAACAAGCTTTTCAACAAGTTGAAAGATAGGAGAGGATCACTCAAGGAGTGACGGGAAAAACCATCAACGACAAGAGTTGAAATTGTATAATATTATATAGACCTACGTGAACATAAAAAGTTAAAGTTATTGATGATGATTAAATATTACCTGAAGATAAGTATTGTCTAGCTACGTCTGAAGGGAGTTTTCCAATAATTTTCGCATTATTTGCTCCGTATACTAAATATAATTGGTTATAATTGTAATCCTTATATTAAATATAATTAGTTATGTATATACTTGTTATCAATGATTAACAATGCCACAAAAATTACCTTGATAGATTTTTTCTTTCCAAGTGGCTAGCAGTTTTAGAAAATCAGTATCGGGAACTCTTTTGGATCGATTCTGCCACCTTTTTTTTGTCATCTTTCTGTTGAGAGAAATGCTTTCGCTTGAAACGGCATTTATGGAGTCTCCATGCAGCAACTATAGTCTTCATCACCCAGTCCTCACCTTCTTAAGGGATATTATACTTTGTCTAGTACAATGTGAGGATAAGTATAAAAATAGAAATAAAAAGTAAATGTATACCACCAGAAATAACTTTTTGTTCATACCAATACATATTCCCACATTCTTTCTTTGTTTGGGACTTTCTTCCAAGAGTCAAAGATTATAGGTGCATAGCCGAGTCTCGAGCTATAGTGCCAAGAAAACGTGATAATTCTGAATGTATCATGTAAAATTTCATTTGTAAAATCAGGAAAATTTGGTTTGTCATATGGTGTTTGACTCTCAAATTCAATTGAAAATGAACCCTCCCCATGAAAGGTCCATACATCATAATTCTTCACAAACCCAAGTGCTTTCAAATGATCATACACCTCATGTATTCGTAACCAATAACAATTTTTACATCGTTTACAAGGACATCTTACTAGACCCCTAACAACAACCTTTGAAAATGCCACATTCAAGAATTCAACAGTACAAGTCTATTTTTGAATTGCGGCAAACATCTAGGTGAATTCATCCAACTTCTATTGTCCCTCATCCCTGAAATCGTAACAAAAATCTAACAAAGTCAATAACATCAAAAAAATAAGACAAATTTTAAATTAGATTAAAAAGTAGGGCAAAGATAATTGCAGTAATTTTTTTGGCGTAGCTATGTCGAAACAACATTTATTTTAATTTTACCCCATTTTATATATTATTAAAACAATATATAGACCACAAATTACGATTGCAAGCAATCAAATTCAAGTAGAGGCGCATCAATTACATAGAACAAAACCGCACCAAAAATCACACCCTATTACAATTGCAAGCAATCAAATTAATCACACAATTTATTTGTCAAACATTTGAGTTAAATGAACATAATTCCACTAAGATAACTCAGTTCAACACATAGAACAAAAAAAACCCAGCAAAAATCACACTCAATTTAAAATCAAATTGAATTTAGGTTTTAGAAAATGACAAAAGTAGATCAATTGGTGAACATATTTACATGTTATCGAAATTAAGAGTGAAATCTTAGCCAAATTCGAAGCAAACTCGAACAATTCCAAGCAAATTAGACCAATAATCAATTTCTTGTGTATTGTTTAAAATAATCAATTGAAAAAACATAACAATAATCCTACATTTTATATGTCAATTAGCTTCTGAGAAAAATTTAAATATCATATAAGACTAATTATGTTTCATAACATCTCATTTAAAATGATTCTAATTTCTATAAAAATGAATAAAAAAAAAAAATTCTATTACTTTGTGAATATGTCATCAATTTAATTTTATACAAACTCGTGTTTATTTAATTCAATGAATGCAATGTTAATTGTTACTACTATCATCGGTAATATGGTGATCACGTCACGTCAATAATATCTTAAATTTTTTTTACACGTTGAATATATCAATTTAATCCTTTATATATGGTAAATCGCATTTAATAGTATGTCACTTATAATATTTCTACAAAATAAAATGATCTATTAAATATTTATGTAATTTTTTTTATGATAATATTTATTTAAAATTACTTAATATATATAGTTTAAAAAATTAAAAAAATATTAAATTCAAATATGTTTGCATAAAAGAATTAGGTCGTATATACTAATATACTAATTAGTATATTGGAAAAATTGTTGAAATTGATTTTTTGTATGTGATATTTTCATCTTCTTTAAATGCAATTAATCAATTGAATGTATGCATCTTTAAATGCAAGTAAATTCACATGGATAATAAACGTGTAAAAAATGCTTAGGTGGCATCATATAATGTAAAAAAACCATATAGTTAAACCATCAAGTTTGTGTTTTTATATGTATTAGATGTTATAATTATAAAGCGATAGTAACAAACCAAAGTAATTGAAATCGAGGGTAAGTATGAGCATAGCTAGTCACTGTCCGCTCAGCGGGCATCCCCCCATCAGTTTATTGTGCAGGATGATCGTGGACCGGGAGCTGGTTTTTGGACAAGGCCACGAGACGATCTTATGCTTTATTTTAAGTTGTGTTTGAGATAAATGTAATATATACTACGATACTCTTTTTAATTGCCGTACTTAGAGTTGTTTTATTCAACTCTTGAACTATGTTATAACATTTGGGTTTTTATTGTATAATTAATAACGCTGGTTTAAGACTTAATTAATTTCCGTCTTAGTAATTAAAGTCGACTAAAAACCAGGTTGTTACACTCGAGCTAAAAATGAGATAATCGCACGAAATAAAATATGAACTTAAACGAAGTGAATTATTTATTTAAGAGAAAAAGTCGGGGTGTTACAGTCACTATTCATCTCAGTCACTATTCACTTCCTAACTTAATCATTAAGTTTAAAAATCTAGTTTAAAAATCGTTAAGTTCGGTTTGTAAAAACTGATAAGTGATATTTATTTTAAAAAAAAAGACTTAGTTAAATTTAGTCATCTATTTACTAAATTTAGCGATTATCATTTTTAATAATAATAGTGTCGTGGATGGTTCATTTTAGTCCGTATGTCCAAGTCCAACAGTCCAATTTGCAAACGCAGCAGCACACGATTTAATTCATTTTTATAACGGTTACTACTTTTAATCGGTTTATTATATTTCTTTTCTAACTAAAACGATTTATACAAAAATTCAATTCTATTAACTATTAATGTAACACCCCGTGTTAATTTAAACTAATTAATTAGGAAATCGATAATTAGACAATCTCATCCAATTATTTCCTAACACAAAACACTACAACTTTTATCGCAACTAAACTAAAACTATTTTTATGTATATCGAATTCGAACTTTATTTTTACATATTTGAACTCGATAAATAAAATGACGAATCGACGACAAATTTCGGCGCGTAAAACGAGGCCAAAATTGGCCAAGTGGCCGAGCCACTTAAGGTGACTAAGTCACCATTATCCTCTTCCAAATTACTTACACATAATACTTAACATCAAACATTTTAGTTAAAGTATAATCATTTTGATTATTATTAATAAATCATATTTTCTTAATATCTAATTACTATTTCGATTCTATTTAACTAACACTTTCGCAAAATGTCGAAATAATAAGTCACACTTAATTTAAACCGATAAACTTTTTTACGGTTGATCATAATTATTTAAATCTATAACATTCAACGAAAAAAATAAGTATTTCGACCTAATAAATTTTTATTCAAAATTTCGAGGGTTTAACACTCAATTTTTGTTCTAGTCACCTTTCGAAGTTTATTTTCATTTTTATTTTCGATCTTATTTCGAAACACTATTTTAAGATCATATCTTTTATTTCAAGACTTTTCGCGTGCGCGCAAATCGAAAATTTCGAAAAAAAAAAATCGAGGCCTATTTTTTTGTTTTGGCCGACTTACTTGGCCTTTGGACCAAGATTATCCTCTTCCATTTCTTCTCTTACACAAGCAACTCTTGTAACACCCCGACTTTTCCTAATATTAATTATTTGTCTCAATAATATTCGTATTTGATTTCTCTTGATTTTCTCATTTTTGGCGCGAGAAAGTCGGTTCACTTGTCACGTGGAATAAGCGAGACCGTAGTCAGAACTTAAAAACGATGTCATTTCCACATACGGACTCCGATTCAGGCGATTCAAAAGGCTAAACTGCGTATTTTTTCAACGCCGTCGCAACTGCGAAAATTTCAAGTTGAACCGATCGGTTCATGTCCGAACCGACCGGTTTTGGTGTGTTTTTCCGAATCAGTCATTTTCGTGTTGTTTTAAATTGTTAAGCACGAAACCCTTATATACCTATGACTCTCTAAACCCTAGAATCATTCTAAACACTCTGATAAACTAATCCCTCATAATCATATCTTCTCTCTCTTAATTTCCTCATCAGTCATCTTCTAAATTATTTCCAAAAACTCACCCAATCAAACCCTAATCATCTCCTCATCCTTTCTCTTCAATTCTCTTTGGTAAATTCTTCATCTTTAAGTTTATATTTGTAGGTTTTATTATTATATGTGTTTATTGTGTTGTTCTTATGTATTGTATGATTTGTGTGTCCCCTAATCAATAGGGGAGAATTGGAGAGAAAACCGCAAGTTCGATTTTTCTGACCCAGGTTCACTAAACGGAAGACCGCCGGAGATCAGATCCGACCGTCCAATTTTGCCGAAATTTTGACAGCATGTTCCTGACTCTTGGGGCTACCTTTTCACCGTTCAGAATTTCATTTGGAGCTCTGGATCGTGCATGTCGTAATCGTGCAGACGAGAAGGGTTGAAAACTGTGCTTTACTTTGGCTTGTTTGGAAAAGGTAACTAGGTGTAGCCTTAGTGATATTTTGACTTGTGTGAGACCATATAATTGATTGAGGATGTCTTGATTGTTGATATGAATGAAAAGGTGTTATCTTTGGGATGTTTGAGATGTAAAGTTGCGGTCGTTGGTCTTGTTTGAATTGGTCTCACACTATTGTGTCTAATAACTTGAATTGGGATGTTTGATATATTGAATTTGGGTTATATGGTTGTTATGTTGATTAAAGATGGAAATTTTGGGATAGTTGGAGATTGTTATTATGATTAGTAATGAGTTCTTAAGGTAATTACTCCATATTAAGCTTGTTAGTATACTATTGACTATAGTTAATGTTGAGAATGATTATAAGAGAGATAATTATGTTGATAATGAGTTTAAGATGGATGTTAAGATGAGTTTGGATTAAAGATGGATTAAATTGATTACGAATTGGCTCGAGGATGATTGATTTGATATGGATTATGTGTTGGTATATTGTTAAGCCGGTTTACCTTTGTTATAATTATGTTTTGTTGAGATATGATATTGATTGGGGTTACTTGGTTTGCTTTAATGGTTGTAATTGTTGTATTGTAGGTATTGGAGATGGGGTTATGATGTATTGTTGGAGATTGTGCTAATGCTTGAGTTAAGTTTGCATGTGTGTACTGTTTGGCACGTATGTGAGGAGCTACGACGTCCTAGTTTGGACGGATACCGCCCATGATCCCCTCGGCTATTCTTGTTGCTTAGTTAGAGCGACTATGGGTTCTCAACCATGTTGGTTAGAGACTATGGTTTGTCTAATGTCGTCACCATTCTTGTTGCTCGGTGGAATTTGGCCAAATTTAGACTAATGAGTTTGAGGAACTTCTTGTTGCTGTTCCGCTATAGGGTTTGAGTGATTCTTGTTGCTTCACTCTAGGTGATTCTTGTTGCTTCACTTAGTCCTCTGCGCTTACTCTTGCGCTTGTGTTGATTGGTTACGCGTTGGGTTGAGTAGGGAAGGTTGTTGGTGACGCATGGTGAGTGTGTTGGATGTGCCGTGTGGCTGTGGTGGTTGTGCTGTGTTGTTTGTTGTTGTTGTTCTTTTTATTGTCGGTTGTTTTGTACTCTGATTATAGGTCGTAGGCCAGGTGAGCTTGTATACATTGTTTTCTACGTTTATTATGTTGAAATATGACTGGGGAGCACCTAGTTACTCCCCACTGATTGTGGCTGTTGCATTCTTTGTGGCAGGTTAGCGCGGGATCGGGTTTGTCAAGTGAGGACGCCGTGAGGATGACCTATAGCTAGCCTTGAAGTGATTTCGGATTAGACTTATTAGGATGTTTAGATTTATTATTGTTGTCTTACTTTCATTTTTGGAGCTGGATTACACGGTGTTTACGCCACTGTGGTCTTGATTTTATTTTCATTTTCTCTTTAAAATCCTTTTTTTTCTTTATTTTAATTTATTGGAAAATCCGGGTTGTTACAGTTGGTATCAGAGCGAATACGCTCCCAACTCTCTTAGGTGAGTGAGTAGGATTTGACCTAGAACACCGAGTGAGAGTGCTGGGTAGACACATTAGGGGGTCTGCGTTATTTGTGCATGTGTATGAGTAGTTGTATAAATGGTGGACTTAGGTTCTCCACCATTAGATCACACGTTTTCTTTGGATGCAGGTACAATTGTAATGGTGACATGGGAGACCGTGTACCACTCGATATGTCTTTAAAGATTCCTTGTTTATCTGCAAAATAAATGGTTAAGGCTTTTCATCCGATTTAATCATTCTCTTTAAACCTATCTCTTTACTGCAACATGTTTCACTCTGATAATTACATTCTTAGTTATTATCGGACATCTGTGATTTCCTCAAAACTCATCTTTTAAGATTAAATACCTTATAATTCTATTTTCTTACCGAATGATAATACTCCTATTTTCCTTTCAAATGTATTGTTGCATTTCCCTTTATTATTAATGACGCTTGTTTTTAACAATATTTGTTTGACTGCTCAATTACTTTGAGAATTTTAATCTATCTATTTCTTGATGATTTATTGTCTTAATTTCTTTTTTTTTTTGATTTATTGGTTTATACGGATTTAATCATTTGATTATTCTAATTTAAAATCTCCCTCTTTCATATGACCTTTCGAAATATCTAGAAATTTAACTCTTAAAGTCTTTGATTCGTACTGATTGATCAGCTGGAGCAAGAAACTTGAAGCCGAATTGCGAATGTATGCTCCTACCATCAGAGCACGCAGCAGAAGCTCCTAATCTAAGTCACCTACCGTATTCGTAGGGACGTCTTTCATCTTGTTAGCTACACTTGTCCTTAGTATATCCTTCTAGTTCTTGATCTTATTATACAGTTGTTTTAAAACTATCAGCTCGTGATTACAGTTTGAGTTTCTTTTTCCCCAATAAAATTTCTTATTATGTTCATCCTCATCTTTTTCAATAGATCGTGCTGAAATAATTTCTAAACTCTTTTATTTCAAGAATGTTTTCAGTCAGTTCTATTGTTTCGGGCACAAAGTTAGGAACTAAGTACCAAAACTAAATACAAACGATTACAAGCTAAATATGGATTATAAGCTAAATAAACTAAGTCCCTGGGCGGTCCTTAGCTCCTTGATTGTCTTGGTTCCTCTCTCGGCCTGAAATCACGTAACAAACCTAGCCCCGGGGCCTTCCGGATGATGGCCCTCCGACGCTCAAGTCAGTTACGAAAACAAAATGAATTAAGAGAGAGAAAAGAGAGAGAAAAACCTTTTGTGTAGTATTTTGTGTTATGTGTGTATATCCTGCTTTTAGGGTTTGACACCCTATTTATACTCACCTCTGGTTTGTCCTGTAGTGCTATCAGACCGTACAGTACGGACTCGGGTGGGTCACATCTGACCCGGACCCGGGAGGACCCCTGGGCCTCTTGGCATATGGGATGCCCCCGGTCCATAATCCTCCCGGCCCAATGTTGCTCGGCCCGGGATAGACCTCCCTCAACAACTGCCCCCATACAGGAGAAGCCCTGGGCTTGACCTGTATGCCTTGGTTTCCCTTTGTTAGCCACCTTCTCTTGCAGCCTGGATGCACCTGCCCTCCTTGTATCCTCGCTTCTTGTCTTTGTATCAACGTTTGGCGCAATTTTTGAATTCCAAACCCCAAGGAGGCGACGTTTCGCCTTCCTCGGTTGACACGTGTCGTACAACGGGTGGAAGTGTACTGTGCACGCCTTTCTCTATAAATACCCCCTTATTTCGATTCATTTCGCCTTTTATTCGTCTCTCCAATATCTAAAACTTTCTCAAAAACTCCTCAAACTTCATCAGATTTCTTCCGCACTTCGCCTTCGTTCCATCCCGTCCGCAACTTCCTCTTCGTTCGTGTTCTTGCAAGAGGTAATTTTTATATTTGATTTTAGATTTCGTAAGTTAGATTAATTAGTAGAGAACAATGAATGCTTCGGCCGATTCGTCTTCTAGAACCGCCTCAGATTACGATGTAGTATCGGATTCTGAGGTAGAACCTGAGATAGAGGATCTGACCCTGGGCCGGGAAGGTGAGACGGATGTAGAGGCCCAGGCTGGGCCTTCTCAGGCTGGACCTTCTCAGGTTGAGCCTACCCACGTTCGAATATTGGAGCCGGCGGTATTTTGGATTCCTATGGACACCAGGATACACATGGGATATAGGGATTTCCCGAACGAACATAACTGCCCTGGGCTTGCGTCTGAACACTATCATTTGCCCAAAGGCTGGGAATTCGTTGTGCCGGGACGACATCAGCACGTGGTCCAACCCCCGGACCTACACACGGCCGTATATATCAAGAACTTGGAGCACGGGCTACGGTTTCCGCTTCATCCCTTTATTGAGGAAGTACTCTCTCGGGCTAACATCGCGATCTGTCAAATGACAGCTTTTGGTATTAGGACCATAGTCGCCTTTGCGTGGACATGTTTGTATCTAGGGTTTCCCCTCACGGTGAACCTGTTTCGTCGCCTGCACCATTTCCAACCTTGCTCCACCCCCTCAATGAAAGGGTGGTGGTCTCTGCGCACCGAGACCGGCTACCTGACCCACTTTCCTGTCAAGACTTCGATGAAACGGTGGAACGAGAGGTGGTTCTTTCTCAAATCCTCTGAACCCTTCAACCACCCTCGCTGCTTCCATAACGACGTGAGGGGTCGTCTGGAGACCCGGGATGAATGGGTCCCAGGAAGCATCCTTCCCTGGAAGAATGTTCCTTTATCCAAGGAGGAGTCAGAGGCCGTGACCTACTTCGAGGCCTACAAATCCGGCAAGAAGATATTTCCCAAGAATTGGCTCCCTCCGGCGGAGACAATCACCCAGGACAAATTTCTATGCGTGGTTGGCCTAATCCCGGCCCTTGAAGCAGGTAAGCAAGGGCCGGGTGGCCGGGAGCTTGGTGCCTTGATTGCTTTTATTTGTGTTTAATTTGCCCTTTCTTATTCTTTCCGGGTCTGAACGCGGTGATTCTATCTTTTGCAGGTTCCCTGGGCTATTTGACACCGGAGGATCTGGCCACTATCGGTCTCGAAACAAAAAACAGACCCCTCGACGAACCGATCGCCGTAGACTTGGACTGTAACACCCCGGCCCCAACTAAAGGCCGAAATGTCGCTCATGGTAGCTCGCCAGGCTGATTACATCGCCCACAAACCAACACGAGTCCTTTCCAGCGCACTTTGTCCTCACTCGTGCGCATCCTAAAAACTTCCCAGGAGGTCACCCATCCTAAGACTACTCTCCAGCAAGCACGCTTAACCAAAGAGTTCTTAAGATAAGCCACCAGAAAAGAAGATGCATCTTGTTGATATGAGTAGCACTTACAATCCTTTTAAGCACTAGGTCACTTGAGCTCATCACATGGACCACTTCAACGGGGAACCCGGCCCGAATAACCTCGGACAACACCGGGTGTTACACACCCCCACTTGAAGAAAGCAACGTCCTCGTTGTGCCTGGTCGCTACTTACAATATAGCATTCCAGAATCCTCCCCAGCTAGGTGCGTACCTGGCCAACAAGACACAGGATTCGACCACACGGTCGCCGGGTTGCTCTGATACCATTTGTAACACCCCGACCCCAACTAAAGGCCGAAATGTCATTCACGGTAGCTCGCCAGGCTGCGTACAGACATCGCCGCAGGACCAACACGGGTCCTTTCCAGCGCACTTTGCGCTCACTCGTGCGCATCCTGAGAACTTCCCAGGAGGTCACCCATCCTAAGACTACTCTCCAGCAAGCACGCTTAACTGAAGAGTTCTTAAGATGAGCCACCAGAAAAGAAGATGCATCTTGTTGATATGAGTTGCACTTACAATCCTTTTAAGCACTAGGTCACTTGAGCTCATCACATGGACCATTTCAACGGGGAACCCGGCCCGAATAACCTCGGACAACACCGGGTGTTACATGGACCGGCGCAAACCTACATTGATGGAACTCGTAAAGATGCAGGGTGAGATCCCCAAGAAACCTAAGGGAAAGAAGAGGCCAGCCTACACACCCCACCGAGAGAAGAAAACTGAGCCGGCTGCCTCTGTCTCTTCCCCCGGTCCTAACCCGGATGAGGCCCTCCGTGCGGCTGCGCAACCCTTCATGCTCCCTAGCCCTCCCCGGGAGGTGGGGACCTCTCAGCAACCCCAAACTCCCCCTCGGGCTCCGAAGGTGGAGGTGCAAACCATAGAGTCTGAGCCCTTGGAGGAGGAAGGGAGGCTCCATAAGAGGTCGAGGACTCAGAAGGTTAGCTTCACCCTTTCGTGGGGGTCTCTTTCTGAGGGACGTCCTTTGGAAGTACCTTCGGATGGCCTCTCTTCAGTATTCCCGCTGAGCGAACATGATATATTTGACCTGCTACCTTTCTCTATCCAGGACTCTTCCTCCCGGGCTCATGCAAACAAGATGACAGTCTCGGTGGCCGTCCCGGACAAGGAGGCCTCAAGCACCGGGCCACGGGTGGAGTCTGTGTTGGAGGCCTGATAGGTTTAGTCGCACTCGCCTAATCAACAATAATGCCAAACTCAACACTAGGGTAGCTAGGGTAAGTCGGGTCGAAATCCACAGGGAGATGGTCGTAATGTTGGTTATTTTGAGTGATTTTAGTCTCGGTTCGAATGATTGTGGTTAACTAAAACTAGAGCGAAAGAAAGCCAAGGGTTTAAACTTAGGGAAAAAGGTCTAGGGAGTCGGGTTAGGCAATGGTAAGTTAGGGTCAAGGATGATGATCGGGATGAGTAAGGAATTGCACATGCTAAGGGTTAAGCTCGTCCTCTCGGTCTTAAGCTTCCTCTAGGTCTCGAATGCGGGCTCTCGCAACTTACAAACGAGGGTCCTATTGTTTAGTCTCGCGCCTACCCTATAACTAGGCTTTCGTTCTTAAGTTCAAGGGTGCTAGATACTCGCTAAAACATGATCAAGGAATCAACGAGGACAATCAAGCAAGGACTAAACAAAGCAAGCACAAAACCTAACTCGAAGTAATCATCAAAAACAACCAAAACCAATATCCATGATTCACCCTTCTCCCTAGATTAAGAACTACTCACACATAGCGAAAACGAATACAAAAGCATGGAAAATAATGAAAGACATGATCAACAATGATATATAATGAAATAGTAATCAAAAGGGAGAAGAGAATATCAATACCAATCAGAAAATTCAGAGGAGAACAAGAATAATCCAAGCAACAAAACCAAGTAGACGATCTAAACAACGTACTCGAGTCGGGAATTGAAAATACAAGAAGAAAAATTAATCAAACCCTAAATTTTTGTGAGAAAGTACTTTAAAGTGTTGTTGAAATGCTGTCAAAATTTCGTGCGAAAATATTATGTTTTAGGCCTTCAAATAGACTGTAACACCCTGTGTTATTTTAACACAACTTGATAAAAGAATTTAATTCCTTAAATTAAATTCATCCTTTTTCCATATAATAAAAATGCGACTGAAATTTTTTCGCTAAATAATACTAAATTTCCTAAGTACAAATTTAAAAATTTTGAAAAATAAAGTTTGTTGTATTATCTTTAGAATTGAAAAAGAAACACATTTCAAAATTTTATAAAAATCAACCAAAAAAATTATTTCGCCTTTCAAATTTCAAAAATGTTAAGTTACATTTACTATTCGTAAAAATAAAAGTAAAACCTTTTATTCATGAAATTTAATTTCGAACATTTTTCGTTTTAAAATAAAAATAGACCCCTATATTTTTTCCGTCTTTGAAATTCGGGTCAACAATTTCAAACACGCAAATCAAAAATCAAACAATCAACATCAACGTTTTAGAAAAGCAAACTTAACATCAAACCTTTTCATTTCTAATCATTTTGATTTTTATTTTTAAAATCATATTATATTAATAACTAGTTACTATTTCAATTCTATTAACCTAACACTTTCACAAAACATCGAAATTTTAAGTTATAATTTCTTTAAACTGATAAATGTTTTGTGACGATTATAATTATTTAAATCATTAGGATTCAATGAAAAAATAAACTTTTCGACCAAGTAAATTTATATTCAAGTTTCGAGGTTTTAAACCCAATTTTGTTTTGATCACCTCTCGAAATTTATTTTCATTTTTATTTTCGATCTTATTTCGAAACCCTATTTTAATATCATACCTTTTATTTCGAGACTTTTCGCGTGCGCACAAATCGAAAATTCCGAAAACGAAAATCGAGCCAAGTGGCTCAAGTGTAGCCGACCTACACTTAGTCATCCATGACCAATTTTATAGCCTTCCTTTTTCTTACACAAGCCACCCTATTTTTGCATGCCTACAATTTCCATCATCACATTCATTTAATTTCTTTAAACATTACTTTCTAATTAAAAAAAACAAAACTTACCTAATACACTTATTTTAACCTATTTTCATTACAACATCTTTTCATTATTCTTCTAAGTCAAAAACACTTCCACTTGCTTTCTTAATCAAGCCACCCTACATCCTTACTTTACTCAACCATCACACATCACTTACACACCTATTTTCATCATCATTACTAATTAACTAGTTAATTTTAAGTTTATACATTATAATGATAATACATAACAAATACAAGTGTTACTACTTGTTTTCATTTCCACACAACACTTACAATATTTCATAAAATCTTTTTAAAAATGTATATCTAAAATAAAATAAAATTTAATAGTATAATTAAATTTCTATAGTAATTACATTTCTTACGATCGTTTAAAACCACTTTTAGCGAAAACTATCGATTTGAAAATTTATCGACGTTCCTCAACTTTTAAATATTTTCTTCAATAGTAAATAAAATATTTTAGTCTTAAAATTTTAAAGTAGAGATATTACGAAAAATCGTCAAACGCACACACTTTAACTTTTATCGCCCGACTTTTTAAAACGGATTAATTTCGTAAAAGCATTAAAACATCCAAGAGACAAACTCTAACACAAATAGTAATGTGGACTTTAAGTAGTCTATGTTGATCATTGTATTTTCCTATTATCATTTAATTAAAACATTATTTCTAATTAAACCAAAACTTACACAACACATTTCCTTCATCTAATTTCATTACTACCTTTTCTCATTATTTTCTAAGTCAAAACTCACCCATTTTTCTCTCCTTGAAACCGAGCTCTTCCTCCCCATTTCTCCCTTTATTTTTCTTTCATTTTTCTTCCTAAAACATTAAATAAAAACCTAATATTATCTTTAATAAGTCATAAGTGTTCTAGTAATTAGTGGGTATATTTTAGGGGCTAACTTGATTGGTATTTTGGGTGTACAACTTGGGTATTTTGGGTGAAGAAAAATCCGATCTAAAATTTATTTTAGATCCCCGACGATTAACATCCAAATTAAGGTGACTAGCTTTGTCTTATTTTGGCCTCTTAGTAAATTAATTTGTGATGTTATTATAATTTTATAAATATGATTTTTATGTTAAGATTATGTTAAACATCACTTGAGTACTCTTGAATGATTTGATGATGTATAATAATGATAATAACTAAATAATGTATTAAATAGATTTGTGTAGTAATATGATAATATGTTTAGTTTAATTTATTTTGAGCATTTTTAATTATTGTTCATATGATTTTTATGTTTAGTTATGTTTTAGTTAAGTAGTAAACTCATATAAAAATTATGTGAAATATTAACAATGAGTTTAAAGTGATTAAAAATCGAAAAACGAAATTTGTATGCATGTTATCCTTGCTCACGGCTTCCCACTTACTTTTTATGAATTTTTCTCTTTTAATTTTTGTAAATAATATGTAGTGTTAAGTTAGTTAAAATAGATGTTGTTATGTTATAAAAATTAATTTAGGAAAATAAATTATAAGTTATTAAATATGCAAAATGTGTTCTTAACTTGTTTTTGTGTTCTTGGTGTTCATATGTGTTCAAGTTGATGTTCATGTTATATTGCTTAAAGTAGCTCATTTTGATTTTGATTTACTTTATGTTTGTTATTATATATTGTTTATATTTACTAATAAGTAACTATAATACTAAATATATAACTTAAACATTATAAATCTTTAGATTAAAAAGTTAGAAATTTAAAGTGTTGAAAAACACTATTCATAATTATAAATGAGATTTTTAGTAAATTTCATTTTAGTCTAAATCGTTTTAGTATAATTAGAATAATAAAAAAATAAAGACTTTAAGTTAAAAACCGTTAAAATCGAAAAATGAAAATTTGAACACCACCATCATTGTCCACGGCATCCCTTATGTTTTAGGGTTAAAATTTGTTTTATCACTTTTTAGTTTATTGTTAATATAATTTAATTATTAATTAATAAGTTAGAATTAAGAAATTAAGTGAAATAAATCAATTTTGTACATATACATTATCACACGGCATTTCCATTTTTAATTGACTAAATTTGATCAAAATGTAATTATCACTAAGGCACTAAAGTTAAATAGTAATTAGAATTGAATTTTTGTATAAATCGTTTTAATTATAAATGAATTATGTTAAACCGATTAAAATGTTTAACCGTTATAAAAATGAACTAAATCGTGTGCTACTGCCTTTGCAAATATTGGACTGTTGAACTTGGACTTACGGACTAAAATGAATTCCACGATCCTATTGTTTTAAAATGAAAACCGCTAAATTTAGTTAATAGACGACTAAATTTAACTAAGTCTCATTTTATAATAAATATCATTATCACTTTTTACAAACCAAACTTAACGTTTTTAAAACTAGACTTTTAGATATTTTCAAAAATCACTAAGTACAAAACGAACTTAACGTTTTAAAACTAAAGCTGTTAAAATATTTACAAAAATCACTAAGTACAAAAGCGAACCTAACGACTTTGAAACTAGAAATTTGTACTTAGAAAATAAAAACAAGTTTAGTATTATACTAAAATACCTTAAGTATAAAAATACGTATAAATATAAAAATACATACAAGTATAAGAATACGTATAAGTATAAAAATACAATTAGAATACGAAGTATAAAAATACGAATACATTATAAAAATCATTATAAAATATAGTGAATAGTGAATAGTGAAAAGTGAATAGTGAAATCTTGAAAATAATTGAAAATTTTACTAAGTATAGAAAATTTAAAATGAATAAGTAAATAACTTAAAGTGTTTGAAAAACACTTAAATAAAATTTGACATATTAATAAACATATCAAATTAGAAATTTAAAAGCGTTAATAATTAACAACACTTCAAATAATAAGCGAATGTGTTATGTGATCATATGAAACCTCTGATTCAAATAAGCGTTTGACGATGATACTAGGAGAGTCTAGTAACATGTGATATGTAAATATCAAATAAATAATAAACTTTGAGTAAGTTAAATAAAAGGTCAAGCTTGGGCCTCGGATAAAGGGAGCGTCGATCGTGAGTGAAGTGGGGTTAAGATAGTCTTGTAGCGGTCGCCATTCTTGAGTACAAGATAATGAATACGCCATGGTTTTGCCCACAGGCTTTAGGAAATAGTCGTTTTATGCGGAGTTAAGGTGCTCTACGAATAGCGTGGCCCATTCTTAACGTGGATACTAATGTACATGTACTAGACTAGGGTTTAATTCACTCTATTTCGCTAAAGTTATCGGGACCATAGTAACATTATGTGCATATGCGCTGCAGTTCTGTCTCCTGCCGTGTTTAGTCTTTATTGGACGCGACACTTGCATTCGTTCTTGCCACATGTAAAGATCACTTGACGAGATTGTATCTGAAGTTCGAATCATTTCGAACACTAGAAGATGAGATGCAAGTATTATAGTATTCGGCATGGTTTACGAGTCGAGTAAGCCATTTGCACTATGGTAGTGAGATCTGGCGACTAGAGTACAATGGCCTACTCGATTGGTCGGGCTCGTAGCGATATGTGTTGTGTGTTGTTTGATTAAATGAGAGCGAGTGTGTACCATCTTGAAAATTAAAGACCACAAGTTTACGAAGTGAATCGAGTCCGCATGAGGAGAATAATACCATACGATATGTACATTTGCGATCTGATATCGCATTTTAATCCTGTTGAATTATTGTGATACTTTGCTATGCTATTATATGCTATTTGCTTTCATAATTGAATATCATGCTTATATGATTTATCGCTTTAAACGCATGCTTATTATGACTTATATGTCTTTATATGCTATATGTAATAAGCATGTTTATGTTTCTATCATAATGTTATGTTTATAAAGCGATAATATTAAACCAAAGTAATTGAAATCGAGGGTAAGTATGAGCATAGCTAGTCACTGTCCGCTCAGCGGGCATCCCCCCATCAGTTTATTGTGCAGGATGATCGTGGACCGGGAGCTGGTTTTTGGACGGGGCCACGAGACGTTTTTATGCCTCACTTTTAGATGTTTTACGAGAGATTGTAATATATAACCTATACTCTTTTTGTAACACCCCGTGTTATTTTAACACAATTTGATAAAAGAATTTAATTCCTTAAATTAAATTCATCCTTTTTCTATAATAAAAATACGTCTGAATTTTTTTTCGCCAAATAATATTAAAATTTCTTAAGTCTAAATTTGAAAATTTTGAAAAATAAAGTTTGTTGTATTATCTTTAGAATTGAAAAAGAAACACATTTCAAAATTTTATAAAAATCAACACAAATACTTTTCCCGTCTCTGAAATTCGGGTCAACAATTTCAAACACGCAAACCAAAAATCAAACAATCAACATCAACTTTTAAAAATCAAACTAACGTCATTTTAGAAAAAAAATATAGTCATTTGATTATTTTTAATAAAACATATTATATTAATATATAATCACTATTCCTTTTCTATTAAACTAGTTTTTTCTAAAAATGTCGAAATTTCAAGTCACACCTATTTTAAATCAATTAAATTTTTGACGTCTAAATATGAATCTTTAAATCTATAACATTCAACAAAAAAAATAAGGATTTTCGATCTAGGAAATTTTTATTCAAAATTTCAAGGATTAAAACTCGATTTTTATATTTTGTACCTTTTGAAAATTAGTTTCATTTTTATTTCGATTTTATTTCAAAACACTATTTTAGGATCGTATCTTTTATTAGAGACTTTTAGGTAATGTATGAATCGAAAATTTTAAAAGCAAAATCGAGTAGATTTTCTTTGAGTTGGTCGACCTACTTGGTCAAACTTGACCAAATTTTATCCTCTTCCATTTTCTTTTCTTACACAAGTCTTACACATTATATTTATCATCATCACTTTTATTTTCTTTTTATTTAAAGATTATACTTAATAATAATACTTATAAAATATAATACTACTACTTTAATATTATTATTTTCATTTAGTCACTTTTAAAATTTTTCTAAAGTAGTAAATAAAATATTTTAGTTTTAGAATTCAAAAGTAGAAATATTTGAAAAATTGTCAAGCCTTGACCTTTAACTTTATCGCTTTTAACGCATGAGCTTTTAAACCCGATTTATTTCGTAAAAACTTTTTAAAATATCAAGGGGACATTTTCTTACCAAATAGTAATGTGGACTTATTTGGTTGATGATGAGGTTGATGATGCATTATTTAATTTAATTAAACATTACTTTTCTAATTAAAACAAAACAAAACCTAAAATAACTTAACCTAAAATTCATACTACTTCCTCATTATTTTCTAAGTCAAAAAAATCACTCTTTTGGCCTCCAAAATGTCGAGCCACTTAGCTCCATTTTCTCTCATTTATTTTCTTCCATTTTTCTTCCAAAAACAATTAAAATAAAACACTAATATTATTTCTAATATTTCATAAGTGTTCTAGTAATTAGTGGGTATATATAAGGAGCTAATTTGCATGGATTAGTTGGGTGAATAACATGGGTTATGGGTGAAGAAAAATCCGATCTAAAATTTATTTTAGATCCTCGACGATTAACATCTAATTCAAGGTGACTAGCCTTGTCTTATATTATCTTTTTAGTAAATTAGTTTGTTTTGTTATTATAATTTTATGAGTATGAAAATTATGTTAAATATGTTAAACATCACTTATATGTACTTGTATGTTTAGGTGAAGTATAATAAAATGATAATAAATAAGTTATATTGATAATAGATTAGTTGTAGTAAAATGATACCATGTGTAGTTAATTTATTTTGAGCATTTTTAATTTATGTTCATATGATTTTTATGTTTAGTTATGTTTTAATTGAGTAGTAGTTATATATAAAAATTATGTGAAATATTAAAAATGAGTTTAAAGTGATTAAAAATGAAAAATAAAAATTGTATGTCCATATATACATGTCACGGCTTTTCCATTTATTTTTACTAAATATTCACTTTTAATTTTTGTAAATAATATGTAGTGTTAAGTTAGTTAAAATAGATGTACTCGTGTTAAAAAAATTAATTTCGGAAAATAAATTATAAGTTGTTAAAATCAAAATATGTGTTCTTGAACTTTATTAAGATCTTCATGAGTGTTCTTATATTTTTCATGTTGATGTTCATCATGGTTACTCATTTTGATCTTATTATATTTTATGTTTGTTTATAATTTGTGTTTATGTTTACTTATTGTTTTACATATTACTTAGTAGTATACTATAAATCAACTTAAACATTATAAATCTTTTAGATTAAAAAGTTAGAGATTTAAAGTGTTGAAAAACACTATTTATAATTATAAATGAAATTTTTAGTAAATTTCATTTTAGTTTAAACCGTTTTAGTATAATTAGAATAATTAGAATATAAAAACTTTAAGCTAAAAACCGATAAAAATTGAAAAATGAAATTTGGACCTTCACCTTGCCTAGCCACGGCATCCCCAAAATTTTTAGGTCAAAAATTGTTTTTATCACTTTTTAGTTTAATTGTTTAAATAATTTAATTATTAGATAATAAGTTAGAATTAGGAAATTAAAAGAAATAAATGAATTTTAATATATATATAATTCCACACGACATTCCTATTTAAAATGGACTAAATTTAATTTAACCAAAATGAAATTATCACTAAGTCACTAAAGTTAAATAGTAATTAGAATTGAATTTTTGTATAAATCGTTTTAATTATAAATGAATTATTATAAACCGATGAAAATATGTTAACCGTTATAAAAATGAATTAAATCGTGTGATACTACCTTTGCTATTGGATTATTGAATTTGGACATACGGACTGTAAATGAATCATCCACGATACTATCACTAACTTAAATAAATAGACGACTAAATTTAACCGAGTCTTACATTTTAAAATATTTTCACAAATCACTAAATACAAAATGAACTTAACGTTTTTAAAACTAGACTTTTAGATATTTTCAAAAATCACTAAATACAAACCGAACTTAACGTTTTTAAAACTAGACTTTTGAAATAATTTCAAATATCACTAAGTACAAAACGAACCTAACAACTTTGAAACTAGAATTTTTGTACTTAGCAAATAAAATGAAATTTTAGTTTATACTTAGGAAATATATTAATATATATGAATACGTATAAAAATACGTATAAATATAAAATACGTACAAGTATAGGAATACGTATAAGTATAAAAATACGTATAGAATACGAAGTATAAAAATACGAATACGTATAAAAATACGTATAAAATACGAAGTATAAAAATACGAATACGTATAAAAATACGTATAAAATACGATGAATAGTGACCAATGAATAGTGTCAAGTGAATAGTGATTTATGAATAGTGAAAAATGAATAGTGAAATACTGAAAATAATTGAAAATTTTACTAAGTATAGAAAAATTTAAAATGAATAAGTAAATGACTTAAAGTGTTTTGAAAAACACTTAAATAAAATTGGACCTAATAATAAACGTTTCAATTTAGAAATTTAAAAACGTTAATAATCAACAACACTTCAAATAATAAACGAACGTGTTATGTGATCATATGAAACCTACAATTTAAATAAAACGTTTGACGCTGAGACTAGGAGAGTCTAGTAACATGTGATATGTAAATATCAAATAAATAATGAACATTGAGTAAGTTAAATAAAAGGTCAAGCTTGGGCCTCAGATAATGAAAACGTCAATCGTAAGTGAAGTGGGACTAAGATAGTCTTGTGGCGGTCGCCATTGCCGGACAAGATAATTGAATATGCCAAGGCTTTTGTCTCAGGCTTTAGGAAATAGTCGTTTTATCCTGAGTTAAGGTGCTCTATGATTAGCATAGCCCATTCTTAAATTGGATACTAGTGTACATGTACTAGATTAGGGTTTTATTCCCCTATTTCGCTAAAGTTAACAGGGCATCCGTGCCGATTTGGGCGATTATAGCGGTGGTCTCCTTGCCGTGTTTCGTTCTTAGTGGGCGCGACACTAGCATTCGTTCTTACCCTGCGTAAAGATTACTTGACGAGATTGTATCTGGAGTTCGAATCATTTCGAACACTAGAGGATGAGATGCAAGTATTATAGTATTCGGCGTGGTTTACGAGTCGAGTAAGCCTCTGCACTATGGAAGTGAGATGCAATCGATCAGAGTACAAAGGCCTACTCAGTGGTCAGGCTCGTAAGCAGTATGTGTTGTGTGTTGTTTGATTAAATGAGAACGAGTGTGTACCATCTTCGAAAATTAAAGACCACAAGTTTCTGAAGTGAATCGAGTCTGCATGATGAGAATAATACAATACGTATGTTTGATTGCGATCCGATATCGCCTTGTAATGTCATTGAATTATTGTGATACTATTGCTATGCTATTATGTGTTATTTGCCTTCATAATTGAATATCATGCTTATATGATTTATCGCTTTAAACCGCATGCTTATTATGACTTATATGTCTTTATATGCTATATGTAATAAGCATGTTTATATTTTTATCATAAGGTTATGTTTATAAAGCGATAATATTAAACCAAAATAATTGAAATCGAGGGTAAGTATGAGCATAGCTAGTCACTGTCCACTCAGCGGGCATCCCCCCAATAGTTTATTGTGCAGGAAGATCGTGGACTGAGAGCTGGATTTTGGACGGGGCCACGAGACGTTTTATGCTTTACTTTCAGTTGTTTTTGAGAGATTTGTAATATATAATACTTTACTCTTTTTAACTTAGTATTTTGAGTTGTTTAATTCAACTCTTAAGCGATGATGTAATAATTTGGGTTATTTGTATAGTTAATAACTTATTTGGTTTAAGACTTAATTAATTTCCGCCTTAGTAATTAAAGTCGACTAAAAACCAGGTTATTCTGATTAGTATCAAAGCTGACTCGTGACCGTAACATAAATGGCCTAATGCGATTTATGCTTACCTAACGAGAGACACCTGGGCCAGACATTCATATTGTATGTCAGGCATAGACTAATAGGATCAAATAATAAATTAGATTTTTCTTTTATTAGATCATTTAAATAATAAACTTCAAATCGCTTTAAAGTGTGAGGATGGGTAGAAACTTTAAGGACCGACCATAGACTAAGGACTTTTAAATAACGAACTACTTCCCTCAAAATAAAATACACTAACTATCGTATGCTTGCTACTTGCTGATGTGACTAACTAAAACTAACAACTATCCTCGGATATAAAATCTAAGTAATAAGTCTAATTCTCGAAGATCGAAGCTCTTAATCAAATACATGACGACAAGACCTCAAACGCAGCAGATGGACGCATCAAGGACCTTACAAATGTTCAGACGTTCAAGATCTCGAAGATTTCTATCCCATGAAAGATTTCTACAACTCCATCTAATTATCCTCTTTAACTAAAATTTTCATTTCGTTCTCTTTTAAAAATTTTAACCTCTTCAACCTTTTCCTTCTAACTCTCTAATTTTCTAAACCTATAATTACAAATAACTACTTCTCAAATGAATTTTCATTCCTATTCCTTAATCTCGCAAAATACTTTCACTTTTCCTTTTCAATTTCGTAAATTTCTTTTAAATTATTCTCAAAGACCCTTGAAACTTTACTATTTTTCGAACTATTAAGCTTACTATTCTTCCAAAATTTATAAATCTTTGTAATTTATAATTTCAAATTATCTTCTAAAAATAACTTTCAAGTTTCCCTTTTAAAACATCTTTGAATCTTATTCAATGAACTCTTAAAATTTTATTTCGTAATTTCAAATACCGTCGAAATTATTTTGTTTCAAATCGTATATTCTTTGCCTATTATACCAACGAAGTTGATTATGTTCGAAATTTTAAACTTATCAATACCTATTTCTGAATTCTCAACCTTCAAAATGAATCTTTATCTTTTCTACTTAAATTTGATAAATATGTTTAAAATTTTCTTAAGGGGGTAGGACAAAATATGATGATTTAAAATCGTTGATTAAAGTTACTTAAAATCATTATTTCAACAAACTTTAAACTATATATTTTAATTTCAAATAAAATTATAATTTGATTTATTTTAAAACCCTTATAATTTTAATTTAAATTAATTCCGTACAAAACTTCTAGGCCCCACCTTTTTGAAAGTCTCTTTGAAATCGATTTCAGAAATGACAATCTACAAATATTTCTATATTAGTTCAAAATATTCTATTTGAAAATATAAAACGTTTATAGCTTTCAATCTTTTCACTCTATCTAGAATTCTTATAATAATTCAAAAATTCAAGCATTCTTAAAAGTCTTATTCTACCAAATTAAAATGTCATTATCGAAACTTGTTAAAACTTGTTGTCCTCTCTAACTGCATTGCCCAACTGCAAGTAGTTATCCACTCTATTCAAGTTTCGGGACGAAACTTTTCTTAAGGGGGTAGGTTTGTAACACCCCGTGTTATTTTAACACAATTTGATAAAAGAATTTAATTCCTTAAATTAAATTCATCCTTTTTCTATAATAAAAATACGTCTGAATTTTTTTTCGCCAAATAATATTAAAATTTCTTAAGTCTAAATTTGAAAATTTTGAAAAATAAAGTTTGTTGTATTATCTTTAGAATTGAAAAAGAAACACATTTCAAAATTTTATAAAAATCAACACAAATACTTTTCCCGTCTCTGAAATTCGGGTCAACAATTTCAAACACGCAAACCAAAAATCAAACAATCAACATCAACTTTTAAAAATCAAACTAACGTCATTTTAGAAAAAAAATATAGTCATTTGATTATTTTTAATAAAACATATTATATTAATATATAATCACTATTCCTTTTCTATTAAACTAGTTTTTTCTAAAAATGTCGAAATTTCAAGTCACACCTATTTTAAATCAATTAAATTTTTGACGTCTAAATATGAATCTTTAAATCTATAACATTCAACAAAAAAAATAAGTATTTCGATCTAGGAAATTTTTATTCAAAATTTCAAGGATTAAAACTCGATTTTTATATTTTGTACCTTTTGAAAATTAGTTTCATTTTTATTTCCGATTTTATTTCAAAACACTATTTTAGGATCGTATCTTTTATTCCGAGACTTTTAGGTAATGTATGTAAATCGAAAATTTTAAAAAACGAAAATCGAGCCGATTTTCTTTGAGTTGGTCGACCTACTTGGTCAAACTTGACCAAATTTTATCCTCTTCCATTTTTTCTTTTCTTACACAAGTCTTACACATTATATTTATCATCATCACTTTTATTTTCTTTTTATTTAAAGATTATACTTAATAATAATACTTATAAAATATAATACTACTACTTTAATATTATTATTTTCATTTCCGTCACTTTTAAAATTTTTCTAAAGTAGTAAATAAAATATTTTAGTTTTAGAATTCAAAAGTAGAAATATTTCGAAAAATTGTCAAACGCGCAACCTTTAACTTTATCGCTTTTAACGCCCGACTTTTTAAACCCGATTTATTTCGTAAAAATTTTTTAAAATATCAAGGGGCCATTTTCTTACCAAATAGTAATGTGGACTTATTTGGTTGATGATGAGGTTGATGATGCATTATTTAATTTAATTAAACAATACTTTTCTAATTAAAACAAAACAAAACCTAAAATAACTTAACCTAAAATTCATACTACTTCCTCATTATTTTCTAAGTCAAAAAAATCACTCTTTTGGCCTCCAAAATGTCGAGCCACTTAGCTCCATTTTCTCTCATTTATTTTCTTCCATTTTTCTTCCAAAAACAATTAAAATAAAACACTAATATTATTTCTAATATTTCATAAGTGTTCTAGTAATTAGTGGGTATATATAAGGAGCTAATTTGCATGGATTAGTTGGGTGAATAACATGGGTTATGGGTGAAGAAAAATCCGATCTAAAATTTATTTTAGATCCTCGACGATTAACATCTAATTCAAGGTGACTAGCCTTGTCTTATATTATCTTTTTAGTAAATTAGTTTGTTTTGTTATTATAATTTTATGAGTATGAAAATTATGTTAAATATGTTAAACATCACTTATATGTACTTGTATGTTTAGGTGAAGTATAATAAAATGATAATAAATAAGTTATATTGATAATAGATTAGTTGTAGTAAAATGATACCATGTGTAGTTAATTTATTTTGAGCATTTTTAATTTATGGTCATATGATTTTTATGTTTAGTTATGTTTTAATTGAGTAGTAGTTATATATAAAAATTATGTGAAATATTAAAAATGAGTTTAAAGTGATTAAAAATGAAAAATAAAAATTGTATGTCCATATATACATGTCACGGCTTTTCCATTTATTTTTACTAAATATTCACTTTTAATTTTTGTAAATAATATGTAGTGTTAAGTTAGTTAAAATAGATGTACTCGTGTTAAAAAAATTAATTTCGGAAAATAAATTATAAGTTGTTAAAATCAAAATATGTGTTCTTGAACTTTATTAAGATCTTCATGAGTGTTCTTATATTCTTCATGTTGATGTTCATCATGGTTACTCATTTTGATCTTATTATATTTTATGTTTGTTTATAATTTGTGTTTATGTTTACTTATTGTTTTACATATTACTTAGTAGTATACTATAAATCAACTTAAACATTATAAATCTTTTAGATTAAAAAGTTAGAGATTTAAAGTGTTGAAAAACACTATTCATAATTATAAATGAAATTTTTAGTAAATTTCATTTTAGTTTAAACCGTTTTAGTATAATTAGAATAATTAGAATATAAAAACTTTAAGCTAAAAACCGATAAAAATTGAAAAATGAAATTTGGACCTTTACCTTGCCTAGCCACGGCATCCCCAATATTTTTAGGTCAAAAATTGTTTTTATCACTTTTTAGTTTAATTGTTTAAATAATTTAATTATTAGATAATAAGTTAGAATTAGGAAATTAAAAGAAATAAATGAATTTTAATATATATATAATTCCACACGACATTCCTATTTAAAATGGACTAAATTTAATTTAACCAAAATGAAATTATCACTAAGTCACTAAAGTTAAATAGTAATTAGAATTGAATTTTTGTATAAATCGTTTTAATTATAAATGAATTATTATAAACCGATGAAAATATGTTAACCGTTATAAAAATGAATTAAATCGTGTGATACTACCTTTGCTATTGGATTATTGAATTTGGACATACGGACTGTAAATGAATCATCCACGATACTATCACTAACTTAAATAAATAGACGACTAAATTTAGCTTAAGTCTTACATTTTAAAATATTTTCACAAATCACTAAATACAAAATGAACTTAACGTTTTTGAAACTAGACTTTTAGATATTTTCAAAAATCACTAAATACAAACCGAACTTAACGTTTTTAAAACTAGACTTTTGAAATAATTTCAAATATCACTAAGTACAAAACGAACCTAACAACTTTGAAACTAGAATTTTTGTACTTAGCAAATAAAATGAAATTTTAGTTTATACTTAGGAAATATATTAATATATATGAATACGTATAAAAATACGTATAAATATAAAATACGTACAAGTATAGGAATACATTATAAGTATAAAAATACGTATAGAATACTGAAGTATAAAAATCTGAATCATTATAAAAATACGTATAAAATCTGAAGTATAAAAATACGAATCACGTATAAAAATCATTATAAAATACGATGAATAGTGACCAATGAATAGTGTCAAGTGAATAGTGATTTATGAATAGTGAAAAATGAATAGTGAAATACTGAAAATAATTGAAAATTTTACTAAGTATAGAAAAATTTAAAATGAATAAGTAAATGACTTAAAGTGTTTTGAAAAACACTTAAATAAAATTGGACCTAATAATAAACGTTTCAATTTAGAAATTTAAAAACGTTAATAATCAACAACACTTCAAATAATAAACGAACGTGTTATGTGATCATATAAAACCTACAATTTAAATAAAACGTTTGACGCTGAGACTAGGAGAGTCTAGTAACATGTGATATGTAAATATCAAATAAATAATGAACATTGAGTAAGTTAAATAAAAGGTCAAGCTTGGGCCTCAGATAATGAAAACGTCAATCGTAAGTGAAGTGGGACTAAGATAGTCTTGTGGCGGTCGCCATTGCCGGACAAGATAATTGAATATGCCAAGGCTTTTGTCTCAGGCTTTAGGAAATAGTCGTTTTATCCTGAGTTAAGGTGCTCTATGATTAGCATAGCCCATTCTTAAATTGGATACTAGTGTACATGTACTAGACTAGGGTTTTATTTGTAACAACCCGGTTTTTCGTGACTTAATTAAACTAAGGCGGAAAATTAATTAAGTCTAATACATGCCGGATGTTAATTAAATTACATTCAAATGGCATAGGATACAAATATATGTTACAATCTCTCAAAGAAAACAAATGAAACATCCCAATCGTCCCGATAATCCTGAGTCTCGAGAATTGCCTGCAACGGAGACAAAAACACAAAATAGGAGGATCTCCCGCTCAGAGGCGGGAAGTGACTGTTCTAACCAACAACCTCTAAACCACAGTTTTGGTTTATTTAACCTATGATTAAAAGTAACTTGGCAGCACTAAACGCGTATAACTCCAGCAGCCGCATATTTCAATAAAATTGGACAATTAGCATATAATATCAGTTCTCACATATAGATATTTAAATCTCATACAACATGCAGTTCATAAAACGTAACGTAGAATATAGAAAATAAATAAATAAAAACACATTGCAATTAGGCAAGCAAAACACATAAGGAAATCATGATGATTTAATCACGAGTATACATCCAATCACATAACGTACAACACTCATAAATAATCATTCTCAATAAGTAGTATTTCAACACTCAGGAAACCAAGTCATTCAGACAATACTCAATCAAAACAAGGAAAATACATTCAACATGTGATAACAAATGAGTCTTCGTTAGTAAGGCGGAAGCATGCAGACATAATCGCGCGATGCTTGACCGGGTACGTTAAAGCGGACAAGTGCGGATATGCTAAAGATACCTAAGGTAATAAGGGCGATTCAATCCCTTGTCTAATGTATGCATACACTACCTATCGAGGATCATACTTATTCGCTATTCAAAGGTATCACCGATTTAAAAAGTTCGACTATCACCAGAGACGGGTACCCCGGATGGGTGGCGTTTCCAATTACTATTCTATGGGCGTGGAAGTATCAAGTATGCCCCATCCACGAGGTTGATACCACACGTCAAACAAAGAATCTTAAGATCGTTGAATAGCCTTGTGCAACTCTGGGAGGGAGCCCAAGTCCCCATAGACAGCTACCTCGTTAACTTCGAATTTCAAGAGTCGCAACATGGCGAACAATCCTAGTATTTTATTCAAGTAATTCATTCTCTCCAATTCTCATTTCCTCGTTCAAACTCAGTAAATTACAATTCTGAAACTTAAATATATCGTCGAACTTTGTATAATGAAATTGTAATTCTAGCAATTCTTCAGATAAACGGAAGCACATAGAAAACTTAAATATTTATTTTGAGTTCGTTCTTATACTTTAAATATTTTCACTATTCATTATTTTACTTTTAAATATTAATTCTCGTTACTTAGTTTACTTTAAAATGATTTATTTCGAATAACTTAAATAGGTTCAAGTAATTAATTTATTTTATTCAAGTGTAAGTATTTTATTTGATTTAGTTAAATGATTTAGTTTCGTTTAAATTTCAACTTAAGTATGTTTACAATTAGTAATATAAATATTCCAAGTTTCGTTTAATATTATAATTATTTGATATTTTCATAGTTAATATAAATAATGAAGGTGTTTAGTTACATAATATTCATAACATTTATTTTAACCTTAGAAATATTACTTAAATGATATTTGTCAAGTTTTAGATTTTTGATAAAATATAATTAGCGACATTTAGTTAAATTTCCTTTATGTGGTTTAATTTCTTAATACGACTGTATTATAATTTTTCTTTACTTATTCGATTTAGGTGAAAAGATAATTTGATCGTAGAATCTTATTTAAGTTTTTATAACTTGAAATCTTTTCTACATTATTTTTATGAATCATTTGTGTCTCTTTATAATGTCTTACGTTTAATATGTTTAATTTTTTTATAACTTTTTATAATGTCATACACTTTATAGTTTAAATTTTAGTTAGGTTTTGTATTTATATATATAAATATATATCATTCATAATTTTTATTAACTTTACTTAGTAAAATTTTAGTCGATCTTTATATGATCTTAATAATTCACCCTTTTAGTAAATTCTTATTTGTGATACTAATTATTAACTTTATTCAATAATAGTTTTACTTAGATTCATTTTAAGTTTCAAAGTACTCAATTTCTTTTTATTATTTTAACCAAATATTTATTTAGTATATTTTAAGTTCATTGTAAACTTTATAATTTTAACAAGGTAATCTTTATATTAAATGTGATATATGACATTTTATATAACTATTTATATTAGAAATTTTTATACGAGTAGCAATTAACTTATGTTTTTACCTTTAAACTTATTTAAATACTAATTTCACTTAATACTCTTTTAACTTAATTCTTCATTTTTAGTTATATTTAGATTTAACTTTTAGTGACGACAAATATTTTTACGACTATGAATGGTTTTATATTTATTAAGTTTATTTACTTAAGTCGGTTAATAATATTTTTAGTCTTATTTTATACTTGTGATACATAAACTTTATATATTTTAATTTACACATAACAAATAATTTTAACATGATAATATTACATATAATTCAACAATAATTCACAACACATTTTCACCCAAAATATAATTTCACAAAATCATATAAATATCATATTTCACAATTCAATTCAACATTATATTATAACTAAAATTAACACCCAATTTCATACTATAGCGAATCATACAAAGTTATCAAATTAAACTGAAACGGGACTCATACGTGTCTAATGCATACTAGCTCACTTTTAATAACAGATTAATTAAAAAAAAAACCAAAACGTTAATGTTAGAGATTTTGAGGAAGAAATCGAGTCACCTAAATTTGGCACACGAACTGAGGCCTCCAAATAAAAATAACCCGAATCGTTTCGTCTTGGCCACGCCCCAAAATCAGCAGTAGTATTGAAACCAAATAAGGATACAACAAAGAGCTCAGAGTGAACTGGACGAGGCAGACCAAGGTCACTGAATGCGGACCCGAACAACGAAAGAGACTTGTACAATGAGCAGATGAGAGGTCAACAATGACACTGCTGCCCGGAGTTGAATTGTATTCCGAGGACTCCGGCAAGATGAATTAACAGACGGAAAAAGAGTGAGACAAAGGGCAGAGAAAAGGGAGAACGAAACAGAAGAAGAGGAGACGGTAATGAGGGAGAAGAACGAGTACTCACCGGGGTGTTGGTCGGAGCTTGACTCCGGTGGTCGGAGTTAAAGCAGTCGAAACTTAGGAGAGATCGAGAGAGGGACAACATGGAAGAGCAGGGAGTCGAAAAATGAATTAAAATGGCGAAATCAAATAGCGATAATTTATCGACAGAAAACAATAAGTGTGATCAATTAAGTCGACAATTACTTAATCAACGAAATGAAATCGAAACGGAAAACGAAATGAAATAGAAAAATTTGAAATGAAAAGGGGGCTCACCGTGAGAAACTCCGGTGGTCGAAGTTGAAGTCGAAACCGAGCCGAAAGCGAGAGGAAGCGGGGAGGCCGAGAAAAAGCAGGGGGCGTAGGCGTGGTGGTGGCTCACGGTGGTGGCCACGAAAAACTCCGTGACGGTGACGGTGACCACAGTGGAGGGGAATGGTGGTCGTGGTGTCGATGGCCTAAGCTCAGGAAAAACGAAAGAGGAAGAGGACAGGGGTGAGGCGCCAACGGTGGTCGTGGTGACGTGGCTCATGGTGGCCGTCGGTGGTACCAGCAACAGTGGCCTAGGTGGTGGTGACCACCGTGCTGCTCTTGTTGTTCGTTGTTGGTTGGTGTTGTTGTCGTCCTTGTTGTGTTGTTGAGCTTGTCGTCATTATTGTTGTCCTTTGATGTTGTTATTGTTGCTTGTTTTATTTTTTATTAATTTAATTAAAGAGAGTAAAAGGAGGAAGAAGATGAGAGAATTATCAGTTAAAAAAAAATGAAGATGAAGTATGTAAGTATGAGGAGGAAGGGAGGTATGTATGAGGAAGGTTTAAAATTAGAATATCTAAATGAGTGGTTTGGAAGGCATGTGAATGTCGACATAAGGTGAGGGTTGTTTGTTCCGTTTTATTTGTTTGCTCCGTTTTATTTACTCTTATTTATAAACTCAAATAATTTATAAAATATATTAGGACTAAAATTATTTAGTTTTAGTTTTAGTTTAATTATTAAGGTTCTAAAACTTGTATTTTAAAAATATAAATTGTACGAAAATGTCAGTTATAAATTTTTATTACGGTCTCATAAATTTCAAACGGTCTGCTTATTTGAAAGGTTATTTCTATAAAAAGTAAATTTTATGAAACTAATGATTTTTAAAATGTAATGCATATTTATAGGATTTAATAATACTAACGAAAGTAAAGTTTTAGTTCGACCAGAATTTTAGAAATAGAAGTATAATACAGACTAATATAAAATCAAGAAATTTTAATTAGAAATATTGTTGAGAAAGTTTATTCGAACGAAATTTTTCAGCCGCGTTTTTAAAGTAATTGAATAAAAGTTAAATTATATAAATTTTAATTTAAAAATTTTGTTAAAATAATTAATTAGTATTAATAAAAACACGGGGTGTTACAATCCTACCCCCTTAAGAAAAGTTTCGTCCCCGAAACTTGAATAGGATAAATAACTGCTCGAGATTAAAAGCAGTTGGAGAAAACATTAATGTTTTTGGAACTAGAATATTAATATTACTTTTGATTGGGTTTGAATTTTCTAAAAAGGAAAGATTGATGAATTCAATAATTTTAAAATATTAATAATTCTTTTTCGAACTAATATCTAAATGGTGCTGCATTGTTGTTTTCCAAAATCTGCGTGAAAGACATTTTCAAAAAGGTAGGGCCTAGAAGTTTTGTACGGAATTAAATTAAATAACAATAATAAGCATTTTAAGAATTAAAACAATTTATTTAAATTTGAAAATAAATGTTAAGCTTAAAATAGGTTGAAATAAAGAATTTTAATATTTAATTAGGATTGTGATATAATCAAATTATTGTCCTACCCCCTTAAGAAGTTTTAAGCGTATCTATATAATATTATTATTGTTACTTTTAGTGATCACATACACAAGATATATAGCCTTAGGAAAAACGGCATTTAGGGAAAATATGTAAAAATCGTAGTGATCATAAGGAAATATGAGCCTTAATGAAATTAAGGAAATACAGGTTATCGTTGAATGATAAATAAAATTTTAGAGAATTACGGATAATCTTGTTGATATAGCTCATTTTCTTAAAGTTATTATTAAAATGTTATTAGATGAAACGAAAATGTTTTAAATCATAATTAGGATTTAGGATAAGATTCAAAATTTATAATAAGGGGTTATATAAAAGAAAAAGAAAATGATATATGTATATATACTTCGAAGAGAGATAATTGTAATAGATAGGACAGGTTCAAAAGGTATTTAAAATTTAAGGACAAGGAGGTCGAAATAAATAAGTTTCAAAATTATCTAAAATTTAGAAATAAGGAATTTATGAAGGGTAGCGAAAATACGAAAATCCAATTTAGTGGTTAATAAATGGAAAACTATAAGTTTTTAAAATGGGTGATAATTCACAAAAAGGTAATAATGGTTTTTAAGAAGCTGAAAAATAATAAAGTTCAAATGGGTATTAAATATAGAATAAAGAATTTAAAACAACTAAATATCAAAGATATTTCAAATTACAAAAAAAAATAAAAATTTTACGGAACGAATGAGTAATTTACAAAGATGTTTTAAAGAAGAAATATGAAGGTCAATTTTTTTGAGATTAAATAAAACAAAATGAAAATTTACTTTATGAAATCAATTACTAGGGATTATAGATTTCAGGATTAGAAATTTTTTTGAAAACAATAATAATTGTACGAGGTCAAAAATTACGAAGTAAAGTTCGAAGGTTAAAGATTAAGGAGTTCACGAATTCTAAAAGCAAAGATGATATAATTTACGAGATTAAAGAAAAGAGATGAAAATTAATTGAGAAGCCGATTATTAAGAATTATTGATCTAGGAAGTTAGAAGTTTTAAAAGGAGTCAATAAGTTTAGAAAGTTGTAAAATAATCGAATTCACAAGTCTTTAAAAAGAGCAAGGGGTCGACGATTAAAAAAAAAAAAAAACTAAAATTCATTTTTAAATGAATAAATATTAGGAATTTTAAGATTAGGAGATTTATAATTCGAGGTTAGTTGAAAAGCTAACGCTAACCAAGGAATGATTGTTAATATAGTTGTAGACGTCTTCAAAGCAACAAAATTTTCAAATCTTGAATGTCTTCTCACATTGTAGAGTTTTTGTCGCGTCCATTTGTTGCGCTTGACTTCTTGTCGTCTAGTCTTCAATTTATACGTCTCGATTTTTTTGTAACGTTAGTATAAGAGACTTGTTAGCCAAAAAGTTTAGTCATAGAGCACTTAGCAGGCAAGAAAAGATAAATAAAAATCTATCGAGGTTGATTGATGGTCGAAAAATATAAAGTCTAGGTCAGTCGGTCAATCCTTAATGTTTCTACCCATTCTCACTTTTAAAGTGTTCTAAGATTATTATTATAGCGATCTAAGATTTCTAATTCATTATTTGATCCTATAAGTCTATGCCTGACATACGATATGAATGTCTGGCCCAGGTGTCGTCTCGCTAGATGAGATAACTTTAAGTTATTCACGGTCGCAAGACAGCTTTGATACCAAGCTAATAACCGGTTTTTAGTGACTTAATTAAACTAAGGCGGAAAATTAATTAAGTCTAATACATCTTGGGATGTTAATTAAATTACATTCAAATGGCATAGGATACAAATATATGTTACAATCTCTCAAAGAAAACAAATGAAACATCCCAATCGTCCCGATAATCACGAGTCTCGAGAATTGCCTGCAGCGGAGACAAAAACACAAAATAGGAGGATCTCCCGCTCGAGGCGGGAAGTGACTATTCTAACCAACAACCTCTAAACCACGGTTTTGGTTTATTTAACCTATGATTAAAAGTAACTTGGCGACACTAAACGCGTATAACTCCGAATGTAGCATATTTCAATAAAATTGGACAATTAGCATATAATATCGATTCTCACATATAGATATTTAAATCTCATACAACATGCAGTTCATAAAACGTAACGTAGAATATAGAAAATAAATAAATAAAAACACATTGCAATTAGGCAAGCAAAACACATAAGGAAATCATGATGATTTAATCACGAGTATACATCCAATCACATAACGTACAACACTCATAAATAATCATTCTCAATAAGTAGTATTTCAACACTCAGGAAACCAAGTCATTCAGACAATACTCAATCAAAACAAGGAAAATACATTCAACATGTGATAACAAATGAGTCTTCGTTAGTAAGGCGGAAGCATGCAGACATAATCATGTGATAGCGGCGGAGTAGAATTAAAACGGACAAGTCTGGATATGCTAAAGATACCTAAGGTAATAAGGACGATTCAATCCCTTGTCTAATGTATGCATACACTACCTATCGAGGATCATACTTATTCGCTATTCAAAAGGTATCACCGACGAAAAAATTCGACTATCACCAGAGACGGGTACCCCCGGATGGGGCTGGCGTTTCCAATTACTATTCTACGGGCCCGCGGAAGTATCAAGTATGCCCCATCCCTGAGGTTGATACCACACGTCAAACAGCAATCTTAAGATCGTTGAATAGCCTTGGGCAACTCTGGGAGGGAGCCCAAGTCCCCATAGACAGCTACCTCGTTAACTTCGAATTTCAAGAGTCGCAACATGGCGAACAATCCTAGTATTTTATTCAAGTAATTCATTCTCTCCAATTCTCATTTCCTCGTTCAAACTCAGTAAATTACAATTCTGAAACTTAAATATATCGTCGAACTTTGTATAATGAAATTGTAATTCTAGCAATTCTTCAGATAAACGGAAGCACATAGAAAACTTAAATATTTATTTTGAGTTCGTTCTTATACTTTAAATATTTTCACTATTTATTATTTTACTTTTAAATATTAATTCTCGTTACTTAGTTTACTTTAAAATGATTTATTTCGAATAACTTAAATAGGTTCAAGTAATTAATTTATTTTATTCAAGTGTAAGTATTTTATTTGATTTAGTTAAATGATTTAGTTTCGTTTAAATTTCAACTTAAGTATGTTTACAATTAGTAATATAAATATTCCAAGTTTCGTTTAATATTATAATTATTTGATATTTTCATAGTTAATATAAATAATGAAGGTGTTTAGTTACATAATATTCATAACATTTATTTTAACCTTAGAAATATTACTTAAATGATATTTGTCAAGTTTTAGATTTTTGATAAAATATAATTAACTGACATTTAGTTAAATTTCCTTTATGTGGTTTAATTTCTTAATACGACTTCGTATTATAATTTTTCTTTACTTATTCGATTTAGGTGAAAAGATAATTTGATCGTAGAATCTTATTTAAGTTTTTATAACTTGAAATCTTTTCTACATTATTTTTATGAATCATTTGTGTCTCTTTATAATGTCTTACGTTTAATATGTTTAATTTTTTTATAACTTTTTATAATGTCATACACTTTATAGTTTAAATTTTAGTTAGGTTTTGTATTTATATATATAAATATATATCATTCATAATTTTTATTAACTTTACTTAGTAAAATTTTAGTCGATCTTTATATGATCTTAATAATTCACCCTTTTAGTAAATTCTTATTTGTGATACTAATTATTAACTTTATTCAATAATAGTTTTACTTAGATTCATTTTAAGTTTCAAAGTACTCAATTTCTTTTTATTATTTTAACCAAATATTTATTTAGTATATTTTAAGTTCATTGTAAACTTTATAATTTTAACAAGGTAATCTTTATATTAAATGTGATATATGACATTTTATATAACTATTTATATTAGAAATTTTTATACGAGTAGCAATTAACGTATGTTTTTACCTTTAAACTTATTTAAATACTAATTTCACTAAATACTCTTTTAACTTAATTCTTCATTTTTAGTTATATTTCGATTTAACTTTTTAGTGACGACAAATATTTTTACGACTATGAATGGTTTTATATTTATTAAGTTTATTTACTTAAGTCGGTTAATAATATTTTTAGTCTTATTTTATACTTGTGATACATAAATTTTATATATTTTAATTTACACATAACAAATAATTTTAACATGATAATATTACATATAATTCAACAATAATTCACAACACATTTTCACCCAAAATATAATTTCACAAAATCATATAAATATCATATTTCACAATTCAATTCAACATTATATTATAACTAAAATTAACACCCAATTTCATACTATAGCGAATCATACAAAGTTATCAAATTAAACTGAAACGGGACTCATACGTGTCTAATGCATACTAGCTCACTTTTAATAACAGATTAATTAAAAAAAAAACCAAAACGTTAATGTTAGAGATTTTGAGGAAGAAATCGAGTCACCTAAATTTGGCACACGAACTGAGGCCTCCAAATAAAAATAACCCGAAACGTTTCGTCTTGGCCACGCCCAAAATCGTGATAGTATTGAAACCAAATAAGGATACAACGATGGCTCGTAGTGAGCGGACGGCGGGACCAAGGTCACGGCGGTGACCGAACAACGAAAGAGACTTGTACAATGGCGAGATGAGAGGTCAACAATGACACCGCCGCCAGGAGTTGAATTGTATTCGAGGACTCGTGAGATGAATTAACAGACGGAAAAAGAGTGAGACAAAGAGCAGAGAAAAGGGAGAACGAAACAGAAGAAGAGGAGACGGTAATGAGGGAGAAGAACGAGTACTCACCGGGGTGTTGGTCGGAGCTTGACTCCGGTGGTCGGAGTTAAACAGTCGAAACTTAGGAGAGATCGAGAGAGGACAACATGGAAGAGCAAGGAGTCGAAAAATGAATTAAAATGGCGAAATCAAATGGCGATAATTTATCGACAGAAAACAATAAGTGTGATCAATTAAGTCGACAATTACTTAATCAACGAAATGAAATCGAAGCGAAAGCGAAATGAAATAGAAAAATTTGAAATGAAAAGGGCTCACCGTGAGAAACTCCGGTGGTCGAAGTTGAAGTCGGCCGAAAGCAGAGGAAGCGAGGAGGCCGAGAAAAGCGAGGGACGTAGGCGTGGTGGTGGCTCACGGTGGTGGCCGAAAAACTCCTCCGTGACGGTGGCGGTGACCACATGGAGGGAATGGTGGTCGTGGTGTCGATGGCCTAAGCTCAGGAAAAACGAAAGAGGAAGAGGACAGGGGTGAGGCGCCAACGGTGGTCGTGGTGACGTGGCTCATGGTGGCCGTCGGTGGTACCAGCAACAGTGGCCTAGGTGGTGGTGACCACCGTGCTGCTCTTGTTGTTCGTTGTTGGTTGGTGTTGTTGTCGTCCTTGTTGTGTTGTTGAGCTTGTCGTCATTATTGTTGTCCTTTGATGTTGTTATTGTTGCTTGTTTTATTTTTTATTAATTTAATTAAAGAGAGTAAAAGGAGGAAGAAGATGAGAGAATTATCAGTTAAAAAAAAATGAAGATGAAGTATGTAAGTATGAGGAGGAAGGGAGGTATGTATGAGGAAGGTTTAAAATTAGAATATCTAAATGAGTGGTTTGGAAGGCATGTGAATGTCGACATAAGGTGAGGGTTGTTTGTTCCGTTTTATTTGTTTGCTCCGTTTTATTTACTCTTATTTATAAACTCAAATAATTTATAAAATATATTAGGACTAAAATTATTTAGTTTTAGTTTTAGTTTAATTATTAAGGTTCTAAAACTTGTATTTTAAAAATATAAATTGTACGAAAATGTCAGTTATAAATTTTTATTACGGTCTCATAAATTTCAAACGGTCTGCTTATTTGAAAGGTTATTTCTATAAAAAGTAAATTTTATGAAACTAATGATTTTTAAAATGTAATGCATATTTATAGGATTTAATAATACTAACGAAAGTAAAGTTTTAGTTCGACCAGAATTTTAGAAATAGAAGTATAATACAGACTAATATAAAATCAAGAAATTTTAATTAGAAATATTGTTGAGAAAGTTTATTCGAACGAAATTTTTCAGCCGCGTTTTTAAAGTAATTGAATAAAAGTTAAATTATATAAATTTTAATTTAAAAATTTTGTTAAAATAATTAATTAGTATTAATAAAAACACGGGGTGTTACATTATTCCCCTATTTCGCTAAAGTTAACAGGGCATCCGTGCCGATTTGGGCGATTATAGCGGTGGTCTCCTTGCCGTGTTTCGTTCTTAGTGGGCGCGACACTAGCATTCGTTCTTACCCTGCGTAAAGATTACTTGACGAGATTGTATCTGAAGTTCGAATCATTTCGAACACTAGAGGATGAGATGCAAGTATTATAGTATTCGGCGTGGTTTACGAGTCGAGTAAGCCTCTGCACTATGGAAGTGAGATCTGATCGATCAGTACAAAGGCCTACTCGATTAGTGGGGCTCGTAGCGTTATGTGTTGTGTGTTGTTTGATTAAATGAGAGCAGTGTGTACCATCTTGAAAATTAAAGACCACAAGTTTCAAGTGAATCGAGTGCATGATGAGAATAATACAATACGTATGTTTGATTGCGATCCGATATCGCCTTGTAATGTCATTGAATTATTGTGATACTATTGCTATGCTATTATGTGTTATTTGCCTTCATAATTGAATATCATGCTTATATGATTTATCGCTTTAAACCGCATGCTTATTATGACTTATATGTCTTTATATGCTATATGTAATAAGCATGTTTATATTTTTATCATAAGGTTATGTTTATAAAGCGATAATATTAAACCAAAATAATTGAAATCGAGGGTAAGTATGAGCATAGCTAGTCACTGTCCGCTCAGCGGGCATCCCCCCAATAGTTTATTGTGCAGGAAGATCGTGGACTGAGAGCTGGATTTTGGACGGGGCCACGAGACGTTTTATGCTTTACTTTCAGTTGTTTTTGAGAGATTTGTAATATATAATACTTTACTCTTTTAACTTCCGTATTTTGAGTTGTTTAATTCAACTCTTAAACGATGATGTAATAATTTGGGTTATTTGTATAGTTAATAACGCTGGTTTAAGACTTAATTAATTTCCGCCTTAGTAATTAAAGTCGACTAAAAACCAGGTTGTTACACTTTTTATTTCCGTACTTAGAGTTGTTTTTAATCAACTCTTGAACGATGTTTGTAACATTTGGGCTTTTATGTATAATTAATGACGCTGGTTTAAGACTTAATTAATTTCCGCCTTAGTAATTAAAGTCGACTAAAAACCAGGTTATTCTGATTAATTGGTATCGAGTCTTGCGACCGTGAATAACTTAATAGTTATTTCATCTAGCGAGAGACACCTGGGCCAGACATTCATATTGTATGTCAGGCATAGACTAATATATAGGATCAAATAATAAATTAGATTTTTCTTTTATTAGATCATTTAAATAATAAACTTGAAATCGCTTTAAAGTGTGAGGATGGGTAGAAACCTTAAGGACCGACCATAGGCTAAGGACTTTTAAATAACGAACTACTGCCCTCAAAATAAAATACACTAACAATCGTTTGCTTGCTACTTGCTGATGTGACTAACTAAAATTAACAACTATCCTCGGATATAAATCTAAGTAATAAATTTAATTCTCGAAGATCGAAGCCTTTAGTCAAATACATGATGACAAGACCTCAAACGCAACAAATGGACGCATCATGGACCTTACAACTGATAAGACGTTCAACATCTCGAAGATTTCTGTCGCAGAGAAGATTTTTACAACTTCATCTAATTATCCTCTCTAACTAAAATTTTTATTTCACTCTCTTTTAAAAATTTTTACCTCTTAAACCGTGCTTCTAAGTTTCTAATTTCCTAAATCTATAATTCTTAATAACTACTTCTCAAATGAACTTTTATTTTTATTCCTTAATCTCGCAAAATAATTTCACTTTTGCTTTTCAAATTCATAAAACTCCACTTAGTTTATTTTGAAAACCTTTAAATTTTATAACTTTTCAACCTCTTAAACTTACTTTCTCTCTTAAAGTTTATAAATTTTCATAAATTTATAATTAGTGATTAATCTTCTAAAAATAACTTTCATGTTTTCCCTTTAAAATATATTTGAAACTTATTCAATCAATTCTCAAAATTTTATATCGAAATTTTAAGTATCTTTGAAATTATTTTGTTCTAAAACATATATTCTTTACCTCATTTAGTATTGAATTTGATTATTTTCAAAATTTGCAACTTATCAATTCTTTTCCAAATTCTCAACCTTTAAAATGAATTTTTATCTTTTCTCTTGAACTTGGTAAATATGTCTAAAACTTTCTTAAGGGGGTAGGACAAAATATAATGTTTTAAAAAAAAAAACATTGATTAAAATTATTCAAAGTCATTATTTCAACCAACTTTAAACTATATATTTAATTTCAAGTAAAATTATAATTTGTTTTATTTTAAAACCCTTATAATTTTAATTTAAATTAATTCCGTACAAAACTTCTAGGCCCCACCTTTTTGAAAATTCCTTTCAAGACGATTTCAAAAATGTTAATCTAGCAATATTTCGATATTAATTCAAAATACCCCATTTGTAAATATAAAATGTTTATATCTTTCAATCTTTCCACTCTATCTAAACATCTTTATAATAATGCAAAAATTCACACATTTTGAAAAGTCTTATTCTACCAAAACAAAATGTCATTATCAAAACTTGTATAATCTTGACATTCTCTCTAACTGCCTTGCCTAACTGCGAGTAGTTATCCACTCTATTCAAGTTTCGGGACGAAACTTTTCTTAAGGGGGTAGGTTTGTAACACCCTGTGTTATTTTAACACAACTTGATAAAAAAATTTAATTCCTTAAATTAAATTCATCCTTTTTCCATATAATAAAAATGCGACTGAAATTTTTTCGCTAAATAATACTAAATTTCCTAAGTACAAATTTAAAAATTTTGAAAAATAAAGTTTGTTGTATTATCTTTAGAATTGAAAAAGAAACACATTTCAAAATTTTATAAAAATCAACCAAAAAAATTATTTCGCCTTTCAAATTTCAAAAATGTTAAGTTACGTTTACTATTCATAAAAATAAAAGTAAAACCTTTTATTCATGAAATTTAATTTCGAACATTTTTCGTTTTAAAATAAAAATGGACCCCTATATTTTTTCCGTCTTTGAAATTCGGGTCAACAATTTCAAACACGCAAATCAAAAATCAAACAATCAACATCAACATTTTAGAAAAGCAAACTTAACATCAAACCTTTTCATTTCTAATCATTTTGATTTTTATTTTTAAAATCATATTATATTAATAACTAGTTACTATTTCAATTCTATTAACCTAACACTTTCACAAAACATCGAAATTTTAAGTTATAATTTCTTTAAACTGATAAATGTTTTGACGAACGATTATAATTATTTAAATCATTAGGATTCAATGAAAAAAATAAACTTTTCGACCAAGTAAATTTATATTCAAGTTTCGAGGGTTTTAAACCCAATTTTTGTTTTGATCACCTCTCGAAGTTTATTTTCATTTTTATTTTCGATCTTATTTCGAAACCCTATTTTAATATCATACCTTTTATTTCGAGACTTTTCGCGTGCGCACAAATCGAAAATTCCGAAAACGAAAATCGAGCCAAGTGGCTCAAGTGTAGCCGACCTACACTTAGTCATCCATGACCAATTTTGTAGCCTTCCTTTTTCTTACACAAGCCACCCTATTTTTGCATGCCTACAATTTCCATCATCACATTCATTTAATTTCTTTAAACATTACTTTCTAATTAAAAAAAACAAAACTTACCTAATACACTTATTTTAACCTATTTTCATTACAACATCTTTTCATTATTCTTCTAAGTCAAAAACACTTCCACTTGCTTTCTTAATCAAGCCACCCTACATCCTTACTTTACTCAACCATCACACATCACTTACACACCTATTTTCATCATCATTACTAATTAACTAGTTAATTTTAAGTTTATACATTATAATGATAATACATAACAAATACAAGTGTTACTACTTGTTTTCATTTCCACACAACACTTACAATATTTCATAAAATCTTTTTAAAAATGTATATCTAAAATAAAATAAAATTTAATAGTATAATTAAATTTCTATAGTAATTACATTTCTTACGATCGTTTAAAACCACTTTTAGCGAAAACTATCGATTTGAAAATTTATCGACGTTCCTCAACTTTTAAATATTTTCTTCAATAGTAAATAAAATATTTTAGTCTTAAAATTTTAAAGTAGAGATATTACGAAAAATCGTCAAACGCACACACTTTAACTTTTATCATGAGCTTTTTAAAAGCGGATTAATTTAAGTAAAAGCATTAAAACATCCAAGAGACAAACTCTAACACAAATAGTAATGTGGACTTTAAGTAGTCTATGTTGATCATTGTATTTTCCTATTATCATTTAATTAAAACATTATTTCTAATTAAACCAAAACTTACACAACACATTTCCTTCATCTAATTTCATTACTACCTTTTCTCATTATTTTCTAAGTCAAAACTCACCCATTTTTCTCTCCTTGAAACCGAGCTCTTCCTCCCCATTTCTCCCTTTATTTTTCTTTCATTTTTCTTCCTAAAACATTAAATAAAAACCCTAATATTATCTTTAATAAGTCATAAGTGTTCTAGTAATTAGTGGGTATATTTTAGGGGCTAACTTGATTGGATTTTTGGGTGTACAACTTGGGTATTTTGGGTGAAGAAAAATCCGATCTAAAATTTATTTTAGATCTGACGATTAACATCCAAATTAAGGTGACTAGCTTTGTCTTATTTTGGCCTCTTAGTAAATTAATTTGTGATGTTATTATAATTTTATAAATATGATTTTTATGTTAAGATTATGTTAAACATCACTTGAGTACTCTTGAATGATTTGATGATGTATAATAATGATAATAACTAAATAATGTATTAAATAGATTTGTGTAGTAATATGATAATATGTTTAGTTTAATTTATTTTGAGCATTTTTAATTATTGTTCATATGATTTTTATGTTTAGTTATGTTTTAGTTAAGTAGTAAACTCATATAAAAATTATGTGAAATATTAACAATGAGTTTAAAGTGATTAAAAATCAAAAAGCGAAATTTGTATGCATGTTATCCTTGCTCACGGCATTCCCCTTTCTTTTTATGAATTTTTCACTTTTAATTTTTGTAAATAATATGTAGTGTTAAGTTAGTTAAAATAGATGTTGTTATGTTATAAAAATTAATTTAGGAAAATAAATTATAAGTTATTAAATATGCAAAATGTGTTCTTAACTTGTTTTTGTGTTCTTGGTGTTCATATGTGTTCAAGTTGATGTTCATGTTATATTGCTTAAAGTAGCTCATTTTGATTTTGATTTACTTTATGTTTGTTATTATATATTGTTTATATTTACTAATAAGTAACTATAATACTAAATATATAACTTAAACATTATAAATCTTTAGATTAAAAAGTTAGAAATTTAAAGTGTTGAAAAACACTATTCATAATTATAAATGAGATTTTTAGTAAATTTCATTTTAGTCTAAATCGTTTTAGTATAATTAGAATAATAAGCAAATAAAGACTTTAAGTTAAAAACCGTTAAAATCGAAAAATGAAAATTTGAACACCACCATCATTGTCCACGGCATCCCTTATGTTTTAGGGTTAAAATTTGTTTTATCACTTTTTAGTTTATTGTTAATATAATTTAATTATTAATTAATAAGTTAGAATTAAGAAATTAAGTGAAATAAATCAATTTTGTACATATACATTATCACACGACATTTCCATTTTTAATTGACTAAATTTGATCAAAATGAAATTATCACTAAGTCACTAAAGTTAAATAGTAATTAGAATTGAATTTTTGTATAAATCGTTTTAATTATAAATGAATTATGTTAAACCGATTAAAATGTTTAACCGTTATAAAAATGAACTAAATCGTGTGCTACTGCCTTTGCAAATATTGGACTGTTGAACTTGGACTTACGGACTAAAATGAATTCCACGATCCTATTGTTTTAAAATGAAAACCGCTAAATTTAGTTAATAGACGACTAAATTTAACTAAGTCTCATTTTATAATAAATATCATTATCACTTTTTACAAACCAAACTTAACGTTTTTAAAACTAGACTTTTAGATATTTTCAAAAATCACTAAGTACAAAACGAACTTAACGTTTTTAAAACTAAACTGTTAAAATATTTACAAAAATCACTAAGTACAAAACGAACCTAACGACTTTGAAACTAGAAATTTGTACTTAGAAAATAAAAACAAGTTTAGTATTATACTAAAATACCTTAAGTATAAAAATACGTATAAATATAAAAATACGTACAAGTATAAGAATACGTATAAGTATAAAAATACAATTAGAATACGAAGTATAAAAATACGAATGCGTATAAAAATACGTATAAAATATAGTGAATAGTGAATAGTGAATAGTGAATAGTGAAAAGTGAATAGTGAAATACTGAAAATAATTGACAATTTTACTAAGTATAGAAAATTTAAAATGAATAAGTAAATAACTTAAAGTGTTTGAAAAACACTTAAATAAAATTTGACATATTAATAAACATATCAAATTAGAAATTTAAAAACGTTAATAATTAACAACACTTCAAATAATAAACGAATGTGTTATGTGATCATATGAAACCTACAATTCAAATAAACGTTTGACGATGATACTAGGAGAGTCTAGTAACATGTGATATGTAAATATCAAATAAATAATAAACTTTGAGTAAGTTAAATAAAAGGTCAAGCTTGGGCCTCAGATAAGGAGCGTCGATCGTGAGTGAAGTGGGGTTAAGATAGTCTTGTAGCGGTCGCCATTGCCGTACAAGATAATGAATACGCCATGGTTTTTGCCACAGGCTTTAGGAAATAGTCGTTTTATCTGGAGTTAAGGTGCTCTACGAATAGCGTGGCCCATTCTTAACGTGGATACTAATGTACATGTACTAGACTAGGGTTTAATTCACTCTATTTCGCTAAAGTTATCAGGGCCACCGTAACATTATGTGCATATGCGCTGATTCTGTCTCCTTGCCGTGTTTCGTCTTTATTGGACGCGACACTTGCATTCGTTCTTGCCACATGTAAAGATCACTTGACGAGATTGTATCTGAAGTTCGAATCATTTCGAACACTAGAAGATGAGATGCAAGTATTATAGTATTCGGCATGGTTTACGAGTCGAGTAAGCCGCTGCACTATGGTAGTGAGATGCAAGCGACTAGAGTACAATGGCCTACTCAGTGGTCAGGCTCGTAAGCAGTATGTGTTGTGTGTTGTTTGATTAAATGAGAACGAGTGTGTACCATCTTCGAAAATTAAAGACCACAAGTTTCTGAAGTGAATCGAGTGCATGAGGAGAATAATACCATCACGTATGTCATTTGCGATCTGATATCGCATTTTAATCCTGTTGAATTATTGTGATACTTTGCTATGCTATTATATGCTATTTGCTTTCATAATTGAATATCATGCTTATATGATTTATCGCTTTAAACGCATGCTTATTATGACTTATATGTCTTTATATGCTATATGTAATAAGCATGTTTATGTTTTTATCATAATGTTATGTTTATAAAGCGATAATATTAAACCAAAGTAATTGAAATCGAGGGTAAGTATGTGCATAGCTAGTCCTTTGTCCATTTCAGTGAGCATCCCCCATCGATTTATTGTGCGGGATGATCGTGGACCTGAGGGTGGTTTTGGGCGGGGCCACGAGGCGTTTTATGCCTCACTTTTAGATGTTTTACGAGAGATTGTAATATATAACCTATACTCTTTTTATTTCCGTACTTAGAGTTGTTTTTAATCAACTCTTGAACGATGTTTGTAACATTTGGGCTTTTATGTATAATTAATGACGCTGGTTTAAGACTTAATTAATTTCCGCCTTAGTAATTAAAGTCGACTAAAAACCAGGTTGTTACATAGACGAAGTAAATCAAGCACACGAAGAGTCGAAACTGTCCCAGAGCTCCAGGAAGGCCACCCCGGCCGGGACAAGACCCACCCCGCCCGGGACACACTTGGTCCCGTGGGTTTCAGATTTTGCTCCAATTTTGCTCCTTTTCTTACTTAGTTTGTTTTGCAATATTTGTCGTCCCAAGGCATAGAGACGAGGCTCATGAGTAGGGACGAGTCTTAAGATGATTATGTGAGCTTCAAATCCCATCCCAAGATCCCGGGACACCTTCACTTAGTGAAACGAGGCTCGTACGCAAGCGAAACGCAACGAAACCAACTCGAATCACCTCAAAACTTCACGAAACTTCACAAAACTTTTCGAAACTTCTCGACCAGCCTCCTATACTCCAAATAAGCGTGTGTACCTGCAAAATGGACACAAAAACGCAGCAGAGCCAAAACGGAGAGTAATAGGAGCTGAAACGCAAATAAAAGCACGAGAATTGCAAAGAAACGCTACGAACAAGGGGCTATAAGTATGTAAATATATGAGACATCAAACTCCCCCAAACCGAACCGTTGCTTGTCCTCAAGCAACCAAGCGTGATGGAAAAAAAGAGGACAAAACGAGCATAAGAAGACTTCCCCGAACAATCACCAAACCACATGTAGCCCAAGCAAATGGCAATCGATCCCGAAACAGCGTGGGAAGTAGGAAATAGCAAGCTAACGGATGAGAATTACAAGACGGTGCAGAATGAATAGCATGACTTAAACAAAGGCTCTCTAGCAATCAAATCACGGATCTCTCGCGGTTTCCACTCTAGCACAAATGATGAACTAGGTGAAGTATATAGTGACACTCACCTACTCGACTTGTGGAAGCACGCCCGCAATCGAATGTGGACCAAATCTCGTATTCCCGTACACAAATAATGTCACAAAAACGATACAAACATGAGGGCTTACATAGGATAATGAGGAGTGCAAAGGCCAAAGAGAAGATAAGGGCGAAAAGGTGGACAAATAGTTATGGAATCGTGGAGCTAAGCCACTAGAAACCACTAGTACTACTCAAGTGCTCATCCAACCAAAAAGGAACCCAACTCTCATGAAAAATGGACCAAAAGCAGCATATTGGTCTCCTCTACACATCATCGCAACATAGAAAACGATTACAAGTGCTCACTCATGTAACAACAACAACAACTTCTTCATTTTTGTGCACACATTTTCTTTTCTTTTTTTTTTTGTATTTTTGTGTGTTGTGTTTGAATTCTTCTGATTTTTGTTTGATTTTTTCCTTGAGCTTAAGAGCACACTCACAAGTATAGTTGCGGAAAACCTCATAAAAGGTCGGGGAAACAGCAATCCCGACTCACATTCACCAACACTCCAAGCAAACGACATCAGCAAGTCGTAGCAAAATAATGATCACAACCCAACGAACGAGCACAAGAGTAAGCAAAAGCGGTCACTAGCTAGGCTAGGGTAGGCTATTTGGCAATGTAGCTAGCAAACTCATGTGGGTAAAGGGATTAGGATCATATATGAGAGGATAAAAGCAATGCATAAACATGGTGAATGAAATGAAATCAACTAAAGCCTCATCTGCAAAACAAGTGACAAAATCGCGGGGAAAAACGGGATAGGGGCCACACTTATGGGTGTTAATGTTACGTACCCCACGAGGAGAACTACTCACAATAAAAGCACGGGGACCGGGATAGATGAACCGGCCTCTAGAGGCTAAAAACCTCACAAAAAGAGTAGCTAAAGTCCGCAAAATGATAAAGCCAACAAAGTAAAAGCACATGCCATCATCTACTATGTCTAAACATCCCCGTAGCGCTAATCCAAACAATGAAAATCATGCCAAAGCCAAAAGCAAACAAGGGAAGGGATGTCGGGAAAGATCAAGATAAAAACAAGGTCGCAAACAACGGAACGGGATACGTATTTTTGGTATTTTTTGAGAAATTTTCTGATTTTTATGTGATTTTGTGAAATTTCAGATTTTTTTTGGATTTTTGAAGTTTTTGAAAAAGCGAAAAACGAAAAAGAAAATGCAAAATGAAAAGCAAAGCGTTTCTCCCCCCAAACCAAACGACACATTGTCCTCAATGTGTCCTAAAGCACATCAACCAGGGACCTTAACAATAAGGGAGAAAAACACGCAAAAGTGTCAAACGAAACAAAGTACATACATGATATTTACACAATGAAACGCCCCCCCAAACCAGCTTCAAACTGGGGGGCTCAGCAAATGGTAGGTCGCGTCGTACATGAACCCGCTACCATCGTCCTCATCATCGTCATATCCATCATCATATTCATCACCATTTCGGCCAGCAACATCAACTCGGCTACCAATGCACGCAACAGCACTCGCATCGTCTTTGATCACAGCTTTACTCGCATCCGTCCGCCCTAAAGTACCTGCGATCACATCACAACAAAGCACGGCCTCAAGAGGGTCCCTCTCGAGGACTTGAGGTAAGTACTCGTCGACACAATCATCAATAACATCAATAGCAAAGACCTGCTCCTCCAACATAGGACTCTTTAAAGCGTTAGACAAGTTAAAAGTAATCGAATCACCTCCAACATCCAACGTTAACTTGCCGTTCTTGACGTCAATTATAGCACCACCAGTGTGCAAGAAAGGCCGACCCAATATGATAGGAATTTGGGAGTCCTCGGCCATGTCAAGAACGATAAAGTCAACGGGGATGAAAAATTTACCAACTTTGACAGGAATGTCCTCCAAAACGCCGAGAGGGCGTTTGACAGAATGATCCGCCATCTAGAGAGTGATGTTCGTAACCTTTAAAGGCCCCATGTTGAGTTTCTCGCATACGGAGTAAGGCATAACGCTTACACTTGCACCTAAGTCACATAAAGCGTTAGAAATCGAAACTGTACCAATCGTGCAAGGTATAGAGAAACTACCCGGATCCTTTAGTTTAGGAGGAGACTGGTTTTGTAAAAGTGCGCTGCATTCAGCAGTAAAAGCGACAGTCTCAACCTCACTAAATGATCTCTTACGAGTGAGGATGTCTTTCAAAAATTTAGCGTAAGCAGGGACTTGTGTGACAAGCTCAGTGAAAGGGACGGTTACCTTCAAGTCTTTAACCACTTTCATAAACTTACCAAATTGCGTGTCAAGCTTTGACTTTACCACTCGGCTCGGGAATGGTAACTTGATTTGAATTGGCGGCTCGTTCGGCTTGCTCTGCGCTTGCTCCTTGGTCTCCACGTGCACACCACCACCCGTGGCCTTCCCTCCATTTTCTGTAGCTCCCACGGCTGCCCCACCTTGGGGACCCACGGCCACTCCTCCTGGCTTAGCTCCACTCATGCTTGCGCCATGGCTTGTACCTGCAACATCATTACTAGGCACACTAAAATCGTTAGCAAAAAGAGAAGGGTCTACCTCACTTACCACCTTCGCGGGTGGAGCATCAAAAGTAGGCATAGGTGGACCATCATAGCTCGTGCCGCTGCGCAAAGAGATGGCGTTAATCGACTCATGCTGTTGCGGTTGAGTTCCTTGCGACGGAAGAGAGCCCGGCTTCCGTTGAGGATTAGAAGAAGCAAGTTGAGCCACTTGCGTTTCAAGCATTTTGATGGCCGAGTCCTTTGCTTGGTCACTCTTTTGAATGTGTGCCATCATAGTCTCTTGCGTCTTAGCCATTTGCATCATCATGGCTCGCATTTCGCTCATAGGATCGGGGACCGGTGTAACAACCTGGTTTTTCGTCGACTTTAATTACTAAGGCGGAAATTAATTAAGTCTTAAACCAGCGTTATTAATTATACAAATAACCCAAAATATTACATCATCGTTTAAGAGTTGAATAGAACAACTCTAAATACGGAGATTAAAAGGAGTAGCGTTATATATATTACATATCTCTCAAAAGCAACAAAAGTAAAGCGTAAAAACGTCTCGTGGCCCCATCCAAAATCCAGCTCCTAGTCCACGATCGTCCTGCACAATAAACTATTGGGGATGCTCACGAGCTGACCGGTGACTAGCTATGCTCATACTTACCCTCGATTTCAATTACTTTGGTTTAATATTATCGCTTTATAAACATAACATTATGATAAAAACATAAACATGCTTAATACAATTAGCATGTAAAGACATATATGTCATAATAAGCATGCAGTTAAAGCGATAAATCATATAAGCATGATATTCAGTTATGAAAGCAAATAACATATAATATCATAGCCATAGTATCACAACATATCAGCAAGATTACAAAGCGATATCAGATCGCATACATACATCGTATCGTATTGTTCTCATCATGCACTCGATTCACTTGGAAACTTGTGGTCTTTAATTTTCAAGATGGTACACACTCGTTCTCATTTAATCAAACAACACACAACACATACCGCTACGAGCGACCACCGAGTAGGCCCTTGTACTCGATCGATTGCATCTCACTTCCATAGTGCAGAGGCTTACTCGACTCGTAAACCACGCCGAATACTATAATACTTGCATCTCATCCTCTAGTGTTGAAATGATTCGAACTTCAGATACAATCTCGTCAAGTGATCATACATGTGGCAAGAACGAATGCTAGTGTCGCGCCCACTAAGAACGAAACACGGCAAGGAGACTTGAACCGCTATAATCGGCATTAATCGCCACGGTGCCCTGGTAACTTTAGCGAAATAGGGGAATAAAACCCTAGTCTAGTACATGTACACTAGTATCCAATTTAAGAATGGGCTATGCTAATCATAGAGCACCTTAACTCAGGATAAAACGACTATTTCCTAAAGCCTGAGACAAAAGCCTTGGCATATTCAATTATCTTGTCCGGCAATGGCGACCGCGACAAGACTATCTTAACCCCACTTCACTCACGATTGACGTTCCCTTATCTGAGGGCCAAGCTTGACCTTTTATTTAACTTACTCAAGATTCATTATTTATTTGATATTACATATCACATGTTACTAGACTCTCCTAGTCTCAGCGTCAAACGTTTAAGTATTTGTAGGTTTCATATGATCACATAACACATTCGTTTATTATTTGAAGTGTTGTTAATTATTAACGTTTTTAAATTTCTAATTTGATATGTTTATTAATATGTCAAATTTTATTTAAGTGTTTTTCAAAGCACTTTAAGTCATTTACTTATTCATTTTAAATTTTTCTATACTTAGTAAAATTTTCAATTATTTTCAGTATTTCACTATTCACTTTTCACTATTCATCGTATTTACTATTCATTGTATTTACTATTCATCGTATTTACTATTCATTGTATTTACTATTCATCGTATTTACTATTCACCGTATTTATACGTATTTTTATACTTATACTTATTATTATTTTTTTATACTTAAGGTATTTTAGAATAATACAAATCTTGTTTTTATTTTCTAAGTACAAATTTTTAGTTTCCAAGTCGTTAGGTTCGTTTTGTACTTAGGCGATTTTTGAAAATATTCTAAAGTCTAGTTTTAAAAATGTTAAGTTCGGTTTGTATTTAGTCATTTGTGAAAATATTCTAAAATTCTAGTTTTAAAAACGTTAAGTTCAATTTGTATTTAGTCACTTATGAAAATATTCTAAAATTCTAGTTTTAAAAACGTTAAGTTCGGTTTATAAAAGGTGATCAATGATATTTATTTTAAAACGAGACTCGGTTAAATTTAGTCGTCTATCTATTTAAGTTAATGATAGTATCGTGGATGATTCATTTATAGTCCGTATGTCCAAATTCAATAATCCAATAGCAAAGGTAGTATCACACGATTTAATTCATTTTTATAACGGTTAACATATTTTCATCGGTTTATAATAATTCATTTATAATTAAAACGATTTATACAAAAATTCAATTCTAATTACTATTTAACTTTAGTGACTTAGTGATAATTTCATTTTGGTCAAATTTAGTCAATTTTAAGTGGTGATGTCGTGTGATGTTCATATGTGTCAAAAATTGATTTATTTCTTTTAATTTCTTAAATCTAACTTATTAATTAATAATTAAATTATATTAACATTAAATTAAAAAGTGATAAAACAAATTTTAGACCTAAATTAGTGGAAATGCCGTGAATGATGATGGTGATGTCCAAAATTTCATTTTTCGATTTTATCGGTTTTTAACTTAAAGTCTTTATATTTTAATTATTCTAATTATACTAAAACGATTTAAACTATAATGAAATTTACTAACAATTTCATTTATATTTATGAATAGTGTTTTTCAACACTTTAAATTTCTAACTTTTTAATCTAAATAATTTATAATGTTTAAGTTGATTTAATACATAATACTAACAATATATATAAACAATAACTAAACATAAACACAAATTATTAACAAACATAAATAAAAATGAAATCAAAATGAGTAACAAGTATGAACATCAACATGAATAATCAAGAACACACATGAAGAACTCAAGAACAACTCAAGAACACTAATTTCGATTTCAATAATTTATAATTTATTTTCCTAAATTAATTCTTTTCATATGGTAACATCCATTTTAACTAACTTAATCTAACATATTATTTACAAAAATTAAAAGTGAAAATTTATTTAAAAAATTAAATAAAACCGTGTATATGTAATATATATATATAAATTTTCATTTTTGATTTTAATCACTTTAAACTCATTTTTAATATTTCACATAATTTTTATATAACATTACTACTTCATTAAAACATAAATAAACATAAAAATCATATGAACATAAATTAAAAATGCTTAAAATTAATTTAACTAAACATAGAACAAAATTACTACAATAATCTATTTAGTATATTATTTAGTTATTATCATTTTATTATACAACACCTAAACACACAAGTACATATAAGTGATGTTTAACATATTTAACATAATTTTCATACTCATAAAATTATAATAACAAAACAAATTAATTTACTAAAAAGATAATACAAGACATAGTTAGTCACCTTAATTAGGATGTTAATCGTCGGGGATCTAAAATAAATTTTAGATCGGGTTGGTCTTCACCCAAAACCCATGTTAACCTTGAAAACCCGGTTTGAAAGTTAGCTCCAAATACCCATCTAAAGAACTAAGGAATACTAATGAATTATTAGAAATATTATTAAGGTTTTTATTTAAGTGATTTAGGAGAAAATGAAAGAAAAATAAAAGAGAGTAAATGGAGGGAGTGTACACGACATTATGGAAGAATAAGAAGTGATTTTTGCTCTAATGAATCTTATGAAACAAGTTGTACAAAATAAATTAGATATTAAGTTAGGTTTTTAATTAAATAAAGTTTAATTAAAAGAAAATAGGAAACATCCTAATTCTAATTGGTTAATAAAGTCTTTGACACTATTTGGCATTAAAAATGTCTTTTAGATGTTTTAAAATGTTTTTCACGAAATTAGTCAGTTTTAAAAAGTCGGACGTCAAAAGCGATAAAAGTTAAAGGTTGCGCGTTTGACAATTTTTCGAAATATTTCTACTTTTGAATTCTAAAACTAAAATATTTTATTTATTACTTTAGAAAAATTTTAAAAGTGATGGAAATGAAAAATGGTAGTATTAATGTATTAGTATCATATTTGTATATGTATTATTATTATTATATATAAACTTTAAATTTAAATATAAAATAAAATAAAAGTGATGATGAAAAATGTAAAGGTGTAAGTAAATTAACATTTGTGTAAGAAAATATGGAAGTGGATAGACTTTGAAAAAGTCCAAGTAAGTCGGCTCATTTTAGAAAAATCGGGCTCGATTTTCGTTTTCGGAATTTTCGTTTTGCGCGCTCGCGAAAAGTCTCGAAATAAAAGATATGATCTTAAAATAGTGTTTTGAAATAAAATCGGAAATAAAAATGAAACTAATTTTCAAAAGGTACAAAATATAAAAATCGAGTTTTAATCCTTGAAATTTTGAATAAAAATTTCCTAGATCGAAATACTTATTTTTTTTTGTTGAATGTTATAGATTTAAATATTCATATTTAGACGTCAAAAATTTAATTGATTTAAAATAGGTGTGACTTGAAATTTCGACAATTTAGAAAAAAGTTAGTTTATTAAAAATGAAATAGTAATTAGATATTAAGAAAATATGATTTATTAAATAAAAATCAAAATGATTATATTTTCATTAATGTTGATGTTAAGTTTGCTTTTCCAAAATGTTGATGTTGATTGTTTGATTTTTTTGATTTGCGTGTTTGAAATTGTTGACCCGAATTTCAGAGACGGGAAAAAATATAAGTGTTCATTTTTATAAAAATTTGAAATGTGTTTCTTTTTCAATTCTGAAGATAATAGAACAAACTTTATTTTTCAAAATTTTTAAATTTGTACTTAGGAAAATTTAATATTATTTGGCGAAAAAATTTCAGTCGCATTTTATTATATGGAAAAAGGATGAATTTAATTTGAGGAATTAAATTCTTTTATCATATTGTGTTAAAATAATACGGGGTGTTACAAACCTACCCCCTTAAGAAAAGTTTCGTCCCGAAACTTGAATAGAGTGGATAACTGCTCGAGGTCAAACAAGACAGTTAGAGAGAAATTTAAAAATTTTGCAAGTTTCGTTAATGACATTTTATTTTGGTAAAATAACATTTTTCATAATGTTCGAATTTTTTTTTGAATTTTTTATAAAGATGTTAGATGGAGTGGAAAGATTTGAAGGATATAAACATTTTATATTTATAAATAGAATATTTTGAATTAATATATAAATATTGTTACATTGTTATTTCTGAAATCGATTTCAAAGGGATTTTCAAAAAGGTGGGGCCTAGAAGTTTTGTACGGAATTAATTTAAAATAAAATTATAAGGGTTTTAAAATAAAACAAATTTTAATTTTATTTAAAGTTAAAGATATAGTTTAAAATTGGTTGAAAATAATGATTTTAAATTTTAAAGTTTAATCAATGATTTTAAAACCATCAAATTTTGTCCTACCCCCTTAAGAAACTTTTAAACATATTTATCAAGTTCTAGATAAAAGATAAAATTTCATTTTAAAGGTTGAGAAATTTGGAAAAAGTATTGATAAATTGCAAATTTTGAAAGCAATCAAATTTAATAATAAATGAGGTAAAGAATATACGATTTAAAACAAGATAATTTCAAAGTTATTTAAGATCACGAAATAGAATTTTAAGGATTAATTGAATAAAGTTCCAGAGATATTTTCAGAGGGAAACATGAAAGTAAATTTTTGAAAATAATTCGGAATTATAAAATTTTCGAAAATCTTTAAATTTTGAAAGAGATAGTAAGTTTAGGAGAATGAAAAGTAATAAAGCTGAAAGGTTTTCAGAGTAAATTTAAAGGAGTTTACGAAATTGAAAGGTAAAAGTGAAATCACTTTGCGAGATTAAGGAATAGGAATGAAAGTTCATTTGAGAAGTAGTTATTAGAAATTATAGGTTTAGGAAGTTAGAGAGTTAAAAGGAAAAGGTTAAGGAGGTTAAAGTTTTTAAAAGAGAACGAAATAAGAATTTTAGTTTAAGAGGATAATTAAATGAAGTTGTAGAAATCTTCTCTGCGACAGAAATCTTCGAGATCTTGAACGTCTTATCAGTTGTAAGGTCCTTGAAGCGTCCATTTGATGCGTTTGAGGTCTTGCCTTCATGTATTCGATTAATGGCTTCGTTCTTCGAGAATTAAACTTATCACTTAGATTTTATATCCGAGGATAGTTGTTAGTTTTAATTAGTCACATCAGCAAGTAGCAAGCATACGATAGTTAGTGTATTTTATTTTGAGGGCAGTAGTTCGTTATTTAAAAATCCTTAGCCTATGGTCGGTCCTTAAGGTTTCTACCCATCCTCACACTTTAAAGCGATTTCAAGTTATTATTTAAGTGACCTAATAAAAGAAAAATCTAGTTTATTATTTGATCCTAATAGTCTTGCCTGACATACAATATGAATGTCTGGCCCAGGTGTCTCTCGCTAGATGAAATAACTATTAAGTTACTCACGGTCGCAAGACAGCTCTGATACCAACTGTAACAACCTGGTTTTTAGTCGACTTTAATTACTAAGGCGGAAATTAATTAAGTCTTAAACCAGCGTTATTAATTATACAAATAACCCAAAATATTACATCATCGTTTAAGAGTTGAATAGAACAACTCTAAATACGGAGATTAAAAGGAGTAGCGTTATATATATTACATATCTCTCAAAAGCAACAAAAGTAAAGCGTAAAAACGTCTCGTGGCCCCATCCAAAATCCAGCTCCTGGTCCACGATCGTCCTGCACAATAAACTATTGGGGGGATGCCCGCTGAGCGGACAGTGACTAGCTATGCTCATACTTACCCTCGATTTCAATTACTTTGGTTTAATATTATCGCTTTATAAACATAACATTATGATAAAAACATAAACATGCTTAATACAATTAGCATGTAAAGACATATATGTCATAATAAGCATGCGGTTAAAGCGATAAATCATATAAGCATGATATTCAGTTATGAAAGCAAATAACATATAATATCATAGCCATAGTATCACAACATATCAGCAGATTACAAAGCGATATCAGATCGCATACATACATACGTATCGTATTGTTCTCATCATGCAGACTCGATTCACTTCAGAAACTTGTGGTCTTTAATTTTCGAAGATGGTACACACTCGTTCTCATTTAATCAAACAACACACAACACATACTGCTTACGAGCCTGACCACTGAGTAGGCCCTTGTACTCTGATCGATTGCATCTCACTTCCATAGTGCAGAGGCTTACTCGACTCGTAAACCACGCCGAATACTATAATACTTGCATCTCATCCTCTAGTGTTCGAAATGATTCGAACTTCAGATACAATCTCGTCAAGTGATCTGTACATGTGGCAAGAACGAATGCTAGTGTCGCGCCCACTAAGAACGAAACACGGCAAGGAGACTTGAACCGCTATAATCGGCATTAATCGCCACGGTGCCCTGGTAACTTTAGCGAAATAGGGGAATAAAACCCTAGTCTAGTACATGTACACTAGTATCCAATTTAAGAATGGGCTATGCTAATCATAGAGCACCTTAACTCAGGATAAAACGACTATTTCCTAAAGCCCGACACAAAGGCCTTGGCATATTCAATTATCTTGTCCGGCAATGGCGACCGCGACAAGACTATCTTAACCCCACTTCACTCACGATTGACGTTCCCTTATCTGAGGCCCAAGCTTAACCTTTTATTTAACTTACTCAAGATTCATTATTTATTTGATATTACATATCACATGTTACTAGACTCTCCTAGTCTCAGCGTCAAACGTTTAAGTATTTGTAGGTTTCATATGATCACATAACACATTCGTTTATTATTTGAAGTGTTGTTAATTATTAACGTTTTTAAATTTCTAATTTGATATGTTTATTAATATGTCAAATTTTATTTAAGTGTTTTTCAAAGCACTTTAAGTCATTTACTTATTCATTTTAAATTTTTCTATACTTAGTAAAATTTTCAATTATTTTCAGTATTTCACTATTCACTTTTCACTATTCATCGTATTTACTATTCATTGTATTTACTATTCATCGTATTTACTATTCATTGTATTTACTATTCATCGTATTTACTATTCACCGTATTTATACGTATTTTTATACTTATACTTATTATTATTTTTTTATACTTAAGGTATTTTAGAATAATACAAATCTTGTTTTTATTTTCTAAGTACAAATTTTTAGTTTCCAAGTCGTTAGGTTCGTTTTGTACTTAGGCGATTTTTGAAAATATTCTAAAGTCTAGTTTTAAAAATGTTAAGTTCGGTTTGTATTTAGTCATTTGTGAAAATATTCTAAAATTCTAGTTTTAAAAACGTTAAGTTCAATTTGTATTTAGTCACTTATGAAAATATTCTAAAATTCTAGTTTTAAAAACGTTAAGTTCGGTTTATAAAAGGTGATCAATGATATTTATTTTAAAACGAGACTCGTTAAATTTAGTCGTCTATCTATTTAAGTTAATGATAGTATCGTGGATGATTCATTTATAGTCCGTATGTCCAAATTCAATAATCCAATAGCAAAGGTAGTATCACACGATTTAATTCATTTTTATAATCTAAGCTTAACATATTTTCATCGGTTTATAATAATTCATTTATAATTAAAGCGATTTATACAAAAATTCAATTCTAATTACTATTTAACTTTAGTGACTTAGTGATAATTTCATTTTGGTCAAATTTAGTCAATTTTAAGTGGTGATGTCGTGTGATGTTCATATGTGTCAAAAATTGATTTATTTCTTTTAATTTCTTAAATCTAACTTATTAATTAATAATTAAATTATATTAACATTAAATTAAAAAGTGATAAAACAAATTTTAGACCTAAATTAGTGGAAATGCCGTGAATGATGATGGTGATGTCCAAAATTTCATTTTTCGATTTTATCGGTTTTTAACTTAAAGTCTTTATATTTTAATTATTCTAATTATACTAAAACGATTTAAACTATAATGAAATTTACTAACAATTTCATTTATATTTATGAATAGTGTTTTTCAACACTTTAAATTTCTAACTTTTTAATCTAAATGATTTATAATGTTTAAGTTGATTTAATACATAATACTAACAATATATATAAACAATAACTAAACATAAACACAAATTATTAACAAACATAAATAAAAATGAAATCAAAATGAGTAACAAGTATGAACATCAACATGAATAATCAAGAACACACATGAAGAACTCAAGAACAACTCAAGAACACTAATTTCGATTTCAATAATTTATAATTTATTTTCCTAAATTAATTCTTTTCATATGGTAACATCCATTTTAACTAACTTAATCTAACATATTATTTACAAAAATTAAAAGTGAAAATTTATTTAAAAAATTAAATAAAACCGTGTATATGTAATATATATATATATAAATTTTCATTTTTGATTTTAATCACTTTAAACTCATTTTTAATATTTCACATAATTTTTATATAACATTACTACTTCATTAAAACATAAATAAACATAAAAATCATATGAACATAAATTAAAAATGCTTAAAATTAATTTAACTAAACATAGAACAAAATTACTACAATAATCTATTTAGTATATTATTTAGTTATTATCATTTTATTATACAACACCTAAACACACAAGTACATATAAGTGATGTTTAACATATTTAACATAATTTTCATACTCATAAAATTATAATAACAAAACAAATTAATTTACTAAAAAGATAATACAAGACATAGTTAGTCACCTTAATTAGGATGTTAATCGTCGGGATCTAAAATAAATTTTAGATCGGGTTGGTCTTCACCCAAAACCCATGTTAACCTTGAAAACCCGGTTTGAAAGTTAGCTCCAAATACCCATCTAAAGAACTAAGGAATACTAATGAATTATTAGAAATATTATTAAGGTTTTTATTTAAGTGATTTAGGAGAAAATGAAAGAAAAATAAAAGAGAGTAAATGGAGGGAGTGTACACGACATTATGGAAGAATAAGAAGTGATTTTTGCTCTAATGAATCTTATGAAACAAGTTGTACAAAATAAATTAGATATTAAGTTAGGTTTTTAATTAAATAAAGTTTAATTAAAAGAAAATAGGAAACATCCTAATTCTAATTGGTTAATAAAGTCTTTGACACTATTTGGCATTAAAAATGTCTTTTAGATGTTTTAAAATGTTTTTCACGAAATTAGTCAGTTTTAAAAAGTCGGACGTCAAAAGCGATAAAAGTTAAAGGTCATGCGTTTGACAATTTTTCAAATATTTCTACTTTTGAATTCTAAAACTAAAATATTTTATTTATTACTTTAGAAAAATTTTAAAAGTGATGGAAATGAAAAAAGGTAGGATTAATGTATTAGTATCATATTTGTATATGTATTATTATTATTATATATAAACTTTAAATTTAAATATAAAATAAAATAAAAGTGATGATGAAAAATGTAAAGGTGTAAGTAAATTAACATTTGTGTAAGAAAATATGGAAGTGGATAGACTTTGAAAAAGTCCAAGTAAGTCGGCTCATTTTAGAAAAATCGGGCTCGATTTTCGTTTTCGGAATTTTCGTTTTGCGCGCTCGCGAAAAGTCTCGAAATAAAAGATATGATCTTAAAATAGTGTTTTGAAATAAAATCGGAAATAAAAATGAAACTAATTTTCAAAAGGTACAAAATATAAAAATCGAGTTTTAATCCTTGAAATTTTGAATAAAAATTTCCTAGATCGAAATACTTATTTTTTTTTTGTTGAATGTTATAGATTTAAATATTCATATTTAGACGTCAAAAATTTAATTGATTTAAAATAGGTGTGACTTGAAATTTCGACAATTTAGAAAAAAGTTAGTTTATTAAAAATGAAATAGTAATTAGATATTAAGAAAATATGATTTATTAAATAAAAATCAAAATGATTATATTTTCATTAATGTTGATGTTAAGTTTGCTTTTCCAAAATGTTGATGTTGATTGTTTGATTTTTTTGATTTGCGTGTTTGAAATTGTTGACCCGAATTTCAGAGACGGGAAAAAATATAAGTGTTCATTTTTATAAAAATTTGAAATGTGTTTCTTTTTCAATTCTGAAGATAATAGAACAAACTTTATTTTTCAAAATTTTTAAATTTGTACTTAGGAAAATTTAATATTATTTGGCGAAAAAATTTCAGTCGCATTTTATTATATGGAAAAAGGATGAATTTAATTTGAGGAATTAAATTCTTTTATCATATTGTGTTAAAATAACACGGGGTGTTACAACCGGAGTGACTTGCACCGGTGGCGGAGCATTTTGTGGTTGAAAATTGGGGCGATTAAAGCCCGGAGGGTTGCAAGGTCTTGGGGCATTATTGTAAGGGCTGAAATTTTGTGAAGCATTGTGTGTAGGATAGTTTTGTGGGCTGTTTTGGTGTTGTTGTGGTGGATTCAAAACGTTTTGACTCTTGTATGACAAGTTCGGATGATTTTTGTAACCCTCATTGTAATAGTTAGAGTACGGGTTGTTTTGTTGAGATTGAAAGCATGAACGGCATACATACATCGGCATTCATGAGAAGAATGACCGGAAACGCCACAAGAATTGCAAGGCACGTCATGAGAAGTGTGCATCGCCGCTACCGTTTGTGCATTAGCATTTGAAGAACTACCATCTGCTCGCATCTCGCTCATCATCATCGCGGTCATGGCATCCAACTTAGCGCTAAGCATGGCCACTGCGTCACCATCATTCTTACCTCCGCTCCTAGGAATGTTCCAAGAGCTACCGTATTGCGCATTGTGTATCGCCATGGCCTCGATCGTATCCATAGCTTCATCGACGTCAATGTTGTCGAACCTACCATTCGCCGCCGAGTCAAGCACTTAGCGTGACTCGTTGTAAAGACCATTATGAAATTGCATTACAATAAACCATTTATCCATGCCATGATGAGGGCATTGGCGTTGCAAATCCTTGTACCGCTCCCACGCATCAAAGAAAGACTCGTCTCCCCTTTGGCGGAAGCTCGTGATTTGACTCCTAAGCATGGCGGTCTTTTCCGGAGGGAAGTACTTTTGATAGAATGCCAACACGAGGGAGTTCCAATCAACAATCGCTAGCGCAACATGATTTAATGAGTTGAGCCACAACTTTGCTTTGTCTCGGAGGGAAAACGGGAAGAGCATGTCCCGTATTTGGTCTTGAGTCACACCCATTTGTTTGATTGTAGAGCAATAATCACAAAAGTTTTGGAGGTGTAGGTTAGGGTCCTCACCGGGGCTCCCTCCGAATTGACTGCGCTCAATAAGGTTTATGAATGCGGACTTCACCTCAAAGTTGTTAGCCGCTATGTTAGGCATAGCATTGCCCGTACGAATTTGAGCGGCGGTTGGCTTTGAGTGATCCGAAAGCTTCACCATGTTCATTGTTTCGGGTGTAGGTTCAATGTGAGCTTCTTTAGAGGATGAAGTAGAAGGGGAAATAGTAGCTTCCAAGTCCTTCAGCAAGTTCTTGCGCCTTAGGAAAGTACGCTCCGGCTCCGGGTCAAATGGAATTGCCAAGCCTTTTTGAGACGTACGTGATAACCTGGGCATACACAACACTAGAGGAAGCTTTAAGTAGCGGCCTCAAGGAATTGAGGTTCCTTGAGACCAGAGTAACAATAAGAAAAGAACCAAATAAACAACAAAAACAAAGCCGTCTCCCCGGCAACGGCGCCAAAATTTGATAGGTTTAGTCGCATTCGCCTAATCAAAAATAATGCCAAACTCAACACTAGGGTAGCTAGGGTAAGTCGGGTCGAAATCCACAGGGAGATGGTCGTAATGTTGGTTATTTTGAGTGATTCTAGTCTCGGTTCGAATGATTGTGGTTAACTAAAACTAGAGCGAAAGAAAGGCAAGGGTTTAAACTTAGGGAAAAAGGTCTAGGGAGTCGGGTTAGGCAATGGTAAGTTAGGGTCAAGGATGACGATCGGGATGAGTAAGGAATTGCACATGCTAAGGGTTAAGCTCGTCCTCTCGGTCTTAAGCTTCCTCTAGGTCTCGAATGCGGGCTCTCGCAACTTAAAAACGAGGGTCCTATTGTTTAGTCTCGCGCCTACCCTAGAACTAGGCTTTCGTTCTTAAGTTCAAGGGTGCTAGATACTCGCTAAAACGTGATCAAGGAATCAACGAGGACAATCAAGCAAGGACAAAACCTAACTCAAAGTAATCATCAAAAACAACCAAAACCAATATCCATGACTCACTCTTCTCCCTAGATTAAGAACTACTCACACATAGCGAAAACGAATACAAAAGCATGGGAAATAATGAAAGACATGATCAACAATGATATATAATGAAACAGTAATCAAAAGGGAGAAGAGAATATCAATACCAATCAGAAAATTCAGAGGAGAACAAGAATAATCCAAGCAACAAAACCAAATAGACGATCTAAACAACGTACTCGAGTCGGGAATTGAAAATAATACAAGAAGGAAAATTAATCAAACCCTAAATTTTTGTGAGAAAGTACTTTAAAGTGTTGTTGAAATGCTGTCAAAATTTCGTGCGAAAATATTATGTTTTAGGCCTTCAAATAGACGAAGTAAATCAAGCACACGAAGAGTCAAAACTGTCCCAGAGCTCCGGGAAGGCCACCCCGGCCGGGACAAGACCCACCCCGTCCGGGACACACTTGGTCCCGTGGGTTTCAGATTTTGCTCCAATTTTGCTCCTTTTCTTACTTAGTTTGTTTTGCAATATTTGTCGTCCCAAGGCATAGAGACGAGGCTCATGAGTAGGGACGAGTCTTAAGATGATTATGTGAGCTTCAAATCCCATCCCAAGATCCCGGGACACCTTCACTTAGTGAAACGAGGCTCGTACGCAAGCGAAACGCAACGAAACCAACTCGAATCACCTCAAAACTTCACGAAACTTCACGAAACTTTCCGAAACTTCTCGACCAGCCTCCTATACTCCAAATAAGCGCGTGTACCTGCAAAATGGACACAAAAACGCAGCAGAGCCAAAACGGAGAGAAATAGGAGCTGAAACGCAAATAAAAGCACGAGAATCGCAAAGAAACTCTACGAACAAGGGGCTATATGTGTGTAAATATATGAGACATCAAGGCCACCCCCGTCTCCGGAGGGCTGTCGCTTACTGCCGTTGAGCTGATAGTGAAGACTCAGCAGGCATTGAAGGAACTCTCCAAGTTCACGGACGATACATCCCGTGATGACCGTCACGGCCGCTTCACGGCACCCGGGCCGCTTCGTAAGCGCAGCGAACATGGCCGTCTGAAAAGAGAGAAGGCGGCTCGGGACAAAGATGTTTCAGGCCTTAGGGCTGAAGTCAAGCACCTCTCCTCTCAGCTAGGCGAGAGAGAGAACCAACTTGCCGCCCTGGCCAAGAAGAAGGACGTCCTGACCCAGCAGTACACTGAGGCTGTCCAGGACCGTAATGCCATCTTGGCTAGGGTGGAAGAAGCTGAGGCGAGGGCGAAGGAGGCTGAAGTCAAGGCCACCCAGTTCGCCCTGGAAATGGGTGAATTGAAAGCAGCCCACCAGGAGGATAGGAGCTACAAAAGGTCCGGGATGACTCCTTTTATGATGGGGTATTCTTCGGGGCGAACGAGACCAAGGAGCTCGTTGAGAAGGTCTACCCTCCCTTCGACTTCACGCGTCTGGCCGAGCTGGAGGCAGAGAGGGATAGGGCTCGCGAGGAGAGGAATGGAGCAGCCCCTCGGAGGGAGGAGGCGGTAGCCGGCGGTGGTGCCGGTTGCTAGGAATTCGGGCTGCTATCTTCCGAATCTTCCTGCTCGGGATGACCTGAGGGGTCTCCCTTTAGCATACATTTTGTCTGTTTTTTATTTTAATAAGACTTACAATAGTCTGCAGTAGGCGGGCCTATTGTGGTAGACGGCCGCCGACTCCGGTAGGTCATTAGCTTGTGTTTCTTTTATTTTCATCATCTTGTTCCCTGCCCGGTCTGTGGGTCCTGGGACAGTAACTTAGTTTGTAAAATACTCATCTTTATTTCAAGCGTTTTTCCTTTTATCAATGTTGTCTCGCTCTTTTTTACTTAGCTATATCTGTTGCACCTTTGTTCTAGTTGTATTTTCTCCCGATCTCGATACCATTTGATGTTACCGTCGACTCGTATCATTCTGCTCCATGTTATTTCGTCCCGCGAACGGGTGTTCATAATTAGCCAACACTGTTGCCTTTTTACTCAATTTCATGCTTTTTATTTTACTTGCCCCGGGGCTGGGTGGTGTTGCTTGGTCATACCATTCTGTTTATACTTAGCTTAGTTTCGAACTTTTCCTTTGTATGTTACTTATCCCGGGACCTCATATTTATTCAGCGTTTGGTAATTGTACTTATTCTCCCGTACACTTATGTTCACACCCCCACTGCCGGGTAATTGCACTGAGGTTTCGCGACTTTAGTACGCATCTCACGGGTCTCTTATGCTCATGATCCGTAGGCGAGTGTTAAGTTCATGGGAGGTCCGTAGCCGCCACCGGCGCGAGGGCCGGTGATCAGTCACTGCGGTGAGAGCAGCCTAGGCGCAAAGGCCATCATAGACATCCCGGCTCTTTTGCATAAGGCACCCTCATCTGGGCCCGACGACCACGGATGAGCATTGTGCATGGGAGGTCCGCAGCCGCCACCGGCGCGAGGGCCGGTGATCCGTCACTGCGGTGAGAGCAGCCTAGGCACGTGGGACATCATAGACATCCCAGCCCTTTTGCATAAGGCACCCTCATCCGGGCCCGACGACCACGGATGAGCATTGTGCATGGGAGGTCCGCAGCCGCCAACGGCGCGAGGGCTGGTGATCAGTCACTGCGGTGAGAGCAGCCTAGGCACGTGTGCCATCATAGACATCCCAGCTCTTTTGCATAAGGCACCCTCATCCGGGCCCGACGACCACGGATGAGCATTGTGCATGGGAGGTCCGCAGCCGCCACCGGCGCGAGGGCCGGTGATCAGTCACTGCGGTGAGAGCAGCCTAGGCACGTGGGCCATCATAGACATCCCAGCTCTTTTGCATAAGGCACCCTCATCCGGGCCCGACGACCACGGATGAGCATTGTGCATGGGAGGTCCGCAGCCGCCACCAGCGGGAGGGCCGGTGATCCGTCACTGCGGTGAGAGCAGCCTAGGCACGTAGGCCATCATAGACATCCCAGCTCTTTTGCATAAGGCACCCTCATCCGGGCCCGACGACCACGGATGAGCATTGTGCAAGGGAGCCTTCTAGACGGGTGCCTGGGAGGTCTTATCCTTCTCCGGTCTTTCATGCTCTCTTGCCCCCATTATGTTCCAGGCGGGTGTTGGGATGTTCTTGCCCCCGTTCCTGAGAGTGTTAGTAAAATTTTCAAAAATTCCTATTTTTGAATCAGACTATCGTGATTAGCCGGGGTCGGGGGTAGTCCCCTCTCCTTGCCCCCTGGCCAGCTTTTGTGTGATACAAATCTAAACAAATGCTGGGCAAAAATTCTACCCATTCTATCAAAAAATTACAAGTAAAAGCTCGCGGTGTCAACATTCCTGATCACTCGTGTTACAGATGTCTACGCACTGCCTCGTTAAAACCTTCCCGTGGAAACCCAGTGGGATAAAACCACGGGTAAGGAAAAAGTGTACAGCGCTTAAACGTAATATTTCTTTAATGTATCAGAATTCCAGTGGGACGGGAGGTCGTGGCCGCTCATATCTCTCAGCATGAAGGTCCCTGGCTGTTTAACCTCTGTGATCTGATAGGGCCCTTCCCAGGTGGTTGACAACTTCCCGTGAATGTTTCCCTTCCCGGTGGCAGATGCTCTTCTCAGTACTAAATCTCCAAGTTCAAAGTCTCTGTTCTTTACCCTTCGATTGTACATCCTTCTCATTCTGTTTTGATAGACCGCCAGATTCTCCCTTGCCTGGTCCCGGACCTCATCCAGGAGGTCCAGTGACTCTCTTCTTGCTTGTTCATTGCTGGCGGGATCATGTAAGCTCGCTCGAGGGCTGGGCAGGATTGCTTCAATCAAGAGTAAGGCTTCGGCCCCGTAGACCATGTTGAATGGTGTGTGGCCGATAGATTCCTTGATCGTTGTTCTGATTGACCATAGGACGCTGGGTAACTCATCAAGCCCATGCTCCTTTTAGCTCATCTAGGCGTTTCTTCATGCCGTTCAACATTTGCTTGTTGGCGGCCTCAGCTTGTCCGTTGCTTTGCGGGTGGCTGACTGACGAATACGCAATAATTGTCCCGTTCTGATTCAGCCAGTCCCGCATTTTATCGTTATCAAACTGCTTCCCGTGATCGAACACCACCACTTTTAGCACCCCAAACCTTGTGATCACATTCCTCCAAATAAATTTTCTCACGGCCTGTTCAGTGATAGTGGGGATGGCTTCGGCTTCAATCCACTTAGTGAAGTAGTCAATGGCTGCCACCACATATTTCCTGCCCCCGGTCGCGGTCGCAAATGGTCCTAGGATATCCATCCCCCATTGGTCGAAGGGTACCGGGCTCAAGATCGGTCTGAGGTCTCTGGCTGGGAGGTGGATGTCTAGGGCGAAGATTTGGCACTGCCGGCACCGCTTGCTTAATTCTTTGGCGTCCTTTAACATAGTGGGCAAGAAGTAGCCATCCCTCAATGCTTTATGGACGAGCGTGCGGCCGGTTACATGGTGTCCGCAGACTCCAGAGTGTATATCATTCAAGATGAATTCAGCGTCCATGCCCTCTACGCATTTTAGTAGTGGAGCCGAGAACGGTCGCCTGTAAAGCTCCCCGTCCATAAGGATGAACCAGGGGGCTAGCCTCTTCAGCTTAGCTGCCTCGATTTTATCTTCCGGGATTTCTTCCTCCAACTTATACCTTAATATCGGCCTCATCCGACCGTTGTCTTCAGTGATAGCGTTTACTTTCAATACCCCTTTCTGTCGGCGAATATCAACTGTGACCGTCTTTGATTTGTTATCTGCTCTTGCGCTGGCCAGCTTGGCTAGCGCATCAGCTTTGTTGTTCTCGGACCTAGGGATGTGACGAGTTTCGAAAGATTTTAATCCGGATGTCAGAGTTTTCGCTCTCTGGAGATACAAAGCCATTACCTCTTCCCGGGCCTCGTACTCTCCCTTTAGATGGCTTGCTACCAATTGTGAGTCCGTTCTAAGTTCAATTTCCTCTGCCCCCATGGCCTTTGCCAGCTCCAGTCCCGCGAGCACCGCCTCATATTCCGATTCGTTATTGGTGGCTGGGAAGGCAAATTTCAAAGCATGCTCGAACTCGTGCCCTTCGGGGCTGATGATTACCACCCCTGTGTAGGGATCGGATCCCATTCACTAATCAAATATTAGTGTAAATCAAATTACTCTAATTTGATTTAGCAAGATCTATGTAGTTAACAAAAGTATTTTGTTACAAGTTTAGAAATTTATACCTTTTGTTCGGGGTGATTTTCCCACACGGTTCGATTAAGTGATTATGGGTCTACTAGTATTATCCTTTAAGTCGTATTTTGTGATGATTGATGTAATTGCGTTAAAACGTATAAAAAGATAACAAAAATGGAACAAGACACACGATATGTTACGTGGGAAAAACCCTTAAATGTTAAGGGAAAAACCACGGGCGCCAAGCCAGGAGAGGATCTTCACTAGTTCTGAAATAGTGGGTACAGAGTCTGGACCAACTGGTACAGGATACAAATAAGGCGTAAAATAATTATGAAGTGTTTGAATGCTTGAGAATTGAGTAGAATGCTGCGTGCTTGCGTTGAATAATGATGAATGCCTTTCTCTTCTGAATTCTACTCCTTATATAGTGTCTTTTGCTCCAACGTTCGACTCCATGCTTGTAGGTAACCTCTTCCTCTTTCTTCTCCAGCAGCTCCTATTTCTTAGGCTTCAGTTCAGCTTCTTGACCAAGTCTTCCAACGATTCTTTTAGGGTTGTTGCTGCGGTCTTGGGCTTTCCTCTTTGATGTTTGACTCTTTTGTTGGGCTTGGCCCGTCTTGGCTTTTCCTCTCCTGACCTGCACCTTTGTTTTATGCATCTTTGTAGTCTTTGTTGCATGTTCTGAACTTTTGTGGATCCTGTACCCGTCTAGGCCTGGCCCAGGGTTCTGGACCAGCCTGGGTTTTTGGTCCCAACAGTTTGTCCCCCATCTCCTTGCCCTACAGTCCTGAACTGGGGGGTAAGGAGATGCTTCTGTCCTTGATCCTGGTCCAGGGCTGAACCTGGCCCAGGCTCCTTCTGTTTTGCTGTGCCCTTGGTCCTGAGACCTGAACTTTGTAATTAGTGAAGTGGTTGGCTTTTCGTGGGGAAGTGCGCCCTATTTTGGCGCTCAATGCGCTGAGCACGTCCCATCATGGGTCTTGTCACATCTCTTCGCGCGCTTATTTTTGTAAAAACCATCCAACTTCTTTTTTGTCTTCTATATATACCCTAATTTTTGTTTTGCTTCTCTCTCTAACTCATTCTTCTTGATTTTATTCGTTGTGCATCTAAAAGTTCTCAAACCAATTTGTTGGGAAACCCCAGCGTTCTTCTTTCTTCTTCAACTCCAATCATGGCTTACAATGACGTTGGTCCTTCTAGTGCTGTTCCTCACTCCCGCGGTGGTTCCATCTCCTGTTCATCTCTTTTCGTATGTGCTTTTTCGTTTTTTTTTTTTGACTTTTGTTGCGGGTTTGTTTTGCAGTTTCCGATGAGACCTCCGCTTCTGATGACATCGAGTCGGGGAGGAGAGTTAATATGTTCTCGGAGTTGCCTTCCGGAAAGAGAGACCGGCCCAAGTGTGCGAACCCCGGTGATGATGACGATGTTTTTGAGGTTGTTCCTTCCCCTGGAGAGGAGGGGTATGTCGGTGAAGACGAAGAGAATGATGACAGGAAAACTTCCCTATCCTTTGGGGCTATCACGGATGTGATTGACCGGGCTCGAGAAGCCTTGAGGAACGAAGATAGGAAGGCACCAGGAATAATCTTGACCAGATCCACCAAAACAGCTGATGACCCTCCTGCACGTAGCTCCGACCAGGAGAAGAAGATGGCAAGGGAGTTCCCCCAAATAAATCCGGTGCTCTCAATACCTCTGCGTGCTCAAAATCAATCTGAGTACGTCTCTTTGGGAAAGTCCCTGAGTGAAAAATTTCTTTGCGTTGTCCCTGCTTTCTTTGCCTTGGACCTGCGGCTAGCGCAAAAGTTGTTGGGCTGTTGCGCCCAGGTTTGTGCCTTACATGGTTTTAGTTTTGTTCTGACTTGCTTTTGGCATGATTCTGACTTTCCGCTCTATCATTTGTGCCGTAGTTGTAAAATATGTCGGCTAGCCTTGGCTCTCTTGCATGCAGTCTTAGTGGGTGATAGAGTTAAGGCCGAGGTCGAGAACGAAGCACTGCTCTTCCCTCAAGATTACCAAATGGGAACTTGAGGCGAGAGGTACCGCGTGAAGTCGACCGCCATGGACAAGATCCACTTTCGGCGATCCAAAGAAGCAGGACGATCTCATCGCCAGGCAGAACAAAGAGCTTGAAGAGTTGAGGGAGGATGCACGTAAACACAATGCTGACATAGCAGACCTGCGTGCGTACTGGACCCAGCGCACTCGAGTGGAGATGATGAATGCTGGTCCAGAGGAACGTGCTAGCTGGGACCTGTCTGCTGAGACTGCCATCTTTAAACGGATGTTCCCTGGGGAGGCAATCCTGGAGCGGACTGAAGTCGTCTCAGCTGTGCAGCCGGGTACAGGAGGTACCGCTGGTCCAGGTGCTGAGGTTGATGCTGTCGGTTCATCCAATGCTGTCCCTACAGAAGAACATGCTGAAGGAACTGGTAAGTCAGTTGGTGGAGACCGTTGAACTCTTGGTTTTGTTGGTATTTTTTGAACAATCTTTGAATTTGCCAGGGGGGGAATGTCCCCTGTGTTTATTTGGTCTGTAAATATTTAGACTTTGCTTTTGGTTTGAACTTTGTTTCTGAATTCTGTTATCCATGCATAGGCATGGTTTGACTTTTGTCAACTTTTTGCTAGTTATGCTAGGCCACGTTATGCTATGTTTTGCTTATGTTATGTTTTGTTATGTCTTTTGTTATGATGCGCATATAATTTGTTGTGAATTCTGTAAAGTAGCATGCATGCGTTTGAAAATTTAGGCGACTTACACTTTGGGGCTCCCTTAACGGACATTACTCCCTCGTCTCCGCTGGTGCAAGCTGCTCGGGCCGGAGCCCAAGTTTTTGTTATTGTCTTTGCTTTTGTTTTTGGTTCCGGGCTGGACCAGATTTCTCGCTTTATGCGCACAAAAAGGGTCAGTGGTTTGACCGTTGGCGTTAATAGCGGCCCTCCGACGCCAAGTCGATCTGATTGCATTAGATAATTTGTAAAGGAAAAGTTTTGAGTTTTGTGGATTACGGATGTCTTGGTCGGGACACTTTACATGTGATAGAGCTTGAGGTGGAGTGTGTTCCAAGGTCTTGGGATCATGTCTCCTTCCAGTGTCTGTAGTCCGTAAGAGCCTTTCCACATTCTTTGAATCAATAAGGTATGGGCCTTCCCATGTTGGGGCTAACTTGCCTGCAGCCTTGTCCCTTGTGTTCTGAAATACTTTTCTCAGGACCAGATCTCCTGTCCTGAACATTCGTACTCTCACATTCTTGTTGTAACTTCTGGCCACTGATTGTTGGTATGCTGCCAATCTTACTGCTGCTAAGTCCCTGAGCTCCTGGGCTGTGTCGGTATCCGCAGTAGTTCATTATTCTCAGAAAATGTATTGAATCCATACCTGATTGTTGGAACGTGCACTTCCACGGGTAGTACTGCTTCACACCCATAGACCATTGAGTATGGAGTTTGCCCTGTAGCTCTCTTTGGCGTAGTTCTGTCTGCCCATAGTACTAGTGGCAGCTCTTCAACCCATCTCCCTTGTTTCTCCATCAGCTTCTTCTTGATGCAATTGATCACAATCTTGTTGCTGGACTCAGCTTGTCCATTTGCTTGAGGATATCTTGGTGGAGAGGTCACCAAATTGATGTTCCACTTTGTACAGAAGTCTCTGGTCTTGTTTCCCACGAATGCAAGTCCATTGTCACATATGATTTCTGAGGGGATCCCATACCTGCTGATGATGTTCTTCTTTATGAAGGCTATAACTTCTTTTTCTGTGACGTTTTTGTATGCATCTGCCTCTATCCACTTAGAGAAGTAGTCTGTCATTGCTAGCATAAACACCTTCTGTCCTGGAGCCATTGGTAATTTGCCAACTAAGTCCATGCCCCATTTCATGAATGGCCATGGTGCAGATATCGAGTCACGAGTTAATGCGGTGATGTATCTACGGACCATGCCTTTGACAGCGTCACATTTTGTGGCATCTTGGATCTTTGTCTGTTTTCATTGTGGGCCAGTAGTAGCCCATGCGCAAGATTTTGTTGACCATGCTTCTACCACCTGTGTGGTTTCCACAGTGTCCATCGTGTATTTCTGATAGTACTGTCTTGACCTGGTCGTTCTAAGCGGCAGTCTGACCAGTTGAAGGACCTTGAATAATACGCCTTGTATGATAGTATATCTGGGCGCCTTGATTACGAATGCTCTTGCCTCGACCTTGTCTGTGGTAACTTGCCTGGACTAGCCACTCATAGTATGGTTTGGTCCAGTGCAGGTTGCTGGGATCGTGCTCTGCAGATCGGTTGAATTTTACGAATTTCTTGGTTCCAAGATGTGTATAATAGGTATCTTGTCCATCCGTACCAGGTTCAAATGCCGATCCTATGTTAGCCAAAGCATCTGCACGCATTCGATCTCTAGGGACTTGCTCAACCTCAACGTTAGTAAACTTTTGAAAAAGATTTTTAACCAAATCAAGATATGCAATCATCTTAGAATCTTTGGCAACAGACGTCATCGATTGATTTGGTTTGCAACCAACAAAGAGTCTATCTTTACCTTTAGATTACGAACCTTCATGTCCAGACACGTTCGATCCCGCTATCGATTGCCTCATACTCGGCTTCATTGTTGGTAGTCCTGAACTCACAGGATCTGACTGTACTATCTTGTCCCCTGTGGCGACTTCAGGACCACACCTAGTCCAAGACCCACGATGTTGGTGAACCATCCGTCTGCAGTTCCCAGATCTGCTGTTTACGGTCGGATGGAAGATTTCTTTTGTTACTGCTTTTCTAGTGTGGGAGTGAAGTCACCACAAAGTCTCGCTAATGCTTGAGATTTGATCATTGCTCGGGCTCATAGGATAGATCATAGGTGCTCAACTTCATCGACCATTTTGACATACGACTGAAAGTTACGGTCTAGACAAAGACTGATCTCACAGGAACATTAGTACGAATGATAATATGATGCGCCTCAAAATAAGGGCGTAACTTGGTACAAGCAACTGTTAAAGCCAAAACAAATTTTTCCAATACAGAATACCTGGTCTCAAAGATCCGTAAGACTTTTACTTACATAATACAGGATGTTCTTTGTCCATCCGGTTCTCTTACTAGATTGCACTTACAGAGGCTTACATTCTGGCAGTCTGCAGGACGGTGACTCTCTGGTTCAGGCTTGGGCAGAGTGGAGTGATGATAGGTATATTTTCAGGTCCTGGAATGCTTTCTCATGCTCTGTCCCCCAGTTGAACTGCTTGTTCTTTCTCAGAAGATCATAGAAGGGCTTGCACCTTTCAGAAGATCTGGAGATGAATCTGCTTATTGCTACTCTTCCAGTCAGTTTCTGGACATCTTTCGGGTTTTGGGGGGTCTGCAAGTTGATTATTGCTGAGATCTGCTCTGGACTAGCCTCTATGCCTCTTTTTGTCACCATATAGCCTAAAAACTTTCCTGCAGTGACACCAAAGGTGCATTTAGTAGGGTTTAACTTCATATTATATTTTTCCAAAGATCTCAACGCCTTTTCAGGTCCTGGATGTGGTCCTCGCCTTTCTTTGATTTCACCACCATATCATCAATGTAGACCTCCATTGTGTCTCAATCTGGTCCTTGAACATCATGTTCACTGACCTTTGATATGTTGCACTGCATTCTTTAGTCCAAAAGGCATAGCCTTGTAGCAATATATTCCTCTGCTTTGGTCATGAACGGCTGTATGCTCCTGATGCAGGTGTGCATCCCGATCTGGTTGAATCCGCTTTGCATCCATGAATGTCGGCACCTCGTATCTGCGGTGGCGTCTACCATGGCATCTATGTGTGGTAGTGGAAATGAATCTTTGGGGCACGCCTTGTTCGGATCTGTATAGTCCACGATACTCTCCACTTGCCATTCTTTTACGGACCACAACTACATTTGCCAACCAACTGGGTACATTACTTCTTTGATCATGTCCATGTCCGATGAATTTCGTACCTCCTGGTTCACAATCTCATTACGCTCGGTGCAAACTTCCGCGCACATTTCACAGGCTTAAAAGTTGGATCAATATTTAACTTGTGCGTAATAACATCAGAACTTATACCAGTCATATCAAAATGGGACCAGGCAAAACAATGCTCTTTCTTCCTCAGAAAGTCAATTAGAGCAGGTCTGATTACCTCTGGAGCGTCAGAACCAACCAGAACCTTCCTGTCAGGTCTTTCTTCAGCCAAAACAATTTCATCTGTCTCCATGCGTGGGACAGGATTCTCAACAGACCTGACAGTCGCTTTAATTGCTATCACGAGGGACTTACCTGGGGCCGGAAGGTTTCGTGGTCGTTTCAGAACATTCTGTGCGATCTGCCGCTCTCCTCATTTATTCTTTGTCCCACTTTGTTGGGATCTTGATGCTGGTGGTACGTTGAAGTCTGACCTTGAGGTTGTGGATCCAGGTCGGCCTAGGATTACGTTGTATGAGGATAGGCGATCTATCACGCAGAACTTCTCAAAAGAGGTGACTCCTTCCACATAGGTTGGTAGGGTGATCTCTCCCGGTGTGCTTTGTTTCTCCATCGAACCCTACCAGACGCCTGGACTTCTTCGTTACATCGATTCTTTCACCCCATAGCTTCCAAAGGTTGCCTCCATCATGATGATGTTGACTGAACTACCTCCATCTACCAAGACTCTTCTGACCATGCAGGTTCCAATCTGGATCTTGATCACCAGTCCATCGTGGTGTGGCCCATGCACTCCTTGTAGGTCTGATTCATCAAACACAATCTCCTGGCCGACTCGCTTGTCTCCGCCGTGGTGGCTGTTGCCTGTTCTCCAGAGCTACACGCTTTGCAGCAGAATATGTTAGTCCACAAATATCTGATCCACCAGAGATGAATTTTACCTCATGGGTCGGTGGTGGTGGTGGAAGATCTCTGGGCTCATCTCTTTCATCTTTGTTCCTCCTGTTTCTGGGCAGGATATCCTTCAGGTGGCCATTCTTTAGTAGATGAGCTATCTCCCTCCTTAGAGCTATGCAGTCCTCTGTGGTATGCCCAATATCATAATGGTACTCACACCACTTGGTCGTGTCTCGCCTTGGGTTTGGCTTCTCACTCGCTTTTGGCCATCTGACTGCTGAGCCCAACTTGTCCAGCTTGTTGATCAGGCCTGGCAGGTCTACAGAAAAGCAATACTCTGAAACTGGAGGTGGAACCCTGGGTGCATCAGCCTGTTCATCCACGGCGTTTGCCTCCCTCCTGTTTGGCCTCTGATACGGACCAGGCCTGGCAGGTCTATAGAAAAGCAATACTCTGAAACTGGAGGTGGAACCCTGGGTGCATCAGCCTGTTCATCCACGGCGTTTGCCTCCCTCCTGTTTGGCCTCGATCTGGACCAGGCTGCTTTGTTGCGGGTGCCTCGGGTGGCGACTTTTCGCTCACCGCCGGTCCCGATACCTTGCCACTGAATCTGCTGGTCCTCTTCTACTCGACCGGGGCGAGCCTTAGCCTGCACATCCTCAAAAGTAGAACAAGGGTAGCGAGTTAGTTCAACATAAAGATCGGAATCTCTAACCAAACCTTGCACGAAGGCCTCAATGGCCGTCTTGGATGTCACATCCGGGGATGGACACTTTCTCCTTGTTGAAGCGGTGCAGAAGTCCCTCGGAGACTCGTTCTCGCTCGGATGACCGGTATAGATCATCGGTCCGCTTCTCCAACACCGCTCTCGCGAATCAATGTTGAAAAGGTTGATCGACCCGCGAAGGACTTGATGGTCTTGGTGGCGGTTGATGTACCCTGGAGTTTGGACGGTCAAGGTTGAACCAAAGCTTTTGCACAAGCAAGCTTCCTCTTCTCTGTTTGGGATAGGAGCGTTGAACATCCTCTGCTGTCTTTGTGCAACATGTTCCAGAGGATCTGCTGTCCCATCATAGAGCTTTAGGTTGGGCGCTGAGTACTTCTTGGGCATCTCCACCATTGCAATGCAGTCATCAAAGGGTGAATCAGCATAGCTTCCTGGTGCTACTTCTTGATGGGTTGTGGAAGTCCTGGAACCTTTCGTACCAACTCACGAGAGTTTCTGCATCTCCATCATCATGTTCTCCATGACCTGGCCTGCACTTACTCCCTCTGGTGTCTTTGGTTCACCGCCTCCTGCACCATTGTTCTCTTGATCTTCGTCCACATGGAGTGGATCGCCTTTTGTACCTTTTGACCTGCGCAGAGAAAGTAGAAGTCAAGTTGTTTGATCACATCGAGAAAATGGTGTACCTGGTGGGATCCTGGATCCCGAGGCTTTCTTACAGACGAGAGGACTCCAAATTTGTTTCTTCAGGACAGCCTCAGCCTCCTTCAGCCTTGTTGCTTCAGCCTTGGCATCCTCTGCAGCTTTCTTGGCTTGTTCTGCAACCTGCTTGGCTTGTTGCAATTCCTCCTGGAGCTTGAGCATGGCTTCTGCACTTGTGCCTTCCATCTCTCACGTTTGGTTGATCTCGTTGGTTTTTGGAAAATTTTGTAGGATTAATAAACTAGTATCCCCACAGACGGCGCCAAACTGTTCGGGGTGATTTTCCCACACGGTTCGATTAAGTGATTATGGGTCTACTAGTATTATCCTTTAAGTCGTATTTTGTGATGATTGATGTAATTGCGTTAAAACGTATAAAAAGATAACAAAAATGGAACAAGACACACGATATGTTACGTGGGAAAAACCCTTAAATGTTAAGGGAAAAACCACGGGCGCCAAGCCAGGAGAGGATCTTCACTAGATTACGAAATAGTGGAGTGCAGTGCGGACCAACTGGTACAGGATACAAATAAGGCGTAAAATAATTATGAAGTGTTTGAATGCTTGAGAATTGAGTAGAATGCTGCGTGCTTGCGTTGAATAATGATGAATGCCTTTCTCTTCTGAATTCTACTCCTTATATAGTGTCTTTTGCTCCAACGTTCGACTCCATGCTTGTAGGTAACCTCTTCCTCTTTCTTCTCCAGCAGCTCCTATTTCTTAGGCTTCAGTTCAGCTTCTTGACCAAGTCTTCCAACGATTCTTTTAGGGTTGTTGCTGCGGTCTTGGGCTTTCCTCTTTGATGTTTGACTCTTTTGTTGGGCTTGGCCCGTCTTGGCTTTTCCTCTCCTGACCTGCACCTTTGTTTTGTCTGTACTGCTTGGTGCTGGCTGCATGTTCTGGACCTGACTGTGGATCCTGTACCCGTCTAGGCCTGGCTCAGGGTTCTGGACCAGCCTGGGTTTTTGGTCCCAACACCTTTCTTTAAAGGGAAAAGAGGGCACAAAACTAGAACTCCTTTCTAGTTTTGTTTCTTGAGTTTAAGCTTAGGATGATCCTCCGAAAACCCGAGTTTCTAATAATAAGAAACCTCCTAAAAGTTGCACCCAAGAACTCTCCAAAAATACTAAGTATTTTGATCTAGAAATAACTTAGTATATCTTGATATTATGTGATAATAGTATTACTAACACTTAGTAATACAATACTAATAGTAGTATTATTTTTGAGAGATTATGAGAGAGATGGAGAGTGTTGAGAAAAATGATACATGCTTGCTCTTTCTTTTCATACTCTTATAAAGACAAAAGAGTGAAGCAAAAATGTGTCCAAGACACTCATGGGGGCCGGCCCCTTTGCATGGAGGAGAGAGGAAAGGCTTTTCACTTAGTTTAGAACAATCTCTAGCTTTTTCATCATTATGTTAAAGCATGCAAGTGAAGAACAATAGCTAAAGACAAAAGAGAATCTTATTCTCCCTCTCCCCTTTGTTTGCACGGTTTTAGGGCCCTTAATTTGGGTCCAATTTGTTTTCAATATTTGTCCCACAAATACTTATAATTTATCACTTAATCATCCAATATGATAAAGTACAAATTATCAAATTGAACTCACAACTCTTCTTTAACATATACGTACATTGCGCATATATTTAAGAATCGTACTTTTACTAATCTCATTAGTAAAATATATATGATTAGTGAATTAACAGTTAATCACTAATTCCCATCTCCTCTAATAATTTTATCGATATAAAATTCTATCATCCGAGTTCTCAACTCGATTTCTCTCTAAATTAATTCACTGACTAACCGTTAGTCAAATTATCAAGTTACTAATTTAATCGTATCTCATACAATTAATTAGCTTAAATATTTGGAGTACGTTCCTATAGGTGTGACTTAAAGGGATCAATTGATTACCGCCGTTCACACGACAATAACGTCAAACTCTAGTCAGCCAACCGTTATTGATTTACGTTAATCAATTGACAATAATTCAGGATTATCCCTATGTATTCCTTAATTGAGATTTATTAAGTAATCGCACTATTGTGGAGGACACATACTCCAACAATCTCCCACTTGTCCGAGACAAGTTGTGCATTACCAATTCTCATGTCCGTTTCACATCTCCCACTCGATGCAAGGTGTCTTACAGGTCGTACTTGCATCCTGAGATATATATCGTGAGTGGTTTCCTCGATAAGGAGAGTATTTGTCTGACAGGGAATCTACCGTAGATTCTTCTTGGCGTGGCCACGCATTTCAGCGACTACTCCTCGAGTGGCCCAAAGATGTTTTACCCCGACAAGGGTGGACATTTCTCTTCCACTCGATTATACTGTATAATGAAGATCACCATGACCCCAAAGATGCCCTTATAACCCCCTTTCACAGCATGGTTTAGGACAAAAATGAAAGTCACTTTCGGAAGCGCACCGACTCGCATAATCGGTTCGGTCAAAGAATCGACTCAAAGGAATACTATAGAAATTCCCACCACGACCAGGTTTCAATCACATTGAAAAGGAATTCTATAAGCGTCACTGTCCGACAGAGTGTTTTCACAGTCTGTCTATGCAAACGATCAGTCATCACATATGACCCTATGGTGTTGAACCCACCATCGATCGACTTGCAATCCAGTCTCTACGAGACGTCACCTCTTATAAGAGACCAGGGACCATATACTTAGTATATACTGTTCACTTGAATACGTTCAAAGTTGTCACACAAAAATTCGGATAAACAAAGTATGCATTCATAATGACTTAAGATAAAACAATGAACGTTATTTTCATATATGTAATAAGATACATCGTTCAATTACATATTACGAAACTAAAGGAAATCTGGCATGCGCCGCAACCCCATGGAGGCGGTGTGCGCGTCATGCTTAGCCCTCGATAGAGGCTTGGTTAAAGGATCAGCGATGTTATCGTCTGTCCCAACCTTACAAATATCTATTTCCTTCCTCTCCACATTATCTCTAATAACGTGGTATTTCCTCAAAACGTGTCTAGACTTGTTACTAGACTTGGGCTCCTTCGCTTGAAAAATAGCTCCACTGTTATCACAATAAACAGTGACAGGATCTACGGCACTAGGGACTACTCTTAGTCCATCCAAGAATTGCCGAATCCACATAGCTTCTTTAGCAGCTTCAGATGCTGCCAAATATTCAGCTTCCGTTGTAGAATCCGCAGTGACACTCTGTTTGAAGCTCTTCCAACAAACAGCTCCTCCATTCAACATAAAGACATAGCCAGATTGGGATTTCAAATCATCCCCATCGGTTTGGAAACTTTTATCCGTGTAACTGTGGATACCCATATCCGTACCCTCCCAAACAAAACCCTGTGATGTAACACGGACTTTTATTACGCATGTTTAACGTTGACTTAAACGGTTCTAACTAATGTCGAATTCATTTTTGAGTCGTTTGAAATGTTAAAATGATTTAGGTCACCTCACATCGCATTTAAATAACGTTCATTTTGTCCATTTGGAGTCTAGCTAGGTCCTCGTCCTGCTTCATTTGGCATGAGCTTCGCATTTGCACTACAATTAGCCCTTTTACATTAACAAGGTCTAATTCAGCATTCCTAAATTCCTAAATTTAGGCCCGTGGCTAAATCTTCCCTTTAGTCCCCTCTTACACAAAATACGGCTTCACGTCTTACCTTATTTCACAAAATCTATGCAAATACACCCTTTTCACATTTTCGGGTCTCGGGCCCAAAACCGAGCCCAAACCCACCTTTGGCCCGCACTCCAAAGCCCTCAACAACTCTCTAGAAGATTATACTAGGTCTTCTTGGGGCACAAGCAAAGAGATTATGCCGAATATTCCCAAGATTTAGCAATCCGGATTAAGGAAATACGAAATCTCGAAGTTAAAACCACACCAGCAAACCGCATAAGCTTATGCGGCTCATGGTGCAAACCGCATAAGCCTATGCGGTTTGCCCACCAAACCGCATAAGGCTATGCGGTTTCCCAGGCTGGCTTTTAACCCCGAGTTTCCTATTTTCCCTCGACTATTCTCCTATATATACAAACCCTCGCACGACCTATTCACATAAGTTTTCCACACAAGAAAACCCTCTCTTCTCACAACCTCTCTTCCTAGTTTTAGCACCCACACTTGGGTCCCACAAAATATACCGTCTAGCACGGTATACACCTAAATACATCCACAAAAGCCTCAAGCACTCAAATCCTTGAGTTCAACACACCATCCCGTGTTGAATTCATCCTCCTTTCAAGTTCAAGAAGCGAAGCTCTGCCCAGATCTGAAGCGTCAGGACAAGGTAGGTACCGATCCACTTGGACCAAAGCTTTTTCTTATTTTCTATGGACTAACAAAGGGGTCTACACTTTAGCGCCCCCCCTGGCTTTGGCACCCAGCGCGCTTGCACTCCAAGTGTTCTATTTACTTCGGGTACACTCCATATCCGATGACACGCCAAAGTCGCATAAGCAACCGACCTTATAAAATAAACCAATGGACAATTGAACTTTATTTTATTTGCATGCATCTTGCACCTTCTTATTTTGCATTAAATCAACTTAAACAATGAATTCGACCTTTAACTGAACCGTATTCGTTAACAAGTTAAACATGCTAAACTGAGGGTTTTAATCAATCTTTTTGCATCTACATCTGCATTCTTTTACAAACTTATCGCACTTGTACGTAGCGATAACATTAGCTCAAATATCATCTTACAAGGATTGTTCTAGGTCAGTAGAGGCTATTTTTACATAGGCTTCTCTAAAAGGTTTTCATAAATCATTATTTGAATTAACTCTTTTTCTAAAGTACCCTCACCCCGAATCCAATCTGGTTTCACAAGCCTTAGATCTAGGGGTGTCGGCGTGCTCCAAAATCTAGGACATGTTTTTAGCTTAGAACATGGTAGCAGGTTCCTATTTTCCGCGATAAATAGGTGGCGACTCCATGTGATTCTTAAAGGTTTTTCCAACTTAATCTTTTTTAACTTTAAAATCCGCCCTTAAGCAAGACGCCGAGTTGGGTCCGATCCCGGGTTCCACAGTTTGGCGACTCCGCTGGGGAGATCTTATTTTTAAAACTAAAAACTAGCTTTTTCTTTTTAAAAATAAAGAGGTGAAACTTGAAAGCCTTGAACAATCCTTGTAAACATATTTGAGCCATGCACATTCGTTTAGAGTCCATTCCTTTTGGAATCTAGGCACCCTTTACACCCTCGAGAGGTGGTTCCCACATGCAGGCTTGTCCACTCGATAAAGCACATGCCGGACTAGCTTTCCTCTCGCCCCTCCAAGGCTTGCCGTAAACGGCTATCTCGACCGCTTCAAAGGTTCTCTTCAGAAACCTATCGCCTGCCAGAAGGAAATGAAGGGGTTAAGTATCTGCCAAAGCGTACTCGAGGTAGTTGGAGGTGTACCCGACTGACTCATTTTTCACCCTTTTTGAGTCATACGTACAAGTTCGAGGCTATGCACTCCATGGTCTTTTTCAAAACGAGCATTTGCATTCATATCTTCGAAAACTCGCTTAAACGTTTCAAAGATAAATGAACCTAACATCTAACAAACTAACACTTTTCAAACAAAACTATCGCGAATTTTTGAAATAAACTTTTTCAAAATTTCCTTTTTTCACTAACAAGCAAAAACCCGAGCAAGGAATAAAACCCGAGCTCGCGGATTTCAATCCTCTAGGTCACACGGCCTAGACTCCACTTTTAACATCCTCGACTCGACTTGTTAACCACTCTCGAGTCGAATCCATTCTCTTTTACACATCCGAACTCGAGCTCACCTCGGCAAATCACCGATATCAGCTCGATGGGTGCAAAGCATAACCTTTTAACATCGAGACGAGATGCGCGCACACATCCTCGTCTCAAAAGCTTTCCTTTAGCTAAAACTTTTTCGAAAACCTCATTTTTCAAGCTTAAAAAGAGTTTTCTTAACAAAGAAATGAGCTAGAATGAACACTTAAAATGAACGTTGGTCTAGTCACGTCACTAACGTGCAAATTTACCCCATACAACCTAATCCATTCTCAACACGCTCGACTCGCCTAGCTAATCGCTCTCGAGTCGAATCCTTCTCGCCCATCTAGGCTCGAGCCCTTAACGATGAACCGTTAGGTGGGCTCGACGAAGCTAACACCTTTTAACATCGAGACGAGATGTGCACACGCATCCTCGTCTCAAAAGCTTCCTATTAGCCAAACCTTGTCTAAAATCTCCTTTTTCAAGCTTAAAAGGTCTTCCTAAACAAAAATGAGCTAAAAATGAACGCTTAAAATGAACGTTGAATCTAATAGGACTAACTAGATACACGTCACACAAACCAATCCATTCTCAACATCCTCGACTACACTAGCTAACCGTTCACGAGTCGAATCCTTTCCATGCATCTAGGCTCGAGCCCTTAACGATGAACCGTTAACATGGGCTCGACGAATGCAAATCAAACTGTGGATACCCATATCCGTACCCTCCCAGCAAAAACCCTGTGATGTAACACGGACTTTTATTACGCATGCTTTAACGTTGACTTATACGGTTCTAACTAATGTCGAATTCATTTTGAGTCGTTTTAAATGTTAAAATGGTTTAGGTCGCGTCACATCACACTTAAATAACGTTCATTTTGAGTCTAGCTAGGTCTTTGTCCTGCTTCATTTGGCATGAGCTTCGCATTTGCACTACAATTAGCCCCTTTACATTAACAAGGTCTAATTCAGCATTCCTAAAATCCCTAAATTTAGGCCCGGTAGCTAAAACCGCTATTTAGCACCCTCTCACACAAAATACAGCTTCACGTCTTAGCTTATTTCACAAATCTATGCAAATACACCCTTTTTCATTTTTCCGGGTCTCCGGCCCCAAACCGCGCCCCAACCCCAGCCTTTGGCCCGCACTCCAAAGCCACGAACACCACAAAATATCTCAGAATATCCTAGCTGTTTTCTTGAGCTTCACGCACGAAATTATATCAGTATCTTTCAAAGATTTTATGCAACCGAAACTTGGAAATTACACAAAAACCAGACCCTCAAACCGCATAACCCTATGCGGTTTGGGTAGGCAACCGCATAAGGCTATGCGGTTTGCCCAAGCAACCGCATAAGCCTATGCGGTTCCTTGGCCTGTTTTTATCCCCGGTTTCCTAATTTCTCCGAGGTTTTTAGTATATATACACCCCTATACCCTGACCTCGAAATCACAATTTACAATCAGAATACACCTCTCTCTCACACACAAATCTCCTTTGCATCCACAAAAGCCTCAAGCACTCAAAACCTTGAGTTCAACACACCATCCCGTGTTGAATTCATCCTCCTTTCTAGTTCAAGAAGCGAAGCTCTGCCCAGATCTGAAGCGTCAGGACAAGGTAGGTACCGATCCACTTGGATCAAAGCTTTTTCTTATTTTCTATGGACTAACAAAGGGGTCTACACTTTAGCGCCCCCCCCCCCCGGCTTTGGCACCGAGCGGGCTTGCATTCCAAGTCTTCTTATTACTTCGGGTACACTCCATATCCGATGACACGCCAAAGTCGCATAAGCAACCGACCTTATAAAATAAACCAATGGACAATTGAACTTTATTTTATTTGCATGCATCTTGCACCTTCTTATTTTGCATTAAATCAACTTAAACAATGAATTCGACCTTTAACTGAACCGTATTCGTTAACAAGTTAAACGTGCTAAACTGAGGGTTTTAATCAATCTTTTTGCATCTGCATCTGCATTCTTTTACAAACTTATCGCACTTGTACGTAGCGATAACATTAGCTCAAATATCATCTTACAAGGATTGTTCTAGGTCAGTAGAGGCTATTTTTACATAGGCTTTTCTAAAAGGTTTTCATAAATCATTATTTGAATTAACTCTTTTTCTAAAGTACCTCACTTGAATCCAACTGGTTTCACAAGCCTTAGATCTAGGGGTGTCGGCTGCTCCAAAATCTAAGAACATGTTTTTAGCTTAGAACATGGTAGCGAGTTCCTATTTTCCGCGATAAATAGGTGGCGACTCCATAATGATTCTTAAAGGTTTTTCCAACTTAATCTTTTTAACTTTAAAATCCGCCCTTAAGCAAGACGCGAAGTTGGGTCCGATCCCGGGTTCCACAGTTTGGCGACTCCGCTGGGGAGATCTTATTTTTAAAACCAAAAACTAGCTTTTTCTTTTTAAAAATAAAGAGGTGAAACTTGAAAGCCTTGAACAATCCAAGTATACATATTTGAGCTATGCACATTCGTTTAGAGTCCATTCCTTTTGGAATCTAGGCACCCTTTACACCCTTGAGAGGTGGTTCCAACACGCAGGCTTGTCCACTCGATAAAGCACGTGCAGGACTAACTTTCCTCTCTCCCCTCCACGGCTTGCCGTAAACGATTATCTCGACCGCCCCAGTGCTCCCTCTAGAAAACCTATCGCTCCGGCGTAAGGAAATAGAGGGGTTAAGTATCTGCCAAAGCGTACTCGAGGTAGTTGGAGGTGTACCCGACTGACCCTTTTTCACCCTTTTTTGAGTCATACGTACAAGTTCGAGGCCATGCACTCCATGGTCTTTTTCAAAACGAGCATATGCATTCATATCTTCGAAAACTCGCTTAAAACGTTTCAAAGATAAATGAACCTAACATCTAACACCTTTTCAAACAAAACTATCGCGAATTTTTGAAACAAGCTTTTTCAAAACTTTCCTTTTTCACTAACAAGCAAAAACCCGAGCAAGGATTAAAACCCGAGCTCGTGGATTTCAATCCCCTAGGTCATACGGCCTAGTCTCTACATTTAACATCCTCGGTTCGACTTGCTAACCGCTCTTGAGCCGAATCCTTCCTCTTTTACACATCCGACTCGAGCTCACCTCGGCAAATCACCGATATCAGTTCGACGGATGCAAAGCAAAACGTTTTAACATCGAGACGAGATGTGCGCACACATCCTCGCCTCAAAAGCTTCCCTTAGCAAAACCTTTTCGAAAACCTCCTTTTTCAAGCTTAAAAGGTCTTTCTAAACAAAGAAATGAGCTAAAATGAATGCCTAAAATGAATGTGAGTCTAGTGGGTCGAGTCGTGTCACTAATGCAAAGTGAAATGCAGGCCTCAGCTGATTACTCACCATGAATCGCATCATCACCCCTTCCTTCAAACGCTCCTCAAAGATGGCTAACCTCAACAAGCTGAAGACCCTCCGTCACCGCATTGATCAGCTCACCAAAAACATTGACAACTTGAAGGCCTTGCATCAGTTCGAAGTTGCACGCTTGGAACAACGCTCCAAGGCCGACAAGCCTGTCTCCCTCCACACTCTCATCACCCAACTCCAAAGGGACGAGGAAGATTTCACCCAATATCTCGTTCGTTGGAGAGGATTACTTGCTCGAGTTCCGAATCCTCCGCACGAAGACGAACTCATGTACACATTTCTCGGTAGCCTACGACCCGAGTGGCGAAAACATTTTGATTACGGCGACGCCGAGAATTTCGAAGAACTCATTGAAATTGCCCTCGGAGCCCAAAGCAACCCCACAATCTACGACAATCCGGCAATCTTCCTCGGACCAGCACCCGTCATGGATTGCTCCTACTTGGTCACACCCACCAACAACCAAATCAATGGGGTCTGGTTCAGTGATGACGAAGACGAAGAGTGGCCACCCACTAACAAAACGGTAGCTCAACTCTCGACTACTTCTTCCTCGAATAAAAACAAAAGCAACAAAAAGGGAAAGAAAAAGAAGGGCAAACAGTCCGAAAGCAAAGATCAAAAAGAAAAGGGCGAGCAGTCCGAAAGTAAAGATCAAGAAGAAAAGGGCAAGCAGCCCGAGAAGGAAAATCAAGACGAGGTTTCACACCTCACACGCTCTGGTCGCCCTTATCAAAATATTTTCACAGATGAACATGCCGTAAAAGCACCGCGTCGAGAAAGGCAAGGCCGTAGTCCAGGAAGACGCTCCTTCCACAAGCACACCCTCTACATCCACAAAGAATCCCACCACCAAACACGAGCGAGGTGCTTCAAAGCAACTTCGCCGCACAAAAGCCGATGTTTCCATCCGGGCCCTTTACGAGACTTCGGTGAACATAGGAATGCATTCATTCGGCTTACAAATAGCATGTGCAGACGCTGAGATCTCTCCAGATCAAATGGTCAGCCATGTCACTAGGGATTGGTTACCGGGGGCTATCACCTTCTCAAACGATGATCTCCCCGCATTTGGACCAAACCACAACCTCGCCCTATACATCAGCGTCGAATGTATGAAGAAAACTTTGCCCGTGTCCCTTGTTGATAACGGTTCTGCAGTCAATGTTTTACCATTGGCCACCGCACACCGTCTCCGCCTATCCGACAAAGACTTCACCCCAAGCATGGACGGAGTCAAAGCTTTCGATGGAACCCGACGTCACGTGAAAGGAACCATTTCTCTTCACATACGCACTGGTCCCATAGAAAGAAAAGTCGAATTTCAAGTCATCGACATGACCCCTTCCTATAACATACTCCTAGGGCGACCATGGATTCACTCCACCAAGGCCGTAACTTCTACTCTACATCAAAAGGTTAAGATCCCTCTCAACGAGGAAGTCATAACCTTGAATGCCTCAAACTTCCGAGCCCTTTTCGATACACCAAAAGAGCCCAATTCCGCCGAAATCGTGGCTGAACCCGCAGAAGACTTATGTGGTTTCGACTTCGAAGTTGGCGCCATCACGCGTACACCAATCAAAACCTACAGACCCTTCAAAACAACAAACAATAATAGCCTTTGGCTCACCATGGGCCTAGGCTACAAACCCAAGGACGGTGACCAAGAGCGAATGGTCAAAGAAGTCCAAAAACGAAAGTCAACCCACAAGGTTACCCTACGACCTTACATCCTTGACTTAGACGCATACTTCACCTCAGGAGGAAAAGTCGACGGAAATACCTCCCTTCGAGACCTCATCCACACACCCGAAGCCTGCTACTCTAGTGAGGTCGAGCATAATGCACCTCGGACCTCACCGGGCATCAGAAATGAAGAGATCGTCGCCACTATCATGCGTGATCGACGTTTCGACCCTAACCAACTGATAGCCGACGCCACTGATAAAACCCTTAATGGATGGTATAAAACGCTGAAATGGACCGATGCACAAGGCCAACATTTTCACCATCACCATGCTAAGGACCGCTTTTCGACCACATCACCAACCTCAAAAACAAAGAGGCAAGCAACCCAAGCAACTCAAGCACCCCAAGCAACTCAAGCACCCCAAGCAACTCAAGCAGCTCAAGCAGCTCCTCAAACAGCGAAGACGAAGAAGAAGAAGAAGAAGAAATTCTTTTAACTTCTAATGCTCTAAGTGTCGGGTCACCTGTCGACCCATCTATCCTAGACTCTAGCTTTAGCTTAGACTTTCTTTTTACGGAGGCTAGCTCCAAGCAATTTTCTGAATTGTCGAATAATTCTTCTCAAAATAATGAAATGAATAAATTTGCTTACGCCTTGTCTCAAGCTAAAACAAACAACAAAGCACAAACATCTAACAATCAACAAACAACAAACAAATCAAAAGACACTAACTCATGCGATAAAAATGAACAATCTCTAAACAAATACATTGCAAACATTGTTTCTCCCAAAACACAAGACCCTATCATCGAGGAAACCATAACCATAAACGTGGGAACCCCCGAAGAACCAAGGGAACTACAACTAGGAGCCTCACTAGACGAACACGAGCGCACCCAATTTACACAACTCCTAAGCGAATTCAAGGACGATTCGCTGGTCATACAAAGACATGCCGGCATCGAGCGAAGCATCGCCGAGCACCGCATCCCCATCAAACCCAAGCATAAACCCATCAAACAAAAGCTAAGAAGACTACGTCCCGAATGGTCCCTTATGGTCAAGGAAGAAATCGAGAAACAACTACAAGCCGGTTTCATCCAAGTCATCGAATATCCTCAATGGGTCTCAAACATGGTCCCAGTCCTGAAAAAGAATGGCAAAATTCGAGTATGCGTTGACTTTCGCGACTTGAACAAAGCTAGTCCTAAAGATGACTTTCCATTACCCCATGTGGACGTCCTAGTCGACAACACCGCCGACCACACCCTCCTATCCTTCATGGACGGCTACGCAGGCTACAATCAAATCAAAATGTCACTTGAAGACATGGCAAAAACCGCCTTCATTACACCGTGGGGGACATACTGCTACACAGTTATGCCCTTCGGCCTAATCAATGCAGGCGCTACATACCAACGCACCGCTACAACCCTTTTACACGACATGATGCACAAAGAAGTCGAAGTTTACGTCGACGATATGATCGTAAAATCAAAGGAGAGAAGTGGTCACATCACTAACCTCCGCAAGTTCTTCACTCGCCTACGGCAATACAAAATGCGCCTCAACCCCCAAAAATGTACTTTTGGAGTCAAATCCGGTAAACTACTAGGACACGTAGTGAGCGAAAGAGGCATCGAGGTCGACCCCTCGAAAGTCAAAGCAATCCTCGAAATGCAACCCCCGAAGAGCCTCGACGAGATTCGAAGTTTCTTAGGCCAAATCCAATACATCTCACGCTTCATCAGCAAACTCACCATGATATGTGAACCAGTCTTCAAGAAGCTCAAGAAAACTGACCACGTTGAATGGGACGAGGAATGTCAAAAAGCATTTGACAAGGTCAAAGAACTGCTAACTAACCCGCCGGTTCTACAACCACCCCAAGAAGGTTTACCCTTATCCTTATACCTTACAACAACACCCACCGCCATGGGCGCCATGCTCGCTCAAGAAGTAAACGGCGAAGAACGCGCAATCTATTACATCAGCAAGAAGTTTCTCGATTACGAAACTCGATACTCACCCGTCGAGAAGAGTTGCCTAGCCTTAGTATGGTCATCCAAAAAACTCCGTCACTATATGCTAGCACACCAAACAAGGGTATATTCCACAATGGACCCCGTAAAGTACCTCTTCGAGAAACCTGTACCTAACGGACGAATGGCCAGATGGACGTTGCTCCTAGCCGAATTCGACCTTAAGTACGTACCCCTCAAAGCAATTAAGGGACGAGCAGTCTCCGATTTCCTAGCCGAAAATGCAATCACCGAGCAACCAATCATAGACACCACATCCCTTCCAGACGATGGGATTTACAACATCGACCAAGAACAATGGGAATTATACTTCGATGGTTCATCCAACTACCGAGGTTGCGGAGTAGGAATACTTCTCATATCCCCGAATGGCGAACACACACCCTTATCCATTAAACTGGACTTCGACGTAACAAACAATGCAGCAGAATACGAAGCATGCTTGCACGGTCTCCAAGCAGCGCTTGTACTCAACGCCCGCAATATAAGAGTCTATGGGGACTCCTCCCTCATAATCAACCAAGTGTCCGGAGCATGGAAGATACTTAACGAAAACCTAGCACTATACCAAAGCAAAATACAAGAACTCATAAACGAATTCTATCACGTAGAATTCATACACCTCCCACGCGAAGAAAACCAATTCGCCGACGCGCTATCCAAACTCGCGTCCCTAATCAACATACCCCCGGGGATGGAAACTCTACCCATTGTCGTGGAAAGACGAAACGAACCCGCATACATCTGTGACATTGAAGCCGAGGAAGAACAAACCGACCCTTGGTACCAAGCAATCATCAACTACAAAACAAACGGCGAATACCCGCCAAACACCGACAAACGGGCCAAGCGAGCCCTACGCCTATTATCATCACAATTGCGGCCGAAATGGGCAAACTACTCAAAAAGACACCCCAAGGCACACTACTCTTATGTGTCGATCACAAAAAGGGACACGATATCATGTCCCAAGTACACGATGGTGAGTGCGGACCACACATGAACGCACGAGCCATGTGCAAACAAATCATAAGGCTAGGATGGTATTGGACTACCATGGAAGCCGATTGCGCAAAATATGTCAAGCATTGCCATAATTGTCAAATCTTTGCAAACATACAACACATCCCTCCTTCACCACTATACAGTTTAACCTCGCCATGGCTCTTCTCCACATGGGGCATCGACGTCATTGGCAAAGTACAACCCGTAGGAGCAGGAGGACACTGCTTCATCCTCGTGGCCATCGACTATTTCACCAAATGGGTCGAAGCCGCATCGTACCGCAAGCTAGGCACAAAAGAAGTCGCAAAATTCATACAAAACAACATCATTTGTCGCTATGGCATACCACACGAGTTCATTAGTGACCAAGGCACGCACTTTCAAGGAGAGGTCGAACCACTCCTTCTCAAATACAAGATACAACGGCACAAGTCATCACCCTATCGACCGCAAACCAACGGCGCAGTTGAGGCAGCAAACAAAACCGTCGTATCTATCCTTAAAAAGATGATCGACACCTGCCACGACTGGCCCCACAAAATCCCATTTGCATTATGGGGATATCGCACCACAATCCGCACACCCACAGGCATGACACCCTATTTCCTAACCTACGGAATGGAAGCCGTTCAACCCGTAGAAATCGAAATGCAATCCCTTCGGATCCTCATGGAAGCAGACATTCCTGAAGCCGAATGGGCACGCGAACGCCATTTAACAACTCATTCTCTTAGACGAAAGACGACTACATTCACTAAGTACAGTCCGAATGTATCAATCTCGCCTGCAACGCGCCTACAACAAACGGGTCAAACCACGAAACATTAAAGTGGGTGACCTAGTACTCAAATCAGTCCGAGCACCATTACCAGTCGACCCAAGGGGGAAATTCAAACCCAATTGGGCCGGACCGTACTTGGTCAAAGACATCCTTCCTGGAGGAGCAGTAACGCTAACTGACCTTGACGGCCAAGACTTCCGACTACCAACAAATCTTGATCAACTCAAGAAATACTACCCTTAAATAAATTTGCAATGTACTTCACAAAAAAGGACAAAACTCGCTCTCGCATGAGTGAACTACGCTCGGTTTGATTCCACGCACTGTGGATACGTAGGCAGCTTTGCAAAGAGCTCAACCGAATCACACGAACTACGCCGGTTTGATTCTGTATTCAAAAAGCAGATACGTAGGCAGCTTATCGAAAGCACAACCGAACTTTTTCTAGCACGCATGCCCAAAGCTCAAAAAGGTCAAGGGCGTTGCACTCACAAAATGACACGCTCGAAGCTTAAAAAGGTCAAGAGCACAGTCGACACAAAAACAAAACACAAATCCAAGTCCAAAGCTTAAAAAGGTCGAGGATTTAAAAAAAAAAAAAAAAAAAAAACAATTCAAAACAAACAAGTCCAAAGCTTAAAAAGGTCGAGGATTAAAGACAAAATACAAGTGTTCGAAGCTTAAAAAGGTCAAGAACATTTAAAAACGAAACAAAGAAAGCAACGAGACAAAGGAAAAGCAAATCAATTCTATTTTATTACTTTATTTAGAATTCTTCAAAGTTCAGAAAGGAGCTAGGAACAAGCCTCCTTAGCCCTTTATTCAGATCTAAAACATGTATTTAAATAAAGGAATCTTTCTAAGCTAAACAAAACAAACTTCTCAAGTCTTTTTCTGACGCTTCGGGTTGACCTCTTCATCTTCAAGGGGCCGATCCGCCACAACTTTCGACCTGAGGATGTGGAGTAGATCTCTCAAAACCTGGGGCTCGACGGATCCTCATCCCGCTTCAACTGGGCTCCTCGATCCTTGGCCCTAAGCGATCTTTAACGGCCACCTTGGTCCAAGCCTTTTCCCGCTACGGTCTCGAAGAAGAAGCACTGCATCAACAACACAAAGATCACCATAGTCCCTCCTTTCGCAAGACCGCCTCATACGCCAAGGAGGGCCTTGGCCCATTCTTTCCCTCCTCCTTTGATTCTCGTTCCTTAGGATCATTGGAACGATACCACCGCACAGATAGAAGTCCGTGAACACGGCTAGACTCTATATGCTCAAGACGCATCAAGTAACACGATCCGACCACCCTCGGATCCAAGCATCAATCATCCGGTTGTTTAGAACAACAACCCTCCAACTCGCGTATCCCGATCCGGATAGTCCGCAAGCTCGATTTGCCTCTTGGCGAAGAGGATGAATCCATACACCCTGCTCAAACCCGCACAAAGATCAACCCACGAGACGCATTTGCCAATCGAAGCGCCGTTACCTCCGTAATACCCCACCACGAAACATACCAACGAATCGTCGCTCTCCTTTACAAACCACCGGTAGTAGTTTAGCGAACGCCCCGAGGATCACCCAATCCATCTTCCGAGACGCCGTCCCGCCGCCTTGAAGACACCTCCAAGGGAAGAGCTCTATACACACTCGGCCTCTCCATGAGCCAAACGTTGAGAATCCTAGCGCAACCTCAGACGAGCTCGGACGATCAAAGATAACTGGCCGCCTAAGCCCAAAGATAGTCTCCGCTAGGATCAACGCAGAAGGATCATGTCCTCGCTCCATCTCTTCGACAACACGAGCATACCTCGCGTTCCCGAACACACCATCTGGCATGGACCCCGCAAAAGCATAACGATGAACCAAACAAAAAGCAAGGGCCCTCCGCCGAGAACGGTCCGAAATACTAGTATCAGCCTTATTCATATATCGTTGACACAACAAAAGCATATTCACCCTACCTCCCTCGAACAAACCTGCAGCATGAGCATTTGTCATCCCAAGGAAGTTTCGCAACATCCCATTATAACAAAGCTCACTCCTCACAACCACAGGAGTAGTCCGTTTCGACCATCCAGCAATGGCCGAGAACTCCTCCATCAAAGGGCACACCTCTCCCCCGGAAAACCTAAAAACATGCAAATTAGGATCCCAATAATCCAAACACGAATCAAGGAAGTCTACATCGACTTTCATTTGACGAAAGCCAATAAATACACCCGCACCATCATCATACACCGCCTTCTTCATCCCCGAACTCAAGGAAGACGTCCACCTCTTCAAGAGAGCATCAAAATGCACCTCCATTTTCTTGGACACAAAAACAAAAAAAACTTTTATAAATATACCTAATATATCTATGAGAGCAAAATCCTAAAGAAAAAGCAAAGAATAGAAGTGATTGTGAATGAAGATTATGGCACGCACCCCCTCTCCTTATATAGGAAAACAATATCCGAAATATGGAAATACTAAGACTAACAGCCAAAGTTAACAAACCGCATGGCTCTATGCGGTTTGCACACCAAACCGCATAAGCCTATGCGGTTTCCCATTGCAAACGCATAAGCCTATGCGGTTTCAAGGGCTGGTTTTTCTCAAAATTTTCCTAATTCCGTCCTTCCTAAAACACTACAACCTACTTTGGCTACGACATCTCTTTCGTTATTCCCCATACACCAACATCACGCTTCACTTTAGCGATTACGATTCTTACCACGAGTCAACGCATAACATTTTTTGCATTCACACGAGCTCATTTCGCATTTAAAATGAACTTTTTGCAAAACATTTTCACAATCTAAAATGAACATCAACGCATCCCACTCGGGAATCATATCATTTCTTCAACCAAGCGCCCCAAACAGGTTTACCGACGAAGTTCAAGCTACAACAAGTTCAAAGTTCAAGCTACAACGACATGTACATAAAGGTTCATACAATCTTTAAATACACAAATTCACTCGGGGTGACGGCGCCGATACTCGTCAAACTCACGCCGAATCTGAGCCGTCTCAGCCCGGCTCTGACACAACTGAGCTGTCTGCTCAGCCCAAGCCATCCTCCACCTGTTGGCTATACGCCATAGCTTCTTATGCGCCTCCTTAGCCACCTGTGAAACACAACACAAACACAGTTCACACTTTTCTCCATTTTGCCTTAATTTCACTCAAATTAAGTCAAACTTAGGGGGGAAATTTCAAAACAAACGCAGCCCACCCCACTTTACCTTAATTTCACCCAAATTAACCAAACTGGAGGGGATAACACAAAAAACAACTCTCACAAGTTTGATCATCGATATACTTCATACCTCGATCAAACTGGGGGCTTACACACATACATACAATCACACAAGTACATACCTTCTTCACCTTGCTCGTCCAGCTGGCCATGCCCGCGTCAGTAGTCACCGGCAAGTACGTCGGCAGAACAAAGGTACGACGGACGCCCGAGTCATCATACTCGATGGTAGTAGGGAAGTCATCAGGCTGCTCTGCCATCTCGGGATCAAACTCCTGCAAAACAAATACAAAACGCACACGTCAGGGAAATTTTTCGCAAAAATTACCTTACGCACCCCCAAACACCGAAGCACACATACCTCAATAGGCCCACAAGCAAGCCGAGACTCAGCAAAATGGGCATAGTCTTCCTCAGGACAGAGGAGGCTCACTGACTCTCCCTCTCCATACAACGCCACACGATCCTGAGCAGAAACCCCTCGCTCAAACAGGACCCTCGGCGGATCCCTAGGCACCACCGGAGCTGGCCACCCTGCCTGAAAGACCAAGCGCTCTCCAAGATACCAAACCGATCCATAAGGCGTCGCTATGTATAGGCGCTGGGTCTCTCGCACCGCAAACCTAGCCCCAATGCCCTCAGGAATATCCCTGTACTGGCCCCACGGGAACGGCACGAACTACAAACAAAGACAAGACAAACACGCTCACAAATACAGATACGATACAATCATTTTAAGTACACTCTATTTAAAATGGTTCAAGCACAAACCTCATCAAATCGCATCCGGTTCAGACGATCCCTAACATCATCATACGACCAATTAAACGCAGCACGGTTGCACGTACCCCAAGTACGTACCGCCGGGTACTCCCTCACGATCCGCACAGCATGTGGGGGAAGCAGAAAAGGAAAGTGGCTAAGAATCCACGACTGCACACAAGAAACAAAAACATGTTACAAGGACAAAAGACGACAAAAACAAAGCAACAATGCACCTAAGACAAAACAAAATCAATACGTACCTCCATCAAGAAGCCAGGCGCGACTAAGGACAGTCGCGACCCTCGATCCATGACCCGCGGTCTCACAGCATCCATGCAGAAGCGAATGCACAAGCCCAGAGACGGCGTCACCCAGTCAAACGTCCCAATTGCATTCCAATCCAGGAGATGCATAAGGACCGATGTCGATGCCCGCTCGCCCTTGTCGCCGAAGTACACGGCGCTCACAAACCACCACAACCACATACGAGCATTCTGCTCGTCGCTCCACTCCGAGGGGCCATACTCGGTCTTCCCCTCAAAATACTCCAAGATATAGCTCGTCTTGAAGGTATAGGGTGGCGCACCCTCACAAATCACCTCCAAACCACCGCCAACCGCGGCAGTCACAACCTCGTCCACAACGGACGGCGCAAACTCAAAATCCATGTCGCGATCCCCAAACGGCAGCCCCGTTATGACCGCGTACTCAGACAAGGTAATGCCGGCCTCAAAGCCGGGCATATGGAACGTCGTCGTGGTGTCCCAATACCTATCCATGAAGGCCCTGATCAACATCAGGTTCGCCGTCTGCTTCTTCTTCGCAATCTCCCTCCAATGGCCAACCAACGGGCCAAAAGCACTACGCAACACCCAAGCTTGCGCCCTCGGCGCAAGCTTCTCCTCAAAAGCACACATGGCGGACGAGACGCCCGAGAAAGTCCTCATCGGGCCCCTATCCCAACCCATCGTCGCTCGATAGGAAACATGTCTCTCCGGAGCAAGCAGAAGGTTGTGGCCATCCCAACCCTTCGCGAAAGCCCTGTTCGCGCGTGACTTTCGCGGCCTAGAGCTACTCGCCCTAGGCGCAACCTCTTCAACCTCCTCCTCAGCAACCTCCATCTCGGCTTCCAGCTCATCCACCAGCTCTTGAGCAAGCTCGTCCTCAGGATCACGCACAGGAACATTTCTCCCACGGCCCCTACCTCGTGACTGACCACGTCTCGTGGGCAGGTCACGAGGGTCAGCTTCCCTCTCACTACGTGTACGCCTCAAGCTACTCGAGCTAGAGGCTCCCTCAGTCCTCGAGCTAGCACTCTTACGAGATCTCGATCTCGTAACGCGGCTGGAACCTTCTCCTGCAACCAAACACAACCAATACATACAGCTATAATACATACACATACGCAAATACACACAAATAATATGCACATAATACATATACATTCCTTTAACACATTATACTAATACCCCTACGGAGCATTTTTAGGCCTAATTCACAATTAAGCCGAAAACCGTTCTCTACATTTCCAAATCGCAACTTCATGGTTTCTACACGCCATAATAGTCCCCAACAACAACCCATTACAAGCAATTGCATTTTGGTCACCCCAATCAAAAACCCCCAATTCGCCTTAATTACTCCGTATAACTACGACTTAAGACGGCGATTTGAAAGCCTTAACTCGACTTTTTCGCAAAACTAACGTTATAGGCATGCTATACTCGCTATGGGCATCCTACACCGAAGTTTAATTGAAATTCCGGGTTGGAAAATCCGGGTTCGTTTTCGGGCCCGAAACCTAATTTGGACGTTTTTCCACACAAAGACGGTCTAAATCACAATCAATTCACACATACACGTTCACAAGGCATAATGCAACACAACGACGTCAATTTCAAGCATTCAAACGGCAAATTTCAAGCAAAACTCGGGTTTTCATTCAAAACCCGTCTTTTCAACATTTCAAGGCAAAACTAGCTAATTACAACAACAAATAACGTAAAAGCAAGTTGAAATGGAGCATTACCTCGTTCCATAGCAAAGCAACGCAAGAAAAACGAGCAAAAACGGTTGAGAAATCGAAAAATGGTGTTTTTATGAGATAGAAACCGAAAATGTTATAAGGAACCTCACTCACGGTGCTCTCGTGCCTTATATAGCCCCCAGCTGCCAACAAGGGAAACCGCATAACCTTATGCGGTTTGCCCCATGAACCGCATAAGGCTATGCGGTTTGGTCCTGTGGTTTTTCTCGGTTTTTTCTCGTTTTACGTCTACTTTTCGATTCCTAATTCATCCTAGCCCCTATACAACTCCAAGTACGTCCCATGCTTGGGTCAAGGCATCGCTCACAATCCGTCATACGCGTATATTAAGCATTTAATATACGGTACAGAAGCAGAAGCACGAACGCTCTTCACGAGCACTACATCATTTTCTCCACCACGGGAGGCGATCATATGCAACTACAACTACACAGACACTCCTCGGCGAGCCCAAGCACATGCACCCTGCAACATACACCTAACTCCAAGCACAAGCACTCTACAACAAGCACTCTACAGCAAGCATTTAACTATGAGCATAAACGCTCCTCGGCAAGTTTAAGCACAAGCGTCCTACAAAGCACATCCAAGCATGAACCCATGGCACAAAAACACCCTTGCGCAAGCACTACAACCTTTACAAATGCACTCCTACAAGACCATACATCCTACGAATGCACTCTTCACGAGGCCATACATCCAGCCCGGATACACTCACACCCTTGCACTTTAGCCCCCACGCATTGCACATGCGCTCTTTCACGAGACCATACGAAGACGCTACAAGCAGCAGCACTATACGATACCCAACATATACAAGACGACAACATCAACATCAGCAAAGGCATTAGCAACAGCACGACGACGGCACTCTGCAGGCCGGCAGGCCCTTATAGCATGCACGGACCGCCAAGTCCTTAAAATGCGCACGCCTCCTCCCGCTTAGCCGGTTCAAGTCCTCGTCTCACCCATGGACACACGCCGTTCATTGGTGTATCGAGACCGTAATGGTGGGATATGGTCGTGGAGTTTGACTAGCGCTCTAGTCCGAGCTCGATCAAGCGGGGGCTCTGTGGATACCCATATCCGCATTCTCCCAAAGAAAAACCCTGTGATGTAACACGGACTTTTATTACGCATGCTTTAACGTTGACTTATACGGTTCTAACTAATGTCGAATTCATTTTGAGTCGTTTTAAATGTTAAAATGGTTTAGGTCGCGTCACATCACACTTAAATAACGTTCATTTTGAGTCTAGCTAGGTCTTTGTCCTGCTTCATTTGGCATGAGCTTCGCATTTGCACTACAATTAGCCCCTTTACATTAACAAGGTCTAATTCAGCATTCCTAAAATCCCTAAATTTAGGCCCGGTAGCTAAAACCGCTATTTAGCACCCTCTCACACAAAATACAGCTTCACGTCTTAGCTTATTTCACAAATCTATGCAAATACACCCTTTTTCATTTTTCCGGGTCTCGGGCCCGAAACCGAGCCCAAACCCAAGCCTTTGGCCCGCACTCCAAAGCCCTGAACACCACAAAATATCTCAGGAATATCCTAGCTGTTTTCTTGAGCTTCACGCACGAAATTATACTGTATCTTTCAAAGATTTTATGCAACCGAAACTTGGAAATTACACAAAAACCAGACCCTCAAACCGCATAACCCTATGCGGTTTGGGTAGGCAACCGCATAAGGCTATGCGGTTTGCCCAAGCAACCGCATAAGCCTATGCGGTTCCTTGGCCTGTTTTTATCCCCGGTTTCCTAATTTCTCCGAGGTTTTTAGTATATATACACCCCTATACCCTGACCTCGAAATCACAATTTACAATCAGAATACACCTCTCTCTCTCACACAAATCCCCTTTGCATCCACAAAAGCCTCAAGCACTCAAAACCTTGAGTTCAACACACCATCCCGTGTTGAATTCATCCTCCTTTCTAGTTCAAGAAGCGAAGCTCTGCCCAGATCTGAAGCTTCAGGACAAGGTAGGTACCGATCCACTTGGATCAAAGCTTTTTCTTATTTTCTATGGACTAACAAAGGGGTCTACACTCTAGTGCCCCCCCCGGCTTTGGCACCGAGCGGGCTTGCATTCCAAGTCTTCTTATTACTTCGGGTACACTCCATATCCGATGACACGCCAAAGTCGCATAAGCAACCGACCTTATAAAATAAACCAATGGACAATTGAACTTTATTTTATTTGCATGCATCTTGCACCTTCTTATTTTGCATTAAATCAACTTAAACAATGAATTCGACCTTTAACTGAACCGTATTCGTTAACAAGTTAAACATGCTAAACTGAGGGTTTTAATCAATCTTTTTGCATCTGCATCTGCATTCTTTTACAAACTTATCGCACTTGTACGTAGCGATAACATTAGCTCAAATATCATCTTACAAGGATTGTTCTAGGTCAGTAGAGGCTATTTTTACATAGGCTTTTCTAAAAGGTTTTCATAAATCATTATTTGAATTAACTCTTTTTCTAAAGTACCCTCACCCCGAATCCAATCTGGTTTCACAAGCCTTAGATCTAGGGGTGTCGGCGTGCTCCAAAATCTAAGAACATGTTTTTAGCTTAGAACATGGTAGCAGGTTCCTATTTTCCGCGATAAATAGGTGGCGACTCCATAACAGTTCTTAAAGGTTTTTCCAACTTAATCTTTTTTAACTTTAAAATCCGCCCTTAAGCAAGACGCCGAGTTGGGTCCGATCCCGGGTTCCACACAAACACATTCCAACGTCGAGACAAGATCCGCACACGCGCTCTTGCCTCAAAGACTTCTTAGGCACAACATTGCTCCTAATGCAATACACTCTCATTTTTGAAACAAGCTCTCTTCAAAAATCTCCTCACTTTTACAAAACAAGCAACACACTCCCATTTTTGAAATAAATTCTTTTCAAAATCTTCTTATTTTTACAAACCAAGCAAAACACACCCGCTTTTGAAATGAGCTCTTTTCAAAAATCTCCTCACTTCTGCAAAACAAATAACGACATTCTCTTTACATTATCTCTTTAGGCCAAACGGCCCAAAGTCGACTCGTTTCAGCGAAAATCGTCTTTTTCAAGCAAACAAAACCCGAGAATGGCCAAGCCCAATCTCGCGGACTTTTCATCAGACCAAATGATTCATAACCATCTTGGCCCAAATCCTCTTACAAACTACTTTCACAAAATCCTCATCACATTTTTGAAATAATCTTTTTTCAAAAATCCTTCCTTCGAACCGAATGGCCCATAGTCAGGACGGTTTGATCTAGACAAACAGTCTCCTCAAAACACCCGAGAATAATCACTTTATTCTCGTGACATTCCAAAACATAAATGAACTACATGACCCGCACTCATTGTAACCCATTTATTACCAAACATTTTCAAACCCGAGAATGGACCTTTTCTTGAAAACAAATCCAGCAAAATAAACATTTTCGAAATCCTTGATTCAAAATGGCCTACCGCCATTTTAATCCAAACATCTCCTTTCACAAGACAACAAAACCTAGGAATGAACTAGCATCATCCCGCAAATCCTTCACGGTTAGACCAAGTGGCTCATAGTCGCTTTAATCTAACCCTCTTTCAAACCGAATGTATGAAAACGAGTATAACCGTCTTCATCACATTTTCAAACACCCTTGATTCGGATAGCCTATCGCCACTCCGAATCGATTCACGCTTTCACCGACAAGCCACTAACACGAGCTTATCGGATTTGATTTCAAAAACGCCTTTTACATCGAGCCAAAATGTGACAACACATTTTGCTCAACAAAACATCCTGCTTTTCGCCGAAAACAAAACTTTTGCAAAATCAAAGACAAATATAAATATGCATGAGCCAAGTCCCGACGCGAGCATCAACCCCATCCGAGACATGTGCGTCTCGAGCACCCAGCGACGAATCCATCAAGGCGCCACCGACGATCTCACGGATCTCCTCAAGAAATTCGAGTCTTTTCATTACGGGTCGAGTTTTTAAACATTGAGTCAATCTCTGACAGTCTAGAGCAATCGAGTCTTTGACGTACGACATTCTGACAAACCGATAAAGGAATAAGTTTTCCTACAACCCAGCTTCCTTTTTACACACTTTTCCCATAAAAAACACAATTCTACACCAACATACATTGCATCCCAGGAACAACTATCCTAGGGAGATCTAGGCCGGGTACGAAGGTCCAAGTCAACAACTAAATCAAGGACACGAAGACAAGAAAGCTTCCGACGACTAAACACCTAAGGTTCACTAGTCTGCTTGTGGTCTACTACTCCGCTGCTTTTGGAGGAGGATCCATTAATTTGGAGCTCCACAGTGGTCATGAATTTGACCGCGACCAAAAGTACGAGTATTCCTGGATCGTCCTCCGCGTACTCGATCGCGTGCCTAATAAGCAAACGAACTTGTCAGAGGAGCCCGCGTGATAGACACACGATCACAAGTGACCACCGAGCCACAGGGTTTTAGCAGGGTCCGAGCTCAAGCCCAAGCCATACAGGGCGGGGGATATTCTCAAACCAAACGGGAATACAAGGTACAAAGGTCAAAAAACCAAAGTCACCAAAAAGCAAAAGTCTCAAAAGCTCCGGAACAAGGGGCAAAACAACTAAGCAAAAAACAACTAAGCAAAAAGCTTAAGAAGTCAAAAGTTCAAGAAGTCAAAAAGCTTAAGAAGTCAACAAGCTTAGAAATCAATAAGCAAGGGGCCGAAACCCCAAAGGCAAGAAGTACCGAAGCCCAGAAACGAGTGGCCAGGTCCTTGAAATTCCAAATTGAAGACAAGACAGAAGTAGCTAGCAACCAGCCTAGATCAACTAAGGAGAACTCACCCTTAGGATGCAACGTATCAAGGTCAAACACATAAACACCCCTTGGACCGGCGGGTCCCTAAACACGCACCTTTCCACAAAAACAAACCCACCTCCCAGACCGGTGGATCCTTAAACACGCACCTTTCCACATAAACACCTCATGCACGCCCTTAAATGCGCTCTTCGGAACTACGCTAGGTTTGATTCCGTAACCACGGATACGTAGGCCGCTCTCCCGAGCTCAACCAACCTTTTACAAAAATCCACAAAATATTCCCCGTCCAAAGCTTTCCATGCTAAGGATGTGTCCACAAAAATTCACAGAGTTCAAAGGCAAACTATTTCTTTATCGAGGCGACTAAAACGAATTCGTCAAGGCAAAGCTGTCATAGGCTTAGGAGTAGTACTCTGCTTTTTGGTCTAACACTATTTTGCAGGAACAACAGCATCCCACCGCAGACAAGCAAGCACCACTGGGGGCTCCACCAACGCACGTGTTCCCGAACATGGCATCCATGCAACCGTCGAGTCTCAAATCACGCATACGACTCGTCTCTATTTTGCAAACCTTTCGGCATTTTAAGCATCGAGTCACATGTCGAGTCAATCCTCTTCCAATCAAACAATTTAGCGACATTTAAACCGCTCCTTTCAAAAACTCTCCAGTCTTCAAAACGCTCCCACGGAACGACGCGCTTTTTCAAACTTACACGAGGCAATGCACCCTCAAATTAGCTAATCACCTTTCAAAATTCACCCAATACTCGAGTTAATATGAAAGCACTTTGCAATTCACTTTTTGCAAACCAACCCTTTCGCAAACCAAATGTACCTTTCGAAAATGCATCTCAAATCCTTGAAATGCATCTCGAATCTTCGAAGTCTAAACTTTTCCAAAAATTTAACTCGGCACTCGAGTTAATACATTTTGAGAAACAGCATTCTTCGAATTTAACTCACTCGAGTTAATACATTTTAAGCAAAAGCTCTTTCGAACTACGCCGGTTTAATTCCACGTTCGTGGATACGTAGGCAGCTTACGCAAAGCACAACCGAACCTAGCACTACACCCCACTCCGTGTTGAGATTCTACCGAATTCTCATCCTCGACAACTGGGGGCTTTTCAACCTTTGCACTCAAATGACCCTCCACGGTCTTCACAACTCTAGCTTAAGCTCACAACGTCAAAACGCTTTTTCATCTTGCATGAAGCCTTACAACCGACATTTCAAATGTTCATTTTTAAAGCTCATTTCGACAACTAAAGTGAATCTTTTACAAAAATGATTTTTCAACAAAAAGCTTTTTAATCCAAACATCCCAATCGGGAATCATTTCACTTTCAAATCCAAGCCTACTAACTACGCAGGTACACGGAAGTACAACACAGCACGGAAGCGAAAGACGACGAAAGCAACTACAATGTTCAAGCCAAGCTAGAACAAACAGTAATGTAAACAAGGGTTCACACAATCCTTATTACACAAGCATACTAATACAACTAATGGTGAAGACGGCGGTACTCGTCAAAGTCTACTGAACCCAAGCCACCTCAGCACGACCCTGACACAGCTGAATCGCCTGCTCCGCCCACGCTACATTTTTCTCCTTTTTACCTTAATTTCAATCAAATTAAGTCGAACCACGGGGGAAATTTCAATACCAAACACCATACTCTTCACTTTGATTCAGTTTTCATTCAAAACTTAGTCAAACTCGAGGGGGTAACCCAAAAACTCCTTCTCCAAGTACACATCCCATTACACTTTGACTCAGTTTTCATCCAAAAACCTAGTCAAACTCGAGGGGGTAATCCGAAAACTCCTTCTCCTAATACACCCTTATCCTAATACAACCCATAGCCTTTTACATAGTTTGATCATCGTTATATTTCATATCTCGATCAAACTGGGGGCTTATACATACACCGGCGCCAATACCAAGACAACTGGGGGCTGACGCTTCCTATCAAGAATTAAACCTTTACAACGAAAAATGGGATAATTTTTCGCATTTCTGAAGACACCCTTACTATGAATACCCACATCAACATAAGCATCTACGGTTGAGCGACACCTCCAGAACCGCTACAAACATAAACATGCACACTAAAAGCATAACACTTTCATGTGTGCATCAGACAAGCAACACTCGAACGTAGGTCCAAGCACCAAGCACCCTAACATATCCAAGAAACATCCCAAGCACCATGCATTCCAAGTCCAAGAGACATGTATCATACGAATCCAAACGAATCGCAATGATACCACGTTTCATGGTCGAAGCAAGCGAAATTGAAGATCTCGAAAGGAAAATCGCGAGTTCGAATATTTCCGGATTTGAAACCGCGACATGTGCGAATGAGTTCACGCTTGAAGTCGCCAATTGATAAGGGATTCCCCGGAAGAGTCACTAGTCTACAGGCAATTTCCAGAGCATGTTTTGTTCCACGTTTTCTCCTCATTTTTCTTCATACACGCAAGCTTTCATGGTTAAGGCGTCACCTACAGTCCGCCACAAGCGCTAGCACATACATTATGCGCTATGCCTTGGTTAAGGCGTCACCTCTGATCGCCATTGGCGTGTACTAAGCATTTAATACACGGTACAGAAGCAGAAACACGAACACTCTTCACGAGTCCTTACACCCTCTTACACGTCCCTGTGGAGTATCGCTTCCTCCCCATGGAGTCCACACACCTATACAGACATTTCCTACGGAGTCCAAGACATACCCTTCGACTTCCCCAGCAAATCACTAACCTACGAGTCATCCTTCAACTTCGGAGTATAAACACCAAACATCTACATCATCACGTCCAGCAAGTCTAAGTACTATACAACTACAAGACACAAACACTTGAGCACATACACCTTCCTCGGACCATGATCCCCGGCGAATATACACCTGCACCCCTAACAAGACGAAACACCATCACTCTCCCAAACAACCACAACTACACCTACGCTCCTCGGCGAGACCATACATATACACCCTTCCCTAGCAAACTAGTACTTCTCCAGCAAATACTACACTAAGCACCTGCGCTCCTCGGCGAGACCCAGTTCAACATCAACAACGGCATCAGCATAAGCGGCAGATCAAAGAATAACACAAGAAAGGCATCAAAGAACGACAACGGCACTACCTTCTCCTCAACGAAAAGCAATCATATGCAACTACGACTACATAGACACTCCTCGGCGAGCCCAAGCACAAGCACTCTGCAATATACACCTAACTCCAAGCATTTCACTCTACATAGACACTCCTCGGCGAGTTCAAGCATTACACGGACGCTCTTTCACGAGGCCTGCACCTACACCTACATCCACATGAACACCCCTACTCAATTATACACCTCACGCATACCCAAACCTGCACTTCAGCCCCTTATACACATGCAATACGAAGACATTACAAGCACCAGCACCAGGCATCCGACGATAAAAAGCATATACAACAGTACAACAAGCACGACGAAGACATCCGGTAAGCAGTTCTTATAGCATGCACGGACCGCCAAGTCCTTAAAATGCGCACGCCTCCCCGCTTAGCTTGGTTCAAGTCCTCGTCTCACCCATGGACACATGCTTCGCTCACGATCAGATCGAGACCGTAATGGTCCTGGATATGGTCGTGGAGTTTGACTAGCGCTCTAGTCCGAGCTCACCAAGCCGGGGCTCTATGGATACCCATATCCGTACCCTCCCAAACAAAACCTTGTGATGTAACACGGACTTTTATTACGCATGTTTAACGTTGACTTAAACGGTTCTAACTAATGTCGAATTCATTTTTGAGTCGTTTGAAATGTTAAAATGATTTAGGTCACCTCACATCGCATTTAAATAACGTTCATTTTGTCCATTTGGAGTCTAGCTAGGTCCTCGTCCTGCTTCATTTGGCATGAGCTTCGCATTTGCACTACAATTAGCCCTTTTACATTAACAAGGTCTAATTCAGCATTCCTAAATTCCTAAATTTAGGCCCGGTGGCTAAATCTTCCCTTTAGTCCCCTCTTACACAAAATACGGCTTCACGTCTTACCTTATTTCACAAAATCTATGCAAATACACCCTTTTCACATTTTGGTCTCTGCCCAAAACCGAGCCCAAACCCACCTTTGGCCCGCACTCCAAAGCCCTCAACAACTCTCTAGAAGATTATACTAGGTCTTCTTGGGCACAAGCAAAGAGATTATGCCGAATATTCCCAAGATTTAGCAATCCGGACATGAAATACGAAATCTCGAAGTTAAAACCACACCAGCAAACCGCGTAAGCTTATGCGGCTCATGGTGCAAACCGCATAAGCCTATGCGGTTTGCCCACCAAACCGCATAAGGCTATGCGGTTTCCCAGGCTGGCTTTTAACCCCGAGTTTCCTATTTTCCCTCGACTATTCTCCTATATATACAACCCCTCGCACGACCTATTCACATAAGTTTTCCACACAAGAAAACCCTCTCTTCTCACAACCTCTCTTCCTAGTTTTAGCACCCACACTTGGGTCCCACAAAATATACCGTCTAGCACGGTATTCACCTAAATACATCCACAAAAGCCTCAAGCACTCAAATCCTTGAGTTCAACACACCATCCCGTGTTGAATTCATCCTCCTTTCAAGTTCAAGAAGCGAAGCTCTGCCCAGATCTGAAGCGTCAGGACAAGGTAGGTACCGATCCACTTGGATCAAAGCTTTTTCTTATTTTCTATGGACTAACAAAGGGTGCTACACTTTAGCCCCGGCTTTGGCACCCAGCGCGCTTGCACTCCAAGTGTTCTATTTACTTCGGGTACACTCCATATCCGATGACACGCCAAAGTCGCATAAGCAACCGACCTTATAAAATAAACCAATGGACAATTGAACTTTATTTTATTTGCATGCATCTTGCACCTTCTTATTTTGCATTAAATCAACTTAAACAATGAATTCGACCTTTAACTGAACCGTATTCGTTAACAAGTTAAACATGCTAAACTGAGGGTTTTAATCAATCTTTTTGCATCTACATCTGCATTCTTTTACAAACTTATCGCACTTGTACGTAGCGATAACATTAGCTCAAATATCATCTTACAAGGATTGTTCTAGGTCAGTAGAGGCTATTTTTACATAGGCTTCTCTAAAAGGTTTTCATAAATCATTATTTGAATTAACTCTTTTTCTAAAGTACCCTCACCCCGAATCCAATCTGGTTTCACAAGCCTTAGATCTAGGGGTGTCGGCGTGCTCCAAAATTTAGGACATGTTTTTAGCTTAGAACATGGTAGCAGGTTCCTATTTTCCGCGATAAATAGGTGGCGACTCCATAACAGTTCTTAAAGGTTTTTCCAACTTAATCTTTTTTAACTTTAAAATCCGCCCTTAAGCAAGACGCCGAGTTGGGTCCGATCCCGGGTTCACAGTAACCCTTTACACGTAGCTCAAGTTCTCCTCCAAACACAAGAAAGGAATCCTTAGTTCTTCTCAAGTACTTAAGGATGTTCTTTACAGCTATCCAGTGACTCTCACCGGGATTAGCTTGATACCGGCTTGTCATGCTCAAAGCGAAAGCGACGTCAGGACGAGTGCACATCATAGCATACATGATTGATCCTACAGCGGAAGCATAAGGGATCAATTTCATGCGTTCAATTTCCGCAGGAGTCGTAGGACATTGAGATTTCCTCAATGTTATTCCTACACTCATCGGAAGAAAGCCTCTCTTGGAGTCTTTCATATTGAACCTATCAAGAATCTTATCGATATAAGTTTCTTGACTCAATGCTAGTATCCTCTTGGATCTATCTCTATAGATCCGGATACCTAAGATGCGTTGTGTCTCTCCCAAGTCCTTCATTTGGAAATGGTTTCCCAATTCCACCTTTACCGAGTTCAGACTTGGAATATCATTTCTAATCAATAGTATGTCATCCACATACAAAACAAGGAAAGTTACTTTACTCTCACTAAACTTCATGTACAAACAAGGTTCCTCGGCACTTTGAGCGAATCCTTGTTGTTTGATAACATGATCGAATCTGTGATTCCAACTCCTTGATGCTTGCTTAAGACCATAAATGGATCTCTTAAGCTTGCATACTTTCTTAGGGTTGGATGTATCTACAAAACCTTCAGGTTGTGTCATAAACACTTCCTCTTCTAGAATCCCATTCAAGAAGGCGGTTTTTACATCCATTTGCCATATTTCATAGTCATGAAATGCGGCAACCGCTAAGATTATCCTTATGGATCGAAGCATTGCAACCGGTGCAAAGGTTTCATCATAATGAATACCTTGGACTTGTGAAAAGCCCTTTGCCACCAGTCTAGCTTTGTAAACATCTATATGTTTATCTATGCCGAGTTTGATTTTGAATATCCATTTACACTGAAGGGGTCTCACTCCTTCAGGTAAATCTACCAAGTCCCAAACTTGGTTCTCGTACATAGAATCCATTTCGGATTTCATGGCCTCAAGCCATTGTTCGGAGTTGGGGCTACTTATAGCCGCCTTGTAGGTTGAGGGTTCGTTTCTTTCGAATAACAACAAATCACCCTCCTCCTCGATGTTACCGAGGTAGCGGTCAGGTTGATGACTAATTCTTCCTGACCTCCTAAGGATTATAACCGTGTCAGAAGACGAGGGAACAGTTTCCTCATTTTCTGTCTCGGTTTGTGGCTCTTGAACTTCATCAAGTTCAAATTTTCTCCCACTCTGTTTTCTAGAAATAAATTCATTTTCTAGAAAAACAGCATCACGAGCCACAAACACTTTGTTCTCGTGAGGGTTGTAGAAGTAATAACCACAGGTTTCCTTAGGATAACCTACAAATAGACATTTGTCAGACCTTAGAGCGAGTTTATCGTCAGTTTTATTCTTGACGAATGCCTCACATCCCCATATTCTCATGAATGACAAATAGGGAATGGTTCCCGTCCATATCTCATATGGAGTCTTATTGGCCGCTTTAGTCGGACTTCGATTTAGTGAGAAAACAACAGATAACAATTCAAAGCCCCAAAATGAACCAGGAAGCTCAGTTTGACTCATCATAGACCGAACTATGTCTAGCAAAGTTCGGTTTATCCTTTCTGCAACACCATTCAATTGTGGTGTGCCCGGAGGAGTCCATTGTGATATTATACCACAATTCTTAAGATGTGAATCAAACTCATTACTTAGATATTCGCCACCACGATCCGATCGTAGTGCTTTTATCCTTTTGTTTAATTGGTTCTCAACCTCATTTTGAAATTCTTTAAATTTCTCAAAAGCATCACTTTTATGCCTTATTAAGTAGACATAACCATATCTACTCAAGTCATCGGTAAAAGTAATGAAGTAATGATATCCTCCTCTAGCGGTGATGTTTAATGGACCACACACATCGGTATGTATGAGTCCTAAAACCTCACTTGCTCGTGTCCCTTTACCACTAAAGGGTTGACGAGTCATCTTGCCTAAGAGGCAAGATTCGCATGTACCATATGATTCGTAATCAAATGGTTTGAGAACCTTGGTCGCAACAAGTCTCTTTATGCGTTTGTCGTTTATGTGACCTAAACGACAATGCCAAAGGTAGGATTTGTTTGATCCATTCGTTTTGAGCCTCTTGTTCTCGACATGATAAACATCATTAATATCATTTAAAACATAAATACCTCCAATTGAAATAGCTTCACCATAAACTACTTCATTAAATGAAAAAGTACAACGGTTGTTCTTAATCATAAAAGAAAAGCCTTCCGCATCTAAAACGGAGACGGAGATAATGTTTTTAGTTAGAGTTGGTACAAAATAACAGTTATTCAAAAGCAACTCTAATCCACTAGCAAGAGCGAGTACAAAAGTTCCCACGGAAACGGCCGCTACTCTAGCTCCATTGCCCATGCGGAGATCTACATCACCCTTGGCTAGAGCTCGCACGTTTCTCAACCCCTGCAAATGATTACAAAGGTGAGATCCACATCCGGTATCCAATACCCATGTAGAAATGCAAGCATGATTGATGTCTATCATATAGAGATTAGAAGGAAGAATACCTTTGGATGTCGCACATCCATCTTTCAAGTCCTTCTTGTACTTGGGACAATTGCGCTTCCAATGACCCACTTCATTGCAGTACTTGCAAGTGTCATTGAGAGGTTTTCCCTTGTTGACCTTGGGCTTGGACTTGTGTGGAACACCTTCCACAATAGCCTTGCCCTTACCCTTGCCTTTGACGGATGGCGTTTTCTTAGCCACCCTCCCCTTCTTAACTCCAAGAGACATGTTCTTCATTTTCATGGAGAGAACAACTTTCCTCTCCACCTCATTCACTTCCATATCCCTCTCGGCTTGGACCAAGAGAGCATGAAGTTCATGGTAACTCTTATCCATGTTGTTCATGTTATAGTTTACTCGAAAGTGAGCAAACTTGTTAGGAAGAGAATGAAGAATGCGGTTGATCGCAAGAGCCTTGGGTATAGAACACTCTTGACGCTCAAGAGTGTCTATGTGCTCAATCATTTTGAGCACATGAGGACCAACTTTTTGGTTCCTCTCAAGCTTTGCATCGAAAAACCGCACCGCGGCTTCATAAAGCCTAATTTTCGGTGCTTTGGAGAACATGGTTGTCACTCGAGTGAATATCTCATACGCACTCTTTTGTGTGACAAATCGGAGTTTGAGAGCGGGTGCCATGGACCAAATCAAGACGTTTTTCACGTCATTATCCACTTTCACATACTCATCATAGGTGGCTCGTGCCGCCCCGGATCGAGATGTGGGTTCGGCGGGGTGTGGTTCGGTAAGGTGTTTGAGCACATTGTCGGATGTAGCGGCGCCCTTCATCGTCGAATCCCATTCGACAAAGTTGCTACCGTCATCCTTAAGGATACACTTATCCATCACGGTTCGCAACCATGAATCTTTGCCCAAAATGGGCGCGGGAGTTGATGATGATGATGCCATTGCGATTTGAAATAAACGATTCTACAACAAATATGAGGAAATATATAAGCATTCATTGTTCATTTATAACATTTGCTAAAACGATTTTAAAACAAATGTCCATTTATATAATGATCTCCCACGAAATTATATAAATGATTCCAAGACTCGTTTTTCATATAAAATTAGACATCTCATGTTTCCTTTTATATAAAAACGATAAGTCAACACTTGACTAATTTTACACTAGAATGCTTGGTTGATGATTTTCTATAAAATGCATCGATTAGCCCCAAATAACTCTTATTCGGTTGAGTCCAAACCAAATTAGCATGGGACTTCCTCCCACTACTTACCCATGGTAACAAGGTTCCACGTTGCGGAGGTCCTCACGAACATGGGGTTCATAGTCGCTACATTTGGAAAGGCTTAATCTCAATTCATTTGTCAAAAATGTGGGTGATCTTGTCAATTTTTAGTCAATTAAATTCTTTATAAGTGAACTAATTTAAGAATGGCGACCTAAAAACGACAATCGGAGTGGGATATCTTGGCATGCATGGCGATTTTGGCATGTGTGCGGAAAATAAGCAAACAAACAAGCATGATTAAGCAAGCATAAACCTAGTATGGCCACCTAAAAGTAATTAAAATACAAGGAGTTACAAATTGGAAACCAACTCCTTTGGTCCCTCTTCATATGGACTTCATCCAAGGCTCCTCCTTGCTAGCTTTAGAACACTTCTAAGGCTCCATATCGATCTCCATCACCGGTCTTCGATTTACAAATAGTTACAAGTATGATTTTCAAATGAATACATAGCAATCCTATTATACATTTATAAATGAAATAAACTATTAAATTATAAACCGGCGATACGAGATCGCATTTAATTACAAACCACACGATATTCCCTTTCATTACGGGCAATATCGGTAAAAATATAACAAACTATGGCCATACTAGTAAGAATAAACATTCATTCAATAATAAACATTCATCCAAACATGCATAATGTAAAGCTTATTAATAAAAACATGCCAAAATCGCCTTAAACAATAATCGCATTAATTCGTTTCAAACCGATCTCATTTTTAATCGATTAATCTTATATTAATCAATAATGCTTTAAACACCTTTTAAGCTTGAACTAAAACTTCTAAACTGATTTAGAACACTCATAATTAGTTTTCACTAATTCATGGTGATTTTAGTTCACAAACATGGTCATTTGCTAATTAGATGCACTTTAATCATAACCCTTTTATGAATAAAGCTTTATAAAATCAAAATAAATTAAAATAAAACCAGTTTTATTTTGACAAAATTTTGTATATTCTGGAACACTTCCAAAATATCAGAAAAGAAAAGTTTGGTCAGAAAAATTTACGAATTAATTTTATAATAAATAACATACGATTTCATCGATTTTATGTCATAACATCAACAAAACGTCTAAAACAGTGAGGAAGAATCCCAAATTTATACGAGAGCATACTCATTATGTATAAAAATATTGGTATAAATTTCATGTCCAGAAAACAATATTTACTATATTTTTGGACATAAAATGCATTATATACCGATTTTAAACAAATAAATGAATAAATATTCAAAACTCAAAATCTGACTTTGAAAATTTACATGCAGAATTTATAAATATGAAATATCACTGTGTAAACATTTCGTGACCAGATTCCAAATATAACTATTTATAGTAATTATTTTAGCCAAAAACACACTTTTTGACTCGGTTTTGTATAAAAATCATTTTAATTAGCAAACAAATTTCAAAAAATACGAAATTTGACCAGTAACTTCATGAGACCAGAAAATTTGCATGCTATAAAAATCTCGTCTTAAAACCACTTTTAACACTATTTTCGGATTTTATCATATTTATTCTCAATAAATATATAAAACTCCAAAAACAACAAAATAAATTTGTAACTACAAGCCTAAGCTCTGATACCACTTGTAGGAATCGGATCCCATTCACTAATCAAATATTAGTGTAAATCAAATTACTCTAATTTGATTTAGCAAGATCTATGTAGTTAACAAAAGTATTTTGTTACAAGTTCAGAAATTTATACCTTTCTTTAAAGGGAAAAGAGGGCACAAAACTAGAACTCCTTTCTAGTTTTGTTTCTTGAGTTTAAGCTTAGGATGATCCTCCAAAAACCCGAGTTTCCAATAATAAGAAACCTCCTAAAAGTTGCACCCAAGAACTCTCCAAAAATACTAAGTATTTTGATCTAGAAATAACTTAGTATATCTTGATATTATGTGAAAATAGTATTACTAACACTTAGTAATACAATACTAATAGTAGTATTATTTTTGAGAGATTATGAGAGAGATGGAGAGTGTTGAGAAAAATGATACATGCTTGCTCTTTCTTTTCATACTCTTATAAAGACAAAAGAGTGAAGCAAAAATGTGTCCAAGACACTCATGGGGGCTGGCCCCTTTGCATGGAGGAGAGAGGAAAGGCTTTTCACTTAGTTTAGAACAATCTCTAGCTTTTTCATCATTATGTTAAAGCATGCAAGTGAAGAACAATAGCTAAAGACAAAAGAGAATCTTATTCTCCCTCTCCCCTTTGTTTGCACGGTTTTAGGGCCCTTAATTTGGGTCCAATTTGTTTTCAATATTTGTCCCACAAATACTTATAATTTATCACTTAATCATCCAATATGATAAAGTACAAATTATCAAATTGAACTCACAACTCTTCTTTAACATATACGTACATTGCGCATATATTTAAGAATCGTACTTTTACTAATCTCATTAGTAAAATATATATGATTAGTGAATTAACAGTTAATCACTAATTCCCATCTCCTCTAATAATTTTATCGATATAAAATTCAATCATCCGAGTTCTCAACTCGATTTCTCTCTAAATTAATTCACTGACTAACCGTTAGTCAAATTATCAAGTTACTAATTTAATCGTATCTCATACAATTAATTAGCTTAAATATTTGGAGTACGTTCCTATAGGTGTGACTTAAAGGGATCAATTGATTACCGCCGTTCACACGACAATAACGTCAAACTCTAGTCAGCCAACCGTTATTGATTTACGTTAATCAATTGACAATAATTCAGGATTATCCCCATGTATTCCTTAATTGAGATTTATTAAGTAATCGCACTATTGTGGAGGACACATACTCCAACACCCTGCCCCGGAACCGTGGATGGTTGCCGATCCGTCGGTGTACACTTGCCATGTTCCTCTAGGTGCATCCCCCCTGGCTGGGTGCACTCTGGCATGAAGTCAGCCAGGGCTTGAGCCTTAATTGCTGTTCTCCCGGTATAGGTTATGCCAAAGCCTGAAAGCTCAATTGCCCACTTGAGGAGCCTTCCGGATTTCTCAAATTTTTCAAGTGCCTTCTCCAAGGGCTGGTCCGTGCGCACCTCTACCGGGTGAGCATCAAAGTATGGTCTCAGCTTTCGGGTTGCTATGACAACGGCGTACGCTGCTTTCTCGATGATCGGGTAGTTTCTTTCTGATTGACCTAGAGCATGACTGACGAAGTAGATTGGTTGTTGTTGTTTCTCTTCTTCCCGTAGGATCACCGCTGATATTGCACTCGCGGTCACGGCGATGTATAAGATCAAGGTTTCGCCCGCGACCGGTCTTGCTAAGGTAGGCAATGTTGTGAGGTGTCTCTTCAGCTGTTCAAAAGCTTCATCCTGTTCCTTTCCCCACACGAATCTCTTGTTCCCCTTCAGCACCTGGAAAAAAGGTGTGGATTTGTCAGCCGACCTGGAGATGAATCTGAAGAGTGCTGCCATTCTCCCGGTTAGGATTTGGATGTCTTTAATTGTCTTTGGTGCCGGCAGGTCCAGTATAGCCTTAACCTTCTCGGGATTGGCATCAATCCCTCTCGAGCTGACTAGGTAGCCCAAAAACTTCCCTGACCTGACCCTGAAGGTACATTTCTTTAAGTTCAGCTTCATCCGGTACTCTTTCAGTGAACTGAATGTTTCTTCTAGGTCGTCCAGGTGTTGCTCGTCAGACTTACTTTTTACAATCGCAACGTCTACATACACTTCCATGTTTCTCCCTTTCTGCTTTGCAAACACGGTGTCCACCAGGCGCTGGTAGGTAGCCCCGGCGTTCTTGAGCCCGAACGGCATCATCTTATACATGTAAACTCCATGGCCTGTGATGAAAGCACACCGGGGCCTGTCCTCTTCTGACAGGTAGACCTGATGGTACCCTGAGAAAGCATCCAGGAAGCTCAGAGTACTATGGCCGCTGGTGGAGTCTACCAGCTGATCAATCCTCGGCAGTGGATAACAGTCCTTGGGGCATGCCTTGTTTAGATTTGTAAAGTCAGCACACATTCTCCATGCCCCTGACGCCTTCTTCACCATTACAACGTTTGCCAACCACTCGGGATAGTCACAACGTTCAATGAATCCCACTTCCAGCAACTTGTTTATCTCTTCAAGAATGGTCGCGTCCTTTTCGGCACTCATGGGCCGCAGCCTCTGTTTGATCGGCCTATAGCTAGGGTTTACGTTTAATTGGTGCACAATCACTTCTGGGCTTATCCCCGGCATTTCGGCGGCTGAGTAAGCAAATACATCCTTGTTCTCTTGCAAGATGCTAATCAGACTATCTTGAAAGCCGGGATCCAGCTCCGCCCCTATAATTACACTCCTTCCCGGCGACAGCTCGATCTCTTTTGTCTCGCTTTCCGGTCCCGGGGTTACATCCAGACCTTTCTTCTCTATCTGCTTCGGGGGTTTTACCTCCAATACTGTCTTCTTCTTTGCCTCTGGGCCGATAGGGAATTGCAGGATCTCCCGGCACTCTGGTCACCGTTGATCTTCCCCTCAGTCCAGTTATCCGTGATGTAGGCCATGGCCAGTGCTCGTATCGACACAACAGCATGAATGTGTTCCAAAGTGACCCGGCCGATGAGGGCGTTGTATGCTGACGGGGCGTCCACGACCACAAAGTTTGCATCCACACTTCGGGCCATGTCCTCTTCTCCTATCGTGACTGGCAGGGTTATCGTCCCCATCGGCTTTATACCAGCTCCGGCGAAACCGTAGAGTGACCCTATATAAGGAGTCAGCTGTTCCTTCTTCTGTCCCAACTTCTCGAACACCTCCCGGTACAGGAGGTTGGTGCATGCTCCGGTGTCTATCATGCACCTATTGACCAGATGGGGTCCGATATCCAGGGATACCACCAATGGGTCGCTATGCGGGTAAGAGACCCGCTGATAGTCCTCGTCGCTAATAGTTAGGTCTGGGACAGGCTTTGGTGCCGTCCTTCCGGTCGAATATATGCTCATCTTTGATTGCTCACGCTTCTCTGCCTTTCTCTTTCTCCCGGACAAGACTGATTCTTCACTCCCGACGATCATATAAATTTCACTTATCCTCTGCTTGTTCTTTTTCGGACCCGCTTGGATCGGGTCCTTGCTTCCTTCACCTCCGTCTCTCTCTCGCTTGTCCTTGACAAAGCGTCGTAGGGTTCCCTGTTGCACCAACCTCTCAACCTCATTTTTCAGGGATAGACAGTCTTCTGTTGCATGGCCGGCTATTTGGTGATACCCGCAGAACGCTGATTTGTCATTCCCTGGGTTTTTAACCGGTCGCGGGACAGCCCATTTAACTTCGTTCTTGGTGATCTCGAATATCTCTGCCTGTGATCTGATGAGTGGTGTGTAGTGAGTCCAGTTCTCAAATCTTTGGCCGCCCCCCGGCCACGGTTTTCCTGGTTGTCACGTCGATTGTTGTGATTGTTATTGTTGTTGCGGTTGTAATTGTTGTTGTGGCTGTTGTTATTGTTCTGCCTCCGGGGCGGGCCTCTCCATTCTTGTTGGGCCCCGCCCTGGTCCTCCTTCTTTTCATTCCTCTTACTAAACGTTTTGTGGAACTGCTCCTTCCGCACAAATCCTTCAGCCATTTCGCGGGCGGCCATTAGGCTGACTGGCGGATTCCTGATCAGGAGACTCTTGAGCTCTCCCTCTTTCAGTCCCACCGTTAAGGCATGAACACCTATCTTGGGGTCCAGATCCCTGATCTGCTGCGACTCCCGATCAAATCTTGTCATGTACTCTTTCAGCCCTTCGTTCTTTCCTTGCACCACGTTCAAAAGTTCCGTGGCTACCTTCTCCCGCCTCTTGTTTCCCGCGTACTGCTGTCTGAACACTTGGCACATATCCTCATACCCACAGATAGAACCGGTCGGGAGGTTACGGAACCACATTTGCATCAGGCCCGTTAGGGTCGTCGGGAAGACCTTGCACCAAACGTAGTCCGTTGAGTCATACATCATCATGTGACTCTCGTAGGCCGCCAGGTGTTCCTTAGGGTCTGTCTTCCCGTCATATTGTATCATTGGAATTTTCATCTTGGGAGGAAGAGGGTATTCCAGCACCGAGGGGGCCAGGGGCGACTTTACTGTAACTTTTCCTTGCGCTTTGTTTTCTTTGGGCTTGTTGCGCCTGGGCCTCTCAGTGCGTGGAATCTCGGGTTTGGACACTTCCTCAACTGAAGGTGCAGACTGGGGCGTTGAACACGCATGCTCCGAGTCTCGCCATGAACTGTCACTACTTGATTCCTTGTTTTCCTCATGAAAGAGGTTCCTGGGTGTCACGGATGGGATGGGGTCCCTCTTTGTGGGAGAGTTTCGCTGACTCGTCTCGGGCGGCGGGTTTCCAGTTGGTGGTGTCTTCCTCATCTGCTCGAGGAAGGCACTCATCATCCTTTTTTTCTTCCGGAGTCAAGGGCGTTTGCAGCTCGGTCTCTAGGGGGATACCGCCTGCACCTCCTCCCGGGGAGGAGGTTCCCTCGACTGTTTTCCTTGGCTCTTGTGGAGAGTTTGACATGGCTTTCCGTAAGATTTTTTGTAAGATTTTTCCCCACAGACGGCGCCAATTGTTTCGGGTACAAAGTTAGGAACTAAGTACCAAAACTAAATACAAACGATTACAAGCTAAATATGGATTATAAGCTAAATAAACTAAGTTCTTGGGCGGTCCTTAGTTCCTTGATTGTCTTGGTTCCTCTCTCGGCCTGAAATCACGTAACAAACCTAGCCCCGGGGCCTTCCGGGTGATGGCCCTCCGACGCTCAAGTCAGTTACGAAAACAAAATGAATTTAGAGAGAGAAAAGAGAGAGAAAAACCTTTTGTGTAGTATTTTGTGTTATGTGTGTATATCCTGCTTTTAGGGTTTGACACCCTATTTATACTCACCTCTGGTTTGTCCTGTAGTGCTATCAGACCGTACAGTACGGACTCGGGTGGGTCACATCTTGTAGGTTTATATCCGTATATAGACCGTTAAATTCACAGGATTATAATGAAAAATTTACAAGATTTATAGTCATAAATTGAAATTACAAAGCATAGAATGAAGATTTAGAATTAACCTTTTAATCCAAGTAAATCGGCCTAAGATCAATACCAAAAGTATGGTATCTCCTAATTGAAACACCCAAGATAGTCTAAGATATGCCTTGAGTTTGCTAGAGAATTAGAGAGAAAAGAACAGTTTCTTTTCTTCAAGTTTTGTGTTGTAGTATGAATGAATTAGGTTAGATGAGATTAGGAGAGTGATTAGATTAAGTAGAGGAGAAGAAAACTATCCCCTCTAACCTACTATTCACACGTCCAAATTAAGCTAGAGTGGGCTCTTCCACTTCTTAATTTACAAGCCCAAATCTAATTAAGAGTATAACCCATTTAATTAGTTTTATTTGGCTTTTAATGTATAATGTAATTTATATATCCTTATATAATAATTAATCATAAATATCCTTATATTTATAATTTACTAATTAATTATAACTGATTAAAATTAATTAGCCTACATTATACGTAATAAGTAAATATAACCGTTTATATTCAATTTCCGGATTACAGTTAATTCCTCTCATCTAATATCATTTAATCTTTATTAAATAATATTCATTATCATATTTGACTAACCTCTTAGTCACATCCGACTAACTGTTTAGTCCACAACACTGACTAACCGTTTAGTCATTAAATAAGGCATCAATATGATCATTTTCTCAAATAATCATATTTCTCAAACACATCCTTTAGGTGTGACTCTTAGGGACCAGTTGATCACCGCCATCTGTATGACAATAACGTCAAACTTATCTAGCAAGCCAACCGTTATTGATAAACGTTAATCAACTGATTAAATACGAAATGTACCCTGTGTACCTTTAGAGATTTATTTATGTTATTGCACTAACTGTGGAGGACACTAACCCCAACAATCTCCCACTTGTCCGTACAAGTGTAGGTGCGATAACCGATTCTCATATCCATAATAAATTTCTCCCACTCAATGTAAGCCAATTTGCAAAGTCCGTACTTTCAAAGGTCGTAGCTCACAAGCGATCAGTATCAAGAGTGGTTTCCCCGACTAGAGAGTAACTTAACTGATAAACGAATCAATATTCGAGCATGGCCATGCATTTTCAGTTACAGCTCCTCGAGTGGCCCTGAGAATAAATATTATAACTCGATAGAAGTTTGGATATTTCCCTCAACTCGAATCCTGCAGATGTAAGCGCAGCATGAAATGACCCAGTGAAAATCTGCTTGGCCTCCTGTTACGGCCGACCGTGAGAAAGAAACCAAAGTCACCCAAAATCTGCCTTAATCTCAAGAGACAGTCGATAGTCAAAAGAATCGACTCTAGGAACACTATGGATGTCCTATCCACGACCAGGCACCTAATGTTCTGAAACATTTAGGACTCCATGTTGTCGTCACAAAAATGTCCTGCGCGATTTCAGTAAACCCGCATCTGTGATCGATCAGTCAACAGTTTGACTTATGGCTCGTTGAACCCACCATCAATCGACGTCACAAAATGATTGCCAGAGTTATCAGCTCGTGTAGGCGATCACGGACCAAAACAAAATATAAAGCAATTCAGTTCACTTTGAGGTGTTCAACGTTGTCTGCACAACCCTCATGAAAAACAATATATATAACAAAACGATGATTTTATTAGAAGTTTTAGGAAATACAAGTGTCAGATCCATGCAAACATCTAATACAACTCAGGAACACGCTTAATTCCCATGGATTTAACGTGCCCTTCATGCTTATCTTGTCTCAACGGCTTAGTGAGAGGATCTGCTATGTTATCATCCGTAGCAATCTTGTCAATCACTATCTCCTTCTGCTCCACGTAATCCCGGATCATGTGAGCCTTCCTTTGCACGTGCCGAGACTTATTGCTGGACTTAGGCTCCTTTGCTTGGAAGATGGCACCACTATTGTCGCAATAGATGGTGATCGGATCATTCGAACTAGGAACTACAGTTAGTCCTTGTAAGAACTGACGCATCCATATAGCTTCCTTCGCAGCCTCTGAAGCAGCATAGTACTCGGACTCAGTTGTTGAATCTGCTATAACAGTTTGTTTGGAGCTTTTCCAGCTGACCGCAGCGCCATTAAGAGTAAAAACGAATCCAGATTGAGATTTCGAGTCATCTCGATCCGTTTGGAAACTAGCATCTGCGTAACCGTTTGCGCATAGGTCAGTGTCTCCACCATAAGTCAATACCCAATCTTTAGTCCTCCATAGGTACTTAAGAATGTTCTTTACGGCCATCCAGTGTGCTTCACCTGGATTGCCTTGGTATCGGCTCGTCATACTCAATGCATATGTCACGTCTGGACGTGTGCATATCATGGCATACATGATCGATCCTATTGCCAAAGCATATGGAATCCGACTCATGCGCTCGACCTCGTCCGATGTCTTTGGTGCTTGAGCTTTACTCAAGTGCACCCCAGAGATCATTGGAAGATTCCCCTTCTTGGAGTTGGTCATGCTGAACCTCTCAAGAATCTTATCTATATAAGACTCTGATCGAGGGATAACATCCGTCGTGATCTATCTCTATAGATACGGAGCCCCAAAATACGTTGTGCCTCACCCAGATCTTTCATCCGGAAATGGTTCTTTAACCATACTTTTACCGAAGTTAAGAGAGGTATGTCATTCTCAATCAAGAGTATGTCATCGACGTACAGTATTAGGAAGACAATCTTGCTCCCACTCGACTTGATATATAGGCATGGTTCCTCGACCGATCGAGTGAATCCATTCTCCTTTATTACTTGGTCGAAGCGATGATTCCAACACCGTGATGCTTGCTTAAGTCCATAAATGGAACGCTTAAGCTTGCAAACCTTCTTAGGATTTTTAGGATCAATGTAACCTTCGGGTTGTACCATGTACAACTCCTCCTCCAAATAACCGTTTAAGAAGGCGGTTTTCACATCCATTTGCCAAATTTCATAGTCATGAAATGCAGCAATCGCTAAGAGTATCCGAATGGAACGAAGCATGACTACGGGTGCAAAGATCTCATCATAGTGCAACCCTTGCACTTGAGTGAAACCCTTTGCCACTAGTCGTGCCTTGTATATATCTGGCTGTCCTTCTACAGATCGCTTTATCTTGTAAAGCCATTTGCACTGAAGGGGCCTAGCCTTATCAGGTAAGTCAACCAGATCCCATACATCGTTCTCGTACATAGAGTCCATCTCGGATTGCATGGCTTCTTGCCAAAGCTTTGAGTCAGAACACGTCATGGCACCTTTATAGGTTACGGGTTCGTTACTCTCAAGGAGTAAAACGTCGTCTCTCCCATTCTCCTCGACTATACCGATATATCGATCTGGAGGAATGGAGAGTCTACCCGACCTCCTGGGTTCCAAATGGACATTAACCGCAGCAGACGAAGAAGGAACAGTTTCCTCCATCGGTTGCTCGGTTGTTGGTTCAGGAATCTCCGACAGATCGAAGGTTCTATTACCTCTCTTGTCTTCGAGAAACTCTTTTTCTAAGAACGTCGCACTAGCCGCAACAAAAACTCGGTGTTCGGTAATGACCAAACATTCCTTTTGGATAACCAATAAAGTATGTCTTGACCGATCGCGGGCCGAGCTTATCCTCGTGTCTCCACTTGACATAAGCCTCGCACCCCCAAACCCGAATAAAGGACAAGTTAGGGACCGTTCCCTTCCATAACTCGTATGGAGTCTTGTCGACAGCTTTAGTCGGACTTCGGTTAAGTATAAGAGCAGCTGACAAAAGAGCATAACCCCATAATGAATCAGGTGCAACCGTGTGACTCATCATGGATCGAACCATATCAAGTAATGTTCGATTCCTGCGTTCGGACACACCATTCAGTTGTGGTGTTCCGGGTGGAGTTAACTGTAATACTATCCCGCGGTCTTTCAGGTGTCGATCAAACTCAGTTGAAAGATATTCGCCACCACGATCTGAACGTAGTGCTTTTATCTTTCTATCCAGTTGGTTCTCAACCTTATTCTGGAATTCCTTGAACTTATCAAAGGACTCACTTTTATGCTTCATTAAGTAGACATGACCATATCTACTCAAATCGTCCGTGAAAGTGATAAAATACCTATAGCCATCTCTAGCGTTGATTGACATAGGTCCGCACACATCAGTATGTATGAGTCCTAATAGGTCGCCAGCCACAAGCATTCCAACACCTTTGAAGGAAATTGAGACATTTTGCCTATAAGACATGATTCACACGTGCCAAAAAGTTTCATAGTCAAATGGGGCAATAGTCCCACTATCAATTAGCTTTTTCACGCGTTTCTCATTTATGTGTCCCATACGGCAATGCCATAGATACGCTTGATCTTTGTCACCAACCTTTGCTTTCTTGTTACTCACATGCATGATTTCGTGGTTTGATCTAAAACATAAATTCCGCTCATGGAAACAACTTTTACCATAAATCATTTCATTTAAAGAGAAAATACACTATTATCCTTTATTAAAATGAAAATCCTTCTTTATCAAGAACGGATACGTAAATAATGTTTTTGATAAACTAGGTACATAGTAACGCTTATTCGTAAATAACTCAAATCCACTAGGAGTTGGATTACATATGTCCCTACCGAAACGGCAAAGAACTCTTGCTCCATTCCCCACTCGCAGTCTACATCACCTCTTGCAGTTCCGATGCTTCTTAAGCCCGCAAATGATTGCCTGAGATGAGAACCACAACCAGTATCAAGTACCCAAGTTCCGAAACTTGCATGGTTAATCTCAATCATATGTATAAAAGACGACATACCAACAGGAGCGACGCGGCCTGCTTTTATGTCCTCAAAGATACACGGACGATCCGCCTCCAATGCCCAGGCTTGTGGCAATGGTGGCACTCCATGGTCTGCTTAGCTTTTGCCTTGCCTTGTGAGCTACCGCTAGACTCACCAGGCCCACTCTTAGCAACCACTGGCTTCTTGAATTTTGGCTTACCTACAGCTAGGTTAGCCGGAGCCTTACCCTTACCCTTCTTGTTCCCAATCATGAGAACATCTTGCTTCGTGCTCCCACTCAACTTCAGATCACTCTCCGTCTGTACGAGGAGTGAATGCAGTTCATGCAGACTTTTCTGCATGTCATTCATGTAATAATTTGCCCTAAAGAGGGCATACCCATCATGAAGAGAGTGAAGCACTCGATCAATGATGATCTTCTCATCGATCGTGCAACCAAGCTCCTCCAATTTCTCAACGTTCTCGATCATGGCGAGAAGGTGTGGACCAACCGGTTGGCCCTTTTGGAGTCTAGCTTCAAAGAAACGAGTAGTATACTCAGAACTCTTAATTTCTGAGCTTTCGAGAATTCCTTAGTAAGCGGTGGTGAAAATCTTGTTTGCACCCTGGGTAATGAATCGCCTTTGCAAATTGGATTCCATTGCATAGATGAGCACGCCCGTGAACGCACCCGCCTCCATCATGAAATCATTATAAGCTACGACTTCATCTCCTCCTCGCACGGAGGTGGTTCTACCGGCATTGGCTCGCCAAGTACTTGAGCTTGCTGTCGCCTATGGCGGCATTCCCTAATGCGGCCTCCCAATCAGCAAAATTGGACCCATCATTCTTCAGTCGAGTGGACTGATTCATGCTGTCCATAAAAATTCTCAGCCATGATTCACTTTCAAGTGTGACACTTGGCATTGGTCCTTCAATACGAACAGCCATTTGTTATAGTAGTTATATCTGTATATAACGTATTCGAAACTGTGAAAAGAAAGAAGAAGAAGAGAATAGATAAGAAATCATGGTTTTAAAATTTAAGTCAAAAACAATAACATTTTAATGTAATGACTCGTGCACTCATATAATCGACCTCCCTCGAGAATTATATAAATGATTCCAAGACTCAATTTCTTTAAATTGATAAGCCAACCTCTTGGCTAATTCTACTGTTTAGAATTCTTGGTCGATAGATTTCAGTAAATCCTATCTATTAGTCCACCATAGCTTCGAGATATTACTCGAACCACAATGTTGAGATAAACTAAGTCGACAGCCACTACTTACCCAACGTAGAAGGGGTCATATTATGCCTACCGACGAAGAAGGGATTCATAGTGGTTCGACTTATAAAGACCAATTCTCAATTTCAGTTTTAGAGGAAGATCCCATCAACTCATTTTAATTCATTTTAAGTGAACTAATATCTAGCATTATCGTGAATGATTAAATTGAGGTGATAGCTCTAAACAAATGACATCCGTATGTCTATGATCAAGGATGCAACTATATGATCCATTTTCATGCATATTAGGTGGTTTGGTTTAGTTTAGGCGGAATATGATGCTATTATCTAATGTGAATGCAATAAAAACGGTAAAGAAAGAACGCAAAAATAAAAAAACACCTAGTGTGGCCTATCCCTATGAAAATAAAGACAATACAAAGTGGAATCCATCCATGGACCCTAAGCTCTCTTCATTCTTCATCTTGGGCTTTAAGTGGGAGTCCATCTTGAATCTTCATCTTGAATCTTCTCAAAATTACAATTTTGAATTTACAAAAATAAACCTATTTACATTCTAATTCAAAATATGCCAAAATTAAAATATTACAAAATTGGAGATTCGAGATCTCAAAATACAACCAAAATTGTGTTTCCTTCATTACGAAAACACAATCTTCTAAGGCCACACTAGTAAATTACAACCGTTTGTACAATAATTAATGCGTAAAATTAAATCATTCAAACCATTCATTCACAAAATAGAGCATCAACTAAACAAAATAAAATAACAATGCAATCAATTGATTATTTATCCAAACCACCTCTTTATAAATGATTAAAATTATGCAACAATTCCTTAATTGTTCATAATATCTTTTAATCAAAATATAATCCAAATCAATTTATATTATCGGTATAACATAAATTCGATCTCAAGATATTTTAAACTGCTTTAAAATATTAGGTATCATATTCATTATGAACTACTTCACAATAAAACAAGATATTATCTTTATAATATAACAAAATATAGTAAAGATAATAGTTTCCAAAAATTTTAAAAAAAAAAAAAAAAAATTCGGCAAAAATGACAAAATACCGAAATAAAAACCTTATTTTTTTTATTTTTTTTATATTTTTAGAGATTTCGGCCAAACATCTAAAATGAATTAAACAGGTTTAATTCGATTATACTAATTATTAGATCAATACTATCTCAATTTTAATCCGTATTAAACATTGATTTAAGAAATTCAATTTAACTTTTTAAATTAAACAACTTAAAACTGATAGATCTAATGATTAGCAAACAATATGTTCATTCTTATACAAAAATTTTGGTCCTTTTAAGTTTTAATTCAATCGGTATTAAATCAAAACTAAAGTAAATTCATACGTGATAGATTTAACATCTTAAAATAAGCAAAATCATGAATCAAGATAAACCAAAATAAGCAAAATCATGAACAAAACTACACGGTCTTCAACAAAATAATCCGGCCATATTATAAAATTGGATTTAAGACCATGGAATTGATTAAAAAAAACGGCCAATCAATAAATTCAATTCATTCATTCAATACGGCCAAACATGAAACTCAATTCATTCAACTCATCCATTCAATACGGCCAAAACAAGAAATTCAATCCATTTGATTAAAACACACATACGGCCAAATTATAAAAATTGATTTAATCTCATCCAAAATCAATCCACTTGATTTAATAGCATGCAATAACGTAAATCAATTCATACAATTCGGCCATGTCTCAAAATTGTTTAAAATTTTATACAAAATCGATTTTTATGAAAACCTTATAAAAATTTCATGTGCCCTAAGTCTCTGATACCACTTGTAGGTTTATATCCGTATATAGACCGTTAAATTTACAGGATTATAATGAAAAATTTACAAGATTTATAGTCATAAATTGAAATTACAAAGCATAGAATGAAGATTTAGAATTAACCTTTTAATCCAAGTAAATCGGCCTAAGATCAATACCAAAAGTATGGTATCTCCTAATTGAAACACCCAAGATAGTCTAAGATATGCCTTGAGTTTGCTAGAGAATTAGAGAGAAAAGAACAGTTTCTTTTCTTCAAGTTTTGTGTTGTAGTATGAATGAATTAGGTTAGATGAGATTAGGAGAGTGATTAGATTAAGTAGAGGAGAAGAAAACTATCCCCTCTAACCTACTATTCACACGTCCAAATTAAGCTAGAGTGGGCTCTTCCACTTCTTAATTTACAAGCCCAAATCTAATTAAGAGTATAACCCATTTAATTAGTTTTATTTGGCTTTTAATGTATAATGTAATTTATATATCCTTATATAATAATTAATCATAAATATCCTTATATTTATAATTTACTAATTAATTATAACTGATTAAAATTAATTAGCCTACATTATACGTAATAAGTAAATATAACCGTTTATATTCAATTTCCGGATTACAGTTAATTCCTCTCATCTAATATCATTTAATCTTTATTAAATAATATTCATTATCATATTTGACTAACCTCTTAGTCACATCCGACTAACTGTTTAGTCCACAACACTGACTGTAACAACCTGGTTTTTAGTCGACTTTAATTACTAAGGCGGAAATTAATTAAGTCTTAAACCAGCGTCATTAATTATACATAAACCCAAAATATTACAACATCGTTCAAGAGTTGAATAAAACAACTCTAAATACGGAATTTAAAAGAGTATGGTGTTATATATTACATATCTCTCGAAAAACAACAAAAGTAAAGTATAAACACGTCTTGTGGCCCCGTCCAAAATCCAGCTCTCGGTCCACGATCTTCCTGCACAATAAACTATTGGGGGGATGCCCGCTGAGCGGACAGTGACTAGCTATGCTCATACTTACCCTCGATTTCAATTACTTTGGTTTATTACTATCGCTTTATAACTATAATAGTATGATAAAACGATAAACATGCTTAAAACATATAGCATGTAAAGACATATTAGTCATAATAAACATGCGATTTAAAACGATAAATCATATAGGCATGTTATTCAATTAGGAAAGCAGATAACAGATAATATCATATCATTTGTATCATAGATACACAGCAGGATTACAAAGCGATATCGGATCGCAACAAACATACGTATTGTAACATTCTCGTCATGCACTGATTCAATTCAAGATTGTGGTCTTTAATTTTCAAGATGGTACACACTGCTCTCAATTAATCATACAACAAACAACACATACCGCTACGAGCCCGACCACCGAGTAGGCCTTTGTACTCGATCGATTGCATCTCACTTCCATAGTGCAGAGGCTTACTCGACTCGTAAACCACGCCAATACTATAGTACTTGCATCTCATCTTCTAGTGTTCAAATGATTCGAACTTCGTGATACAATCTCGTCAAGTAATCTTTACGCAGGTAAGAACGAATGCCAGTGTCGCGCCACTCAAGAACGAAACACGGCAAGGAGACCACCGCTATAATCGCCAAATCCCAAGCACGGATGCCCTGATAACTTTAGCGAAATAGGGGAATAAAACCCTAGTCTAGTATGCATACACTAATATCCACTTTAAGAATAGGCTATGCTAATCATAGAGCACCTTAACTCTGGATAAAACGACTATTTCCTAAAGCCTGACCCACTAAGAGTTGAATTTTTCATTATCTTGTACGGCATAGGCAATACGACTTAAGGCGTAAGGCATGGGCAGGATGCTAAGCAATAAAGCTGCCGGCTCAACCACACTAACCGGGATGACCCATGTCAGAGACCGAGATAGTGGTATCCGGTACAAGACTATCTTAACCCCACTTCACTTACGATTGACGTTCCCTTATCTGAGGCCCAAGCTTGACCTTTTATTTAACTTACTCAAGGTTTATTATTTATTTGATATTTACATATCACATGTTACTAGACTCTCCTAGTATCATCGTCAAACGTTTAAGTATTTGTAGGTTTCATATGATCACATAACATGTTCGTTTATTATTTGAAGTGTTGTTAATTATTAACGTTTTCAAGTTTCTAAATTGAAACGTTTAATAGTATGTCCAATTTTATTTATGTGCTTTTCAAACACTTTAGGTCATTTACTTCTTCATTTTAAATTTTCTATACTTAATAAAATTTTTCAATTATTTTCAGTATTTCACTATTCACTTTTCACTATTCATTATTCACTATTCACTATTCACTATTCACTATTCACCGTATTTTATACGTATTTTTATACGTATTTCGTATTTTTATACTTCGTATTCTATACGTATTTTTATACGTATTCGTATTTTTATACTTCGTATTTTATATGTATTTTTATACTTATACGTATTCTTATACTTGTACGTATTCTTATACTTGTACGTATTTCTATATTTATACGTATTTTTATACTTAAGATATTTTAGGTATTTATACATAAGATATTTTAGAAAACAAACTAAACCCTTTTATTTTCTAAGTATAAATTTCTAGTTTCAAAGTCGTTAAGTTCGTTTTGTACTTAGTGAGTTTTGAAAATATTCTAAAAGTCTGGTTTTAAAAACGTTAAGTTCGGTTTGTAAAAAGTGATAATGATATTCATTTTAAAATATTAGTTTTAAAAATGTTAAGTTCAATTTGTAAAAAGTGATAATGATATTCATTTTAAAATATTAGTTTTAAAAATGTTAAGTTCAATTTGTACGAAGTGATAATGATATTTATTTTAAAATGAGACTTAGTTAAATTTAGTCGTCTATTAACTAAATTTAGCGATTTTTATTTTTAAAATAATAGTAACGTGGATGATTCATTTTAGTCCGTATGTCCAAGATCAACAGTCCAGGATAAAGAAAGGCAAGAATACACGATTTAGTTCATTTTTATAACGGTTACATATTTTTATCGGTTTATAATATTTCATTTATAACTAAATCGATTTATACTAAAATTCAATTCTAATTACTATTTAACTTTAGTGACTTAGTGATAATTTCATTTTGGTCAAATTTAGTCAATTTTATACAAGAATGTCGTGTGGAACATATATATGTAAAAATTGATTTATTTCTTTTAATTTCTTAATTCTAACTTATTAACTAATAATTAAATTATATTAACAATAAACTAAAAAGTGATAAAACATATTTTTAGCCTAAAATAGGCCTAATGCCGTGAGCAAGCTTAGGAGGGTTCCAAAATTTCATTTTTCGATTTTATCGGTTTTTAGCTTAAAGTCTTTATGTTTTAATTATTCTAATTATACTAAAACGGTTTTAAACTAAAATGAAATTTACTAACAATTTCATTTATATTTATGAATAGTGTTTTTCAACACTTTAATTTTCTAACTTCTTAATCTAAATGATTTATAATATTTTAAGTTGTTTTATATCATATTACTACTAATATATAAAACAATAACTAAACATAAACACAAAATATTAACAAACATAACATAAAACATAATCAAAGTGAACATAAATGATGAACATCAACATGGAGGTAATGTAACAACCTGGTTTTTCGTGACTTTAATTAAACTAAGGCGGAAAATTAATTAAGTCTATATATTACAAAACCAGCTGTTATCGTTTAACAAACTCAGTATACATAATACGAGTTTATAGATAAAACAGAGTATTTAGATTACAAGTCCTCTCAAAATAGGTTACAAAATAAGGCCTTCAAATCCCCTGATAGATCAACGGTCAAGACTCGGGGTACCTGCATTAAACTCTCATCATTTTCCCGCACACTCTTTCGACACATGCAATTCTAAAGCAATATGCGATATGAAGAATAAATAAACAAGGGAAACAAATAGCAAGTATGCAAGCAAAAACACATAAGGAGATCATGATGATTTAATGCGAGTATAAACCAACCAAATAACATACCACGCTCACAGATAAACATACTCAACAAATCACATTCCAATACTCAACACAATCATTCAGATAATCATCAAACAAACCAGGAAATGCATTCAACATGTGATAACAAATGAGTCTTCGTTAGTAAGGCGGAAGCATGCAGACATAATCCACAAGCGATGGCAGTAGGCCAACATAACTTCGACGTGACTACCAGGCTTAAAGGTATCTAAGCTAATAAGGTTGATTCAATCCCTTGTCTAATGTCTGCATACACTACCTACCGAGGCTCATACTTATTCGCTATTCAAACGGTATCACCGACTTAAAAAGTTCGACTATCACCAGAGACGGGTACCCCGGATGGGGTCATGCGTTCCCGATCGATATATGGGCCCACGGTAATATCAAGTATGCCCCATCCCTGAGGTTGATACTCCGCGCCGAAAAGAAATCTCAAGATCGTTAATCGCCTTGGGCAACTCTGGGAGGGAGCCCAAGTCCCCATATACAGCTACCTCGTTAACTTCGAATTTCAAGAGTCGCAACATGGCGAACAATCCTAGTATTTTATTCAAGCACTCGCTTTCTCAACTTCTCATTTTCTTGCTCATAAATAATAATAATGACAAACTTGTATCATAAATATAACGTCAAACTTGTATAATGAAATTTTAGTAACAATGATTCTTCGTAAAACAGAACACATAGAAAAACTAAATTATTTATTTTGAGTCATTAAGTAACTTTTAACTATCTTTCACTATTCATTATATTACTATTCACCGTATTTACTATTCAGCGTATTTACTATTCATCGTATTTACTATGCCTCGTATTTATACGTATCCGTATTTTCGTATTCCGTATTTGTACGTATTTTTATACTTCGTTTTTTATTCGTATTTTATACGTATATGTATTCTTATACTTAGTATTTATTATTTTATTTTCTTTATACTTAGTATTTTTATTTTATTTTCTTTACACTTTAGTATTTTTATTTGACTTTCTTTATACATAGTATCTTTATACTCTTATACCCTTTTTGTTATACTAAGGATATTTTAGAAAATAAAACTAAGCCTTTTATTTTCTAAGTGTAAAATTCTAGTTTTAAAGTTGTTAGGTTCGTTTTGTATTTAGTGATTTGAAAAATGATTTCTAAGTAAAACTTAATATAATCTAAGTACAAAATTCTAAAGTCAAAGTTGTTAAGTTCATTTTGTACTTGGTGATTTTAAATAACATTTTAGAAGTGAAACTCGATTTTATTTAGTCATATACTTAACTAATCTTTTAGCGGTTTCCATTTTTAGCGAGGTTGTCGTAGTTCATTTTAAATAGTCCGTATGTCCACATCCAAATTTAAGCATAGGTAGTAGCACTCGATTTCATTCATTTTAATACGTGTAACGTTTATTTTTATCGGTTTAGTTGATTCTTTTTATTAATCTGCTCATTATAATATCTAATATAACCCTACTTATAAATCAATTTTAGTGACTAAGTGATAAATTCATTTTGACCAAAATTGACCCAAAAATAACACAAAAGCCGTGAGCCTCTATTTATTTAGCTATTTATTTCTTTTGTTGTTTTTATTAATAAATCATTACTTTAACTATTTTAATTACTTAAGTGATAAAAATAAAAAGTGACAAGTTCATTTTAGGTCTAAATTGGACCCCAAAACCGTGGCCTAACATACATAACCATTTATTTTCGTTTTCTAATTTTATCGGTTTTTAACTTAAAGTTTTTATATACTAATTATTTAGTTTATGCTAAAGTGATTTAAACTAGTAAACATAAACAACAAATATTTAAAACTTATAAAATTTATGAATCAAACTAATCAACTAAGTGAAGAACACATGAATGTGTGATGAATCTTAATTCTTTTAATATGAACATTATTTAGTCAAATTTTTATATGTTTATATATTTTTCTCAAATTTTTCATACAAGTCTAATTTAACTATACTAATCATAATATGTTATTTAGAACAATTAAAACCAAAAATTGGTCCAACTAAGGCAAAAATGAGTGGGTATGTATGTATGTATATGATTTTTGATTTTGATTTTTATACTTCTAATTCAAATACTAGATTACCTTATATCATTTATATATTTAACATATGTGAAAATCATAAACAAACATTAACACACATAAGTAAAAATCATTCAAACACAAGAATAACACAAAAGTTCAAGAACACACATAAACACATTAACACATTTAAATTTCATAACAAATTCATTTTAAGTCCTAAACATAAACTAATTATATTTTCATGTTCATTTCATTACGAGTATTTTAAGCATGCAATTAACAAAAATTAAAACGAAAAATTGAACTAAAAATGAAGGGTGGCGGTGGGTTTTCCTTATGTTACTAATATATTATTTTTCGATCTTTGTCTCCTAATTTAACATATGAGTACTAGGTGATATAATAAAACCATACATGCATCAAAAACAATAACACATAATCAAATTCGAGGCGCTTATCATATAAATGTGCGGGAAGCACCTTAGTTAGGTTATGAGTGAATTAGCTTAGCAGTTGTCGGGATCAACGATATGATCGAATTGGCTAAGATCGACTCCACCACCTTGCTCCTCGTCTTTGATTAGGAGAGTACATAAAAATGAAATACACAAGTTAGTAATTTATTTAAGCTAGTTAAACTATACTAAAAGTTTTATGTGTAGTATTGTTTTTAGTTTAGGTGATGTTTGTATTTTAAGTGATTTTGATTTATGTTCATTTTTAATTTGCATGTAAAGATAAGGAGTGAGTACTAAATATAAATGGTGGAGCATTTGATTTAAGTGTTCAAGTGAATTAGAGAAAGAAAATCAAAGTTTTAAGAAGAAAATAAGGAGGAAGAAGATGATGATCTTCCATGGAAACCAAGGAAGAAGTTGAGGTTGCTTACTAAATCCTTGTGTTTGTGTTTTATTAGAGAGAAAATAAGTTAGAAGTTTTTGAGTTGTGTTTGTGTTTTTGGGTGGTTTGTGCGTGTGATATGTGTGTGTTGTAGTAGTAGTTTGTAAACTTGTGTAAGAACAATGCATGCATGCTTGAGACAAGGGGACACAAGTGTGTAAGAGAAGAAGCATGGGTGTAAGAGTGGAAGGCATGCTTGAGACAAGGGAACAAGAGTGTAGGCAAAGCAAAAAGGAAAAAGGAAGAGACAATGTTGAGCTACAAGCTCAAAATCTCGGCCACATGTACAAGTCATGGCCCGATTTTTCGTTTTTGAAATTTTCGACTTGTGCGCACGTGAAAAGTCTCGAAATGAAAAATATAGTTTTGAAATAATGTTTAGAAGTGTGATCGAAAATAAAAGTGAAAATAAACCTCAAAACGAATTCAAACAAAAATTGGGTACTAGTTTTTCTCGCAACTTTGAAATAAAATTTTATTCGATCGAAATATATATTTTTTTGTTGAATGTTATCGAATTAAATCACTATCCTCAAACGTCAAAAAGTTTATCAGTTTAGGCTTAGTGTAACTCAATATATCGGGTTTTAGTGAAAGTGTTAGTTAAATCAAAGTGGAATAGTAATTTGATATTATTATTATATGTTGTGTTAGTAATAATCAATATGATTAAGCTTAAGCTACTTTAATTAGGTTTGGATTATGAGTAGTTATAATTAAGAAAGGATTAGGTGACTTAATCACATTTAGGTGGCTTGGCCATTTAGTCAAAGTTTGACCTCGATTTGCGTGCCAAAATTTGCCGTTGAGAAAATTGTCGAGGATTCTCCATTTGATTTATCGAGTTTGAAAAATGTAAACATAAAGTTCAAATTCAAAGTAATTCAAAATGGTTTTAGTTTAGGTGCAAAAATGATTGTAGTGTATTGTTTTAGGAAATTCAGTGAGCGAGGATGATTAATTATTGATTTCCTAATTATAATTAGCTTAAATTAACACGGGGTGTTACAATCCTCCCCCCTTAAAGAAGTTTCGTCCCCGAAACTTAAAGTAGTCTAAGTGGTTAAGGTTACCTGTGCTAAACAGCTCCGGGTACTTTTCCTTCATCGACGCCTCGGTCTCCCACGTTGCTTGTTCAGTCTTCTGTCCCCTCCAGAGAACCTTGACTAAGGGTATCGACTTGCGTCGTAGGAACTTGGTCTCTCTGGCGAGAATCTCCACTGGTTTCTCTGAGTAAAGCATGTTGGGCTCGATGGCGATCACGTCGGGCGTAACAATGTGACTCGGGTCGCTTCTATATCTTCTGAGTTGAGATACATGGAAAACATCGTGCACTTTGGATAAGTTTGGCGGTAAGGCGAGTCGGTATGCCACCTCGCCAATTCGTTCAAGTATTTCGTAGGGTCCGATGTACTTTGGACTAAGCTTCCCCTTTAGTCCGAAGCGTCTTACCCCTTTCATGGGTGAGACCTTTAAGAAGACCTTATCTCCACTGTTGAACTCAATAGGTCGACGGTGCTCGTTTGCATATTTCTTTTGGCGATCTTGAGCCGCTTGTAGTCGCTCCCGAATAATCTTTATGTGTTCAATCGATCCTCGTATAACCTGGGGTCCAGTACTACATTATCACTAGCGTCGTCCCAACAAACCGGATCGCGACACTTTCGCCATATGATTGCCTCAAAAGGAGCACACCCTAGACTAGCATGATGGCTATTGTTGTATGAGAATTCAACGAGAGGTAAGCTCTTTTCCCAGTTCACGTTGAATTCCATCGTGCATGCCCTCAACATGTCTTCCAGTGTCTGGATAGTTCGCTCTGTCTGACCGTCAGTTGCTGGATGAAAAGCCGTACTCATTTTCAATTTACTACCCAAAGCCTCTTGCAATTTCTTCCAGAAATGCGATGTAAATCTTGCGTCCCTGTCCGATATGATGTCGAGGGGAACGCCATGGAGTCGTATTATTTCCTTTTCGTAAGCTTTGGCCAGTTCTTCCAATCCCCAAGTCTCCTTGATCGGGACGAAGTGAGCTGCTTTAGTTAGACGATCTACAATAACCCATATCGCATCCTTGCCACCTGCTGTCCTTGGTAACCCCATGATAAAATCCATGGATATGGAATCCCACTTCCCTTGAGGAATCTCCAACGGTTGGAGTAGTCCTCCTGGTCTCTGGTGTTCAAATTTTACCTTCTGGCAAATCATACATCTAGCTACATATTCGGCTATCTCCGCCTTCATTCTTATCCACCAGAAGCGTAATTTCAGGTCCTTGTACATCTTGTCTGAGCCAGGATGTACCGAGTAGCGGGTACTATGTGCTTCGTCAAGGATTTTGCGTTTCAAGTTCTCATTATCAGGTATGCACCACCTGCCATTGAAGCGTAGACTCCCGTCAGTGTAAACTTCAAACCCTTCTGTTCCTTCTGATGGAATTCTTTCCCTAATCTCCAACAATGCCGGGTCTTCCCATTGTAGCACTCGGATGTCATGATATAACTCTGGTTCAACCACCATTGCATTCAGGTCTGTGTCATCTGATTGTACCAGGTCTAAGCTCAGTCTTTTTAGATCCTGGACGATGTCTGAGGGAATCTCCCAAATGTTGTTCAGAGTGTGTATTGTCTTACGACTCAGTGCATCGGCAACTACATTAGCCTTTCCCTCGTGGTAAAGTAACTCAATTTTGTAATCTTTGATCAACTCTAACCATCTTCGTTGCCTCATGTTCAAATCTCTTTGGGTGAAGATGTACTTCAAGCTCTTGTGATCAGTGTAGAACTTAATGCTGACCCCGTAGAGATAATGACGCCAAATCTTTAGTGCAAACACAACCGCGGCAAGTTCTAGGTCGTGAATTGGGTAATTCTTTTCATGCACCTTAAGTTGTCTGGATGCGTATGCTATTACCTTCCCCTGTTGCATCAAGACGCAACCCAAACCATTTAGTGATGCGTCACTGTACACCTCATATTCATCCCCATCGGTTGGCAAGGTTAAAACTGGGGCCGTAGTAAGCCTTGTCTTTAGTTCTTGAAACGCTTTCTCACAGTCGTCGCTCCATAGGAACTTTGATTCCTTTTGTAGCAATTTGGTCATTGGGCGGGCTACCTTCGAGAAATCAGGAACAAACCTTCGATAATAGCCAGCCAAACCTAGGAAGCTTCGACTGTGGATCGCTTTTGGTGCTATCCATTCCTTGACAGCTTCAATCTTTGCTGGATCTACCATTACTCCCTCCTTGGAGATTACGTGGCCTAGGAACGCCACTTGGCCTAACCAAAATTCACACTTTGAAAATTTGGCATACCATTTATGGTCTCTCAAGATACTTAGGATAATGTGTAGGTGCTCTGCGTGTTCTTCTTTATTCTTGGAGTAGATCAGGATGTCGTCAATGAACACGACCACGCAGATGTCGAGATATTCATGAAAGGTCCTGTTCATTTGGTCCATAAATACTGCTGGGGCGTTGGTAAGGCCGAACGGCATTACTTTGAACTCGTAATGTCCGTACCTTGATCTAAAAGCGGTCTTTTGTATATCTTCTTTACGAACCGCGATCTGATGGTATCCTGATCTCAGGTCAATCTTGGAGAAAACTCCTGCTCCCTTAAGCTGGTCAAAGAGATCGTCTATCCTAGGCAGAGGATAACGATTCTTGATCGTCACTTTGTTCAATTCCCTGTAATCGATGCAGAGCCTCATGCTCCCATCCTTTTTCTTTACAAAGAGTACCGGTGCACCCCAGGGCGAAACACTCGGTCTTATAAATCCCAATTCAATCATCTCCTCCAACTGCTTCTTGAGTTCCTGGAGTTCGACAGGTGCCATTCTGTATGGTGCCTTTGATATAGGTGCCGTGCCCGGTATGAGGTCAATCGAGAATTCAACATCTCGTGCAGGAGGCATACCTGGTAATACGTCGGGAAAAACATCGGGGTATTCATTCACGATTGGGATGTCTTCTATGCGTAGGTTGTCCTCGACTTTAGTAATGCTGCACAAATACACCTGGTGTCCCTTTCTCTCCATACTTCGAAGCTTCAGTACAGACACTAGTTTCACTCCCCCTTTCCTCTTCAAACTCTGATATGATACCTCCTTCCCTTGGTTAGTTTTCAAAGTGATCTTCTGGTCGTGGCATTTAAATGTCGCATTATGACGAGCTAGCCAGTTCATCCCCAGAATTACATCGAACTCGGGAAGGTCAAATAATATAAGGTCCGACAGGAAATCTGTATTGTGAATTGAGATTTTTACATTGTTGTATTTTGAAGAACAAGGAATGTTTTTACCATCCGGTAGTGAGATGTCAGTTCTGATTGGTTCAGGATTTGTGAGTTTGGATTGTTTGATAAATTTTGAGGAGATAAACGATAAAGATGCTCCGGTATCAAATAAAATAAAAGCAGGTACGGAATTAACCAAAAATTTACCGGTGACGACGTCGACATCGATAATATCATCAGACCCTTCTTCAGACTCGGTCAAGACGTAAACGCGTCCCTGAACTCTAACGGCTGGCGGTGGCCCTGCATTTGTTTTATTACCAGCATTCCTCTTAGGGCATTCGTTAGCTTTGTGCCCCACAACTTTGCACAGGAAGCACACCACGGGTTCCCTATTACAACGCTTTCCCGGGTGAATAGGTTGTCGGCAGAAACGGCATTGATCTGCTTGGAAGGCCGGAGGTCCGGGAATTTGGGAATTATTCTTTGCGACGTAAGGAGTGGTATTGCGGTTGTAGAAATGAGTCTTGCCTTGGTTCTTATTGCGGTTGTCTTGATTCTGATAACCAGGGCGACCGAACATTGGCTTATGGATAAAGCTAGCACTCGCCACAGAAGGCGTAAATGTTTTCCTCTTCTTTTTCTCCTCAGCTTCTCCTTTTTGGATGGAGGCCCAGATACGCGTTGCCTTTTCGTAGGCTTCTGCAAAGTTCTTGCAGTTGAACCCGCACATATTGTTTCTCAGGCCGTTTTCCATGCCTCTTACGTAACGAGTCGCAAGTTCCTCCTCGTTAGTTATAATCCTAGGAGCGAACTTCGACAGTTCTTGATATTTTTCCGTGTATGCCTGTAGGGACATATCGCCCTGTCTTAGGTTCCTGAACTCCTCTTCCTTATCCCATTTCAATTCTTCCCCAAAGTATTTGTTCTCTAACAGGGTCCTGAACTCGGTCCAGCTGTAGATTCTTAAGGGAAAGGTGGACCTGATTAAACGCCACCAACTGTTGGCCTCTCCCTTGAGGTAGTAGGCCACCACGTTCACCCTCTCGTTAGCTGGAGTCTTGCTAAGTTCTAGCAACTTCTCCATCTCTTCAATCCACTCTGTCAAAACTGTGGGGTTGACAGAGCCAGAATATGGTTGAGGTCGATGTTTGGAGAATTTCTCGAATGCAGTCTGATTGTTTCCGCCACCCTGATGTTGGTGCATATTTTGTGCAATTTTTGTGATTGCATCTTCGAACCCTTTCCTCCTTGCTTCTTCTTCAGCAAAATGTTGGGCGAAGTTCGGGTTATCCATGTTGTTTAAGTTGTTTGCATCCATTCTGAAAATAAAATAAAATAAGGACAAGGCTGTATAAATTTTGAGTGGTTCAAAGATAGACATCATATAACATGCAAGGTAAAAGACATTTCATTGATAATGTAAAAGGTTTACATCAAAACGTTACAAGCCTCCTAATACATTCTCTATGAAATGAACTAAGGTGAAAACTTAGACATAAGTTCAGCAAAATAACATAAAAGTTTAGATACATTCTCAAGAGGTATGAAATTGAATCGAGAATGACAAAAGATTAGCCCTAAATCCTAGGCAAATTTTGAGTAGCGATGCTCCTCCTCTGCGAAGCTATACTTATACTTAACAGCATAAGTCATGTCGCTCAAACCGAGTTTGAAATCCTCCCAGCTCAGGTAGTACTCACCCTCAAGTATAGCCGGGGAGCGTAGTCGTCTCCACCATGCTTTGGCCTCCTCGTCTAGGCACGCAGCTGCTAGGGAGGTTTTCCATTCCTCTCTAACGGAGTGTTCCAGGAACCTCGCATTCATACTCCTGATCCATGGGTATAGTGTCCCACTGATCCCCTCAAATGTCTCAGGTTTTCCCTGCATGAACGCTTCGATCACATCTGTATATTCCGAGGATCGGCGGAGATGATCAGGAATTCGATGTTCCATATAAGGAGTCTTAAGTGCCCTAGTCTTCCAGTCGACTTCCGCATTGCTCGAGTCCCGTGATCTCTTCCAGGACTTCAATTGTTGACGTCGCGCGTGAGCCTCGATGGCTTTCTTGCCGCCTTCTCTTTTGGTGTCGATTCACGGTACTTCTTACCGCACGGTAGTCTCATCTGAAATCAATTTAGATAAGGTAATTTAAATGAGATTTGGAAGTACAACATGTATGTAAAATTTTAAAATAATGAATTAAGAAAAGCACATGACTAGGTAGTAACATAACGTCTCCATATATATAAACATATACATGGGTAAAATATTACATTTCAAGGAATATAATACATAAGTTCACCAAACGTCACATCCGAATATAACACCCATAGCCGTAGGAAAAGAAGACGATATTAAGATCGTTCTTAGGATGGTTAAAGTTGGTTACATATATCTTACAAACTGGAGTCCAAAGACCCTAAATATGATTTGCGACCCTGAAGAGTCTCCCTGATAGGAGATCCCTCTCCCAGACTGGGAGTAGTTCAACTGGCAATGGAGGATAGTCGTGCCTTAGTTCTTGATACATCAAGTTCTCAAGTAGTTCTTCGTGCTCCATCCACCCTGGTGGTTGCATCTCCCTTAGAAGTGGGTCGGGGTGACACATGCGATCCATATATCGATCGTAATCCAGGAGGAGTTGCCATCCTAGTGGTGTCCAAAACTCGTCGTACGGGTGGAAGCTCTCAATCAGCGTCAGGCCTAAGCCAATGCCCTTGGTGTGGTAGATGCAGTCGCCGAGATCCCATTAGCTACCTCGTATTGCTCTATGACGTGGGAATGGTTACATATATATGCATCTCGTGGCATCATCGGTGGACGTTGTGGTAGATTGTTACGGGAGGAACTGTAGTACGTCATCCTAAGGGCCTTTGTCAAACTAGAGTTAGCCATAGAGCAAATAGCAAGTAAGGAATCATAAAGTTAAGATTCTAACGCTCATCTAACTAGTTTATTATTATTTGGTCGGTCCTTAAGATTCTACCCCTCTCTCATCTTAAAACAGATCTAAGTTATTATTTTAGCGTTCTAGAGGTTTCTAATTCATTATTTGATCCTATAAGTCTATGCACGACATACTATATGAATGTCTGCCTGTGTGTCGCCTCGCTATGTGAGATAACTTTAAGTCATTCACGGTCATGAAGACGACTTTGATACTAATCAGAATAACCTGGTTTTTCGTGACTTTAATTAAACTAAGGCGGAAAATTAATTAAGTCTATATATTACAAAACCAAATTGTTATCGTTTAACAAACTCAAGATACATAATACGAGTTTATAGATAAAGCAGTATTTAGATTACAAGTCCTCTCAAAATAGGTTACAAAATAAGGCCTTCAAATCCCCTGATAGATCAACGGTCAAGACTCGGGGTACCTGCATTAAACTCTCATCATTTTCCCGCACACTCTTTCGACACATGCAATTCTAAAGCAATATGCGATATGAAGAATAAATAAACAAGGGAAACAAATAGCAAGTATGCAAGCAAAAACACATAAGGAGATCATGATGATTTAATGCGAGTATAAACCAACCAAATAACATACCACGCTCACAGATAAACATACTCAACAAATCACATTCCAATACTCAACACAATCATTCAGATAATCATCAAACAAACCAGGAAATGCATTCAACATGTGATAACAAATGAGTCTTCGTTAGTAAGGCGGAAGCATGCAGACATAATCCGCGCAGTAGCCGGTAGGGCCAACATAACTTGGACGTGACTACCAGGCTTAAAGATATCTAAGGTAATAAGGATGATTCAATCCCTTGTCTAATGTATGCATACACTACCTATCGAGGATCATACTTATTCGCTATTCAAAAGGTATCACCGACGAAAAAGTTCGACTATCACCAGAGACGGGTACCGGATGGGGTCATGCTCCCACCATCGATATATGGGCCCACGGTAATATCAAGTATGCCCCATCCCCGAGGTTGATACTCGCTACCGAAAAAGAAATCTCAAGATCGTTAATCGCCTTGGGCAACTCTGGGAGGGAGCCCAAGTCCCCATATACAGCTACCTCGTTAACTTCGAATTTCAAGAGTCGCAACATGGCGAACAATCCTAGTATTTTATTCAAGCACTCGCTTTCTCAACTTCTCATTTTCTTGCTCATAAATAATAATAATGACAAACTTGTATCATAAATATAACGTCAAACTTGTATAATGAAATTTTAGTAACAACAGTTCTTCAGGTAAAACAGAACACATAGAAAAACTAAATTATTTATTTTGAGTCAGTTCGTAACTTTTAAATATTTTTCACTATTCATTATTTTACTATTCACCGTATTTACTATTCATCGTATTTACTATTCCTCGTATTTACTATTCCTCGTATTTATACGTATTCGTATTTTCGCATTCCGTATTTGTACGTATTTTTATACTTCGTATTTTATTCGTATTTTATACGTATATGTATTCTTATACTTAGTATTTATTATTTTATTTTCTTTATACTTAGTATTTTTATTTTATTTTCTTTACACTTTAGTATTTTTATTTGACTTTCTTTATACATAGTATCTTTATACTCTTATACCCTTTTTGTTATACTAAGGATATTTTAGAAAATAAAACTAAGCCTTTTTATTTTCTAAGTGTAAAATTCTAGTTTTAAAGTTGTTAGGTTCGTTTTGTATTTAGTGATTTGAAAAATGATTTCGGAAGTAAAACTTAATATAATCTAAGTACAAAATTCTAAAGTCAAAGTTGTTAAGTTCATTTTGTACTTGGTGATTTTAAATAACATTTTAGAAGTGAAACTCGATTTTATTTAGTCATATACTTAACTAATCTTTTAGCGGTTTCCATTTTTAGCGAGGTTGTCGTAGTTCATTTTAAATAGTCCGTATGTCCACATCCAAATTTAAGCATAGGTAGTAGCACTCGATTTCATTCATTTTAATACGTGTAACGTTTATTTTTATCGGTTTAGTTGATTCTTTTTATTAACGGTTCATTATAATATCTAATATAACCCTACTTATAAATCAATTTTAGTGACTAAGTGATAAATTCATTTTGACCAAAATTGACCCAAAAATAACACAAAAGCCGTGAGCCTCTATTTATTTAGCTATTTATTTCTTTTGTTGTTTTTATTAATAAATCATTACTTTAACTATTTTAATTACTTAAGTGATAAAAATAAAAAGTGACAAGTTCATTTTAGGTCTAAATTGGACCCCAAAACCGTGGCCTAACATACATAACCATTTATTTTCGTTTTCTAATTTTATCGGTTTTTAACTTAAAGTTTTTATATACTAATTATTTAGTTTATGCTAAAGTGATTTAAACTAGTAAACATAAACAACAAATATTTAAAACTTATAAAATTTATGAATCAAACTAATCAACTAAGTGAAGAACACATGAATGTGTGATGAATCTTAATTCTTTTAATATGAACATTATTTAGTCAAATTTTTATATGTTTATATATTTTTCTCAAATTTTTCATACAAGTCTAATTTAACTATACTAATCATAATATGTTATTTAGAAAAATTAAAACTAAAAGTAGGTCCAAATAAGGCAAAAATGCCGTGGGTATGTATGTATGTATATGATTTTTGATTTTTGATTTTTATACTTCTAATTCAAATACTAGATTACCTTATATCATTTATATATTTAACATATGTGAAAATCATAAACAAACATTAACACACATAAGTAAAAATCATTCAAACACAAGAATAACACAAAAGTTCAAGAACACACATAAACACATTAACACATTTAAATTTCATAACAAATTCATTTTAAGTCCTAAACATAAACTAATTATATTTTCATGTTCATTTCATTACGAGTATTTTAAGCATGCAATTAACAAAAATTAAAACGAAAAATTGAACTAAAAATGAAGGGTGGCCGTGGGTTTTCCTTATGTTACTAATATATTATTTTTCGATTTTTGTCTCCTAATTTAACATATGAGTACTAGGTGATATAATAAAACCATACATGCATCAAAAACAATAACACATAATCAAATTCGAGGCGCTTATCATATAAATGTGCGGGAAGCACCTTAGTTAGGTTATGAGTGAATTAGCTTAGCAGTTGTCGGGATCAACGATATGATCGAATTGGCTAAGATCGACTCCACCACCTTGCTCCTCGTCTTTGATTAGGAGAGTACATAAAAATGAAATACACAAGTTAGTAATTTATTTAAGCTAGTTAAACTATACTAAAAGTTTTATGTGTAGTATTGTTTTTAGTTTAGGTGATGTTTGTATTTTAAGTGATTTTGATTTATGTTCATTTTTAATTTGCATGTAAAGATAAGGAGTGAGTACTAAATATAAATGGTGGAGCATTTGATTTAAGTGTTCAAGTGAATTAGAGAAAGAAAATCAAAGTTTTAAGAAGAAAATAAGGAGGAAGAAGATGATGATCTTCCATGGAAACCAAGGAAGAAGTTGAGGTTGCTTACTAAATCCTTGTGTTTGTGTTTTATTAGAGAGAAAATAAGTTAGAAGTTTTTGAGTTGTGTTTGTGTTTTTGGGTGGTTTGTGCGTGTGATATGTGTGTGTTGTAGTAGTAGTTTGTAAACTTGTGTAAGAACAATGCATGCATGCTTGAGACAAGGGGACACAAGTGTGTAAGAGAAGAAGCATGGGTGTAAGAGTGGAAGGCATGCTTGAGACAAGGGAACAAGAGTGTAGGCAAAGCAAAAAGGAAAAAGGAAGAGACAATGTTGAGCTACAAGCTCAAAATCTCGGCCACATGTACAAGTCATGGCCCGATTTTTCGTTTTTGAAATTTTCGACTTGTGCGCACGTGAAAAGTCTCGAAATGAAAAATATAGTTTTGAAATAATGTTTAGAAGTGTGATCGAAAATAAAAGTGAAAATAAACCTCAAAACGAATTCAAACAAAAATTGGGTACTAGTTTTTCTCAATAACTTTGAAATAAAATTTTATTCGATCGAAATATATATTTTTTTGTTGAATGTTATCGAATTAAATCACTATCCTCAAACGTCAAAAAGTTTATCAGTTTAGGCTTAGTGTAACTCAATATATCGGGTTTTAGTGAAAGTGTTAGTTAAATCAAAGTGGAATAGTAATTTGATATTATTATTATATGTTGTGTTAGTAATAATCAATATGATTAAGCTTAAGCTACTTTAATTAGGTTTGGATTATGAGTAGTTATAATTAAGAAAGGATTAGGTGACTTAATCACATTTAGGTGGCTTGGCCATTTAGTCAAAGTTTGACCTCGATTTGCGTGCCAAAATTTGCCGTTGAGAAAATTGTCGAGGATTCTCCATTTGATTTATCGAGTTTGAAAAATGAAAACATAAAGTTCAAATTCAAAGTAATTCAAAATGGTTTTAGTTTAGGTGCAAAAATGATTGTAGTGTATTGTTTTAGGAAATTCAGTGAGCGAGGATGATTAATTATTGATTTCCTAATTATAATTAGCTTAAATTAACACGGGGTGTTACAGGTAATAAGAACATACATGAAGATCTTAATAAAACTCAAGAACACTAATTTCGATTTTAATAATTTATAATTTGTTTTCCTAATTTAGTTTTTTTTTTTTTTCATAGGAACATCTATTTTATACTAACTTAATACTACATATAATTTACAAAAATTAAAAGTGAAAATATATTAAAAAAAATAATAAATGCCGTGTATAATATATATGAACATATAATTTCTATTTTCGATTTTAATCACTTTAAACTCATTGTTAATATTTCACATAATTTTTATATATGACTACTACTTAATTAAAACATAACTAAACATAAAAATCATATGAATCATAATTAAAAATGCTCAAAATTAATTTAGCTAAACATACTACCATTTTACTATATCATTACTAGTAAACTATATATTTAGTTATTATCATTTATTATTCAACACATAAACATACAAGTACATATAAGTGATGTTTAACATATTTAACATAATTTTCATACTCATAAAATTATAATAACAAAACAAATTAATTTACTAAAAAGATAATATAAGACATAGTTAGTCACCTTAGTCGGTAAGTTTATTGGTTGTCCGGATCTACGATGTTATCAAGGTCTAAATCTTCACCCAAGTACCCGTCTTCACCTTCAAAAACCCGTAAACAAGTGAGCTCTAAATACCCAAGAATGTCTAGAAACACTAGTGTAATATTAGAGTAATATTAGGGTTTTAATTTAATGTGTTTTAGGAAATAAAATGGAAGAAAACAAAGGGAGCAAAGGGGAGGGAAGTTTCGGCTGTTTTGGGTAGGATTTAGGGTGAGTTTTTCAATTGTGAAATATGGAAACAAGTGGTAGTAATTTAGGTTAAAGACTTTAGGTGTTTAAGTTTGATTTTAATTAGAATTTAATGTTTAATTAAACTAAATAATACCTCATCCTCTCCATCATCAACACACTAAGTCAACATTACTATTTTGGTGAAGAAATTGTCTATTTTGTGTTTTAAAATGTTTTTCACGAATTTGGTCAATTTTAAAAAGTCGGGCGTCAAAAGCGATAAAAGTTAAAGTGTGCGCGTTTGACTATTTTTCGAAATATTTCTACTTTTGAATTCTAAGACTAAAATATTTATTCCATTATTCAAAAATTTAAAAAAGTATTAAAGAAGTCGAGAAATTTTACAAAACGAAAGTTTTGCAAAAAGTGTGATTTTGAAAGGTTAAAGGATTAGGAAATGATTTAAGCTTTGAAAATAGAACTTGATGGCTAATTATTGTATTAAATTAACACGGGGTGTTACACTGACTAACCGTTTAGTCATTAAATAAGGCATCAATATGATCATTTTCTCAAATAATCATATTTCTCAAACACATCCTTTAGGTGTGACTCTTAGGGACCAGTTGATCACCGCCATCTGTATGACAATAACGTCAAACTTATCTAGCAAGCCAACCGTTATTGATAAACGTTAATCAACTGATTAAATACGAAATGTACCCTGTGTACCTTTAGAGATTTATTTATGTTATTGCACTAACTGTGGAGGACACTAACCCCAACACATCTGACCCGGACCCGGGAGGACCCCTGGGCCTCTTGGCATGTAACAACCCAGATTTTCCAACAAAATAAAATTAAGAAATATACGTTAAATAAGTCCAATGTGGCGGAAACACCTTGAAAACCGCGTAGTTAATAAAAACTGAAAAGGTTTAATAGAAATAAATATAAAAGTTTACAAAATCAGGGGATAAGTACCCCTAAAAATAAGAACTGAAATACTGAAATAAAATAATTTATTAAAAGTGTTCTTCTAAATAAATCGTGACGCTCGCTAGCTCACTCCAAAACCCCGAAAGCACAAACCTGATCATCAACCTGCCATTTTACAAGAAAATGACAGCCACAGTCTGTGGGGAGTAACTCAGACGTTCTCCCAGCCATATTACATCACAATAAAGCTGACAAGTAAATAAAACAGCTAATAATAGTAATAATAATAATAATAATAATAATAATAATAATAATAATAATAATAATAATAATAATTAAATTAATAATAATAATAATAATACTAAAAATAATAATAATAATAATAATAATAAGAATAATAGTAATAATAATAATAGTAATAATAATAATAATAATAATAATAATAATAATAATAATAATAATAATAATAATAATAATAATAATAATAATAATAATAATAATAATAATAATAAAAATAATAATAATAATAATAATAATAATAATAATAGTAATAATAATAATAATAATAATAATAATAATAATAATAATAATAATAATAATAATAATAATAATAATAATAATAATAATAATAATAATAATAATAATAATAATAATAATAATAATAATAATAATAATAATAATAATAATAATAATAATAATAATAATAATAATAATAATAATAATAATAATAATAATAATAATAATAATAATAATGTCTAGTCTCATGATGTAGGGGCTCGTGTAGTCACGTACATATTTTCTAGACTTAGCTTTCATGATAGCGAAGGGGGTGGGGCCCAGATTGTATCTCCCTCCCACCAATTTTTGTAACCGATTTGTAAATTTCTTTTCTTATAATAAAAATTTAGGTTTATAATAATAATAATAATAATAATAATAATAATAATAATAATAATAATAATAATAATAATAATAATAATAATAATAATAATAATAATAATAATAACAATAAAAATAATAAAAATAATAATAATAATAACAATAACAATAATAATAATAATAATAATAATAATAATAATAATAATAATAATAATAATAATAATAATAATAATAATAATAATAATAATAATAATAATAATAATAATAATAATAATAATAATAATAATAAAGCTCAATCATACTACTCCTTTTATCCATCTTATCCTTAATCGACAGATCTGAGTACTCTTTATTCCTTATTCGACACAGCACAATCTAATTCTAACACGATTTAGTAAGCTGAAACGTTTATACGCATATCCCCACGGGGTCGACTACTAACCAGCTGACAATAGGACCTCAACTGGCTAGTCCCGCATACTTGACAATAGGACCTCAAGATACTTCCGGCAATATTGACAATAGGACCTCAGTAAACTAGTTTAGGCCAACAATAGGACCTTGGACACTAAACCAGTCCGAAAGCGGATAAAAATATAATGTTTCATAACTTACTAAATCAAAATTAGTACAAACAAATCACTATAACTAATCGTATACATATGACCTTACACCACTAATCATCATCATTATTAGTTATCATTATAATAACATCTAACTTATAAGTTAATTGCTAAAGAAACCATCAAGTACATCAATTCATTCCAACATCCACGTAGCATGTACGAACATTCCACACATACTTATATTCATACACACATACTTCCATCCATAAACATCATGCTTAACCCACGAACATCAACTACAAAATTCACTATAAATTACCAAAACAGAGCACTTACGACCATTGTCATAATTAACCAGGCAATCAACGATTCAGTCCAGCCTATTAACAACTACTTCCGATAGGTTCGAACATACCATTTATACACAACAAACGGGTATATCGTACGCATTAAAATCACCACATAACACGACACATAAACCTTAAAGTAATGTAATATCGAGTAACGTCATCACCGTTACCTTGTTTGAGCTAGTCCTCAATTGAGTCGTCTACTCGTACGTATCAGCGTCAGGGTCGCTCAGGTTGAATCCTACGATCGATTAGGGAGAAACACGAGTATAAATACGAGTTACGGTATCGGCGACGATCCGAGCGACTGAGACGAAACGGAGTACAACTTACCTTAATGTGAAGAGGATGAAGAGAGGAAAATTATGACGCAAGAACGGAGTAAAACCGTCAAGAAACGAAAGAGTAAAGGTGGGTTGAAGAGGATTTTCATGGCGATGTAATTAGGATCGACAAAATATGAGATAGTAGGGTTGTGTGCGACTTGTACGTGTTGTTAATATATACATATATTCCGTAAAATCCCACAAGTCTTTTATTTCGTCTAAAAGGCAATAATCTAAATGAAGCGGAATACTAACTATAATAAAATTTAGTTTAGTATTCCTTTTAACTAGTTTAGGAAAATTACCTTAAAAAAAGTACTCCGTATAAGATATATTACAATAATATTTTACAAAATATTAGAGTGTATATGATATAGAAAACGTAAAACTATTAAAATCATAGACTATACTTAATATAAATTGACTTAATAGAGGAAATCAGTTAAAAATTATTAAGGAAATTAGTTTGTAAATATTTGATAAGTCAAAAGTAATATTTTTTATAAATTGTAAATATATATATAATAATAAAATAGTAATTGAACTAATATTAGTCTAAAATTATTTTTGACTATTCTAATTAGAAAATAATTATATTATTTAATAAGGGTAAACATTTTATAAGTAATTTATTAATTTTAACTATAAAAGAGTAATAAACATATTATTTAAAAGATCACAAATTATATAGGTATTATGAAAATAAATATAATTTTAAATAAATTAGTAAATTGAAATATATTTTAATTTAACCTTAAAAACACGGGGTGTTACATGGCATATGGGATGCCCCCGGTCCATAATCCTCCCGGCCCAATGTTGCCTGGCCCGGGATAGACCTCCCCCAACATCTATTAACAAAGCCTATTTTTGTATATTTGTGCTATAATGGTTGTTTATCCTTCTTGTACTTTCTTATTTTGTAACTATGTTGAGGAAAAATTTTAATCAGTACTCCCTCCATTCAAGTCCAAATCAAACATTTGCCTTTTTGACACTATTCATATGTGTCGGTAATCTTTGAAATTCCCGACAATCTATAAGTGAAAATATAACTGTGTGTGATCTTGTTTGATTCGTCTTTATGCGCACAATATTAATATCCAATTTTTAAATTTTTTTATCGTCTGAAATTATAGATATTTCCGTTCCGACATTCGCCTCGACAAATGTGATAAAGCAACCGTAGTGTTTGGTCTTGAATGGAGGGAGTATAATTTTACTTTTCCATTCATTTTTAAACGCGTCAATACATTTTTATGGCTTTTTACTCAATCAAATTTGAAATGACTAACACTTATCTACTGCATCCACTTTTGATCAAAACCTCTTTGTTATCCTAAACCTTCTTTTATTAAGTTTTCTAATTCGAGCATTTGGTTTATTTGAATATTATTTATTCTACTTGGTATTTTAGTAGCTTCATTTTTCTAAAATCGCTGTCATTTTGAAACTCAACTTTAAGACTTCTCCTTTCAATCGTATTTTCTGATCATTTTTTCGTCAGTCAAACTTTTCGGTAATTACCTTTTTGTCTCTCCTTCATAACGAAACCAATTTGAGTCCTTTGTTCGAAACGAGTCTTATGCCTTCATTTGTGAACTCTTAAAGAATATTTCTATTTTCCTTCATCGTTTCATATTTAAAATTTCTTTTGTCAAATTGGTGGTTGTTGAGCAGTTCCTCGCAAAAGATTTATTATGTCATATTTTTACTTAATTCGTTTTATTCCTTCTTTTCTTTCCTGTTCATCATAACTCATCACTTTTATATCATGACCCTATCGATCACCTTTTAGTCTTGTAATTCGGGTCTTATGTTATTATATACCTTAGGTTTTCCTTTAGTGGTTACTTCTATTGCCTTTGAGCCGACTTTTAAGACATCGATCTTCTATTATTCTCCATTCCTCTCCAAAGCTAATCACGTTCTCAATTTTGTAAAAGCTCTTGAAGTATTAGCATCAATCTAGTCCTTGATAAATTTCTCTAATCATATTCCTTGGCATCTAGCTGTAAGGTGTTGCACCCATATCTAGCTCGAGATCTGATCCTTAGGTTGTCACTATTATTGGAGTCATAGATGATAGAGTTTGGTTAGTTATTAGTTGATAGTATGGTGTTTGTTAGCTTATGCACACGGTTGGTTGTCTTAACTTTTGAGAACTCTTAGTTTTGTGATTCGTGGCTAGTGCAACCGGAGACTGCTTAACGATTGTGAGTTAATGCACATGTGATTCTTAGTCTTTGAGAGTAATGATTTAATTTATGGTGTGTGAACGTTAGGGAGATTATAGTATCTGCGTAGGGAGTATTTTTAGGACGTAGTTATGTTGCTAGATGGGTTGTGACAATCATGATCAGTTAATGAGAATTGGGAAGTGATATTGTGGTGAGCAATAATCGGCTTTGAGGAAAACTTAAAAGTTATAGTGAGCACGATAAAACTTTGGGGTTTGTACTTTAAAGGATAATGTAGGAATGGCAAGTGTGCATCTTGTGGTTTTGTGTATGTGTTAAATATAAGGAAATTCATTAATGGGAGGAGAGAATTCGAGGTCGGTAAGGTAGTGACGTTCGAGGAAGGTATGGATAGACTTGAGTATGGTAACAATGGGTTGAGAGAGTAGTAAGCTTTTGACGACACATTTTGATAGCTACGTGATAATATACCTTTGATTTGGGGATGAGACGATATGGTATGACATAATTATGGTTATTTCGTTGTGGAGAGTATATCGATATGAGAAGCAATATTGACTTGAGCTTAGATCACGTTATGATTAAGGTTATGAGGTTTTCATTAGCGTTGATTTGGGGATTAGCTTACACATTAGTTGTCTTGGTAACATGGGTAATGGTGCCTTTTGGGTTAAAATCCGTCCGAGGTTTTGGTTAGACTTGGTGAGTAAGATGCTTGGCTGAACGATACGGTCTTGTGAGGCTAGTATGCCTAATATGGGATTGTCGAGCATAAGATGCACCAATAATATTAAAAGGTTATATGAATGAGTTGAGCATCGTTCGAGTGATATGTGATGTCGGGTTATCTTAAGTGTCGTTAAGCGTGTCTATGCCCTTGTTATCGAGGTGAGTAGAGTTAGCGATTCTTATCTTGAGGACCATAAGAGTAGGTAGTTTTCTTAATCTTTTTGGGGTTTTCTTTTCTTCTTAAGTTTCGATGACGAAACTTCTTTTTAGGTGGTGAGATTGTAACACCCCGACTTTTCCTAATATTAATTATTCATCTCAATAATATTCGTATTTCATTTCTCTTGATTTTCTCATTTTTGGCGCGAGAAAGTCGGTTCACTTGTCACGTGGAATAAGCGAGACCGTAGTCAGAACTTAAAAACGATGTCATTTCCTCATACGGACTCCGATTCAGGCGATTCAAAAGGCTAAACTGCGTATTTTTTTCGACGCCGTCGCAACTGCCAAATTTCAAGTTGAACCAATCGGTTCAGGTCCGAACCGACCGGTTCTGGGGTGTTTTTCCGAATCAGTCATTTTCGTGTTGTTTTAAATTATTAAGCACGAAACCCTTATATACCTATGACTCTCTAAACCCTAGAATCATTCTAAACACTCTGATAAACTAATCCCTCATAATCCTCTCTTCTCTCTCCTAATTTCCTCATCAATTATCTTCTAAATCATCACCAAAAACTCACCCAATCAAACCCTAATCATCTCCTCATCCTTTCTCTTCAATTCTCTTTGGTAAATTCTTCATCTTTAAGTTTATGTTTGTAGGTTTTATAATTATATGTGTATATTATGTTGTTCTTATGTATTGTATGATATGTGTGTGCCCTAATCAATAGGAGAGAATTGGATAGAAAACCGCAAGTTCGGATTTTTCTGACCCAGGTTCACTAAAAGGAAGATCGCCGGAGATCAGATCCGACCGTCCAATTTTGCCGAAATTTTGAAAGCATGTTCCTGACTCTTGGGGCTACCTTTTCACCGTTCAGAATTTCATTTGGAGCTCTGGATCGTCTGTAATCACGTCTGGACAGAAGGGTTGAAAACTGTGCTTTACTTTGGCTTGTTTGGAAAAGGTAACTAGGTGTAGCCTTAGTGATATTTTGACTTGTGTGAGACCATATAATTGATTGAGGATCTCTTGATTGTTGATATGAATGAAAAGGTGTTATCTTTGGGATGTTTGAGATGTAAAGTTGCGGTCATTGGTCTTGTTTGAATTGGTCTCACACTATTGTGTCTAATAACTTGCATTGGGATGTTTGATATATTGAATTTGGGTTATATGGTTGTTATGTTGATTAAAGATGGAAATTTTGGGATAGTTGGAGATTGTTATTATGATTAATTATGAGTTCTTAAGGTAATTACTCCGTATTAAGCTTGTTAGTATACTATTGACTATAGTTAATGTTGAGAATGGTTATAAGAGGGATAATTATGTTGCTAATGAGTTTAAGATGGATGTTAAGATGAGTTTGGATTAAAGATGGATTAAATTGATATTGATTACGAATTGGCTTGAGGATGATTGATTTGATATGGATTATGAGTTGGTATATTGTTAAGTAGGTTTACCTTTGTTATAATTATGTTATGTTGAGATATGATATTGATTGGGGTTACTTGGTTTGCTTTAATGGTTGTAATTGTTGTATTGTTGGTATTGGAGATGGGGTTATGATGTATTGTTGGAGATTGTGCTAATGCTTGAGTTAAGTTTGCATGCGTGTCTTTGTTTGCTTGCGTATGTGAGGAGCTACGACGTCCTAGTTTGGACGGATACCGCCCATGATCCCCTCGGCTATTCTTGTTGCTTAGTTAGAGCGACTATGGGTTCTCAACCATGTTGGTTAGAGACTATGGTTTGTATAATGTAGTCACCGTTCTTGTTGCTCGGTGGAATTTGGCCAAATTTAGACTAATGAGTTTGAGGAACTTCTTATTGCAGTTCCGCCATAGGGTATGAGTGATTCTTGTTGCTTCACTCGAGGTGATTCTTGTTGCTTCACCTAGTGCTCTGCGCTTACTCTTGCGCTTGTGTTGATTGGTTACGAGTTGGGTTGAGTAGGGAAGGTTGTTAGTGACGCATGGTGAGTGTGTAGGATGTGCCGTGTGGCTGTGGTGGTTGTGCCGTGTTGTTTGTTGTAATAAAATTAAAATAAAATTTTTACGCCAAAAAATTATCTTCTTATTTTTATTTTTCTTTTTAATTTTTTTTTTTTAAGTTAGAAACTAAGTTCTTCACGAAATTTGTTTAAGTTGGATATATTTTGTATCTTCATCGACAAAATTTTAGTATCTTTTTGGTATAATTTGGCTCGCCCGGTTTTAACTTGATGCATCCATTTCTGTAACACCCCGACTAATTTTGTATTTAGATAAATCATTTTCGTAAAGCTTTCCTAGCTCATTTCTCTCGATTTCCTCATTTTTGGGCCCGTGAAGGCCATTTTACTCGATCACGTGTCATTTTGGGTGAGTCGAGGTCGTGCTAAACTAGGTGGAGTCCGAGTTGTGGGTGTATGCATGATTGGGAAGGAGTTAGAAGGAGTTTAGAGGAGTGGAAGCTTGAAAAACTAAGTTAGGAGGAAGATTTTAGAACCAAAAAATTCTGACCAAGTAGGTGGAACCGACCGGTTCAGGTTGGAACCGCCCGGTTCGGCTGGGTTTTTGTCGTCAGATTTCGTTTTTGCTAGTGATTCTTTTTATATTCAACCCTTATATTTCCTAACCCTTATTAGCCCTAATTTCATTCTAATATCTCTGATACATTAAACACTCATAAAATTCTCTCCTCTCTCTCATAAAAACTCCATTAAAACTTCATTAAATCCTTCATTAATCTCACCCAAAATCTCAGCTTTTGCCCTAATTCCTATTCTAATCAATCTCTATCGGTAATCCTATCATTCTCCATTGCTTTAGGTTTAATTTGCTTAGCTTTTTCATTAGTCTATATATTTTATATTGTATGCTTATTATTTGTGAATTGTATGTGCTTATCAACAAAGGAGAAGAGGACTTGAACGACGAGGACACGGTGTACGTAGAGGACGACGAGGAATAGCACTACTACTCTGCGAAAAAGGTAACTAGGTGTAGCCCTAGTGGTATTTTGGCATGTATGAGGCCCTAGTATTGTCTAGGTTTATTGTTGATGATTGTTTTCTTGTAAAGTTGCGAGCTTTGACATGAATGGTTGTCAATTGTGACTTGTAAGACTAATTTGGAGTCGGCCTCATACTTTGTGAGTCTTGAAGCATGTCTAGGCTATATGATCACATGAGTAATGTTAATTATGATGTTTTGATCACTAAAGATAGTATCGTGAGTTAGTAAGTAACTTAATTATGATCACTTGTTGGCTTTAGTGTTGAATACTCCGTATATTGCTAGTATTTTGTCATTGTTATGCTTGTGTAATGATTTGATGATAATGATGGATTGGTTTGTTATTGTTGGATGTTGGATGATGTTGAGACTGAGTTAACTCAGGTTATTGAGTTGATTGTTGTAAGCTTGAGACTAGTGTGCGTACAGGTACGGTTATGGCTCGTGCGTGAGGAGTTACGATGTCCTAGTTTGGACGGATGCCGCCCTTTGGGTTCTCAACCGGTTATGGTTAAATACTATGGTAAGTTGTATGTCGTCACCGGTTATGGTGAGGTTTGGCCAAATTAAGACAGTTGAGGATTTCACGGTTATGTGGGTCCATTGGAAGGGAATTCTCGTTTATGTGGTTCCGCCATACGGTTTGGAGGTATCACCGGTTAGGGTGAGGTCCGGGGTAGCTCACGGTTATGTGGCTATCCAGTGCTCCGTGCTTTCTCCTGCGTTGTTTGATTGTTGTTCACCAGTTATTCTAAACCGATGAGATTGAGCTTGATTTTGAGTTGCAATGTTATCGTTGTCATTGTTGTACTTTGGTAATAGGTCATAGGACAGGTGAGTTGATTTGTTGCATTGTCGAGTATGTTTTATATGTTGAAATACGACTGGGGAGCATCTAGTTACTCCCCACTGATTGTGGCTGTTGTTTTCTTTTACGGTAGGTTAGCGCGGGTTCGGGATTGACAAGTGAGGAAGCTGTGAGGGTGACCCGTAGCTAGAATACACGTGTGAAGCATGGAATTTGTTTGGATAGTTTTGATCACTAGACTTGTCTAGACTTTGTTGTTTTGGTTTATACTTATGTTTGATTGGGATTGTAAGGGGTATTTACTCCTCATTTTGCTAGGCCTCAAGGGCTACTTTTCTGTTTTGGTTTATTAGATTGTTTGTGTGAGTGACAGCTCGAATTCACGGTGTTTTCCGCCATCGTGGCTTTCATTTTTATTCTTTTTCTTTTATAAAGCCTTTTTTTAAAGCTTATTTTATATTGTTAAATAATCTGGGTTGTTACATCGAGTTGCAGTATCACGAGGGGAAAGCGAACGTGGTTGCTGACGCTTTGAGTAGAAAAGGGAAACGTGTTCTGAATGCTGCGTGGGTCCTTCCCGATGAGTTGTGTCGGGAGTTTCAGAAGTTAGAATTGGAGATGGTTGAACGTGGAGTTAGTGTGAGTGCCATGGTTGCTGAACCAGAACTGTTTCATGAGATTTGAGTGAAGCAGCGCGAGGATCCAGTTCTAGAGACTATTCGTACTACTAAGGAGAATAAAGAAGCTGAAGACTTCACGATTGCTGCTGATGGTGGTCTATGGTTCAAGAATAGATGGTGTGTTCCTAACTGTGAGCTCCTGAAGAAGAAGATTCTTATGGAGGCTCATAGTTCTCCTTACTCGGTTCATCCAGGTGGTGAAAAGATGTATAAAGACTTGAGGCTGCATTTCTGGTGGCCTAGCATGAAGAGGGAGATTGTTGACTATGTTACTAGATGCTTGGTTTGTCAGAAGTAGAAATTTGAGCATCCAAGACCAGGAGGTTTGTTGCAACCTCTTGAAATCCCGACGTGGAAGTGGGATGCAATTTCTATGGACTTCGTGATGGGCGTTGTCGAGGACTTCTAGTGGTAAGAATGCTGTGTGGGTAGTGGTCGATCGCTTGACGAAGGTTGCACATTTCATCCCTATGAAGGAGACATGGAGTATGGAGGAATTGGCTAATGCTTACCAAAGGGAGATCATTCGTTTGCATGGGGTTCCTAAGGATATCATCTCCGATCGTGATCCTAGGTTCTGTTCCCAGTTTTGGAAGAAGCTGTAGGTGGCGTTGGGTAGTGAATTGAAGATGAGTACAACATTTCATGCAGCTACAGATGGCCAGACCGAGAGGACCATTCAGACATTAGAGGATATGCTACGGGCTTGTGCATTGGAGTTCCAAGTTCGTTGGGAGAAGAGTCTACCGTTGGTGGAGTTCTCCTACAATAAAAGTTATCAAGCTAGTATCCAGATGGCACCGTTTGAGGCCTTGTATGGTAGGAAGTGCAGGAGTCCTATGTGTTGGGACGACATATCAGAGGCGGCAGTGCTTGGACCGGAAATGGTGGAGGAGTCGATAGAGCAAGTAAGGGTCATTCGAGAGAAGCTGAAGGCGGCGCAGGATCGACAAAAGTCTTATGCCGATTTGCGTCGTAGTCCGATTGAATTTGAGGTTGGTGATAAGATGTTCTTGAAGGTGTCACCGATGAAGAGTGTGAAACGATATGGGATTAAGGGCAAGCTTAGTCCTAAGTACATTGGCCCTTATGAGGTGTTGGAAAGGATAGCAGAAGTGGCATACCGGTTAGCTTTGCCACCGAACCTGTCTAAGGTGCATGACCTGTTTCATGTATCGCAGTTGAGAAGGTACCTGTTTTGGTAAAAACCTAACAAGTATGAAAATAGTGAAAAGTGGATCAACTAGTACTATTTGTGGAACAGAACAGAACTGAGCTATATGGGACAGAACTAAGGACACAGGATTTGATGACGCTTGAAGCCAGAGAAGAAGATGGGGAAAGCTGCGGGCTACCAAGCCAGGAGTACTTTTATTAATATTAGAGTTGGGGTTCTGAGTACAAGCTGTGAGAGTATGATCACTTACATAGCGGATATCTGAATCGACTATGTTTTATCGTAGTGTAATTATCGAGTGCTTAAGTATGCTAACGAGAGTAAAAAGATGAATGAAAATGTACAAATGAGCCTCTATATACAGGCAAAGCTAGCTGAGAATTAGTTCCTATTTTCTAGGGCACTTCTTCCATGACTTCCACTATCTTTGGCGGTTAATTAACTTCCATTGACTCCACTTACCTTTCAGCTATGATATCTTCCATTACCCCATGATCTTTGTAACCGTCATAGTTGACCTCTGCTGACCATAACTGCCATGCCTCTTCTGACCTATTCTGGGCTATAACTGCTATTGCTCTTCTTTCCTGCTCTGTACCGTATTTACAATGTCTATCCAGAACTGCCAACTCTGGGTGGTGTAAAATCTGGTCATAACAAATGCCCCTTGTTTTCTCAAGTGCAGTGTTCAACAATCTTGAGGAAACAATCCTGTACAAACACTTCTATACAGAACAGACTAGAGTAGAGGCAGCGGCTATAGAATTTGAACAACAATTATGCACTTAGCCAGACTTGTGCACAATATTCAAAGAGATAACGTTTAAATTAGAGGTAGGTGAGAATTAAAACCTGATTTGACTCCTGAACAGTAGCAACGGCTAACTCTGGGCTGTTTTGAATTTTACCAACGGTAAAATCCTAAACCCACTTGAACTCTTTTACCTTTGCATATAAATAGGAGCCCTCAGTAATTTCTGGGAACTCACCTTGCCAACTTTCGTTTTTACCCTCTACTATTCATCATCTTCCTCTTTTGTTATTTCAATCATCAAATCAAATCAAAATCATCTGAAAATCATGGCTGAACAAGTGATAGATCTTGAGAAACCTGAGATCACTGAGATCATGTTTGGCGATCATAAATTCATCAAAGATGATTCCTTTGATGACGAAACCAAGAATACTCTTTCTTAATCAATAATCAAACATTTGAAAGATCATGAGATCGTGCCTTCATCGGCTGTTATCTTCGTTCCCTGTGATGACTATGTCACAGCTTCTTGGACCTGTCCAGGATGGGTCTGCATCTATGAGTTCCCTTTCAGGGCTGGTCTAAGGATCCCCTGCAACTCCTGGATGAGTGGGGTACTCTCTTCGATGAAGCTTGCCCCTTGTCAAATAATGCCAAGCATGTGGAAAATTATCTGTTTGGTCGACAAACTCTGCACAAAGCAGTGCTGGCGGCGGTCACGAGGATCCGAAAACGCGTTTATTCTGTGAGGGCCCAAGGTCGTGGGAGATTTATCTTAGGATCGAGAAAGGGCGAGAACAACTTAGTAGAGCACCGGACATTGGGGATGACAAAGACTGGAAGGCGGTTTCTGTTTACGAAGAGTGACACTCTTCAAAATGACGGTTGTTTGGATTACCCTATTCTTTGAGAGGGTAAGCCATACATTTCAACTTTGTTGTTTCTAGTTTTTCTATTAGTCTTTGGTGATGGTTTTCTATGTTTATCTTTCTAGCGATTCCTGGCTCTGCGAGCACGATGAGGAGTCCAAGGCCAGGATTCTTTGCTTTTATGGCTTTGCCCTTACGGAGAGGACTTGGTCTGAGGGGGATAACAAGACGTGTTTCCCTACTTTCTGCAGGCCACCAAGTAGGGCTGTAAAGGTTCATGTGCCTATGGTTTCTGCCATCAAGGGTAAGTTTCTCAACTATTCTTTTGATTAGGTCTGGTCTAGTATGATTTGGATCTGTAGTTCTAAGATGTATGTGGTCTTATGCTAGGTGAATCTTCTAGGCCAATTACTAGGGGTAGGCTGAATCCTGCCCTCCTTCAAGAGAAAATGGATGCTATTCTGGCTGGGGGTCCAGATGTAAAACCCCAATTCATTCCCACCGGTATTGCTATTCCTACTCCAGGATCTAAGGAGTTGAAGATTGAGGAGCCTAGCAAGGAAAAGGCTCAAGCTGAAGCAGTAAAGCACACCAGACAAAAAATCAAAGAAGAGAAAGGTTGAGGAGGTTGAAGGGTTGTCATTGCGGGGACATTTACATCACCGCACGCCATCAACAGCGTAGAAAAATAATGCAACAAGCGACTAAGAGGGTCAACCCAGACCTGATCAGGGTTGGCACCACAGAATCGGCGTTTAGAGCCACTCACTCTGCTCTGCGGTAATAACTGATATACTTCTAGTACAAATTCTCATGATAATTCTACCACTATTGTACCTTACACCATTACATTTGTAGACTCTTGGCGTATCTCGAGTTTGGGGCACATAATTTCCACTACGGGGATCGTGTGGTATTTGGAGGACCAGGTTGCTCTGAAAGAGCAAGCCTGCATGAACTTGGAGAAAGCTACGGGCCGGTATGAAGGCGGTAATGAAAAAGCTGGTGGTCGCCGCCGCTAATTTCGAGGAGAAATCGATCTCATTGAGGTCGAAACGAGAGCCTCGGCGGCGTGTTCAAGAGCTGAGGGATGACTCCAGAACCAAGAGATCGATTCGCGATGTTTTACACAATAGACCAGACGGATGATGCGTGCCTCAGTCCGAGCGTGAGGAGTGGGTTATTGATCTTCTTTGTGGAGAAATTTAAACAGCTCTTCCCAGCGTACCCGGTTCAGGAGAGGAAGCGGCACTTGATCGGGAAGAGAGCTCTGCGGTGGTGGCGGTGGTCTTGGCGAAGATGCCTGGTGATGACAATCCTTCTGAAGAAGAAGAATGAAAAACAATTACTCTTGTGAACATTTTGTGTAAATTCAAACAATTTGCTATCTGTGGTCTGGCCTGGACTTGTATGTCCAGGTCTGTAAATATTCCGTGAACTTTTGTCTGTTGCTACTGTGGAACTTTCGCTTAGTCTCCAGTGCAAGACATTTTTCTAGTCTGCTCTGACAGATCCGGTTGCTTAGTATTTAGTCAGCCTTGGTGGTCCAAGGACTTAACTACTATCGTTTCTGTTGCTTCTATTGCTTCTATTGTTCTGTGAATGTACTAACCTCACAGGTGTACACCCCAGACTTATGTACGCATGATCATGGCTTACCTTAAGGGATATTATAGGACATCTCTTAACGGCGGCTAAGCCCTGGTCCGTCAATCCGAGGACGCATCCTCTACAGCAGATCTGCCGCTTCAGATCGGCCGCGCTGTGGACTGGAGGAAGATCTCCACTGCAGGACTGGCTGCATAAGGCTGAGGACTAAGCTCAAGTCTGGAAGACAAGTTCCTAAGGTCTGGGGACTAGGGCCAAAACTGGAGGTTAACTCCCTGAGTAGAACTGGAGGATAGACTCCTTAACAAGTCTGGAGGACAAACTCCTTTATTTGTAATATGTAGCATACTATATTTACTTTGTTTTTATTTGTGATAGAAAATATTTACTTTTGAACCAAAGATGTAATCTGCAAAACTTAGAAATAAAGTTAAACTATACCATTGGAGTTCAATGGTCTTTATTGAACAGAAACGAAATATTTACAAAAAACAATTAAAGAGTGCAGAATTGAAAATACAGAATTGAAAGTACAGAATTGAAAATACCGTATTAACAGAGATAGAGTTTGAGGTTAGTTGTATTCCATGCTCTAGGAATCAACTCCCCTTCCAGAGTTACCAATCTATAGGCTCCTTGGCCTACAACAGAATCAATCAAGTATGGTCCTTCCCAGACTGGGGCTAGCTTTCCTGCAGACTTTTCCTTTGTGTTTTCAAATACTTTCCTCAGAACTAAATCTCCTTTTCTGAAAACTCTGGCCTTGACATGCTTGTTGAAAGTCCTGGCCACATTCTGCTGGTAAGCTGCTAACCTTATCCTGGCTGCATCTCTTAGTTCCTCTGCAAAATCAAGACTGGAAGACAACAACTCTGGGTTAGCTTCTAAACTGTTCAGACCATACCTTCTTTGTTGGAGCAGGACATACTGCTTTGGAATCATCGCTTCACAACCATACACCAAAGAGAACTGAGTGCATCTGTAGAAGTCTTTGGTGTAGTTCTGTCAGCCCACAGAACTAATGGTAGCTCTTCTGCCCATCTCCCTCGCCTCTTTTTCAGCTTCTTCTTTAGGACCTTTATGACAATCTTGTTGCTAGATTCTTGGAACGAAACGGCTTGACGATTTGGTCCCGATTTTTGGTCTACGATCTAACCATGGTCCTTGGACTAAGGGTCAAGAATTTTCAGCCAAAAAGAGGCCAAAATCTCGGCTGAATTGAAGTCCTTTTGATGCATACAAATTCAAACACAAGTCCCTTTCAATAAAGTTTGCTTTATACTTTATGTCTTTGTCACCTTTTGGTATTTTTGTTGGATGCAAGTTTGGATCAGTTTTGGAGCTCCTCATGACCGAAATATTTGATCTCCAAAGGACAAGCCTTGACCCTTGGATGAATGAACAAAGGAAGGGAGGAGATGCATCCAAAGGTCGCCATCTACTTTATGCTTTAGGTTGTAATAATTTTCAGATTTGTAAGGCTCATGTGAGCATTATTTTCGGCTGTTTATTAAGGCCCCTCATGGCCCTTAGATCTTGTCCTAAATGTATGGCTAGGATGAAAGCTTTGGTCTTATATAAACCAAGCTTTCCTCATTGTATTTTCAGATTTGAGTTTATGAAAAAAAGATGAGTTTTAAAGTGAGTTTTTTCTCTTTGCTTTGTGCTTGAGGATTACCTAGGGTGGCTCAATGGCTATGTGCTTTGAGTAGCTCGAACCCTTAATAGTGGCTATGTGCTTGTTAAGGTTCTATCCTAGGCTTAAACTTGTTTAAGTCATATCCTTTATTTTCGTTTTATGTTTTTGCAAATAAAAACCGAAACAATCCTCACCAAAACAGCACCTAAAAACGTGTACATGAGTGAGTGTTCATGAGTGAACCGAGTTTAGGGTGAGTGTGGTTACAAGGTACAAAGAGGCCTGCTTCAAATCGCTCCAATTGGTATCAAAGCTTCGGCTCTTGAGTTTTCTTAAACCAAGACGGTCTTGGGATGAGTTGGGTCTTGGTGTTTTCGGGTGTCACCTTACAAATCTGGGCGAGGCTTGATTTGTGAGTGTCGACTTGATTCGAGCACACTTTGTGGGTGTTTGGGTCGAGTTGGCTAACAAGGGGATTCGATGAATTTGCTATGTGCTTTTCATAGGATTTGCTGTTGTTGTTTCCCTCGTTTTTATCAAAACTTTATTCTTTCAAAATCGTTTTATTTTCTGAAAATTTATCTTTTTGGATACCATTTTTGTTTGGCCAAAGTTTGAGGACAAACTTTTTTTGAAGAAGGGGAGAGTTGGAACGAAACGGCTTAACGATTTGGTCCAGATTTTTGGTCTACGATCTAACCATGGTCCTTGGACTAAGGGTCAAGAATTTTCAGCCAAAAAGAGGCCAAAATCTCAGCTGAATTGAAGTCCTTTTGATACATACAAATTCAAACACAAGTCCCTTTCAATAAAGTTTGCTTTTATACTTTATGTCTTTGTCACCTTTTGGTATTTTTGTTGGATGCAAGTTTGGATCAGTTTTGGAGCTCCTCATGACCGAAATATTTGATCTCCAAAGGACAAGCCTTGACCCTTGGATGAATGAACAAAGGAAGGGAGGAGATGCATCCAAAGGTCGCCATCTACTTTATGCTTTAGGTTGTAATAATTTTCAGATTTGTAAGGCTCATGTGAGCATTATTTTCGGCTGTTTATTAAGGCCCCTCATGGCCCTTAGATCTTGTCCTAAATGTATGGCTAGGATGAAAGCTTTGGTCTTATATAAACCAAGCTTTCCTCATTGTATTTTCAGATTTGAGTTTATGAAAAAAAGATGAGTTTTAAAGTGAGTTTTTTCTCTTTGCTTTGTGCTTGAGGATTACCTAGGGTGGCTCAATGGCTATGTGCTTTGAGTAGCTCGAACCCTTAATAGTGGCTATGTGCTTGTTAAGGTTCTATCCTAGGCTTAAACTTGTTTAAGTCAAATCCTTTATTTTCGTTTTATGTTTTTGCAAATAAAAACCGAAACAATCCTCACCAAAACAGCACCTAAAAACATGTACATGAGTGAGTGTTCATGAGTGAACCGAGTTTAGGGTGAGTGTGGTTACAAGGTACAAAGAGGCCCGCTTCAAATCGCTCCAATTGGTATCAAAGCTTCGGCTCTTGAGTTTTCTTAAACCAAGACGGTCTTGGGATGAGTTGGGTCTTGGTGTTTTCGGGTGTCACCTTACAAATCTGGGCGAGGCTTGATTTGTGAGTGTCGACTTGATTCGAGCACACTTTGTGGGTGTTTGGGTCGAGTTGGCTAACAAGGGGATTCGATGAATTTGCTATGTGCTTTTCATAGGATTTGCTGTTGTTGTTTCCCTCGTTTTTATCAAAACTTTATTCTTTCAAAATCGTTTTATTTTCTGAAAATTTATCTTTTTGGATACCATTTTTGTTTGGCCAAAGTTTGAGGACAAACTTTTTTTGAAGAAGGGGAGAGTTGGAACGAAACGGCTTGACGATTTGGTCCAGATTTTTGGTCTACGATCTAACCATGGTCCTTGGACTAAGGGTCAAGAATTTTCAGCCAAAAAGAGGCCAAAATCTCGGCTGAATTGAAGTCCTTTTGATACATACAAATTCAAACACAAGTCCCTTTCAATAAAGTTTGCTTTTATACTTTATGTCTTTGTCACCTTTTGGTATTTTTGTTGGATGCAAGTTTGGATCAGTTTTGGAGCTCCTCATGACCGAAATATTTGATCTCCAAAGGACAAGCCTTGACCCTTGGATGAATGAACAAAGGAAGGGAGGAGATGCATCCAAAGGTCGCCATCTACTTTATGCTTTAGGTTGTAATAATTTTCAGATTTGTAAGGCTCATGTGAGCATTATTTTCGGCTGTTTATTAAGGCCCCTCATGGCCCTTAGATCTTGTCCTAAATGTATGGCTAGGATGAAAGCCTTGGTCTTATATAAACCAAGCTTTCCTCATTGTATTTTCAGATTTGAGTTTATGAAAAAAAGATGAGTTTTAAAGTGAGTTTTTTCTCTTTGCTTTGTGCTTGAGGATTACCTAGGGTGGCTCAATGGCTATGTGCTTTGAGTAGCTCGAACCCTTAATAGTGGCTATGTGCTTGTTAAGGTTCTATCCTAGGCTTAAACTTGTTTAAGTCATATCCTTTATTTTCGTTTTATGTTTTTGCAAATAAAAACCGAAACAATCCTCACCAAAACAGCCCCTAAAAACGTGTACATGAGTGAGTGTTCATGAGTGAACCGAGTTTAGGGTGAGTGTGGTTACAAGGTACAAAGAGGCCCGCTTCAAATCGCTCCAATTCTGCCTGACCGTTACACTGAGGATATCTTGGTGCAGAAGTGAGCAGTTCTATACCCCAAGTTGCACAGAATTCTCTAGTCTTGTTCCCTACGAACTGTGTACCATTGTCACATACAATCTGGCTTGGAATTCCAAATCTGCAAATGATGTTCCTCTTGATAAACGAAATGACTTCCTTTACATTACACTTCTAAACGCTTGACCTCGATCCACTTCGAAAAGTAGTCTGTCATTGCCAACATAAACACCTTCTGTCCTGGAGCCGTTGGAAGCTTCCCAACTATGTCCATGCCCCACTTCATGAAAGGCCATGGTGCAGAAATAGGGTGTAGGACTTCAGCTGGTTGGTGAATCATTGGAGAATGCTTTTGACATGCTTCACATTTGCTTGCGTACTCCACAGCCTCCTTTCTCAAAGTTGGCCAGAAGTAACCAAATCTGAGAGCTTTCTTTGGCGGACTTCTTCCAAAGACCTTTGTAGTTGCCACAATCTCCTTCGTGTAACTCTTCGAGCAGTTAAAGCCTGCTGGTTCTAGGCAGCGCAAATATGGACTCGACATAGACTTCTTGAGCGAACATCATTAATCAAGACATACCTCGAGGCTTTAAGCCGAAAAGCTCTAGCCACAAGTGCATGCAGGGTAAAACACCATCTCTAAGAAAAGCATAAAAAGTTGCGAGTCAAGAGCTAAGAGTGGGGGTAGACGAGGTTGAGCAGGATCGGACTTCTCTATAGAAGGTCCGAGGAGGTGTCTTATGGGAATCTGTCCAGTGCGCAGGTTTGAAACTAGAGCCAAGACTAGCTAGAGAGTGCACTGTGAGTTACGGTCTGCAGGGATCTGGTCAATCCTAAAGCTGGTCAAACTTCAAAACCAAGGTCTTAACCTTCTCAAGGTAGAGCAACATCTTAGAATCTTTGGCCATGAAAGAACCATTAATCGATTGACAATAAGTAAAGAGTCGCTACCTCCAGATTCTTGACACCAAGACCAACACAGACCATCAAACTGCGATTAATGCCTCGTACTCGCCTCATTGTTGGTGGTACGAAATTCTGGCCCAGCGACTGGGCTAGTATGTCCCCTTGTGGCGATTTCAGGACAATGCCCAGGACGGAACCTCGACATTAGTTTGCTCCATCGATTATCTGACACCAGGTTTCTCATTTTACGCCTGTGTGAGCTTCAACACTTCCATAGCACCACTTTCCTCTAGAATTTGGGTGAAATCGACCACAAAATCGCCAAGGCTTGTGATTTTATCATTGCTCGGACTCATAAGCGGCGTCGTATGTATTGGTCGCACGGACCACTTTGCCATTCTCCCGGATAGTTCGGGCTTTCTCAAGACTGACTTAAGCTGGAAGGTTAGTTCTAACACGGATATGATGACTCTCAAAATAAGGTCTAAGCTTAGTAGTTGACATAATTAAGGCGAGAACATACCTTTCGAGAAGAGAATACAGTTTTGACATCTAGCAAGCTCTTACTCACGTAGTATATTGGATCTGCAAACCATCTTCTTCCACGACCATAAGCGCACTTCTTGAATGCTCCGTGGTAGCGGTGCTGGACTTAACGGTTCTCCCTCTTCTGGTCTGGACAGCAGTGGCGGGGTTGACAGGTAACTCTTCAGATCCTGGAATGCTTCCTCGTGCTTTTCACTCCATTGGAATTCTTTGTTCTTCTTGAGCATATCATAGAAGGGTTTGCACCTTTCTGAGGATCTAGAAATGAATCTGTTTAGAGCTGCTACTCTCCCTGTCAACTTCTGGATGTCTTTCACAGATCTGGGGGGCTCCAGATCTAGGATTGCCTTTATCTGTTCTGGACTTGCTTCAATTCCTCTTCTGGTGACCAAGTAATCCAAGAACTTGCCAGAAGATACTCCAAAATTGCACTTTGTGGGATTTAGCTTCATATTGAACTTGTCCAGAATTGCAAACGCTTGCTCTAGGTGCTTCACATGATCTTTGGCATCTTTAGACTTTACCACCATATCATCGATATAAACTTCCATCGTGTCCCCAATTAGATCTTTGAACATCATGTTGACTAGCCTTTGGTAGGTGGCACCAGCATTTCTGAGTCCAAAGGGCATGGCGGTGTAGCAATAGATACCTCGGTCTGTCATGAAGGAGGTCCCCTCCTTGTCTGGAGGATACATCTTGATTTGATTAAAAACCACTTGAGGCATCCATGAACGTCAGAACTGCATGGCCAGCAGTCTTGTCCACCATGGCGTCGATGTGAGGAAGAGGGAAAGGATCCTTGGGACATGCCTTGTTCAGATCTGTGTAGTCAACACAGACTCTCCACTTTCCATTCTTCTTCTGCACTACAACCACATTAGCTAACCAGTCAGGATACATTACCTCTCTTACCATATTCATGTCCAGCAGCTTCTGGACTTCTTCATTGATGATAACATTTCTCTCTGGCGCAAACTTCCTGCGTTTCTGGTGCACTGGTCTGTACCTAGGATCAATGTTGAGCTTGTGCGTGATCACGTCAAGACTGATTCCAGTCATGTCAAAGTGGCTCCATGCAAAACATGATTTCTTAGACTTCAGGAAATTGATCAGATCAGACACGATCTTTGGATGGTACATCAACGCCTACTAACACTTTCTTTTCTGGGCAGGTCTGGTCTACACTGATCTGGTCCATCTCCAATCGACTTCTCTGGCTCCACTCTTGACTTGGTGGTTTACGTAATTGCTATGCGAGCGATTTGTTGGTATTTGGGGGCTTCAAGGTCGCTCTGTAGCACTCTGTGCGATCTGTCTTTCTCCCTTGATCACCGTAACTCCCCATTGAGTTGGGACCTTCACACATTGATGGTAAGTAGGCGCCTGACCTTAAGATTGTGGATCCAAGGCTGCTTAACAAAACATTATCTGAAGTCGTAGAATCAATAACATTAAACTTCTCAAAAGAAGATACTCCCTGGGCATAGGTGGGAAGTAAGATCTCTCCCAAGGTGTGCTTGGTCTCGCCATCAATCCTACGAGCGTTGGAGTTCTTGGTCGACTTGTCCTGGCCTATACCCATCTCCTTTAACGCATCCATCATGATCGGGTTCACGTAATCGCCCCATCAATCGAACTCGACGTCTTAGGGTGCTTCCAATCGGCTGACTTGATCACTAATTTGTGATGATGCGATCTTGGGATGCCTTCACAATCTTCATGATCAAAAGTGACAACTTCCCAATTCTTCTCTACTACGGTTGGAGGCTGCATCTTCTCTTGCTTTGCTATCCTCTTGGGCTGCGAGAATAGGTCAAACCACGGATATCGAACCACCATTAATAAATTTTACCTCGTGTGTGTAGGGTGGAGGATTTGGCGGCTTTTCGACTCTTGTCCCTGGAACCACGGGACTTGGCGCTTTCAGTTCTGGCCTGACTCCTCTGGATTGGTCTGATGATGTCCTTGAGACGTCCAGTTACGAGCTGGTAAGATATCTTCTTCTTGAAGGCATAGCAGTCTTACGTCTTGTGGCCGATGTCTCCATGGTACTCCTGATACTTGTTTGGATTTCGTTTGGATTTGGATTATCATTCCTCTTGGGCCATCTTGCACCATTCCCAAAGCTCTCCAACTTTGCTATCAATCGTGGAACCTCCACACCGAGGCTAGCGATATCAAGGAGTCATCGAGAGTTGACTGTCTCAGAATCGACGGCATGCACTTGTGTTCTGGGTGGCTCTTTGTATGGTGCTGGCTTTGCTGCAGGTGCGTCCACTATCGGACTTCTGTTCACCATCTCATACCCAACTGTCCCGCCGACTAAAAGCATCCTCTTCAAGTCTAATCTGGGCCAAGGTCTTTGCACGCACATCTTCAAAAGTAACACAAGGATACTTGGTTAGTTCACGATAAAGCTCGAATTGACCACCAAACCTTGCCTATAAGCCTGGATAGCGGTTGCAACATCACGAGTTGGGGATAGAGATCTTCTCCTTGTTGAATCTCTGGAGATAGTCTCGTAGGGACTCATCTTTCTTACGTACAGTGCATGCAGATCACTTGTTTGCTTTTCTAACTTCCCCGCCGCTAGCAACCGGGCAACAAAAACATTCACAAGATTAGCAAACGATTTAATAGTACCATTAGGAATATTGACAAACCATTGCAGAGCTGGTCCAGTGAGTAGAACTAAAGCCTTTGCACATGCAAAGCTTCTGCGTACTCTTTGGGCGGGACCGTGTACATCCTTTGCTTGTACTGGGCAACGTGGTCCTGTGGATCTCCTGTACCATCATACAGTTTCATCCCTGGAACACTGAACTTCTTTGGGATGTCCTGCATAGTTATAGCCTCACTGAATGGTGAATCTGCATAACACTCTTGGGAAGCCTCCTCAATTGGTGCTGGAACTCCTGGGATCTTTGCAACCTTGTCATGTAACTTCTGGAGTTCTTGCATCATCATGAGGGTGAAGTTGAACTTCTTCTTGCCCTTCCTTTTGTCGGCGTTCTCAGATGTTTCTTCCTCTTCTTCACCACCCAGGAGCTGGTCTTCGAGATCCTCATCTTCGTCCAGATTAGAGAAATCTATTCTCTTAATTATAGAACTCAAGGATGCCCCAGGTCTGATCTTTGAGGTACTGCCCTTAGCAGAATCTAACTTAGTCTTCAGAACAGACTCTGTTTCCTTCAGTTTTGCATTCTCTTCTGAGATTTGCTGAATCTTGGATTGCGCATCTTGTAACTCCTTGGACAATTGCTCCAAAGTTCTCTCAGCCATTTGAATATGGAAAAGGTGATTTTTGTGAGATTTTTGTGAGAAAAGTTACGCAAATTAATAAACTAGTTGCCCCACGGTGGGCGCCAATTTGTTTTGGTAAAAACTTAACAAGTATGAAAATAGTGAAAAGTGGATCAACTAGTACTATTTGCGGAACAGAACAGAACTGAGCTATATGGGACAGAACTAAGGACACAGGATTTGATGACGCAGAAGCCCCGAGAAGAAGATGGGGAAAACTGCGGGCTACCAAGCCAGGAGTACTTTTATTAATATCAGAGTTGGGGTTCTGAGTACAAGCTGTGAGAGTATGATCACATGTAGCGGATATCTGAGGCCCGACTATGTTTTATCGTAGTGTAATTATCGAGTGCTTAAGTATGCTAACGAGAGTAAAAAGATGAATGAAAATGTACAAATGAGCCTCTATATATAGGCAAAGCTAGCTGAGAATTAGTTCCTATTTTCTAGGGCACTTCTTCCATGACTTCCACTATCTTTGGCGGTTAATTAACTTCCATTGACTCCATACCTTTCGGCTATGATATCTTCCATTACCCCATGATCTTTGTAACCGTCATAGTTGACCTCTGCTGACCATAACTGCCATGCCTCTTCTGAACTATTCTGGGCTATAACTGCTATTGCTCTTCTTTCCTGCTCTGTACCGTATTTACAATGTCTATCCAGAACTGCCAACTCAGGGTGGTGTAAAATCTGGTCATAACAGTACCGTAGTGATCCCTCGCACGTGGTTCAAGTCGATGTCTTGGAAGTGGAACCGAACTTGACCTATGAAGAGAGACCCGTTCAAAGCCTTGATAAGAAAGAGAAGAGGCTTAAGAACAAGGTGGTTCCGTTATTAAAGGTCCTTAGGAGAAGCCAGAAGTACGAGGAAGCTACATGGGAGACCGAGGCTTCTATGCGGGAGAAGTACCCTTCTCTTTTCAAGTCAGGTATTCCCTTGTCTTCAAGTTTCGACGACGAAACTTCTTTTTGGGGGGTGAGACTGTAACACCCCGACTCATTTTGTATTTAGATAAATCATTTTCGTAAAGCTTTCCTAGCTCATTTCTCTCGATTTTCTCATTTTCGGGCCCGTGAAGGCCATTTCACTCGATCACGTGTCATTTTGGGTGAGTCGAGGTCGTGCTAAACTAGAAGGAGTCCGAGTGTGGGTGTATGCATGATTGGGAAGGAGTTAGGAGGAGTTTAGAGGAGTGGAAGCTTGAAAAACTAAGTTAGGAGGAAGATTTCGGAACCAAAAATTTCTGACCAAGTGTGGGCTGTGGCAAAGCCAGGATTACAGGGGTGGAGCAAGTGGTTCGACCTTGAGCCGTCGGTTGAGTTGGAGCAACCGGGATTCATTGGGTTTTTGTCTTCAGATTTCGTTTTTGCTCTTGATTCTTTTTATATTCAACCCTTATATTTCCTAACCCTTATTGGCCCTAATTTCATTCTAATATCTCTGATACATTAAACACTCATAAAATTCTCTCTTCTCTCTCATAAAAACTCCATTAAAACTTCATTAAATCCTTCATTAATCTCACCAAAAATCTCAGCTTTTGCCCTAATTCCTATCCTAATCAATCTCTATCGGTAATCCTATCATTCTCCATTGCTTTAGGTTTAATTTGCTTAGTTTTTTCATTAGTCTATATGTTTTATATTGTATGCTTATTATTTGTCAATTGTATGTGCTTATAATCAAAGGAGAAGAGGACTTGAACGACGAGGACACGGTGTACGTAGAGGGCGAGGAGGAATAGCACTACTACTCTGCGAAAAAGGTAACTAGGTGTAGCCCTAGTGGTATTTTGGCATGTATGAGGCCATAGTATTGTCTAGGTTTATTGTTGATGATTGTTTCCTTGTAAAGCTGCGAGCTTTGACATGAATGGTTGTGAATTGAAAGACTAATTTGGAGTCGGCCTCATACTTTGTGTTCGGGGTGATTTTCTCACACGGTTTGATTTAGTGATTGTGGATTTACTAGTATTATCCTTTTATCTTGTTTTATTGTGATTGGTGTAATTGAGTTGAGAACGTAAAGAAAAACGAAAAACGATACAAGACACACGATATGTTTACGTGGGAAAAACCCTTAAGCGTTAAGGGAAAACCACGGGCACCAAGCCAGGAGAGGATTTGTAGTAGTTCTGGTTCAGGAAATCTGAGTCCGGACCAACCAGTACAGAGTAATACAATAAGAACGTAAAATAATTATGAAGTGTTTGGTTGCTTGTGAACAGCGTAGAGTGAAGTATGCTTGAGTTGTGTGACTTGTGATCCCCTTCTCTTCTGAATTCTCTTTCTTTTATAGTCCCTTGGGCCCAACGTTCGTTTCCTCCTTTGTAGCCAACTCCTCCAACGATCTCTCCAGCGGTTCCTATCTTCTAGGCTTTGTTTCTGCTGCTTGACCAAGTCCTCCAACGTCCTCTTTTAGGGTTGCTGTTGTATCCTTGGGCTCTTGCCTCTTAATATCTTACTTCTCTTTTGTTGGGCTTGGCCCATCTTTACTTTCCTCTGCGACTGCACCTTTGTTGCATGCATCTTTGCTAGTCTTTGACATCAAGTCCTGGACCTGACTGTGGATTCTGAACTTGTCTGGACCAGCCTGGTTTTCTGGTCCCAACAGTTTGTCCCCCATCTCCTTGCCCTTCAGTCCTGAACTGGGGGGTAAGGAGATGCTTTTGTTCCCTACCCTGGCCCAGGGCTTGAGCCTGGCCCAGGGCTTGAGCCTGGTCCAGGCTCTTTTTGCTCTGCTGTGCCTTTGGTCCTGAGACCTGTACTTTGTAATTAATGGGGCAGTTGCCTTTTCGTGGGGAATCGCGCCCTATTTTGGCGCTCAATGCCTGCGCACGTCTGTCATGGGTCACATCACATCTCTTCGCGAGTTTATTTTTGTAAAAAACCACTCAACTTCCTTTTGATCTCACACTATAAATACCCCAACACGTCTCTTTCTCTCTCTACTTTATTCCTTCTGATTTGTTTTGCAACCAAAATCCCCAAATCAATTTGTGAAAAACCCTAGCTTTTTCTCCTCTTCTCCTCAAAGGTGATCATGGCTCGCAATGACGTCGGCCCCTCTAACGCTCTCAGCTATTCCCATGGGGGTTCCACCTTCCATGCAACGGATTTGATTAAAGACGTTAATGTTTTCCCAAATCTGCTCGCTCAAGGAGTCGAAGCGCGGCTCAAAGTTGAGGGAAAAATCCTAGAAAGCACCGAGGTCTGGGCCCCAGACACTAGAGTTGTCAGGGTGGACTGGGTAAGCCCTGGTTGGTTCTCGATTTTTGAATCCTCCTTCAGATTTGGAGCCACCTTTCCACTCTGTCCATTGATGAGTTCATTCTTGAGCACTGTTCAAGTGCCGCCTTGTCAAGTTATGCCATCTGTTTGGCGTTTAATCCACGGAGTCGATTCTCTTTGTCGGAGGTATGGGGTTGAGATTCAACTAGCCGATATAAGGAACATCTACCCCCTGCGGATGCAGAAAAAGAAGAGAGTTTTGTTTCGTTTGAGGGATAGGTGCCAGCCCCTCATCACCCGTCTGGACGTGGGTGATGAAAAGGGCTGGACCAGTTACTACATGTTCATCAGGAGCAACTCCTTGGGCCCTGATATGCAGGCGCTGAATTCGTTGAAAGGGACTGGTAGACACTCTGAACTTTGTGCTTCTTGCTTTTGCATTTCTTTGTTTATTGCTTAACTTTGTTGTGGGTCTGATTTGCAGTTTCTGACTGGGTCCCTACTCCTGACGATGCTGAGTCAAGGAGGAGGATCGAGGCATTCCTAAGGTTGCCTGCTGATAAGAGGGCCTGGCCCAAGTGCATGCATCCTGATGGCGATGATGATGTTGTTGAAGTTGTTCCTCCCCCTGGGGAGGAAGGAGATGATGAAGATGAAGATGGTGAGAGTGAAGAGGACGAAGAGGAAACAGAGGATGATGCTGAGGAAGAGTTTGTGCCCGAAGAAGGCGAGAAATCCGTAAGCGAGGTCGCTGGTGGGAGTGGTGCAGGCATACTTGACCAGGCGCCCATCCATGTGACCCCTTTGAGCTCTATACTTGCTGGGGCTGGTGGCCATTCCACCTTGCCCCCTCTGAAAATCCCTGGTTCGGACTGAGTTACGTGCCCGGCCGCTAGTGAATGCCGACATATTTTCCCTGACTCATGAATTGATACATTTACCCTTCCTTCGTGACCTGTTTCCTGCTATGTTCCCAGCTTCTGGATCCAGCAAGAAACCCTTCCTGCCCATGGATGCTATCGCTGCTCGGATTGCACAGGCTCGTGAGGCCCTGAAAACTGGCAGTAGCTCTACGCCTGTTGTGAGTCAAGCTGCTCTTGCCTCTGAGTCTTCCAAGAGGAAGGCACCAGAGGGGGTTCTGTCCAGATCAGCTGTGGCAGCTGTGCCTTCTGAGCCTAGCCCGGACCAGAAGAAGAGAAAAAAGGGGAAGGGTCCCCAGATGAATCCTGCACTGCTGGTGCCTCTGCATTCTCAGAATCAATCTGAGTACGTTTCCTTGGGGAAATTCCTGAGCGAATCCTTTGCCAGCCTGTCTTCTGCACCTACTGCCCTGGATCCTGCGCGCCTGGCGTACAAGATGGTGGGCTGCTGTGCTCAGGTCTGTACCCTTTTATGATTTTGGTTTTGTCCAGATTTGTTTTGGACTTGCTTATGAGTTTCTGTTCTGCCGTTTGTATTGTAGTTGTTAAACATGTCGGCTAGCCTAGGTTCTACCGTGCCAATTCTGGCGAGTGGTAGGGGCAAAGCTGAGGCTGAGAATGAAGCACTTCGTTCTTCCCTCGAGGCCGCTAAGAAGGAGTTTGAGAGTGTCAGCTATCGTTGCGAGTGGATGGTCACCTTGAATAAGACCAACTTTCAGAGGGTCCAGCAGCAGGATACCCTTATTGCGAAGTTGACCCAGGAGATTGAGGAACTGAGGGCTGATGCTAGTCAGCACAATGCAGCTTTGACAGACCTGAGTGTGTTTTACACACTTCGCACCCGGATTGAAATGATGAACGCCAGTCCTGAAGCTCGTGCCGCTTGGGACCTATCTGCTGAGATTGCCACTTTCAAGCAGCTGTTTCCTAGGGAGCCTATTCCGGAGCAGGCTGAAGTAACTTCGGTTGCGCAGCCAGGTGCAGGGGATACTACTGGTCCAGGTGCTAGGGCTGACATTGCTGGGCCTTCCAATGCTGATCCTGCAGGAGAACATGCTGAGCGAACGGGTGAGTCTGGTGATGGAGTTAACTGAACTTTGGTTTTTGTTATTGGTTTTCTGAACAGCTTTGAATTTGTCAGGGGGGAATGTCCCCTGTAACATTTGGCCTGTAATTATTTAGACTTGTTTTCTGTTTTGACATTTGCATCCATGTGCTGGCATGGGTTATTAGGTTCTGACTTTTGACACCCTTTTGTTATCTATGTTATGCTATGTTATGTTATGTTATGTTATGTTTTGTTTTTGTTATGATGCGCATATAATTTGTTGTGAACTTCGTAAAGTAGCATGCATGCGTTTGACAATTTAGGCGACTTACTGATGTGTCGTATATTTATGTACTTATAGCCCCCTGTCGCTTGCGTTTCTTCGCGTTTCTCGTGCTTTTATACGCGTTTCAGCTCCTATTTCTCTCCGTTTTGGCACTGCTGCGTTTTTGTGTCCATTTTGCAGGTACAAGCGCATATTTGGAGTTTAGGATGCTTGTCGAGAGGTTTCGTGAAGTTTCGTAAAGTTTCGTGAAGTTTGGAGGTGATTCGAGTTGTTTTCGTCGCGTTTCGGTTGCGCACGAGCCTCGTTTCGACTAATGAAGGTGTCCCGGGACCTTGGGACGGGATTTAAAACTCACATGATCATCCTAAGCCTTGTCCCTACCCCTTGGGACGACATTGGCCTCGTCCCTATGCCTTGGGACGAGAAAGGAAGCAAGAAAAACTAAGTACAAAAAGTGCCAAAATGAGTATGCAACTGAACACTACGGGATGCAAGTCATCCCGGTCGGGGCAGGTCCATCCCGGACGGGACAGTGGTCCCGGACCCCTGGGACGCTTCCGACTCTTCGTTGGCTTAAAATAATTCGTCTATTTCAATGGCCAAAGGATCTTATTTTCGTCTAGTTTTTTCTGAGCATTCTTAGGACACTTTAAAATACTTTCTATCAAAAATTTAGGGTTTGATCATTTTTCCTTCTTGTACTTTGAATTCCCGACTCGGATTGCTCTAGTTTTATCGTCTATTTGGTTTTTGTTGTCGAATTCAACCTTTGTTTCATCTAATTTCTGATTGGTATTATCAATTTCTTCTCCTCTTTTCATTGTGATGTCATTTTATATTGTTTGTGATCATGTCTTCATCTTTCTCTATTGTTTTTGTTATCATTTCCGCTATGTGTGAGTAGTTTACTATCTAGGGAGAAGGGTGAATCATGGGTGTTGGTCTTGGTTGTGGTTTGTGATCATTGGAGTTAGGTTTTCGCTTTTGCTCTGATTGTTCTTGCTTGATTGTGTTTGTTGAATCCTTGATCACGTTTTAGCAAACTTCTAGCACCCCCGAACTTAAGATCGAGAGACTAGTTCGAGGAGAGGCGCGAGACAATCACTAGGACCCTCAATTGTAAGTTGCGAGAGCCCGCTTTTGAGACCTAAAGGTAGCTTAAGACCGAGAGGACGAGCTATATCCTTAGCATGCGCGATTACCTACTCTATCCGATCATCATCCTTAGCCTAGACTTACCCTTGCCTAGCCCGACTTCCTAGACTTTTTCTCATAAGTTTAATCCCTTATTTCCTCGCTCTAGTTTTTAGTAAACCAACCATACTCGAACCGAGACTAGAATCATCCAAAATAACCAACTTAAGCGACCATCTCCCTGTGGATTTCGACCCGACTTACCCTAGCTACTCTAGTGTTGAGTTTGGACTTATTTTTGATTAGGAGAGTGCGACAAATCCTATCAAATTTTGGCGCCGTTGCCGGGGAGACGGCATTGTTTTTTGTTTGTTACTTGTTTCTAGTCTTTTGTTTTTCCATAGGTCACTTTCTTTCTTCCCCATGACATGACAATCTTTGATTTCCACTTGTCTGATGGCGAACCATTTCATAAGTACATTGTTCGATTTAATAGTTATATTGGTTCGTTTGGCTTATATTGTTGTGATTGGGAGAAAGTTTTTATTATTAGCACGGGTATGAACTATGAGTCTCACAACTTCATTCACTACGTGAGCAATGGTCAAATTCCCTATGTAACACCCCGACTTTTTCTACGTCATTTTTGTTCACTTTCCATAATTAGTAAGTTTCCTAATCGAGCAACTTTCTATTTTTAGCTCGAGAGCTACATTGTTGTCAGAACTTAAAAAAAACGGAGTAATTTAGCTTAAGACGGTGTAATTTCCTCCTACGAACTCCGATTCAGGCGATTCAAAAGGCTAAACTGCGTATTTTTTTCGACGCCGTTGCATCTGCCAACTTTTCAGAAGCTAGTTTGGACCGGCCCACTTTGGACCGAACCAAAATCCCCTTTGCACGGGTTGAGGTTAGGGTTTAGATGGCTTTATGAGCAAGATAAGTAATTATCTTATTATCTCCTAATCTTGGCATATGATAATTCTGATTTCACTCCTTAATCTCTCATTCCTCTTTCCCATCCACATTCATCCTTCATTCATCCCTCAAAATATCTCTCCAAAATACATTCAAACTCCATTGATTCTCTTGCAAGTTTTCACCTTATTCATCCTAAGTCTTTCCTAGCCTTTTTCCTTGGTGTATGATCTTATTATTCTCTCTTTTTATTTCTGATTTCTTATTATTTTATGTGTTATGTTGTTGTGTGTATTCATTATTTGCTTGTTTGGCTTGGATATCAAAGGAGAAGAAGGGTTTGAAGAAGGAGATACCATCCTTGTTGAAGAGGAGGAAGAGTAGCACGAGTTTGAGGCTCTACAAAGGTAACTAGGTGTGATCTAGTCATGTTTTAGCATGTGTGAGGCCTTGCTTGTGTTGTTGTTGTTGTTTTCATTATGGTGTTGTTAATGGTTGATGTTTTGATCATGATTTCATGCTAGTTTCATTGGCCTCATACTAGGGTTGTCATGTTATCATTCATATTATCATCATTATATGCATAACTATCATAATTCATTGCTAATCATGTTTGTGGAGTCATAAAAATTGATTTGGTATAGTGGTGATGATGATGCCGTGAGATTGCGTTGAGGGCCGTGGCCCTTGACTTGGTTTCTCTTGTTTTTTCTTCCTTGTTTTGGCTTAATTATGATTAATCTTGATGTATGCATGATCCACCTAATGATGAGTATGAGTTAAGATGGTTTTGATTGAGTTTAAAGTATATGAATGCATGGTTTAATGAATTAATCACCTAAATCGGTTATTGGTCACATGATAATTGAGTTTGATGCATGAAATCGTGATTGTGATGTGTTGGCCGTGTGGTATGTGTGTTGGCCGTGAGTTGTGAGGGTTGGCCGTGTGTATGTATGTGTGTGGAGTCTTGGTTTGTCGCTTGTTTGAGTCTTGGCATGTCTCATAATGTTAACTATGCTAAAATGAGTCGGTCTATGCGTTGTTTGATCACTAAATAATGAGTTATGAGCATGATAATTGAATATATGACTTGTAATGTTTTATAATCATATTGTACTCCGTATGTATGGTTGAGTATGCTTGTGATGATGCTTGTGTATGCATGAGTATGTTTGTTGTGGTTGTGTGGTTGTGTTGGAGTGATGGAGACAGGTTACAGGTTATGCTTGGGTTAAGTTTGCACATGGGTTACTGTTCTGGCACATGTGTGAGGAGATACAACGTCCTAGGATGGACGGATACCGCCCATGATCCCCTCGACTATTCTTGTTGCTTAGTTAGAGCGACTATGGGTTCTCAACCAGAAGGGTTAGAGACTATGGTTATATATATGTCGTCACCGTTCTTGTTGCTCGGTGGAATTTGGCCAAATTTAGACTTGTGATTATTGAGGAACTTCTTGTTGCTGTTCCGCCATAGGGTTTGGGTGATTCTTGTTGCTTCACCCGGGGTGGTTCTTGTTGCTCCACCCAGTTCTCCGCGCTTACTCTTGCAATTGGTTGGAGGAAGGATCGACTTGAGGGCAGATGGATTGGGTCACAACATTTGGTTGTGCCGTGTATTTGTTGTTTGTGTTGTATTGTTGTTTTGTCGTTGCTTGTCTTGTTGATCATGTATTTCTACTTTGGATTAGGCCGTAGGCCAGGTGAGCTTGTTGCATTGTTGTTGTTGCATTCGTTATGTTAAAATGTGACTGGGGAGCACCTAGTTACTCCCCACTGATTGTGGTTGTTGTTTCTTTTTTATAGGTATGCGCGTGACGGGAATCGAGTGAGGAAATGCGAGGATTTGACCGTGCTTTACCTTAGAAGAGATGTGTTTTGTTGGACTATTCGGATTTGTGTTTTGGATTTGTTTTAGACTTTATCTTTTTGGACTTTGGACTTTTATTTTGGATTTGGTTGTAAGGGGTATTTACTCCCCATATTTTGCTAGGCCTCAAGGCCTACTCGTTTACTTTCTGTTTCGTTTTAGTAGTTGTTTAAGTAATAATCCGGGCTACGGTGTTTCCGCCACCGTGATTTCAGTTTTAAAACCTTTATCTTTTGCTAAAACCTTTTTAAATCGTATTTTGTTCTTTTGAAAACCCGGGTTGTTACAGTTGGTATCAGAGCGAATACGCTCCCAACTCTACTTGGCGAGTGAGTAGGATTTGACTTAGAACACCGAGTGGAGTGTGGGGTAGACACGTTAGAGGGTTGCGTTGTTTGTCTTTGAGTAGTTGTTTGTAGCGGCATGTTTAGTTATTTGCTGCTGTTAATTATGCTATTGTAATACAGATGGCTAGAAATGGAAATGTCGCACAACAAGACCTTCAACGTATCCGCCGAGTTGAGGATGCAATCTTAGCTTTGACGGAGGCACGTGAGAACAACCAGTCCGTCTTTGATCGTTTCGACCGTCATCATCCCCCTACGTATGATGGCAAGGCTGATCCAGTCGTGCTCGAGAGCTGGATTAGGGAGATCGAGAAGCTGTTCGTGGCAACACGGTGTCCCGAGGCGCAGAAGGTGGATATCGCCACCTACTATCTGAAGGTGGAGGCCGACAACTGGTGGGCCTTATCTAGAGCTGCTCTCCAGGCTCAGGCTAGGTTCAACTGGGCCATGTTCTGCGAAGCGTTGAAGAAGCGCTTCTATCCCGATGAGCTCCGCTGGGAGAAGGAGCAGGAGTTCATTAATCTTGTGCAGGGTACCATGTCAGTGCAGGAGTACACTGACAAATTCACGGCTCTGGCTCGTTTTGCGCCACACATTATCCCCGACGAGGCTGCTCGCATTCGTCGATATGAGAAGAACTTGTCCTTTGGAGTTAGAACTGTGCTAGCTGGGATGCCTTCCACTACATTCCAGCAGGCCTATGATCGAGCTTTGAGTGTGTACGCATCCATCCAGGCTGAGGAAGCTGAAGCTGCGAAGAAGAACAGGTTTGTGAAGAGGCCGTTTGTTCCCCAGACTTCCTTCTAGGTAGCAAAGAAGGGTAAGTTCGAGCCCCGACCATTTGTGAACCGGAACCAGGCCACTGCTAGGCCGAACATGCTGTGCTACAAGTGCAAGAAGCCTTACCATCCGGGTAAGAATTGTGATGGGTCGCCGATTACGTGCTATGTCTGCAAGGAGCAGGGACACAAATCTACTCAGTGTCCTAAGGCTTCGGGTTCTGCTGCTGCTGCTGGGTCTTCATCTGTTGTTGTTCCTGCGAAGACTAACCCGCCTGCTCAGAAGGGGCGAATCTTTGTTATGAGTCGAGCTGAAGCTGAACTGCATCCTGATGTGATCACGGGTACATTCCTTGTTAACTCTATACCTGCTTATATTCTGTTTGACACGGGTGCTTCTATGTCCTTCATATCGTCTACTTTGATCGCGAAAGCAAAGCTTACTCCATCCTCTACCGTGGATACTCTTATATCTCTTCCCACGGGAGAAACTATTGCTTGTTCGTTGCTTTTCAAGGATGTTCCTATTTCCTTTGGGACTTCCATCCTGCTGGCTGATCTGGTTCGTTTTGAGCTTTCGGAGTTCGACATTATCTTGGGTATGGATTGGCTGGCTAAGTACGACGCTCGCTTTGTGTGCCGGGATCAGAAGATTTTATTGAAGGGTCCGTCTGGTTGCAAGATATCTCACACGTGTGTTACTTCGAAACCGAATGTGAGATGGGTATCCGCTTTGAAGATGAACAACATGAGAAGAAAAGGGCATAAGGTGTATCTGTGCATGGTAAAAGATGTCTCCAAGGAGTTGAAACTGGAGGACATTCCTATTGTCCGGGAGTTCGCGGACGTCTTTCCCGAGGAGTTGCCTGGGATTCCACCTGAACGTGATGTGGAGTTCGCGATTGAACTAGTGCCAGGTACAGGGCCTATCTCTAAGGCTCCGTATCGTATGGCTCCGGCCGAGTTACAAGAGTTAAAGAAGCAGCTTGAGGAGATGATCGAGAAAGGGTTCATTAGACCGAGTGTGTCGCCGTGGGGTGCTCCAGTACTGTTCGTGAAGAAGAAAGATGGGAGCATGAGGTTGTGTATCGACTATCGAGAATTGAACAAGGTAACGATCAGGAACAAGTATCCTTTGCCACGCATTGAGGACTTGTTCGACCAGCTGAAGGGTGCAAGTGTGTTCTCGAAGATAGACTTGAGATCGGGTTATCACCAAATTCCAGTTCGTGAACAGGATATTCCCAAGACCGCGTTTCGATCGAGGTATGGGCACTATGAATTCGTGGTGATGCCGTTTGGTTTGACTAATGCTCCTGCGGTGTTTATGGATCAGATGAACAGGACATTTGGCGAGTACTTGGATCAGTGTGTTGTTGTTTTCATTGACGACATCCTGATTTACTCTCGAGATGAAGCTGAGCACGAGAAACATCTGCGTTTAATCTTGGGAGTGTTGCAGAAGCAGAAGTGGTACGCTAAGTTCTCCAAGTGCGAGTTCTGGTTGAAGGAGGTCGCTTTCTTGGGGCATGTGATCTCGGGTGAGGGTGTGAAGGTAGATCCGTCTAAGGTAGAGGCTGTGCTGAATTGGGAGAGTCCGAAGAATGTTAATGAGATACGAAGTTTCCTTGGACTTGCTGGCTATTACAGGAGGTTCGTTCAGGACTTCTCAAAGGTAGCTAGACCTTTGACTCAGTTGCTGCGTAAAGAGTCGAAGTATGTATGGAGTGAGGCGTGTGAAGCTGCGTTCCAAGAGTTGAAGAAGAGGCTGACGACCGCGCCAGTGTTAACATTGCCAGAAGATGGGGTTGAGTTTGACGTTTACAATGACGCTTTGAAGCTGGGTTTGGGTTGTGTGCTAATGCAGAAGGGTAAGGTGATTGCTTACGCATCGAGGCAGTTACGGGTGCACGAGCAGAATTATCCTACGCATGACTTGGAACTAGCTGCTGTGGTATTTGCCTTGAAGCTGTGGAGGCATTATCTTTATGGGGCTTCGTGCAGGATCTACACTGACCATAAGAGTTTGAAATACATCTTCACGCAGAGAGACTTGAACATGAGGCAAAGACGTTGGTTGGAGCTGATCAAGGATTATAACATCGAGCTACAGTACCACGAAGGGAAGGCGAATGTGGTTGCAGATGCGTTGAGCAGAAAAGGGAGACACGGGTTGAATGCTGCATGGGTACTCCCGGACGAGTTATGCCGTGACTTCCAGAGGCTTGAGTTGGAGGTTGTGCACCGTGGAGTTGATTTGGGTGCTATGGTGGCTGAACCTGAGTTATATCACGAGATTCGGGCTAGGCAACACGAGGATCCTGTTCTGGAGACTATCCGCGAGACTAAGGCTGGTGGTGGTGCTGAGAATTTCGAGATTGGTGCTGATGGTGGGTTGAAGTTTAAGGGTCGTTGGTGCGTTCCGAACTGCGAGGTCCTTAAAGGGAAGATATTGAGGGAAGCACATAGTTCTCCATACTCTGTACATCCTGGAGGCGATAAGATGTACAAGGATTTGAGGCTGCATTTCTGGTGGCTGAGTACGTGTCGAAGTGTCTTGTGTGCCAGAAGGTGAAGTTTGAGCATCAGAGACCTGGTGGTTTGCTGCAACCTTTGGAGGTTCCTATGTGGAAGTAGGATTCCATTTCCATGGATTTTGTGATGGCCTTACCTAGGACACCTACAGGTAAGAATGCAGTGTGGGTTGTCGTGGATCGACTGACGAAGGTAGCGCACTTCATTCCAATGAAGGAGACTTGGAGCATGGAGGAGTTGGCGAATGCTTACCAGCGCGAGATTGTGCGTCTACATGGGGTACCTAAGGATATTGTTTCAGATCGTGATCCCCGATTTTGTTCACAGTTCTGGAAAAAGCTTCAAGAGGCGTTGGGTAGCGAGATGAAGATGAGTACTGCGTTCCATGCTGCCACAGATGGTCAGACTGAGAGAACCATCCAGACCTTGGAGGATATGCTACGGGCTTGTGCGTTAGAGTTCCATGTTGGTTGGGAAAAGAGTTTGCCGTTGGTCGAGTTTTCCTACAACAACAGTTACCAAGCGAGTATCAGAATGGCACCGTTCGAGGCATTGTATGGGAGGAAGTGTCGAAGTCCTATGTGTTGGGATGACATTTCTGAAGCTGCTGTGGTTGGACCTGAGATGATACAGGAATCTATTGAACAGGTGAGGGTCATACGAGAGAAGCTGAAAGCCGCGCAAGATCGACAGAAGTCTTATGCTGACCTGAAACGAAGACTGATCGAGTTTGGGGTGGGTGACAAAGTGTTCCTTAAGGTGTCACCGATGAAAGGCGTGAGGCGGTTTGGGTTGAAGGGCAAGCTGAGTCCTAAGTTTGTGGGACCGTACGAGGTGCTTGAGAGGATAGGTGAGGTGGCTTATAGGTTGGCTCTACCACCAAACCTAGAGAGGGTACATGATGTGTTTCATGTGTCCCAGCTGAGGAGGTACCGTAGTGATCCCTCCCATGTGATCGAGGATGTCGGGCTGGAAGTTGAACCGAATCTGACGTATGAAGAGAAACCAGTTCGTATCCTTGACCGTAAAGAGAAGAGACTCAGAAACAAGGTGGTTCCGCTCGTGAAGGTACTCTGGAGGAGTCAGAGGTATGAGGAAGCTACTTGGGAGACCGAGGCTTCCATGCTCGAGAAGTATCCTTTCCTTTTTGCTACAGGTAATTCTACGTTCTCAAGTTTCGAGGACGAAACTTCTTTTTAGGGGGTAGGATTGTAACACCCCGACTTTTTCTAAGTCATTTTTGTTCACTTTCCATAATTAGTAAGTTTCCTAATCGAGCAACTTTCTATTTTTAGCTCGAGAGCTACATTGTTGTCAGAACTTAAAAAAAACGGAGTAATTTAGCTTAAGACGGTGTAATTTCCTCTTACGAACTCCGATTCAGGCGATTCAAAAGGCTAAATCACAGATTTTTTTCGACGCAGTTGCATCCGCCAACTTTTCGAAGCTAGTTTGGACCGGCCCACTTTGGACCGAACCAAAATCCCCTTTGCGGGTTGAGGTTAGGGTTTAGATGGCTTTATGAGCATGTTAAGTAATTATCATATTATCTCCTAATCTTGGCATATGATAATTCTGATTTCACTCCTTAATCTCTCATTCCTCTTTCCCATCCACATTCATCCTTCATTCATCCCTCAAAATATCTCTCCAAAATACATTCAAACTCCATTGATTCTCTTGCAAGTTTTCACCTTATTCATCCTAAGTCTTTCCTAGCCTTTTTCCTTGGTGTATGATCTTATTATTCTCTCTTTTTATTTCTGATTTCTTATTATTTTATGTGTTATGTTGTTGTGTGTATTTATTATTTGCTTGTTTGGCTTGGATATCAAAGGAGAAGAAGGGTTTGAAGAAGGAGATACCATCCTTGTTGAAGAGGAGGAAGAGTAGCACGAGTTTGAGGCTCTACAAAGGTAACTAGGTGTGATCTAGTCATGTTTTAGCATGTGTGAGGCCTTGCTTGTGTTGTTGTTGTTGTTTTCATTATGGTGTTGTTAATGGTTGATGTTTTGATCATGATTTCATGCTAGTTTCATTGGCCTCATACTAGGGTTGTCATGTTATCATTCATATTATCATCATTATATGCATAACTATCATAATTCATTGCTAATCATGTTTGTGGAGTCATAAAAATTGATTTGGTATAGTGGTGATGATGATGCCGTGAGATTGGGTTGAGGGCCGTGGTGCTTGACTTGGTTTCTCTTGTTTTTTCTTCCTTGTTTTGGCTTAATTATGATTAATCTTGATGTATGCATGATCCACCTAATGATGAGTATGAGTTAAGATGGTTTTGATTGAGTTTAAAGTATATGAATGCATGGTTTAATGAATTAATCACCTAAATCGGTTATTGGTCACATGATAATTGAGTTTGATGCATGAAATCGTGATTGTGATGTGTTGGCCGTGTGGTATGTGTGTTGGCCGTGAGTTGTGAGGGTTGGCCGTGTGTATGTATGTGTGTGGAGTCTTGGTTTGTCGCTTGTTTGAGTCTTGGCATGTCTCATAATGTTAACTATGCTAAAATGAGTCGGTCTATGCGTTGTTTGATCACTAAATAATGAGTTATGAGCATGATAATTGAATATATGACTTGTAATGTTTTATAATCATATTGTACTCCGTATGTATGGTTGAGTATGCTTGTGATGATGCTTGTGTATGCATGAGTATGTTTGTTGTGGTTGTGTGGTTGTGTTGGAGTAATGGAGACAGGTTACAGGTTATGCTTGGGTTAAGTTTGCACATGGGTTACTGTTCTGGCACATGTGTGAGGAGATACAACGTCCTAGGATGGACGGATACCGCCCATGATCCCCTCGGGTTGCTTAGTTAGAGCGACTATGGGTTCTCAACCAGAAGGGTTAGAGACTATGGTTATATATATGTCGTCACCGTTCTTGTTGCTCGGTGGAATTTGGCCAAATTTAGACTTGTGATTATTGAGGAACTTCTTGTTGCTGTTCCGCCATAGGGTTTGGGTGATTCTTGTTGCTTTACCCGGGGTGGTTCTTGTTGCTCCACCCAGTTCTCCGCGCTTACTCTTGCAATTGGTTGGAGGAAGGATCGACTTGAGGGCAGATGGATTGGGTCACAACATTTGGTTGTGCCGTGTATTTGTTGTTTGTGTTGTATTGTTGTTTTGTCGTTGCTTGTCTTGTTGATCATGTATTTGTACTTTGGATTAGGCCGTAGGCCAGGTGAGCTTGTTGCATTGTTGTTGTTGCATTCGTTATGTTAAAATGTGACTGGGGAGCACCTAGTTACTCCCCACTGATTGTGGTTGTTGTTTCTTTTTTATAGGTATGCGCGTGACGGGAATCGAGTGAGGAAATGCGAGGATTTGACCGTGCTTTACCTTAGAAGAGATGTGTTTTGTTGGACTATTCGGATTTGTGTTTTGGATTTGTTTTAGACTTTATCTTTTTGGACTTTGGACTTTTATTTTGGATTTGGTTGTAAGGGGTATTTACTCCCAATATTTTGCTAGGCCTCAAGGCCTACTCGTTTACTTTCTGTTTCGTTTTAGTAGTTGTTTAAGTAATAATCCGGGCTACGGTGTTTCCGCCACCGTGATTTCAGTTTTAAAACCTTTATCTTTTGCTAAAACCTTTTTAAATCGTATTTTGTTCTTTTGAAAACCCGGGTTGTTACACCCTACATGCCCGACTTTGAGATTTGGGACCTCTTTTGGGATATCACGCGTCAAGCTCTTATTTCCGAGATTAAAGCTGACTTTCACGAGGTTCTTGTTACGTACATGAAATTAGTCGAGGAAATGAAAGATGATTGTGCGTCTTATGAATGTTCTCCCGCTCCTTGTGATAATACTTATTCATCTCAAACTTGTGCTTTAACTAGCTCACATGCATCCTTGTACGATGATACTTTGTTTGATGACGATGGTTATGAGCCTGTGCATGATTGTGAATTGTCAAATCCGCTTGAGGTAGTTGTGAATGACGCTCTTGAACCTGAACCGACTTGTCCCCTTGTTGCTGCGTCTTTTGAGTCTGTTTCCATTGGATCCTTGTCCGAGGATCCTTTGGCGGTCTTACCGTGTATTGAGATTGACGCAGGTGACTCAAAGTCGTGGAGCGCTGAAGTGGATGAATTGGAAGCCCTCCTATATGCACATGAAGAAACGGCTTCCATTCCCACGGACACAACAAGTCAAGGGAAAAACTCACATGCTCCTGAGGTTCACATTTTCGAAGTCACGCCGTTGTCCCAATCTAACGGCATCGATGAGTTTTTGAGTGTTTTTGTTGTGAGCGGATGTATTGTAAATGTTGCCAAAGTGCTCGAGAACAATTTTCGTAGACTCATGTACTTGTTGAGTCGATTATTAGCTGTGATTTTCGATAAATGTGTTTCATTTTTGTGCTACATTTGCCTTTGTTTAGCACATGAGCAGGTTTATGATCGGCTACTACGAGCTTTGGTCGCAATAATGGTTGGCTTTGCTGCAAGCCAATCGATTAATGATCGCCGATTGGATGATGTTGGTAACGGTAGCAGGTTCGCGTCTGCGGCGGCCCGTGCTGCGCCTCCATTTTGAAGCTGGTTTGGGGGGGTGTTTCTCTTGTAAATAATTGTAAGTACGTTTTTCTTTTCTTTTCACTAGTTTCTGTTTTTCTCCCTTATTTTATGGTTCCCGCGTTGATGTGCTTTAGGACACATTGGGGACAATGTGTTGTTCGGTTTGGGGGGAGGAACGCTTTGCTTTATTTTTGCGTTTTTCTTTTGCGTTTTTCTTTTTCGTTTTTCTTTTTCAAAAACTCCAAAAATCCCAAAAAATCTGAAAATTCCAAAAAAATACAAAAAAATCAGAAAATTCCACAAAAAATACCAAAAATACGTATCCCGAATCGTTGTTTTGAGCTGTTTTTACCTTTTTCTTTCCCGACATCCCTTCCCTTGTATGCTTTTGAGCTTTGGCATGATTTATATTGTTGGATTAGCGCTACGGGGATGTTTTGACATAGTAGATGTTGGCATGTGCTTTTACGTTTTGGCTTTATCATTTCACGGACTATAGCTACTATTATTGTGAGTTTTTTAGCCTCCAGAGGCCGGTTCATCTATCCCGGTCCCCGTGCTTTATTGTGAGTAGTTCTCCTCGTGGGGTGCGTAACATTAACGCGCATAAGTGTGGCCCTTATCCCGTTTTTCCCCGCGATTTTGTCACTTGTTTTCGCATATGAGGCTTTAGTTGATTTCTTATGATTCACCTTGTTCATACATTGTCTTATTCCTCTCATTTTTGATCCTAATACCCTTACCCACATGAGTTTGCTAGCTACATTGCCATATAGCCTACCCTAGCCTAGCTAGTTATCGCTTTTGCTTACTCTTGTGCTCGTTCGTTGGGTTGTGATCATGGCTGCGACTTGCTGATGTCGTGAGCTTGAGAGTGTTGGTGATTATGAGTCGGGATTGCTGTTTCCCCGACCTTTGATGAGGTTTTCCGCAACTTATGTTGGTGTGCTCTTTTTGCTCAAGAAAGAAAGAATACAAAAATCTGAAAAATAAACACAACACAAAAACACAAGAGAAAAAGAAAATGTGTGCACAAAAATGAAGAAGTTGTTGTTGTTGTTGTTGCATGAGTGAGCACTTGAAATTTGTTGCTATGTTGCGTTGATGTGTAAAGGAGACCGATATGCTGTTTTCGGTCCGTTTTTCATGAGAGTTGGGTTCCGTTTTGGTTGGATGAGCACTTGAGTAGCACTTGTGGTTTCTAGTGGCTTAGCTCCACGATTCCATAACTATTTGATCCACCTTATTACCCTTTACCTCTCTATGGCCTTTACATCCTCATTTCCTATGTAAGCCCTCATGTTTGCTTCGTTTTTGTGACATTATTCGTGTACGGGAATGCGAGATTTGGTCCACATTAGATTGCGGGCGTGCTTCCACAAGTCGAGTAGGTGAGTGTCATCACATATATCGCCTTGTTCATCATTTGAGTAGAGTGGAAACCGCGAGAGGTCCGTGATTTGATTGCTAGAGAGCCTTCGTTTAAGCCATGCTATTCATTCTGCGCCGTCTTGTAATTCTCATCCGTTAGCTTGCTGTTTCCATACGTCCCATGTTGCTTCGGGATCGAATGCCATTTAGCATGCTCATGCTACTTGTGGTTTGGTGATTGTTCGGGAAGTTCTTCTTATGCTCACTTTGTCCTCTATTTTCTGTCATGCTTTGTTGCTTGAGGACAAGCAACGGTTCGGTTTGGGGGAGTTTGATGTGTCGTATATTTATGTACTTATAGCCCCCTGTCGCTTGCGTTTCTTCGCGTTTCTCGTGCTTTTATACGCGTTTCAGCTCCTATTTCTCTCCGTTTTGGCACTGCTGCGTTTTTGTGTCCATTTTGCAGGTACAAGCGCATATTTGGAGTTTAGGATGCTTGTCGAGAGGTTTCGTGAAGTTTCGTAAAGTTTCGTGAAGTTTGGAGGTGATTCGAGTTGTTTTCGTCGCGTTTCGGTTGCGCACGAGCCTCGTTTCGACTAATGAAGGTGTCCCGGGACCTTGGGACGGGATTTAAAACTCACATGATCATCCTAAGCCTTGTCCCTACCCCTTGGGACGACATTGGCCTCGTCCCTATGCCTTGGGACGAGAAAGGAAGCAAGAAAAACTAAGTACAAAAAGTGCCAAAATGAGTATGCAACTGAACACTACGGGATGCAAGTCATCCCGGTCGGGGCAGGTCCATCCTGACGGACAAAGTGGTCGGACCCTGGACGCTCAGGCTCTTCGTTGGCTTAAAATAATTCGTCTATTTCAATGGCCAAAGGATCTTATTTTCGTCTAGTTTTTTCTGAGCATTCTTAGGACACTTTAAAATACTTTCTATCAAAAATTTAGGGTTTGATCATTTTTCCTTCTTGTACTTTGAATTCCCGACTCGGATTGCTCTAGTTTTATCGTCTATTTGGTTTTTGTTGTCGAATTCAACCTTTGTTTCATCAAATTTCTGATTGGTATTATCAATTTCTTCTCCTCTTTTCATTGTGATGTCATTTTATATTGTTTGTGATCATGTCTTCATCTTTCTCTATTGTTTTTGTTATCATTTCCGCTATGTGTGAGTAGTTTACTATCTAGGGAGAAGGGTGAATCATGGGTGTTGGTCTTGGTTGTGGTTTGTGATCATTGGAGTTAGGTTTTCGCTTTTGCTCTGATTGTTCTTGCTTGATTGTGTTTGTTGAATCCTTGATCACGTTTTAGCAAACTTCTAGCACCCCCGAACTTAAGATCGAGAGACTAGTTCGAGGAGAGGCGCGAGACAATCACTAGGACCCTCAATTGTAAGTTGCGAGAGCCCGCTTTTGAGACCTAAAGGTAGCTTAAGACCGAGAGGACGAGCTATATCCTTAGCATGCGCGAATACCTACTCTATCCGATCATCATCCTTAGCCTAGACTTACCCTTGCCTAGCCCGACTTCCTAGACTTTTTCTCATAAGTTTAATCCCTTATTTCCTCGCTCTAGTTTTTAGTAAACCAACCATACTCGAACCGAGACTAGAATCATCCAAAATAACCAACTTAAGCGACCATCTCCCTGTGGATTTCGACCCGACTTACCCTAGCTACTTTAGTGTTGAGTTTGGACTTATTTTTGATTAGGAGAGTGCGACAAATCCTATCACTTACACTTTGGGGCTCCCTTAACGGACATTACTCCCTGTCCCGTTGTTCTTGCGATCGTCTTGAAATTTGATGCCCTTCTTTTGCTTTGTCTTTGTTTTTGGTTACGATCTGGTCGGATATGCGTATTGCTTTGTCTCGCACGAGAAGAGGGTTAGGGTGGCCAGTTGGCGTTAGCCAACGGCCCTCCGACGCTTAAGTCAGTATAGTTATATAGGATAATTTGTAAAGGAAAAGTTTTGAGTTTTGTGGGTTACCAGATGTCTTGGTTCAGAGCACTCTACATGTGGTAGAGCTTGAGATGGAGTGCATTCCAAGGTCTTGGGATCATGTCTCCTTCCAGGGTCTGAAGTCTGTTGGAGCCTTTTCCCACTGCTGAGTCAATTAGGTATGGTCCTTCCCAGGTTGGGGCCAGCTTGCCTGCAGCCCTGTCCCTTGTGTTCTGAAATACCTTTCTCAGGACCAGGTCCCCTGTCCTGAACACTCGTACCCTTACATTTTGTTGTAGCTTCGGGCCACAGATTGTTGGTAGGCCGCCAGCCCTACCGCTGCTAAGTCCCTGAGCTCCTGGGCTGTATCTAGACTGTCACAAAGTAGCTCGTTATTCTCAGAAACTGTGTTCAGTCCATACCTGATTGTTGGGACGTGTACTTCTACTGGGAGTACTGCTTCACATCCATAGACCATTGAGTATGGCGTCTGTCCTGTTGCTCTCTTTGGGGTGGTCCTGTCTGCCCATAGTACCAGCGGCAATTCTTCGACCCATCTTCCTTGTTTCTCCATCAGCTTCTTTTTGATGCAATTGATCACAATTTTGTTGCTGGACTCAGCCTGCCCATTTGCTTGAGGATACCTTGGTGCAGTTGTTACCAAGTTGATGTTCCACCTTGTGCAGAAATCTCTGGTCTTATTTCCCACGAATGCGAGTCCATTGTCACATACTATTTCTGAGGGGATCCCATACCTGCTGATGATGTTCTTCTTTATCAAGGCAATTACTTCTTTTTCTGTGACGTTTTTGTAGCATCTGCCTCTATCCATTTGGAAAAGTAATCTGTCATTGCAAGCATGAACACCTTCTGCCCTGGAGCAACTGGCAGCTTGCCAACTAAGTCCATGCCCCATTTCATGAATGGCCATGGTGCTGATATTGAGTGCAGGTTCTGTGCAGGCTGATGTATTTCTGGACCGTGCTTTTGGCAAGCGTCACACTTTGTAGCATATTGAATGCTGTCTGTCTTCATTGTGGGCCAATAATAACCCATTCGCAAGATTTTGTTGGTCATGCTTCTACCACCTGTGTGGTTTCCACAATGTCCATCATGTATTTCTGACAGTATTGTCCCGACCTGGTCAGGTTCCACGCAACGTAGATAGAGCCCGTTAAATGACCTTCTGAATAGTATGCCTTGTATAATTGTATATCTGGATGCCTTGATTCTGAACGCTCTTGCTTCAATTTTGTCCTGTGGCAGTTTGCCCTGGACCAGCCATTCATAGTATGGTTTGGTCCAGCTCTGGGTAGCTTGGACTGTGTTTTGCAGGACTGGCTAAACTTTCTAGACTGCTGGTTCCAGGATGTGTATAATTGGTATACTGTCCAGAGCACGAGGTTCAAATGCTGATCCAATGTTGGCCAGAGCATCCGCCTGTACATTCTGATCTCTAGGGACTTGCTCAACCTCAACGTTAGTAAACTTTTGAAAAAGATTTTTAACCAAATCAAGATATGCAATCATCTTAGAGTCTTTAGCAACGTACGTACCATTGATTTGGTTTGCTACTAGCAAAGAGTCTATCTTTACCTTCAGATTCTGGATCCTCATGTCCAGACATACGTTCAGTCCTGCTATCAGTGCCTCATACTCAGCTTCATTGTTGGTAGTCCTGAATTCACAGGATACAGCCTGTACTATCTTGTCCCCCTGTGGTGACTTCAGGACCACACCTAGTCCAGTACCCCTGATATTGGCTGAGCCATCTGTCCAGAGTTCCCAGGTCTGCTGTTTCTGGTCCAGATGAAAGATCTCCTTTGTCACTTGCTCCTCCAGTGTGGGAGTGAAGTCAGCCACAAAGTCTGCTAGAGCTTGAGACTTGATTGCTGTTCTGGGCTCATAGGATAGATCATAGGTGCTCAACTTTACTGACCATTTTGACATACGACCTGAAAGGTCTGGTCTACATAGTACTGATCTCACAGGAACATTAGTACGAATGATAATATGATGCGCCTCAAAATAAGGGCGTAACTTGGTACAAGCAACTGTTAAAGCCAAAACAAATTTTTCCAATACAGAATACATGGTTTCAGCGTCCAGAAGACTCTTACTTACATAATACAGTGGTGTCACGCCCATCCGGTTCTCTCACCAGCGCACTTACAGAGGCTTACATGCAGACAAATCAGGACCCGGTGATTCCCAGTTACGGCTTGGATAGAAGTGGGGCTGATGATAAGTACACTTTCAGGTCCTGGAATGCTTTCTCATGTTCTGTCCCCCAGTTGAACTGCTTGTTCTTTCTCAAAAGGTCGTAGAATGGCTTGCATCTCTCAGATGACCTGGAGATGAATCTGTTCAGCGCTGCTACTCTTCCTGTCAGCTTCTGGACATCCTTTGAGTTCTGAGGAGACTTTAAATTTATTATTGCTGAGATCTGCTCTGGACTAGCTTCTATGCCTCTTTTTGTCACCATTTAGCCCAAGAATTTTCCTGCAGTGACACCGAAGGTGCATTTAGTAGGGTTTAATTTCATATTATACTTCTCCAGAATCTCAAATGCCTTTTCCAGGTCCTGGACGTGATCCTCAGCTTTCTTTGACTTCACCACCATATCATCAATGTAGACCTCCATTGTATCTCCAATCTGGTCCTTGAACATCATGTTCACTAGCCTTTGATATGTTGCACCTGCATTCTTTAGTCCAAAAGGCATTGCTTTGTAGCAGTAGATTCCTCTGCTGGTCATGAATGCTGTATGCTCCTGGTCTAGGGGTGCATTCTGATCTGGTTGAATCCACTTGCTGCGTCCATGAATGTCAGAACCTCATGTCCTGCTGTGGCATCTACCATGGCGTCTATGTGTGGTAGTGGGAAGGAATCCTTTGGGCATGCCTTGTTCAGGTCTGTGTAATCCACGCATACTTTCCACTTGCCATTCTTTTTCTGGACCACCACTACATTTGCCAGCCAGTCTGGGTACATTACTTCTTTGATCATGTCCATGTCCAATAACTTCTGTACCTCTTGGTTCACAATCTCATTGCACTCAGGTGCAAACTTCCTGCGTTTCTGCTTTACAGGCTTAAAACTTGGGTCAATATTTAACTTATGCGTAATAACATCAGAACTTATGCCAGTCATATCAAAATGGGACCACGCAAAACAGTGCTCTTTCTTCCTCAGAAAGTCAATTAGAACAGGTCTGATTACCTCTGGAGCGTCAGAACCAACCAGAACCTTCCTGTCAGGTCTTTCCTTTGCTAAAACAATCTCTTCTGTCTCCATACGTGGGACAGGATTTTCAACAGACCTGGCAGGCTGCTTTAATTGCTATGCGAGGGACTTACCTGGACTAGGAGGTTTCAGGGCTGTCCTGTAACACTCATGTGCTGTTTGTTGCTCTCCTCTGACTGTTGCAGTCCCCCAGTTTGTTGGAATCTTGACACACTGGTGGTACGTTGAAGGAACAGCCTTGAGGTTGTGGATCCAGGGTCGCCCTAGGATCACATTGTATGAGGATAGGCAGTCGATGACACAGAACTTCTCGAAGGAAGTGACTCCTTCCACGTAGGATCTCTCCCAGGCTGTGCTTTGTCTCTCCACTGAATCCTACTAAGACGCTGGACTTCTTCGTCACATCTGAATCTTTCAGACCCATGGCTTCCAGTGCCTCCATCATTACGATATTGACTGAACTGCCACCATCTACCAGGACTCGTCTGACTATGCAGGTCCCAATCTGGATCTTGATCACCAAACCATCATGGTGAGGCCCATGCACTCCTTGAAGATCTGACTCATCGAACACAATCTCCTGGGCTGAACCTGGTTGTCCTGCTGGTTGTCGTTGCCTGTTCTCCACAGCCACACGCTTCGCAGCAGATATGTTAGTCCATAAATATTTGAACCACCAGAGATGAATTTTACCTCATGGGTTGTTGGTGGTGGTGGTGGACGATCTCTAGGCTCATCTCGCTCGTCTTTGTTCCTCCTGTTTCTGGGCAGGATGTCCTTCAGGTGACCATTCTTTAGTAGATGAGCAACTTCCCTTCTGAGGGCTATACAGTCCTCCGTGGTGTGTCCTATATCAGAATGGTACTCGCACCACTTGGTCGTGTCTCGCCTTGGATTGGGTTTCTCATTCGCTTTTGGCCATCTGACTGCTGAGCCTAGCTTGTCCATCTTGTGAATTAGTCCTGGCATATCTACGGAGAAGCAGTATTCTGAAACTGGAGGTGGAACCCTGGGTGCATCAGTCTGTTCATCCACGGCGTTTGCCTCCCTCCTGGTTGGCCTTTGATTTGGACTAGGCCTGCTGCTGCTGTGGCGCTGGGTGGTGACTTTGCGTTCACCGCTCGTCCCGATATCGTGCCTGAGGCCGGGTCCTCCTCCACTCGACCGGGGCGAGCCTTAGCCTGCACATTTTCAAAGGTAGAACAACGGTAGCGAGCTAGTTCAACATAAAGATCAAAATCTCTAACCAAACCTTGCCTGAAGGCCTCAATGGCCGTGCCGATGTCACATCGGGGGATGGACACTTTCTCCTTGTTGAAGCGATGCAAGAAGTCCCTCAGAGACTCGTTCTCGTTACGAATGACTTCGATGCAGTCATCAGTCCGCTTCTCCAACAATACGCTCTTGTGGCCCGGGCGTTGAAGAGGTTGATTAGCTCCGCAAAGGTCTTGATGCTCTTGATTGGCAGGTTGATGTACCACTGCAGCGCTGGACCAGTCAGGGTTGAACCAAAGTTCTTGCACATGCAGGCCTCCCTCTTCTTTGTTGGGATAGCCATGTTGAACATCCTCTGCTTGTACTGAGCTACGTGCTCTAGAGGATCTGCTGTCCCATCGTAGAGTTTCAGGTTAGGTGCTGTGTACTTCTTTGGCATCTCCACCATTGCAATGCAGTCATCGAAGGGTGAATCAGCGTCGCTCCCTGGTGTTGCTTCCTCTATGGGTGGTGGAAGCCTTGGAACCTTCCGCACCAACTCTGAGAGCTTCTGCATCTCCATCATCATGTACTGCATGACCTGGCCTGCACTGACTCCTTCTGGTGTTTTTGGGTCACCACCTCCACCTGCAGCGTTGTTCTCTGGATCCTCGTCCACATTGAGCGGGTCACTTTTTGATCCCTTTGATCCTGCAGAAGAAAAAAGTAGAGAAGTCAAGTTGCTTGATCACATCAGAAAATGGAGTACCTGGTGGAATCCTGGATCCTGATGCTTTCTTCTGGGCAGAGGTCTCTAGCTGTTTCTTCAGGACAGCTTCAGCCTCCTTCAGTCTTGCAGCCTCCGCCTTGGCTTCTTCCGCAGCCTGCTTGGCTTGTTGCAGTTCCTCCTGGAGTTTCTGCATGGCTTCTGCACTAGTACCTTCCATCTTTCAAGCTGGTTGAACTTGTTGACTCGGGATGTGTTGTAGGATTAATAAACTAGTATCCCCACAGACGGCGCCAATTTGTTCGGGGTGATTTTCTCACACGGTTTGCTTTAGTGATTGTGGATTTACTAGTATTATCCTTTTATCTTGTTTTATTGTGATTGGTGTAATTGAGTTGAGAACGTAAAGAAAAACGAAAAACGATACAAGACACACGATATGTTTACGTGGGAAAAACCCTTAAGCGTTAAGGGAAAACCACGGGCACCAAGCCAGGAGAGGATTTGTAGTAGTTCTGGTTCAGGAAATACAGAGTCTGGACCAACTGGTACAGAGTAATACAATAAGAACGTAAAATAATTATGAAGTGTTTGGTTGCTTGTGAACAGCGTAGAGTGAAGTATGCTTGAGTTGTGTGACTTGTGATCCCCTTCTCTTCTGAATTCTCTTTCTTTTATAGTCCCTTTGGCCCAACGTTCGTTTCCTCCTTTGTAGCCAACTCCTCCAACGATCTCTCCAGCGGTTCCTATCTTCTAGGCTTTGTTTCTGCTGCTTGACCAAGTCCTCCAACGTCCTCTTTTATAGGGTTGCTGTTGTATCCTTGGGCTCTTGCCTCTTAATATCTTACTTCTCTTTTGTTGGGCTTGGCCCATCTTTACTTTTCCTCTCCTGACCTGCACCTTTGTTGCATGCATCTTTGCTTAGCCGACATCAAGTCCTGGACCTGACTGTGGATTCTGAACTTGTCTGGACCTGACCGAGGGTCCTGGACCAGCCTGGTTTTCTCGTCCCAACACTTTGTAAGTCTAGAAGCATGTCTAGGCTATATGATCGCATGAGTAATGTTAATTATGATGTTTTGATCACTAAAGATAGTATCTTGAGTTAGTAAGTAACCTAATTATGATCACTTGTTGGCTTTAGTGTTGAATACTCCGTATATTGTTAGTATTTTGTCATTGTTAAGCTTGTGTAATAATTTGATGATAATGATGGATTGGTTTGTTATTGTTGGATGTTGGATGATGTTGAGACTGAGTTAACTCAGGTTATTGAGTTGATTGTTGTAAGCTTGAGACAAGTGTGCGTACGGGTACGGTTATGGCTCGTGCGTGAGGAGTTATGACGTCTTAGTATGGACGGATGCCGCCCTTTAGGCTCTCAAATGGTTATGGTTAGAGACTATGGTAAGTTGTATGTCGCCACCGGTTATGGTGAGGTTTGGCCAAATTAAGACAGTTGAGAATTTCACGGTTATGTGGGTCCATTGAAAGGAAATTCACGGTTATGTGGTTCCGCCATAGGGTTTGAAGGTATCACCGGGTAGGGTGAGGTCTGGGTGTAGGAATATGAAACACGATATTGCTACTAAAAATGTTAATCGTATTAACATGCCCAAGATTTTACAAAACTAGTTTGCGTGCCCGGCCCCGCCCGGGCTAACTATGTTTACATTAAAAATTTAATTTTATTTAAATTTGCATTATATTAAATATTTGTCCATTTTATACATTTACTATTTATGACATATTAGCATTATATTAAATACTTGTCCAGTTTATACATTTACTATTTATGACATATTTGTATGAAAATTCTTGAAATCATAATTAAATATAATTATTAATCATGCTTCAATTAATATAAAATTATTATCTGCATACATTATCAATGTATACTCTCATGAAAAATATTATTTTGATATAAAATTTATGATTTCTTCTTGGTATTTTATTTCAAATATAAACTCACAAATACTAAATTTTTTCCTAATGTGAGTCATAATATTTTTTAGGTAAGTTTTTATTAAATATCATAGAGAATTAGTTGTTTTAAATAACACTAAAAATTAGATTCTAAATTTTCCTAATGTAACCTAACTAATTTAATTTTCATCAAAAAAATATATTACTTTCAAAAATTTATTTATTTTTATTTTTATTTTTCACACCTTCCAAATATAATATATTTATTTTTTCCAATTTTAATTTGGAAATATAGAGTGTTTATTACAATATTTGATTAGATATTTTTAAAGATATTTGATTTTGTTTAAGGTAAGTATTTTTTTTTTTTTTAAAAAAATGCTTTACTAAAAAAATATTGTTTTATTTTAGAATCCCAATAATATTAAAATATCCAATTATATTAAGATTAATAAGTTTTATTACTCCGTATATATTAATATAATAACTTAGATTATATATATTAAAATAATAATTTTTTAACTTAGATTATATATATTAAAATAATAATTTTTTAACTTAGATTATATATATTAAAATAATAACTTAGATTATAATATTCAAGTTGGCGTGCCCGTCCCCGTCCGGGCTATCTATCATTATTATTAAGATTTAAAAATAAGTATAAAATGTAATTTTTATATATTTTTTCTAGTTTATATATTTGCCAATTATGATATAATTTTCTATGATATTTAATATGACAAAATTTCTAAAATATAAATACTAAGGCCATGTTCTTTTCGGCTTTTATCGTATTTAATATGATAATTTTCTAAAATCTTTGATTTATCATATTTGTTTTTCGTTTATTTGCTAATTATATTTTATAATACTTACCTAATACTCCGTACTATTTTTTTTTTTTTAACTTATTTATTAAATCAAATATTATTTGACTTTTTAAAATTCTATGAATTACCATATTTCTTTTGCTCTTTCATTTTTTTTTTTAATATTTTAGAATATAACTTACTTATATTTTTTTCCCTTAACTTGAATATTTAATCCAATATATTTAAGGCAAAATATGTATTCTTCAATTTTGCCAGCCTACAATTTTAAGGATTCCAATTGTAGATTTAGTATTATATTTTAGATTACATATGTTAATTATACTACACCATCTTCTTCTTTTTCCTTTTTTCTTTTTTTTTTTTTTCTTTTTTTTGTTAATTACATATATTCTTTTTTTGTTACGTTAAAATGGGGTAATAAAGAAATTGAAATTTTCTCATTAAATCAAACTTTACCCTATCACTATACTAAACATGTTTTTTTTTTTTCCTTAATTAGCAGATGTTCTTATACAAAATTGAGATTAACAATCAAATCAAAACTTAATACTATTAAACTAACTAAAAGATTACGCATTAAGCATTACAAATATTATTATACAACCATATCTAATAACTTGATTTAAAAATAAGATAATCGATAGATATTGTACATTACTTTTACCTTTCATGTTACATATTCTTACCTTTCATGTTACATATTCATTAGTTTTTCTATTGGGTTATAATCAAGTTTGTTCAATAAAAAACTTCAAATCTTGAACGTAAAATATAAATCTACAACATACAAAGAAAAAAAAAATCAGCAGTAATTTAATCAAGCTATGTTTAAGTATCAAACATAGTAATTAAGAAATAAAAATATTCAAATTTTAAACACTCTTATCAAATTCACCGTAAAAAATAAATTTAACACAAATTGTAATCATAATTAAAACATAATAAAGTAAAACTATTTAACATAATACGTACCTAAAAAAATCTAGCTAAAGTTTTTGATGTATATATATAAAAAAAGGGATGGGACTTACCTAAAAATTAAATAAGATAATTATGTGTCATATAATTGTTTATTTTGAAATTATTATTTTTCTTCTCAATTAAAAACATCTTCAATTAATTTTTTTTTTGGAAAGTTCTAATATAGTAAAAATTTCAATTGTAGATTTAGTTTTATATTTTAAGTTACATATGTTAATATTTTTTCATCTAAAATCCTAGCAATAGTAGAATTATAAATAATACTAATATTAATTTTTTAGACCAATTATATTGTGACAAATGTCGACCATAGAGACCATGGTTTCGACTTTATATATATATATTAGATGATAGTAATATGAATTACAAAAGAATAGAGATAACCTTTCTAAACTTCGATGAAAGGCCTAAGAATCTCCCTGAAAACGTACCCGAATTACGTTTGTAAAACCAATATTCAACGTAGAATATCTCTTATCAATTGCACCCAAAACGTTATATGAAATGCCTTGAGTTTATGCTAGAAAACAAAGTTTATATTACGATTAATATATGAAGTGTTTATGGAAATATGAAGAGTGAAAAATATGAGAAGAACTCTCTCTTTTTCTCTCAATATACACGACACACACACACACTCAACACCAATTTTCTATCTCTCATCTTATGAGTAGAATAGTTAGTTTATTAGTGTGTTTAGTGGAGAAGTTACATGTTAGTGGGGAGGTTATGAAGTAATGGTGATTAACTACCCATCATCACTAAATAAACAAACTAAAAAACAACATACAAACACACACATCACACGACACACTTATGTGTGTGTGTGTGTGTATTTAGTTTTTTTTTTTAGTATTTAAATGTACATTACATTTAAAATCATATGTATAATACGTATTTAATTAATTGATTATCGTATAATACAATAAATTAAATATCACAACTTATAGCATCACTTTAACTATAAATATCAAATATATTTATAATATAAATGTAGCTCATAACTATTATACACATGTGAATTAATACTTAATTCAGCTCATCTAGCTGATTTAACATTTAATTCAGCTCACCCACTAATTTATGTAATCGTATAACAATAATCTATTTAATCATATTAAATAATTATTCGTACACATTTCCAACTTTCTAACTGTTTAGATATATTTAAGGCATCAATGTAATCACATTACATTTCATAAAATCGTCCTATAGGTGTGACCGATAAGGACCAGCTGATCACCGCCATCTATATGACAGTAACGTCAAACTTTCTAGCAAGCCAACCGTTACCGATATACGTTAATCAGCTGATTTTAAATACAAGTATCCTTTGTGATCCTGTAAGAGATTTAATAAATTAATCACATTAACTGTGGAGGACACTAGCTCTAACAATCTCCCACTTGTCCTACAAGTGCTTAACTGTGTGATTAACGATTCTCATATCCATATAAATCTCCCACTCAATGGTAGACATATTTGCAAAGTCATACTTTCGCAAGGTCGTATCTATCAAGTGATCGTATCAAGAGTGGTTTCCCCGAATAGAGAGCAACTAACTGATATACAAATGTATTCACAACATTCGAGCATGGCCATGCATTTCAGTTACTACTCCTCGAGTGGCCCTGAGATTAAAAAAAACGATAAGATTGGATATTTTCCTTGACTCGAAACTTGCAGATTAAAGCACAGCATGAAATGACCCAGAAAAAATCTACTCGGCCTCCTTTTACGGTGCGACCACGAGAAAGAAACCAAAGTCACCCAAAACTGCCCTTATCTCAAGAAACAGTCGACAGTCAAAAGAATCGACTCTAGGAACACAATGAACGTCCTATCCACGACCAGGCATTAGGACTTCATTTAAGTGGTCACTATGTCCTACGCAGTATCCTCTATACCTCGCATATGTGTTTGATCAGACATCACATGTCCTTATGGTCATTGAACCTACCATCAATCAACCCACAATGTAATCACCTAGAGTTATCAGCTCACTTTGGTGATTATGGACAAAACATATATAAAGTAAATCAGTTCACTCAGTGGCGTTCAAAATTGTCACACAATCCACATGAAATACGATATATAAAATAATAATTTTGATGATTACAAAGTAGTAGTTTTAACAGATACATTATCTAAAAACAAACTAATGAAAATCAGGAACACTCTTTAGTCCCATTGATACAACATGTTCAACATGTTTATTGTACGACAATGGCTTCGGGAGAGGGTCCGCTATGTTGTCATCCGTGACAACCTTGCAAATCTCTATCTCCTTTTGCTCCACGTAATCTCGTATCATATGAGCCTTCCGCAACACATGTCTAGACTTATTGCTAGATTTAGGCTCTTTAGCTTGGAATATGGCACCACTGTTATCACAATAAACAGTGATCGGGTCATTCGCACTAGGAACTACCATTAGTCCTTGTAAGAACTGACGCATCCATATTGCCTCTTTAGCTGCCTCGGAAGCTGCAATATACTCAGATTCTGTTGTGGAATCTGCTGTGACTGATTGCTTGGAACTTTTCCAACTCACTGCCGCACCATTAAGTGTAAAAACGAATCCAGATTGAGACTTATAATCATCTCTATCCGTTTGGAAACTAGCATCTGTGAAACCTTTTGCACATAACTCTTTGTCTCCACCATATACTAACATCCAATCCTTAGTCCTTCTTAAGTACTTTAGGATGTTCTTAACAGCAATCCAGTGACTTTCACCTGGATCCTTTTGGTAACGACTCGTCATACTAAGTGCGTATGCCACGTCTGGACGTGTACACATCATAGCATACATAATCGATCCTACGGCCGAAGCGTATGGAATTCGATTCATGCGTTCTACTTCTTCTGGTGATTTAGGTGATTGAGTCTTACTTAAATGCACCCCATGAACCATCGGAAGATTACCCCTTTTTGAGTTCGTCATACTGAACCTCTCAAGAATTTTATCTATATAAGATTCTTGACTTAACGCCAACATTCTCTTGGATCTATCTCTATAGATTTGAATACCGAGTATTCTCTGTGCCTCACCTAAGTCTTTCATCTGAAAATGATTCTTTAACCATTCTTTTACAGAAGAAAGCATAGGAATGTGATTCCCTATTAACAGTATGTCATCTACATACAAAACTAGGAATGCAATATAGCTCCCACTTGATTTGACATATAAACATGGTTCCTCGACTGATCGTTTAAAACCATATTGTTTAATCACTTGGTCAAATCGATGATTCCAACTCCTCGATGCTTGCTTAAGTCCATAAATGGAACGCTTAAATTTGCATACTTTCTTAGGATATTTTGGATCTGTGAAGCCTTCGGGTTGTACCATGTACAATTCCTCGTCTAAATAACCATTTAAGAAGGCGGTCTTCACATCCATTTGCCATATTTCATAATCATGAAATGCAGCAATCGCTAAGATAATCCGGATAGATCGAAGCATGACGACAGGTGCAAAGATATCATCGTAGTGTAAACCTTGCACTTGGGTGAAACCTTTTGCAACAAGTCGTGCTTTATAGATATCTGGTTGTCCACCTAGTGAATGTTTTATCTTATAAATCCATTTGCACTGAAGAGGTCTAACCTTTTCAGGCAAATCAACCAGATCCCATACTTCGTTCTCGTACATGGAGTCTATCTCGGAATGCATGGCTTCAAGCCATAGCTTCGAATCAGAACTAGTCATTGCACCTTTGTAGGTAGTCGGTTCATTACTTTCAAGAAGTAATAAATCATCTCTATTTCCTTCTTCAACGATACCAATGTATCGATCCGGAGGATAAGAGATCCGGCTAGACCTCCTAGGTTCCGCAGGAATAGCTACTGCAGTGGAGGTTGAAGGAATATCTTCCTCCATCACATGTGCAGTGTCTGGTTCTGAGATTTCTGACAACTCAAAAACCCTATTACTTTGGTTATTCGTGATAAACTCTTTCTCTAAGAATTTAGCACTAGCTGCAACAAAAACTCGTTGTTCAGTAGGTGAATAAAAGTAATGACCAAACATTCCTTTTGGATATCCCACAAAGTATGTTTTGACCGATCGTGGGCCTAGCTTATCGTCAGGTCTCCACTTAACGTAAGCCTCACAACCCCAAACCCGAATAAAAGACAAATCAGGAACTTTTCCTTTCCACATCTCATATGGGGTTTTGTCAGTCGCTTTAGTCGGACTTCGGTTTAGAATGAGTGCAGCAGAATTTAGAGCAAACCCCCACAATGAATCCGGTAAAACTGTGTGACTCATCATGGAGCGAACCATGTCTAACAAGGTCCGATTTCTCCGTTCGGACACACCATTCAATTGTGGTGTTCCAGGTGGAGTTAATTGTGATACAATACCACAATCCTTTAGGTGTTGATCAAATTCATTAGATAGATATTCACCACCACGATCTGATCGTAATGCCTTTATTTTCCTATCTAATTGGTTCTCAACCTTGTTTTGAAACTCCTTGAATTTCTCAAAAGATTCACTTTTATGTTTCATTAAATAGACATACCCATATCTACTTAAATCATCAAGAAAGTGATGAAATATCTATAGCCATCTCGTGCTGTGACAGACATTGGTCCACATACATCGGTATGTATTAGTCCTAGTAAGTCACTGGCTCGCATTCCAATACCTTTAAAGGATATACGAGTCATCTTTCCAATGAGACATGATTCACAAGTACCAAATGATTCATAGCCAAATGGTGAAATAATCCCATTCTTAATGAGTTTCTTTACTCGTTTTTCATTTATGTGTCCCATTCGACAATGCCATAAATACGTTTGATCTTTATCACCTAATTTATCCTTTTTATTATCCACATGATATATTTCTTGCGTTTGATCTAGAACATAAATACCATTCATGGAAAACGCTTGACCATAAACAACATCATTTAAAGAAAAAGTACAACAATTGTTCTTAATAATAAATGAAAAACCATAAACATCCAACATGTTAACGGAAATAATGTTCTTTGACAAACTAGGAACATAATAACAATTATTCAAACAAAGTTCCAAACCACTAGGTAAAAACAAGATGTAAGTTCCTACGAAACAAGAAGAACCTTTGCTCCATTCCCAACACGTAAATCAACATCGCCTTTAGCCGCACGCCTTACGCCCTGAGGCCCCGTAAGTGATTACAAATGTGAGAACCACATCCAAAGATCAAATACCCAAACAGAGGAACTCGCATGATTAATTTCTATCATGTGAATATTAGATGACATACCTTGAGCTGTCGCACGTCCAGCTTTTATATCCTCGAGGTACTTAGGACAATTCATTCTCCAATGCCCAGACTGCTGGCAATGGTGACATTTTCCCTCCTTTTCTTTGCTCTTCTTGCCTTTTGAGTGACTTGACTCCCCAGGACCACTCTTGGGTTTAGGCTGACCTTTCTTCTTGAAATGAGGTCGCTTAGCATTCGAGGCAAAGAGTGCCTTTCCCTTTCCCTTAGACTGTATCACAAGAACATCTTTCTTGTGACTCCCACTCAAATTAAGATCTTTCTCAGCTTGCACAAGCAGAGAATGAAGTTCGTGAAGACTCTTCTTCATATCATTCATGTTGTAATTCACCCTAAACTGAGTGAATCCAACATGAAGAGAGTGTAGGATACGATCAACAATGATTGACTCTTCAATCTTGCAACCAAGAGCGTCTAATTTCTCCACATTCTCAATCATATTAAGCATGTGGGCGCTAACAGGTTGGCCCCTTTGCGCCTTAGCCTCAAAGAAGCGTCTGGTGCATCATACCTAACAATTCCTGAACTGCGAGAATTCATTAGTCAGCGAGGTGAAAATGCGATTTGCACCTTGGGAAATGAAGCGACGTTGCAAATGTGAATCCATTGCATATATGAGTACGTTCTTAATCGCACCCGCTTCTTTTACAAACTCATCATATGCAGTTCGTTGAGCTCCAGATCTAGCAGTAGGTTCAGCCGGAATTGGCTCCATGAGATACTTCAGTTTTCCGTCTGCGATGGCAGCATTCTTTAATGCCGCCTCCCATTCGGTGAAGTTACTACCATCTGACTTGAGACGGTAGTTTTGGTTGTAGGAGACATGGTCCATAAAGGAACGCAACCATGACTCCCTAGTCAAGACGGCACTAGGGCCGGGGGTAGCATTATTATCAGCCATAATAAAGCAGAAATAGCAACAAATATATCTACAATATAAGAAGATAAAACAAACATAAGCAATCATCAAATTTAAAGCGTCTATTTAAAACATGTAAATAAACTAAAAGCATTTATATAAGTGATCCCACTCAAGAATTATATAAATGATTCCAAGACTCAAATTTCAATAAATCGATAAGTCAACCATTTGACTAATTTTTAACTTTTAAAAACTCTTGGTTCATAAATTTCTCAAATTTATTAATAGTCCATTTTAATTCCCACATATTAGTGAAAACCAAATGTTGAGTTCAACTAACATCGACATCAACTACTTACCCAAGGTAGAAGGGGTACACATGGATTTAACAACAGGTCCTATATGCCCACCGACGAACAAGGGATTCATAATGATTCGATTTAGAAAGACTATATCTCAATTTTAATAGTAAAAGAGTGAGATCTCATCATTCAAAAGAAACTCATTTAAGTGAACAATATAGGTGAGTCTAAGTGAACGATGACTTGTTAAAACATCATATGTTTAAATCAAAAGGTTAAAACATCATATGTTATAACTATTCTAACTAACACGTGGGAATGAATCAATATTCATCTAAATAGGTGGTTTGTTTTAGGCGGAATATGACGAAAAACATAAAGAAAACAAGCACATAAAACCTAGTGTGGCCTAACAAAAACAGTACAAGGCGGAATCCAATCAAATTGGACCCTATAAAATACAAATTGGAATCCTTGAAAGAAAGGACCCTAACTCCAAAAGCAAGGCTCCAAAACCTCCGTCTTGGATCACCAAAAGGAATGACAAACCTTCAAACTCCTCTTCTTGTACCACTAGCTATTACATTGTAAATCCTATTTACAAAAAATCTAGGATAAAAGAATATTACAAGTTGGAGATGTGAAAATCCCAAAATCACATTTTCATCATTACGAAAATGCAATTAAAATAAAAAAAAACTTAGGCCACACTAGATATAAAACGCAATCAAAAATAAACGCATTCATCAACTAAAACAAAATTTCATACATCCAAATGCATGAAAAACACAAACCACCTACTAAAAAAATATGTTTAAGTGAAAATTTCATAAAAATTCACCTATTAACATAAAAATCAATCATGTCATACATAAATTGATAAATAAGAATTAATTCAACATATCACATATAATGAATCAATTCGATAATCATTTTAAACTATTTTAAAATAAATGGCATCATGTACACTCACATATCATAAACAATTTTATGACAATAAAATAAGGCATTTTAAAACAAAATCAATTTGACAATTCAAATTAAAAAAAAAATGAATTAAACATATTAACTCAAATTAAATTCAATCCGGCCAATTCAAAAAAACAAAAAACAAATTTTTTTTTATACACATCACACGACACACTTATGTGTGTGTGTGTGTATTTAGTTTTTTTTTTTTAGTATTTAAATGTACATTACATTTAAAATCATATGTATAATACGTATTTAATTAATTGATTATCGTATAATACAATAAATTAAATATCACAACTTATAGCATCACTTTAACTATAAATATCAAATATGTTTATAATATAAATGTAGCTCATAACTATTATACACATGTGAATTAACACTTAATTCAGCTCATCTAGCTGATTTAACATTTAATTCAGCTCACCCACTAATTTATGTAATCGTATAACAATAATCTATTTAATCATATTAAATAATTATTCGTACACATTTCCAACTTTCTAACTGTTTAGATATATTTAAGGCATCAATGTAATCACATTACATTTCATAAAATCGTCCTATAGGTGTGACCGATAAGGACCAGCTGATCACCGCCATCTATATGACAGTAACGTCAAACTTTCTAGCAAGCCAACCGTTACCGATATACGTTAATCAGCTGATTTTAAATACAAGTATCCTTTGTGATCCTGTAAGAGATTTAATAAATTAATCACATTAACTGTAGAGGACACTAGCTCCAACACTGGGGTAGCTCACGGTTATGTGGCTATCTAGTGCTCTGTGCTTTCTCCTGCGTTGTTTGATTATTGTTCACCAGTTATTCTAAACCGATGAGATTGAGCTTGATTTTGAGTTACAATGTTGTCGTTGTCGTTGTTGTACTTTGGTAATAGGTCGTAGGCCAGGTGAGTTGATTTGTTGCGTTGTCGAGTATGTTTTATATGTTGAAATACGACTGAGAAGCATCTAGTTACTCCCCCACTGATTGTGGCTATTGTTTTCTTTTACGGCAGGTTAGCGCGGGTTCGGGATTGACAAGTGAGGAAGCTGTGAGGGTGACCCGTAGCTAGTTTATTACACGTGTGAAGCTTGGCATTTGTTTGGATAGTTTTGATCACTAGACTTGTCTAGAGTTTGTTGTTTTGGTTTATACTTATGTTTGATTGGGATTGTAAGGGGTATTTACTCCCCATTTTGCTAGGCCTCAAAGCCTACTTTACCGTTTTGGTTTATTAAATTGTTTGTGTGAGTGACAGCTCGGATTCACGGTGTTTTCCGCCACCGTGGCTTTCATTTTTATTCATTTTCTTTTATAAATCCTTTTTTTAAAGCTTATTTTATATTGTTAAATAATCCGGGTTGTTCCAATTTCATCTGCGGACGATGGATCGAATTCAGGTGATGTATAAGCCTGATGGAAAACATCGGCCATCGGATGAAGTGCGTGAAACCAGGTGATGGATGCGGGTGACGTTCACTCGATCTGCATCTGATCCGTTTTCATCCCTATTCTCGACCCACTACACTAATCTCCATATCCACCTCATGTAACACCCCTTGTTATTTTAAAACAAATATAGTAATATGATTTAATTCCTCAAATTAAATTCATCCTTTTTCCATATACTCCCTCCGTTTCGGTGATTTGTTTACATTTACTTTATACACATTTATCGATGTGAGGAGAGAGGTAAATAAAAAAATTATAAAAATAATAATATAAGTACAAAGTGAGTAAAATAAAACAATGTGATTGGTTAAGGAAGTTAGGTCCACCTCTACAAGTGGGTCACCATAGACATTTATGGAAAGTGTAAACAAATGACCCGTACACCCATAAATAGAAAGTGTAAACAAATGACCGGGACAGAGGGAGTAATAAAAATGTGACTAAATTTTTTTCGTTAAATAATATTATATTTCTTAAGTCCAGATTTAAAATTTTTGAAATATAAAAATTAAATATATTATCCCTAGAATTCAAAAAGAAACACACTTCAAATTTTTATGAAAATCAACCCCAAAACTAATATCGCTTTTTAAATTTCAAAACGGTCAAGTCATGTTAACTATTCATAAAAATAAAAGTAAAACCTTTTATTCATAAAATTCAATTTCGAACATTTTTGATTTTCGAATAAAAATGGACCCTTATACTTTTCTCGTCTTTGAAATTCAACTCAACGTTTTCAAACATGCAAATCAAGGTTAAGTGTGTTGAGGAAGACTCACTACCTTATGTCATCGCTTATGTCATTCCAACATAATTAATTTTCATTATTATGTTCTCTTATTTAAAATAAAGATTAAATCTCATTAATTCAATTATCAAAATTACTATTTCATTTCTATTTAACTAACTCTTTTCTAAATTATTGAAATTATAAGTAATCCCTAATTTAAGTTAATTAACTTTCTGACGATTAAATATAAATCTTTAAACGAAAAACACCCAACGAAAAAAATATGAATTTTGACTTAGGAAATTCTATTTGAAATTTCAATTTCAAAACTCGATTTCGTTTTTTTGCTGCCCTTTTGAATTTTTTTTTTTTCATTTTTATTTTTATTTTTGATTTTATTTCAAAACGCTATTTTAACATTTACCTTTTATTTCGAAACTTTTCACGATCGCGCAAATCAAAATTTTGTGATCAAAAAATCTAAAATCCTCGTTCTTTAAATTTTATCGTCTTTCCTTCAGTTTTCAAAACTTTTAAAGTTATAAATAAAATATTTTAGTTTTAGAATTCCAAAGTAGATATTTTTCAGAAAATCGTCAAAACAGCACACCTTAACTTCTACCGTCTTTCTTACCCGATTTATTTCGTAACACGTTTTTCGAGAACGAGATATTTAAAAACATCGAGGGGACAATGGGACAACTTTTTCTTACTCAAATAGTATTATGGTCAAATTTGTCAAAGTTAATCATTTTGTTTAATTTTTTTTTAACTAAACTTTATTTAATTAAATTTATAACTTAATACCTAAACTTTGTAACTTAACCTACAAGTTTTATAAGAGCAAAAATCACCCTTATTGTCCTCATGAATGCCGTGACATCTCCCTCCTTTTCCTCTCATTTATTTCTTCCATTTTTCTTAATAAACAATTAAAATAAAACCCTAATATTATCTCTAATAATTCCTAAGTATTATAGTGTAATTAGTGGGTCTTTAAAGCTAACTCTCATGGATTATTTGGGTGAAGAACATGGGTCATGGGTGAAGACTTTCCGATCTATAACTTGTTTTAGATCCCCGACGATTAACCATCTAATTTAAGGTGCCCCCGCACAAATTAAATTTTGTGTTATTTAATTAGGCTTATATTTTTGTGTGAATAATAAATATGATCTTATAATAAGTATGATTATTTTTGTTCTTATGTGATGTATAATAAAATGATAATAACTAATAATAATGCTTGTAAACTTAATATGTTTCATTTTTGCATCTTATTGTTTTTCAATTTTAGTTATACACTTTAATTGTTGTTTATATGTTTTGTTTATATTTTATGAGTTTTAAATATATATAAGTTTATATGTGAAATTATGTTAAATATTAACTATGAGTTTAAAGTGAAGAAAAATCGAAAATATAAATTTTGTGAAAAATATTAAAGGCCACGTCATTCACTTTTATTTTTGATCAATTTTGATTTGTAAATAATATGTTAGGAAAATCATGTTAAATATGCTTGTATTTATGCTAGTGAAATTTGTTTAGGAAAATGAATTATTAAGTGAAAAATATGAATTTGTGTTCTTGATTTGTGTTTGTTGTTCATGTTGTGTTCTTGATGTTCTTGAGTTTGTTCATGTGTTCTTCATTTTTATGCGTATTTTGATTCATATTGATTTTATGTTTGTTGTTATTTATTGTTTTAATTCACTAGTAAGAAATTATAATACTAAATATATAACTTAAACAAATCTAAATCTTTAAGAATTAAAAGTTAGAAATTTAAAGTGTTGAAAAACACTATTCATAGTTATAATAAAACTTTTATTGAAAATTTATAACTTAGTTTAAATCACTTAAGTATAATTAGAATAATTGGAATATAAAAACTTTAAGCTAAAAACCGATAAAAATCGAAAAATAAAATTAGACCATCACCACTATAAGGCCACGACATTTTTGATGTTTTAGTGTCAAAATAGTTTTTATCACTTTTTAGTTTATCACTAAAATAATTTAGTTAAGTTAATAAGTTAAAATTAGAAATTTAAAAGAAATAGATGAATTATATTGTTTACATATTTCACACGGCATTTTCAATAAAAATGGGTCTAATTTGATCAAAATGAAATTGTCACTAAGTCACTAAAATTAAATAGTTATTAAAATTGAATTTTTTTAGGTAAATCGATTTCGTTATAAAAGAAATACAATAAAAAGATTAAAATTTGTTAGCAATATAAAAATGAATGAAATCGTGTGCTACTGCCTTTGCATAATATTGGACTGTTGGACTTTGACTATACGGACTAAATGAACAAACCATGACATTATTCTTAAAAAATGAAAATCGCTAAATTTAGTTAAGTAGATGACTAAATTTAACTAAGTATCGCTTTTAAATAAATATTCTAAATCACTAAATATAAACCGAACCTAACGACTTTGAAACTAGAAATTTACTTAACAATTAAGTTTACGATTTTTGACTTAGAAAAATATCTAGATATTTTATTAACTTAGTGACTAAGCTCAATCATGAATAGTGACCGATGAATAGTGACCTAGGTGAATAGTGTCGATGAATAGTAACCCGGGACGAAACTTGTTACACAAGTAACGTCCCAAAAGTTTAAGAACTCATTATAAGGAGAATTTGAGGTAACTTGTTGAACAAGTTATCTTTTAAAATCCCGAGACGTGAATAGTGAAAAATTCACGAAACTTGTTAAACAAGTTACGTCTCAAAATTCAAAGATATTTCAAATTTCAAAATTTGAAATATTGTAAATAATTAAAAATTTACCTAAGTATAGAAAATTGAAAATGAATAATTTAAATAACTAAAGTGTTTCGAAAAACACTTAAATAAAATTGGACATACTAATAAACGTAACAACTTAAACACTTAAAAGCATTAAGGGGGTGTTTGGTATGGTGGTTTCAGGAATGGGAAAGGGAATTAAAAAGTTTAATTCCCTTAGTGGTTGTTTGTTTGGGAAATTTTGTCATTCCCTTTCCACTAAAAGCCTTTTCAATATCTCCATTTGACTCTTTCATTCTTACCTCCCTCCCCCTCCTCTTACTAAGTTTAGTTCCCCTCTATTCTCCCTTCTCTCTCACTTCTCCCTTCTAAAAATTAAAAAACCCTAAAATCTTTTTCCTCAAGAACCACTGGCTGCCTCCCATGACCACCCATAATGTCCTAATAAACTCCTACACCCACTTTTCCCCCTTTTTTTTTCATTTTATATTTATTATTACTTTGTTATTATAAATGTTTTATGTATTATATTATAAATTGGGTGATTATATTGTTATTATATTTATATTATAAATTTGGGTGATTATATTGTTATTATATAATTTATTATAAATTTGGGTGATTATATTGCTAGTATATATTGTTACTATAAATTTGGGTGATATTACAAGTATAAACATATCAATTTATTGAAATATTGTTTAACCATAGAAGTATTTATGTTTAATTGTTTTTTTAGTTGCATTTGTTAGTGATATGATGTTTATTTTTCTTACAAAAATGACTCATTTCGGTCTTTTTTCAAGAAGAAGAAGAGATTTGGACTTTATGAACAATTATTTTGTTACCGCAATAAAATTTGTCTATTTTATGGCAATGTTTGTAAATTGTTTTTTTTTTCTTTGTAGTAAACTTCTTTGAAAAAATTGTGATTTTATTAAAGATCAATTGAATACAATTTTAAAAGTTAAAAAAAATAACTCTAGGTAAAAAAAAAAAAAAAAACATAGTTTCATTCCCCTGTTTCTTACCAAACAACTACAAAGAGAATTCACAGGACTATGACTCCCTTTCCGGACTGCACCAAACAGCAACCTAAATTCAGGGTAATCTGATTCTTTTCTCCCTGATTCCTTTTCTCTTTCCTCTGCACATACCAAACGCCCCCTAATTCTTAACAACACTTCAAATAATAAATGAACATGTTATATGATCATATGAAACCGAATACAAAATTAGACGTTTGACGATACGACTAAGAGAGTCTAGTAACATGTGATATAAAATATCAAATAAAATAATAAATCATAAGTAAGTTAAAGAACGGGTCAAAAGCTTGGGCCTCTGTTATGAAAACGTCAATCGTGAGTGAAGTGGGGTTAAGATAGTCTTGTACGGACGCCACTATCTCGACCTAATTGCTTGTCATCTCGAATAGTGTGGTTTTCAAGCCGGCAGCCTAATTGCTTGTCATCCTGCCCATGCCTTTGCGCCTTAAGTCACAATGCCTAAGCCGTACAAGATAATGAATACGCCAACTCTTTTGGGTCAGTCTCTAGGAAGTAGTCGCTTTATTCAGAGTTAAGGTGCTCTATGAATAGCATAGCTCATTCTTAAAATGAATATTAGAATATGCATGTTAGACTAGGGTTAATTCCCCTATTTCGCTATAGGTATCAGGGCCATCGCGACCTAATTGCTTGTCATCTCGTGATTTTGTCTCTTTGCCGCGTTTCGTTCTTAGTGGGCGCGTCGCTTGCATTCACTCTTGCCACATGTAAAGATCACTTGGCGGGATTGTAACAGAAGTTCGAATCATTTCGAACACTAGAAGATGAGATGCAAGTACTATAGTATTCGGCGTGGTTTACGAGTCGAGTAAGTCGCTGCACTATTTTAGCGAGATGCAAGCGATCAGAGTACAAAGGCCTACTCAGTGGTCAGGCTCATAAGCAGTATGTGTTTTGTGATTATGTGAAAGTGAGTCGGAAAATCTTTAAAAATTAAAGACCACAAATTTCTGAAATTAATCGAGTCTGCATGATGTGATTGATATAGTATTATCTAATAATTTGCGATCTGATATCGCACCGTAATTATGCTAAATACTTGTGATACTATTGATATGATTTTACCTGTTATGTTTATCTATTACTGAATATCATGCCTTATATGATTTATCGCTTTAAATCGCATGCTTATTATAACTTGAATTATAACTTGAGAAATGTTATTATTTGCTACATGCAACATTCATATACGTTATAAGATGTATTTTTTTATTATGCACATTTGATAGGAGCCTAATGATGGCCAAGGAGCAATCACGGTTATGTGCGGGATTGTAGACGCTAATACTGTAACACCCGGTGTTGTCCGAGGTTATTCGGGCCGGGTTCCCCGTTGAAGTGGTCCATGTGATGAGCTCAAGTGACCTAGTGCTTAAAAGGATTGTAAGTGCTACTCATATCAACAAGATGCATCTTAACTACGGTGGCTCATCTTAAGAACTCTTGATTAAGCGTGCTTCTTTGGAGAGTAGTCTTAGGATGGGTGACCTCCTGGGAAGTTCTCAGGATGCGCACGAGTGAGGACAAAGTGCGCTGGAAAGGGCCCGTGTTGGTTTGTGGGCGATGTACGTAGCCTGGCGAGCTACCGTGAGTGACCTTCCGGCCTTCAGTTGGGGCCGGGGTGTTACAAATGGTATCAGAGCAACCCGGCGACCGTGTGGTCGAATCCTAGGTACGCACCTAGTCGTATGGTCGAATCCTAGGTACGCACCTAGCTGGGGAGGATTCTGGAATGCTATATTGTAAGTAGCTACCAGGCGCAACGAGGACGTTGCGTTCTTCAAGTGGGGGTGTGTAACACCCGGTGTTGTCCGAGGTTATTCGGGCCGGGTTCCCCGTTGAAGTGGTCCATGTGATGAGCTCAAGTGACCTAGTGCTTAAAAGGATTGTAAGTGCTACTCATATCAACAAGATGCATCTTCTTTTCTGGTGGCTCATCTTAAGAACTCTTCAGTTAAGCGTGCGTCTTAGAGAGAAAGCGTAGGATGGGTGACCTCCTGGGAAGTTCTCAGGATGCGCACGAGTGAGGACAAAGTGCGCTGGAAAGGGCCCGTGTTGGTTTGTGGGCGATGTACGCAGCCTGGCGAGCTACCGTGAGTGACCTTCCGGCCTTCAGTTGGGGCCGGGGTGTTACAAATACTGTTAGAGTTATATAATCGATCTTGGGCCTCTAACCAAAAGCTTAAGCTGATGGTTGGAGGCCCAAGATCGATTATATACTCTAACACGCCCCCTCACGCGAATGCCCTTTGGGCTTGAAGCGTGGACGCAACTACAGGCCCGCCTACCTGGTGCGAAATATACCACTTTGAAAGTGAGGGGTGGTGAGATTCGAACCCGTGACCTTTTTGTCACAAGGCTTTGATACCATGATAAGAACCAACTCAACCAAAAGCTTAAGCTGATGGTTGGAGGCCCAAGATCGATTATATACTCTAACAAATACGGTTCACTGTAGGTACCCCGAGATCATTACCGAGCAGCATGGGGGGATTGCATATTTTTATTTCGACTTATTGAGAGAATGTAATATGACTTTATTATTAGAATCTCGCATTAATGAACATGTTTATCTATAATCCTGATTATGTGTTTTGAGTTGTATTACGATAACATCCGGTTTTGTAATATAAAGTACTTAATTAATAATTCTGCCTAGTTTAATTGGGTCACGAAAAGCTGGGTTGTTACTGTAACAACCTGGTTTTTCGTGACTTTAATTAAACTAAGGCGGAAAATTAATTAAGTCTATATATTACAAAACCAGCTGTTAATCGTAATAAAACTCTAAGTACATAGTACGAGTTTAGGATAACAGAGTATAAGTTTGATTACATCCTCTCAAAATAGATTACAAAAATAAGGCCTTCAATCCCCTGATAGATCAACGGTCAAGACTCTGGTACTGCATTAAACTCTCATCATTTTCCCAAGACACTCTTTCGATACATGCAATTCTAAAACAATATCTTTGAATGAATATTAAATAAACAAGGAAAACAAATAGCAAGCATGCAAGTAAAGCACATAAGAAGGTCATGATGATACAATACAGTATAAACCAATCCAATAACATACCACGCTCACAAATAATCATACTCAACAAATCGCATTCCAATATTCAGCCAGGTCATTCAGATAATCATCAAACAAACAAGGAAATGCATTCAACATGTGATAACAAATGAATCTTCGTTAGTAAGGCGGAAGCATGCAGACATAATCCGCGCAGTAGCCGGTAGGGCCAACATAACTTGGACGTGACTACCAGGCTTAAAGATATCTAAGGTAATAAGGATGATTCAATCCCTTGTCTAATGTATGCATACACTACCTATCGAGGATCATACTTATTCGCTATTCAAAAGGTATCACCGACGAAAAAGTTCGACTATCACCAGAGACGGGTACCCCCGGATGGGGTTGGCGTTTCCAATTACTATTCTATGGGCCCGCGGAAGTATCAAGTATGCCCCATCCCTGAGGTTGATACCACACGTCAAACAGCAATCTAAAGATCGTTGAATAGCCTTGGGCAACTCAGGTAGGGAGCCCAAGTCCCCATAGACAGCAACCTCGTTAACTTCGAATTTCAAGAGTCGCAACATGGCGAACAATCCTAGTATTTTATTCAAGTACTTGCTTTCTCAATTTCTCATTCTCTCGTTCACAAATAATAATAATGACGAACTTGTAATATAAATATAACGTCGAACTTGTATAATGAAATTTTAGTAATGTTAGCTTCTTCGTAAAAGTAACACATAGAAAACTTAATTATTTATTTTGAGTCCGTTCGTAACTTTTAAATATTTTTCACTATTCATTATTTTACTATTCACCGTATTTACTATTCATCGTATTTACTATTCATCGTATTTACTATTCATCGTATTTACTATTCCTTGTATTTACTATTCCTCGTATTTACTATTCCTCGTATTTATACGTATTCGTATTTTCGTATTCCGTATTTGTACGTATTTTTATACTTCGTATTTTATTCGTATTTTATACGTATATGTATTCTTATACTTAGTATTTATTATTTTATTTTCACTTTATTTATACTTAGTATCTTTATACTCTTATATATTTTTGTTATACTAAGGATATTTTAGAAAATAAAACTAAGCTTTTTATTTACTAAGTGTAAAATTCTAGTTTTAAAGTCGTTAGGTTCGTTTTGTATTTAGTGATTTGAAAAATGATTTCGGAAGTAAAATCTAATATGATCTAAGTACAAAATTCTAGGGTCAAAGTTGTTAAGTTCATTTTGTACTTAGTGATTTTAAATAACTTTTTAAAAGTGAAACTCGGGTTTATTTAGTCATATACTTAACTAATCTTTTAGCGGTTTCCATTTTTATCGAGGTTGTCGTAGTTCATTTTAAATAGTCCGTATGTCCACATCCAAATTTAAGCATAGGTAGTAACACTCGATTTCATTCATTTTAATACGTGTAACGTTTATTTTTATCGGTTTTGTCAATTCTTTTTATTAACTATTTAATACATAAACAAATATAAACCTAATTACTATTCAAATATAGTGACTAAGTGATAAATTTATTTTGACCAAAATTGACCCATTTTAAGGGTGAATGTCGTGTGGTCTATGTATGTTAGCCATCTATTTCTTTTTTTGTTTTTATTAACAAATCATTACTTTAACTATTTAATTTACTTAAGTGATAAAAATAAAAAGTGGCAAAAATCATTTTTGGTCTAATAATCAACCCAAAACCGTGGCCTACTATACTTACACCCTTTATTTTCGTTTTCCAATTTTATCGGTTTTGATTTAAAGTTTTTATGTACTAATTAATCAAATTAATCTAAGGTGATTTAAACTAGTAAACAAAAACGATAAATACTAAAACTTATAAAATTTATAAATCAAAACTTAGTCATATGATGAAGAACACAATGAAGATGTGATGAACACTAATGTTTTTAATATGAACATTATTTAGTCAAATTTTTATATGTTTATATAATTTCCTCAAATTTTTCATACAAGTCTAATTTAACTATACTAATCATAATATGTTATTTAGAAAAATTAAAACTAAAAATTGGTCCATATAAATCAATTTGGCCGTGTATAAGTATATATGTTCATAAATTTTGATTTTTGATTTTTATACTTCTAATTCAACAACTAATTTATCATATATTATTTATGTATTTAATCATAAGTGGAAAACATAACAAAACATTAACACACATAAATAAAATCATCCAAACACAAGAATAACAACAAACATTCAAGAACACACATAATACCTTAAAACACTTAAAAATTCATAACAAATTCATTTTAAATCCTAAACAAAAACTAATTATATCCTCATGTTCATTTCATTATAAGTATTTTAAGCATGCAATTTACAAAAATTAAAACGAAAAATTAGACAAAAATTAAGGGGATGCCGTGTGGTTTTTCAATGTTACTCAAATATTATTTTTCGATTTTTGTCTCCTAATTTAACATATGAATACTAGGTGATATAATAAAACAATACATACATCAAAAACAATAACACATAATCAAATTCGAGGCGCTTTTCACATAAGTGTGCTGGAAGCACCTTAGTTAGGTTATGAGTGAAAAAGCTTAGCAGGTTAATAGGGATCAATAATATGATCGAATTGGCTAAGATCGACTCCTCCACCTTGCTCCTCGTCTTTGGTTACGATAAGTACATAAAAATGAAATAAGCATGTTAGTAATTTATTTTAGAATTAAACTAGCTAAACTAAAAATTTAAAGTGTTGTAGTATTTTATGTTTAGGTGATGTTTGTATTTTAATTAATTTGATTCATATTCTTAAATAAATATAAGCATAAAGAGGATGTGATTACTAACATAATTAATGAAGGATTTATTTATGAACTTAAATGATTTAAGGAATAAGAAATAAATGATTTAAAGGAAAAGAAGAAGTGGAAGGATGGTGTTCTTGAAGTTGCACATGAATAAGCTTACTAATGCTCTTGAGTTTGAGTTTATTTTAGAGAGGAAATGACTTAGAAATATTTGGTGTTTGTGTTGTGTGTATGTCGTGTATGTGTAGTAATGTAGTAGTAGTTGTTGTCTTTTGTTTTTGTAATGAAATAAGTTGTATGAATGTATACTAGTAAACTTGTAGTAGGTTTAATATTTAGAAAGTATAATGTTTAATTTAATTAAAATAGGGTGTGATGATGAAATAATGTAGGATGGTAAGTGTTGGTAATGTGTAAGAGATAAATAAGACCAAAGCATGCTCATGTGTAAGAGCAAAGAATGGAAGAGGATAGTATTGACCCAAGGGTCAAAAATCTCGGCCACCATGACAAGCCAAGACCCGATTTTTACGTTTTTGAAATTTTCGATTTACGCGTACGCGAAAAGTCTCAAAATGAAATATATAGTCTTGAAATAATGTTTAGAAGTGAGATCGAAAATAAAAATGAAAATAAACCTCAAAACGAAATCAATATAAAAATTGGGTATTAGGTTCCTCGCAAGTTTGAAATAAAATTTTATTTGATCGAAATATATATTTTTTTCGTTGAAAGTTATCGAATTAAATCATTATCCTCAAACGTCAAAAAGTTTATCAGTTTAGGCTTAGTGCAACTCAATATATCGAGTTTTAGTGAATGTGTTAGTTAAATCAAGGTGGAATAGTAATTTGATATTATTATTATATGTTGTGTTAGTAATAATCAATATGATTAAGCTTAAGCTATTTTAATTAGGTTTGGATTATGAGTAATTACATTTAAGAAAAGATTAGGTGACTTAATCACATTTAGGTGGCTTGGCCATTTAGTCAACGTTTGACCTCGATTTGCGTGCCAAAATTTGTCGTTGAGAAATTTGTCGTGTGTGCTTCATTTGATTTATCGAGTCTGAATATGAAAGAATAAAGTTCAAATTCTAAGTAATTCAAAATGGTTTTGGTTTAGGTGCAAAAATAATTGTAGTGTAATGTTTTAGGAAAATGATGAGCGAGGATGATTATTTATTGATTTCCTAATTTATATTTGGCTTAAATTAACACGGGGTGTTACAATCCTCCCCCCTTAAAGAAGTTTCGTCCCCGAAACTTAAAGTAATCTGGGTGGTTAAGGTTACCTGTGCTAAACAGCTCCGGGTACTTTTCCTTCATCGACGCTTCGGTCTCCCATGTTGCTTGTTCAGTCTTCTGTCCCCTCCAGAGAACCTTCACTAAGGGTATCGACTTGCGTCGTAAGAATTTGGTCTCCCTGGCGAGAATTTCCATTTGGTTTCTCGTGAGTAAAGCATGTTAGGCTCGATGGCGATCACATCGGGCGTAATAATGTGACTCGGGTCACTCGTATCTTACGGTGAGATACGTGAAATACATCGTGTACCTTGGACAAGTTTGGCGGTAAGGCGAGTCGGTATGCCACCTCGCCAATTCGTTCAAGTATTTCATAGGGTCCGATGTACTTTGGACTAAGCTTCCCCTTTAGTCTGAAGCGTCTTACCCCTTTCATGGGTGAGACCTTTAAGAAGACCTTATCTCCACTGTTGAACTCAATAGGTCGACGGTGCTCGTTTGCATATTTCTTCTGCCGATCTTGAGCTGCTTGTAGTCGTTCTCGAATAATCTTTATGTGTTCAATCTGGTCCTGTATAACTTGGGGTCCAATACCCACATTATCACTAGCGTCGTCCCAACAAACCGGACTGCGACACTTCCTACCATACAGTGCCTCAAAAGGAGCACACCCTAGACTAGCATGATGGCTATTGTTGTATGAGAATTCAACGAGAGGTAAACTCTTTTCCCAGTTCACGTTGAATTCCATCGTGCATGCCCTCAACATGTCTTCCAGTGTCTGGATGGTTCGCTCTGTCTGACCGTCAGTTGCTGGATGAAACGCCGTACTCATTTTCAATTTACTACCCAAAGCCTCTTGCAATTTCTTCCAGAAATGCGATGTAAATCTTGCGTCCCTATCTGATATGATGTCGAGGGGAACGCCATGGAGTCGTATTATTTCTTTTTCGTAAGCTTTAGCCAGTTTTTCCAATCCCCAAGTCTCTTTGATCGGGACGAAGTGAGCTGATTTAGTTAGACGATCCACAATAACCCATATAGCATCCTTGCCACCTACTGTCTTTGGTAACCCCATGATAAAATCCATGGATATGGAATCCCACTTCCCTTGAGGAATTTCCAACGGTTGGAGTAGTCCTCCTGGTCTCTGGTGTTCAAATTTTACCTTCTGGCAAATCATACACCTAGCCACGTACTCGGCGATCTCTGCCTTCATCCTTATCCACCAGAAACGTAATTTCAGGTCCTTGTACATCATGTCTGAGCCAGGATGTACCGAGTAAATGAGTACTATGTGCTTCACAAGGATTTTGCGTTTCAAGTTCTCATTATCGTGTATGCACCACCGCCATCAAGCGTAGACTCCGTCGGTGTAAACTTCAAACCCTTCTGCTCCTTCCGATGGAATTCTTTCCTAATTTCCAACAATGCCGGTCTTCCCATTGTAGCACTCGGATGTCATGATATAACTCTGGTTCAACCACCATTGCATTTAGGTCCTGTCGCCCGATTGTACCAGGTCTAAGCTCGACCTTTTTAGATCCTGGGCGATGTCCGAGGGAATCTCCCAAATGTTGTTGAGTGTGTATTGTCTTACGACTCGGTGCATCTAAGAACTACATTAGCCTTTCCTCGTGGTAAAGTAACTCAATCTTGTAATCTTTGATCAATTCTAACCATCTTCGTTGCCTCATGTTCAAATCTCTTTGGGTGAAGATGTACTTCAAGCTCTTGTGATCGTGTAGAACTTAATGTCGACCCGTAGAGATAATGACGCCAAATCTTTAGTGCAAACACAACCGCGGCAAGTTCTAGGTCGTGAATTGGGTAATTCTTTTCATGCACCTTAAGTTGTCTGGATGCGTATGCTATTACCTTCCCCTGTTGCATCAAGACGCAACCCAAACCATTTAGTGATGCGTCATCAGACACCTCATATTCATCCCCATCGGTTGGCAAGGTTAAAACTGGGGCCGTAGTAAGCCTTGTCTTCAGTTCTTGAAACGCTTTCTCACAGTCGTCGCTCCATATGAACTTTGATTCCTTTTGTAGCAGTTTGGTCATTGGGCGGGCTACCTTCGAGAAGTCAGGAACAAACCTTCGATAATAGCCAGCCAATCCTAGGAAGCTTCTGACTTCCGTGACTGTTTTTGGTGCTATCCATTCTTTGACAGCTTCAATCTTTGCTGGATCTACCATTACTCCCTCCTTGGAGATTACGTGGCCTAGGAACGCCACTTGGCCTAACCAAAATTCACACTTTGAAAATTTGGCATACCATTTATGGTCTCTCAAGATACTTAGGATAACGTGTAGGTGCTCTGCGTGTTCTTCTTTATTCTTGGAGTAGATCAGGATGTCGTCAATGAACACGACCACGCAGATGTCGAGATATTCATGAAAGGTCCTGTTCATTTGGTCCATAAATACTGCTGGGGCGTTGGTAAGGCCGAACGGCATTACTTTGAACTCGTAATGTCCGTACCTTGATCTAAAAGCGGTCTTTTGTATATCTTCTTTACGAACCGCGATCTGATGGTATCCTGATCTCGGGTCAATCTTGGAGAACACTCCTGCCCCCTTGAGCTGGTCAAAGAGATCGTCTATCCTAGGCAGAGGATAACGATTCTTGATCGTTACTTTGTTCAATTCCCTGTAATCGATGCAGAGCCTCATGCTCCCATCCTTTTTCTTTACGAAGAGTACCGGTGCACCCCAAGGTGAAACACTCGGCCTTATAAATCCCAATTCAATCATCTCCTCCAACTGTTTCTTGAGTTCCTGGAGTTCGACAGGAGCCATTCTGTATGGTGCTTTAGAAATAGGTGAGGTGCCGGGTATGAGGTCGATCGAGAATTCGACATCTCGTGCGGGAGGCATACCTGGTAACACGTCTGGGAAAACATCGGGGTATTCATTCACGATTGGGATGTCTTCTATGCGTAGTTTGTCCTCGACCTTAGTAATACTGCAAAAATACACCTGGTGCCCCTTCCTCTCCATACTCTGAAGTTTCAGTACAGATACTAACTTCACTCCTCCTTTCCTCCTAAAACTCTGGTATGACACTTCCTTCCCCTGGTTAGTTTTCAAAGTGATCTTCTGATCGTGGCATTTAAATGTCGCATGATGACGAGCTAGCCAGTTCATCCCCAGAATTATATCGAACTCGGGAAGGTCAAACAATACAAGATCTGACAGGAACTCTGTGTTGTGAATTGAGATTTTTACATTATTGTATTTTGACGAACAAGGAAAGTTTTTACCATTTGGTAGTGATATATTAGTTTTAATTTGTGCGGGATTTGTGAGTTTGGATTGTTTGATAAATCTTGAAGATATAAATGATAATGAAGCTCCCATATCGAATAAAATAAAAGCAGGTACAGAGTTAACCAGGAATTTACCGGTGATGACGTCGACATCGATAATGTCGTCAGCACTTTCCTCAGCTTCTGACAGGACGTAACGCGCCATGAACTCGGCGGTGGCGGTGGTCCCAGATTTGCCTTTATCGCCAAAGATTCCTCTTAGGACATTCATTAGCTTTGTGCCCTACAACTTTGCATAGGAAACACACCACGGGTTCCCCATTACAACGCTTTCCCGAGTGAATAGGTTGTCGGCAGAAACGGCACTGATTTGCTTGGAAGGCCGGAGGTCCGGGAATTTGGGAATTATTCTTTGCGACGTAAGGAGTCGTATTGCGGTTGGAGAACTGAGACCTGCCCTGGTTCCTATTGCGGTTATCTTGATTCTGATAACCGGGGCGACCGAACATTGGCTTATGGATAAAGCTAGCACTCGCCACAGAAGGCGTAAAGGTCTTCTTCTTCTTTTTCTCCTCAGCTTCTCCTTTTTGGATGGAGGCCCAGATACACGTTGCCTTTTCGTAGGCTTCCGCGAAGTTCTTGCAGTTGAACCCGCACATATTGTTCCTCAGGCCGTTTTCCATGCCTCTTACGTAACGAGTCGCAAGTTCCTCCTCGTTAGTTATAATCCTAGGAGCGAACTTGGACAGTTCTTGATATTTTTCCGTGTATGCCTGTAAGGACATATCGCCCTGTCTTAGGTTCCTGAACTCTTCTTCCTTATCCCATTTCAATTCCTCCCCAAAATACTTGTTCTCTAATAGCGTCTTGAATTCACTCCAGGTATAGATTCTCAAGGGAAAGGTGGACCTGATTAAACGCCACCAACTGTTGGCCTCTCCTTTGAGGTAGTAGGCCACTACGTTCACCCTCTCGTTAGCTGGAGTCTTGCTAAGTTCTAGCAACTTCTCCATCTCTTCAATCCACTCTGTCAAGACTGTGGGGTTGACAGAGCCAGAATATGGTTGAGGTCGATGTTTGGAGAATCTCTCAAATGCGGACTGGTTATTTCCGCCACCCTGATGTTGGTGTACATTTTGTGCAATTTTTGTGATTGCATCCTCGAAGCCTCTACTTCTCGCCTCTTCTTCTAAGAATGCATGGTTGAGGTCATCGTCTTGAATATCGTTGGCAGCCATTCTGAAAATATTAAACTGTATGAATTTTGAGTAGTTCCAAAAGATAGACATAATATAAAATGCAAGGTAAAAGACATTTCATTGATAATGTAAAAGGTTTACATCAAAACGTTACAAGCCTCCTAATACATTCTCTATGAAATGAACTAAGGTGAAAACTTAGATATAAGTTCAGCAAAATAACATAAAAGTTTAGATACATCCTCAAGAGATATGAATTTGGATCGAGAATGACAAAAGACTAGCCCTAGGTCCTAAGCAAATTTCGAGTAGCGATGCTCCTCCTCCGCGAAGCTATGCTTATACTTAACAGCATAAGTCATGTCGCTCAAACCAAGTTTGAAATCCTCCCAGCTTAGGTAGTACTCACCCTCAAGTATAGCTGGGGAGCGTAGTCGTCTCTACCATGCTTTGGCCTCCTCGTCAAGGCACGCAGCTGCTAGGGAGGTTTTCCATTCCTCTCTAACGGAGTGTTCCAGGAACCTCGCATTCATACTCCTGATCCATGGGTAGAGTGTCCCACTGATCCCCTCAAATGTCTCAGGTTTTCCCTGCATGAACGCTTCGATCACATCTGTATATTCTGAGGATCGGCGGAGATGATCAGGAATTCGATGTTCCATATACGGAGTCTTAAGTGCCCTAGTCTTCCAGTCGACTTCCGCATTGCTCGAGTCCTGTGATCTCTTCCAAGACTTCAATTGTTGACGTCGCGCGTAGGCCTCGATGGCTTTCTTGCGGGCCTTCTCTTTTGGTGTCCACTCAGAGTACCTTTTACCGCACGGTAGTCTCATCTGAAATCAATATGGATAAGATAATTTAAATGAGATTTGGGAGTACAAACATGTAAGTAACATTTTTAAAATAACGAGTTAAGAAGAGCACATGACTAGGTAGTAACATAACGTCTCCATATATATAAATATATACATGGGTAAAATATTACATTTCAGAGGAACATAATACATAAGTTCACCAAACGTCACATCCGAATATAACATCCATAGCCGTAGGAAAAGAAGACGATATTAAGATCGTTCTTAGGATAGTTAAAAGTTGGTTACATATATTTTACAAACTGGAGTCGAATGACCCTAAATATGATTTGCGACCCTGAAGAGTCTCCCTGATAGGAGATCCCTCTCCCAGACTGGGAGTAGTTCAACTGGCAATGGAGGATAGTCGTGCCTTAATTCTTGATACATCAAGTTCTCCAGTAGTTCCTCGTGCTCCATCCACCCTGGTGGTTGCATCTCCCTCAGAAGTGGGTCGGGGTGACACATGCGATCCATATATCGATCGTAATCCAGGAGGAGTTGCCATCCTAGTGGTGTCCAAAACTCGTCGTACGGGTGGAAGCTCTCAATCAGCGTCAGGCCTAAGCCAATGCCCCTAGTGTGGTAGGGTCTGGTCGTCGTGATCCCATTAGCTTCCACGTATTGCTCTATGACATGGGAATGGCTACATATATATGCATCTCGTGGCATCATCGGTGGACGTTGTGGTAGATTGTTACGGGAGAAACTGTAGTACGTCATCCTAAGGGCCTTTGTCAAACTAGTGTTAGCCATAGAGCAAATAGCAAGTAAAGAATCATAAAGTTAAGATTCTAACGCTCATCTAACTAGTTCATTATTATTTGGTCGGTCCTTAAGATTCTACCCTTCTCACATTTTAAAACTGATCTAAGTTATTATTTTAGCGATCTAGAGATACCTAGTTTATTATTTTATCCTATAAGTCTATGCCTGACATACGATATGAATGTCTGGCCCAAGTGTCGTCTCGCTATGTGAGATAACTTTAAGTCATTCACGGTCGCAAAGACTCGATAATTAACCAGAATAACCTGGTTTTTCGTGACTTTAATTAAACTAAGGCGGAAAATTAATTAAGTCTATATATTACAAAACCAGCTGTTAATCGTAATAAAACTCTAAGTACATAGTACGAGTTTAGGATAACAGAGTATAAGTTTGATTACATCCTCTCAAAATAGATTACAAAAATAAGGCCTTCAATCCCCTGATAGATCAACGGTCAAGACTCGGGGTACCTGCATTAAACTCTCATCATTTTCCCGCACACTCTTTCGATACATGCAATTCTAAAACAATATGCTGAATGAATATTAAATAAACAAGGAAAACAAATAGCAAGCATGCAAGTAAAGCACATAAGAAGGTCATGATGATACAATACGAGTATAAACCAATCCAATAACATACCACGCTCACAAATAATCATACTCAACAAATCGCATTCCAATATTCAGCCAGGTCATTCAGATAATCATCAAACAAACAAGGAAATGCATTCAACATGTGATAACAAATGAATCTTCGTTAGTAAGGCGGAAGCATGCAGACATAATCCGCGCAGTAGCCGGTAGGGCCAACATAACTTGGACGTGACTACCAGGCTTAAAGATATCTAAGGTAATAAGGATGATTCAATCCCTTGTCTAATGTATGCATACACTACCTATCGAGGATCATACTTATTCGCTATTCAAAAGGTATCACCGAGCGAAAAAGTTCGACTATCACCAGAGACTGCACTTTGATGGGGTTGGCGTTCCAATTACTATTCTATGGGCCATGGAAGTATCAAGTATGCCCCATCACGAGGTTGATACCACACGCCAAACAAAGAATCTAAAGATCGTTGAATAGCCTGGGCAACTCGTAGGGAGCCCAAGTCCCCATAGACAGCAACCTCGTTAACTTCGAATTTCAAGAGTCGCAACATGGCGAACAATCCTAGTATTTTATTCAAGTACTTGCTTTCTCAATTTCTCATTCTCTCGTTCATAAATAATAATAATGACGAACTTGTAATATAAATATAACGTCGAACTTGTATAATGAAATTTTAGTAACAGCAGTTCTTCAGGTAAAACAGAACACATAGAAAAACTTAATTATTTATTTTGAGTCCGTTCGTAACTTTTAAATATTTTTCACTATTCATTATTTTACTATTCACCGTATTTACTATTCATCGTATTTACTATTCATCGTATTTACTATTCATCGTATTTACTATTCATCGTATTTACTATTCCTCGTATTTACTATTCCTCGTATTTATACGTATTCGTATTTTCGTATTCCGTATTTGTACGTATTTTTATACTTCGTATTTTATTCGTATTTTATACGTATATGTATTCTTATACTTAGTATTTATTATTTTATTTTCACTTTATTTATACTTAGTATCTTTATACTCTTATATATTTTTGTTATACTAAGGATATTTTAGAAAATAAAACTAAGCTTTTTATTTACTAAGTGTAAAATTCTAGTTTTAAAGTCGTTAGGTTCGTTTTGTATTTAGTGATTTGAAAAATGATTTCGGAAGTAAAATCTAATATGATCTAAGTACAAAATTCTAGGGTCAAAGTTGTTAAGTTCATTTTGTACTTAGTGATTTTAAATAACTTTTTAAAAGTGAAACTCGGTTTTATTTAGTCATATACTTAACTAATCTTTTAGCGGTTTCCATTTTTATCGAGGTTGTCGTAGTTCATTTTAAATAGTCCGTATGTCCACATCCAAATTTAAGCATAGGTAGTAACACTCGATTTCATTCATTTTAATACGTGTAACGTTTATTTTTATCGGTTTTGTCAATTCTTTTTATTAACTATTTAATACATAAACAAATATAAACCTAATTACTATTCAAATATAGTGACTAAGTGATAAATTTATTTTGACCAAAATTGACCCATTTTAAGGGTGAATGTCGTGTGGTCTATGTATGTTAGCCATCTATTTCTTTTTTTGTTTTTATTAACAAATCATTACTTTAACTATTTAATTTACTTAAGTGATAAAAATAAAAAGTGGCAAAAATCATTTTTGGTCTAATAATCAACCCAAAACCGTGGCCTACTATACTTACACCCTTTATTTTCGTTTTCCAATTTTATCGGTTTTTGATTTAAAGTTTTTATGTACTAATTAATCAAATTAATCTAAGGTGATTTAAACTAGTAAACAAAAACGATAAATACTAAAACTTATAAAATTTATAAATCAAAACTTAGTCATATGATGAAGAACACAATGAAGATGTGATGAACACTAATGTTTTTAATATGAACATTATTTAGTCAAATTTTTATATGTTTATATAATTTCCTCAAATTTTTCATACAAGTCTAATTTAACTATACTAATCATAATATGTTATTTAGAAAAATTAAAACTAAAAATTGGTCCATATAAATCAATTTGGCCGTGTATAAGTATATATGTTCATAAATTTTGATTTTTGATTTTTATACTTCTAATTCAACAACTAATTTATCATATATTATTTATGTATTTAATCATAAGTGGAAAACATAACAAAACATTAACACACATAAATAAAATCATCCAAACACAAGAATAACAACAAACATTCAAGAACACACATAATACCTTAAAACACTTAAAAATTCATAACAAATTCATTTTAAATCCTAAACAAAAACTAATTATATCCTCATGTTCATTTCATTATAAGTATTTTAAGCATGCAATTTACAAAAATTAAAACGAAAAATTAGACAAAAATTAAGGGGGATGCCGTGTGGTTTTTCAATGTTACTCAAATATTATTTTTCGATTTTTGTCTCCTAATTTAACATATGAATACTAGGTGATATAATAAAACAATACATACATCAAAAACAATAACACATAATCAAATTCGAGGCGCTTTTCACATAAGTGTGCGGGAAGCACCTTAGTTAGGTTATGAGTGAAAAAGCTTAGCAGGTGTCGGGATCAATAATATGATCGAATTGGCTAAGATCGACTCCTCCACCTTGCTCCTCGTCTTTGGTTACGATAAGTACATAAAAATGAAATAAGCATGTTAGTAATTTATTTTAGAATTAAACTAGCTAAACTAAAAATTTAAAGTGTTGTAGTATTTTATGTTTAGGTGATGTTTGTATTTTAATTAATTTGATTCATATTCTTAAATAAATATAAGCATAAAGAGGATGTGATTACTAACATAATTAATGAAGGATTTATTTATGAACTTAAATGATTTAAGGAATAAGAAATAAATGATTTAAAGGAAAAGAAGAAGTGGAAGGATGGTGTTCTTGAAGTTGCACATGAATAAGCTTACTAATGCTCTTGAGTTTGAGTTTATTTTAGAGAGGAAATGACTTAGAAATATTTGGTGTTTGTGTTGTGTGTATGTCGTGTATGTGTAGTAATGTAGTAGTAGTTGTTGTCTTTTGTGTATGTAATGAATTAAGTTGTATGAATGTATACTAGTAAACTTGTAGTAGGTTTAATATTTAGAAAGTATAATGTTTAATTTAATTAAAATAGGGTGTGATGATGAAATAATGTAGGATGGTAAGTGTTGGTAATGTGTAAGAGATAAATAAGACCAAAGCATGCTCATGTGTAAGAGCAAAGAATGGAAGAGGATAGTATTGACCCAAGGGTCAAAAATCTCGGCCACCATGACAAGCCAAGACCCGATTTTTACGTTTTTGAAATTTTCGATTTACGCACGTCTTTAAAAGTCTCAAAATGAAATATATAGTCTTGAAATAATGTTTAGAAGTGAGATCGAAAATAAAAATGAAAATAAACCTCAAAACGAAATCAATATAAAAATTGGGTATTAGGTTCCTCATAAGTTTGAAATAAAATTTTATTTGATCGAAATATATATTTTTTTCGTGGAAAGTTATCGAATTAAATCATTATCCTCAAACGCCAAAAAGTTTATCAGTTTAGGCTTAGTGCAACTCAATATATCGAGTTTTAGTGAATGTGTTAGTTAAATCAAGGTGGAATAGTAATTTGATATTATTATTATATGTTGTGTTAGTAATAATCAATATGATTAAGCTTAAGCTATTTTAATTAGGTTTGGATTATGAGTAATTACATTTAAGAAAAGATTAGGTGACTTAATCACATTTAGGTGGCTTGGCCATTTAGTCAACGTTTGACCTCGATTTGCGTGCCAAAATTTGTCGTTGAGAAATTTGTCGTGTGTGCTTCATTTGATTTATCGAGTCTGAATATGAAAGAATAAAGTTCAAATTCTAAGTAATTCAAAATGGTTTTGGTTTAGGTGCAAAAATAATTGTAGTGTAATGTTTTAGGAAAATGATGAGCGAGGATGATTATTTATTGATTTCCTAATTTATATTTGGCTTAAATTAACACGGGGTGTTACAGTTACACCTCAACTGCACTGGATGCGGAGCGTTACCCGTATTTATTTGCCCCGTTGACTCCTTCAATGGAGTGAATATGTCATAATTGAGTTTATTTTGAGATAACCAGTAGCTAAGATTATTTGAAGAAGATCAACGATAGTTTGAATTATTCTTATTAAAATTTTCCAATTTTATTTAAATGACGCAATTGGCTACGCGAGTATTTGTAAAAATAAAGAAAATCGAGCTATTTAACACGGAATGAATCTGATCTCAACCTGTCAAATGGTCGGGCAGGTGGTTAACGGGTCGGGTAAATACGGGTTCGCGTATTGTACTGGTCGGGTGTATTTTGGGTTCGGGTAATATACGGGTCGGGTGTATACGGGTTCCAGATTGGGCCAGGGTCAAAATACGGGTTGATTAACGCCTCTTTATCAATATTTATTTTTTTTAACTTTTTTGGGTAAAATAACTAAATTTGAACTTAAATAATATTTGAAAATGATAATCACATTTTCGTCATTTATTGTTCATGTATTTAGTTTCAGTATCTTATAAGAAAAGGCATAACGTCCAACGTAATGCTATTGAAATAATTTATTATACAATGATTAAATAATAAAGATTATGTTTGAAGTACAAAATTTCAATTTCAATTATGAGTAATTTATTAGGTGTCAAATATTTAAAATTGATTTGAAATGAAAAATTTCTATGTAAATAAAAATTGGTAATGACGTTTTATATCTTGGAACATAATTTTTTTGACCCAACGGGTTGACCCGCTATGGGTCGGGTTTGACCCATTATATTCAGGTCATTTCGGGTCCGGATAGATTTTGAGTTCGAATCGAAAAAACCGAATTTATTTCGGGTCATTTACAAGTTGATTTCGGAGGATTTATCGGATCGGGTATATCTTGGTAAGTCTAGTATGATCCTTTGCAGATCATCAAATTCTGGAACAAAGACGCTACGATGCGGTGTCAGTTATTAAGACCATCCCCATTGAGGGTGTGGTCATGAACACAATATTTAGATTATATATTACTTTTGATGTGGTCATGACCATATCACTATTTTTGCTCATATTGATGACCAACAATAAAATATGTGTGTAACCAATAAAAATGCATACATATACATTAATAATGGTGAAAGTGTTCATGAACGGTGTTCATGTCATGACCACTTCTCATGAACGGTTAAGTCATCAATACATGTTTTATTAATTTTTTAAAGAAAAAGGTGGTCACTTGAAAAAAGTTCGAATGGGGATGGTCTAAAAAAGAAAGCACTGCCGACTTTCCCGGTTCATTCCTGAATACTCCACGTGTTTCTGCTTCGCTCTTTCTTGGTTTTTTTTTTTTTTATTTCCCCACACAAATACATTCTACAACAACTACTTTAAAAGCTCACAATTAGTTCTTATTTGATCCATCCATAATAATACTAATAATCACATTAATCATCCTCACTTTAAAAGCTCCATCAGCAATACCCATTTTCATTCATCCTCTAATTAATTAATGGGGACTAAATTAAAATCAAATGATCATACCTACAACAATAACAACAACAAAATTAATAATAATAATAATAATAATAATAATAATAATAATAATAATAATAATAATAATAATAATAATAATGATGGGATGAAGAAGATGAAGTGGGTATTAGGAGTGGGGTATTGGGTACAAGGATTAAGGTGTTTTCCATGGTTAGCAGTTAATTATATGCTTAAAGATGGTCTTAATGTTGACTCTTCTACTCTCCAAATTCTAATGAATTCCGCTAATCTTCCCATGGTTGCCAAGCCTCTTTACGGCGTCGTTTCCGACTCTTTTTACGTCTTTGGCCAACATCGTCTTCCTTATATTGCCCTCGGAGGTACTTCTCTTTCAATATTACTTAATACGAGTAATAATTTTCTTTTTTAAAAAATAAAATTGAATTGATTACCAGTTAATTAATTACTTGCTTGTTTTGATACTAAACTGGCGTGACAAGCAAAGTTGACCATTAACAATTCGACTTGAGTACATGACATAGACTTTCTACATACTTTTGTCTTTTGTGGTACCAGAGTATCTGCTTTTTAAATCTGCGTGATTCCTTTCTATATTTGAATTTTGGAATTTTCTAATTGTCTTTAGAGTGCGGTTGGGAACCATGATTTCATTTTGAAATTTGGATTTGAAAAAAATGACTTGTTTGGGAAGCTCAAAATTTGGATTTGATTCAAATCCAAAGGCAATCGAATGCTTCACAAATTGTGAGTCATTCCATATGACACCCACCCCCTACCACGTTGTTTCAAAATTTTCATTCTAATTGTTGAATTTTAAATTCAAATTTTAAAGTGAAACGTAGGTTCCCAAACGCCACCTTAAATCTAACAAAAATTCTCATTTACGACGGACATATCTAATGTCCAACCAGTCGAAGTATGAAGGAGTTATTCCATCACATTTAAAATGAAATGTCCTTAGGTAGCGTTTGGGAACTCAAATTTGATTTCAAATTTAGTATTTAGAATTAGACATTTGAAATAGAAGGTTTTAGAATCAAATTACTAGTTGTGTGAGTTAAGATTTGGAAATGACACCATTTAGGGTGTCATTTGATGTTAACTAGTTTTCTTAATTGATGGATTTGGGTTGGATTTGACTCAAATACAAATCCAAATTCTCTAAGTTCCCAAACAACTAATTTAGGCCAAATTCGATATTTCAAATCAATTCCATGTTCCCAAACACACCATTATCAGATTTGGAATTGAACATAATTTTTTTTTGTTTGGCATTAACTATTGCGACAGGACAATATGAAATTGATGGAGTAGTAGATGTTCGGAGGTGAGCATCGTAGATTACCAGCTGTTATGCTTTGGTGTGAATGTTTGCCATGATTGATTAAAAAATATTTTGGGGATTTGGTTACTTTCATCCTTTTTCTGATTAGCAAAGGGGTTGCTGATTTGAGAGTTATTAGCTTGATTTACTAGTTACTCTGTATAAGCTAAGGAAGGACATAGAACAATGCTCCGTATCAATAATATTCTTGTCGAGAAAAGTGTTGGAGTATATAATCGATCTTGGGCCTTCAACCATTAGCTTAAGCTTTTGGTTGAGTTGGTTCCTGACATGGTATCAAAGCGTTGTGACTAAAAGGTTACGGGTTCGAATCTCACCACCCCTCACTTTCAAAGTCAAAGCGCATTCGCTTGAGGGGGCGTGTTAGAGTATATAATCGATTTTGGGCCTTCAACCATCAGCTTAAGCTTTTGGTTGTGTTGGTTCGTGACAAAAAGGAATTGGTGACGACATTATTATACCTTGATTGGTTTGAGATTGTTGAATGAAGAGATAATAATTGCTTTTCAAGTGCATTTTGTCTAGCTAAAATAACTTATATTTTTATTTCTTCTTCCACGACACTAGACGTCGGTATCCCTTTCTACAATGGTATTAACGTCATTCGTGTATCATCTGTATAGATTTCTTAGCTGCATACATTCTTAAATGCAGCGGTACTGCAAGCAATTTCATGGATAGTGATTGCCATCCTTTCCTCATCGAGCATCTCAATATCGACGATGACATTCTATCTCCTGCTTGGAAACCTTGGCGCATCTTTAGCTGAGGTTGCGAATGATGCAATCGTTGCAGAAACAAGCAAGCAACCATCCTCGACAAAGAAAGGGAAAGTTTCTGCCTCAGGGGAGCTTCAGTCATTTGTGTGGATGGCTTCATCTTTCGGGGCACTTCTCGGGAACTTGATAGGAGGGATTGCAATCGAAAAGTTCTCTCCCCGAGCTATGTTTCTAGCTTTTGGTGTTATTCTAGCCATTCAACTAATATTAACTATTTCTGTGCACGAGAGGTCATTTAACCTTCCCAAGAATCACTCGACTGGTGGGATGAAGCAACAACTTGCTGAACTAGGAAGTGCGTTGTGCAAACCTGAGATCGCATACCCGATAGCATGGTTATTTGCCTCTTATGCTTTGGTTCCTGTCCTAACTGGAACTATGTTCTTTTATCAAACTCAAGCTTTGGCTATTGATTCTTCCGTTATCGGCATATCAAAGGTTTTCGGGCAAGTAGCATCGCTTTTATGGAGTGCCGTCTACAATAAAAGCTTAAAATCTACGTCTCCTCGAAAAGTACTTTCTGCCATTCAGGTTACAATGGCGGTGTTCATGATTTCAGACATGTTGTTCGTCAATAAGTTTTACCAGCAAATGGGAATCCCAGATTCTGTGTATGTTGTAGTATTTTCTGGCCTATTGGAGGTTCTATTTTTTTTCAAGCTGTTGCCATTTAGTGTTTTGATAGCGCAGCTCTGCCCAGCAGGCTGTGAGGGATCTCTGATGGCATTTGTGATGTCTGCTGTGGCCCTCGCTATGATTGTGGGTGGATATCTTGGCGTTGCACTTGCATCATTTGTTGGTGTTACTGGAAGCGATTTCTCTGGTCTGCCACGTGGCCTTCTGATCCAAGCTGCTTGTACTGTGATTCCTCTCTTGTGTTCGTCATGGATACCTGATCATATTAAGCCTAAATCTACCAAGAAGGATTTGTAGGTGTTATTTTGCTGTGCAGCATAAAGAACGCGTAAAGTGTACCGACTGTAATTTTGCTGTTTAATCATCAGCCAGGTAACCTACTAATACGAACTACAAAGTTAAGTACTCCATAACATTTGATGTGAGCATCTTATTACTGAGTGCATTTTCTCATAAACGTGTACGAGTAGCATTTGCTGATTGTTCTATGTTAACCAATGAATCATGTGACATAATTTGGTAACATTCTATTTTTTATTTTCTTTTTTTTTTTTTATAATTGAACTGCCAAATTAGTGAACATGCTACTCGCTGGCCAAAATAATTATGATGCGATCGTTTTCCACTTGTTCGAAATGAAATTTTAAACTAAATTAGTGATTCCCTGTATGTTTCATCCTTCTGATGATTGTGCATCTGTGCATACCAGTCTTGCATGCCAGCTGAAACCTCATTCCCTGGCTAAATTCGACGATACAGAAGACAATATTAACATAGTGATACACTCCCCACCCTCCCGTATCAACTGTATTAATCAAGTCTTCAATTGTAGTTTGTGAAATGAGACGGTGTCAGAATCGAGCACACCAGCATTGCTGATCAGAATCTGGGTTCTTTTCAGGAATTCATCCCAGGCGTTGACTGAACATGACTCGTCTACCCGTACTGATAACCCGTTGTGCTTTTTGAGTTGTTTAGAGGAGAATAGAAGATCTTCGGCTTTTTTAAAATTCTTCTCAAGTCTGTCCATATCGAGAGTGATTTCTATGTACTGCCGCGTTTTTGTATCTACCTTATTACATTGATTGCCCTATGTATGTGAGAATTTTGTTTGAGGCAAGGTTGACGAACTACTGCCTTTGACTTCTTGAGAGGACTATCTCAAACTAAATCGCTTTTTTGGTGTAAAAATCTGTTATTATAAACGGTCTTACGCAACTCATTGTGAAACACAGTTTATTTATTTACCCATCAATTATGCAGTAGTCCAGGTTGCATAAATGGGTATGTTGTACTTTTGATGCTGGCGACGGTACCCATTAATTGAAAGAACATGATGTTATCTGCCTTGGTGTTAACGAACACTTGACGTGAATTTGCTGCAATATGGGAGTCTTCTTTCGAACAGGGGGAACTTCTTGCTAGAGTGATTGGAAAGGTACAATTTTATGTGTCCAATATCGACTCACCACAAAACTTCAGGGTACTTCACGAAACCTTTCTAACAGTTACCTTGCCAAATCGAAATTTGGATAATCCGATAAGCTCACTATGTAAAAATAACAAGAATTACAGATAAAAAAAATCGATGAATCACTAACATTGAAGAAAAAGAATAAATTCATGAAAAAACTGATTTATGGAATAAGAAAATTATCCTACCAATGATCATCCTAAAGAAGATACGTGAGAAATATTGAGCTCAAAAGAATCGATACAAAAGCATACTGATCAAAGAAAAAGCGACAGGCGCTGTTGATCTCAAACCGAACGAAGCAATCTGTATTGTGAAGTTGCAGTTTCCAGTCGAGATATTTTGAGTCGATAACTTGGCCAAACCTTGAAAGTTGCAGGCGCCGGGATTCTGATTCTGGGTCTGAAAGTAGACATTAAAAGCATACGAAACGTTCCCATTTGAGTCCAACCCATTGCAGGAAGACCCATACCCAAGACGAGTACAATCCGCAAAAGTGCAGGCGAATTTCATGTTATCTGCAAGCTTGCTGACATCTTTGGCATTCGTATTGAATGTGCACCATTGATTTTTCAAGTACTGAACATTCTTTGCACCGATAGGGTAGATATCGCGGTTCTGACCTGAAAGATCCATGGGGAATTTGGGCTGCCCATCGTAGCGGAAAATCCCCCAGTGCCTCTCGAATGTACCGGGATCAACGCTTTTAGCATCCTCATCGATGAGTCCAAACAGGTACATCTCTATCGCTCCTGGTCGTAGAGGAGTACCGGTTTGAGCCGCAATTCTAGACAGAAGGCCTTTGTAGAACCTAACTGTGTTGTTTATATTGGCGTTGATATCTCCATCAGTTGGCCATCCAATCTCGCCAATTATTATTGGAAGATCTCCATGCCCGACTGCTTTCAAAGCGGAAACCAAAGTGTCGTAATTGGCATCAAACAGGTTAGCGTACTTAATACCATTATCGATAATCGGGTCAGATCCTCCATCGAAGAAAGCATAGTTGACAGGGAAGTTGGGGTTTCCGTAGAGACTGAGAAAAGGGTAGATGTTGACAGAAAACGGAGCGTTGTTTTGGCTCAGGAACTCAACTATTTGAGCCATGAGATCCGCAATGTCGGATCTGAAGACACCGGCAGAGGGTACAGGGTTTGATACTGGGGATTCGTAAACGTCTGCGTTAAGGGGGATGGTGGCCTTGACCGTGTTACCTAAACCGGCTTCGTTGAGGGCGGTTTGGATGTTCTTAAGGGCAGGGAATGTCGTGTTCTGAAAACTGCCATTGTAGGCCTTTAGGAATGGTTCATTCCCTACAGCCACATATCTGCAACAATAACAACATTATAATGTTTTTGTCATGCTCATAAATTCAATAATCATACTGCATTTTAATTACATAAATATATCCTACACATAGTAACGTGTGATGACCTAATTTAGCTTACCCCTTTAAATGGTTTAAACTGTTACTTTAAAGGCTTACTCGATTGAGGATAATTTATTACCCAATAATAAAATTAATGCTAAGCAAAATTAAAGGAAAATGGTGATAACTAGTGCGAATGAAGAGCATAATGAAGAAGAAAGGGCAACAATATTTTTATAAATGGGGGTAATAGTTATTCACGCCATACCTATACGGCTATACCTATGTGAGTAATTGTTACTTCTTCAATGAATTCTATACATTTAGTAATAGAATTTTTGATATACTTCTAATACTCCGTATATGAAATAAAAAATAGTCATGTGAGATCTTGTTTTTGTTTTAATTATCTATCGAGAGCATTATTAATATCCAAATTTTATAATTTTTAGAATTATGTAACTAAAGTTATAAATAAAAGAAAACATGCATCGACGTACGTGCAAAAATCATTACTCGTCACCATTTTTTCCTAATTTACTCGTACATTGATTAATATTAAATTATTACCGGTAATTCAAGCACCCGCTGAGTGTTAAATTGTCAATTTGTCACCTAAAAAACCAACGCCTAAACAATAGCCATGTAAAAAATCTCTTGTTTAAGCTTTCACTAATTCTCTTAAGCACTAATATAGATTACGTATCACATTTATGGTTTCATTTTCTCTTTTACTCTCTCTCTCTCTCTTTTTTGTCTAATCTTTCATTTTACATCTAGCAATATTTTATGACAAATATATTAATTTTGGTTAAGATAAATATATTAATCTAAAATTTAAAACCGGACAAATAGTATGAATGAAACAAAATTAATGGTTAAACAAAAAGCCAAAAAAAAAAAAAAAAAACAAAATTTAGTATTATCTGATATGTCTAACGGTTCAAGTGGTGTAACATTTAATCCAATTTAAACTTGAGATGAATATGTTTATGTTAAATAAAATTTGTGTTTCTCCTATACTCCGTATGAAGGTACTCCCTCTATTTCAGTTATTTATTTACACTTCTCTTAAATTTCCGTCACAAAAAATTTAAAGTGTAAATAATTTACTAAAACGGAGGGAGTACAACAAGTCAACAACTAAGATCTAATTGAAAATTTAATGCACAAAGTGAGTAGTCAGTAGTGACTACTCTAGTACTCCGTATATAGTGAGCACACTCATATGGTCATATGATTGGATATTGTTTTAAGGATAGAAACATGTGTTTTTCATTCCTACGAGAATATTTAAGCACACTAAGCAAATATTTATGTTTCATACACAAGCTCATCCACATACAAATGACTGGTCTTAAATAGAATTTTCCTAAGACATTGACATACACGTTTAAATAAATCCTACAATTTAATAAACAGCTAAACGAATTTCGAGTAATCGAGTTTCGGTTAAAAGATCTGTATCATAATACAATTAAATAAGTAGCGCATGAATTTGTGTTAATTCAATGTTATTACTCCCTCTGTCCCGGTCATTTGTTTACACTTTCCATTTTAGGCTGAGTGTACGGGTCATTTGTTTACACTTTCCATAAGTGATCATAGTTGATCGATGTGAGAAGTGGACCCCTACTCCCTTAATCAATTACATTTGATAATTTTAAGCAAGCGGGACCCTTTTGTACTTATATTATTATTTTATTAGTTTTTTCTCTACATCTCAGCTCAAATCGATAAATGTGTATAAAGTAAACGTAAACAAATCACCGATACGGAGGGAGTACTTATAATCTTAAATAAGCTTTTACATTTCAGCCCTAATCATCCGGACAATTTGACATCAATTTCATGATTCATATCTTTCAATCTCCGGTCCGATCAATATTATACTCCCTCCGTTGATTTGTTTACAGTTTAACTTTTTTGTGGGGATACAAAGATTATTAACTCTACAAATCAAAATTTGGGAAAAAAAAAAAAAAAAAAGAAAACTCGGTAAAATATACTCCAATAAATAAATAACTTACTTGATATTAACACCACCCTTGAAGTTATAAAGAGTGACATTTTTCTCAACCCATTTTTGAGCTTTTTTATAATCCATCATATCACCCAAATCAGAATTAGGGATTGCAACCATAACCTCAATATTAGTCCCATGAAATGCACTCAATATTTTCTTATTTGCATCAAATAATTTCACTTTATTTATCCCATTATCTTGCAACATTTGCACCAATATTTTTGGTGATAGTTGGTGATTTGCTTGTGTTCCCCAATTTACCCCTAAACTCTCACATTTTAAACATAAAATCCCTACACAAATCATGTAATTACATATCAATAATGACACCCTTTTCATTTTCCGATGAAAATCGATGGGTTTTCTACGAAATTTTCGATCTTTTTTGTTAACTGCTTTGAGAATTAGATTTGATAGTCAAAATTTATGTAATTGGGGTTTTATTTTTATGGGTGTTTGAGTTGAAATTCTGTTTTTTCTTTTGGCTGTAAAACAAATTGGAGATCGTGGCAAACTAATATGATTACCAAGTTTAGTAATTTTTTTTTTAAGAAATATGAATGATATTAAGTGAAAAAATATATTACTACTAAGGTAATTAGGTAATGAATTGTGCCAAATAAATAAATAAATAATGTAGCAACAAAAAATGTAAATTTTCTTTAAAAAGGGTTGATGTAAATTTTCGGCAGAATAAAACGGAAATCATGAAACGTGGGTTTTGACTAAGATAATTGTTTGTAACGTTGTACTATCACTAATCAGTATGTGGTAGTTACATTCATGGATGTGGGTCAGAAGTCAGAACCCTAAAAATGAATCAAATATTATTAACTACAGCAGATACAAATAAGCTTTCCACAAATTATGTTATCGGTGTTGCTAACAATTATTACTTGAGGTTTATACAAATCGTCGACGTTTTTACACGTATCGTTGACATTTTTTATGGAAATGACCAAACTATCCTAGCAGGAGCGGAACTAGGAATTACAAATATGTAGGGCTGATTTTTTATTTTTTTTTCTTTTACAGTTGTCAGACATGCTCAAAATTATCAATCTATTAATTGAAAACATCGTACTTTTTTTATGAACTATTTTCATACATACCTGTGAGTAATAGTCATTAATAGTAGTTTACATACTTGTACATACTAATATATATATGGGTGTTGATCAACTGTACCCAACATTTTCTCACTTGTACCCGAAAAAGACCACCCTACCCTTCTCATTTCCTCCTCCTACATTTCAAAACTTAAAAACTCTCTCTTCTCTCTCCTATCTTCATATTCAACCATACCCATCTAACCACCATAAAAACCACCCCTACCACCCCCTAAAAAAAAATAAAAAGAATAAAAAAAATATAATAAAATAATAATAATATTAATAATAATAATAATATAATAATATAATAATGATAAAAGAAAAGTAAAAAAAAAAAAAAAAAAAAAAAACAACGTACTAAACCCAGGGCAAAGGCCACCCCAACGCACCGCCCACTGCGGCAGTGCGGCCCACCACCTCCCACAACCCCTTCACACCGCCAACTGCCTCCCACCACCACCCACTGCCGCCATCGCCATCACCGACCACCTCCATGCGCCGCCCATCACCGTCCATAACCCTAGGCCCAACCCACGACCACCGGCCGCCCAACCCACCACCGGCCGCCCTCTCTACCTCCGGCCGTCCACGCACCACCATGTCTACCACCAACAACCACCCCAAACAACACTTATAAAATTAAAAAATTATATAAAAAAATAAATTTGACTAATTAATGAATAAGAATTAGAAAGAAAAAAGCAAATTACTTGAATTATGTCATTATTGTCGTTCATAATCGAAATATCGACTTAATTGTGGAAGCAATTGATTGATTTTTTTTGGTGGTTTTAGGTTTTTTTTAGGGTTAATGTGTTAGGGAGGAAAAGAGAGAATTTTAGTTGAATAGGGGTAGGAGGTGGAAAATTTATGAGTAAAAAGGGTACAACAGAGTAAAAGTCGGGTACAGTTGATCAATTACGTATATATATTAGTCCATCATACTTGTACATTGACTAATTCATTCATTAATAAACATTCTTTCTATTTAGCTTTCTCTCTCTATAACTGCTTTCTCACACTATAACTAACTAAAGCTTGTGATAAACAACAATGGTGGAGATCATATCAATGGAGGTTTGATACCTAGGTTTGATATGGTATCATTCGCTTAGGTTACGATCTTCTTTCACGTTTTATCTTCCGCTATCTTCGCTGTTCTCCGTTCTTCGTTCTTCGTTCTTCGCTGTGTTTTTCGGTATCTTTCTCCTTTTTTTCTTCGATTTTTCTCTTCGCAATCTCCATATTGTTGTCGATTCTTCTCTTTTCTCACTGATTTTCTGTCGATTGCACCTTCAAATCGCTTTTTCCCTCATTTTTCTGGCAAATTAGGGTTTTCTGGAATTTTTCCCCAAATAAATTGAATTTCTTCGTTATTGTGTTTGTTTTCGCTTGATCTTCTTCTCAATTGATCATGACGATTTCTGAGACTCCTTCTGCTTCTTCTTCTGTGTATGATCATCTTGATGATCCTCTCTACCTCTCTGCCTCTGATCAACCGAATTTACAGCTTGTTTCTCCACAATTTAATGGAGATGATTTTATTTCTTGGAAACGAGAAATCTATCATACACTTCTTGCCAAAAATAAGGAGGGTTTCATTGACGGTTCTTGCAAAATCCCTGACAAAACTGATAAGAAGTATCATCAGTGGATTCGTGTTGACCTTACAGTCAAGAAGTGGCTTCTGAATTCTATAGTGAAGGAAATACGTGATTCACTTCAGTTTGCTGCAAGTGCGAAAGTTCTTTGGGATGAAGTTCTTGACAGATATGGTCAAACTAACTACATTGAGATCTACAGGGTTAAGAAACACCTGAATTCTCTGTCACAAACAAACTCCTCTGTTGTTGAATATTACAGTAAGCTCTAGCATTCTTGGGAGCTTCTTGATGATCTTGATCCTATACCTTTGTGTACCTGTGGTGCCATTGATTCCTGTACTTGTTCCATGTTGAAGAGGCAAGTTGCTAGGGAAGTGAATGCCAAGCTTATTCACTTCATGATGGGGTTGAATGAGTCTTATGATTCAGTGACTACTAATCTTCTCTCCTCAGATTCATTGCCTGCTTTGAACAAAGCCCTAGCTTTGTACCAGAAGATTGAGTCTAAGAAATCTGCACCACTTTCTACTGATCTTTCTTCTGAAATAACTGCCTTCAATTCATCTCAGCACATTGATGCTTCACTTCACAAGAAAGCCAAACTTTCTTCTGGTGATTTCTCTGATGTCAAGGAATGCAGCTACTGCCATCATCTTGGTCATACCAAGGCTGAGTGTTTCAAGTTAAATGAGTGTCCTCATTGTGGTAGAAAGGGGCATGCTAAGGATAATTGCTTCAAGCTGAAATATGGGTCCAATTTTAAGGGTGGTGCTAGAGGCAAGCCTAGGCAAGGCTATGGTTCTTCTTCTCATAGTTTTCGTGGAGGTTCTTCCAGGAGAGGTGCAAATAATGTAGATGTCTTGGATGCTTTTACTTCCTCTGACCCATTATCTGATGAAGTGCAGGATTACTCCTCAGCACAGCAGGTGGATACACCTTCCAGTTTTGATTCTTCTATGATGACAGGCCTGGTGAACACAGTGGTTGAACAGGTTATGAGGGTCATGTCTGACAAAAACAAGGCACCTTTGTCTTCTACCAATTTTGCAGTTACAATAACTGCCCCTGCTTTCTCTGTTTTTCAACATACAAATATGTCTGATTGGATTATAGACACTGATGCCTCAGACCACATGACCTCTAATCATTCTCTGCTTTCTAATATTCAATCATTGCCTAGTCCTGTCCTTGTTGGCCTTCCTGATGGGTCAGTCAAGTTTGTTCATAAGTTTGGTGAATGTTCTCTGTCTTCTGGTATTACTTTGCATAGAGTTTTACTTGTCCCTGACTTTAAACACAATCTTTTCTCTGTTGGTCGTTTTGTGGAATCTTCTCCCTTCTTTGTGGTGTTTAATGAGCATGAATGTATATTCCAGGACCCTTCAAGTGATACACCTTTGGCAGTAGGGAGAAAGGAGGGAGAACTTTACTGGTTTAGGACTTCAAACTCTTTCAATAATGCTCAATTACCTAGAGCTGCTGTTTTTTCTTCTCATCTTTGTAAGCACAATTGCTCATTTGATATTTTCCATGCAAGGTTAGGTCATTCCTCTGTTTACAAAATAAAGCATGTTTTAGACATTAATAAAAAGACCATTTCAGATTTCTTTTGTGAAACTTGCATTCTGTCAAAATTCCATACTTTGCCTTTCCCTAGAAGTACCTCTTATGCTGCTAAGAATTTTGAATTAGTTCATATGGATGTTTGGGGCCAATATAGAAGGGCTTCTAGGACTGGGGCTAGGTATTTCTTAACCATTCTCGATGATCATTCAAGGGCTACTTGGACTCATTTGTTCCAAACAAAAGACCAAGTACCCAATCTCATCAAAAGTTTCATAGCTTATGTGGAAAATCAGTTTGGTGCCACCATTAAAATCATCAGAACAGACAATGGTACTGAGTTTTTCCAGCACACTTGTCATGATTTCTTTAGTTCTAAAGGGATTGTGCACCAAAGATCTGTGGTTGAAAGACCACAACAGAATGGTAGAGTAGAAAGAAAGCATATGCATCTCCTTGAAACAGCAAGAGCTTTGAGAATACATGCTAATCTACCTATTTCTTTTTGGGGAGATTGCTTACTCACTGCTACTCACTTGATAAACAAAATGCCAACTTCTATTTTGAATTGGAAGACACCCTTTGAAGTGTTGTTTGGAACCACACCTAATTATGGTGAGCTTAGGGTGTTTGGTTGCCTATGTTTTGCAAATTTCACTGGAAAACACAATGATAAGTTTGCTCCTAGAGCCAGGAGATGTGTTTTCATTGGTTATCCCTTTGGTCAGAAAGGGTACACTTTGTTGGATCTCTCTCATAAGACTGTGTTTGTTAGTAGAGATGTTGTGTTTAGAGAGGATGTTTTTCCCTATAGAACGGATGCACCTAGGGTTACAGAGGTTACTTCTTCTCCACCTCTGTTACCTACTTTCTCTGATCATTGTCAGCAGTCCATTGATCCTCTCACTGTTCCACATTCTACACATCCATCTTCTACTTCTCCTACTGAACCTGTCATTGGAGGTCCCCCTCCTGCTGGTTCTGTTTCCCCTTTGAGGGCTCAAATCACTGATTCCTTCTCTGAATCTTCTTCTTCTTCTCCACCTCTTACTGGTGCTGATCCCCAGTCTACTTCCCCTGGTGTTTCACCAAGGGCTGTACCTCCTCCACAGGATTCTCCTAGGAGGTCCAACAGAACCAAGACTCTCTCCTCCAAGCTTACAGGTTTTCATTTACCTGTTAAATTGCCTGTGCAAGGAGGTGCTTCTCACACTTTTTCTGTTCCTGACTCAATCTCTTTCATGAGTTCTATTACTCATTCCCTCACTGACTTTGATCCTAGCTACATAGCTTCACTGCATAATGTGTTAGCAGAGTTTGAACCTGCTACTTACACCTAGGCTAAGGATCATGAGGCTTGGGTCACAGCCATGAATCAAGAGTTATATGCCTTGGATAAAAATGAGACTTGGGAATTGACAACCCTACCACCTGGGAAGAAAGCCATAGGTTCCAAATGGGTCTTCAAAATCAAACATAGACCAGATGGGACTATTGAAAGATATAAGGCCAGGCTTGTGGCTAAAGGCTATAACCAGGTGAAGGATAGGGATTATAAGCACACTTTTTCCCCTGTAGCCAAATTTGCCACTGTTAGAGTCATCTTGGCTTTGGTAGCAGCAAAAGGTTGGCTATTGTATCAATTAGACATTAATAATGCTTTCTTACATGGATTCCTTGATGAAGAAGTTTATATGTTGCCACCAGAGGGGTATACTCAGAGTTCTCCTGGTCAAGTTTGTAGATTGAAGAGGTCTCTGTATGGTCTTAAACAGGCCTCTAGACAATGGAACTTGGAGCTGACCAAGTTTCTCTTGTCTCATGGTTTCTCACAGTCCAGACATGACTACTCTCTGTTCACTAAAATTTCTCCTGATGATGATTCCTATGCTGTGGCTTTGGTTTATGTTGATGATGTTTTATTGACTGGTAATAATTTCTCTGAAATCCAGCAGCTCAAACAAGGATTAGACAATGCCTTTACTATTAAAGATTTAGGGGAATTGAGGTATTTCTTGGGGCTGGAAGTGGCCAGGAATGAGTCTGGAATCCTTCTTAATCAGAGGAAGTATATTCTGGACATCTTAACTGATTTGGATGTTGAGGATTGTGGTATTGTGCACTTTCCCATGTCTAGAGGATTGAAGCTTTCCCCTGATATTGAAGACATTCTTGAGAGACCTGAGACTTACAGGAGACTTGTAGGGAGATTGCTTTATCTCAACCTCACAAGGCCTGACATTTCCTATAGTGTGCAGCATCTCAGTCAGTTTTTGTCAGCACCTAGGAAGCCACACATGGAAGCTGCTATGCATGTAGTGAAGTACCTGAAAGGGACTGTCAATGCAGGACTCTTCTATCCTTCCCACACTTCTCTGAGTTTGATTGCTTATAGTGATGCAGATTGGGGACAATGTGCTTTCACATCTAGGTCACTGAGTGGGTACTGCATCTTCTTGGGGGATTCATTGGTTTCCTGGAAAACCAAGAAGCAAAAGACTGTGAGTAAAAGTTCAGCAGAAGCTGAATATAGGAGTATGTCCTATACTGCTTCAGAAATTGTTTGGTTGGTGAACTTGATGAAGGAGTTACATGTCCCTGTGGTTGCTCCTGTACCCTTGTATTGTGACAACAAGGCTGCAGAGCATATATCCCACAACCCAGTCTTCCATGAGAGGACAAAGCACCTTGATATAGATTGTCACTATGTTAGGGACAAGTTACAAGAAGGGCTTTTACTTCCTCAGCATGTGAGATCTGCTAATCAATTAGCAGACATCATGACTAAGGCACTTGGTGGGCAATGAAGGTACCGGGAAGGGAGGAAAAACATATCGACGCCCTGCGCGCGCCCGCCCTCGCCCCGTGGGGGGGCGTCGGGAGGCGGAATGCGCCTCGCAGGAAAAGAGTGCGAAGTTTTGTAAAAATGGGGGAGATCATTGCATGAATTTGTGACCAAAAAAGAAAAGTAGAAAATCCTTTTTGAAAATGTATTTTCGGAGTCGCCACCAAATATTAAAGTAATTTGGAACCTATTCAACGCGTCGTGAAATACAAGACACGAGTGTCTCAGATTTCAAGGTGCGTCGATACCTATCTATCTGAGGTTTGAAACCAGAGAAGGGATTCGGAGTGAGGTTACTTTTCAAAACTTTTGACAAAAATGTGTTTTTGAAAACTGAAATCAAAAAGCCTACGTAAAAAGTAGTCTCTACTAATTTGAAAACATTTAGTTAATTTCGATATTTGGGCTAAAATGACGCTACGTACAAGTGCGAATATATATGACTCGATGAAAATGCATAAATAATGTAAATAGTCAAAATAATGACTTTACTATAGGAAATGTACGTTAAATAATAATTTATTGACTAAATTATTACCATAGACGTTATTTTCCGACCTCGTATTTGACTCTTTAAGAATTTGTGAAAACCCTCAGTTTTTGACATGCTAAAAGACTCTATGAAGCAGTCTGATTTAGTGTTGGATCCGTGATTCTAGTCGTTATTTAATGCATGAATGAGGACTTGCATAATTATAAAAGTGACGTCGGTTTGCTTTAGTGATAATGAGTCGTTATTTATGCGATATTGGCGGGGTTTAGACGGATTATGAATCCGAATTGCTACAACCGTATTACGAATACGGCTTCGCTAATGCCAATATCGGGTTGGGGTTAATGTAACCCCTTTGTCCGAGTCTCAAAACGTCCCAAAACGTAGGTAAAATGTTTACCTTTCGAAAATGCAAAGACGGTATTTTTGAGTGGATTTTGTGAGTATTTTAGTGTGTTTTTGTAAAACCGAGTGTTAAGAGGTATTGAGGTCGTGTTTTGAATGAATGTGAGGGTGGGTATTTATAGAGTTTGGCTCGTTTGGGGGTGCACAAAATATAAATCGCCTGTGTACAGGCGTTTTACATTTTGTTTGGGTTGGTTTTTGTAAGAAAAACAAAAAAGGCGGCTGTATGGGAGAAGATTATAATCGCCTGTTAACAGGCGATTAGAAACTTAATTGCCTGTCAACAGGCGATTCCTTTTTTTATTTTGGTGGGCTGCTTAAGCCGCCATTTGGTTTTTGGGAGGTATGTGTAGATACCCAAATCCGCACCTCCCACCAAAAACCCAGTGATGTAACAATGGACTTTTATTGCATGCTTTTATGTTGACTTAAATGGTTCTAATTACGACGAATTCGAGTTAAATGTTTTAAAATGCAAATGAGTTTTCTTTATGGGTCATCACTTTTAGTGTCCTTAGGTTTAGAGTGTAGCTCGTCTCGAGTTCAGGTCCTAACTGGCATGCGCACACTCTTTTTACACACCTCAAGTCTAATCGATCCTTTTACATTAACAAGGTTTGATTCGATTCTCCTAAAAATCCCTAAATTTAGGACCAGTCGCTAAAACCATCCTTTAGCGTTAGCAAACCCTTACGATAGCCTCACGGAATGTCCTATTTCACAAAATACTACAAAATACACCCCTTTTACATTTTCAGGGCTCGGGCCCAGAACCGAGCCCAAACCCATGCCTGGCCCGCTTCCCAAGGTCCAGGATAAACCCTAAAACAAACCCTAGCAACCGTAGCTTAGAGCTCAAGCAAGGATATTTCGTATAATCCTAAAAGATAATTTGGAAATATACGGAGAAAAGGGTATCTTGCCCGCCCTACCAATCGCAAGGGGCATTGCGATTGGTAGGGGCTATCGCAAGACGTGTTGCGATTGCCCCAGGCAGTCGCAAGGAGCCTTGCGGCTCCTACGTCCGGTTTTATCCCTAGATTTCCTAAAATCTGCCGAACTCTACACTATAAATACAACCCTTCATTCATTCGTTCAACACACAATCTCAGAATACAATTCACACCTCAAAACTCTCTCTCAAAGCCTCACGCATAGACACCTTTGAATTCTTCATTTTTCTAGTGTAGAATTCTCCCCTTTGAAGCGAAGCGCTGCCAGTTTCCTGATTCGAGACAGGTAATACTTAATCCTACCATGGATTAAGGTCTTTCTTTACTTCTTAGACTAGCAAGGGCCTACATTAGGCTCACCCCGACTTTGGTACGCGAGTCTGCTTTTCATAAGGCGGCCATGCACCTCGAATACACACCCTATTCGTAACACCTTTCCAAAGTCGCATAAACAACTGACCTCTCTAAAATAAATCAATGGCTAATTGAACTTTATTTTATTGCATGCATTTAGCAAATCCTCTTATTGCATCTAAATCACTTAAAATGAATTCGTCATTAAACTGAACTGTTTTCGTTAACAAGTTAAGCATGCTTAACTGAGGGTTTTAAACAATCTCTTTTTGCATTATTTTACATCTTTATCGCACTTGTACGTAGCGAATTACTTAGGCTCATGTATCATTCTTTGCATTGTTCTCAAGTCTAGTAGAGGCTATCTTTTGATAGGCTTTTCCAAAAGATCTTTCATAAAAACATTATTTTGATTTATGCTTTAGAAAAGTACCCTCACCCGAATCCGAATCTGGTTTCACAATAACCTTAGACGGATAGGTGTCGACGTGCCTTGAACTCTAAGACGTGTCTTTGAGCATGAGGACACGGAGGCGGGTTCTAAATTTCCCTCATAATTTAGTGGCGGCTCCAAAACAGTTTTAAAAGGTTTTTCTTATTTAGTCTTTTTTAACTTTACGGCCCTAGCAAGACGTCGAGTGGTTCCATGGTCAGATCCCGGTACCTACAGTTGGCGACTCCGCTGGGGATAGGTTTTATTTTTAAAACTAAAACTAGTTTTTCCTTTTAAAAATAAAAATGAGACTTGAACGACTTGAGAACAATCAACATGCATGAGCTAAGCATATCCGTTTAGAGTCGAATCTAGTCGGATTCACACACAAACACCTTGAGAGGTGGTTCCAAACGCAGGCTTGTCCACTCGATAAAGCACGTTCTGGACTAACCTTCCTCTCACCCCTCCACGGCTTGCCGTAGCGAACTGATTTGACCGCCCCAGGGCCTCCTTTGTATCCTACATGTTATACTATGTGGGCAAAGGGCTAAAAGCACCTGCCAAAGCGTACTCAAATCAGTTGGAGGCGTACGAGACCTGACCAAACGACCAAGAGTCATACGTACAAGTGCGAGGCTATACAATATAGTCCTTTTCAAAATCTGCATATCTTCGAAAACTCACTTAAAATTTTCGAAAATAATCAACCTAACAGACTAACCAGCTAACATCTTTTCAAATAAAATAATCACGAACTTTTGAAATAAAGATCTTTCAAAATTTCCTTTACAAAATTAGCAAAACCCGAGTCAAGGTCTTTGGCCTCAACTTGTGGACTTCACTCTTTAAACCTCACGGTTTAAATCCTGTTTTAACATCCTCGACTTGTCTGAACTCAAGTCGATTCCTTTTGTGTGTCTACCTTTAGCCCACGACAACATACCGTCATTCGGGCTGAATGGGCGCAAAGCAAAATCTTTTAACATCGAGGTGAGTCATACAAGACGCATTCTCATCTCAAAAAAACTCCCAGCTTGTTTTCGAAAACTTCCTTCTTTTCCAAAAACTAAAGAGAGTCCTTTTCAAACGAAATGAGCTAAAAACGAACATAAATGAATGTGTCAGTCGGGTCTGTCAAATAGCTGATGCATCCTATGCAAATGTAGGGGAACCTCAACTGGATACCCGCCGCACTAAGAACCGAGCCGTCCTCCCTTACAAGAAACGAACCTACAAGCGAAAAATGGCCGGCAACGAAGATGTTACCGCACTCCGCGAACAAGTTACCAAACTAACCAACGACCTTGAACACCTAATGGCCCACCACCAAACCGAAGTCGATCGAATGGAGTCGAAAATCAAGGATGAGGCAGATAGGCACGTCAAGAAACTCCAGGCTATGGAAGAACGTCTCGGTACTCCGGGAGGTTACTCCATACATAAGGAGAATGAGAACATCCCCCAGAATATCAGGGATGCACTACCAAGCAAGCTCGCCCTCAGTGACCTCCCAATCTTCCAAGGTCACGAAAGTCCGATTACCCACATCAGGGCTTTCAAATCACAAATGGGCATCGAAGGAGTTGATCCGGAGCACTGGCCATCATTGTTCCCGCATTCCCTCGCAGCCATACCGAAGACCTGGTTCTACTCCCTAAACCCAGAGCGGGTTTCTTCCTTCGAACAAATTACCGTCGAGTTCGATCATCAATACAAGGACAATGATGACACCCAGGTCTCTATCCGTACCCTGGAGGTCCTATCACAAAAAGACAACGAAGGATTCACCGAGTACCTTACTAGGTGGAAGAAGCTTAGTGCACAAATCCCAAATCGCCCAAGGGAGGACGAACTTGTGCCCAAATTCGTCAACAACTTGCGACCCGTGTACCAATTTTACATGCGGTATAGCAACATACAAACTTTCAAGCAACTTACTAAGGTCGGCACCCAGATTGAAGACGACCTCAGAACTGGGACCATGGCCAAGTATACCGGCCATGCATATCAAGGAAGTTCATCTAAATCGACGCGCACTACCAAGAACGACGAGAACCGCGCGCCGCCAAATTTAGAGTCTCTTGGTGATTCGGAACCATGTGCAACCTTCACCCCTTCTCCCTTCAAGCCTAGGAGAAACTTCGATCAACTTTACATGTCTTACACTAAGGCATTCAAAAGACTGGTCGACAAGAACTATCTACAACCCATCGGGCCCACTTCTGAACCACCCGAAGACAAGAAACCCAAATTATGGGACTCTAATGCTTACTGTGCCTACCACAGAGGCAAAGGTCACGATACTGAGAACTGCTTCAAGTTAAAACATGCTATCCAAGACCTTATCGACCAAGGAAAGCTCGACAAGCCAACCGCAAATGGTAAGCCATCCAACAAAGACAATCCCTTGGCTAGCCATGCAATCTTTGTGGACTCCGCACCCATCATTGATTGCTCTTACCTCATCACACTTACAAGCGACCAGATCAACACTATCTCCCTCGACCAACCGATCATGGAAAGTAATGTCCAAACCAAGCGTAAAAGCTTCACCAATTTTCTAACGGATGGAAGAAGCTTAATACACATCTCGTAGGTCTAGTACACCTGCATTTAACTCGTACATGATATCATCAAAGACCTACACCCAGTATACCAAACTCACCTTCGGTATGCTAACATACGCAATTTCCAACACCTCGTCAATATCACTACACAAATCGAAGATGATTTGAACGCCTGCTATGACGAACAAATCAATGGAGTATGGTACTCTAGTAGCGAAAGCGAGGGCGAATGGCCACCACCTAATAAAACCATAGCCCAGATCAACAACACAAGCAATTCTTCCTCTTCTAAGAATAACAAAAAAGGGAGGAACAAGAAGGGAAAGAAGAAGGGCAGTAAGCCCCAGGTCAAGGCTAACGTCACTCAACCCGAAACCCAAGACGAAGTCTCACATCTCACTCGTTCTGGGCGGCCTTACCAGAATATCTTCACGGACGCTTATGCCCAAGAAGCCGCCACCCCAGATAAGGGCAAAGCTGTAGCCCAAGAGGACGTCCCCTCTCAAGGCACATCATCAACCCCAGTTGTACCACCACCGAACACGAGCGAGACACTTCAAAAGCAACTCGTTCGCACCAAAGCCGACATCTCAATCTGGGCTCTCCTACGGGACTCTGCTGAGCACCGGAAGGCATTCGTCCGCGCCTTGCAAATAGCAAGCGCAGATGAAGACATTTCACCCGATCAAATGGTCAGTCATGTTACGAGAGATTGGCTTGCTGGAGCCATCACCTTCTCCGATAATGAATTCCCAACATTCGGCGCTAATCACAATTTAGCCCTTTACATTAGCTCCGAATGCAGAAAACGAACTTTACCCGTGACCCTAATTGACAACGGATCTGCAGTAAATGTCCTACCTTTGTCCACTTCACGCTGCCTAGAACTCAACGACGAAGACTTTCAACCAAGCCATGAAGGCGTCAAGGCCTTCGATTGAACCAAACGTAGCGTGAAAGGGACAATCTCCCTCCACGTACGCACAGGTCCTATAGAACGAAAGGTCAATTTCCAAGTAATCGACATGACACCATCTTATAACATGCTCTTAGGGCGCCCATGGATTCACGCTGTACGAGCCGTGACATCCACACTACACCAAAAAGTGAAGCTACCTCTCAACGACAAAGTCATAACTATCAACGCTTCCAACTTCCGCGCTCTTCTCGATTCACCCAAGGAACGTAACGCCGCCGAAATTACGATTGAAGAGAATCAAGAACACTGCGGCTTCGACTTTGAAATAGGAGCAATCACAGCCACGCCAATCCGCACCTACAAACCTTTCGAAACCAAGGATAACCATAGCCTCTGGTCCACCATGGGCCTGGGCTACAAACCAAAGGAAGGAGATGTCGAACAAATGACTAAGGAAGTCAAAAAGCGCAAGTTCGCGCGGAAATTCAACCTCCCAAAATACTCATTTGACATGAGTAAATACTTCATCTCAGGGGGAGGGTACGATCGAGATAACTCCACCAAGCCTCAAGAACACTGTTTCGCTAGTGAAAGCGGGCTCCCCTTTACAAACAAAACTAACGAAGACTTGGTCTCATCCATCCTCCGAGACCGTCGCTTCAACCCCGATGACCTCATCACCGATGTCGCCGATAAAACCTTGAACGGTTGGTATAAAATTACCAAGTGGACTGACTCCCAGGGCCACAAATATCAACTTGTCACAGGGGAAGGACCCCTCTTTGACAAAGTAACCTCGCAAAATGGTGAAGACTCGAACGAGGATACTTCAAGCAACAACACCACCGAAGACAACGAAGAGGAGGAAATTCTTCTAGGATCTAATTCTCTAAGTGTCGGGTCATCTGTCGACCCATCTTCTAGTTTTAGCTTAGACTTTTTATTTTCGGAGGCTAGCTCCAGCTCTTCTCCTAATTTGTCAAACAATTCTTCTTCTTTAATGAATAATACAGATAAGTTTGCCTATGACTCGTCTCAAACTAAAAACAAACAACTAAACAATAAACAACAAACAAAACTCGAACAAACGAACAAAACAATACAACAAACAAATCCGTGCAACAAAAATAAATTAACAAATGAACAATCGTTAATCAAATACATCGCAAACACTCTAAACAACCCAACACAGAACCCAATCGTCGAGGAAACCATAACCATTAACATAGGAACCCCCGAAGAACCAAGGGAACTACAACTAGGCACCTCGCTAAGTGAGGATGAGCGCACCAACTTCACCCAGCTCTTGACCGAGTTCAAGGACGTCTTTGCATGGTCATATAAGGACATGCCCGGCATTGACAGAAGCATAGCCGAACACCACATCCCCATCAAACCCGGCTTCAAACCCATCAAACAAAAACTAAGGAGATTACGACCCGAATGGTCCCTTATGGTCAAAGAAGAAATCGAGGCGATTCTGGCCGGCTTCATTCAAGTCGTCGAGTACTCGGATTGGGTCTCAAACATGGTCCCAGTGTTGAAGAAAAACGGCAAGATACGAGTATGCGTCGATTTCCGCAATCTAAACAAGGCAAGTCCAAAGGACGACTTCCCACTACCGCACGTAGACATTCTAGTTGACAATACCGCCGATCATGCCCTTCTATCCTTTATGGACGGGTATGCAGGATACAATCAAATCAAAATGGCCCGTGAAGACATGGCCAAGACGACGTTCATCACGCCATGGGGCACATACTGCTACACAGTCATGCCCTTTGGCCTAATCAACGCAGGTGCAACCTATCAACGCACCGCAACTACACTCCTACACGACATGATGCACAAAGAGGTTGAAGTGTACGTAGACGACATGATCGTCAAATCCAAAGAAAGATGTGATCACATCACAAACCTCCGCAAGTTCTTCACACGACTCCGCCAGTACAAGATGCGCCTCAATCCCCAAAAATGTACATTTGGAGTCAAATCCGGCAAGCTACTAGGACACGTAGTAAGCCAAAGAGGTATCGAGGTCGACCCCTCAAAAATAAAAGCAATTATGGCAATGCAACCACCCAAGAACCTGGATGAAATTCGAAGCTTCCTGGGCCAAGTCCAATACATCTCCCGCTTCATAAGCAAACTAACCATGATATGCGAACCTATCTTCAAAAAGTTGAGGAAAACTAACCACGAAGAATGGGACGAAGCGTGTCAGCAAGCATTCCATAAGGTGAAGGAGTTGTTATCCAACCCCCCAGTCCTAAGACCACCGCAGAAGGACCTACCCTTATCACTCTACCTCACAACAACATCAACCGCAATGGGCGCCATGCTCGCCCAAGAAGTTGACGGCGAAGAACATCCGATTTATTACATCAGCAAGAAGTTTCTCGACTATGAAACCCGATACGCGCCCGTCGAGAAAAGTTGCTTAGCATTAGTGTGGGCATCCAAAAGCTCTGGCCACTATATCTTTGGCACATCAAACGAAGGTCTACTCGAAAATGGACCCCATTAAATATCTCTTCGAGAAACCCGTGCCCAATGGACGCATGGCACGATGGACCCTGCTTCTAGCCGAGTTCGATATTGTTCACGTTCCTTAAATCCATTAAGGGACGGGCAGTGTCAGACTTCCTCGCCAATCACGCAGTCGACGAAGAACACATCACCGACACCACATCATTACCCGACGAAGGATTATACAACATAGACGAAGAACAATGGGAAATGTATTTCGACGGTTCATCAAATTACCGAGGATGCGGGATAGGAATACTACTCATTTCCCCAAATGGCGAACATACGCCTCTTTCAATCAAATTAGACTTTGATGTGACAAACAACGCCGCAGAATATGAGGCATGCCTGCACGGACTACAGGCCGCGCTCATACTAAACGCAAGGAATCTACGAGTATACGGAGACTCCTCGCTAATCATCAACCAAGTATCTGGAGCATGGAAGATACTCAACGAAAACCTCGCATTATACCAAGGCAAAATTCAAGAACTTATCGCCAAATTCCACCGCGTAGAGTTCCTACATTTGCCTCGCGAAGAAAATCAATTCGCAGACGCCCTATCTAAGTTAGCGTCACTGCTAAACATCCCTCCAGGAATGCAAACCCTTCCCATCGTTGTGGAACGGAGCCACGAGCCCGCATACATATGCGATATCGAAGCCGAGGAAGAACAAAATGAACCTTGGTACCAAGCCATAATCAACTTCAAACGAGACGGAGAATATCCGCCAAATACTGACAAACGTGGCAGACGAGCTCTTCGACTTCTAGCATCACAATTTGTGCTGGAAGCGGACAAGCTACTCAAGAAAACGCCCCAGGGTACACTACTCCTGTGCGTTGACCACAAAAAAGGACGAGAGATTATATCTCAAGTCCACGATGGCGAGTGCGGACCTCATATGAACGCACGAGCCCTATGTAAACAAATCCTCAGGCTAGGATGGTATTGGACCACCATGGAAGCCGACTGTGCAAAATATGTCAAACACTGTCACAACTGCCAAATCTTCGCAAATGTGCAACATGTACCCCCTTCACCTCTGTACAGCCTCACATCGCCATGGCCATTCTCGACATGGGGAATCGACGTCATAGGAAAAGTACACCCGGTTGGAGCAGGAGGACACTGCTTCATCCTCGTGGCCATCGACTATTTTACTTAAATGGGTCGGGCCGCGCCATACCGTAAACTAGACACAAAGGAGGTCGCCGCTTCATACAAACCAATATCATATGCAGATACAGATACCTCACGAGCTGATCAGTGATCAAGGCTCACACTTCCGAGGAGAAGTCGAACCCATCCTCACCAAATATAACATCCAAGTACACAAGTCATCACCATACCGACCCCAAACCAACGGAGCGGTAGAAGCTGCAAATAAAACCGTGGTCACCATCCTCAAAAAGATGATTGACACCTGTCACGATTGGCCGCACAAGATTCCCTTCGCCCTGTGGGGATATCGAACCACAATACGCACGCCAACCGGGATGACACCCTACTTCCTAACTTACGGCATGGAAGCAGTACAGCCCGTAGAAATCGAAATGCAATCACTTCGGATCCTAATGGAAGCAGACATTCCAGAAGCAGAGTGGGCACGCGAACGATACGAACAACTTATTCTCCTAGACGAAAGGCGCTTACACTCACTAAGCACCGTTCGCATGTACCAGTCAAGATTACAACGCGCATACAACAAACGAATCAAGCCACGCAACGTTAAAGTAGGTGACCTAGTCCTCAAGTCAGTTAGGGCCCCGCACCGCCGATCCAAGAGGGAAATTCAAACCTAATTGGGCCGGACCATACTTGGTTAAAGAAATCCTTCCCGGAGGAGCCGCAAGGCTAACCGACCTCGACGGTGAAGAATTCAACTTACCCACCAACCTTGACCAGCTTAAGAAATACTACCCCTAAGCTTTAAACAGTTTTGCGATGTATTCAAAAAAAAAACAACAAAAACAAAACACCGCAAGCGGATGAACTACGCTCGGTTTGATTCCACGACCGTGGATACGAGGGCAATCTTGCAAAGATTCAACCAAACCCACGAACTACGCCGGTTTGATTCTCGTAAAGCACGGATTCAGAGGGCACTTCTTCAAGGCACAACCGACCCCCTTTGCACGCACGCCTGAAGCTTAAAAAGGTCGAAGGCGATGCACTCACAAAAGGACACGTTCAAAGCTTAAAAAGGTCGAGAACATAGTCCACACAAAATGACACGCTCAAAGCTTAAAAAGGTCGAGAGCATAGTCAACACAAAATGCAAGTCTAAAGCTTAAAAAGGTCGAAGACTCAAAACGAACAAATATAAGCAAAGAGACGAGACAATAGGCAAACACTTTCTTTATTTAGTCATGAATGTTGAAAATGTTTACATTTTAGATAAAGAGTTTAAAACTAGCTTTCAAACTCATTTTATTCATTGAACAATTAAATAAGCAGAATTTCTTTGAATAAAACATTTAAAGTCTAAACCTAAGTACTCTTCCTACGACGCTTCGGAGAATCCTCTTCATCTTTTGAAACGTCTGCACGAACAACTACCGAAGCAATCACTGGGTTCGGAATACTCCTCTCGAATCCTGGGGGCTCAATAGGGCCTTCTTTATCCGCATCTTCAACCCTCTCACCCAAGCGATCCTGCACAGTCACCTTAGGCCCGAGTCGTTCTTCAAGTGACTTAGATGAAGACGCCACCGCGCTTGAACTCGCAAAGTCGCTGTAGTCCCGTCTACCACGCACCGCCGCATGCGCCAACGACGGCCTTGGACCCGTCTGTTCGCGTCTTCGCATATTCTCCCTATCCCGAGCATCCAAAGAAATACACCACCTCCGATAGAAGTCCGAGACACGAGTAGTCTCAGAACCAGCCGGCCGAGCCCAAGTCACTCGGCTAGACCACCCTTGCACCCAAGCATCAATCATCCGGTTGTTCAGAACAACCGACTCGCATATCCGAGTATCTTGCGCTGGAATAACCTGAGCTAGGCCAACCTGCCTCCTTAGCCGATGTGGGTGGATCCACACGCCTCGCTCAAATCCACACAACATTATCCCGCTAGCCGCATCCGCAACCGATGGTGCCGTGATGTGTCGAATGGACCACCACGACACGACCCACCTTATCATCCTCTCCCGAACGAACCCTTGAAAGTAGTTTACCGACCGCTCCCGAGGCACAGCCCAATAAAGAGTACGGGTAGTCAACCCGGCAGGAACATACACATCACCTCCCGGTGGTGCCAAAATACGAAGACGCTCCATCAACCATATCTGTAGGATCCTAGCACATCCACGATACGAGCTTAGACGATTCGCATGGCGGTCGTCCAAGCCTAATATAGTCTCAGCTAAGATCAAAGCTGAAGGATCATGACCCAACTCCATCTCCTCCATGACCCGTGCGTACCTAGCATGGCCATGCACACCATCCTCCATAGACCCTGCAAAGCAGTACCGATGCAGCAAGCAAAACCCTAGAGCTCTCCTCCTAGAACGAGCAGAGATGCTCACGTCATTCAAGTTCATGTAACGCTCGCACAACCGTCGCATGTTCACTACACCCCCTTCGAACAACCCTTCCGCATGAGCATTAGTCATTGAGAGATACTGCCGTAATCTCCCATTATACCCAAACTCACTCCTAACCGCCACTGGGGTAGTACGGTTAGACCATCCCGCAATAGCCGAAAACTCCTCTAACAATGGGCATATCTCACCCCCCGGGAACCTGAAAACATGCACCCTAGGATCCCAATAATCAAGACAAGCGTCAAGAAAGTCAATCTCGACGCGCATCTGCCTAAAACCTATGAAGACACCCGCACTAGTCAAAGACAACGCCCTTTTCTCCGATTCACTAAGGGAAGAAGTCCATCGCTTCAAAAGACCATCAAAATGGTCCATTCTTCAAAAAACAACAAAAATATTCTTAAAAATACTAAGCTATTTAAGGGAATACACAAAAGCAAAGAAAAGAGTGGAGATTGAATGAGGATTATGCCTCGCACCTCCCCTCTTTATATAGTAACACGAAATCTCGAATTAGGAAAATTCGATGATAAAACCGGCAGTCCAAACCGCAAGAAGGCTTGCGACTGGTGGTCCCAATCGCAAGACCCCTTGCGATTACCTCGAGCATCCGCAACATATGTTGCGATTCCTAGGAACGGCTCTATCTCCAAATTTCCGTATCTTCGACTTTCCAAATCCTATTATACACACAATTACGATGTACATCTTAATTGGGCTCCTTATTTCGGGCCTAATTACAAACAACCACACATAGATCCATCACAAACGATGATCGATCCAACCATAACACATTTCATTTTATGGTCCGTTTTAAAGCTCATTTCGAATGAACCTTTTTAAACGCATTCTCAACAAAACGTTTTTCAAATCAGAGTCTCCCACTCGGGAATCATTTTCAAATTTTTTCTAGCTACTAACTAAACAGGTACATGAAGAAATGAAATGACAACTACTAGTTCAAGTAACAAGAAATGAAGCAACTAAGGATGACGACGACGAAGCTCCGCGATCTCCCTCTGAAGCCGAGCCACCTCTGCCCGACTTTGACAAAGCTCAGCTGCTTGCTCCGCCCAAGCCATCCTCCAGCGATGGGCTGCCCGCCACAACTTCTTGTGGACGTCCTTCGCAACCTGCACAAGACATTTTCAAGCACGATTCACTCCATTTTGCCTTAATTATACACTAAATTAAGACAAACTACGGGGGCTAAACCAAAAACAAGACCAAAGACTCCATTTTGACTACAGTTTCTTTAAACTATAGTCAAACTCAGGGGAGTAATACAAAACCCGACCCAGAACTTAAGTTTGCCCTTCGTTAACCTTTAACTCGGTCAAACTGGGGGCTTACACAGTATACAAATGATGGAGCCATACCTTCTTCACCTTATCACCCCAACTCTCCATCCCTGCATCCGTGATCACCGGCAGATATTCAGGCACGTGGAAGGTCTCCCGTGCCCCGGCGTCACCATGCTCCACCGTCAAAGGGAAGTCTGGGGGCTGGAACGCCAGGTCGGCGTCAGGCACCTGCAACATGAAGCACGACACAACAAAGTTAGGAAAATTTTGTTGAAAACTAGGGAAAATTTTTGAAATTTTACCCTACACAAGAGCAAGACATACCTCGATAGGTCCACTAGCCAACCTACCCATCGCAAACTCTGCATAATCCAACTGACGAAGAAGGAGATTATCAGACTCCCCCTCAAGATGCAGCTGTCTCTGCTGCCGACTCAAGACGCGCGTCTCGAAAAGAACTTTGGGAGGATCAAGTGGCACGACGAAGTCAGGATACCTCGTCTGCATAGCCAAACGCTCACCCAAATACCAAACATACCCATACGGCGTAGCCAAGTACAACCGCTGGGAGTCACGCTCCCGGAAACGCACCCACAACCCCTCAGGAACGTCCGTGTACTGCTCCCATGGACGCGGACGGAACTACAAGAAGAAGAAGAAACACGTGAAACACCTTTTTCAAGCAAAATCATCTAAATACATGCTATTTAGAAGGTTTCAGTACATACCTGACCACCTCTCAACCGGCTCACCGGTCCTAACGAAGTCATACGACCCGCATCGTGACACTACCGAGACGCATTCCCAAGTCCATACCGCAGGGTACTTCTTCTCCATGGCAATGGCCGACTCGGGGAGGAAGAAAGGGAAGTGACTGTAGATCCAACACTACACAAGAAGCATAAAACAAGTTAGCACAAGTGAACAACGTTTTGAACAGATCAAATGAAAACAAAGAACAACGTACCTCTAATAACAAGCCAGGAGACACGATGGGAATCCTAGACCCCCCATCCATCTTCCGTGGCCTAACAGCATCCATGCAGAAACGGATGCACAAGCCCAGGGCCGGGGACACCCAGTCGTATGCCCCGATCGCACTCCAGTCCAGAAGATACATCAACACCGAAGTAGCAGCCCGCTCGCCCTTCTCGCCGAAGTAGGCAGAGCTAACGAACCACCAGAGCCACATACGAGCATTCTGCTCGTCGCTCCAAGTCTCAGGACCATGCTGAGTCTTCCCCTCGAAGTACTCCATGATGTAGCTCGTCTTAACAGAGTTAGGCGCCTTCCCCTGATAAGGCACCTCCAAACCAGCTCCAATAGCATCAAGCACCACCCTATCGTCAATAGGCGGTGCCAAACTGAAGTCCATGTCACGGTCGCCAAAGGGCAGACCCGTGATAATAGCATATGAAGACAAGGTAATACCTGCCTCGAACCCCGGCAAATGGAACGTCGTGGTCGTATCCCAAAGATCTATCAAGGAATGCCCTGATAACCCTCAAGTTCGCCGTGGTCCCGCTTATCTATAACTGGACCCAACGCCAACCAACGGGCCCAGAAAGACCTATCTACCTTCTCCTCGCCCGAGACAAAACCTCTCGATACGCCCAAATGACGGACGAAATACCAGAAAACGTCCTCATATATCCAACCTCGAGCCAACTAAGAGCCCGATATGACAAATGACGCTCACGGTCCGCCAACAGGGTGTGACCGTCCCAATTTTTCGCGAAAGGACGGTCAACCCGCGGACCATGGCTCGTGACGACCCTAGCACGAGACCACGGCCTGTGAAGACTCGCCCTCCTCCATGGCCTCTACCTCTCCCTCCTCCTCACCAATGGCACCACCAGGACGCCCACGGGTGCCCATGCCTCGCCCACGACCCCTCCGGGTCGGAAAGTTAATAGATCCAGAAGAAGGATCCCTCGCACTAAAAGTACGACGCAAACTCGAACCGCCAGGAGTCGTAGGCTCCTCAGCACTAGAACCAGTACTCCGACGAGCTCGAGCCCTCGTCGTAGGAGGTCCAGACCAATCCTCATCTGCAACATTTCAAGAACATAAAACAAGACACAAGACGAAGACGCCAGACGAAGACACCAAAGTAACAACGATTCAAAAGAACACCCTACACAGAGCCCTTTCAGGCTCAATTCACAATTTGGCCAAAAGCCGCTCTATACACATCAAAATTTCAACTTGATGGTTTCTATGCCCCACATTAACCTTCAATTACACCCCAGAACAATTAATTGCATTTTGGACTTGTCGATCAAAAACCCCTAATTTTGACCTAAGTTCTCCGTATTAATCGACTTTAAACCTCAATTTAAGGGACGATTACTAGCATTTTTCAAAAACTAACGCCATACACAAACTATACTAGCCAAGGGGAACCTATGGCAAAGTTTAATTGCAATTCCGAGACCGAAAATCCGGGTCCGATTTTTGGGTCGGGACCATTTCATACGAAAATGGCCCAAGAACGTCTCAAACCATATACATTTCACACATACATTCAAGAACAACATGATACAAGGGGATGGTATCGTTCTCTAGTGATCAAACGGCGAATTTCAAGACAAAAGACGGGTTTTCATTAAAAACGTCTTTTCTACATTTCAAGGACGATCTAACAATTTACAACATCAAAATACATAAAAACAAGTAAAATGGAGTGTTACCTTGATCCATTTTGAAGTAAAGCAAGAAAAACGAGCGAAAACGGCTTAGAAATCGCAAGGGACGATTTTTGGGATTGAAAAACGTAAAAATGGGAAATGGAGTAAGTATACGGTGTAAACCGTGTTTTATAGCAGCAGAAAGCCCAAGACCCTAATCGCAAGGACGCTTGCGATTTGGGGGAAGAACCGCAAGGACGCTTGCGATTCCAGCTTTGGGCATTTTCGTTGTTTTCTCATTTCAAGGCCAAATATGGACTTCTAGTCCACTTTTAGCCCATTTTAACAGTTTTTCACGTTACGTCGCTCGGTTAAGGCGTCACCTAAAGTCCGCCACACTCTTAAACGAGTTTGAAGCACTATACACAACCTTTGCGTATACACTAGACATGAGCATTTTCCTCGGACGATAATTCCTTATGACATAAGCACTCTTTACGAGATGAGCACCAAAGAAAAGCACTAGCACGAAGCATGAAGCATATACGCTCTTTTTACGAGATTAAGCACGCACGCTCTTTGACGAGACAAGCAACAGCAATAACACGCAAAGGTATTAGCAGGCAGGCATGCCCTTACGAGTATGCAAGGACCGTCATGTCCCTAAACATGTTTGTCCCTCCCCGGATAAGCCCGGTTTCGGAGTCCTAGTCTCACCCATGGACACATACTCCGCGCCGCTGATGGCATCGAGACTGTAACGGTCCGGATGTTGTCGTGTAGTTTGACTTTCGCTTTAGTCCTAAGCTCAGTCAAACTGGGGGCTCTGTAGATACCCAAATCCGCACCTCCCACCAAAAACCCAGTGATGTAACAATGGACTTTTATTGCATGCTTTTATGTTGACTTAAATGGTTCTTGTTCGGGGTGATTTTCTCACACGGTTCGATTAAGTGATTGCGGGTCTACTAGTACTATCCTTTTAGTTGTATCGAGATTTATGTGATTGAATTTAGACGTAAAAGAAGATGGCAAAAAACGAAACAAGACACACAATATGGTTACGTGGGAAAAACCCTTAAATGTTAAGGGAAAAACCACGGGCGCCAAGCCAGGAGAGGATCTTCACTAGTTCAGGGAAATTAGGTACAGAGTCTGGACCAGCTGGTCCAGAATACAAAAATGACGAGGAAAATATAGAGTGCTTAAAAGCTTGTGAATTGCGTAGAGTTTAGTGTGCTTGAGTTGTGTAAAAATTCTGATGTCCTTCTCTTCTGAATTCTACTCCTTTTATAGTGTCCTTAGGGTTCAACGTTCCTTTCCTTGGTTGTAGGTAACTACTCCAACGATTTCTGAAGCTGTTCCTATCTTCAAGGCTGAGTTTCAGCATGCTTGACTGGGTCTCTCCAACGTCTCTCTTAGGGTTACTGCTGCGTCCTTGGGCTTTCTTCTTTGATGTTTGACTCTTTTGTTGGGCTTGGCCCATTCTTGGCTTTTCCTCTCCGACTGCACCTTTGTTTTGTCATCGTCCGCCTGGGTGCCGCTCAGACGTTACGGTCTTGGCTGTGGATCTCGCACTGTCTAGGCCTGGCCCAGGGTTACGGACCACTGGGTTTTGGTCCCAACAGTTTGTCCCCATCTCCTTGCCTTTCACCCGAATCGAGGAGGGCTAGGAGATGCTACTGTCCTTTACCCTGGTCCAGGGCTGAGCCTGGCCCAGGCTGCCTCTGTTCTGCTGTGCCTTTGGTCCTGAGACCTGAACTTTGTAATTAATGAGGTAGTTGGCTTTTTGTGGGGAATTGCGCCCCTTTTTGGCGCTCTATACACTGCGCACGTCCCATCGTGGGTCTCATCACGTCTCTTCGCGCGTTTATTTTTGTAAAACTACTCAACTTCCTTTAGTCTTCTATATATACCCAAATTTTTTGTTTTGTTTCTCTCTCTATCTCCTTCACTTTGATTTTGTTTGTTGTGCACCTAAGAATTTCCGAAAAATCTCCAAACCGATTCGTCAGGAAACCCTAGCGTCCTTCTTTCTTCTTCAACCTCAATCATGGCTTATAATGACGTTGGCCCTTCCACTGCTGTTTCCTACACCCATGGTGACTCCGTCTTTCAGTCTATCTTCTTTCGTATGTGCTTTTTCGTTTTTTTTTTTCTGACTTTTGTTGCGGTTTTGTTTCGCAGTTTCCAATGACGATGACGATGTTATCGAGGTTGTTCCTTCCCCTGGAGAGGAAGGTCATGTCGGTGAAAGCGAAGAGAAAAATGACAGGGAAACTTCCCCATCCTTCGAGGCTATCACTGATGTGATTGATCGGGCTCGAGAGGCCTTGAGGAACGAAGATAGGAAGGCACCAGGGATAATCTTGACCAGATCTACCAAAACAGCTGATGAACCTCCTGCACGTAGCTCCGACCTGGAGAAGAAGATGGTAAGGGAGTTGCCCCAAATAAGTCCTGTGCTTCCAATACCTCTGCGCGCTCAAAGTCAATCTGAGTATGTCTCCTTGGGAGAGTCCCTGAGTGAAAAATTTGCTGCATTGTCCCCTGCACCTGCTGCCTTGGACCCTACACGGCTGGCGCATAAGATGGTGGGCTGCTGCGCCCAGGTTTGTGTTTTTTATGGCTTTAGTTTTGTTCTGACTTTCTTTCGGCATGATTCTGACTTTCCGTTCTGTCATTTGTGTCATAGTTGTTAAATATGTCGGCTAGCCTTGGCTCTACTGTACCAGTCTTGGTGGGTGATAGAGTTAAGGCAGAGAAGAAGAACGCCGCTCTTCCCTCAAGATTACCAAATGGGAACTTGAGAGCGAGAGGTACCGCTGTGAGAAGCTGACTGCCATGGACAGGATCCACTTTCGAAGGATCCAGCAGCAGGACAATCTCATTGCCAGGCAGGACAAAGAGCTTGAAGAGTTGAGGGAGGATGCTCGTAAACACAATGCTGTCATATCAGACCTGCGTGCATACTGGACCCAGCGCACTCGAGTGGAGATGATAAATGCTGGTCCGGAGGAACGCGCTACCTGGGACCTGTCTGCTGAGACTGCCAGCTTTAAACGGATGTTCCCTGGGGAGGCAATCCTGGAGCGGGCTGAAGTCATCTCTGTTTGTCGTAATCTGCAGGAGGTACCACCGTCCAGTAATCGAGGTTGGTCTTTGTTGGTTCATCCAATCTTTGTCCCTGAGAAGAACATCCGAAAGAAATGGTGGGTCAGTTGGTGGAGACTGTTGAACTCTTTGTCTTGTTATTGGCTTCTGAACAATCTTTGAGTTTACCGGGGGGGGATGTCCCCTGTGATATTTGGTCTGTAATTATTAAACTTTGCTTTTGGTTTGAACTTCGCTCTAAACTTTGTTATCCATGCATAGGCATGGTTTGACTTTTGTCAACTTTTTTGTTAGTTTATGCTAGGCCATGTTATGCTATGTTTTGCTTATGTTATGTTTTGTTATGCTTTTTGTTATGATGCGCATATAATTTGTTATGAATTTGTGAAGTAGCATGCATGCGTTTGAAAATTTAGGCGACTTACACTTTGGGGCTCTCTTAACGGACATTACTCCCTGTCCCGTTGGTGCAGTCGTTCTGGGGCTGGAGCCCAAGTTTTTGTCTTTGTCTTTGCATTTGTTCTTGGTTCTGGGCTGGACCAGACTTTTGCACTGTTTTGTCTGCACAGAAAGGAGGGTCAGGGCTTGACCGTTGGCGTTAATAGCGGCCCTCCGACGCCAAGTCGATCTGATTGTATAGGATAATTTGTAAAGGAAAAGTTTTGAGTTTTGTGGATTACGGATGTCTTGGTCGGGACACTTTACATGTGATAGAGCTTGAGGTGGAGTGTGTTCCAAGGTCTTCGGATCATGTCTCCTTCCAGGGTCTGTAGTCTGTAAGAGCCTTTGCCTGGTGCTGAATCAATAAGGTATGGGCCTTCCCATGCTGGGGCTAACTTGCTGCTGACCTTGTCCCTTGTGTTACGAAATACTTTTCTCGGGACCGATCCCATCTGAACATTCGTACTCTCACATTCTTGTTGTAACTTCTGGCCACTGATTGTTGGTATGCTGCCAACCTTACCGCTGCTAAGTCTCTGAGCTCTTGGGCTGTGTCCAGGCTGTCACAGAGTAGTTCATTATTCTCAGAAAATGTATTGAACCCATACCTGATTGTTGGAACGTGCACTTCCACGGGTAATCGCTTCACAGCCATAGACCATTGAGTATGGAGTTTGCCCTGTAGCTCTCTTTGGCGTAGTTCTGTCTGCCCATAGTACTAGTGGCAGCTCTTCAACCCATCTCCCTTGTTTCTCCATCAGCTTCTTCTTGATGCAATTGATCACAATCTTGTTGCTGGACTCAGCTTGTCCATTTGCTTGAGGATATCTTGGTGGAGAGGTCACCAAATTGATGTTCCACTTTGTACGTAAATCTACGGTCTTGTTTCCCACAAATGCAAGTCCATTGTCACATATGATTTCGGAGGGATTCCATACCGCCGATGATGTTCTTTTTATGAAGGCTATAACTTCTTTTTCTGTGACGTTTTTGTATGCATCTGCCTCTATCCACTTAGAGAAGTAATCTGTCATTGCTAGCATGAACACCTTCTGTCCTGGAGCCATTGGTAATTTGCCAACTAAGTCCATGCCCCATTTCATGAATGGCCATGGTGCAGATATTGAGTCACGGTGCAATGCGGTGATGTATCTCTGGACCATGCCAGGCGTCACATTTTGTGGCATACTGGATGCTATCTGTCTTCATTGTGGGCCAGTAGTAGCCCATGCGCAAGATTTTGTTGACCATGCTTCTACCACCTGTGTGGTTTCCACAGTGTCCATCGTGTATCTCTGATAGTACTGTCTTGACCTGGTCGGAGTTCGAGCGTAGCAGTCTGACCGGATTGAAGGACCTTGAATAATACGCCTTGTAGGATAGTATACCTGTACGCCTTGATTCTGAATGCTCTTGCCTCGACCTTGTCCTGTGGTAACTTGCCATGGATTAGCCACTCATAGTATGGTTTGGTCCAGGTCTGGGTTGCCTGGACTGTGCTCTGCAGGATTGGTTGAATTTTACGAATTTCTTGGTTCCAAGATGTGTATAATAGGTATCTTGTCCGTACCAGGTACAAATGCTGACCCAATGTTAGCCAAAGCATCTGCCTGCACATTCTGATCTCTAGGGACTTGCTCAACCTCAATGTTAGTAAACTTTTGAAAAAGGTTTTTAACTAAATCAAGATATGCAATCATTTTAGAATCTTTGGCAGCGTACGTACCGTTGATTTGATTTGCAACCAACAAAGAGTCTATCTTTACCTTTAGATTCTGAACCTTCATGTCCAGACACACGTTGATCCCGCTATCGATGCCTCATACTCGACTTCATTGTTGGTAGTCACGAACTCACGAGTTACGGCTGTACTATCTTGTCCCCTGTGGCGACTTCAGGACCACACCTAGTCCAAGACTTACCCACGATGTTGGTGAACCATCCGTCTGCAGTTCCCGGACACTGCTTGTTTACGGTCGGATAGAAGATTTCTTTTGTTACTGTTTTCTAGTGTGGGAGTGAAGTCGACCACAAAGTGCTAATGCTTGAGATTTGATTCTTTGTTACGGGCTCGTAGGATAGATCATAGGTGCTCAACTTCGACCATTTTGACATACGACACGAAAGTTACGGTCTAGACAATACCGATCTCACAGGAACATTAGTACGAATGATAATATGATGTGCCTCAAGTAAGGGCGTAACTTGGTACAAGCAGTTAAAGCCAAAACAAATTTTTCCAATACGTAATACCCGGTCTCAAAGATCTAGAAGACTCTTACTTACATAATACAGGATGTTCTTTGCCCATCGAGTTCTCTCACCAGGGCGCACTTACAGAGCTTTCAGATTCTGAGAGGTAGAGGACCGGTGACTCCCTGGTTCAGTTTGGATAAAAGTGGGGTGATGATAGATGCGCTTTGAGTCTGGAATGCTTTCTCATGCTCATCCCCAGTTGAATCGCTTGTTCTTTCTCGAGAAGATCATAGAAGGGCTTGCACCTTTCGGAAGATCCGGAGATGAATCTGTTATTGCTACTCTTCCGGTCAGTTCTGGACATCTTTCGAGTTACGAGGGACCGCAAGTTGATTATTGCTGAGATCCGCTCTGGACTAGCCTCTATGCCTCTCTTTGTCACCATATATCCTAAGAACTTTCTGCAGTGACACCAAAGGTGCATTTAGTAGGATTTAGCTTCATATTATCTTGTTCGGAATCTCGAGCGCTCTTTCCAGAGTCCTGGATGTGGTCCTCGGCTTTCTTTGATTTCACCACCATATCATCAATGTAGACCTCCATTGTGTCTCAATCTGGTCCTTGAACATCATGTTCACGACCTTTGATATGTTGCACTGCATTCTTTAGTCCAAAAGGCATAGCCTTGTAGCAATATATTCCTCTGCTTGGTCATGAACGCTGTATGCTCCTGGTCTGGAGTGTGCATCCTGATCTGGTTGAATCCGCTAGCTGCATCCATGAATGTTAGCACCTCATGTCCTGCGGTGGCGTCCACCATGGCATCTATGTGTGGTAGTGGAAATGAATCCTTTGGGCACGCCTTGTTCAGATCTGTATACTCCACGATACTCTCCACTTGCCATTCTTTTTCTGCACCACAACCACATTTGCCAACCAATCTGGGTACATTACTTCTTTGATCATGTCCATGTCCAGTAATTTCTGTACCTCCTGGTTCACAATCTCATTACGTTCTGGTGCAAACTTCCTGCGTTTCTGTTTCACAGGCTTAAAACTTGGGTCAATATTTAACTTGTGCGTAATAACATCAGAACTTATACCAGTCATATCAAAATGGGACCAAGCAAAACAATGCTCTTTTTTCCTCAGAAAGTCAATTAGAGCAGGTCTGATTACCTCTGGAGCATCAGAACCAACCAGAACCTTCCTGTCAGGTCTTTCTCCAGCCAAAACAATTTCATCTGTCTCCATGCGTGGGACAGGATTCTCAACAGACCTGGCAGGCTGCTTTAATTGCTATGCGAGGGACCTACCTGGGCCAGAAGGTTTCGTGGTGTCTGTAACATTCTGTGCGATCCGCCGCTCTCCTCATTTATTCTTTGTCCCCCACTTCGTTGGGATCTTGATGCACTGGTGGTACGTTGAAGGTACAGCCTTGAGGTTGTGGATCCAGGGTCGGCCTAGGATTACGTTGTATGAGGATAGGCAGTCTATTACGCAGAACTTCTCAAAAGAGGTGACTCCTTCCACATAGGTTGGTAGGGTGATCTCTCCCAGGCTGTGCTTTGTTTCTCCACTGAACCCTACCAGGACGCTGGACTTCTTCGTTACATCAGACTCTTTCAGCCCCATAGCTTCCAGCGCCTCCATCATGATGATGTTGACTGAACTGCCTCCATCTACCAAGACTCTCACGACCATGCGAGGTTCAATCACGGATCTTGATCACCAGTCCATCGTGGTGTGGCCCATGCACTCCTTGTAGGTCTGACTCATCAAACACGATCTCCTGGACTGGACCTGCTTGTCCTGCTGGTGGCTGTTGCCTGTTCTCCAGAGCTACACGCTTTGCAGCAGAATATGTTAGTCCACAAATATCTGATCCACCAGAGATGAATTTTACCTCATGGGTTGGTGGTGGTGGTGGAAGATCTCTGGGCTCATCTCTTTCATCTTTGTTCCTCCTGTTCTGGCGGGATATCCTTCAGTGGCCATTCTTTAGTAGATGAGCTATCTCCTCCTTAGAGCTATGCAGTCCTTCGTGGTATGCCCAATATCATAGTGGTACTCACACCACTTGGTCGTGTCCCGCCTTGGATTAGGCTTCTCACTTGCTTTTGGCCATCTAATCTGCCGAGCCTAACTTGTCCACTTGTTGATCGGGCTGGCGGTCTACGTAAAAGCAATATTCAAACCGGAGGTGGAACCTGGGTGCATCGGCTGTTCATCCACGGCGTTTGCCTCATACATTTGGCCTCGATACGGACCAGGCTGTTGTTCTTTGTGCCTCTGGGTGGTGACTTTTCGCTCACCCGCTCGGTCACGATACCTTGCCCTGAATCGCTGGTCCTCTTCTACCTCGACCGGGGCGAGCCTTAGCCTGCACATCCTCAAAAGTAGAACAAGGGTAGCGAGTTAGTTCAACATAAAGATCGAATCTCTAACCAAACCTTGCACGAAGGCCTCAATGGCCGTGCCGATGTCACATCCGGGGATGGACACTTTCTCCTTGTTGAAGCGGTGCGGGAAATCCCTTAGGGACTCGTTCGCTCGGATGACCGTGCAGGATCACCGGGTCCGCTTCTCCAACGATGCGCTCTTGTGGCGAACCGGATGTTGAAAAGGTTGATCGACTCATGAAGGATTTGATGGTCTTGGTGGCGAGGTTAATGTACCCTTTGGAGAAATTTGGACGACCAAGGTTGAACCAAAGCTTTTGCACATGCAGCCTCTCTCTTCTCTGTTTGGGATAGGAGCGTTGAACATCCTTTGCTGTCTTGAGCAACATGTTCCAGGAGGATCACCGTCCCATCATAGAGCTTTAGGTTGGCCGAGTACTTCTTGGGCATCTCCACCATTGCAATGCACGGTCATCAAAGGGTGAATCAAAGATAGCTTCCTGGTGCTACTTCTTCAATGGGTGGTGGAAGTCCTGGAACCTTTCGTACTAACTCGAGAGTTTCTGCATCTCCATCATCATGTATTCCATGACTGCCTGCACTTACTCCCTCTGGTGTCTTTGGTTCACCGCCTCCTCCTGCACCATCGTTCTCTTGATCTTCCTCCACATGGAGTGGATCGCCTTTTGTACCTTTTGACCCTGCAGAAGAGAAGGTAGAGAAGTCAAGTTGTTTGATCACATCAGAAAATGGTGTACCTGGTGGGATCCGGGTTCCTGAGGCTTTCTTACGGCGAGAGGACTCCGGTGTTTCTTGAGCGACCTCAGCCTCCTTCAGTCTTGCAGCCTCTGCCTTGGCATCCTCTGCTGCTTTCTTGGCCTGCTGCAGTTCCTCCTGGAGCTTGAGCATGGCTTCTGCGCTTGTGCCTTCCATCTCTCACGTTTGGTTGATCTCGTTGGTTTTTAGAAAATTTTGTAGGATTAATAAACTAGTATCCCCACAGACGGCGCCAAACTGTTCGGGGTGATTTTCTCACACGGTTCGATTAAGTGATTGCGGGTCTACTAGTACTATCCTTTTAGTTGTATCGAGATTTATGTGATTGAATTTAGACGTAAAAGAAGATGGCAAAAAACGAAACAAGACACACAATATGGTTACGTGGGAAAAACCCTTAAATGTTAAGGGAAAAACCACGGGCGCCAAGCCAGGAGAGGATCTTCACTAGTTCAGGGAAATTAGAGTGCAGTGCGGACCACCGGTCGTAATACAAAAATGACGAGGAAAATATAGAGTGCTTAAAAGCTTGTGAATTGCGTAGAGTTTAGTGTGCTTGAGTTGTGTAAAAATTCTGATGTCCTTCTCTTCTGAATTCTACTCCTTTTATAGTGTCCTTAGGGTTCAACGTTCCTTTCCTTGGTTGTAGGTAACTTCTCCAACGATTTCTGAAGCTGTTCCTATCTTCAAGGCTGAGTTTCAGCATGCTTGACTGGGTCTCTCCAACGTCTCTCTTAGGGTTACTGCTGCGTCCTTGGGCTTTCTTCTTTGATGTTTGACTCTTTTGTTGGGCTTGGCCCATTCTTGGCTTTTCCTCTCCTGACCTGCACCTTTGTTTTGTCTGTCCCGTCTGGTGCTGTCTGTACGTTCTGGTCTTGGCTGTGGATCCTGCACCCGTCTAGGCCTGGCCCAGGGTTCTGGACCAGCCTGGGTTTTTGGTCCCAACAGTTCTAATTATGACGAATTCGAGTTAAATGTTTTAAAATGCAAATGAGTTTTCTTTATGGGTCATCACTTTTAGTGTCCTTAGGTTTAGAGTCTAGCTCGTCTCGAGTTCAGGTCCTAACTGGCATGCGCACACTCTTTTTACACACCTCAAGTCTAATCGATCCTTTTACATTAATAAGGTTTGATTCGATTCTCCTAAAAATCCCTAAATTTAGGACCAGTCGCTAAAACCATCCTTTAGCGTTAGCAAACCCTTAGGATAGCCTCACGGAATGTCCTATTTCACAAAATACTACAAAATACACCCCTTTTAAATTTTCAGGGCTCGGGCCCAGAACCGAGCCCAAACCCATGCCTGGCCCGCTTCCCAAGGTCCAGGATAAACCCTAAAAAAAACCCTAGCAACCGTAGCTTAGAGCTCAAGCAAGGATATTTCGTATAATCCTAAAAGATAATTTGGAAATATACGGAGAAAAGGGTATCTTGCCCGCCCTACCAATCGCAAGGGGCATTGCGATTGGTAGGGGCTATCGCAAGACGTGTTGCGATTGCCCCAGGCAGTCGCAAGGAGCCTTGCGGCTCCTACGTCCGGTTTTATCCCTAGATTTCCTAAAATCTGACGAACTCTACACTATAAATACAACCCTTCATTCATTCGTTCAACACACAATCTCAGAATACAATTCACACCTCAAAACTCTCTCTCAAAGCCTCACGCATAGACACCTTTGAATTCTTCATTTTTCTAGTGTAGAATTCTCCCCTTTGAAGCGAAGCGTACCAGGTTTCTGATTGAGGCGGGTAATACTTAATCCTACCATGGATTAAGGTCTTTCTTTACTTCTTAGACTAGCAAGGGCCTACATTAGGCTCACCCGAGCTTTGGTACGCAGTGCTTTTCATAAGGCGGCCATGCACCTCGAATACACACCCTATTCGTAACACCTTTTCAAAGTCGCATAAACAACTGACCTCTCTAAAATAAATCAATGGCTAATTGAACTTTATTTTATTGCATGCATTTAGCAAATCCTCTTATTGCATCTAAATCACTTAAAATGAATTCGTCATTAAACTGAACTGTTTTCGTTAACAAGTTAAGCATGCTTAACTGAGGGTTTTAAACAATCTCTTTTTGCATTATTTTACATCTTTATCGCACTTGTACGTAGCGAATTACTTAGGCTCATGTATCATTCTTTGCATTGTTCTCAAGTCTAGTAGAGGCTATCTTTTGATAGGCTTTTCCAAAAGATCTTTCATAAAAACATTATTTTGATTTATGCTTTAGAAAAGTACCCTCACCCGAATCCGAATCTGGTTTCACAATAACCTTAGACGGATAGGTGTCGACGTGCCTTGAACTCTAAGACGTGTCTTTGAGCATGAGGACACGGAGGCGGGTTCTAAATTTCCCTCATAATTTAGTGGCGGCTCCAAAACAGTTTTAAAAGGTTTTTCTTATTTAGTCTTTTTCAACTTTACGGCCCTAGCAAGACGTCGAGTGGTTCCATGGTCAGATCCCGGTACCTACAGTATGATTATGTGATGATTGTGTTTTGTGGGTTGTTTACTTCTGGGTTAAGTATTTTTGGGTCAGTTTTGTTTTGGTACGAACTTCGGTTTTCGTGTTTCGGTTTTTGTCGTGTTTTTCGGTTTTGGCTTAAAATAAAATAATATTAGGTTATATTATTTTACAGTATTGTAGAGTCTGGTTTTGTGAAAATGTGGCACGGGACGCACTTTGGCCCGTTTTGCGTGTTGTGTTTTGGGTCGTTTTTGTAAGTTTGGGCCGTTTTTGTAGCTAGTTGGGCTGTTTTTGTGGCTTGGCTTAATGGGACGTTCCTATATTGTGCTCGTGTTATGATCATAATGACTAAAATTGACATTCATTTTCATGATTATGCAAATCCAAATTAATACGCTAAAAATGACTAACACGTTTTAGACACTTTTGTACCGTTTCGACTCTTTTAAAAGCATGCATGAAAGTCCTTTTCATCATCGGGTTTGTTTTTGGGGGTTACGAATACGGGTATCTACAGAGCCCCCAGTTTGACTGAGCTTGGACAAAGCGTTAGTCAAACTTAAAGATAGTATCCGGACCATTACAGTCTCGATACTACCTGGCGGCGCTAAGCATGTGTCTTATGGGAGAGACGAGGACTTAGCGTCGGGAAATGCGGGGAGGGACGACATGTTTTTAAGGACATGACGGTCCAACATGTTTAAGGGCGTGTCAGCCTGTATGTGGCTTTAGTATTCCCAGCTGGCGCTTTGCTTGTGCTTCTGCTTGTGCTTCTGGCTGTGCTTTGCTTGCGCTTCTGGCTTGCGCTCGTGGTTGTGCTTCGCTTGCGCTTCTGGCTTGCGCTCCTGGCTGTGTTTCGCCAAGCGCCGCTGCGCTCCTGGCGTGCTTCGCGCCGCTTGGCGCTACGCTTGTGCTTCTTCGCTGGACGTCTCGTAGCAGAGGTTACGCGTTTTTGGGCTTGGTTTATAAGAATGGTTGGCGTTTTTGTGAAGGATTAGGTTTTTTTTTTTGTGAACGTCTCATAAGGAGGTTACGTGTTTTTGTGTTTCTCATAAAAAGGGCTAGGTTTTTATGAACGTCTCGTGAGGTGGCAACGTGTTTCTGTGTTTCTCATAAAAAGGGCTAGGTTTTTATGAACGTCTCTTAAAGGAGGCTACGCGCTTTTGGTTTGGTTTTATAAAAGTGGTTAGGCTTTTATGAACGTCTCTTGCGGAGGCTACGCGCTTTTGGTTTGGTTTTATAAGAGTGGTTAGGCTTTTATGAACGTCTCTTAAAGGAGGCTACGCGCTTTTGGTTTGGTTATATAAAAGTGGTTAGGCTTTTATGAACGTCTCTTAAAGGAGGCTACGCGCTTTTGGTTTGGTTTTATAAAAGTGGTTAGGCTTTTATGAACGTCTCTTAAAGGAGGCTACGCGCTTTTGGTTTTTCTCATAAAAAGTTAGGTTTTTATGAACGTCTCGTGAGGAGGCTACGCGCTTTTTGGTTTTTCTCATAAAAAGTTAGGTTTTTATGAACGTCTCGTGAGGAGGCTACGCGCTTTTCTCATAAAAAGTTAGGTTTTTATGAACGTCTCGTGAGGAGGCTACGTGTTTTTTTTTGGTTTGAAATGCACGTCTCGTGAGGAGGCTACGTGCTCTTCTCATAAAAAGTTAGGTTTTTATGAACGTCTCGTGAGGAGGCTACGCGCTTTTTGGTTTTTCTCATAAAAAGTTAGGTTTTTATGAACGTCTCGTGAGGAGGCTACGCGCTTTTTGGTTTTTCTCATAAAAAGTTAGGTTTTTATGAACGTCTCGTGAGGAGGCTACGTGTTTTTCTCATAAAAGGTTAGGTTTTTATGAACGTCTCGTGAGGAGGCTACGTGTTTTTGGTTTGAAATGCACGTCTCGTGAGGAGGCTACGTGCTCTTCTCATAAAAAGTTAGGTTTTTATGAACGTATCGTGAGGAAGCTACGCGCTTTTTGGTTTTTCTCATAAAAAGTTAGGTTTTTATGAACGTCTCGTGAGGAGGCTACGCGCTTTTTGGTTTTTCTCATAAAAAGTTAGGTTTTTATGAACGTCTCGTGAGGAGGCTACGTGTTTTTCTCATAAAAGGTTAGGTTTTTATGAACGTCTCGTGAGGAGGCTACGTGTTTTTCTCATAAAAAGTTAGGTTTTTATGAACGTCTCGTGAGGAGGCTACGTGTTTTTCTCATAAAAGGTTAGGTTTTTATGAACGTCTCGTGAGGAGGCTACGTGTTTTTGGTTTTTCTCATAAAAAGTTAGGTTTTTATGAACGTCTCGTGAGGAGGCTACGTGTTTTTGTTGGGACTTGTCAAAGAGGTATATTATTTTTGTGGTTTGAGTTGAAATTGTGTTTGAAATGGGTTGAAAGTGTATTGGGCCGAGGGTCAGGTTCAGGACGAGGTTGAGGACCAGGCTGAGGACCAGGCTGAGGGTCAGGCTGGGGGTCAGGCCCAGGATGGAGGTGCGGCAGCTCTCGAGGCTGTGACGGAGGTTTTCATGGGGATGGTTGATGAGCTGGGCGTGAGCAGGAGGTGGCTGGTTATCGTGCCGAGATCGATTCCTTGCGTGCTGTCCTAGAGCGTCGTGACCAGTCACAGTAGGCTTGAACTTGTCGGTTTTGTATTTCAGGACTTCGTACGTGGTACATGTATTTTGGACTTGTATTATGTGTATTAGTATTTGTATTTGACGGCTTATGTATTAGGGCTCATGCATACTGATTTGTGTACTTTGGGCTTCTATTTGTGGTTTTGGTGTTTTGTAGGTGTTTATAAGTGGTTGTTTGGGCTTTGCTTATGGCTAAAGGCTCTACGTACGGCGTCCTAAACTTAGGTTATTTCGTCTTGTCTCGAAAAATGCGTGGTCAGGTTGTGGCTGGGCCTGAAATCCTTTCGTATTTGCGAGCGTACCCGCAAAAAGTCGTTAGTCGTAAAAACATACATACATGTCTCGATTGAGACTGACTCGTTTATGATTAAACTAAATGCAGAGTTTTGAAATATGCTGTTTAAAAATTATTTTAGACTCGTAAAAAGACGCTTTTGACATTGTAAAAATGGGAGCTAAAACGACATTTTGAGACGAAAATTGTGAATGCAAAAATCGTGTTTTTTAATTTTTGTGTGATTATCGTGTTTTGTAAATGTGGAAAATTTGAAAAACGGGAGCCGACTACGCAAATCGAGACGACGCTACGGGACCGTAAATGTTGACCAAGAGGTCGGTAAATGGGTAATAGGGGTAATAAGTTAAAGGTTTAGGGCGTAGGTGTGTAAGAGTTGTAAGAAAGTCGAATAATTTTGTCAGGGAACAAAAAGAAAATCGCCTGTTCACTAGCGTCTATGTTTTTGTGTTGTACTTTGTTTGGCAAAGCTCGACTATAAAAGGAGGGCTAGGTTAACTCATTTTACTCATCCTTTCAACGTTCTATTCTCGGCATTCCAAAGATATTCAAAATATTTACGGAACGTTCGTCGAGTTATGGAGAACTTCGAAGGAAACTTGCGTCGTTGGTGTTCATCCTTGTCGGGGCTGGAGGAGAAGGACTTGAAAGATTGCGGTATCGGGGTACTCCTGGGCCTGAGGCAGGTTCAAATAGAGCCCGAATTCTTAGATGCTTGTCTCGACTATTGGGACCTAAGTTTTCATGTGTTCCGCTTTCCTGGCGGAGGGGTCTGGCCATTGGTCGAGGAGTTTGGAGTTATTGGTGGCTAAGGGAATCTGGTGTTTGTTTTATTGTGTTGTTGTTAGTATTATGTTCATATTATGTTGTATTTTATTATGTTCGTATTACGTCTATCCTAAACCCGATGTACATGCCGGAATTTGTATAAGTATTGTAATATATTGTAGTGTTGTTAGTGTATCTCTAAGGTTGTAGTTATGCTCCTACTTTTGAAAAATCCAAAATGTAACCGTTCTTTTTAAGATTAATAAAAATCAGGTTTTTATTTACGACTTTGCCTCATTTTGCTTATTATTCTGTGTGAAATTCCTTGGCTCTAATTCTTTTTTCAAAGTTTAGAATGTAAGTATGGTTCTTGTTTTTAGGAATTTTTTGTATTGACTATTCCCTCGACCTTTTTAAGCTTTGGGTTTGTCGTTTATTGTTGAATGTTGTTCCTTTCACCCTTTGGGTTATGGAACGATTTTGTGATGACTATGTCCTTGACTTTTTTAAGCTTTAGACGTGTCATTTTGTGTTGAATATCGCCCTTTTTAACCCTTCAGGTTATGAGGCGAGTTTTGTGGTGACTATGTCCTTGACCTTTTTTAAGTTTTGGACGTGTCATTTTTGTGTTGAATATCGCCCTTTTTAACCCTTCAGGTTATGAGGCGAGTTTTGTGGTGACTATGTCCTTGACTTTTTTAAGTTTTGGACGTGTCATTTTTGTGTTGAATATCGGTTGTGCTTTTTGCAAAGCTGCCTACGTATCCATGGAAAATGGAATCAAACCGGCGTAGTTCGGGAGTGTACGTTTAGGGGCATACCGGCCCAAGAGTTGTGTTTGCTTTTTTGTGGTGAATGTGCATGTTTAGGGGCATGCCGGCCCAAGAGTTTGTTTATGGAATGTGCACGTTTAGGGGCATGCCGGCCCATGAGTTGTGTTTGGTGGATGCATGTTTAGGGGCATGCCGGCCCATGAATTGTGTTTTTTATTTATTTTTTTTTGTAGAGAGAGTGCACGTTTAAGGGCATGCCGGCCCATGAACATGTTTAAGGACATGTCGGTCCATGAATTGATTTTTAGAAAATTTCGCATTTTATAGATACATTGCAAGGCATTTTTAAGGGTAGTACTTTTTGAGCTGGTCGAGGTTCGTTGCTAGGTTAAACTCTTGACCGTCCAAGTCGGTTAGTTTCTTGCTCACTTTGTGAAGATTTCCTTGACGAGGTAGGGTCCGGCCCGTACGCTTGAATTTTCCTCGTGGGTCGACTGGAAGTGGTGCTCGGACTGACTTTAGTACGAGATCACCTACTTTTATGTGTCGTGGCTTAACTCGTTTGTTGAATGCTCGTTGTAGTCGGGCTTGGTACATTCGTACGGTACTCAGGGAATGCAGTCGGCGTTCGTCCAGGAGCATGAGTTGTTCGTACCGTTCACGGGCCCATTCTGCTTCTGGGATGCTACTTTTCATTAGTATGCGTAGAGACTGTATTTCTATTTCCACTGATTGGACGGCTTCCATGCCATAGGTGAGGAAATAGGGGGTCATGCCTGTGGGCGTGCGAATGGTAGTGCGGTATCCCCATAATGCATATGGTATCTTGTTGGGCCAATCTTTGCAGCTGTCGATCATTTCCTCGAGTATGGTGACGACTGTCTTGTTTGCTGCTTCGACGGCTCCATTGGTTTGGGGTCGATCGGGCGAGGATTTGTTTAGGTCCCGGAAGTCGGCACATACTCGTATTTTGCCGTTTTTCTTCCTTACCGGCACCATGTTGGAGACCCAATCAGAGTATTCAATGACTCGGATGAATCCAGCTTGTAGTTGCTTTTCGATCTCTTCTTTGACCATGAGAGACCATTCTGGCTTGATGCGTCGGAGCTTCTGTTTGACGGGTCTGGAACCTTGCTTGATCGGGATGCGGTGTTCAGCTATCTGGCGGTCTATGCCGGGCATGTCCTTATATGACCAGGCGAAGACGTCCTTAAAAACTGCGAGGAGCTTGGTATATGTGGCCCTTTCTTCTGTGCTTAGGGAAGCCCCCAGTTGCAGTTCTTGAGGCTCTTCGGGCGTGCCTATGTTGATGGTTGTTGTGTCTTCAATAATGGGGTCCTGTTCGGGTTCTGAGACAATGCTTGAAATGTATCTATATAATGCAATGTTATTTTGTTTGAAATTATCGCATTCATTAGAATATGTAGATTTTAAATGAGGCAAAGAATAACCAAAAACTTTCATGTTATTAATGTTATCAAAAGCAGTTACATTTGAAGATAGCTCAGACGAGGGAGCTTTGGATAACCTTAATGACTCTAGTTTTTCAATTAGGTTTACTACTTTAGTAACGTAACCTAGTGACCCTGCCGTTAAGAAAATTTTGGCGTCATAAGGACGCTAGACCCTATACACCAGGTGTAGATACTTGAATTGAAACTGCTTAAGTCGTTAGTAGATTGGGCAGCGTTTTCTTCGAGCTTTAGCTGTTGGAGGGCGGCTTGGAAGTCTGAGGCCTTTGTGGTGATGATCTTGTCATCTAAAGGTATCCTAACCTTTTGGTGGAGGCGCGGCAGGCCTTGGGGGTGCTGTAAAAATCGGCGGTGCCTTTAGTGCGCCCAGTGCGTTGATAGCGTGTATGGGCTCGACTTTGGCAGTGGCTTGAGACGAGCTTCCTTGATATCCGCGACCCGTATTCTTATTCCTATTTTCTTTGCGGAGGTCGTCTTCAATGAGTTCACCGACGACGCTGAGTGTTGAGAAATTGTCGAAATTTCCGTACCGTAGGTGTTGTTGGTATGCAGGGGTAAGGTTGTTGATGAATTTAGTGATTAAATCAGTGTCCCTTGGGCGGTTAGGTATTTGAGCACAGAGCTTCTTCCAACGTGTTAGGTATTCGGTAAACCCTTCATAGTCTTTCTGAGTCAGGACCTCCAAAGTACGTAGCGAGACTTGGATGTCGTTGTTGTCCCGGTACTGTAAATCGAATGCCACCGTTATGTCCTCGAAACTACCGGTTTTGTGTGGCTCTAAAGCATAGAACCATGCCCTGGGTTGTGCGTCCAGCGAATGCGGGAATAATGTGGCCCATGCGGGGGGTTCGACACCTATGATGGCCATTTTAGACTTGAAAGCTTTGACATGTACGAGCGGGCTTTCATGACCTTTAAAAATGGGAAGATCGCTGAGTGCTAACTCGTCTGGCAGCATGGACCTGACGTTCTTTGGGATGTGCTCATTTTCTTGGTGTATGGAGTAACCCCTGGAGTTTGTAAGGCGTTCTTCCATGGCTCGAATCCTTTTTGCGTTTCGTTCGGATTCTTCGGCGAGGCGCGCGGCGTTCTTCTCTGCCTCAAATTTTTGCATGATGGCCATTTGCTCGATCGTCGTAGTGAGGCTAGCTATCCTATCATTGAGCTGTCGGACTTGTTCGTGATTACTTCGGGGTGGCGGTTCGCCGAAACCTTCATCTTGTTGAAAGGCCATTACAGGTTTTGGTTTTGATCTGTTGTAGGAGCGGTTCTTTGGAGGCGGAGGTGGGTTTAAGTGACGGTTCTTAGTTCGTCGTGTATCCAGGGTTTTTCAGTGAGCGGACCTGACAAAGTTTTCAAACCTTTAGTGATTCTAAAAGAAAAGAAAAAGACTCAAATGAAAAATCACATTCACGACCAAAGAAAGGTACGAAGTGCAAAAAGTGGGTGCAAGACTCGACTCGTGTTTTTAGCTTTTAAAATGACACGGGAAGCTTTTGAGGCAGAGGCATATTGACACGTCTCTATTCTCGAGGTTGAAAAATTTGTATGATCATAATCTGATTAACCCAGTTTGGCGGTATGTTGCCAGGGGTTCATCATTAGATTACGAAAAAAAGGATCAAACCGAAGTAGCGATAGGCTAGCCGATCTGAGGATGTTAAAATTGGGTAAAAGGCAATCAATTGTTCGCCTTTTACGTGTGACTCAGGAATTTAAATCGAAAATGACAATAAGTCACTCGATTCAAAGAGTAAATCAACGGGTTCACATATGAGTGAGCCCGCGTTTTTTGTTTTTGAGAGAAAAAGATTAAATCGGGACGACTAAAGAGTCACTCGACTTAAAGCTAAATCTAATGTTCTAAAAGTTAATTTCATTTAAAATCTCCGAAATGAATTGACATATTCGGGTTTTTGCTTTGTGAAATGTTTTTAGCAATAAATGTATTATGACGATACGTCAGTCGCATAATTCATTTACGTTTTGAAAAAGACCTGGGATATAGTGATTATCCTGGATCGGTTTTAAATGCAGCGGCATTTTATTTATCAAACTCAAATGACGATAGGTCAAAGAGCTTAACGGCGTGTTTTTAAAAAGTATGACCTTTTTTGAAAAAAAAAGTTTGAAAAAGTAATTTCAAAAATGGACGTATTTTAAAAGTAAGATGCCTAGGAAAAGTTTTCGTATGCAGAAAGTTTTGAAAGACGACTATAGTGAGGGTACTATAGCTTCGCACTTGTACATATAAACACAGGTTTTTGGTTTATAGGGTAAGGTTCCCTCCGGCCATTCCCGTAACGTTTAGGTAGGGGCACCCGCAAGACTACACACGTCTTAGGTGTGAATTCAAGACGGGCCCTAGAGCGTTCGAGTTTGACTGGTTACGATCGTTTGTACGGATGCCGTACTTGTAATCGTGGAAGGGTGAGAGAACAGTGTAACAACCTGGTTTTTAGTCGACTTTAATTACTAAGGCGGAAATTAATTAAGTCTTAAACCAGAGTCATTAATTATACATAAACCCAAAATGTTACATCCTCGTTCGAGAGTTGAATAATACAACTCTAAATACGGTAGTTAAAAGAGTAGCGTTATATATTACATATCTCTCGGAAAACAATAAAAGTAAAGCATAAAAGCGTCTCGTGGCCCCATCCAAAATCCAGCTCCTGGTCCACGAACGTCCTGCACAATAAACTATGGGGGGATGCCCGCTGAGCGGACAGTGACTAGCTATGCTCATACTTACCCTCGATTTCAATTACTTTGGTTTAATATTATCGCTTTATAAACATATCATTATGATAAAACATAAACATGCTTAATACCTATAGCATATAAAGACATATAAGTCATAATAAGCATGCGGTTTAAGCGATAAATCATATAAGCATGATATTCAGTTATGAAAACAAATAACATATAATATCATAGCCATAGTATCACAACATATCAGCAAGATTACAAAGCGATATCAGATCGCATACATACATACGTATCGTATTGTTCTTATCATGCAGACTCGATTCACTTCAGAAACTTGTGGTCTTTAATTTTCGAAAATGGTACACACTCGTTCTCATTTAAATCAAACAACACACAACACATAAACTGCTTACGAGCCTGACCACTGAGTAGGCCCTTGTACTCTGATCGATTGCATCTCACTTCCATAGTGCAGAGGCTTACTCGACTCGTAAACCACGCCGAATACTATAATACTTGCATCTCATCCTCTAGTGTTCGAAATGATTCGAACTTCAGATACAATCTCGTCAAGTGATCTGTACATGTGGTAAGAACGAATGCTAGTGTCGCGCCCACTAAGAACGAAACACCGCAAGGAGATCACCGCTATAATCGCCCAAATCGGCACGGATACCCTGGTAACTTTAGCGAAATAGGGGAATAAAACCCTAGTCTAGTACATGTACACTAGTATCCAATTTAAGAATGGGCTATGCTAATCATAGAGCACCTTAACTCAGGATAAAACGACTATTTCCTAAAGCCTGAGACAAAAGCCTTGGCATATTCAATTATCTTGTCCGGCAATGGCGACCGCGACAAGACTATCTTAACCCCACTTCACTCACGATTGACGTTCCCTTATCTGAGGCCCAAGCTTGACCTTTTATTTAAACATACTCATGATTTATTATTTATTTGATATTACATATCACATGTTTCTAGACTCTCCTAGTATCAGCGTCAAACGTTTTATTTGAAGTGTAGGTTTCATATGATCACATAACACATTCGTTCATTATTTGAAGTGTGGTTAGTTATTAACGTTTTCAAGTTTTCTAAAATGTTACGTTTATTAGTATGTTCAATCTTATTTAAGTGTTTTCATACACTTTAAGTTACTTATTTATTCATTTTCAATTTTCTATACTTAGTAAAATTTTCAATTATTTTCAATATTTTACTATTCACTTTTCACTATTCACCGTATTTACTATTCATCGTATTTTACTATTCATGGTATTTTACTATTCATCGTATTTACTATTCATCGTATTCACTATTCATCGTATTTAAACGCATCTTTATACTTAGATATTTTAGTATAATACTAAACTTGTTTTTATTTCCTAAGTATAGATTTCTAGTTTTAAAGTCGTTAGGTTCGTTTTGTACTTAGGCGATTTTTGAAAATATTCTAAAGTCTAGTTTTAAAAATGTTAAGTTCGGTTTGTATTTAGTCATTTATGAAAATATTCGAAAATCATAGTTTTAAAAACGTTAAGTTCGGTTTATAAAAGGTGATCAATGATATTTATTTTAAAACGAGACTCAGTTAAATTTAGTCGTCTATCTATTTAAGTTAATGATAGTATCGTGGATGATTCATTTACAGTCCGTATGTCCAAGCTCAATAATCCAATAGCAAAGGTAGTATCACACGATTTAGTTCATTTTTATAACGGTTACATATTTTTATCGGTTTATAATATCTTGTTTATAACTAAATCGATTTATACAAAAATTCAATTCTAATTACTATTTAACTTTAGTGACTTAGTGATAATTTCATTTTGATCAAATTTAGTCCATTTAAAATAGAAATGTCGTGTGGTATTAATTATATGTCAAAATTGATTTATTTCTTTTAATTTCTTAATTCTAACTTATTAACTAATAATTAAATTATATTAACAATAAACTAAAAAGTGATAAAAGCAAAATTTAACCCTAAAATAGTGATGATGCCGTGGCTAAGGTGGTTAGAGTCCTAAAATTTCATTTTTCGATTTTATCGGTTTTTAACTTAAAGTCTTTATATTTTAATTATTCTAATTATACTAAAACGATTTAAACTATAATGAAATTTACTAACAATTTCATTTATATTTATGAATAGTGTTTTTCAACACTTTAAATTTCTAACTTTTTAATCTAAATGATTTATAATGTTTAAGTTGATTTATAGTATAATACTAACAATATATATAAACAATAACTAAACATAAACATAAATTATTAACAAACATAAATTAAAATGAAATCAAAATGAGTAACAAGTATGAACATCACATGAATACTCAAGAACACATATGAATAACTCAAGAACAACTCAAGAACACTTATTTCGATTTTAATAATTTATAATACGTTTTCCTAATTTAGTTTTTTTTTCATAGGAACATCTATTTTATACTAACTTAACACTACATATAATTTACAAAAATTAAAAGTGAAAATATATTAAAAAAAAGGTAAATGCCGAGTATATGTAATATGTGTATATAATTTTCATTTTCGATTTTAATCACTTTAAACTCATTTTTAATATTTCACAATATTTTTATATATCACTACTACTTAATTAAAACATAACTAAACATAAAAATCATATGAAACATAATTAAAAATGCTCAAAATTAATTTAGCTAAACATGATATCATTTTACTATAACATTACTAGTAAACTATATATTTAGTTATTATCATTATTTATTCAACACATAAACATACAAGCATATAAACATGATGTTTAACATATTTAACATAAAAATCATAATTATAAAATTAGAATAACAAAACAAATTAATTTACTAAAAAGATAATACAAGACATAGTTAGTCACCTATGATCGGCAAGCTAAAGGTTTTCCGGATCGACGATGTTATCAAGGTCTAAGTCTTCACCCAAGAACCCGTCTTCACCTTCAAATAAACCCGTAAATAATGAGCTCCAAATACTCAAGAATGTCTAGAAACACTAGTGTAATATTAGAGTAATATTAGGGTTTTAATTTAATGTGTTTTAGGAATAAAAATGGAAGAAAATTAAAGAGAGAAATGGAGGAAGTCTCACGGCAATAAGGAGGCAAGGAAATGATTTTTTTTGACTTGGAAAAATAATGAATCAAATGGTAGTATACTTTTAGGTTAAATGGTTTAGGTTTTTAATTAGAAAATAATGTTTTAATTAAACTACTTAATACATCATCACCTCCATCATCCCCTCTTAAGTCCACATTACTATTTGAGCATTAAAATTGTCTAATTTGTGTTTAAAAATGTTTTCCACGAAATTCGTCAGTTTTTAAAAAGTCGGGCGTCAAAAGCGATAAAAGTTTAAGCTTGCGCGTTTGACGATTTTTCGAAATATTTCTACTTTTGAATTCTAAGACTAAAATATTTATTTTATTATTCAAAAGTTTTCAAAAGTTTTAAGAAAGTCGATAAATTTTACAAAACAAAAGTTTAGCTAAAATTGTGATTTTGAAGGCTAAAAAGGTTAGGATTTGATTTAGGATTTGAAATTAGAAATTGATAGCTAATTATTGAATTAAATTAACACGGGGTGTTACAAACCTCCCCCCTTAGAAAAGTTTCGTCCCGAAACTTGAATGAAGAATAGGATTTTCACCTGAGGTAAACAGCTCGGGATATTTCTCCTTCATGGAGGCTTCGGTCTCCCAAGTTGCTTGTTCAGTCAATTGACCTTTCCATAGCACCTTTTCTTCCTCAACACCTTGGTTTCACGCGCTAGAATCTTGACTGGTCTCTCGGAGTAGAGTAGGTTAGGCTCGACTGCGATCACGTCAGGAGTAATGATATGACTTGGGTCACTCCTGTATCTCCTTAGTTGAGAAACGTGGAACACGTTGTGAACCTTGGATAAATTAGGGGGTAGTGCCAGGCGATAAGCTACCTCACCAATTCTTTCAAGTACTTCGTATGGTCCAACGTACTTAGGACTTAGTTTTCCTTTCAAACCGAAACGTCGGACCCCCTTCATGGGTGATACTTTCAAGAATACATGATCACCGACTTCGAACTCAATAGGTCGGCGATGTTTGTTGGCATACATTTTCTGACGGTCCTGGGCCGCTTGTAGCCGTTCACGAATGATTTTTATGTGTTCAATTTGGTCTTGAATGACCTGTGGTCCAGTTCCTACATTATCACTAGCATCGTCCCAACAGACCGGACTACGACACTTTCTACCGTATAGTGCCTCGAATGGAGCACAACCCAAACTTGCATGGAAGCTATTGTTGTAGGAGAATTCAATCAGAGGTAGACTTCTCTGCCAATTCTCGTTGAATTCTAAAGCACATGCCCTGAGCATGTCTTCGAGCGTTTGGATGGTTCGCTCAGTTTGACCATCAGTCGCAGGATGAAAAGCGGTGCTCATTTTCAGTTGGCTTCCCAATGCTGCTTGTAACTTTTCCCAAAAATGGGAGGTGAATCTCGGATCCCTGTCCGATATAATATCCAGCGGTACGCCGTGTAATCGGATCACCTCCTTCTCATAAGCCTTAGCTAGCTCTTCAAGGCTCCAAGTGTCCTTGATTGGTAGAAAATGGGCCGACTTAGTTAAGCGGTCCACTATAACCCAGATCGCATTATTTCCCCTGTGAGTCCTCGGTAAACCCGTTATGAAATCCATGGAAATGGAGTCCCACTTTCCCAATGGAATGTCCAAGGGTTGTAGTAGTCCCCCGGGTCGTTGATGCTCGAATTTCACCTTCTGGCAGATTAGGCACTTTGCAACGTACTCGGCAATCTCTGCTTTCATTCCTACCCACCAGAACCTCAGCTTTAAATCTTGGTACATCTTATCAGAACCTGGATGTATGGAGTATCGTGTACTATGTGCCTCGTCAAGGATCCTTCTTTTCAACACAGGTATGTCAGGCACACACCACCTTTCTTTGAATCTCAAACTCCCGTCCGGTTTAATCTCAAACCCCACTCGATTTCCTGAAGGAATTTCCCTTCTGATTTTCACGAGTTCTTCATCCTCCCATTGTAGAGCTCTTATCTCGTGATATAACTCTGGCTCTGCGATCATTGCGTTCAGATCAGCATCGTCAGACTGAACCAACTCTAAGTTCATTCTCTTGAAGTCCCTGACAATACCAGCCGGAATTTCCCAAATGTTGCTAAGGGTATGCGTAGTCTTTCTACTCAGAGCGTCAGCAACGACGTTCGCCTTACCCTCATGGTACAATAGTTCAATCTTGTAGTCCTTGATCAGTTCTAACCACCGGCGTTGCCTCATGTTGAGTTCCTTCTGCGTGAAGATATATTTCAGGCTTTTGTGGTCCGTGTAGAACTTGATACTCACTCCGTAGAGGTAATGACGCCAGATTTTCAAGGCAAACACCACGGCCGCTAATTCTAGGTCATGAGTTGGGTAGTTTCGCTCATGAACCTTTAGCTGCCTTGATGCGTAAGCAATGACCTTCCCTTGTTGCATCAGTACGCAACCCAGACCATTCAGTGAAGCGTCACTGTAGACTTCATACTCGTCTCCATCTGTAGGAAGAGCTAAGACTGGCGCTGTGGTAAGCCTTGTCTTGAGTTCTTGGAAAGCATTCTCGCATTCCTCACTCCATATGAACTTAGATTCCTTCTGTAGCAACTTCGTCATGGGTCGTGCTACTTTGGAGAAGTCTGGAACAAATCTTCTGTAGTATCCTGCCAAACCTAGGAAGCTGCGTATTTCAGTTATATTTGTGGGAGCCTTCCATTCTTTCACTGCGTCGATCTTTGCAGGATCTACCATCACTCCATCCTTCGAGATGACGTGACCCAGGAATGCTACCTTCTCGAGCCAAAATTCGCACTTAGAAAATTTAGCATACCACTTATATTTCCTCAGTATTCCCAGAATGATACGTAAATGTTTCTCGTGTTCTGCCCCGGTCTTGGAATAAATTAGGATATCATCAATGAACACAACCACGCATATATCTAAGTACTCGTGGAAGGTCCTGTTCATTTGATCCATGAACACTGCTGGTGCATTTGTCAAACCGAAAGGCATAACCTTGAATTCGTAGTGACCATATCTGCTTCTGAAAGCAGTCTTCTGGATGTCAGATTCCCTAACAGCGATCTGATGATAACCTGACCTCAGGTCGATCTTAGAAAACACTCCCGCGCCCTTCAATTGATCAAAGAGATCGTCGATTCTGGGTAAAGGGTAGCGGTTCTTAATGGTCACCTTGTTCAACTCCCTGTAGTCGATGCAGAGTCTCATACTGCCATCCTTCTTTTTCACGAAGAGAACCGGTGCTCCCCAAGGCGAGACACTTGGTCGTATGAAACCCTTTTCAATCATTTCTTCCAGTTGTTTCTTTAATTCCTGTAGTTCTACCGGTGCCATCCTATAGGGTGCCTTTGAGATTGGGGCCGTGCCTGGCACAAGGTCGATAGAGAATTCAACATCACGTGCAGGTGGCAAGCCTGGTAAGTCGTCAGGAAAGACATCAGGGAATTCCCGTACTACGTGAATATCTTCAATGTTCACGCTTTCCTTTACTTCGTTGACGCTGCATAGGTACACTTGATGTCCCTTTCTTTCTAACCGTTGAAGTTGTAGCACAGATATGATTTTCGCCCCCTTAATTGGCGAAGTCTTCTGATACGTGACCCTAGCCCCCGTGGGATGCTTCAAGCGAATTTTCCGGTCTCGGCACTCGAACAAGGCATGATATTTAGTTAACCAGTCGATCCCCAGTATGACGTCGAACTCCGGCATGTCAAAAAGGATAAGGTCGGAAGGGAAGATTGTTTTATGGATTGTGATTGGAGTATCTTTGAAAATTTTGGAGCATTTGAAAAATTTTCCGTTTGGTAAAGAAATATTTGCGTTGATTGATTCGGATTTTGTGAGATTAGCCTTTGAAACAAACTTAGAAGATATAAAGGACAATGATGCCCCAGTGTCAAACAAAACGACTGCGTTCACTGAGTTTATAAGAAAAATACCAGTAATGACGTCAGCCTCAGGTGACTCCTCTGCCTCCGCTTCTGTGAGGACATATACTCGACCTTGTACCACAACAGATTGTGGTACTCCCGCAACAGGTGCCGCGTTTAGGTTGTTGGGGCATACATTTGCTTTATGCCCTATCTGCTTACAACGATAGCAGGTAATTGGTTGTCCATTACATTGTTTCCCTTCATGACGCGCCTTGTTGCATATAGGACAATTCCCCGGCAAAGCTCTTGGTTGAGGAGCCCTTCCTGCAACCATGGCCCTCTCGTTGTTCCCAGCAGGAAGCCTGTTCTGGAACGCAGGCCTCTGAAAATTCTGCCTCTGTTGGATCGGGCGTTGATAATTCGGCTTCTGAATGAAGCTCGACTGTGCCACAGATGGCACAAACACCTTCTTCCTCTTTTTCTCCTCGGCTTTTTCCAACTCCAAGGGAGCCCATACCACCTCGCACGCACTCGTGAGGCTGCGGCAAAGTAGCGTAGGTGTTCTTTGCTCATGTGGGTACGCAGATCGTTAGACATATTGCGCAGGTACCTCTGAGTCATGGCCCTATCGTTGGGAGCGATCGCAGCCCCGAATTTTGCCAGCTGTTGGAATTTCTCAGTGTATTCCTGGAGAGTCATGCCTCCCATTTTGAGACTTATGAATTCCTCCTCTTTCTGACACCTGAGCTCATACCCAAAGTACCGCCCCTTGATCTTCTCAACGAATTCGTACCAGGTGAACGTGGTATCGTGCTCGTTAGTCCCGATTACGTTCCACGGTCATTCGCCTCCTCTTTCAAATAAAAGGCAGCGATGTTGACCCTATCCTCCAGAGGTGTTCTGCTTAGGTCCATCAGCTTTTTCATCTCTTCTAGCCAATTAGTGAGGTCGATAGGGTCATTAGAACCCGAGTATGTTGGTGGACGATGACGAGAAATGCGATCAAACGCGCTTGGATGATGTTGGCGGTTTGCGTTGTCCGTGGCTATCTCTGCCAAACGGATCAAAGATTCTTCTGCCAGGAGGTGTCTTTCCTCGTCTGTCATTGGAGGTGCAGCCATTCTGAAAGAATTAAGACGTGAAGGAATTTATTAGTATCGCGAGAGGTTAGAAGACATGCTTATCATTGATAGCTTTTACTTGAAAGTAAATGCAATACTTGGCGATTATGCAGGTAAGCACAGAAGTTAGGTATTTTATTTCCTTGAGATGTAATTTTTGGTTACATCGGTTTTAGGATTTTAAAATGTATCTAGTACATTTTCTTAGGAAGGATATGAAAGTAGGAGAGAGGGAGAATGTATTTTTGTGGAATTGGTTACGAATTTAACAGGTGTCTTCACTCCGTGCCGTCTGGTACTCCTTTGACGCTTCAATCCTCGGGAGTTGAATTATTATTTAAATTTTATATCCGAGGATAGTTGTTAGTTTAGTCAGTCACTTCAGCAAGTAGCAAGCATACGCGAGTTAGTGTATTTTATTTTGAGGGAAGTAGTTTGTTATATTTAAAAGTCCTTAGTCTATGGTCAGTCCTTAAGGTTTCTACCCATCCTCACACTTTAAAGCGATTTGAAGTTTATTATTTAAGCGATCTAATAAAAGAAAAATCTAATTTATTATTTGATCCTATTAGTCTATGCCTGACATACAATATGAATGTCTGGCCCAGGTGTCTCTCGTTAGGTAAGCATAAATCGCATTAGGCCATTTATGTTACGGTCACGAGTCAGCTCTGATACCAACTGTAACAACCTGGTTTTTAGTCGACTTTAATTACTAAGGCGGAAATTAATTAAGTCTTAAACCAGAGTCATTAATTATACATAAACCCAAAATGTTACATCCTCGTTCGAGAGTTGAATAATACAACTCTAAATACGGTAGTTAAAAGAGTAGCGTTATATATTACATATCTCTCGGAAAACAATAAAAGTAAAGCATAAAAGCGTCTCGTGGCCCCATCCAAAATCCAGCTCCTGGTCCACGAACGTCCTGCACAATAAACTATGGGGGATGCATTGGCGGTGACAAAGGACTAGCTATGCTCATACTTACCCTCGATTTCAATTACTTTGGTTTAATATTATCGCTTTATAAACATATCATTATGATAAAACATAAACATGCTTAATACCTATAGCATATAAAGACATATAAGTCATAATAAGCATGCGGTTTAAGCGATAAATCATATAAGCATGATATTCAGTTATGAAAACAAATAACATATAATATCATAGCCATAGTATCACAACATATCAGCAAGATTACAAAGCGATATCAGATCGCATACATACATACGTATCGTATTGTTCTTATCATGCAGACTCGATTCACTTCAGAAACTTGTGGTCTTTAATTTTCGAAAATGGTACACACTCGTTCTCATTTAAATCAAACAACACACAACACATAAACTGCTTACGAGCCTGACCACTGAGTAGGCCCTTGTACTCTGATCGATTGCATCTCACTTCCATAGTGCAGAGGCTTACTCGACTCGTAAACCACGCCGAATACTATAATACTTGCATCTCATCCTCTAGTGTTCGAAATGATTCGAACTTCAGATACAATCTCGTCAAGTGATCTGTACATGTGGTAAGAACGAATGCTAGTGTCGCGCACACTAAGAACGAAACACCGCAAGGAGGCCACCGCTATCATCGCCCAAATCGGCACGGATACCCTGGTAACTCTAGCGAAATAGGGAAATAAAACCCTAGTCTAGTACATGTACACTAGTATCCAATTTAAGAATGGGCTATGCTAATCATAGAGCACCTTAACTCAGGATAAACGACTATTTCCTAAAGCCTGAGACAAAAGCCTTGGCATATTCAATTATCTTGTCCCAAGAATGGCGACCGCGACAAGACTATCTTAACCCCACTTCACTCACGATTGACGTTCCCTTATCTGAGGCCCAAGCTTGACCTTTTATTTAAACATACTCATGATTTATTATTTATTTGATATTACATATCACATGTTTCTAGACTCTCCTAGTATCAGCGTCAAACGTTTTATTTGAAGTGTAGGTTTCATATGATCACATAACACATTCGTTCATTATTTGAAGTGTGGTTAGTTATTAACGTTTTCAAGTTTTCTAAAATGTTACGTTTATTAGTATGTTCAATCTTATTTAAGTGTTTTCATACACTTTAAGTTACTTATTTATTCATTTTCAATTTTCTTTACTTAGTAAAATTTTCAATTATTTTCAATATTTTACTATTCACTTTTCACTATTCACCGTATTTACTATTCATCGTATTTTACTATTCATGGTATTTTACTATTCATCGTATTTACTATTCATCGTATTCACTATTCATCGTATTTAAACGCATCTTTATACTTAGATATTTTAGTATAATACTAAACTTGTTTTTATTTCCTAAGTATAGATTTCTAGTTTTAAAGTCGTTAGGTTCGTTTTGTACTTAGGCGATTTTTGAAAATATTCTAAAGTCTAGTTTTAAAAATATTAAGTTCGGTTTGTATTTAGTCATTTATGAAAATATTCGAAAATCATAGTTTTAAAAACGTTAAGTTCGGTTTATAAAAGGTGATCAATGATATTTATTTTAAAACGAGACTCAGTTAAATTTAGTCGTCTATCTATTTAAGTTAATGATAGTATCGTGGATGATTCATTTACAGTCCGTATGTCCAAGCTCAATAATCCAATAGCAAAGGTAGTATCACACGATTTAGTTCATTTTTATAATCTGATTTACATATTTTTATCGCTTTATAATATCTTGTTTATAACTAAATCGATTTATACAAAAATTCAATTCTAATTACTATTTAACTTTAGTGACTTAGTGATAATTTCATTTTGATCAAATTTAGTCCATTTAAAATAGAAATGTCGTGTGGTATTAATTATATGTCAAAATTGATTTATTTCTTTTAATTTCTTAATTCTAACTTATTAACTAATAATTAAATTATATTAACAATAAACTAAAAAGTGATAAAAGCAAAATTTAACCCTAAAATAGTGATGATGCCGTGGCTAAGGTGGTTAGAGTCCTAAAATTTCATTTTTCGATTTTATCGGTTTTTAACTTAAAGTCTTTATATTTTAATTATTCTAATTATACTAAAACGATTTAAACTATAATGAAATTTACTAACAATTTCATTTATATTTATGAATAGTGTTTTTCAACACTTTAAATTTCTAACTTTTTAATCTAAATGATTTATAATGTTTAAGTTGATTTATAGTATAATACTAACAATATATATAAACAATAACTAAACATAAACATAAATTATTAACAAACATAAATTAAAATGAAATCAAAATGAGTAACAAGTATGAACATCACATGAATACTCAAGAACACATATGAATAACTCAAGAACAACTCAAGAACACTTATTTCGATTTTAATAATTTATAATACGTTTTCCTAATTTAGTTTTTTTTTCATAGGAACATCTATTTTATACTAACTTAACACTACATATAATTTACAAAAATTAAAAGTGAAAATATATTAAAAAAAAAGGTAAATGCCGAGTATATGTAATATGTGTATATAATTTTCATTTTCGATTTTAATCACTTTAAACTCATTTTTAATATTTCACAATATTTTTATATATCACTACTACTTAATTAAAACATAACTAAACATAAAAATCATATGAAACATAATTAAAAATGCTCAAAATTAATTTAGCTAAACATGATATCATTTTACTATAACATTACTAGTAAACTATATATTTAGTTATTATCATTATTTATTCAACACATAAACATACAAGCATATAAACATGATGTTTAACATATTTAACATAAAAATCATAATTATAAAATTAGAATAACAAAACAAATTAATTTACTAAAAAGATAATACAAGACATAGTTAGTCACCTATGATCGGCAAGCTAAAGGTTTTCCGGATCGACGATGTTATCAAGGTCTAAGTCTTCACCCAAGAACCCGTCTTCACCTTCAAATAAACCCGTAAATAATGAGCTCCAAATACTCAAGAATGTCTAGAAACACTAGTGTAATATTAGAGTAATATTAGGGTTTTAATTTAATGTGTTTTAGGAATAAAAATGGAAGAAAATTAAAGAGAGAAATGGAGGAAGTCTCACGGCAATAAGGAGGCAAGGAAATGATTTTTTTTGACTTGGAAAAATAATGAATCAAATGGTAGTATACTTTTAGGTTAAATGGTTTAGGTTTTTAATTAGAAAATAATGTTTTAATTAAACTACTTAATACATCATCACCTCCATCATCCCCTCTTAAGTCCACATTACTATTTGAGCATTAAAATTGTCTAATTTGTGTTTAAAAATGTTTTCCACGAAATTCGTCAGTTTTTAAAAAGTCGGGCGTCAAAAGCGATAAAAGTTTAAGCTTGCGCGTTTGACGATTTTTCGAAATATTTCTACTTTTGAATTCTAAGACTAAAATATTTATTTTATTATTCAAAAGTTTTCAAAAGTTTTAAGAAAGTCGATAAATTTTACAAAACAAAAGTTTAGCTAAAATTGTGATTTTGAAGGCTAAAAAGGTTAGGATTTGATTTAGGATTTGAAATTAGAAATTGATAGCTAATTATTGAATTAAATTAACACGGGGTGTTACAAACAGTGTGTCCAGAGTTACCTCACTTATGAAGCGAGAGTTACTAGGGGCCGTTCCTCAGAGGGTGTGGTTTGAATCAGGAGGATTCGACTCAACGTACTTTTGCCCAAATATCGAAAGCGTAAATGTTTTTAAAGTTTCAAGTTTCACTTCTTTATGATTTTAAAATAAAAGAAAAACTAGTTTTTCAAAAATAATAAAAATCATGCTCGTCCCCAGCGGAGTCGCCAGCTGAAGGTACCGGGAAGGGAGGAAAAACCTATCGACGCCTACTGTGCGCCTACTCGCCAGTGGGGCGTCGGGAGGCGGAATGCGCCTCGCAGGAAAAGAGTGCGAAGTTTTGTAAAAATGGGGGAGATCATTGCATGAATTTGTGACCAAAAAAGAAAAGTAGAAAATCCTTTTTGAAAATGTATTTTCGGAGTCGCCACCAAATATTAAAGGAATTCGGAACCTATTCAACGCGTCTTGAAATACAAGACACGAGTGTCTCAGATTTCAAGGTGCGTCGATACCTATCTATCTGAGGTTTGAAACCAGAGAAGGGATTCGGAGTGAGGTTACTTTTCAAAAGTTTTGACAAAAATGTGTTTTTGAAAACTGAAATCAAAAAGCCTACGTAAAAAGTAGTCTCTACTAATTTGAAAACATTTAGTTAATTTCGATATTTGGGCTAAAATGACGCTACGTACAAGTGCGAATATATATGACTCGATGAAAATGCATAAATAATGTAAATAGTCAAAATAATGACTTTACTATAGGAAATGTACGTTAAATAATAATTTATTGACTAAATTATTACCATAGACGTTATTTTCCGACCTCGTATTTGACTCTTTAAGAATTTGTGAAAACCCTCAGTTTTTGACATGCTAAAAGACTCTATGAAGCAGTCTGATTTAGTGTTGGATCCGTGATTCTAGTCGTTATTTAATGCATGAATGAGGACTTGCATAATTATAAAAGTGACGTCGGTTTGCTTTAGTGATAATGAGTCGTTATTTATGCGATATTGGCGGGGTTTAGACGGATTATGAATCCGAATTGCTACAACCGTATTACGAATACGGCTTCGCTAATGCCAATATCGGGTTGGGGTTAATGTAACCCCTTTGTCCGAGTCTCAAAACGTCCCAAAACGTAGGTAAAATGTTTACCTTTCGAAAATGCAAAGACGGTATTTTTGAGTGGATTTTGTGAGTATTTTAGTGTGTTTTTGTAAAACCGAGTGTTAAGAGGTATTGAGGTCGTGTTTTGAATGAATGTGAGGGTGGGTATTTATAGAGTTTGGCTCGTTTGGGGGTGCACAAAGTATAAATCGCCTGTGTACAGGCGTTTTACATTTTGTTTGGGTTGGTTTTTGTAAGAAAAACAAAAAAGGCGGCTGTATGGGAGAAGATTATAATCGCCTGTTAACAGGCGATTAGAAACTTAATCGCCTGTCAACAGGCGATTCCTTTTTTATTTTGGTGGGTTGCTTAAGCCGCCATTTGGTTTTTGGGAGGTATGATTATGTGATGATTGTGTTTTGTGGGTTGTTTACTTATGGGTTAAGTATTTTTGGGTCAGTTTTGTTTTGGTACGAACTTCGGTTTTCGTGTTTCGGTTTTTGTCGTGTTTTTCGGTTTTGGCTTAAAATAAAATAATATTAGGTTATATTATTTTACAGTATTGTAGAGTCTGGTTTTGTGAAAATGTGGCACGGGACGCACTTTGGCCCGTTTTGCGTGTTGTGTTTTGGGTCGTTTTTGTAAGTTTGGGCCGTTTTTGTAGCTAGTTGGGCTGTTTTTGTGGCTTGGCTTAATGGGACGTTCCTATATTGTGCACGTGTTATGCTCATAATGACTAAAATTGACATTCATTTTCATGATTATGCAAATCCAAATTAATACCCTAAAAATGACTAACACGTTTTAGACACTTTTGTACCGTTTCGACTCTTTTAAAAGCATGCATGAAAGTCCTTTTCATCATCGGGTTTGTTTTTGGGGGGTACGGATACGGGTATCTACAGGCAACAACACCAGTATCTCTCCTCCAAGCTTGGCCTACAACTCATGCATGGTAGTCCAACTTGAGGGGGGACTGTGAGTAATAGTCATTAGTAGTAGTTTACATACTTGTACATACTAATATATATATATATATATATATATATAGTCCATCATACTTGTACATTGACTAATTCATTCATTAATAAACATTCTTTCTATTTTGCTTTCTCTCTCTATAACTACTTTCTCACACTATAACTAACTAAAGCTTGTGATAAACAACAATGGTGGAGATCATATCAATGGAGGTTTGATACCGAGGTTTGATAATACCCTGATGGCCTTTAATTGTCTACTTTTAGTGATTGTATAAAATGTTATTTTGAAACTAACAAGTGTTGCCTATTTACATTCAATATAGGGTAATATATACAAAAGTTTACTCCATACATTAAAATATACTTTGAGAAATTTTTATCATCAAAATAATTAAATTCTTTGATTTTAATATAACATATTCGTATTTTATAATATATTCACGATCTAAATTACGGTGTACTAAATTTAAATTGATAAACACTAAATGGACCAACTAACCACATTTGCCTTGTTATTCAAAAAAGCCAAAAAAAATACGCAATTGGCACTTCCAAGGGCCCACAACCTCACAACCAAAGCACAAGTACTTTACCAACTATGCCACTTTCAAACACATGTTCAATGTTGCAACTAAAGTATATTTATTCTTGAAAGTTACCTGGGCTAAAGCCCATACAGCCACTATACTAGTTCCGCCCCTGTATCCTAGTCATAATTTTGGTTCACTCTCTCTCTTTTCTCACTCATCTCCCAAACTCTCTCTAATTCTCTTAACTTCTCTTTATTTTTCCAAAAACAAAAAAAAAAAAAAAAATTATCAAACTTCTACACTCAAAAATTAAATTTATTATTGGTAATTTCCCCTTAATTATGGGGTTGTTATTTCCTTGTTTAAATACCAATACATGAGAACTAGCGTAACACCCGTGAAAAATCACGGGGTTATTTACAACTTTTGTTTATAAATTTATTTTTTGATTTTGAAATAAATGTTTCATAAAGTGTTGTTATTAGCAGGGGTGTAAACGATCTGATCAGATTCCGAACTCATATGAGATCGAGATCGGCTCGTATGAAAAAATTCGAGATCGAGATCAGCTCGAAGTTCGACGAGCTCTGAAAGTTGCAGCTCGAGCTCAGATCGAATGATTTTTCATGAGATCGAGCTCGAATTCGAGCTCGGCTCGAGTACACTAATTTTCATTATTTTGGTTTATGACAGTCTATTTATTATTATTATTTATTTATTTGAATTTTGAAATTTTAAGAAATAGAGACGTAATCAATAAGATCGAAAAGCATGTAACACATTCACGCAAACCATAATCTTGGATAAAACATTTTACAATGTATTTTACTTGCTACAAATAGACATATAAAAAGTAGAAAAGCATAACAATCATTCATACGAAACTAATAGTTTGCAACAAAATAGGGAAAAATTGGAACATCTTCAAGTGACCATCAATTCTCAAAACTCGATGCCTTATTGCAGATTTGAAGAAATGTGAAGCAAATTATAGCATTTGTTCCATTAACTTGGCATAATAATTATCTCCTCAATACTTTCTTCCTTGGAGACCTTTAAGAGGAAAAAAAAAAAAAAAAAACACATAATAGAATATGAGCTAAGCAATTCATACAAAAGTGAAGTCATTACACAATATAAATTAAGTATAGATATACCTTGCTCTTTTTCTTCACTCTATGTAAGGCACGACACCAATCACCGGCACAAAGTAAAACTTCCACGGTCTCTCGAGCGAGGGAAGCGCGATATGGATCAATCACTCGACCTCCGGCACTAAAGGTTGCTTCGGACGCAATCGTTGTTATAGGCACCGACAAGACATCACGAGCCATTTTGGATAATATTCGATATTTCAAAGTCTCGGTGCTCCACCACTTCAAAACATCAAATTTTAACGACTCTTCTTGGCTCTCACATGAATAAGTTCCCTCGTCAAGATATATATCAAGCTCAGATTTCACACTTTCATGATTAGAAGTCGATCTCAAAAAATTAAAGACATCATAACCACCAAAATCGTCATCCACCTCGTTACTCGTGTTGATATTACTAGAGGTACCAGCAAGACGAGAATTATCATTTTCCTCGCATCTAACCTCGTTAGAAGCATTGAAATCAGTTAACATATTCAGTATAAAGTTCATACAATGCCTCTTTAATAAGTGAAATGTGTTTTTTAGCTTGTATAGCAGAATACATCCTAGAAAACACAAACTCAACACCTCTTAATTTATATCTCGGATCTAATATAGCACCCAACGCCATCAACAGATTACACTCACCCCAATATTTATCAAACCTTGGTTTCATATTTCTAATAAGAGTTTGCATCCACTCTTCCGGATCATTCTCATTTTTATCCAATACCATTTTTATTCTGTAGACCTCCATGAGAAACAAATTAGAAGTAGGATAATCGGAACCGGATATAATATTTGTAACACTCTTAAAAACTTTCAGCACCTCGCACACCTTTTCGACTCTTTTCCATTCTTCGATGTTAGGACAAGAAGTATAAAATGAATCTTCTTCCGCATATAAAGGAAACACATCTTTAAATTTGAGAGCCGTCACTAACATATCAAAAGTAGAATTCCACCTTGTTTTATTCTCAAGAATTAGCTTTCTATGTGGCAGTTGTAACTGTTTGATTTTTTCCGCAAATAACTGTCGTCTTTGTTCACTACCCCTTATATAATCTACACTATCATGAACCTTTTCAATAACATGCTTTATAGATTGAAGACCAAACTGAACCATGATATTCAAAATATGTGCACAACACCGAACATGAAAAAGTTTACCGTCACAAATCATTCTTTGTGTTCTTGAGAAAGTCTCTCTCAAATTCCTAATACATGAGTCATTGGCAGTAGCATTGTCAACTGATATTGTAAAGATCTGCAAGTCAACGAAAACATAAACTCAATAAATTTCTTTAATAATGTAAGAACATACGTTAAAAGATAAAAAGTCAACGAAATAAATTATTTACCTTGTTCTCTATACCCCAATCTTGCAAACATTTATAAATTGCATTAGCCAATTGAACACCTTTGCGAGGAGGAGGCAAATGAAAAAAGTTTAAAACACGTTTTTGCAACTTCCAATTTGAATCAACAAAATGGCCCGTAATAACCATATATTCAATCTTTTGAGGTGATGAACCCCACAAATCTGTTGTTAAACACATTTTTCCAACTTTCCCTAATGGAGCTTTCAATTTCTTCTTTTCTTGATCATACACCTTAACACAGTCAGTTTTTCCAGTATTACGAGAAATACTAGTCCATTCTGGTCGAGCCCTCTTCATCATCAAATTGTAACCTACCTCTTCCAATATTGAAAATGGATGTTCGTGCATAAGAATCCAATGGGCAGCTGCTTCCCTCATCTTTAACATATCAAATTTACCATCATGAAGTGGGGTAAGTGTTGCAACGTTACCGTCATCACCAGCACGATCAACGGGCATAAAATTTAATTTACTTTGTTTCCTCACATGATTCCGTCGCACCGGACAATTTTCGTTAATATGACGAGATAAATGTGTTGTAGGTCCATTTTTTCTATATCACAATTTGTAGTTACAATACTTACATTGTGCTTTTTGCTCACCATTTGGAAGGGTAATGACCTCTAATTCATCCCACCATTGTGCTCTTTTTCTCGATTTTGTTACAAAAGGATCTTGTGTGTTATCAATTTCATCAGAATTAAGTGTTTCTTCTGTTTCGATCTCCTCAATCCCCTCATTGCTCAAATCAATAATAGGATTTTCATCATCTTGAATGTCCATAATTTGTAAATTAATCTGCAGTAATGAAAAACTACACTAATTAAATAAAATAATTTGTGAATCCATGGTGAAATATAAAAAAAAAAAAAAAAAAAAAAAAAACTACATATAAGAGTAAGACATACCTATTTTGGATGTTCTCCACAATCCATGAATAAAATTTGACATCCATAAGCCAAGAGAATAAATAAGATGATTGCAGAGAAGTTTAAAATCCAAAGAGTTGCAAATTTGAAGCGTCGTAGTGCAGTGATTATCAATGAGATTATGAGAATATGAGCAAAATAATTTTGTAAAAGAGAACAATTATGGGTTGGAAAATGAAACAATGAAAAAGAGTGTTCTGGAACTTGGGAGTACACATTTGCCACATAAATAACCAATAAAAGAAAAAAGTAGGTAATTAATAGTGCAACTTCCAAGTAAACGTTATTTGGTGGTACTTGGTAGTTTGGTAGTGTATTTTGTTTATTACGGTGTATTATTCTAAAGCTATTATTATACTCCGTATATATTTATGTTTATGTGATGCTAAATCCGATCTGATCAGAGCTTTTTCGAGCCGATCTATGCAAAGCTCGGGCTCGGGTTCGAAATTCTAGCGTCAGGCTCGAGATCAGATCGGGCTCGGAGTTGACCAAACACGAGCCGAGCTTTGACCGAACTGATTTCGAGTGCTCTGCGAGCCGGCTCTGTTCATTTACAGCCCTAGTTATTAGGATAACTGAGAAGATAAAAATGATTTATTAATTATACGTTACTCAACTTGTAAGTCTAACTGCACCCGCTTCTTCCAAAGCCAAGGCACGCTAAATTGTGATATATAGACTCGTCTACTATTATAAAACAGTGGTTTGAGATATTTTTTTTTTAATCAATGTATTAAATTATAAAGTCAAAAAATAAAAATAAAAACCCAAAAATTAATAGGTCAATTATAAGTTTACATTAAAGATTAATAAGACGTTGTTCTTAGAAGATTATAGTAAATGAATTTATTTGATATGGTCTTATAGGAAATTAAGAATTGAGCCAAACTTATTGAAGTTGAATTGTACCTATTGGAAGTAAAGTGAATTTTTTGTTTGTTAATTTGTTTTGAATTTATAAGAATTTAGCTATTTAACTATACAGGAACTGAGACGAGTTGAGCTTATTAGAATTTAAGTTCAGCCGAAAAAACATATCGTGTACATAAAAATCGTAAGTATATACAACAATTTTGAACTTCAATTAAATTTACAATATTTATCGTGATAATTAAAATTTATCCTGATAACTAAATATTTTATAATGACAATCAACCGAGACATCTGAATTAAATTATTTCAAATAAATTTACAATAGTGATGTTAAAGCTATAGAGTCTTTAAGATAAATCAATTTCGATAATAAAATAAAATAAAATATTATAATTTACTCCGTATCTTTTTTAGATCCATCTTATAATATAAGATCATCCTATAAAAAAAGAGTTACTCCTACTAAGTAAATTGGTACAAAGTCTTCGTATTAGTTTAGTTTGGGCCTAAATCAAAACTAACGTATTAAGTATTAACCTAATTCCTAAGTGCCCTTTCAAATTACATTAACTTGAAGGCATCTCGTAGCCACAATTCCACTCAAATTCTCTGTGTATTTGATTATTTCACGTCATGCTTCTATTCTTCTCTTATCGTTCTTGTTCAATCATTTTATTTTTCATTTCACAAACTTCACTACTATATAGACCTGTCAAAATTCGACCCGACCCGCAAACCCGACCCGAACCGACCCGTTTTTTTAGGGTCAAGACCCATAAATTTAGACCCGTGACCCGAAATGAACCGAACCCAAAATGGCCCGTTAATTTAGGGTCAAGACCCGACCCGACCCGTTCAACCCGATAGATCAAGTGTAATTTTGTGTAAAAAGACTTTTTGAACCTATAAATTAATATTTCATGAAAATAATAATATAATATTAATAATTATTACAACATCAGTATTATAAGTTGGAATATTAAAATGATATTGAAAATTAAGATTGAAATATTATGATTATATTCATAAATAGACTATTTTAATTTTATAAATCACAAGAATGAATAAATATTAACTTTAATATTACATATGTACAAATAAAATATGTAGACACTGTAAAATAACAATAAAATAATATTTTTAATTAAAAAAATAATAAATAAAAAGGCGCAAAAAACGTATTTTGACCCGAAACCGACCCGACCCGAACCCGACCCGACCCGTATTTGAGCCGAACCCGTATTGACCCGACCCGTATAACCCGAACCCGAACCCGACCTGCCCGACCCGTTTGACAGGTCTACTACTATATAGACCTGTCAAAACGACCCTACCCGCAAACTCGACCCAATCCGATCCACTTTTTATAGGTCAAGACCCGTTAAATTTTGGCCCATGACCCGAAACGACCTGAACCCGAAATGATTCCTTAATTTAGGGTCAAGATCCGACCCGACCAGTTCAACTTGATGGATCAAGTGCAATCTCACGTAAAAAAAACTTTTTGAGCCTATAATTCAATATATCATGAAAAATACTCCGTAATAATTTAATTAATATTAATAATTATTTTAACCATAACCTTATTAGCTAAAAAAATTTGATCCAAAGTTGAGTATGTATTGCATTAATTTAACAAAAAAATTATTAAAATTAAAAAAAATATGATTTAAAAATGTGGAAAAAAAAAAAGAAAAAAGAAAAAGGGGTTGCAATTAATAAATAATAATGCTTTGGTAAATGTAAGTACTCGTATTTAATTGCTATAACAATCCATGTAGAAACAATTAATTTGTTCTTGTTGGTGGAAATGAAAAGGTAATTGACTAATTTGCCCTTATTTTTGTACTAAACAACTAACCAGCATAAGTTGATGGACAATTTTGTCCAATTAATAATAGAACTCCATTTTATGCTAGGTGAATTCTTGTTGCGCCATGTCAACTTTCTAAAACTCTTCTTTAATATATATAACTAGTTTTAACTCCCGTGATACTCACGGTTTTCATTGAATTTCTTGTTTGGATAAAATGAGGCTAAATAATGGGTTAATCAAAAATTTAAGATTACAATTGAACTTGTTTTATTTGACATTGATTTCATACATGAAATTAACGACAATATTATTGTATGATTACATACTTTTAATTTTTTAACCGAACAACACATTATAATCGAAAAATATCTAATAATAAAAAAATCAACAAAATATGTTAAAAATTAGATATCTTAAATAGATTACATAGAAATTGGAATTCCATAATCGTAGGACGGGGTTTGGAATTCTTAGATACATGTCTCATCTTTCGCACTGTGGTCGTTGTCGTTTGTCTTTGCTGAAAAGGTTTTTCGATACCCAACCTATGAAATGGTTTACACTATGAATACTTTCATCAATGTTTTCATGACAAATTGTTAGATATCGACTTTTGTTTTTAATTTAACTTGGAATTGAATGTTCAGATGAAAAAAGCCTATGCGAGTAAACCAATTATTCAATTCATAACCGTAATAATTAATCTGAATGATGTTCCTTAATAGGTTATGTAGAGGTGAATTGGAGAATTCGACAAATTCAAGTGCAAACATCTAGCACAGAGTAACAATCATTTTTGGATTGAAAAAAATTGCATACAAAAAGTGAAAAAGTTAAGCTTGATATACTTAAAGGGAAAGGGGATTTGAATGTAAGAATAATTTTATACGGTATTGTATTTAATTATTATTACGTTATTTTGGACCTATAGTTAATCTTAAGTTAATGCGGTAATTAGCTAAATATAATAGTTGGGCTTTTCAGTGGGAGTAGCCCAGTTAATTTAATTGTTGACGGACCGATTAAATTAATTAGGTTAAGAAGCTCGGTCCTCCTCTCGCCCTTATTAAAATATACTAAACCGTCATTAGTATACAATAATTGTGAAAACACAAATTAAGGGAAAAAAGGGAAAAGAGAGGAGAATAGGGCTTCATCCTCACTCCACCTACTGCCGTCCTTTTGCCCGTACACCACCGTACGCCGACGACCAACCCTGCCGTTTTTCGACACCATCTCAACGCTCACAACCATAACGGACCAAGGTATGTATTTCTCCATGTGATTTGTTTCTAATCGAAGGTCCTGTGAACGAATTAAGTTTGTATCGTTCTTAACTAGGTTATTATCGTTTGAACCTAGTTTACATGTGGTATCAAAGCCTTGTTTGTGATTAGAAACTTATCCATGATTATCGGACTCGTTTTTGATTTTGGGTCAGAAAATTTGGCCGTTTTTGGTTCGATTTTGGGGTCAGTTTTGGTCGGGTTTTTGGCTGATTTTCATTGGACCAAATTTTCTGGTCGGTTTGGTCGACTTTCTGGCCGTTTTGGAAGTCGTGTTTTTGGGCAGAAATTTCTGGGTTGTTTTTTTGGCAGCTTTGGTCGGTTTTTTTGGCCGAGAAATTTAGTGTGTTTTGGTGATTTTAATGGCCGTATGATGATCTCTTGATACATGGTGGTTTGAGTAGCCGTGTATTGTTTTTTATTAACGTCTTAGCTTGGTAATAATGTAATGATAATGATGCAATGATGATGAAGTTACGTTGTACAGTAAGTCTTTTGTGGTCTTATGTGCTTTTGGTTTTATTATTTTAGTTTTGCTTTTTGAAGTCCTTTTTTTTACTTTTGGCTTCGTAAGTACTCCGTTTATAATTTTAACGGAATAATGATTTTTTGGGGTTTTCTGTGGGGCTTTCCCGTATTCTTCCGCTGCGCTCTTTTATAGTCGATATAATTATTTGAAATATCTCAGTAAGTTTGTTTGGTTGCACTTACAGTCGCTTCCATTCATAAGAGATTGAAATTTCAGTAAGAATTATTACACTATGAATGAGTGAAATAATTATTAAGTTGAGTTGAGTTACACCGCAGTGGACCATCTCATGTTCTTTGATTTCATTAAAGTTTAAATAAGCCTCAGACATTCACATTAAGCTTGAGTTACACCACAGTGGACTCAATTAAGACAGTGAAGGTCAGAATAAGCAAGTATTGAGGATAAATTGCTAGCCCTTAGGTCTTACCCGCAGGTGGACCGTCGTATATTAGTGACTTATCCATAAAAGTGTAGAATACTTAATTAATTAAGATTAGACTGGTATAGGTTATCCGCAGATGCCGTACTTGGTTTAATCAAAATTGTTAGGTTTCTCAATTATTGCACAAGTCTTATTCATTATTGCTAATTGTGTGTTTACTCAAAAACTAATGGTTGAGCATGTTTTCCAACTACTATTTTCTTGTCTCTCGACTGTTCCTCTACTTATTGGATCAAACTACGCTGAATGGATAGAGATTGTAACTTTCTCTATGTCCATGTTAAGTTTCAGTGATTGTTTGAAGGAGGACGGTCCTCCCGTGCCTAAGTCTGATGAGAAGGGCCTTGGAAGATTTAAAGGCGTATAAGGATTGGAAAGACAAGGATGGTAACTGTCTTTCCTTTCTACATCTAGTCACTGCTGTGGACATTAAGAACTCAATTACAGAGGCTGAATGTGACACAACTAAGAAATATCTTGCAAAACTTAAGGAGAAGTTTCAGCCTTCTGACAAGGCATTAATTGGCAAACTTCTCACTGAACTGTCTCATTGTAAGTACGATGAAAAGAAAATGGACATGACTAAGCATATAATGCATATGCAAAGCTTAGCCACTAAGTTGTTAAAGTTGGGACTTAAAGTTGAAGATCTCATATTAACGCATTTCATCTTTGAGGGACTTCCTAAAGAGTTTGAGGCATTCCATGTCAGCTACAATGCTATAAAGGAGACATGGACAGTGGATGAACTCGCTAATAAGCTTGTTCAGGAAGCCACGCGCCTAAGTAATGCTCAAGGGCATAACTTACCTCAAGCGCACTTTGTGCATAAAGGTGAGGGCTCTAAAGGAAAGGGACAGTCCAAAAGGAAGGACTGGACGAGCAGTAAGTCAAGCTCATCCAGTATGCCAGGTCCATCAGGCAATAAGACTCTGGTGCTAATGTACACGTTTCTAACTCATTACTGGGCTTATGTTCGACCCGAACCATAAAAGAAAATGAGAGAAACCTACTCATGGGAAACAAGTCTGAAGCATCCATTAAAGTTATAGGATGCTTTAGTTTAGAATTAAGTAGTGGATTTAAATTACTTTTAGGGGATACAATTTTTTGTTCCATCAATGTCTCGTAATTTAATTTCATTGTCTAAACTGGACAGTATTGGTTTTTCTGTGACTTTTGGAAACGGTTCTTTCAGTTTATTTAAAGATAATAGTATTGTTGGTGTGAAACGTGTAAGGTCGAATGAGAACTCAACGTTCTTGTGGCATAAAAGGTTGGCCCATATTTCAAGGGAAAGAATGATGTTGTTAGTAAAAGACAACATTATTCATTCTCTTGATTTTACTGATTTTGGGACGTGTGTGGAATGCATTAAAGGTAAGCAAACCAAACACACTAAAAGGGGCGCCACAAGGAGCACTGCTCTTTTAGAGATCATTCATACAGACATATGTGGTCCATTTGATGTTCCCTCCTTTTCTGGAGAAAAGTATTTCATCACCTTTATAGATGATTATTCACGGTATTGCTACATTTACTTGTTGCATAAAAAGTCTCAATCAGTAAATGCCGTAGAGCTTTACATTAAGGAGGTTGAGTGACAACTTGGAAAGAAAGTGAAAATCATCAGATCTGACAGAGGCTAAACTTCTAGAAAGCTTGGGTATTGTCGCTCAGTACACAATGCCAGGATCACCCTGGATGAACGGTGTCGCTGAAAGACGTAACAGAACCCTATTAGAGGCTGTAAGGGCAATGATGAGTATGATAAACTTACCCATATCATTGTGGATGCACGCACTTATGACTGCAGTAGTGTATGTCGCAAACCGGGTTCCTAGTAAGGCAGTTTCAAATACACCATTTGAACTGTGGAAAGGATGGAAACCGAGCTTGAGACACTTACACATTTGGGGTTGCCCCGCAGAAGCACGCATCTACAATTCTCAGGAGAAGAAACTCGATTCTAAAACCATTAGCGGGTTTTTCATCGGGTATGCTTCTAAATCAAAGGGGTATAAGTTTTACTGTCCTAGCCATAGCACCAGAATAGTAAAGACTGGAAATGCCAAATTCCTAGAGGATGGCGAAGTTAGTGGGAGAATTGATGAGGTCATCATCAATGAGATTAGAGAGGAAACTTCGGTTCCCATTTCTGTACCTCTAATCCCTAATCATGAAAAATGACGTTCTTATCGACGATGTCGATGCAAGGGAACAATATAAGGATGATGAACCTCAACCCATCAATGTGACTCCTGCCATCCCTGAAGTCATTGAAGTGGCAGATACACCTATAGCTGAGGCTCCTGTAAGGAGGTCCACAAGACCTCGTAGGTCGGCTATCTCAGATGACTATGAGGTTTATATGTAACAGCATGAGTTTGACATAGGATTGGATAAAGATCCAGTGACGTTTTCACAAGCCGTAAAAGGCAATGATTCTGATAAATGGATTGGTGCCATGCATGAGGAATTGAAATTTATGACTACAAATAAAGTATGAGAATTAGTTGCTCTACCTAAAGGGCATAAGGCAGTCGGCAGTAAATGGGTCTTTAAGACCAAGTGCGACTCCCTTGGCCAAATAGAGCGACATAAAGTCCGCCTTGTAGCTAAAGGTTACAATGAAACCTTCTCTCAAGTTTCGAAGAAGGATTAATTAAGGATCATTTTGGCATTAGTAGCTCATTTTGATCTAGAGCTACATCAAATGGACGTGAAAACGGCATTTCTGAATGGAAGTTTAGAGGAAAAAATCTACATGTCTCAACCTGAAGGTTTTGTTGAAGACGGTAAGGAGGACCTAGTCTGTTTATTAAAGAAGTCAATATATGGACTTAAGCAAGCCTCTCGGCAATGGTATATTAAGTTCCATGATACCATAACTGCCTTCGGTTTTACGGAAAACATTGTTGATCAATGTATATACCTGAAGGTCAGTGGGAGTAAGTTTGCCTTTTTAGTCCTGTATGTTGACGATATTTTGATCGCCAGCAGTGATCTGAGCTTACTTAAAGAGACCAAGAGTTTCTTATCTAGTAACTTTGAGATGAAAGATATGGGTGAGGCGTCCTATGTGATAGGGATAGAAATATCCCGTGATAGGTCACAAAGGACATTAGGTTTGTCTCAGAAGGCATATATCTCAAAAGTACTAGAGAGATTCAGTATGACTGGATGCAATTCCAGTATAATTCCTATTCAGAAGGGCGATAAGCTTAATTTGAAGCAATGTCCCAAATCGGATAAGGAACGTAAAAGAATGCAAGATATCCCTTATGCTTCAATAGTTGGAAGCCTTATGTATGCCCAAGTCTGTACCGGACCGGACATCAGTTTTGCAGTAGGTGTGCTGGGTCGCGATCAAAGCAACCCTGGTATGGAACACTGGAAGGCTGCGAAAAAGGTGTTAAGGTACTTAAAAGGGTCTAAGAGTCACATGCTCACTTATAGACATTCTGATCAGCTTAAAGTGATTGGCTATACGGATTCAGATTTTGGTGGATGCGAGGATAGCAGAAAAAGCACCTCAGGTTACGTGTTTGTCTTAGCGGGAGGAGCCATCTCCTGGAAAAGTGCTAAGCAAACTATTATTGCATCATCCACTATAGAGGCCGAGTTTGTAGCATGCTTTGAGGCTACAAATCAAGGATTATGGTTACAGAACTTAATTTCAGGGTTGAACGTTCTGAGCTCGATCGCAAGACCGCTGAAAATCTTCTGTGACAATGCTGCGACCGTGTTCTTTTCGAAGAACGATAGGTATTCTAAGGGTATAAAACACATGGAGATGAAATACCTATCAGTTAAAGAGGAATTTCGGAATAGAACTGTATCTGTGGAAGCACACTTCGACGAGTGCTAATATAGCAGATATACTCACTAAGGGGCTATCACCCAAGACATTATTGATGCATGCTAGCCTTATGGGTCTTGAGAATAGCACTTAGTATTATGTTATGTGAATTGCTAGTGTTTTGAAAAGATACTGTGTTTTGATCAACCTTATGTTATGAATATTCCGAATTATTCTGTTTTCACATTATTGTTTTGTGTGTACACATGATTGGTGGCTGAAAAACAGAAATAGTCTTTTCCTAGAGACATTAAAGGGACCATTATGCTTACTCCTCTATATGGATCGTTTGTCATGAGACAGCATTCAGTAGTAGATGGAAGGGACCATGTTGAGTAGATAATGTGGAACCGCCATTACTCTATTGTTGTTTTAGGACTCTCGAGGTAATTAAGACAAAGCCATTAAGTTGATTTAGCGCCCTTTGCAAACTCATGTTTACCTGCATATAACAAACAGTAAGAAGATGTACCTATGGTCCAAGTGGGAGAATGCAAGAATAATTTTATATGGTATTGTATTTAATTATTATTACGTTATTTTGGACCTATAGTTAATCTTAAGTTAATGCGGTAATTGGCTAAATATAATAGTTGGGCTTTTCAGTGGGAGTAGCCCAGTTAATTTAATTGTTGACGGACCGATAAATTAATTAGGTTAAGAAGCTTGGTCCTCCTCTCGCCCTTATTAAAATATACTAAACCGTCATTAGTATACAATAATTGTAAAAACACAAATTAAGGGAAAAAAAGGGAAAAGAGAGGAGAATAGGGCTTCATCCTCACTCCACCTACTGCCGTCCTTTTGCCCGTACACCACCGTACGCCGACGACCAACCTTGCCGTTTTTCGACGCCATCTCAACGCTCATAACCATAACAGACCAAGGTATGTATTTCTCCATGTGATTTGTTTCTAATCGAAGGTCCTGTGAACGAATTAAGTTTGTATCGTTCTTAACTAGGTTATTATCGTTTGAACCTAGTTTACATTGAAAAGTTTATTGTAAATGCATGGAGTCATTGACTCAACCGTAAAAAAGAATGACATGAATGTTTTGAACGGACGAATGTGAAGGTGAAAATGCATTTAAATGGGTTTCATTAAATGGTGGAAACAATGAATGTGTATAAATGAAAATGAGTGTGTAGTGGAAGATCAAATGGATAAGCATATCAAGGTGGAAGCAAATTGACGAAGGTACTATGTAATGCCACGTGGAATTTAGAGTCTTAATTAAATATTTAAGCTACCCTTTTAATAATATTATATAGATGATAATGATTCTCTAGACACATGATTAATACTAACTATTTACAAGACAATGTTAACTACACTTAACAATTTACAAGGCTAATATAAACGCACTAATCTATTTACAAGACTATAAACAAGACTAATATTAATGTTGGCATACTTCCTCTAATACGCCCCCGCAGTTGGAGCGGGAGGAGGCCGAACGCTCAAGCTGAAACAGAACCGGGTGAACAGAAAAAGCGGAAGCCCCTTTGTAAAAATACACTACAAAAAACACGCGTATTTGCGATGGTCAAAAAATTCCGTTGCAAAATAAAACAAATTGTGATGGAAAATGAATTTTGCGACAGATTGTTTTGGCGGGCTGAGAAATTGATTTGGCGCGTTAATTAGCGAGAGAATTCGGTCGCAAAAAAATTGCGACGGAAATCCGTCGCCAAAAAAAAAAAAAAAAAAAAAAAAAAAAAATGGACTGATCGCCACCAGGGAATCACTTACAAACATTCTGTCCGCACTACTCTAATTCCACCTTGGAATAAAAGGGCTCAATTGCTAGACCAAGCCATAAGTTAAAGGTAACCCTACTCTTTAACTTTAACCAGACCACCGCAAGCCGCAAAACTCGGTGCGATCGGGAGTGGTTACCACACGAGGACAGTATCTGGGGAAGAGGGTGCAGGTAGTTGTGATTTTCTGCTCATTAGAGAGCAGCTTACCAAGACCATCTGGAGAATTTTTTTTTTTTTTTTTTAAATTTTTTTTATTATTATTTTTTTTCCAAAGGATTTCTGTCGCAAATTTGCAAAATTCCGTCGCAAAAAACCGCCGCAAAACAAAAAAAACCCGAAGCCCCACATCGGTAAAGAAAATGAGTTTTGTGAAGTTTATATAGTGTTGTTGCGAGTTAATGTTTGAATGAAAATGACGAAACTTATAAGGGATTAGATAATGCGGTTTACGATTTCTGGATAAGTTATTTGAGACTACGTTAAAAAAAAAATTAATAATTTTTTTTTTTTTGCGACGGAAAATTCTGTCGCAAATTTTTCGCGACAGAATCATTCCGTCGTAAATATTTTGCGAGGGGAGTCTGTTGCAAAAATGTTATTTTGCGACAAGTTTTAGCGACAGACGATTTCCGTTGCAAATGCCATTTTGCGACGGATTTGAGTATTTTGCGACGGATTTTTGTCGTTGCAAAACGCATGTTTTTTTGTAGTGATATCAGCATATTGAAACTCAGCAGGGACATGCAAAACATAGACAAATCCAACCTGAACTTTTTCACGCACAAAATGAATATCCAATTCAATGTGTTTGGTGCGTTAGTATTCAACCGGGTTGCTTGCCAAGTAAACGACGGAAACATTGTCACAGTAGACGAGAGTGGCGCGAGTGATTGGTAGTTGAAGCTCATATACAAGGTTACAAAACTAGTTTGTCTTAGCGACCGCATTAGCAATACCACGATATTTAGCCTCAGCGCTAGACCTCGAGACTGTCGTCTGACGCTTGGAGGACCAAGCCACGAGATGGTCACCCAGGAAAACGCACTAGCCGGAGATCAAGCGGCACGAGTCGGGGCAAACGGCCCAGTCGGCATTCGAGTACGCAGTAATTGATTGTGAATGAGATTTAGATATCGTAAGACTGTAAGCAAGTGTGCCCTTGACATAACGAAGGAGGCGTTTGAGAAGTTGAAAATGTGGCTCCTGTGGGGCATGCATAAAAAAACACATTTGCTGGATTGCGTATGCTATATTACGCCGCGTAAAAGTTTTGTACTGAAGTGCGCCTGCTAAACTACGGTAGAGGGCAAGATCGAAAATGAAGGGGCCCGCAGAGACACTTAATTTAGAGCCGACATCAATAGGAGTAGCAGAAGGATTGCACGCAGACATTGAGGGATGACGGAGGATGTCTTCAGTATATTTCTGCTGCGATAAGAAAAAGCCCGAGTTAGTACGAGTGTCCGTGATGCTGAGGAAATGATGTAGAACTGTGGAACCCGGGGTGCGGGACCCAACTCGACGTCTTGCTTAAGGGCGTTTAAATTTAAAAAGAATAAGTTAGAAAAACGTTTAAAACTGTTTTGGAGTCGCCACCTAATTAACGCGGTAACTAGGAACCTGCAAACATGTCCTAAGCAGTAGAACACGTCCTAGATTTCGGAGCACGCCGACACCCGTTGATCTAGGTTTGTGAAACCAGATTGGATTTGGGGTGAGGGTACTTTTCCTAAGATTAATTCTATTTGTTTTATGAAAACCTTTTAGAAAAGCCTATTTTGAAAATAGCCACTACTAACCATAGAACAATCCATTGAAGATATTTGAGCTTAAGTAATTCGCTACGTACAAGTGCGATATTGAATGCAAAAAAAGATGTATGAATGCATATGCAAAAAGATTGTGTAAAACCCTCAGTTAATGCATGCTTAAACTTGTTAACGAAAGCGGTACAGTTAATGTCGAATTCATTGTTAAGTTGATTTAATGCCAGATGAGGATGCAGATGCCTAAACTTAAAATAAACTCCGTTTGGTTCATTTTAAGGGGGCGTACATATTCGACTTTGGCAAGGTATGTTACGAATGTGGTGTGCATTCGAGGTGCATGCCCCTCTTAATGTGAAAAAGGGGCCTGCGGACTCAAGTCGGGTTGGGCACTAGTATGTAGTCCCGTTGTTAGTAAAAAAAGCAAAGAAAAAGACACAATCCAAATTAGGACCAAGACATACCTGTCTTGAGCTTCGAAACCAGCAGAGCTTCGCTGGAACTTGAACAAAAGGGGTGAATTCAACACGGGATGTGTGAAGAATTGAAGAATTTGGGGTGCTTGAGGCTTGTGTGAGAGATTGCTGTAAAAAGCTTGTGAATTCGTGTCTTGAATGTGTTGGGATGTAGGGGTATTTATAGTAGAGATTACGAGAGAAATTAGGAAAAATCCCGTAAAAACCAGGCAGGAAAACCATAAAGTGCATTACGGTTTACCCATCAAACCATAAAGTACTTTACGGTTTATTAGACAAACCGTAATGTATTTTACGGTCTTGTGGGAAGCCGCAACAGGTTGTTCCGGTTTGGGAGTTGGGCAAAATTTCGAATGTTCGTATTTCCTTAATCCGATTTGACGTATTTTGGAAATATGCGGTCTAATCTCTTGCTTGGACCTCAAGAATACCTTGTGATAGTCTTTTAGAAGCTACACAAGATATTAAATATTGTATTATGAAAAATAATTACCGTTTTAATAAATTTGTAAATTAAAATATATTTTAATTTAACCTTAAAAATACGGGGTGTTACATTCTCTCCTACTTCAAAAAGTTTCGTCCTCGAAACTGAAAAAAAAGGATGAACGAAAGAAGAGGTAAGGAAAATTTAAAGACGAAAAGAGATAAGAATGAGGTTTTTCAGAACTTCGACTTTCTTCTATTTTTCTTCTTATTTCCTGGAACAAAGTAGTTTTGTTAGAACCCATTGGTGCTAGCCACCAAATCTAATCTAATACATATAAAACTCTATCTTAAGTGTTGTTAAGCATTCCTTGAGTGTATATATTTGCCACCTCATCTAATTTGGCAAACTAAGATGACAAGTAAGATGCATAAGTCTCAACTATTGTCAAAGTTTTCTTAATTAGGAAACTAATGTTACGGACTCATGTTACTCATTAATGCCTGCTTTAAATTTTTGTTTTCGTCTTCTCTAATTGATACCCTCACCTTTAGTGTTTCCATCTCGTATAACTATTCAATTTCATAGTATACCTTATAAATTAAATTTCATATAACTAATGATTATTGGCATTTTACCAACTTTTGGTCATCATTTACTACAAACACGGCTATGAAATACTCCGTATTAAACAAACCTTACGCCTACTCTTCAATTCTCATAACATTGCTATTTATTAGAATTAAACATTCTAAATTAATTAAATAAGGTAGGAGAACTAAAAGACTTGAACTATTAATTTATAAAATAAATGCATTATTTCTACCTATTATTTTGGAAGCTATAAAATTCCTAAAGTCATGTGACAATCAATTCATTCAATATCATAGTTTTATACATAAATGTTTTATGCATTTGATTTTACAACTTTGATGTTTTCAAATTATTGAATCACTAGGTATTAACTCTCTTATTCTATCTATATGCAGGATCACATCTACAAATTATAAAAATGAGGATGATTGTCGAGGTATAATCCATTTATTATTATCTTTGAACAAATTTTTTACATATTAATACAAGTTCAATTGTTAGATTTTTATTTGTTTCATGGTTCAATAATTTTATTTACTTAATTCACCAATATGATATTAGGTACCGTTTGGAAATAAGGATTTTATTTGAATAATTAAATTTGAAATACAAACTTTGAAATCATAAATTTCAAATCCGAATTCTTTGTTTGGCAATGCTCAAATTTCAAATACGGAATTACAAATTCAATACCTTGTTTGGGTAACAACGGAATTTCAAGTTTAATTCTAAGTTATAAAAGACAAGATTGCGACAAAATCTATGAAAATAATCCACGATTATTATCCACGACTAAACTTAGCACGTATTCAAGAAAAATAAAAAATAAAAATAAAAAATGATACTAGTTGGAACCGTCTTCTATACACAATAAAATCCACTCCAGTTTGTCCTCTTCCAGAAGATCCTTAAGCATCTTAAATTCTCGAGGGCACTTCATAAATAACTTCAGTGCTCTTAATACTTGGTACTGAAGGAACCCCGGAACCTTAGAGACTTCATCACGAACTTCTCTTCCACTCAAAGTTTGTCCATCCTTCATCTTGGTCTCTACGTAGCTTCGAAACGACTCTGCAAAGCTTAAAACTGCTTCTGCCAACTGATCTCGCTTTTGCTTTTTCCGGGAGCTGGTTGAAGTAGCACCACCACCGGTAGAACTTACACCATCATCTGCTTCATCATCCATCATAGTTGCGCCTTCTTCAAAATGCTCACCTCCATCACCAGTAGCACGTTCCGGTCCAAATAATACACCTATATCTTCCTGTAAACACAAATTTTGTAATTTGCAAAATTTAACGAAATACAAAATAAAATGCAAACAAAATAAATTATTTGATTAATTTGAATTAGGGTTACAATTTCGTGAATCCACTGATTCGATTTCCACAGTAAACTTGAATGCAAAAGAGGGTCTTCAATGACTTGATCTCCTTCTGCGTACTTCTAGTTCTTCTTCTTCTAATATGAAATTAGGAGATGAATTGGAGTTTTTCTCTTTGTAAAGAGAGAGTTTTGTTTTGGTTTTCTTTTGAGAGAATTTAGAAGTTTTGATTTCTTTGTGGAGAGTTTTTTTTGGTTTTTGTTAACCAACCCCTTCAAATGAGTGAGTTAGTGTGTATTTATAGGAAAATGTGGGCTTTGGGGAGTTTTGGGCTTAGGAGCCTTTTTTATATTTTGGTTGTACAATGGACGATCCGTTGTAAAACAGTGTCATTTATTCTATTAAGCGGGTCGGATTTGACTTTGACCAGAAATAATATTTTAAAATAGACATTAATTTTTTTATGTCTACAAATTTGCCCCCTCGTGACCTTGTCACGTACACGTTTCATGTGCTTCAGCGTGGCGAGGTCTCGATCAATGCGACTTGTAACTCTCGGTCGATTTTTGTCGACTTGTAAGTCTCGACCAAATATTTGACTTGTGAATCTTGAATTTTCTTCGACTTGTGAGTCTTGAATTTTTCCTTCGACTTGTGAGTCATGAATTTTTTTCTTCGACTTGTGAGTCATGAATTTTTCTTCGACTTGAGAGTCTCGAATTTTTTTTTCTTTCGACTTGTGAGTCTCGATTTTTTCCTTTGACTTGTGAGTCCTAATGAAATGCGGGGCCTCATGTGATTAATTTCCACGTATGACCAAGTCTTCACACTGAATAAATGTTTAAGTTGACTTTATTGTAGGATTATATCGGTATATAGTCCTTTTAAAATCACAGGATTATAATGAAAACTTTATATGATTTATAGTCATAAATTCAAATTGCATAACAAAACTTAAAGATTTAGAATTAACCTTTTAATCCTTGTGAATTGGCCTAAGAATAATCCCAAAATATGGTATCTCCTAATTATCACACCCAAGATGTTTTAAGAAATGTCCTTTGAGATTGCTAGAAGAATTAGAGAGGAGAACAATTTCTTTTCTCTCAAGATATGTGTTGTGTGCTATGATGTATGAGAACTAGGTTAAGATGAGATTTAAGAGGGTGATTAGGTTAAGTAGAGAGGAAGAAAACTCCCTCTCCCACCCTAACATCACACGTCCAAACCAAGGTGTCATGGGGTGGACTTTTTCACCTCAAAACTTAAAAGCCCAATCTAATTAAAAGGTTTATCTAAAACTCATTTAATTAGTTTCTTTAGCTTTTAATATATAATGTAATTATAATATCCATATATTATAATAAATCATAAATATCCGTATATTTATAATTTGCTAATCAATTATAACTGTTTAAAATTAATTAGCCTACATTATACGCAATAATTAAATATAACCTGTTATATTCAATTTACGAATTACAGCTAATTTCTCTCATCTAATATCATTCAATCATTATTAAATAATATTCATCATCACATTTGACTAACTCTTAGTCATATTTGACTAACCTTTTAGTCAACAACACTGACTAACCTTTTAGTCATTTAAATAAGGCATCGATATGATTATTTTCTCAAATAATCACATATCTCAAACACATCCTTTAGGTGTGACTCTTAGGGACCAGTCGATCACCGCCATCTGTATGACAATAACGTCAAACTTATCTAGCAAGCCAACCGTTATCGATAAACGTTAATCAACTGATTAAATACAAAATGTACCCTGTGTACCTTTAGAGGTTTATTCGTGTTATTGCACTAACTGTGGAGGACACTAGCTCCAACAATCTCCCACTTGTCCGTACAAGTGTATGTGCGATAACCGATTCTCATATCCATAATAAATTTCTCCCACTCAATGTAAACCAATTTGAAAAGTCCGTATTCACAAAGGTCGTAGTTCACAAGTGATCAGTATCAAGAGTGGTTTCCCCGACTAGAGAGTAACTTAACTGATAAACGAATCATTATTCGAGCATGGCCATGCATTTTTAGTTACAGCTCATCGAGTGGCCCTGAGAGAAGTATTATAACTCGATAGAAGTTGGATATTTTCCTCAACTTGAATCCTGCAGATGTAAGTGCAGCATGAAATGACCCAGTGAAAATCTACTTGGCCTCCTGTTACGGTCGACCGTGAGAAAGAAACCAAAGTCACCCAAAATCTGCCTTAATCTCAAGAGACAGTCGAAAGTCAAAAGAATCGACTCTAGGAACACTATGGATGTCCTATCCATGACCCGGCACCTAATGTTCTGAAACATTTAGGACTCCATGTTGTCGTCACAAAAATGTCCTGCGCGATTTCAGTAAACCCGCATCTGTGATCGATCAGTCAACAGTTTGACTTATGGCTCGTTGAACCCACCATCAATCGACGTCACAAAATAATTGCCTGAGTTATCAGCTCGTGTAGGCGATCACGGACCAAAACAAAATATAAAGTAATTCAGTTCACTTTGAGGTGTTCAACGTTGTCTGCACAACCCTCATGAAAACAATATATATAAACAAAAACGGTGATTTTATTAGTAGGTTTAGGAAAAAGATACACGTGTCTAATCCATACAAACAACTAATACAACTCAAGAACACGCTTAATTTCCATGGAAATAACGTGCCTTTCATGCTTATCGTATCTCAACGGTTTAGTGAGAGGATCTGCTACGTTATCATCCGTAGCAATCTTGTCAATCACTATCTCCTTCTGCTCCACGTAATCTCGGATCATGTGGGCCTTTCTTTGCTGCGTCTGCGAGACTTGTTCTTTGGACTTGGCTCCTTCGCCTGGAAGATGGCACCACTATTGTCGCGATAGATGGTGATCGGGTCATTCGAACTAGGAACTACGCTTAGTCCTTGTAGGCCAGCGCATCCATATAACCGTTGCGACCTCGAGCGACATAGTACTCGGACTCGATCGTTGAATCTGCTATTACAGTTTGTTTGGAGCTTTTCCGGTGTGACCGCGCCATTAAGAGTAAAACGAATCCAGATTGAGATTTCGAGTCATCTCGATCCGTTTGGAAACTAGCATCTGCAGAATCGATGCAAGCATAGCTCGGTGTTTCCTCCATAAGTCAATACCCAATCTTTAGTCCTCCGTAGGTACTTAAGAATTTTCTTTCTGATCCAAAGGTGCTTCACCTGGATTGCCTTGGTATCGGCTTGTCATACTCAATGCATATGCCACGTCCGGACGTGTGCATATCATGGCATACATGATCGATCCTATAGCTGATGCATAAGGAATCCGACCCATGCGCTCGACCTCTTCCGATGTCTTTGGTGCTTGAGCTTTACTCAATTGCACTCCAGAGATCATTGGAAGGTTCCCCTTCTTGGAGTTGGTCATGCTGAACCTCGCAAGAATCTTATCTATATAAGACTCCTGACCGAGGGATAACATCAGTCGTGATCTATCTCTATAGATACGGATCCCCAAAATACGTTTTGCCTCACCCAGATCTTTCATCTGGAAATGGTTCTTTAACCATACTTTCACCGAAGTTAAGAGAGGTATGTCATTCCCAATCAAAAGTATGTCATCGACATATAGTATTAGGAAGACAATCTTGCTCCCACTCGACTTGATATATAGACATGGTTCCTCGACCGATCGAGTAAATCCATTCTCTTTTATCACTTGGTCGAAGCGATGATTCCAACTCCGTGAAGCTTGCTTAAGTCCATAGATGGAACGCTTAAGCTTGCAAACCTTCTTAGGATTTTCAGGATCTTTGTAACCTTTGGGTTGTACCATGTACAACTCCTCCTCCAAATAACCGTTTAAGAAGGCGGTTTTCACGTCCATTTGCTAAATTTCATAGTCATGAAAGGCAGCAATCGCTAAGACAATCCGAATGGAACGAAGCATGACTACGGGTGCAAAGATCTCATCATAGTGCAACCCTTGCACTTGAGTGAAACCCTTTGCCACTAGTCGTGCCTTGTATATATCTAGTTGTCCTACTACAGATCGCTTTATCTTATAAAGCAATTTGCACAAAAGAGCCCGAACCTTATCAGATAAGTCAACCAGATCCCATACATTGTTCTCATACATAGAGTCCATCTCGGATTGCATGGCTTCTTGCCATAGCTTTGAGTCAGAACATGTCATGGCACCTTTATAGGTTACGGGTTCGTTACTCTCAAGGAGTAAAACGTCGTCTCTCCCATTTTCCTCGACCATACCGATGTATCTGTCTGGAGGAATGGAAAGTCTACCCGACCTCCTGGGTTCCAAGGGAATATTAACCGCAACAGACGAAGAAGGAACAGTTTCCTCCATTGGTTGCTCGGTTGTTGGTTCAGGAATCTCCGACAGATCGAAGGTTCTATTACATCTCTTGTCTTCGAGAAACTCTTTCTCTAAGAACTTCGCACTAGCCGCAACAAAAACTCGGTGTTCGGTAGGCGAATAGAAATAATGACCAAACATTCCTTTTGGATAACCAATAAAGTATGTCTTGACCGATCGCGGGCCGAGCTTATCCTTGTGTTTCCACTTGACATAAGCCTCGCACCCCCTAACCCGAATAAAGGACAAGTTAGGGACCGTTCCCTTCCATAACTCGTATGGAGTCTTGTCAACAGCTTTAGACGGACTTCGGTTAAGTATAAGAGCAGCTGACAAAAGAGCATAGCCCCATAATGAGTCAGGTACAACCGTGTGACTCATCATGGATCGAACCATATCAAGCAATGTTCGATTCCTGCGTTCGGACACACCATTCAGTTGTGATGTTCCGGGTGGAGTTAACTGTAGTACTATCCCGCGGTCTTTCAGGTGTCGATCAAACTCAGTTGAAAGATATTCGCCACCACGATCTGAACGTAGTGCTTTTATCTTTCTATCCAGTTGGTTCTCAACCTTATTCTGGAATTCGTTGAACTTGTCGAAGGACTCACTTTTATGCTTCATTAAGTAGACATATCCATATCTACTCAAATCGTCCGTGAAAGTGATAAAATACCTATAGCCATCTCTAGCGTTGATTGACATAGGTCCACACACATCAGTATGTATGAGTCCTAATAGGTCAGCAGCGCGCATTCCAACACCTTTGAAGGAAATTCGAGACATTTTGCCTATGAGAAATGATTCACATGTGCCAAAATTTTCATATTCAAATGGGGCGATTGTCCCATTATCAATGAGCTTTTTCACGCGTTTCTCATTTATGTGTCCCATACGGCAATGCCATAGATAGGTTTGATCTTTGTCACCAACCTTTGCTTTCTTGTTACTCACATGCATAATATCTGTGGTTTGATCTAAAACATAAATTCCGTTCATGGAAACTGCTTTACCATAAATCATATCGTTCAAAGAGAAAATACAGCTATTATTCTTTATTAAAAACGAAAATCCGTCTTTATCAAGTACGGATACAGAAATAATGTTTTTCGATAAACTAGGTACATAGTAACAGTTATTCAGAAATAACTCAAATCCGCTCGGTAGTTGGATTACATATGTCCCCACTGAAATGGCAGCAACTCTTGCTCCATTCCCCACTCGCAGGTCACATCACCTCTTGCCAGAGTTTTGATATTTCTTAAGCCCTGCAAATGATTACACAGATGAGAACCACAACCAGTATCAAGTACCCAAGTTCCGAAACTTGCATAGTTAATCTCAATCATATGAATAAAAGAAGACATACCAACAGGAGTGACGCGGCCTGATTTTATGTCCTCAGTATACACGGGACAGTTACGCCTCCAATGCCCAGACTTGTGGCAATTGTGGCATTCCATGCTTTGCTTCGCTTTTGCCTTGCCTTGTGAGCTACCGCTAGACTCACTAGGCCCACTCTTTGCAATCACTGGCTTCTTAAATTTTGGCTTTCCTACAGTTAGGTTAACCGGAGCCTTGCCCTTACCCTTGTGCTTGTTGCCTATCATGAGAACATCTTGTTTCATGCTCCTACTCAACTTCAGATCACTCTCCGTCTGCACGAGGAGTGAGTGAAGCTCATGCAGACTTTTCTGCATGTCATTCATGTCATAGTTTGCCCTAAAGAGGGCATACCCATCATGAAGGGAATGGAGCACTCGATCAATGATGATCTTCTCATCGATCTTGCAACCAAGCTCCTCCAGTTTTTCGACATTCTCGATCATGTCGAGAAGGTGTGGACCAACCGGTTGGCCCTTCTGGAGTTTCGCTTCAAAGAAGCGAGTGGTATACTCGTAACTCTTGATTCTCGGTGCTTTTGAGAACTCTTTAGTTAGAGTGGTGAAAATCTTGTTTGCACCCTGGGTAATGAACCGTCTTTGCATATTTGATTCCATTGAATAGATGAGTACGTTCTGTATCGCACTCGCCTTCATCATGAAATCACTATAAGCAAGGACTTCAGTTGCTCCTGCATCGAGAGCTGGTTTAGTCGGTAGTGGCTCAGTCTAGGGATGGCAACGGATCGAATGCGGATCGGGTGAAGGGTCACTGTAGATACCCGTATCCGTACCCCCCCAAAAACAAACCCGATGATGAAAAGGACTTCCATTCATGCTTTTAAAAGAGTCGTAACGGTACAAAAGTGTCTAAAACGTATTAGTCATTTTTAGCGTATTAATTTGGACTTGCATAATCATAAAAATGAAATGTCACTCTTAGTCATTATAAGCACAACACGGGCACGAAACAGGAACGTCTTATTAAGCCAAGCCACAAAAACAGCCCAACTAGCTACAAAACGGCCCAAACTTACAAAAACGACCCAAAACGCACACTAACACAACACTCAAAACGGGCCAAAGTGCGTCCCGTGTCACATTTTCACAAAACTAGACTCTACAAAACCGTAAAATAATATACTTTAATATTATTTTATTTCGAGCCAAAACCGAAAAACACGACAAAAACCGAAACACGAAAACCAAAATTGAGCCAAAAACCAATTTGGCCCAAAATATCCAAATAAAACATAATCATCACCTAATCACACAACCAAAACCAAATGGCGGCATAAAACAGCCCACCAAAACAAAAATACAATCGCCAGTTGACAGGCGATTAAAAAGTTAAACGTCATTGTCAAAGGCGATTATGTTTTGTTTTGTAATACGCTTTTTGATTTTTCTTAAAAAAATCCAACCCAAACAAAATTAAAACCGCCTGTACACAGGCGATTTAATTTTGTGCACCCACAAAAACCAGCCATTTTCCTATAAATACCAACCCACTTCATTCATTTCAATAACTCGGTTTTACAAAACACATATACTACTCACAAAATCCACTCAAAAATACCGTCTTTTCACTTTCGAAAGGTAAACATTTTACCTACGCTCTGGGACGTTTTGAGACTCGGACAAAGGGGTTACATTAACCCCAACACGATATTGGCATTAGCGAAGCCGTATTCGTAATACGGTTGTAGTAATTCGGATTCATAATCCGTCTAAACCCCGCCAATATCGCATAAATAAACGACTCATTATCACTAAAGCAAACCGACGTCACTTTTATAATTATGCAAGTCCTCATTCATGCATTAAATAACGACTAGAATCACGGATCCAACACTAAATTGTACCGTTTCATAGAGTCTTTTTAGCATGTCAAAACTGAGGGTTTTCACAAATTCTTAAAGAGTCAAATATGAGGTCGGAAAATAACGTTTATGGTAATAATTTAGTCAATAAATTATTACTTAACGTACATTTCCCATAAAAAAGTCATTATTTTGACGATTTACATTATTTATGCATTTTCATCGAGTCATATATATTCGCACTTGTGCGTAGCGTCATTTTAGCCCAAATATCGAAATTAACTAAATGTTTTCAAATTAGTAGAGACTACTTTTATGTAGGCTTTTTGATTTCAGTTTTCAAAACACATTTTTGTCAAAACTTTTGAAAAGTAACCTCACTCCGAATCCCTTCTCTGGTTTCAAACCTCAGACAGATAGGTATCGACGCACCTTGAAATCTGAGACACTCGTGTCTTGTATTTCAAGACGCGTTGAATAGGTTCCAAATTCCTTTAATATTTGGTGGCGACTCCGAAAATACATTTTCAAAAAGGATTTTCTACTTTTCTTTTTTGGTCACAAATTCATGCAATGATCTCCCCATTTTTACAAAACTTCGCACTTTTTCCTGCGAGGCATTCAGACCCTACGCCAAGACGGCGAGGCTCAAGGCGCACAGGCGTCGATAGGTTTCTTCCCTGCACCTTCACCTTTGGCGACTACTGGGGACGAGCATGATTTTTATTATTTTGAAAAACTAGTTTTTCTTTTATTTTAAAATCATAAAGAAGTGAAGCTTGAAACTTTGAAAACATTTACGCTTTCGATATTTGGGCAAAAATACGTTGAGTCGAATCCTCCTGATTCAAACCACACCCTTTGAGGAACGACCCCCAGTAACTCTCGCTTCATAAGCGAGGTAACTCCGGACACACTGTTCTCTCACCCCTCCACGATTACAAGTACGGCATCCGTACAAACGATCGTAACTAGTCAAACTCGAACGCTCTAGGGCCCGTCTTGAATGCACACCTAAGACGTGTGTAGTCTTGCGGGTGCCCCTACCGAAACGTTAAGGGAATGGCCGGAGGGAACCTTACCCTATAAGCCAAAAACCTGTGTTTATATGTACAAGTGTGAAGCTATAGTACCCTCACTATAGTCGTCTTTCAAAACCATTTCATGCAAAAACTTTTCCTAGGCATTTTACATTTAAAATACGTCCATTTTTGAAAATTCACTTTTAAACTTTTTTTTCAAAAAGGTCATACGTTTAAAAACACGCCGTTAGGCTCTTTGACCTGTAGTCATTTGAGTTTGATAAATAAAATGCCAGTGCATTTAAAACCGATCCAGGATAATCACTAGATCCCAGATCTTTTTCAAAACATAAATGAATTATGCGACTGACGTATCGTCATAATGCATTTATTGCAAAAAATTTCATAGAACAAAAACCCAAAAATGTCAATGCATTTCGGAGGTTTTAAATGAAATTAACCTTCAGTACGTTAGAATTAGCTCTAAGTCGAATGACTCCTTAGTCATCCCGATTTAATCTTTTTTCTCTCAAAAAACAAAAACGCGGGCCCATTCAGATGCGAACCCGTTGATTTAATATTTGAATCAAGTGACCTATCGTCATTTTGATTTAATTCCCTGAGTCACACGTGAAAGGCGAACAAGTAATCGCCTTTTACCCAATTTTAACATCCTCAGATCGACTAGCCTATCGCTACTTCGGTTTGATCCTTTTTATCGTAATGATAAACCCCTAGCAACATAACGCTAAACTGGGTTAATCAGATTATGATCATAAAATTTTCCTACCTCGAGATTAGGGACGTGTCAACATGCCCCTACCTCAAAAGCTTCCTGTGTCTTTTTAGGCTAAAAACACGAGTCGAGTCATGCACCCACTTTTTTTACTTCTTTGAATGCGATTTTTCGTTGAGTCTTTTCTTCCTTTTTAGAGTCACTAAAGGTTTGAAAACTTTGTCAGGTCCACTCATTGAAAAACCCTGGATACACAACAAACCTCCCATTGAACAAAACCTGGATACACGACGAACCAAGAACCGTCACTTAAACCCACCTCCGCCTCCAAAGAAGCGCGCCTACAACAAATCAAAACCAAAACCTGTAATGGCCTTTCAACAAGATGAAGGTTTCGGAGGACCACCACCACCCCCCCGGGAGGTAACCGCCGAACAAGTCCGACAGCTCAATGATAGGATAGCTAGCCTCACTACGACGATCGAGCAAATGGCTATCATGCAAAAGTTTGAAGCAGAGAAAAATGCCGTACGCCTAGCCGAGGAATCCGAACGGAATGCAAAAAGGTTTCGAACCATGGAAGAACGTCTCACGAACTCAAGAGGTTACTCCATACACCAAGAGAATGAGCACATCCCAAAGAACGTCAGGTCCATGCTACCAGACAAGCTAGCACTTAGTGATCTTCCCATCTTCAAAGGTCACGGCAGCTCGTTCACGACAAGGCTTTCAAAGCTAAAATGGCCATCATGGGTGTTGAGCCCCCTGCGTGGGCTACCTTATTTCCACACTCATTAGACGCACAGCCCAGGGCATGATTCTACGCTCTAGAGCCACACAAAACGGGTAGTTTCGAAGACATAACGGTTGCGTTTGATCTACAGTATCGGGACAATAATGATATCCAAGTCTCGCTACGTACCTTGGAGGTCCTGACTCAGAGGGACAATGAAGGGTGTACCGAGTACCGACGCTACCGAAGAAGCGTGGTGCTCAAATACCTAACCGCCCAAGGGATCTTGATCTAATCACTAAGTTCATCAACAACCTCACCCCAAGATACCAACACCTACAGACGGAATTTTGACAACTTCTCAACCCTCAGCGTCGTCGGCGAGCTCATCGAGGACGACCTCCGTAAAGAAAATAAGAATAAAAGTACAGGTCGAGGATATCAAGGAAGCTCATCTCGAGCCACTGCCAAAGTCGAGCACATCCATGCCATCAACGCACTGGACGCGTTAGAGGCACCACCGGTTTTTACGACACCACCAAGGCCTGCCGCACCTCCGCCAAAAGCATCATACTCACCTACGGGTCCCAGCCCACTAAAAGCCCGACGAAGCTTTGACCCCATATACATGACCTACTCAAAGGCACTACAGAAGCTTGTGAGCCGCAATGTACTTCAACTCATAGGACCTACTAGCGAGCCTCCCCCAGACAAGAAACCAAAGTCATCGGATCAGAACGCATACTGCGAATTTCACAGAGGAAATGGGCATGATACCGAGCAATGTTTCCGCCTGAAAAACATAGTCCAAGATCTGATCGACGATAACACTATAGTGAAGCCCAGCCCGAGCCCTAAACCTTCGAACCAGCTCAATCCTTTGCATAACCATGCTATATTCTGAGGACACACCCCATCATCGATCGCTCTAAAATGATAGTCTCGGATGATTCACGAAGTCAACGGCATCCGGAATACTTGAAGATGAAGCCGACAATGATGACATCCGTGATATGTCTCCAAGATGAGCCCTACGAGGAGGAGGCTCAACCGTCGCCGCCCGCCAGGCAAGTGCGGAGCTACGTCACAAGTACCCATTTAGGCTATCAGACAGTGATGACGAAGTAGCCTACCTAACACGTTCTGGACGTCCATACCAAGCTTCTCTAAAGTTACTTGAGCCCCAGAACCCCCTGCCAAGGTTGCCTGCTCAAGAGAAGAACAAGGGAATAATCATAGACGAGGATACGCCGCCTACTTCGCCTACCTCTGTGGCCTCACTTCCAAGCGCCGCTCCTGCAAACTTTACTAGTTCACCTGCAAGCATTGCTCCTACCCCCACGTCGCCATCCAGCAAAGTATCATTACCTAACGCTAACCCTGCGCCTACTCCACCAGCTAATAAAATAGCATCACCAAGCGTCACCCCTTCACCCTTACCCACGCCTGAGATCAGAGACACGCTCCACAAACAGCTCAACAAGACAAAGGCAGACATTTCAATCTGGCAGCTCTTAAGGGACTCAATGGGACATCGTGAAGCCCTTTACCAAGCATTACAGGTCACCCCAATGACATCGGAAATGTCTCCAGAAAAACTTATCAGTAACATAACACGCGAGTGGCAGGCTAATGCCGTCACCTTTTCGGATAAAGACCTCCCTCCTTTCGGCGGCACGCACAATCTACCTCTCTACATCAACGTGGAATGCCATGGCATGACATTACCGGTCGTCCTCATCGACAATGGATCCGCAGTCAACGTCCTACCCCTAGAAACAGCAAAAAAACTAAGGATTGAAGAGAACGATTTCATTCCATGTACCGACGGTGTCAGGGCTTACGATGGAACACGTCGCAGCATAAAGGGAATCGTCTCCTTTCCCATTATAACAGGGCCAGTCATGAGAGAAACCGAATTTCAAATCATTGACATACCCCCAACCTACAACATGCTGTTAGGAAGGCCATGGATCCACGCTACCAAGGCCGTCACCTCAACCCTACATCAAAAGGTCAGGATGCTTTTAGGTGACGAGATTGTCACCATCGACGCTTCAAACTTTCGTGCTACGCTTAAACAACACAAAGGGAGCAATAGTACTGCAGAAATAAACGCCGATCCAGCCGATGACATATGTGGTTTCGACTTCGACTTCAGTATCTGCACCATGACTCGCGAAGAGGAAATCGCTTCGCTCTACGCCCGGGACAACGACAATAAATGGCCTACTATGGGTGTATCTTATGTGCCATGGGCACACGAAGTCTCCCACGGTTGGGAATCGTACAACGATCGCAAGAAGCGTCATGATTTCCACATGCAGCCATACCACATCTTCCCCAGCAACTATTTCGTCAGGGAGGGCACTAGCAGAATCCCCAAGAACGTATCCACATACACCATCGCCGGAATTAAACTTGTCTCCGACATCATACGCAACTCCAACTTCAACCCCACTGACCTAATCGTTCCTTACGAAGAAAAAACACACGATGGATGGTCAAAAAACCCTTGAATGGACCGACGAACAAGGCCGCACTTTCAAGATCACTACCGGCCAAGGCTACACCTTCGAAGATTCTAACTCCGACGAAGATGAAGACAACGCCCTCAACAAAAAGACCGTCGTAGAATTTAAACTTCCCCGTCGTCATTTTAAGTCTTATGCCCCAACTAAACCCCCGGGATATCTCCCGGATATAATCAATTTAGCTAAAGAACTAGAGTCATTAAGGTTATCCAAAGCTCCCTCGTCTGAGCTATCTTCAAATGTAACTGCTTTTGATAACATTAATAACATGAAAGTTTTTGATTACTCTTTGCCTCATTTAAAATCTACGTATTCTAATAATCACGATAAATTTACACTAAAAAACATTGCATTATATAGATACATTGCAAGCATTGTCTCAAAACCCGAACAGGACCCCATCATTGAAGACACAACAACCATAGACATAGGCACGCCCGAAGAACCTCAAGAACTGCAACTGGGGGCTTCACTGAGCACGGAAGAAAGGGCCACATATACCAAGCTCCTCGCAGAGTTTAAGGACGTCTTTGCCTGGTCATATAAGGACATGCCCGGCATAGACCGCGAGATAGCTGAACACCGCATCCCGATCAAGCAAGGTTCCAGACCCGTCAAACAGAAGCTCCGACGCATTAAACCAGAATGGTCTCTCATGGTCAAAGAAGAGATCGAAAAGCAACTACAAGCTGGATTCATCCGAGTCATTGAATACTCTGATTGGGTCTCCAACATGGTTCCAGTCATGAAGAAGAACGGCAAAATACGAGTATGTGCCGACTTCCGTGACCTAAACAAAGCCTGCCCAAAAGACGATTTCCCACTACCTCACATGGACATCCTAATCGACAACACAGCAGACCACGCCTTACTGTCATTCATGGACGGATACGCGGGATACAACCAAATCAAGATGGCAGCAGACGACATGCCAAAAACCACTTTCGTAACCCCCTGGGGAACATATTGCTACACAGTCATGCCATTTGGGCTCATAAATGCCGGCGCTACCTACCAACGTACCGCCACCACCTTGCTCCACGACATGATGCATAAGGAGGTCGAGGTATACGTCGACGACATGATCGTGAAGTCAAAGGAAAGGGACAACCACGTCACAAACCTTCGGAAATTCTTCACCCGAATCAGGCAGTATAAGATGCGATTGAACCTACAGAAATGCACCTTTGGGGTCACATCAGGCAAGTTGCTGGGTCACATAGTAAGCCAGCGCGGGATCGAAATAGATCCAACCAAAATCAAGGCAATAATGGGTATGAAACCGCCAAGCAACATCGACGAAATAAGGAGCTTTTTGGGACAAGTCCAATATATCTCCCGATTTATCAGCAAACTCACCATAATTTGTGAGCCAATCTTCAAGAAATTGAAGAAAGAAGAGCATACGAAATGGGACGACGATTGTCAACAAGCATTCGACAAGGTCAAGAGCCTGCTCACAAATCCACCCGTTCTGGTACCCCCACAAAAGGACTTGCCCCTATCGCTATACTTAACGACCACGCCAAACGCTATGGGTGCCATGCTCGCCCAGGAAGCCAACAACGAAGAACGGGCCATCTACTACATCAGCAAAAAGTTCCACGATTACGAAACTCGGTATGAACCAGTCGAGAAAAGCTGCCTCTCGCTTGTCTGGGCAACCAAAAAGCTCAGGCACTACCTACTCACTAGCACAACAAGAGTCTACTCCCTAATGGACCCCCTCAAGTACCTATTTGAAAAACCAGTCCTAAATGGGCGTATGGCCAGATGGACTCTACTCCTCGCCGAGTATGAACTCAAGTACCTCCCTCTGAAAGTAATCAAGGGAAGAGCAGTTTCCGACTTCCTTGCAGAAAACGCTATCATCGAACAACCCATGATCGATACAATGTCATTCCCTGACGATGGAATCTTTGCCATAGAAAAGGAATACTGGCAATTATACTTTGACGGAGCATCAAACTACCGCGGCTACGGAGTAGGAATACTCTTAATATCCCCAAATGGCGACCATACTCCACTCTCGATGAAGCTTGATTTTAGCGTCACAAACAACGCCGCAGAATACGAAGCCTGCATTTACGGCCTGCAAGCCGCCATCGCCCTCAAAATAAAGAACCTACGGGTGCATGGAGATTCATTCCTCATCATAAATCAAGTGACCGGGGCGTGGAAGATCATGAGCGAAACCCTCACCAAATACCTGTAGATACCCGTATCCGTACCCCCCAAAAACAAACCCGATGATGAAAAGGACTTTCATACATGCTTTTAAAAGAGTCGAAACGGTACAAAAGTGTCTAAAACGTATTAGTCATTTTTAGCGTATTAATTTGGACTTGCATAATCATGAAAGTAAATGTCAATTTTAGTCATCATGAGCGTAACACGAGCACAATATAGGAACGTCTTATTAAGCCAAGCCACAAAACAAATTTCAACTAGCTACAAATCGGCCCAACCTTACAAACACGACCCTAAAACGCACACTAACACGACACTCAAAACGGGCCAAAGTGCGTCCCGTGTCACATTTTCAAAAAGTTAGGTTTTATGAAACCATAAAATAATATAACCTAATATTATTTTATTTCAGGCCAAAACCGAAAAACACGACAAAAACCGAAGCACGAAAACCGAAATTCGGACCAAAACTGAACAAATACTTAACCCCTAAGTGAACAACAAAACATAATCATTACCTAATCAAAACGTCTACAACCAAAAGGCGGCATAAAACAAATTTCACCAAAAACAAAAATCTAATCGCCAAGAACAGCGATGATTAAAAAACCAAATCGCCAGGTTCTTGGCGATTAAGTTTTCCTCTCCCAACCTTGGTTCTTTTATTTCATTTGGCAGCATTGAAACATAATCGCATGCTCACCGGCGATTAAGTTTTGTCCCTGCACAGAAACCAGCCAAACTCTATAAATACCAACCCATTTCATCCATTTTCAAATACCCGGTCTTTAGCACTTACACACTATTCACGAACTCCACTCAAAAATACCGTCTTTACATTTTCGAAAGGGAAACATTTTACCTACTGGCCGGACGTTTGAGACTTCGGATAATGGGGTTACATTAACCCCAAACCCGATATTGGCACTAGCGGCCGTATTCGTAATACGGTTGTAGCAATTGATTCATAATCCGCCTAAACCCCGCCAATATCGCATAAATAAACGACTCATTATCACTAAAGCAAACCGACGTCACTTTTATAATTACGCAAGTCCTCATTCATGCATTAAATAACGACTAGAATCACGGATCCAACACTAAATTGTACCGTTTCATAGAGTCTTTTAGCATGTCAAAACTGAGGGTTTTTCACAAATTCTAATACGAGATTGGAAAATAACGTCTATAGTAATAATTTAGTCAATAAATTATTATTTAACGTACATTTCCTATAGCAATATGTCATTATTTTGACAATTTACATTATTTATGCATTTTAATCGAGTCATACTTATTCGCACTTGTACGTAGCGTCATTTTAGCCCAAATATCGAAATTAAGCAAATGTTTTCAAATTAGTAGAGACTACTCTTACGTAGGCTTTTTGATTGCTGTTTTCAAAATACACTTTGTCAAAACTTTCGAAAAGTAACCTCACTCCGAACCCCTTCTCTGGTTTCAAACCTCAGATAGATAGGTATCGACGCACCTTGAAATCTGAGACACTCGTGTCTTGTATTTCAAGACACGTTGAATAGGTTCCAAATTCCTTTAATATTTGGTGGCGACTCCGAAAATACACTTTCAAAAAAGGATTTTCTACTTTTCTTTTTGGTCACAAATTCATGCAATGATCTCCCCATTTTTCTCAAAACTTCGCACTTTTTCCTGCGAGGCGCATTCCGGCCCGGCGCCCCCACGCGGGGCGAGGTCGGCCAAGGCAGTATGCCGATAGGTATACTCGCGGGAGCGCGATATCCGGTACCTTCAGTTGGCGACTCCGCTGGGGACGAGCATGATTTTTATTATTTTTGAAAAACTTGTTTTTCTTTTATTTTTAAATCATAAAGAAGTGAAGCTTGAAACTTTGAAAACATTTACGCTTTCGATATTTGGGCAAAAGTACGTTGAGTCGAATCCTCCTGATTCAAACCACACCCTTTGAGGAACGGCCCCCAGTAACTCTCGCTTCATAAGCGAGGTAACTCCGGACACACTGTTCTCTCACCCCTCCACGATTACAAGTACGGCATCCGTACAAACGATCGTAACCAGTCAAACTCGAACGCTCTAGGGCCCGTCTTGAATTCACACCTATGACGTGTGTAGTCTTGCGGGTGCCCCTACCTAAACGTCACGGGAATGACCGGAGGGAACCTTACCCTATAAACCAAAAACCTATGTTTATATGTACAAGTGTGAAGCTATAGTACCCTCACTATAGTAGTCGTTTAAAAACTTTCTGCATGTAAAAACTTTTCCTAGGCATTATACTTTTAAAATACGTCCATCTTTGAAATTGCTTTTTCAAACTTTTTTCAAAAAAGGTCATACTTTTAAAAACACGCCGTTAGGCTCTTTGACCTATAGTCATTTGAGTTTAGTAAATAAAATGCCACTACATTTAAAACCGACCTAGGATAACCACTATATCCCAGGTCTTTTTCAAAACGTAAATGAATTATGCGACTGACGTATCGTCATAATACATTTATTGCTAAAGGTCTTTCACAAAGCAAAAACCCGAGTATGTCGATTCATTTCGGAGATTTTAAATGAAATTAACTTTTAGAACGTTAGAATTAGCTCTAAGTCGAGTGACTCTTTAGTCATCCCGATTTAATCTTTTTATCTCAAAAACAAAAAACGCGGGCTCGTTCAGATGCGAACCCGTTGATTTACTCTTTGAATCGAATGACTTATCGTCATTTTTGATTTAAATCCCTGAGTCACACGTAAAAGGCGAACAATTGATCGCCTTTTACCCAATTTTAACATCCTCAGGTCGGTTAGCCTATCGCTACTTCGGTCTGATCCTTTTTTATCATAATCCAATGATAAACCCCTGGCAACATACCGCCAAACTGGGTCAATCAGATTATGATCATACAAATTTTCCTACCTCGAGAACAGGGACGTGTTAACGCGCCTCTATCTCAAAAGCTTCCCGTGTCCTTTTAAAAGCTAAAAACACGAGTCAAGTCAAGTCACCCACTTTTTACGCTTTTGTGTCTTCCTTTGGTCGTGAATGCGATTTTTCATTTGAGTCTTTCCTTTTTTTTAGAATCACTAAAGTTTTGAAAACTTTGTCAGGTCCGCTCATTGAAAAACCCTGGATACACGACGAATTAAGAACCGTCACTTGAACCCACCTCCGCCTCCAAAGAAGCGCTCCTACAACAGATCAAAACCAAAACCTGTCATGGCCTTTCAACACGATGAGGTTCTCGGAGGACCACCACCACCCCCCCCGGAGGTAACTGCCGAACAAGTCCGACAGCTCAATGATAGGATAGCTAGCCTCACTACGACGATCGAGCAAATGGCTATCATGCAAAAGTTTGAAGCAGAGAAAGACGCCGTGCGCCTGGCCGAGGAATCCGAACGGAATGCAAAAAGGATTCGAACCATGGAAGAGCGTCTCACAAACTCCAGGGGTTACTCCATACACCAAGAAAATGAGCACATCCCAAAGAACGTCAGGTCCATGCTACCAGACGAGTTAGCACTCAGCGATCTTCCCATTTTCAAAGGTCATGAAAGCCCGCTCGTACATGTCAAAGCTTTCAAGGCTAAAATGGCCATCATAGGTGTCGACCCCCCCGCCTGGGCCACTTTATTCCCACACTCACTGGACCCGCAACCCAGAGCATGGTTCTATTCTTTAGAGCCACACAAGACTGGTAGTTTCGAAGACATAACAGTGGCATTCGATCTGCAGTACCGGGACAACAACGACATCCAAGTCTCGCTACGTACTTTGGAGGTCCTGACTCAGAAGGACAATGAAGGGTTTACCGAATACCTGACACGTTGGAAGAAACTCTGTGCCCAAATACCTAACCGCCCAAGGGACACTGATTTAATCACCAAGTTCATCAACAACCTCACCCCTGCATACCAACAACATCTACGGTACAAGAACTTCGACAGCTTCTCAACACTCAGCGTCGTCGGTGAACTCATTGAAGACGACCTCCGCAAAGAAAATAGGAATAAAAGCACGAGTCATGGATATCAAGGAAGCTCGTCTCAAGCCACTGCCAAAGTCGAGCCCATACACGCTATCAACGCACTGGGCGCACTAAAGGCACCGCCGATTCTTACAGCACCCCCAAGGCCTGCCGCGCCTCCACCAAAAGGTTAGGATACCTTTAGATGACAAGATCATCACCACAAAGGCCTCAGACTTCCAAGCCGCCCTCCAACAGCTAAAGCTCGAAGAAAACACTGCCCAATCTACTAACGACCTAGGCAGTTTCAATTCAAGTATCTACACCTAGAGTATAGGGTCTGGCGTCCTTATGACGCCAAAATTTTCTTAACGGCAGGGTCACTAGGTTACATTACTAAAGTAGTAAACCTAATTGAAAAACTAGAGTCATTAAGGTTATCCAAAGCTCCCTCGTCTGAGCTATCTTCAAATGTAACTGCTTTTGATAACATTAATAACATGAAAGTTTTTGTTACTCTTTGCCTCATTTAAAATCTACATATTCTAATGAATGCGATAATTTTAAACAAAATAACATTGCATTATATAGATACATTGCAAGCATTGTCTCAGAACCCGAACAGGACCCCATTATTGAAGACACAACAACCATCAACATGGGCACGCCTGAAGAACCTCGAGGACTACAGCTGGGGGCTTCTCTTAGCACAGAAGAAAGGACCACATATACCAAGCTCCTCATAGGATTCAAGGACGTCTTCGCATGGTCGTACGAAGACATGCCCGGCATCGACCGCGAGATAGCCGAACACCGCATCCCCATCAAGCAAGGCTCCAGACCTGTCAAAAAGAAACTCCGACGGATCAAGCCAGAATGGTCTCTCATGGTCAAAAGAGAGATCGAAAAACAACTACAAGCTGGATTCATCCAAGTCATCGAATACTCAGATTGGGTCTCCAACATCGTTCCAGTTATGAAGAAAAACGGCAAAATACGGGTATGTGCCGACTTTCGAGACCCGACCAAAATCAAGGCAATAGTGGGCATGAAGCCGCCAAGCAACATCGACGAAATAAGAAGCCTTTTGGGACAAATCCAATATATCTCCCGATTTATCAGTAAACTCACCATGATTTGCGAACCAATCTTCAAAAAGCTGAAGAAAGAAGAGCATACGAAATGGGACGACGATTACAACGGGCCTTCAACAAACGAATTAAGCCACGAAACATTAAAGTGGGGGATCTCGTGCTAAAGTCAGTTCGAGCACCACTCCCAGTCGGCCCACGAGGAAAGTTCAAGCCTAATCAATTTGGGCCCTACCTCGTCAAGGAGATCTACACGCAGGCGGGCGATCAAACTAACCGACCTCGACGGCCAAGAGTTCAACCTCGCCACAAACCTCGATCAACTCAAAAAATACTACCCTTAAAAACCCCTTGCAATGTATCTATAAAATACAATTTTAAAAAAAATTCATGGGCCGGCATGCCCTTAAACGTGCACATTCCATAAGCAAACACAATTCATGGGCCGGCATGCCCCTAAACGTGCACATTCACCACAAAAAGCAAACACAACTCATGGGCCGGTATGCCCCTAAACGTACATTTCCCGAACTACGCGGTTTGATTCCATTTTCCATGGATACGAGGCGACTTTGTAAAAGCGCAACCGATATTCAACACAAAAATGACACGTCTAAAGCTTAAAAAGGCTAAGGACATAGTCAGCACAAAAACGTTCCACAACCCAAAGGGTAAAGGGAACGATATTCAACACAAAAATGACGCGTCTAAAGCTTAAAAAAGCCGAGGACATAGTCGACACAAAAACCGTCTCATAACCTAATGGGTTAACATAAGGCGATATTCAACACAAAAATGACGCGTCCAAAGCTTAAAAAAGCCGAGGACATAGTCAACACAAAAATTCATCTTTTAAACCTAAAAGGTAAAAAGGACGACATTCAACAATAAACGACAAACCCAAAGCTTAAAAAAGTCAAGGGAACAGTCCACACAAAAATTCCTAAAAACAAGAATTATACTTAAACTTTGAAATAAGGTTAAGGCTAAGGAATTTTACACAAAATAATAAGCAAAATGAGGCAAAGTCGTAAATAAAACCTGATTTTTATTAATCTTAAAAAGAACGGTTACATTTTGGATCTTTCAAAAGTAGGAGCGTAACTACAACCTTAGAGATACACTAACAACACTACAATATATTATAATACTTATACTTAACCCGGCATTTACATCGGGTTTAGGATAGACATAATACGAACATAATACAAAATAATATGAACATAATACTAACAACAACACAATAAAACAAACACCAGATTCCCTTAGCCACCAATAGCTCCAAACTCCTCGACCAATGGATGACCTTCCCGCCAGAAAGCGGAACACGTGAAAACTTAGGTCCCAATAGTCGAGACAAACCTCCAATAACTCGGGCTCCATTTGAACCTCGCCTGCACTCCAGGAGTACCCCGATACCGCAATCTTTCAAAGTCTTTCTCTTCTATACCCGACAACCATTTAACACCAATCTACAAGTAAGTTTCCTTCAAAATTCTCCATAACTCGACTAACGTTAAAGTAAATATTTTGAATATCTTTGGAATACCGAGAATAGAACGTTGAAAGGATGAGTAAAATGAGTTAACCTAGCCCTCCTTTTATAGCCGAATTTGCAAAACAATCTACAACACAAAAATTAACCACAACACAAAACACGATTTTCGCATTCACAATCTTCGTCTCAAAATGTCGTTTAAGCTCACATTTTTACAATGTCAAAAGCGTCTTTTTACGAGTCTAAAATACTTTCTAAACAAAGATATTTCAAAACCCCAGATTTGCATTTAGTTTAGTCCTAAGCGAGTCAGTCTCAATCGAGACATATATATATATATATATATATATATATATATATATATATATATATATATATATATATATATATATATATATATATATATATATATATATATATGTGTTTTTACGACTAACGACTTTTTGCAGGTACACTCGGCAAGCAAAAACGCAAGGATTTCGTAATCTCTACTACAACCCGAACATGCATTTTTGCAACAAGACGAAATATTCGAGGCCTAGGTCGTCACACACAAAGCCAACAACTACAATCAAAACCGAACCACAAATATACCCATATATACCCACAAAACCAAACAAAAACGCGAAGCCTCCTCACGGGACGCTCATAAAAACCTAACTTTTATGAGAAAAGAAAAGCACGTAGCCTCCTCACGAGACGTGCATTTCAACCAAAAACGCCAGCGTAGCCTCCTCACGAGACGTTCATAAAAACCTAACTTTTTATGAGAAAACCGAAAAGCACGTAGCCTCCTCACGAGACGTGCATTTCAACCAAAAACGCAGCGTAGCCTCCTCACGAGACGCTCATAAAAACCTAACTTTTTATGAGAAAAAGAAAAGCACGTAGCCTCCTCACGAGAGGCGTGCATTTCAACCAAAAACGCGCGAGCCTCCTCACGAGACGTTCATAAAAACCTAACTTTTTATGAGAAAAAGAAAAGCACGTAGCCTCCTCACGAGACGTTCATAAAAACCTAACTTTTTATGAGAAAAAGAAAAGCACGTAGCCTCCTCACGAGACGTGCATTTCAACCAAAAACACGTAACCTCCTCACCAGACGTTCATAAAAACCTAACTTTTATGAGAAAAAGAGAAGCACGTAGCCTCCTCACGAGACGTTCATAAAAACCTAACTTTTTATGAGAAAAAGAAAAGCACGTAGCCTCCTCACGAGACGTGCATTTCAACCAAAAACACGTAACCTCCTCACGAGACGTTCATAAAAACCTAACCTTTTATGAGAAAAACACGTAGCCTCCTCACGAGACGTTCAAATCCAAAAACACGTAACCTCCTCACGAGACGTTCATAAAAACCTAACCTTTTATGAGAAAAACACGTAGCCTCCTCACGAGACGTTCAAATCCAAAAACACGTAACCTCCTCACGAGACGTTCATAAAAACCTAACCTTTTATGAGAAAAACACGTAGCCTCCTCACGAGACGTTCAAATCCAAAAACACGTAACCTCCTCACGAGACGTTCATAAAAACCTAACCTTTTATGAGAAAAACACGTAGCCTCCTCACGAGACGTTCATAAAAACCTAACCTTTTATGAGAAAAACACGTAGCCTCCTCACGAGACGTTCATAAAAACCTAACCCTTTTTATGAGAAATACAGAAACGCGTAACCTCTGCTACGAGACGACCAACAAGAAGCGCAAGCAAAACAAAAGAGCGCAAGCCAGAAGCGCAAGCAAAGCAAAGGAGCGCAAGCCAGAAGCGCAAGCAAAACAAAGGAGCGCAAGCCAGAAGCGCAAGCAAAGCAAAGGAGCGCAAGCCAGAAGCGCAAGCAAAGCAAAGGAGCGCAAGCCAGAAGCGCAAGCAAAGCAAAGGAGCGCAAGCCAGAAGCGCAAGCAAAGCACAAGCCAGAAGCGCAAGCAAAGCGAAGGAGCACAAGCCAGAAGCGCAAGCGAAGCAAAGGAGCGCAAGCCAGAAGCGCAAGCAAAGCAAGGAGCACAAACGGAAACACAAGCAAGGCGCCAGCTGGGAGTACTCAGGCCACATGCAGGCTGACATGCCCTTAAACATGTAGGACCGTCATGTCCTTAAAAACATGTCGTCCCTCCCCGCATTTCCCGACGCTAAGTCCTCGTCTCTCCCATAAGACACATGCTTAGCGCCGCCAGGTAGTATCGAGACTATAATGGTCCGGATACTATCTTTAAGTTTGATTAACGCTTTGTCCAAGCTCAGTCAAACTGGGGGCTCTGAGATACCGTATCCGTCCCCCCCAAAAACAAACCCGATGATGAAAAGGACTGTCATACATGCTTTTAAAAGAGTCGAAGCGGTACAAAAGTGTCTAAAACGTATTAGTCATTTTTAGCGTATTAATTTGGACTTGCATAATCATGAAAGTAAATGTCAATTTTAGTCATCATGAGCGTAACACGAGCACAATATAGGAACGCCTTATTAAGCCAAGCCACAAAAGCGACCCAACTAGCTACAAAGCGGCCCAAACTTACAAACGACCCTGAAACGCACACTAACACGACGCTGAAAACGGGCCAAAGTGCGTCCCGTGTCACATTTTCAAAAAGTTAGGTTTTATGAAACCATAAGATAATATAACCTAATATTATTTTATTTCAGGCCAAAACCGAAAAACACGACAAAAACCAAGCACTAAACCGAAATTCGGACCAAAATCGAACAAATACTTAACCCCTAAGTAAACAACAAAACATAATCATTACCTAATCAAACCGTCAAAAACCAAAAGGCGGCATAAAGCGACCCACCAAAACAAAAATCTAATCGCCAAGAACAGCGATTAAAAACCAAATCGCCAGCCATTCTTGGCGATTAAGTTTTCCTCTCCCAACCTTGGTTCTTTTATTTCATTTCATGCATTGAAACATAATCGCATGCTCACTGGCGATTAAGTTTTGTCCCTGCACAGAAACCAGCCAAACTCTATAAATACCAACCCATTTCATCCATTTTCAAATACCCGGTTTTAGCACTTACACACTATTCACGAAATCCACTCAAAAATACCGTCTTTACATTTTCGAAAGGTAAACATTTTACCTACGGTGTAACAACCCGGATTTTCCAACAAAATAAAATAAAGAAATAAAAAGGATTTATGAAATAAAAGAAAATAAAAGCGAGCCACGGTGGCGGAAACACCGTGGAATCCGGATCATTACTCACTAACCAACTAAACAACGATAAAAAGATAGGCCTTGAGGCCTAGACGCGGGGAGTAAATACCCCTTACAAATCCAGCTCCAAAAATGAAAGTAAAATAATAATAATATTAAAACTAAACATCCTAACAAGTCTAGTCAAAAATCACTTCAAGGCTAGCTATAGGTCATCCTCACGGCATCCTCACTTGACAAACCCGATCCCGCGCTAACCTGCCACAAAGAATGTAACAGCCACAATCAGTGGGGAGTAACTAGGTGCTCCCCAGTCATATTTCAACGTAACCAAAATAGACTACAATACAACAAACAACCCAAAGGTATAGTAACCATAATGCAACCTCAAGCCAACTCATTAGCTACCAAACTCAACCAACTGTCACCCAACAACCTGTAAACATGTATAACCAATACAACTCGACAATAACTAGTCCATTGACATACAAGCTCAAATCACAACAACAAGATGACAGACAACAATCAACAACCCGCAAGGTAAGCACGATTTGGGTGAAGCAACAAGAATCACCCCGGATGAAGCAACAAGAATCATCCAAACCCTATGGCGGAACAGCAACAAGAAGTTCCTCAAACTCATTAGTCTAAATTTGGCCAAATTCCACCGAGGAACAAGAACGGTGATGACATTATATAAACCATAGTCTCTAACCAACATGGTTGAGAACCCATAGTCGCTCTAACTAAGCAACAAGAATAGCCGAGGGGATCATGGGCGGTATCCGTCCACAAAAGACGTCGTAGCTCCTCACGTACGTGCCAGAACAGTACCCGTACGCACACTCAATCAAGCAATCAAACAAGTCAATTCAATAACCTGGATCAACTCACAATCAACAATAAACCAATCATCCTTTCGCATTATTAGACATAAGAGTGTGAGACCAACTCAAACAAGACCAAAGACCGCAACTTTACATCTCAAACATCCCAAAGGTAACACCTTTTCATTCATATCAACAATCAAAACATCCTCAATCAATTATATGGTCTCACACAAGTCAAAATATCACTAAGGCTACACCTAGTTACCTTTTCAAGATCAACTCCTTGCTATTCTTCCTCCTCTTCTACCAATATGGTGTCTCCTTCTTCAAGGTCTCCTTCTCCTTTGATGATCCAAGCCAAAACATACAAATAATGAATACACAACATGATAACACATAGGATAATATAAAACCAGAAAATAAAAGAGATAAAAGGAGATCATACACTAAGGGAAAGGCTAGGAAATAGTTAGAGCACAAGAGATGAAAGCTTGGATGAAAACAATGGAGTTTTTAGGAGTTTTGAGAGATTTGTGAGAGGATTAAGGGGGATGAATGGGGATGAGATTAGGGAGAGGTTAGGAAGAGAGAAATCAGATTATAATGTTGCTATGATTAGGAGTTAATAGGATATTATAGTGCCTTGATCAAAAAGCTATCCAAAAACCCTAAACCCAACCCGAGCAATGAGGGTTTCGGCTCGGTCCAGGGTGAACCGGTCCAAACTGGCTTCTGAAAATTTGGCAGTTGCAACGGCGTCGAAAAAATACGCAGTTTAGCCTTTTGAATCACCTGAATCGGAGTTCGTATGAGGAAATTACACCGTTTTTAAGCTAATTACTCCGTATTTAAGTTCCGACTACAGAGTAGCTTATCCACGCGACAAGAGAACTGATCTTCTCGAGCTAAAAGAAATGAGAAAATCAAGAGAAATGAATTACGAATATGATTGAGACGAATAATTAATATTAGGAAAAGTCGGGGTGTTACAATCTCACCACCTAAAAAGAAGTTTCGTCCTCGAAACTTGAGAACGAAAGAATACTCCCAAAGGATTAAGAAAACTACCTACTCCTATGGTCCTCAAGACAAGAATCGCTAACTCTACTCACCTCGATAACAAGGGCATAGACACGCTTAACGACGCTTAAGATAACCCGACATCACATATCACCAGAATGATGCTCAACTCACTCATATAACCCTTTAATACTATTGGTGCATCTTATGCTCGACAATCCTCAAATTAGGCATATTAGCCTCACAAGACCATATCGTTCAACCAAGCATCTTACTCACCAAGTCTAACCAAAACCTCGGACGGGTTTTAACCCAAAAGGCACCATTACCCATGTTACCAAGATAACTAACGCGTAAGCTAATCCCCAAATCAATGCTAATGACAAACCTCACAACCTTAATCATAACGTGATCTAAACTCAAGTCAATATCGCTCCCCAAATAGTTCCACATTTTCCACAACGAAATAACCATAAATATGTCATACCATACCATCTCATTCTCAAGTCACACGTATACTAACACGTAGCAATCAAAATGTATCGTTAAAAGCTTACTACTCTCTCCACCCATTATTACCATACCCAAGTCTATCCACACCTTTCTCGAATGTCACTTCCTTACTGACCTCGAATTCTCTCCACCCATCAATGAGTTTCCTTGTACTTAACACATACACAAAACCACAAAGATGCACACCGGTCATTCCTACATTATCCTTTAAAGTACAAACCCCAAAGTTTTATCGTGCTCACTATAGCCTTTAAGTTTTCCTCAAAGCCGATTATTGCTCACCACAATATCACTTCCCAATTCTCACTAACTCAAGATTGTCACAACTCGTCTAGCAACATAACTAAGTCCTAAAAATACTCCCTATGCAGATACTATAATCTCCATAACGTTCACTCACCATAATTTAAATCATCAATCTCAAAGACTAAGAATCCTCAAAAGTTACAACGACCAACCATGTGCATTAGTTAGTAAACCACTCATACTATCAACTACTTATTAACCAAACTCTATCATCTATGACTCAAATAACAGCGACAGCCTAAGGATCAGATCTCGAGCTAGATAAGGGTGAAGCACCTTACGGCTAGATGCCAAGGAGTACGATTATAGAAATTAATCAAGGATAAGATTGATGTTAATACATCAAGAGCTTTTACAAAATTGAGAACGTGAATAGCTACGGAAAGGAATGGAAAATAATAGAAGATCAACGTCTTAAAAGTCGGCTCAAAGGCAATAGAACTGAAGTAGCCACTAGAGGGAAACCTAAGGAATAGAATGACATGAGACCCAAATGACAAGACTAAAAGGTGATCAATAGGGTCATGATATAAAAATGATGAGTTATGACGAATAAGAAAGAAAAGAAGGAATGAAAAGAATTAAGTAAAAATATGACATAATAAATCCTTTGCAAGAAACTGCTCAACAACCACCAATTTTTCAAAAGAAATTTTTAATATGAAATGATGAGAGAAAATGGAAATATTCTTTAAGAGTTCACAAATGAAGGCATAAGACTCGTTTCCAACAAAGAACTCAAATTGGTTTCGTTATGAAGGAGAGACGAAAAGGTAATTCCCAATAAGTTTGACAGATATAGAGTATGATCAGAAGTAACAATTTCAAAGAGAAGTCTTAAAGTCGAGTTTCCAAAATGACAGCGATTTTAGAAAAATGAAGCTACTAAAATACCAAGTAGAATAAATAATGTTTAAATAAACCAAATGCTCAAATTAGAAAATTTAATAAAAGAATATTTAGGATAACAAAGAGGTTTTAATCAAAAGTGGATGCAATCGATAAGTGTCAATCATTTCAAATTTGATTGAGTAAAAAGCCATCAAAATGTATTGACGCTTTTAAAAATGAATGGAGAGTAAAACAAAACGGATTAAAATTTTCCTCAACATAGTTACGAAATAAGAAATTTCAAGAAGGATAAACAAACCATTATAGCACCAATATACAAAAATAGGTTTCGTTAATAGGACTGACTGAAAACATTTTTGAAATAAAAGAGTTTAGAAATTATTTCAGCACGATCTATTGAAAAAGATGAGGATGAACATAATAAGAAGTTTTATTGGGGAAAAAGAAACTCAAACTGTAATCACGAGCTGATAGTTTTAAAACAACTGTATAATAATGTCAAGATTTAGAAGGATATACTAAGGACAAGTGTAGCTAGCATGCTGAAAGACGTCCCTACGAATACTGATGAGTGACTTAGATTAGGAGCTTCCGCTGCGTGCTCTGATAGTAGGACCATACATTCGCAATTCGGCTTTAAGTTTCTTGCTCCAGCTGATCAATAATACGAGTCAAAGACTTTAAGAGTTAAATTTCCAGATATTTCGAAAGGTCAAATGAAAGAGAGAGATTTAAAGTAGAATACTCAAATGATTAAAGTTGAAGAAACGAATAAATCGAAAAGTTAAAACAAGGGATCGACAAGGCGTAAATAGACTAAATTTTTTTGATAAAACAGAACTCTCAAATGAATAAATTCGTATAAACCAATAAATCAAAAAAAAAGAAATTAAGACAATAAATCATCAAGAGATAGATAAATTAAAATTCTCAAAGGAATTGAGCTGTCAAACAAATATTGTTAAAAGCAAGCGTCATTAATAATAAAGGGAAATGCAAAAATACATTTGATAGGAAAAATAGGAGTATTAACATTCAATAAGAAAATAGAAGTATAGGGTATTTAATCTTAAAAGATGAGTTTTGAGGAAATCAAAGATGTCAGATAATAGCTAAGAATGTAATTATTAGAATAAAACATGTTGCAGTAAAGGAATAGGTTCAAAGAGAATGATTAAATCGAATGAAAAACCTTAACTTGATTATTTTGGAGATGAACAAGGAATATTTAAAGACATATCGAGTCAGTACACGGTCTCCCATGTCACCATTATAATTGTACCTGCATCCAAAGAAAACGTGTGGTCTAATGGTGGAGAACCTAAGTCCACCATTTCGACAACTACTCATACATATGCACAAATAACGTAGACCCCCTAATGTGTCTACCCCAACACTCTCACTCGGTGTTCTAAGTCAAATCCTACTCACTCGACTAAGAGAGTTGGGAGCGTATTCGCTCTGATACCAACTGTAACAACCCGGATTTTCCAACAAAATAAAATAAAGAAATAAAAAGGATTTATGAAATAAAAGAAAATAAAAGCGAGCCACGGTGGCGGAAACACCGTGGAATCCGGATCATTACTCACTAACCAACTAAACAACGATAAAAAGATAGGCCTTGAGGCCTAGACGCGGGGAGTAAATACCCCTTACAAATCCAGCTCCAAAAATGAAAGTAAAATAATAATAATATTAAAACTAAACATCCTAACAAGTCTAGTCAAAAATCACTTCAAGGCTAGCTATAGGTCATCCTCACGGCATCCTCACTTGACAAACCCGATCCCGCGCTAACCTGCCACAAAGAATGTAACAGCCACAATCAGTGGGGAGTAACTAGGTGCTCCCCAGTCATATTTCAACGTAACCAAAATAGACTACAATACAACAAACAACCCAAAGGTATAGTAACCATAATGCAACCTCAAGCCAACTCATTAGCTACCAAACTCAACCAACTGTCACCCAACAACCTGTAAACATGTATAACCAATACAACTCGACAATAACTAGTCCACTGACATACAAGCTCAAACTGTCAACAACAAGATGACTGACAACAATCAACAACCTGCAAGGTAAGCACGGAGCACTGGGTGAAGCAACAAGAATCACCCCGGATGAAGCAACAAGAATCATCCAAACCCTATGGCGGAACAGCAACAAGAAGTTCCTCAAACTCATTAGTCTAAATTTGGCCAAATTCCACCGAGCAACAAGAACGGTGATGACATTATATAAACCATAGTCTCTAACCAACATGGTTGAGAACCCATAGTCGCTCTAACTAAGCAACAAGAATAGCCGAGGGGATCATGGGCGGTATCCGTCCACAAAAGACGTCGTAGCTCCTCACGTACGTGCCAGAACAGTACCCGTACGCACACTCGATCAAGCAATCAAACAAGTCAGTTCAATAACCTGGATCAACTCACAATCAACAATAAACCAATCATCCTTTACTCAAAATCATCACAATGTCCATCATATACACAACTACAACATAATTGACCCCTTTTGTAAGCAATCTCAACACTAACCATAATCAACATGTTAAATACGGAGTAATAACCCTAAGAACTCAAGAGTAGCCATAATAAACCATTATAATTCCCAAAGTTATCATCTTTCATCAACTTAATAACAGTATAACCCAAATTCAAAGTAAACAAACATCCCAAATCGCATTATTAGACATAAGAGTGTGAGACCAACTCAAACAAGACCAAAGACCGCAACTTTACATCTCAAACATCCCAAAGGTAACACCTTTTCATTCATATCAACAATCAAAACATCCTCAATCAATTATATGGTCTCACACAAGTCAAAATATCACTAAGGCTACACCTAGTTACCTTTTCAAGATCAACTCCTTGCTATTCTTCCTCCTCTTCTACCAATATAGTGTCTCCTTCTTCAAGGTCTCCTTCTCCTTTGATGATCCAAGCCAAAACATACAAATAATGAATACACAACATGATAACACATAGGATAATATAAAACCAGAAAATAAAAGAGATAAAAGGAGATCATACACTAAGGGAAAGGCTAGGAAATAGTTAGAGCACAAGAGATGAAAGCTTGGATGAAAACAATGGAGTTTTTAGGAGTTTTGAGAGAGATTTGTGAGAGGATTAAGGGGGATGAATGGGGATGAGATTAGGGAGAGGTTAGGAAGAGAGAAATCAGATTATAATGTTGCTATGATTAGGAGTTAATAGGATATTATAGTGCCTTGATCAAAAAGCTATCCAAAAACCCTAAACCCAACCCGAGCAATGAGGGTTTCGGCTCGGTCCAGGGTGAACCGGTCCAAACTGGCTTCTGAAAATTTGGCAGTTGCAACGGCGTCGAAAAAATACGCAGTTTAGCCTTTTGAATCACCTGAATCGGAGTTCGTATGAGGAAATTACACCGTTTTTAAGCTAATTACTCCGTATTTAAGTTCCGACTACAGAGTAGCTTATCCACGCGACAAGAGAACTGATCTTCTCGAGCTAAAAGAAATGAGAAAATCAAGAGAAATGAATTACGAATATGATTGAGACGAATAATTAATATTAGGAAAAGTCGGGGTGTTACATACGGGCTGGACGTTTGAGACTCGGATAATGGGGTTACATTAACCCCAAACCCGATATTGGCACTAGCGAAGCCGTATTCGTAATACGGTTGTAGCAATTCGGATTCATAATCCGTCTAAACCCCGCCAATATCGCATAAATAAACGACTCATTATCACTAAAGCAAACCGACGTCACTTTTATAATTACGCAAGTCCTCATTCATGCATTAAATAACGACTAGAATCACGGATCCAACACTAAATTGTACCGTTTCATAGAGTCTTTTAGCATGTCAAAACTGAGGGTTTTTCACAAATTCTAATACGAGATTGGAAAATAACGTCTATAGTAATAATTTAGTCAATAAATTATTATTTAACGTACATTTCCTATAGCAATATGTCATTATTTTGACAATTTACATTATTTATGCATTTTAATCGAGTCATACTTATTCGCACTTGTACGTAGCGTCATTTTAGCCCAAATATCGAAATTAAGCAAATGTTTTCAAATTAGTAGAGACTACTCTTACGTAGGCTTTTTGATTGCTGTTTTCAAAATACACTTTGTCAAAACTTTCGAAAAGTAACCTCACTCCGAACCCCTTCTCTGGTTTCAAACCTCAGATAGATAGGTATCGACGCACCTTGAAATCTGAGACACTCGTGTCTTGTATTTCAAGACACGTTGAATAGGTTCCAAATTCCTTTAATATTTGGTGGCGACTCCGAAAATACACTTTCAAAAAAGGATTTTCTACTTTTCTTTTTGGTCACAAATTCATGCAATGATCTCCCCATTTTTCTCAAAACTCTGACTTTTTCTCGCGAGGCATTCTCGCCCGCAAGGCCACGCTGGCGAGGCTCGCGGCAGGCGTCGATAGTATACTCGCGGAGCGATATCAGTACCTTCAATACCAAACAAAAGTACAAAACTCCAAACCAACTTCGACAGCATCGAATTTTACCACCTCCCAAGGGAAGAAAACCAGTTCGCCGACGCACTGTCAAAACTCTCATCCCTCCTGAACATGCCACCAGACATGAAGTTACTACCCATCATCGTCGAAAGACGTGACGAACCAGCATACATCCATACCATTGACCTGGACGAAGCCGAGCGCATGCAGCCTTGGTATCAAGCCATAATCAACTACAAAGCATAACACTTACCCACCCAACACCGATAAGCGTGGACAGAGAGCTATCAGACTCCTAGCTTCCCAATTTGTGCTAGAGATGGGACAATTACTCAAGAAAACACCACAAGGGACGCTGCTCATATGCGTCGACTACAAGAAGGGGCAGGAAATCGTCACGCAAGTCCACGATGGCGAATGCGGACCCCACATGAACGCTCGAGCACTCTGCAAACAGATTCTACGGCTAGGATGGTATTGGACGACCATGGAAGCGATCGCATCCAATACGTCAAGCACCGCCACAAACCGCCAAATTTTCAAAGAACGTCCAACATGTACCACCTTCACCACTATACAGCCTAACCTCACCCTGGCCCTTTTCAACCTGGGGCATCGACGTGATAGGAAAAGTCCACCCCATCGGAGCAGGAGGTCACTGCTTCGTGCTGGTGGCCATCGACTACTTTACTAAATGGGTAGAAGCAGCATCTTTTCGAACCCTCGGCTCCAAAGAAGTCGCCAAATTCATACAGACAAACATTATATGCCGATATGGCATACCCCATGAGTTCATCAGCGATCAAGGCTCGCACTTTCGGCCATGAGACTAAGCTATACTCACAAAATACAACATCCAACACCACAAATCCTCGCCCTATCGACCCAAACCAATGGAGCCGTTGAAGCAGCAAACAAGACGGTCGTCACCATACTCGAGAAAATGATCGACAGTTGCAAAGATTGGCCCAACAAGATACCATATGCATTATGGGGATACCGCGACTACCATTCGCACGCCCACGTGCATGACCCCTATTTCCTCACCTATGGCATGGAAGCCGCCCAACCGTGGAAATAGAAATACGATCTACGCATACTAATGGAAAGTAGCATCCGAGCGAGAATGGGCGTGAGCGGTACGATTTAACGACTCATGCTCTGGACGAACGCCGATCGCATTCCCGAGTACCGCATTTAATGTACCAAGCCCGACTACAACGAGCATTCAACAAACGAGTTAAGCCACGAAACATAAAAGTAGGTGATCTCGTACTAAAGTCAGTCCGAGCACCACTTCCAGTCGACCCACGAGGAAAATTCAAGCCTAACTGGGCTGGACCCTACCTCGTCAAGGAAATCTTCACAGGCGGAGCAGTAAGACTAACCGACTTGGACGGTCATGAGTTTAACCTAGCAATGAACCTCGACCAGCTCAAAAAGTACTACCCTTAAAAATGCCTTGCAATGTATCTATAAAATGCGAAATTTTCTAAAAAACAATTCATTGGACCGACATGTCCTTAAACATGTTCATGGACCGACATGTCCCTAAACATGTTCATGGACCGACATGTCCTTAAACATGTTTATGGGCCGGCATGCCCCTAAACATGCTCTTTCTCTCCACAAAAATCAAAAGCAATTCATGGACCGACATGTCCTTAAACAAGTTCATGGGCCGGCATGCCCCTAAACGTGCACTCTCTCTACAAAAATCAAAAACACAATTCATGGGCCGGCATGCCCCTAAACATGCATCCATCAAATACAATTCATGGGCCGGCATGCCCCTAAACGTGCACATTCACCACAAAAAGCAAACACAACTCTTGGGCCGGTATGCCCCTAAACATACATTTCCCGAACTACGCCGGTTTGATTCCATTTTCCATGGATACGTAGGCAGCTTTGCAAAAAGCACAACCGATATTCAACACAAAAATGACACGTCCAAAACTTAAAAAAAAGTCAAGGACATAGTCACCACAAAACTCGCCTCATAACCTGAAGGGTTAAAAAGGGGCGATATTCAACACAAAATGACACGTCTAAAGCTTAAAAAAGTCAAGGACATAGTCACCACAAAACTCGCCTCATAACCTGAAGGGTTAAAAAGGGCGATATTCAACACAAAATGACACATCTAAAGCTTAAAAAGGCCGAGGACATAGTCAACACAAAAATTCGCCTCTTGAAACCCAAAAGGTTGAAATAAGGCGACATTCAACACAAAAATGGCACGTCTAAAGCTTAAAAAGGCTGAGGATATAGTCATCACAAAATCGTTCCATAACCCAAAGGGTAAAAGGAACAACATTCAACAATAAACGACAAACCCAAAGCTTAAAAAGGTCGAGGGAATAGTCAATACAAAAAATTCCTAAAAACAAGAACCATACTTACATTCAAACTTTGAAAAAAGAATTAGAGCCAAGGAATTTCACACAGAATAATAAGCAAAATGAGGCAAAGTCGTAAATAAAAACCTGATTTTTATTAATCTTAAAAAGAACGGTTACATTTTGGATTTTTCAAAAGTAGGAGCATAACTACAACCTTAGAGATACACTAACAACACTACAATATATTACAATACTTATACAAATCCCGGCATGTACATCGGGTTTAGGATAGACGTAATACGAACATAATAAGATACAACATAATATGAACATAATACTAACAACAACACAATAAAACAAACACCAGATTCCCTTAGCCACCAATAGCTCCAAACTCCTCGACCAATGGATGCACTCCTCCGCCAGAAATGAACACATGAAAACTTAGGTCCCAATAGTCGAGACAAGCATCTAAGAACTCGGGCTCTATTTGAACCTGCCTCAGGCCCAGGAGTACCCCGATACCGCAATCTTTCAAGTCCTTCTCCTCCAAATTTCGACAAGGATGAACACCAACGACGCAAGTTTCCTTCAAGTTCTCCATAACTCGACGAGCGTTAAAGTAAATATTTTGAATATCTTTGGCATGCCGAGAATAGAACGTTGAAAGGATGAGTAAAATGAGTTAACCTGGCCCTCCTTTTATAGTCGAGCTTTGCCAAACAAAGTACAACACAAAAACATAGACGCTAGTGAACAGGCGATTTTCTTTTTGTTCCCTGACAAAATTATTCGATTTTCTTACAACTCTTACACACCTACGCCCTAAACCTTTAACTTATTACCCCTATTACCCATTTACCGACCTCTTGGTCAACATTTACTGATCCAGAAGGCCGTCTCGATTTGCGTAGTCGGCCCCGCTTTTCAAATTTTCCACATTTACAAAACACGATAATCACACAAAAATTAAAAAACACGATTTTCGCATTCACAATTTTCGTCTCAAAACGTCGTTTTAGCTCCCATTTTTTACAATGTCAAAAGCGTCTTTTTACGAGTCAAAAATACTTTTTAAACAGCATATTTCAAAACTCTGCATTTAGTTTAATCATAAATGAGTCAGTCTCAATCGAGACATGTATGTATGTTTTTACGACTAACGACTTTTTGCAGGTACGCTCGCAAATACGAAAGGATTTCAGGCCCAGCCACAACCTGATCACGCATTTTTCGAGACAAGACGAAATAACCTAAGTTTAGGACGCCGTACGTAGAGCCTTTAGCCATAAGCAAAGCCCAAACAACCACTTATAAACACCTACAAAACACCAAAACCACAAATAGAAGCCCAAAGTACACAACCGTACGCGCAAGCCCTAATACATAAGCCGTCAAATACAAATACTAATACACATAATACAAGTCCAAAATACATGTACCACGTACGAAGTCCTGAAATACAAAACCGACAAGTTCAAGCTTCATCGTGGATCGGGTCACGACGCTCTAGGACAAAGACGCAAGTGAATCGATCTCGCACGATAACCACCACCTCTCGCCACGCCAAATTTCATCAACCATCCCCATGGAAACCTCCGTCACATGACCTCGAGAGCCGCCAGACTCTCCATCCTGGGCACGACCCACCGACCCTCAGCCTGGTCCTCAGCCTGGTCCTCAACCTCGTCCTGAACCTGACCCTCGGCCCAATACACTTTCAACCCATTTCAAACACAATTTAAAATCAAACCACAAAAATAATATACCTCTTTGACAAGTCCCAACAAAAACGCGTAGCCTCCTCACGAGACGTTCATAAAAACCAAACCTTTTATGAGAAAAACACGTAGCCTCCTCACGAGACGTTCATAAAAACCTAACCTTTTATGAGAAAAACACGTAGCCTCCTCACGAGACGTTCATAAAAACCTAACCTTTTATGAGAAAAACACGTAGCCTCCTCACGAGACGTACATAAAAACCTAACCTTTTATGAGAAAAACACGTAGCCTCCTCACGAGACGTTCATAAAAACCTAACCTTTTATGAGAAAAACACGTAGCCTCCTCACGAGACGTTCATAAAAACCTAACCCTTTTTATGAGAAATACAAAAGCGCGTAGCCTCCTTTAAGAGACGTTCATAAAAGCCTAACCACTTTTATAAAACCAAACCAAAAGCGCGTAGCCTCCTTTAAGAGACGTTCATAAAAGCCTAACCACTTTTATAAAACCAAACCAAAAGCGCGTAGCCTCCTCAAGAGACGTTCATAAAAGCCTAACCACTTTTATAAAACCAAACCAAAAGCGCGTAGCCTCCTCAAGAGACGTTCATAAAAACCTAGCCCTTTTTATGAGAAACACAAAAACACGTAGCCTCCTCAAGAGACGTTCATAAAAACCTAGCCCTTTTTATGAGAAACACAAAAACACGTAGCCTCTTCACGAGACGTTCATAAAAACCTAACTTTTTATGAGAAAAACCAAAAGCGCGTAGCCTCCTCAAGAGACGTTCATAAAAACCTAACCACTTTTATAAAACCAAACCAAAAGCGCGTAGCCTCCTCACGAGACGTTCATAAAAACCTAACCCTTTTTATGGAATCACAAAAACGCGTAACCTCCTTATGAGACGTTCACAAAAACCTATCCCTTCACAAAAACACCAACCACTCTTATAAACCAAACCTTAAAACGCGTAACCTCTGCTACGAGACGTCCAGCGAAGAAGCACAAGCAGAAGCACAAGAAGAAGCACAAGCAAAAGCACAAGCAAGGAACGCAAGCAAGAAGCGCAAGCAAAGCGCAAGCCAGAAGCGCAAGGAGCGCAAGCCAGAAGCGCAAGCGAAGCATAGCCAGGAGCGCAAGCCGGAAGCGCAAGGAAAGCACACGCAAGGCGCCAGCTGGGAGTACTAAAACCACATGCAGGCTGACATGCCCTTAAACATGTAGGACCGTCATGTCCTTAAAAACATGTCGTCCCTCCCCGCATTTCCCGGCGCTAAGTCCTCGTCTCTCCCATAAGACACATGCTTAGCGCCGCCAGGTAGTATCGAGACTGTAATGGTCCGGATACTATCTTTAAGTTTGACTAACGCTTTGTCCAAGCTCAGTCAAACTGGGGGCTCAGATACCGTATAATTCCCCCCCAAAAACAAACCCGATGATGAAAAGGACTTCCATTCATGCTTTTAAAAGAGTCGAAACGGTACAAAAGTGTCAAAAACGTATTAGTCATTTTTAGCGTATTAATTTGGACTTGCATAATCATAAAAATGAAATGTCACTCTTAGTCATTATAAGCACAACACGGGCACGAAACAGGAACGTCTTATTAAGCCAAGCCACAAAAACATTTCAACTAGCTACAAAACGGCCCAAACTTACAAAAACGACCCAAAACGCACACTAACACAACACTCAAAACGGGCCAAAGTGCGTCCCGTGTCACATTTTCACAAAACTAGACTCTACAAAACCGTAAAATAATATACTTTAATATTATTTTATTTCGAGCCAAAACCGAAAAACACGACAAAAACCGAAACACGAAAACCAAAATTGAGCCAAAAACCAATTTGGCCCAAAATATCCAAATAAAACATAATCATCACCTAATCACACAACCAAAACCAAATGGCGGCATAAAACAGCCCACCAAAACAAAAATACAATCGCCAGTTGACAGGCGATTAAAAAGTTAAACGCCTGTCAACAGGCGATTATGTTTTTGTTTTGTAACAGCCGCCTTTTTTATTTTTCTTAAAAAAATCCAACCCAAACAAAATTAAAACCGCCTGTACACAGGCGATTTAATTTTGTGCACCCACAAAAACCAGCCATTTTCCTATAAATACCAACCCACTTCATTCATTTCAACAACTCGGTTTTACAAAACACATATACTACTCACAAAATCCACTCAAAAATACCGTCTTTTCACTTTCGAAAGGTAAACATTTTACCTACGCTCTGGGACGTTTTGAGACTCGGACAAAGGGGTTACATTAACCCCAACCCGATATTGGCATTAGCGAAGCCGTATTCGTAATACGGTTGTAGTAATTCGGATTCATAATCCGTCTAAACCCCGCCAATATCGCATAAATAAACGACTCATTATCACTAAAGCAAACCGAGGTCACTTTTATAATTATGCAAGTCCTCATTCATGCATTAAATAACGACTAGAATCACGGATCCAACACTAAATTGTACCGTTTCATAGAGTCTTTTTAGCATGTCAAAACTGAGGGTTTTCACAAATTCTTAAAGAGTCAAATATGAGGTCGGAAAATAACGTTTATGGTAATAATTTAGTCAATAAATTATTACTTAACGTACATTTCCCATGGAAAAGTCATTATTTTGACGAATTACATTATTTATGCATTTTCATCGAGTCATATATATTCGCACTTGTACGTAGCGTCATTTTAGCCCAAATATCGAAATTAACTAAATGTTTTCAAATTAGTAGAGACTACTTTTATGTAGGCTTTTTGATTTCAGTTTTCAAAACACATTTTTGTCAAAACTTTTGAAAAGTAACCTCACTCTGAATCCCTTCTCTGGTTTCAAACCTCAGACGGATAGGTATCGACGCACCTTGAAATCTGAGACACTCGTGTCTTGTATTTCAAGACGCGTTGAATAGGTTCCAAATTCCTTTAATATTTGGTGGCGACTCCGAAAATACATTTTCAAAAAGGATTTTCTACTTTTCTTTTTTGGTCACAAATTCATGCAATGATCTCCCCATTTTTACAAAACTTCGCACTTTTTCCTGCGAGGCGCATTCCGCACCCTACGCCCCCGCACGGGGCGAGGTCGGGCGCGCAGGGCGTCGATAGGTTTCTTCCCGGTACCTTTAGTCACCCGCATCCGTCACCCGGTTTCATCTGCTTCACCCGATCCGCTTTCCACCCGGTTTAAACATCACCCGCATCCATCCATCCGTCATCCGCGGGTGAAACGGATGGATCGGGTGAATAAACGGATGGACCAAATTTTTTTCCCCCCCTTTATTTAGTAACCTATTTTCATAAATATTTACATAAATATAAATATTATAAATATATTTGTATAATATGTGTAGAGATTTTTAAAACGGATGACAACGGACCGGGTGACGGATCGGATGAACCTCCACCCGAATCCGACCCGGTTCTTCACCCGATCCATCCATCACCCACTTTTCATCCATTTAATTCGGGTTTTCGTCCATCTATCGGGTGGGTCGGTTTTAAAGCGGGTGCGGGTGAAATTGCCATCCCTAGCTCAGTCAAGTACTTGAGCTTACCGTCAGCGATGGCGGCATTCCGTAATGCGGCCTCCCAATCAGAAAAGTTTGACGCATCACTTTTCAGTCGAGTTGACTGATTCATGGTGCCCATAAATATTCTCAGCCATAATTCGCGGTCTAGTGTGGCACTTGGCATTGGTTCGTCAATACGTCCAGCCATTTGTTATAGTAGTTATATCTGTATATAACGAATTCGAAACTGTGAAAAGAAAGAAGAAGAGAGAAGATAAGTGTAGATACCCGTATCTGTCGATATGGAAATTTATAGAAAACCCGACAAATACCCTATGATGATAGGACAACGTGTTTTCGTACCATTTATTTGAGTTCGTATTGCGATGTAAGCAGGGCGCTGTCGACACAATATTTGTTAATTCAAAGGATATTTGGTTTAATAAGTTCTGTCAAATTTTTATTTTATCGCAAGTAATGTTTTATTAAAAATAAGACGTTTTGATTTGAAAAATCATTTTAAAGTATCTCGACTTGAAAAATCGCTTTTACAAATTCTTATATTTGACTTGAAAAGTCGTTTCTCGTGCTTTTAAAACAGTTTATTAAATCGTATTCGACGAATTCGTTTTCTTAACAGCAAGTTTTAAAGCTCGTTTTAAGCTCGATTTTAAGAATGATTTTGAGCCCGTTTCAACACGAATTTCAAGGCCTTTTCTCCCACCTCCTTCCCCACGTACCAAAGCTCGTATCCAGGCCAAAACCCAGCCAAGGGCCACGACCAAAACAGGCCAGAATACACCCAAAACACTCATCAAACGCAGCCCACAACCTCCAGCTCGTACCCTGTTTTTACAGCCCAATTCAACCCAAAATCCGACCCCTACTTACCTGCCCATAACCCATACCCGTACCCTGACCAGACGCCATCATAATCAGCCCAAATAGTCCATGGAAAGACAGTCCCAAACCCCATCCCGTGCTCTGTTTTGGGGCAACCCAAATTTGGATCAAAACCCGTCTTTTAGGAGCCTAAACCCCTGCCCACAAACAAGAACTTATGCCTGATCCTCATGACTCGTTTTCCTTGGCTTAACCCTCAAGAAAACCCCCTCCAAAACCCTAGAACGAGCCTTGGACAACACTCCACGAAAATAGAGCATAGCTGCTCTTTTCCCTCTTAAACCCTACCTTTTCAACCGTATATATACACCATCCACAAGCCTTCATTACATATAGGAAATACATAGCTCACACACATAACTTCAAGTCACAAAAAAGCCTTAAAGAAACTCAAAGAGAAGTGGGGATAGAGGCTCGAAAAACAGGGCATTACCTTGCTGATTTTCGTGCAACTATCTCTGTTTCTGCTTCATTCTCGTGTTGAAAACATCATTTGCTTTCTGATTTCTTTACAAAGTCTTAAAGTTCACATTGCCACGATTCTAAAACATCTTTTGGTTCGAAATTTCGTTGAGAAACGAAGGAGATACAAGCTTTTGAAAATTGCTGTCATTTTTGGTAAGTGCGGATTTATTATTGGTTTTAAATCGACGACGGCCCTCGGGATAAAATCTTACAATCGATTCTGACTGGATATTTGGTCAACGATACATGTAAGTTGAGGGTGCAAAATACTCTTTTTATTTTGTTAATTTATCGTTTTTTATTGTTTTTATAGCCCTCTGTCGTTTTTATTACTCTCTGTCGCTCTTTTGTTTATCATCGTGTTTATTATTTTATTGCTCGTTTTAGTTTGATTTTTGTAGCATGATTGTGGTATGAATGTGTGAGTATGTCGTGCCCTCTATTTACTCAGTATGCATGTTCGTTCATCTTCGTGTAGCATGACTTAAAATTCCTCGTTAGGTTAATCTGCTCTTTAGCTTGTCATATAATTATATCTCGTTCATGTCTAGTTTTGCTCTTTGCCTAAAACTGATCTATCATGCTCTAAATTCACGTTTGTATGTCGATTTAGTTATCGTGGTTCTGCTTCATCGTTTAGCATTTGTATAATGTTTAGGTTCGTTGATCGTGTAAAGTCACGTGGTTCTGCTCTGTCTATTAAACCTTGAGTCGTGTAGGTCTGCATAGTTTGGGTCTTTCACATTCCTTTTCAGATTTGCAACTCCCGTTTGCTTAATTTTTGATGATTCTGCTCTGTCACTTAATTTTAGTTTCATAACTTATCACGTTAATCATGCAATAGTTGTATGTGGTTTTGTTTATTGTCTTTTCTCGCTTTACTCGCCGTCTTTAATCGTGTAATCTTTCGATGTTGTATGGCTTCATGTCGTGTGCTGTTTGATCATATTGTGCGTGTACTAGTCGCTTTAGATTATTTGAGCCCTGGTGTATTTATTCATTTGGCGCGTATTCATGTTATTCGCTCCATGTCATTTAGTTGATTCTTGCTTCGATGCACCGCTTGTTTGGGTAATTATGGGTTGATTTTTATTTGCATTTGTGTAATTCGTGTATGTCTGCATTCTTGTACGCTTATTAATTAATTGTTAGTCGCATCCACGTCTTCTGCATATATCTGCACGTTTTTTGTTTAGTTGTATTTATTTATTGGCTTTGCTTGTGTTTTGTCTGCTAGTCCATTATACTTATTTTGGTCAACCTTTCACGTTTTGGTCATATCTTATTATTTATTATTTATTATTTTCGTCTGCCGCTAACGTCTGTTGATCTATCTTATGCTGTCGGTAAGTATTTCTGCTTCCTCCTTTTGTTTGCTAGAATAGTAAATGAACCCATGTTAAATAACTTCGACGAAATTATATGTGCATTAAAACGACCTAGAATGGATGTACTTTGTTTAGGGTTAAAACGTTGTTTGCATATTCGCATACGTACTCATAATAGCCATGATTTTACTTAGTAGAGACCGTTATTGTAACGGGCGGGGTTAGGCGTTAAAATTAATGAAATTCTTTTAAAACTTCCTAACACGTAAATTCACACGAACTCATTTTCTCTAAAATTGGTTTCTAAATTCCACCTAAAAATTTAGTGGCGACTCTTTTCGAATTGAATTTGTTTTTGAAATAAAACATCGCGTGGATCAAAATCCCTTATCCACAATTTGGCGACTCCGCTGGGGACAGTGAAACTTGAAAAGTAAAATGATGGCTATTTAGAGAACCCTTTCTTTTTATGTCATTTATGCATCATACTGTTAGGATTCGAACCATTTCTCCCTTTGGGTCGATCTCAAAGTAGGGAAATGACGTTCACTGTGTCTGGTTTAAATACCAAGGTGGTTCCGCCGAGGTTAGCAACTGCTACTCACCATTTCGTTCCTGACTTATGGTGGGGGTGTAAGTTCCCTAACAACGTGGAATCATTGGCATGGACCCTTTTTGAGACTTAGAATAGTCTAGCTCATGCATTGCATCCTTGAACTGTGTATGACTAATTGCTCTGTGACTTCTAAAGCCATGTTTTCAATCTTTTTTAGTCAAAACTGTCATCTTTCAAATCGAATGTTTTCCAAAAGTGTCCTTTTTAGCTGAAATGCTGTCTTTTTAGGATTAGAATAATCTTAAATTTTCTCAACACTGTCTCTTTTTTAACTTGAGCTGAAATGCTTTCCATTGTTTCAAAAATCGTTTTTTAGCTGAAATGCTACTCGTTTAGGATTAGAACAATCTTAAATAACTTCCGATTCTAGCTCTTTTGAAAAAAGACCCACTCCAAGCTGAAATACTGTTTTTTAGGATTAGAATAATCTTAATTTATTTCCGTTTTTTTCTAGCTCTTTTTTAAAAAAGACCTCTTCCTAGCTGAAATGCTATCCGTTTTTCTAAAAAAAACTCTTAAAGGTTTCTTGTAATCAAATGCCGTCTTCCTTTAGTCGTCCTCGATTTCGAATTCCAAAATCACATTCCGCGTCTAGAGTAGGGAGTTCGAGTCAATCCACTTTAGAGCCCGTGTTTAGGCTAGACGAGTAAGAATGAGTCGAGCTAGCCGATTTTCACGTGTGTTTAAGTACGAGGGTGGGTCTCGTTCAAGTGTTTCACGTGTGTGTCAGTTGAGTCATAAGTGTGCAGGGGTTGGTGTTCTCATAACTGATTTCTGTCCGGGGTTTTATTGTAGAAAGGCCGGTCGAAACAAGAAATATGACTACCGCAGAACAGTTAAGCAAGCTCAATGATACACTAGCTGCAATGATGAGTCGTTTGGAGTCCGTAGAAAAAAAGCTGACGGTGGAAAACCCACCTCCTCCACCACCAACTGAACTTGAGAAGCGCTTCAAATTAATAGAGGAGCAACTGAAATTGTCTCATGGGGAAAGCATTCACTTCGAGAATGCTCGTGGCTACACGCCTGTCCAAGATAAGCTACCGACCAACTTTGTGCTTACTGACATCCCTAAGTTTAAGGGAACTGAAGACCCATTGCAACATATCCGATCTTACAAAGAATACCTCGCTTTGAAAGGGGTACCCGCTGAAATGTTGTCTCACGTTTTTGCTCAATCTTTGGGGGAACATCCAAGGAAATGGTTTTATGGTCTCGAGCTCAAAAATTTTCCGACTTTTGAGGATATCACCGTGGAATTTTGTAAGCATTTTGCTGATAATGCTGAAATTCAGACTACTATGAGAACATTGGAAGTAATGACCCAAAAGGAGAAGGAGGGATTCACGGAATTCCTTAATCGATGGCGCGCAGAAAGCGTGAAATTACCAAAAAGGCCCGAAGAGGTTGAAATGGTAGATAAGTTCGTTAAGAATCTTCGTCCTGTCTACCGAGATGCTATCAAATACCAAAATTTCAGCTCGTTCAAAGACCTTAGCCGAGTAGGGAGGAAAATAGAGGACGATGTCCGAACTGCAGAGGCCGAAAAACCTAAGGGGTATCAAGGGCCCTCTTCCTCTAAATCAAGGGCATCCACTTCAGCTAATCATGTGCAAGCAATCAGTTTTGGGGGCCCTCGTGAACAACAACGTCGAGCACCAAGAACATTTACTGATCTCGGGTGCACATACACCTCTGCTCTTCAAAGGCTCACGGCCCAAGGGAAACTAAGCCCAATTGGTCCGACTCCGGATCCACCTGTCGACCGACAAGGTAAATGGTACAAGCCAAATGCGTATTGTGCATTCCATCAAGGGAGAGGACACGATACTGAAAATTGCTTTCGCCTTAAGCACGAGATCCAAGACATGATCGAAAATGGATCTTTGCCAATCCCTACGGTTAAGCCAAATAATGTGACTAATCCCTTCGGCAACCACTCTAATGCCGTGTTCATTGGAAGCAACGATGATATGTCTCACTTAATCCGACCCGTTAATTATCTCACCGGGTTTTTCGTGGGAAAGGTCTACATAGATTGTGCCGACCTCTTTCCCAAGACAAGAAATGACTTTCGCATTGGGGATTTTAACATTGATTGTACACCATACCTTGCGCAAGGTGGAAGTGAAATTAATGGGGTTTGGGCTGATGATGAGGATGATATTTATCTCACCGAAGGTGCAGTCATCCCACGCACTCAAGCGGAGATTATGCAGTTGCGAAAGGATGTCCTCGAGTCCGATCACCTAACTCGATCCGGACGTCCTTATCGAGTAGAAAAGTCGAAGGGAACCTCCATTTTTGGGGACACCCAAAGCACAACGCAAGCAAGTACACCTACGGTAACAAAGGCACTCGAAGAAGTGTCGACCGCAAAGGATCCCCTTATTAAACAACTACAGAAAACTAAGGCGGATGTCTCTATATGGGAGCTTATTCTAAGCTCATTCGAACATCGGCAAGCTCTGCTACAATCTTTGATGAACATGACTGTGTCTCCCACCACCACTCCCAACGATATGATCTCGTTGGTTTCATCAAATCAACCACGGCTTACAAATGTCGTGACCTTCTCGGATGAGGACTTGCCTTCTTTTGGACCTCAACATTGCTTAGCCATGTACATCACGGTAGAATGCCGCCACAAGAGGCTTCCAATGACGCTAGTGGATGATGGGTCCGCCGTAAACGTGCTTCCATTGAAAACCGCGTATATTTTGGGCTTAGAGAAGAATGATCTTATTCCAACTACGCAAACGGTCCGAGCTTTTGATGGCACAATACGTCGTGTGCCTGGGCTCGTCACCTTGAGCGTGAATACTGGTGCAGTAGAAAAGACGGTCAATTTCCAGGTTATAGACCTTGTTTCGTCTTTTAATATGTTGCTTGGAAGACCTTGGATCCACGCCGCAAGAGCTGTGTCTTCAACCCTTCACCGAAAGATTAAAATTCCATTCAATGGAGGGGTGGTAACCATTAACGCTACTCCAATGGTCGTAACGGGTGGATATGTGACTTTCGAGGTACAAAATGAGGTCACCATTGAGACGGGTGGCTTTGAGGTCGTCAATACAATCGAATCCCAAGTCAACGAGTCAAACATGGAGTTATACACCGGAAGCCGTGCATGCGAAACAGTGCTAAGGACCGGAAAATACTTTGGCTTGTCCTTATATCCAAGGAAAGAGAATGCCTTCACTCCACCTCCAATGGTCCCGAAAGGAATCACGTTTGGCCTTGGGTATGACCCAACAAAGGATGAAGATTGTCTAAACAAGGGTAAGAGGCAAGATGCGAAGCTGAAACCGTACCCACTAACACTTAATGGGCAATTCGTGAGAGCCGGAGAAGACACACCATGTTTGGACTTCCCTGAACCAATCTATAACTATAAGGTAAATCGTTGGGTCCCGGGAATTGAAATATTCCACGACTGTTACTATATCCCGGATGACATCATGGCAACAATTACGACAAGGAAGGAGTGCGGCCCAATCGAAGACGGGAAAGCCATGGGCCTTCTTTTTGGGGAAGAGAGGAAAATAGAAGCATCGAGCGAAGCTTTGGTGAGCATGATCCTCAAAAGTGACCGATTTGATCCATCCACCCTCATTACAGATGTTAATCCGCAAGGGGCTACGTCCGGATGGAGGAAGACCATCAAATGGACCGACAACAAAGGACTGCTGTTCAAAAAGACCGTAGGAGAAGGAGAAATGTCCGAGCCAGAAGAAGATTCCGAGTCTGATTCTGAGTCTGAACCTGATAATGATAAGAGTCTTAGTGCTAAGTCTAAGGAGTTAGGTGTCGAAGATACCCCCTCCCCAATCTTTCCTTTTCATGTACCTTCTTCTAGTTCCGGTATTCCAAGGCCTGTCTTGGATACCACATCTATCTAGCCACTGACCCCTGATCAGTTGGCCCAAATGTTAGCACAATTCGCACAATTTCAAATCAATAATAATAAAATGAACCAGTTTGCTTACGACTTGTCTCTTTTACATTGCAATTCAATTTTTGAAAATGCTTGTTTTAATAATGACATTGAGAATGAGGACCAAGGTGAACAGGTAGAAATTGAGGAGATAGAACCATCTCCTCAGTTGCTAAAAGGGATACAGGAATATGATGAGAAAAACTCGGTAGTCGAAGATACTGAAACAATTAACGTGGGAACCACTCTCGAGCCACAAGAGCTGAAAATAGGGACGACTCTCGACCCTACTGAAAAACAAGGGTTTATCAATCTGCTAAACGAGTTCAAAGATGTATTTGCATGGTCTTACAAAGACATGCCGGGTATTGACAGGGAAATCGCAGAACACAGAATCCCGATCAAACCAGGTTTCAAACCAGTAAAACAAAAACTCCGTCGAATGCGACCAGAATGGTCTCTAAAAGTCAAGGAAGAAATTGACAAGCAATTCAAAGCCGGGTTTATCAAAGTTTCAGAATACTCGGATTGGGTAGCTAATGTGGTACCCGTACCAAAGAAAGATGGGAAGGTGCGTGTCTGCGTTGATTTTCGTGATCTAAATAGAGCAAGCCCGAAGGACGATTTTCCATTACCTCACATCGATATCTTGGTTGACAACACCGCCGACCACGCATTACTGTCCTTCATGGACGGTTACGCGGGTTACAATCAGATAAAAATGGCCGAGGAAGATATGCACAAAACCGCATTCACAACGCAGTGGGGAACTTATTGTTACACAGTGATGCCGTTTGGATTGATTAACGCTGGGGCCACATATCAACGAACCGCAACGACGTTGCTACATGATATGATGCACAGAGAGGTAGAAGTTTATGTCGACGACATGATTGTGAAATCCAAGGAGCGCAGTGGTCATTTAAGTGGATTAAAGAAATTCTTCGAGAGATTAAGAAAGTACAACATGAGGCTAAATCCGCAGAAATGTGCATTCGGAGTCACTTCGTGTAAGCTACTCGGCCACATCGTTAGTCATCGTGGCATTGAAGTCGATCCCTCAAAGATCAAAGCCATATTGGAAATGCCTCACCCGAAGACCGAGAAAGAAATTCGAGGTTTTTTGGGTCGAGTGCAGTACATTAGCCGTTTCGTCGCTAAGTTAACCATGATCTGCGAACCTATATTTAGAAAGCTCAAAGTAGGAGAGCACGTTACATGGGATCAGCAATGTCAAGATGCGTTCGACAAAATAAAAGAGGTTTTGTCTTCTCCACCTGTTTTAAGCCCACCAGTGGCTGGGTTGCCATTATCATTATACCTAATAAAGGATTTAATACCGCGATGGGCGCAATGTTAGCTCAAACTGTCGACAAAGAAGAAAGGGCGATTTATTATATTAGCAAGAAATTCTTGGAGTATGAGGTAAAGTACACAGTGCTAGAAAAGACGTGCCTCGCTTTGGTTTGGGCCACAAAGAAGTTAAGACATTACATGCTCAGCTACAGCGTAAGCATCTACTCCAAAATGGACCCGATCAAGTACTTGTTTGAAAAACCGGTACTAAATGGCAGAATGTCAAGATGGACTCTCATGCTAGCAGAATTCGATCTTAAGTATAAGCCGCTGAAGGTAATAAAAGGAAGAGCTGTCGCCGATTTTCTTGCCGACAATCCAATTGACGAAACTGAAATCACGGATACATGGTCATTTCCAGATGAAAATGTCGCGAACGTCGAAGACGATACGTGGGATTTGTACTTTGATGGAGCATCGAATTACATGGGTTACGGAATTGGCATCCTCCTCATTTCACCAAAAGGAGAACATATACCCGTATCCATTAAATTGGACTTTCTTTATTACTAACAACGCGGCGGAGTACGAAGCATGCTTGTTGGGTCTACATAGCGCTGTCAATTTAGGCGTAAAAAGGCTACTAGTGCACGGTGATTCATCCTTGGTAATAAATCAAGTGAGTGGAGCATGAAAAATTAAGAGTAGCAGCTTGGCACCATACCAAACCAAGATAGAAGAGCTTGAAAAGTTGTTCGACGAGATACGGTACGTCCACCTCCCGAGGGAGGAAAACCAGTTCGCCGATGCTCTGTCAAAATTAGCAGCTCTAATTAACATTCCTGACAGCATAGATAGTATGCCGTTATGTGTTCAACGCAGATCATCACCCGCATACGTTAATGCAATTGACAACGCCGAGGAAAGCAAGACAGAACCCTGGTACGCATCAATCGTGAAATACAAAAACGCAGGAGAATACCCTGCAGACCTAGACACACGTGGGAAGCGAGCATTACGGCTGCCGTTTACTAATTTGTTACAACCGACGATGTGCAAGTTATAAAAAGACAAAGACAAGGAGTGCTTCTACGGTGTGTTGACAAGGCTACGGCAGAAAAAGTCATGGAAGAAGTCCACGACGGAGAATGTGGGCCGCACATGAATGCTCACATGCTAGTCCGAAAGATCATGAGGCTCGGTTATTATTGGACGACAATGGAGATGGATTGTCGAAGATATGTCCGTCACTGTCACAACTGTCAAATATTCGCGAACGTCCAACATGTCCCACCTTCAATGCTGTACACAATGACGTCGCCTTGGCCTTTCTCAACGTGGGGCATCGACATCATTGGGAAGGTTAACCCCTCAGGAACTGGAGGGCACTGTTTTATTTTGGTGGCAATCGACTACTTCACGAAGTGGGTAGAAGCCAAGTCTTATAAAGTGCTAAATGCGAAGCAAGTAGCAAAATTCATTCAAAATGACATTATCTGTCGATACGGAGTGCCTCATGAAATGATCAGTGACCACGGCACCCATTTCCAAGCTGAGACAGCTCAGCTACTCGACAAATATAAGATAAAGCTTCACAAATCGTCACCCTACCGTCCTCAGACAAATGGCGCAGTAGAGGCGGCTAATAAAACAGTTACAGTCATTCTTAAGAAAATGACAGACAACTACCGTGAATGGCCCGATAAGATACCCTTCGCGTTGTGGGGGTACAGAACATCGATCAGAACTGCGACAGGAGCAACACCATATTACTTAACCTACGGGGTGGAGGCAGTCCAACCCGTTGAATTAGAAATACCGTCTCTGCGTATCCTGCTAGAAAGCAAAGTCCCAGAAGCGGACTGCGTTCAGGCTCGGTATGACTCACTTGTGATGCTCGATGAACGACGTTTAAACGCACTATACAATGTCCAACTTTATCAGAAAAGGATAGAGCGCTCTTTTAATAAAAAGGTGAAACCTCGAGGAATTAAGGAGGGCGATCTCGTGTTGAAATCAGTGCGCGCACTACTACCGGTAGACCCGAGAGGAAAATTTAAGCCAAATTGGGCGGGTCCTTACTTGGTAAAGAAAATCTTGACAGGAGGTGCAGTTAGACTAACTGATCTAGATGGCAACGATTTTCAAATCCAACGAACTTGGATCAACTGAAGCGATATTATCCTTAGTCCTCATTCTCAAACGTTATGAAATAATATTTGAATTGCGATGTATTAGAATAAGTTTAAAGCCTGGCATTTGCCACCACACGAAATGTTTAACATACGAACTACGGATTCGATTTGATTCTGTGTAAAAAGCAGATACGTAGGCAACTCTTTACAAGAGTACAATCGAAACAATGTTGACTTGATGAATGTGGAAACGGGAATTTTTCTAGTAAATAATAACTTTTTTTATTTTTTTATTCATTGCGGGCGAAGCCCATCACACATAACTAGAAGAGGAAAGCACACACAATAATAATTTTAACTAATACGTAGTTGTAAATAATAATAATAATTCCAACTAATACGTAGCCATAAATAATATTAACCAATCCTAGCAAATAATAATAACAATTCTAACTAACAAATGGTTGTAAATTATAATAATAACCTCTAATAATACCCTAATAAGTAATACTCTTAATAATAACAAACATCACCACGTCATTTTTGTCCAACTCACCCAATAATCAAACTAGCAGCTCTACCTCTATTTCTACCCCTGCTCCTTCGGCTGACCACAAACCTAACGTCGACGAGACGACGTCTGACCCATGATCATTCGGGCTCGTTTCTTCGGAGGCACCTCACTGTCTTCTCGCGGCCCTAAGCGGTCCTTTACGTTTAAGCGCGGGCCCAATCGATCGGCAACGCTCGGACGAACTTCTTCACTCGCATCTAACCTCTGCCAAACATTTGAACGTCTCGCACTAGTTCCCTGCGTCGCATCAGGCTTGTTCAACCTCGCGTAGAATCTTCGGTTCTTTAACGCCTCACCACGCGCTTTCCAATCTGCTGCGTCGTCTTCAATTAATGTTCGTCGCACCTCGACAGAAGCTTCCTTAGTCCATTTCAAATATGACGGAGATACCCATGTCGACGCACACGGCTCAAGGAGATGCCAAACAGTCCTGCAATTCCACGTATGAAGCCAAGTTTGACATGTAGCTCGAGTAATGTCGAATTCGAGACCTTGGCTAGCCTCGATCGTCGGCACGGTTTGTTGGAGACCAAACTGACGACGCACACGATCCGGATAAATATATACGGGTTGTGCTAAGCCCAAAAGCATTACGTATCTTGAACGATCTCCATCCGGAAGCCCTGTAAATGAGGACAAGCGTAACCAAGGTAAAAACCAATGAATGTGAGACCCGACACCTTCGGTCAACATGCGATTCCAGTAGCGCGCCCCTTTTCCCAGAGCATACCGCGGCATACGACCACCAAAGCTCCTCACTCGATAGGTATGAGGGTTTTTCGGTGGTTCCACTAGTCCAAGCCTCTCCATGAGCCACACCTGAAACGACGAGGGTGTTACGAAATCACAAAAAGGAAGGAGAAGAAAGCAAACAGAAACAGCAAGAGCTCACGAAAACGTTCTTATTGAGGCAAAATACGGGTTACAGTAGACAAAGCTCCACGAAAAGAGTAGCATCTCCAATACCCACGAAAAACAGTGCCCCAATACCAAGTGAAAAACAAACCGAGTGGAACAAATCAGGAAAAACCGAGTGAAAGAAAAAAAAATCAGAAAAAACCGAGTGAAAGAAAAAAAAAATCAGAAAAACGAGTCTACAAGAAAACCGAGTGAAAGAAAAAATCAGAAAAAAACGGGTCCACAATCAAAAAAAATCAGAAAAAATCAGTTTAGGACTGTTTCTCAACGAGCCTACAGAACACAGCAGAAGCGAAACAAATTCGGCTCAAATTACCTGTAAGATACGGGACGAGCCTGTAAAAGAGGCACACGAGTGAGCTTTGAACGCGTCCAATCCACGTATAGTCTCAGCCAAAATAATTGAAGCCGGATTACAATTCCCCTCCATTTGCTCTACGATGCGGATAAACCTAGCTTGTCCATGACAGGACGGGACTTCCATGTACCCTTCGAGACATTAAAGGTGCACCATGATGAGACCAAACGCTCGCCGACGATAAACAGTAGCCCTAGTAAGGTCGTACGCGTGTCGAAAAAGATGGGCCAGACCACACAAGTCCACCTTTTCTCCTTCAAGTATACTGTGAGCTTCCTCGAACGATAAGCCAAGAAAGTCACGGTATTTTTCGACCCACCCGGGACTGAAATCTGGAATAACGGGCTGCTGCGTTAATTTCCAACCACCAAGAACGGTAAAATCCTCAGGCCAAGGGCATATCTCGCCTTCAGGGAAGGCAAACACATGATGAATGGGGTCCCAAAATTGGACACATTCGGCCAGAAATCCCCTTTGGGGAACGATGTGCACGAGCGGAAGAATTTGCTGTAACCCCGCGTCGGACAGACTTTGCGTTTCACGGCCCCCGAAGTCCTTGGACCAAGACTTCATGGCTTCTACCAGAGAATTCATGGTTGCAAGTCGATGCTTCAACGAGCCCTCTAAGTAATCGAGAAGGAAGCTGAAAAATATGTTATGTGACATCGGGGGGCTCTCGCTTTCTTTTATAGGGAGATATAAGGAGACGATATGGAAAATTTACCAAGCTCAGATTAAGGAAACTACAATTTTAAAAGATATTTGATGCAAGGGATTAAGGAAATTCCAAGACGGGAGATTATACTTTGGATTTCCTTTTCTTTTTTTTCGTGGGTTTTAAGTTGCACACTTATACCCTGTTTTTTCTTTTTTATTTCGTGGGTAGTGGGTTGATAACCCACGTCTAATATAGCTGAAACGCGAACAAAACTCTGCTGCAGCATGTATCGTTTGTATCTTCGTCAAGTGAACTTGAATTCTAATGTGTCGCTTGTATCACTTATATCACTTGCATCTTCGACTGCAAACGTATGTCATTTGGGTTCTGATGGTAGCAACATGGAACCGTGACTCTCCCCATGGAAACTATGGAAAGAGTATACGACGTAGCCTATGGAAAAAGTATACCACATAGCCTTGAACGAGCTGCTTGGGGCTAGATTTTGCCGTTGAACGAACTATTCGGGGCTGGAAATTTGCTTTTTCGAAAGAGTATACGGAAATTTGGACTCACCCTTGCACGCTTATGATTTGTCTTTCTCTCGTGGGTATTGGGGGCTTTTAGCTAAGGGTCACACGTTTTTGTTTTGCACTCTGTCACACGTTTGTTTTGGTTTTCTTTTTGGTTTAGGAGCCACACGTTTGTTCTCCTCTTGTGGTCCTTCCTGTTCTTTTGTTTTTACTCTTATTTGTTGTCCTTTTATTGCTAGGACACATGTCTAGATAACACGTGTCAAAACAATAGCCACAAACGCGTGTCCATAGGTATGAGTCGATGATCTGTCATTTCCAAAAACGAGTCAAATACCTATAACTCGTGAACCAAAAAATAAGTCGCGGACACAAAAATCTTGAAATACGAATCGAGGACGCAAATGTTAATTTTAGCCCAGGGTCGATGACCCATTTCCAAAATAGAATTTTTAGTTTGGATCGACGATCCATCGTTCTGATTAAAAAAGCAGGACCCATTTTTCAAATTTTGGTTAAAAAGCAGGGCGAGGACCCACTTTCAAATTAGTATTCTCAGTTCGGATCGATGATCCATCCCCTTTAAAAGCAGGACGATGACCCATTTCAAAATTAAATTCGCAGCTCGGATCGACGATCCATTCTTTTTATTTCAAAAAGCGCAGGTTTCACTATGTGAGTTGTGTGCAATGATTTGTTAGTCGTATACCATGTTTTGTGTAAGTTTGAACAGGAACGCTCAAGCAGGGGGCTCTAAAGTCATCCACCTTAGACCCCGACGACAGGATGACATCCTCAAGATAAAGAAATATTAGCAGAAGCTGAAAGAAGTGACACTTCCTAAAAGAACGCAGATATTGGCTTTACTTAACCAAAGTAAACAAATATCATTTTGGGCCGAAGCAGCAGAAAGCTACAGGCCAGCGAGCTCGAACTACGATACGGGTTTGATTCTGTCACAACAGATACGTAGGCGCCTAAGGATAAGGCTCAACCCACGCCTTCAGGAAAATAAAGGCATCCGTAATCAAGTTTCAGGTATGATTTCTTCTTATGGCTGGTGAGCTTATATACACAGGTCTAAGGGACCATAAACGACCCGTAAGGCTCTCAAGTTGTGATTTACGATCGACTCGAGAGTCTACTTTGACTTTCGCCTGTCCAAGCCTTAGTCAAAGTGGGGGCTCTGTAGATACCCGTATCTGTCGATATGGAAATTTATAGAAAACCCGACAAATACCCTATGATGATAGGACAACGTGTTTTCGTACCATTTATTTGAGTTCGTATTGCGATGTAAACAGGGCGCTGTCGACACAATATTTGTTAATTCAAAGGATATATGGTTTAATAAGTTCTGTCAAATTTTTATTTTATCGCAAGTAATGTTTTATTAAAAATAAGACGTTTTGATTTGAAAAATCATTTTAAAGTATCTCGACTTGAAAAATCGCTTTTACAAATTCTTATATTTGACTTGAAAAGTCGTTTCTCGTGCTTTTAAAATAGTTTATTAAATCGTATTCAACGAATTCGTTTTCTTAACAGCAAGTTTTAAAGCTCGTTTTAAGCTCGATTTTAAGAATGATTTTGAGCCCGTTTCAACACGAATTTCAAGGCCTTTTCTCCCACCTCCTTCCCCACGTACCAAAGCTCGTATCCAGGCCAAAACCCAGCCAAGGGCCACGACCAAAACAGGCCAGAATACACCCAAAACACTCATCAAACGTAGCCCACAACCTCCAGCTCGTACCCTGTTTTTACAGCCCAATTCAACCCAAAATCCGACCCCTACTTACCTGCCCATAACCCATACCCGTACCCTGACCAGACGCCATCATAATCAGCCCAAATAGTCCATGGAAAGACAGTCCCAAACCCCATCCCGTGCTCTGTTTTGGGGCAACCCAAATTTGGATCAAAACCCGTCTTTTTGGAGCCTAAACCCCTGCCCACAAACAAGAACTTATGCCTGATCCTCATGACTCGTTTTCCTTGGCTTAACCCTCAAGAAAACCCCCTCCAAAACCCTAGAACGAGCCTTGGACAACACTCCACGAAAATAGAGCATAGCTGCTCTTTTCCCTCTTAAACCCTACCTTTTCAACCGTATATATACACCATCCACAAGCCTTCATTACATATAGGAAATACATAGCTCACACACATAAGTTCAAGTCACAAAAAAGCCTTAAAGAAACTCAAAGAGAAGTGGGGATAGAGGCTCGAAAAACAGGGCATTACCTTGCTGATTTTCGTGCAACTATCTCTGTTTCTGCTTCATTCTCGTGTTGAAAACATCATTTGCTTTCTGATTTCTTTACAAAGTCTTAAAGTTCACATTGCCACGATTCTAAAACATCTTTTGGTTCGAAATTTCGTTGAGAAACGAAGGAGATACAAGCTTTTGAAAATTGCTGTCATTTTTGGTACGAAGTGCGGATTTATTATTGGTTTTCGTCGACGACGGCCCCTCGGGATAAAATCTTACAATCGATTACGACTCGGATATTTGGTCAACGATACATGTAAGTTGAGGGTGCAAAATACTCTTTTTATTTTGTTAATTTATCGTTTTTTATTGTTTTTATAGCCCTCTGTCGTTTTTATTACTCTCTGTCGCTCTTTTGTTTATCATCGTGTTTATTATTTTATTGCTCGTTTTAGTTTGATTTTTGTAGCATGATTGTGGTATGAATGTGTGAGTATGTCGTGCCCTCTATTTACTCAGTATGCATGTTCGTTCATCTTCGTGTAGCATGACTTAAAATTCCTCGTTAGGTTAATCTGCTCTTTAGCTTGTCATATAATTATATCTCGTTCATGTCTAGTTTTGCTCTTTGCCTAAAACTGATCTATCATGCTCTAAATTCACGTTTGTATGTCGATTTAGTTATCGTGGTTCTGCTTCATCGTTTAGCATTTGTATAATGTTTAGGTTCGTTGATCGTGTAAAGTCACGTGGTTCTGCTCTGTCTATTAAACCTTGAGTCGTGTAGGTCTGCATAGTTTGGGTCTTTCACATTCCTTTTCAGATTTGCAACTCCCGTTTGCTTAATTTTTGATGATTCTGCTCTGTCACTTAATTTTAGTTTCATAACTTATCACGTTAATCATGCAAGAGTTGTATGTGGTTTTGTTTATTGTCTTTTCTGTTTTACTCGCTCAGTCTTTAATCGTGTAATCTTTCGATGTTGTATGGCTTCATGTCCTGTGCCTGTTTGATCATATTGTGCGTGTACTAGTCGCTTTAGATTATTGATACATGTTATTTATATACGTTTTATGCCCCCGGTCCAGTCGCATTTAGCTTGCATTTATTCGTATTTATTATGATTCTACGAGCTATTTGTTGTATTTCTCGACATCACGCTTTTCATTTACATTTTGCAGGTTTTGGTGGTTTTGAGCCAAAACCCGAGCATTAGGAGCAAATACGAGATACGAGACTACGAAACCAAACTCGAGCCAACACGAGAGCCCGAGAACGCGAGCCTAAGACCAAAGAAAAGACAAAAGGCCACGGATGATGATGGCCCAAGAAGGAAATCAAGGCCCAAAAGTGAGCCCAAGACAAAGTGAGCAAGTCAGCCCATCCAAGACAGGCCGGCCGGTCTGGACCGGCTGCCGGCCGGCCGGCTCTGATGCTCAGACGCTCGATTTTCCTATTTTCGAGTTTGTTTGTTGAAGGACTTATATAAATACCTTATACTCGTGACCTAAACACTATCTTATGTT